>CM063527.1:43879704-46279704 GCA_032199755.1 Ambrosia artemisiifolia | reverse complement strand
TTTCAAGAATGTGTTCAAGGATGAACCTTTATTAACTGAAAGCGATAATGGTGATTTTTCCTACAGCAACATTGTTAATAAAAATTACACAGGACGTAGAAAACATTGTTGTTGAAGTAGCCTACACTGTGTATGCATGCAAGTATGGTAAAATAACATAATAATATTATTATTAAAATAATAATAATGTGGATCTTCAATGGGTCGTGGGCTGTAACCTGGGTCTTCATTGGGTCGCCTGCCTTTGCAAGGCTGCTAGGCTTGTGGTCCCGGGTCCAATATCTTATCATATAGACATAGATATGTGTATTCATTATTCTAAGACTTAAACAGTCTACGATACGTTGCTTAAGAAATCTCGCTAGCGTATTTAGAGATATTCAACCCCATACTTGTTCCGGGTATTTTAGCTGTGGTTACGCCGTTCACACTGCCATGATTCGAAATTTGTTTCATATGGTCATGCCTTCAACCAAATGACATGGAAGCTTCACACTGTTACTTATCGTACATTTACCAAATTCAACTTGAATTGGACTTCGATTGTCATTTAGTAAACCCAAAGGGCTTCAACTAATTAATCAGTGGCCGGAACGACTTGCTGATTTTGCTGAAATTCGGTCCCCGTCTCCAATAGACAATAACGGCTATACACCAATTCAGGAGGAAAGGGCTAATTATGAAGCCAAGTGATGTGCTTCATTAATCAATGGCCGCCTAATTATATCATATATGTAAAGATCCATGTATGATCCAGTTGGGTTACTTAGGGTCTTAATTTGCAAATTTGTAAGATGTAATTCAAACCATCCACATGATCCATTGGTATTTTTGGCCTGTTTGTATGTTTAAAGAATATAACAAGCACAAAGATGACACAAGATTTTTGTGAAGTAACAAAACACAGTATTACAACTTTAGAGTCCATCATGATGCCCTTGTACTTGCAAAAACTCAAATGTAAAGAAGTTTGTTAATAAGATATGAACTTAAAATGGCTTCAAGTTTAGAAGTCAACATTAATAGAAATTGAAAATGAGTCAATAGCTTCACTTTTCAACAACATTAACAGATGGAAAAAGCAAAGAAGCACTATTTTCTCATTATAGATGTTTAGACGCATCAGATGAAAGAAAAAGAAAGGTGGAGATAAAATTAGCATATGATTAGGCTGTTCTTGAGTCTTTTATGTCGATGTGTTAAGAAATGTATACAAATGTTTGTAATATATGTTTAATATTATAGAAAATGAAAAGTTGTTGCTACTTATCAGTTTTTTTTAGCGATTGGTTCATAGGTGCCTAAGCGAATCACACACCTTAGTGCCTAAACGCCTAAGTGAATAAGCGCATATGCGTCTACGCGACTAAACGCCTATGCGACTAAGCGAGTAGGTGCCTAAGCGCCTAAACGCTTAGTCACCTAAGTGAATCATACACCTTAGCGGCTATGCGTCTAAGCGGGTTCGTGTAAAATTTTCAGGTTGGCGAGTCCAAATAGCACCTATGTTCAATCATTTAACTAGATACACCATTAGGTGCAAATCTTGGTTTGGTTTTCACCCTTAACCATAAATCCTAGTTCAGTTTTGTTATTTTCTTTTAACTACTCCACCATAACCAACTTCAGCTTTGGTTAATTTGGTATATGCATATTCACAGTATACGACTTAGAGATGACACGTACATGTGTTGACATGCTCCATTTAGTCCTTAAAATAAAGTATATCATTGTTCAAAAGTCAAAACAAATGTCTGAAATGAATACCCTTCCTTAAGCATAGCCATCATAATTCATCATAACCATAAGCAATACTACTAAATATTATATTAGTATTAATAATTAATAAGAATAAAATTAGATGAGACGAAAATAAAGGCTGGCTAATTGTTATTAGTACCGCCGTCCGTGAACCGAGGGGAGGCAAGGTTGACACGGTGGGGGAAATTAAAGGGTTTTTGAAGGCCGTAAATCTTCAAAGACTCCATATCGTAAGCCATAGCTGCGTGCCTAAGTGTCATATAAGTCCCAAGTTTGACGAGACGACCATCAGGATACTTTATTGCAGCGGAATACGTAGTCCCCGATCGCTTCACACCCAGTGGCGGCCCATGTCTACTCACACCCAGTGGCGTCGTCCTCTTTTCCTCATTCGACTTCACATCCTCCGACGACTTCTTTTTCGACTTCTTCGTCTTTTTCTTCTTAACACCACCACAGCATACCTTCTTCAATTTCTCTTCTTTCTTTTTCTTCTTCTTCTTCTTCAACTTCCCTAATGATGTTGATGATGATGATGGTTTATCCTCTAACGTCATTGCCGGAAAAAGCTTACAGATGTCCAATTCCGACGACATCTCCATTCGCCGCCTTCTAGGGTTTGGTTTTGTTTTGGGAAGGAACGCTACTGCTCTTACTTTATATAGCCATAGCCAATAGAGACAATAACGTTTTGTAAGGGTGTATGAATCCTAAAGTAAGGGTGTATGAATCCACAACCCCTTTTGTAATTACATTATTATAAATTATAAAATAATAATACGGAGTTATAAATTAATACTAACGTTTTCTTAATTAATTAAACAAATGAAAATATATCCCCACCTACCTTTCTATGGATGGAGTGGTACGTGTCCTGATGATAGGTGACTTAGGGTATAGTGGTCATAAGTTCGAGCCTTGAATCATATCAAGTTCTACCGATTATTTACTGTCGTGCCTTCGGAGGGTCGGTAGTTGAGTTTTCCCTGGATTGGAGGACCTGGAGCACCGGGTGCCCCATAGGGGTATCCTGAACTCTATCCAACACAAGTAGTTAAATATACTTGTGCGATCTGTGGCTGTAAATTCGGAAACAAGATGTCCGACGTTTATGACGCTCCCACGGACCGCATGAGACATAGACATATTTTCGCGGTACGCGAAGCAATTACATATAGTTTTTTTCTAGATCTATAATGCGTCGCGGAGCGCGACATGTTAAGGCACTCCCCGCGGTTCGCGGGGGAGGTTTGTGTAAAGCTCGTCTCGTAATTATATAACATTTCATTTAAATTTTGGTTTGAAACACTGATTATTATGGTTCTATGCATGTTGATTACAAGACTAAGTACATTTAATTTAAATCTCTTCACCACCACAAAAATATGCATGTGATACCCGATACAACAAATTGACCCCATACAACATATAATGGGTTGTTTTCTTATTTGTATGATTTCTTTATGACAACATCAAATACAAATTACACAATTTTTATCACAACATTAAAAAGAAAGTGTAACTATTTGCGTTAGCTTATAAAACTACCAACTCCCGTTGGATTCACTACCAACTACCAAGCTAATCATTCCTTTTGTTTTCTTTGTGTGCTTTGTTTAAAAGTAAACACAACAAAATATTAGCAAACATAAAAGAAAAACATAAGAGGATATATCCACAAAAGCCAAATAAAAATTGTACAAAATGATTTACCCCGAGCATTCATTAGGCGGCTTAATGAGTTATTTCAATATAATTAAGGTTTCATGTGATTAATAGTACCTAAAAACATCATCAATCTAGCTAAGATTACACACATAATTGTATGCAACAAGGAAGATGGTCATTCGGTCAACTACCAAAAATGCACCTAACCAAACACAATACTGTTAATATCCTTTTAAATATCCCTACTCAATTACCAATGATCAAGTTCCTGCTATCCGAGAATCGTATGTACCCAATTCAGTTGTGAGAAGTAAGTTCCTACCATCCGAGAATCAAACACCTCCCAACCCATCTTAATGAAGTACGTTCCCACCATCCGACGATCATACACTTCCAAATTAACCTTAGCTTGCAAGTTTAACACCGCTTAGGCCTTAGCGTACATTTCTAGCATATATGATCTAGAGGTACTATGTTAACCAACATACTAACAACATTTATTTAATCCAATAAACAAAACAACTCAAATGCATATTAATATACATACTAGTTGAATAACTTACACACATATCCTACAAAGGTAATTTGAGTGTATACTACTTTTTTTTCTTTTCTTAAATCTATGGGTCCCAAACATATTAGACCATGCCAAAATTGATTATCTATAAATCAACCAAAAGTTCAATAAGCGAGGTAATTTTGGGAATAAAATGTCATTTAATTCAACTATTGTTATTTATCTAGTCACGTTAAGATACCTAAAAGTGGATTATGATCTTAAATTGCCTAATTTGTCCCCAGCGTAAGTGATACCGTCTTGTTTGGGTCAAAATCACTAAATAGCACCAACATGATTTATGTGCATTGGCTTTGGTGGAAAAAGTTACCAAACGATTAAAGCTAAAACGAATATTTTTTTGTTTTTTTAGAACGTCAACTCACACACTCTCTAATTCTATTACCAAGTTATACTTGTTTGTCCACATGTTGTGACAGGGGTGTTAGCATTTGTTGGGCTCGGTTTTCATGAGGCTTTCAGAAGCTCTAATGTACTACGGCATCCATCAAATAATATTGTTAAGGGTATCGTTCATAAAACACACATCGATCGCTGTCTTTTTAGGCATATCACGACTTTACTATTTTGGGTTTACATATCGGTACCAGTGGTTTCAATACGCGTCAGCTGCGATATCTTTTCAATATTTATTTACCTCCCGTAGATAAACAGTAGCATACCGCAACTTAACTTTTAATTTTTTGTATTAATTTTTCATTATTAGGTCGATACTTTTAAACAACCGTATTGTCTGGGACCCACTAGCTATTCTTTGCAGTGTTGTAAAATGCGGCCTAATTCCATCAAATAAGTCTCCTGGTTAAAAACAAACACGTGAATTTTTAAGTATTATGCGAATTGTACGAAATTTGAAGAATTATGTGAATTTCTAAGTATTATTTTCATATAAATCTCTCTGTGTGTTTGTGTATATATGTATATAATGCGTATAAAAATTTTAAAACGATTAATCCATCTAGTCCTGACTAGTTCCTAGGCAAGATCCCAGTGCCTTTCTAACGCCTAACGCTTTTTACGACCTTGATTATTTGCCATAAAAATAAAAGTTGGAATTAGAAACGTGTGACATACATTTGTTTCTCGTTTGACTCTTACGTCAATTATTGTTATTATCATCATCATATTATTCAGTTACTTGATCACCACCTTATTCATTCACGCAACTCATTTTCAGTCTTCATCTCAACATTACACTCATTATTATAACAACAACAATAATAATAATAATAATAATAATAATATCATCATTATCGCATTTCCCTCGTTCTTTTCTTTTCTTGTCCGTTGAAAAATAACTGGTCGATTTGTTTAGTTAAGTAAGGGTTTTCAGTGTTTTCTTGACTCTTGATTGATTGTTTGAGATGAATAACAAAGCAAGATATAATCAACTTACTAATCAAGTTGATCAGACTATGCAGTCACAACCGAATGCTTCTAGGTACTATTCATCGGTTATTATTATTATTATTATTATTATTATTATTATTATTATTATTATTATTATTATTATTATTATTATTATTATTATTATTATTATTATTATTATTATTGTAACTCCATATGAGCACTAACATGATGTGAATTTGTAGTAATTTTATGATGAAAACTGATTTGATCAACTTGTGAATGTATTGTTGAGTTATTTTTATAACTAACTATCGGCATTAATATGATATGAATTTTTAGTAATTTTATAATGGAAGTACATGGTTTGATCAACTTAATTGTGATATCAAGAACTTGATTGTTCTTTATGAAACTGCTGTTGCGTTCATTTTTTAAGTAACATTACTACGAAACGTCGATAATATGTAACAACTGGCTGTAAGTCTCGTATTATAGCCATGTTTGATTAATTTGTGATATTTTTATGTCATGTATTTTAGATGTTTTCTTCAGTAATGATATGATGTTTCTTCAGGAACGATTTGATGTTTTATTTGGACAGAATTGAATCGGTCGGTTGATTTTTGTATTTGGATGTGATAATGCTATAAATCTTCTTTTATATGGATGTCAACCTTGTTGTTTGTTGTAACTTATTGGGTGCTTAATTTGTTGTTTAACTTTTATAGTTCTCAAGATTGGAAATCAGAGTTAAGGCTCCCTCCAGCCGACACTCGATATAAGACTGAGGTATGCACTATGCAGTATGCTTTAGAGTGTGATAAGTTATATGAAGGCATGCCAATTTCTTGATTTAACATTGCTGATTAGTTTCTTGGTTAATTCTTTTTTTTTTTCAGGATGTGACCGCTACTAAAGGGAACGAGTTTGAAGATTACTTTCTTAAACGTGAACTGCTTATGGGGATATTTGAAAAGGGTTTCGAGAAGCCATCTCCAATTCAGGAAGAAAGTATTCCCATTGCTCTCACTGGAAGTGATATCCTTGCAAGAGCAAAAAACGGCACTGGGAAAACCGCAGCGTTTTGCATTCCTGTTTTAGAAAAAATTGATCAAGTTAACAATGTGATTCAAGGTTCTAACTTCTAACCATATCCTATGTTATCCTGTTTTATTATATTTTTATGTATGATTTTTCTAAGTTTGCATGTTTGCAGCTGTTATACTCGTTCCAACTCGAGAATTGGCTCTTCAAACGTCACACGTTTGCAAAGAACTTGGAAAACACATGAATATTCAAGTCATGGTTACTACTGGTGGGACGTGTTTAAAAGATGACATAATGAGATTGCATCAGCCGGTTCATTTACTTGTTGGTACGCCTGGAAGAATATTAGATCTTGCAAAAAGGGGAATATGCAAACTGAAAGATTGTGCAACGCTTGCCATGGATGAGGTGAAATCTGATGTATTAATAAAGTTATAGTAAAAAAATTATGTTTATTTTTCCGAAATGATGAGGTTTTGATGGCGAATTTTATTTATTTTAGGCAGATAAGCTCTTGACACCTGACTTCCAGCCTACAGTTGAGCAGCTGATTCACTTTATGCGAGCAGACCGTCAGATTTTAATGTTTTCAGCAACGTATCCTGCGACTTTTAAGGAGTTTAAGGACAGATACTTGCGTAACCCGTATATAATCAACCTCATGGATGAGCTCACACTAAAGGGAGTAACACAGTTTTACGCTTTTGTTGAAGAAAGGCAGAAAGTTCACTGTCTTAGCACTCTTTTTTCAAAGGTTTTAGTCTCTTTAACTATAATTCTTTGTTAGAGTTATTACTTGACGTGGAAAGATGAGGGGATTAGTTAACGGGTCAATACGGTTTAGGTTAAAAACTAAATAATACATTGCTAGTTAAGTTTTTTGAATTAGATGATTTAGATGGTTTTGAACACTAAAAATACACTTTGGATGACTTTTGGCACGCGTTAACCTGTTAACCTATTCAAACTGTTCTTTTTTAGATTAATTTCTATATTTGACCCGTTAGGGATAAAAACAAAGCCCAGTTGACCCATTCATTAGTAAAATGGGTATAAATTGCCACCTCGGATTGCTATGTTATGGATTTGAAATACGACCCGTTTGTTTTACAGCTTCAAATCAACCAGTCAATTATTTTTTGCAATTCTGTGAATCGGGTTGAGCTTTTGGCCAAGAAAATTACAGAGATTGGTTATTCTTGTTTCTACATTCATGCAAAAATGCCCCAAGATCATCGAAACAGAGTATTTCATGATTTTCGTAATGGCGAATGCAGGAATCTTGTTTGTAATGGTATGAGTTTCCCTATATTATGAACCTATTATTTTTCTTGCTTAACATCATTTACTTAAGACACTATATATTGCAGATTTGTTTACTAGAGGTATTGATATTCAAGCAGTAAATGTTGTTATCAATTTTGACTTCCCAAAGAATTCAGAAACATATTTGCACAGAGTACGGTTTGATGATCTCTAGTTTATGATTTTAATTCTCTATATCTTGTTTATATTTTTTATTCGTGCGCAAAGCGTTTTACTGTTTTACAATGCAGGTTGGTCGATCTGGGAGGTTTGGACACCTTGGTTTAGCTGTGAATCTGATCACATATGAAGACCGCTTCAATTTGTAAGCATACCGTTTGTTTAGACTTCATCGTTTCAGATGGCATTTTTGTCATTAGCGTGTCTATCTCAGGTATAGGATTGAGCAGGAGCTGGGAACGGAGATTAAGCAAATTCCCACGGTCATTGATCAGAAGATTTATTGTCGTTGACTTAGCGATTGGTGAGTTTTAACATTTAACTGTCATCAATCTTGCCAAATCATCACACCAATTCAGTAAAGTTTTGACCTTATAAACAACTCACTTGGCCTTAAGTATTACTGGCATAATAGATTTTTTCCATCAATAGTGACTTAGACTTTTGTGATACGCGACACTATATCGCGTATAGATTCGTGTATGTATTATTATTGCATATAAGGTTTAGACGAGTAAAAGCAGATACCCTACCAAAGATTTACATATCTCATGACTTTATGCATGAAATTGTTCTTGCATTACCATAGCAGTTAAACAGACTCTAAAAAAATGAATACTTTCCTATATTTTCTATGGTATAATACTTTTATTTGACTTTACATAGTTTAATCTTTATATGTAGAATGGAGAGTTGGCACATTGCTCATGACTTTGAAGAAATCCATCATTTTGAAGGACACAATGCTCGATCAATGAATGTTTTTGAATCTTGCATGCAATAGTAACAGTGAATATACTTTTAGAAGTCAAAAGTTAAAGTTGTCATGTGGCATTTAAATCTTTTCTTTTACAAGTAGTAAGTACCAATTTCACCATTTTATACAAGATATAACAAGACTACAAGAGGTATGAACACATGATACGTAGAAAAACAAAGAACCCGGTAATTACATAACATGTTAATTATGTTTTAGTTTTTTTCTAGAAAAAATCTTGACGTGTAAAAAAAGTTAAGACATTTAAAAGTTGTGGAGGAAATTGATTTAAAGGTCAATAATTTGTTTTACAAGTTGTAGTTATTGTAATTACTTAAACGTTTAAAATTATGTAAATATTATCTTTTTCTTCTTATATAAATATTATAAAATAGTATAGATGTACATGTTACTCGGTAAATCTTTTTCTAAAATAATCTTTCTGTGATAACTCTCGGTTGTTAGTTTAAAAAAATGAATACGGATTTTTTTTTATAATTAAGGTTTTTGTATTAATTCTGTTGTAAGACTACCCAGTGTGGGTGGCAAAGGCAATGAGGGTAAGCCCCACCAGATAGGCGCCTATATGGTGTGGTGGGTAACGGCAATGGGGCAAGTCCCACCACATAGGCGACACATAGACATTGGGGACTTTGCCCTCCACATCATATAAGGGTGGTGAAAGGCAAGGGCAAATGGGCTAAGTTGGTGATGAGTTCACCAATCAAAACACTCCATTCAGATAAAGAAAAAACCATGGGCAATGCCTATTGAAGTTTCGCCGAAAAAAAGGGTAACGCTCGAAAAAGTTGTATGGCGGGGTGGTGTGGGTGGCGTGCAGGGTGCTTGCCCTTCCCTCTCTACACCATATAGGCGTGCAGGGGGAGGGGCACTCAATGGGAGCACCATGATCCTCTCCAATCCTATAGTGTCACCTCACTGTCACAATCCTCTACTTTAAAACACCTTATTTGGAGGCACCATCACTTTGAAACTTTTTTTTTTGTTTTTATTTAAAAATAAATTAAGCGATGTTTTCGTGAAGTTATGGCTACTCTCGGCGTGATCCCTGTGAAAAAGAAATATTTTGGTAACCAATTACGATTCTGGTGAACCTTAACGTTTTCCAGCAACATCCTTTCATTGCCAAACCAACATCCTATATACCTTGCGCCGTCCTCAATTACATGTCTCTAAACATTCATCTCCACCCACAAGTCAAAGTCTCCAACGGTCATCACCATCATGTTCTTCCTGACGAGTTCACTATCCGAAAATGGGTACCTTGACACCGACGACGATGTAAATTGTTAATTCACTTATAAGTACTGCTTTATTAATTCACATATCTTGTTTCTCGTAGACTATGAAGTGTGGTAGAGGCAAGTCTTGGGAGGATTACCTGTCACATCAGTAAATTGTGGGCCCTTCTCTTATGATGACAACTTGGGACTACTCAATGGTCCTTAAATAGTTCTTCACTCATATTGGTCCAGCATTTAATTTTTATTTTCTAATTTTTTTAATTAACTAAATAAATAACATAAAAAGTCACATAATATTTAAAAAAATGGTTACAAATAAAAAAAAGTCACATAATATCAAAATTAAAGTTGACATTACAAAGAAAATAAAACCCGACACCTTAAATAAAAAAACGTCTAACTATATTTGCTAACGTATATGTATTAAATAGAGAATTTTGTTTTTTTTAAGTAAACAGTCATGTGACCGTTGAAAGGGACCCACCAAAAACAAACCATCAATCACACGAGCCGGCTTCAACGTCTGAATTTGGACGCCTTAGACAGTTTGCGATCGGCTGAGGCAGTTTTGACCGGCCCAAAACATGTGAGACGAGACAAGGCCGGTCCTCATACCGAATAGTCTTGTTAAAAATAAATTTTCTGAGGCAAGAAAACATGCTACAAATATCTATAGGGTCATGGTGTTCATAGACATGCAATAATGATGGTTTGACTCTTTGACCACATTAAAATCTATGTGGGTCCCATCGTTGAAAGCATATTTGTTTGTAACTTTGTATGACTTCATTGACTTGCGTCCTATGATTCAAATGCCAAATATACACAAAACGTTAAAAAAGAGGCCATCTGTTTTTCTTAAAGTTACTTTATTTATGGAAAGCCATTGGGGTTGGTGGCCCAACGATAGAAGCAATGCTTCCAGGAACACTTAAGGGAGAGGTCATGGGTTCAAGTCTTATAAGGAGTAGAAATTTGCCGTTCAAAAAAAAACTTTATTTATGGAAAGGTTACATTTACTTTTTTTTTACGGCGAACGAATTAATTCCGACCATCTGGCACTCTTTTGGCGAATCAGGTACTCGAGAGTACTCGGGTCACCAATTACCATCAATTCCTGGAAAAACCCGACCACTCACCCGCCCGAAAGCACGACAGTGAAAACCTAACTTGGGGAAAGGTAAAAACCTAACTTGGGGACTAGACCGTTAGATGTGTTAAACCGTACAGTTAGTGTCACATGTTTGTGTTTCGTTACAAATTAACATTTCAGTGTTATAACAAATTAGTTGATTTTAAGTTATATGATTTAAACTATAGAAAATACATTGAGTGATTTTAAGGTTAAATGATCTAGCCGTTAAAAAAAATGAACTATAGAAAATCTGTCAAAATTTTGTGGAAAGCACGCATGCTTGTCTCATTTACTTTGTTAGTAAATAAAAAATGATTCGTAAAAAAAAATAATATCAATATCATAGTTTGTCGGTTTGTGTCTTGAGATAACTAGTACATGCTATTTAGGATAATCTTAGTACTGATATATTTGCCCATTTACCTTTACGTAAAAACGTGAAAAAGGTTTAAATACTTTTAACCAAGCAAAAGTAATGGAAAAGTAAAAGAAAAAAAAAGAAACCCCATAAAATTTTCAAAGTGTAAATAAGAAAAACTAAAAAAGTGTTCACTTTAGATATTTACATATATTAACAATTTAGAACTAATGGATAGTAAAACAAAGTGTAAACAAGACTTGACTTTTGGCTCAATGATTGTAGACAAGCCCCTCAAGCGGCCGATTAATTTTGTCTTGTGTTTAGTTTTGCTGGGTTTTTTTTTTTTTTTAAGTTTTGGCTTTAATAAAAAGTATTATTATTTACTATCTGCCACGGGTCAGTAGAATGGCCGATTCAGCACTTAATATATATCATAATAAATTAGTTGGTTACCGTCAAAATTTGCCAATGTAATACAGTACTATAGTGGTATATTCAGGATTGTTGAAAGTTGAAGGACCAAATTGAAAGATTGGTTTAGATAAGTTTTAATGTTTAGAATTATCTTATTTAATATAGATAATGATGTGGGGTTAGTATTAGAATAGAATTGGTATTAGTATTTGAGTAGGATTAGTATGTTTAATTTAGTATAAATAGGGGTCTAGGTTATTGGTTTTATTTGTCCCTTGGTTGTAAATTCGTTTGGTTGAATAGAAAGAGTCGCGGGTTCGTCCCTCAAAATATCTTGTGTTCGTGTTTGATCTAATTGTCTGGGCCAACAAGGATGAGATAAGGCTTAGGATTATTTGGTCCACAACAGGGTTTTTTATTTAAATTTATTGGGTTTCTTCCTGAATTGGTGTATTGTTGTTATTGTCTAGTGGAGATAGATATGACTGGATGGTTGTTCGTAGCACCATGATACTACAGTGGTTCATCGGTGATCCCAACTTGTCGTTAAAAAAAAAAAAAAAAGAAATATGCAAACACACTAATATTGTTGTACATTTTTATTTTGTAGTATACAAGTTTTCCACTATATGGCGCTGAGGGAACTCAGTAATTCCTTGACATTTCTAACAATATGAATACTTTAAGATGTGTCTAACATGAACTCTTATGTATACATCTATCTCTACTACCTTATTAAGGAGGAGAGATGGGTAACAAAGTAATTTCACCATCATTTTAAGATGGCATACAAAAGGTCACAAGGTAAACAACTATATTTTTGCCAAATCCTTCCCTTTATGCCCCTATGTGCAACATTTCTACTACCTTATTAAGGAGGAGAGATGGGTAACAAAGTAATTTCACCATCATTTTAAGATGGCATACAAAAGGTCACAAGGTAAACAACTATATTTTTGCCAAATCCTTCCCTTTATGCCCCTATGTGCAACATTTGATTACAATTGTACAAATGACTAATGCAAGTCATCTTTATTATTATTATTATTATTATTATTATTATTATTATTATTATTATTATTATTATTATTATTATTATTATTATTATTATGCATGTATGACGTCGTTAAGGGAAGCTACTTGCTAGGTACTTATTCTACAACTGATTGGTTTGTATGGACGGTGTCAAGGTAATTAATGAACCACAGTTCACATGTATTAGTGTTCACATAACATTTCACTCGGTCAATACCTATATTTTGCATGTTCTCTCTATATGCTTTATCTTATAGATAATATTGTTGCAAAAGATTTGTTTATTCTTTATTTTATTTTTGTTTTGGTATGATGACAAAGGTTTTTCATTTCTTTAGGTGATCAAGATGCAAGATACTATCGTATATGAGTATAGAAGCACCAAAATCATTTATTGAGCTTGAAAATTACAGTTTACCATTCTCTCGAACCGAGGAGGGAAATATATACCAATTTGCATTTTGTGGTCAGATAATAAATTGTCCTTTAAAAATTGATATATTGTTGAATTAGCACATAAATTTTATAAATAACATAAGCGAAACTTGTAGCGCAACGAGCAGGACAAAAACATAAACACCCGCGGCAACGCGCGGGTATTTTTACTAGTTTTAAAAAAGTATGAGCTTATATTAAAGAAAATTGTATTACATATGTACTTGAATATATATAACTTTAAAAAATAAATTGTTGTACTTGTCATCAATAGCTATAAATTTAGGGTAACATGCCAAGGTCCCTTACACACTGCCATTGATATAACTCATGATGAGTTGTGGTCCAAATTTCCATTTTCAAAAACACATTTTGCCTCAATTTACTATTACGGACATGGAAATGTTTTGATGGAATTGGGAGGGTTTTAGAAAAAGTTTTGGTAATATGTTTGGGGTTAATATTCGTATATTCACTTCTCTTTATCTCATGTGTATATATAGAGAGAAAGAAGCGTGTGTCCCGATATTAATTTGAAGGGTTCCATTAAGAAGACCCTTTATATTTAACTATGAATTGTGTCTCATGCCTAGCCTAATATATATTGGCTAATTAGTAGGTAATGAAAATGGGCCATTTGGGTCAAATAGTGTTGCACCATTTGAATCTGGTAATTTGATGATGGTACTTGTCTAGTGTGATATTTACAGGGAACATTACTAGAATGGTATGAAATACCAAGAACTCACAAACAGGTCACAAGGTAATGGAACGGGTGGGAAATGTATTCCATAATATACATCAAGCAAGCTAGAAGAGTGCAAAGAGCATGCTTGATTGAAAAAGTGGATAAACGACTTAAGTCACAGTAACAATCCTCAATACTTGAATTTGGTTGACTGCGGAACTACTAGACCTTAAATGGTGATATGGGTGTCCTCATCATCAGTTGTACCAACGGAATCATAGTAAAGATACTGTGGAACTACTATTTGGGAAAATAATCTCGACAATACCTCAAAATGCCAAGATTAAACTTAAGAAGATGAAGCAGGGAGGGGTAACCCCTTGTCTGGATATGGTGCCATCTGATCAAACAAATGCTCGGACTTTTTAAGGTCTGGAACTAAACAATTTCAAATATTCTTTAAAACAAGATACTCGTCACATGCAGCGTTAGCTTATAATGTCGTTGCTTGCCAAGTTCGCGAAAGTTACCGTTGCTTGCCAAATTTTTCTTGACGATGCATTCCATGTAGCGTTAGCTTATAATGTCGTATATGACACTATCCACATAGACAGAACCCTTATAATGATACGATCATTAATGGCTGAACAAAAGGACCCATACTATAAATGCCTCATCTTCTCTTTAAGGGATAAAACATTAAATACTTCGCATTTACTACTCTCAAATTTATTAATCTCTCTTCATAACACTTATCGATTATCAAGCCAAAGTCTACTCATGTATAATTCTTCTTTTGTGATGAGTCTAACGGTACTTGTTAGTGTATTTGTGTAGATAACAAAAGCCTTTATAGTAACACCCACAAATCACTTGATTTATCACACATTCACACCTTTGTCCTCTTTGTAATAATATTTACATACACCAAACAAAAAACATGTAATACACATCCACCTTAACCCTATTTAGATAAAAGAAAAATGAATACACAAAATGTACAACACAGGACCACATGCTCAAGAACTCAAGAAACCCAAACCACAGTTTGTGTGCAGGTGAGCTGAGAACGACAATGGTGGGGTGGTGATGACAGTGGTATTGAATAGGCATGTGCGTGTTTAGGACTAAGGTTTTATTTAGCACAAAATTGTTTGAATTTGAAGGATTATAATTTAGTAGAAAAGTGGTTAAATAATTAGGCCATGGACGCAACCCTAGAGTACCTTGGTCTCATCTAATCATGCAGTGCACCTCACTATCTCAATCCACTACCCTAAAACACATAATTGAACGCAATATTACATTGTACCAATACCTTGAAATGTATAAAAATATATATAATTAAAGGCTTTCTTAAAATAATAAACAAATTAAATTTTAAATAAAAACACAATTAATTTTCAGTTTTGTTAAGAAAACTTTAATCCGTAAAAACCTAAAACATAAATTAAATAAAAAAACACACCCGTCATCTTCCCATCTCCATTCAACCAAACCTATAACCCCAAATCAAAATCCAAATCTTCATCAAAGCAAAAACCCCAAATCACTTAATCAAATTAAAAAAAAATAAGAGTACCCAAAATCACTTCACCCGAACCATGGGATATATCTCGTGTTTCATACCCGACTTCTCCTACCTGGAACACCAACGACAGTGTTCCGTATCGATAGTCTAAGTTTATCCTCACCAATTTGATCAATATTATAACTTTTTACATTTCAATAAACCATCCAATTGTATCATGCCGAATCTTATAATCTATAAAAAAAATATTAGAAAGTATAAATATTACAAAAAGATTGTACTAAAAGTTAGATGCATCTTGACCAAACAATATATTTACCTGACGTCTATATAATATATTAGATCATGTGTAATGGAAGAGTTAATTGAGTGTGAAAGGCAAAATTTGCGCCCCATTCACATGAGCAACCTCTCGCCCCTCCCCTTGTTAAAGGGGCGCTAACCTTGGCTAAGTGAAATTTTTTCGTGTGAGTGAAATTGTAGAGGGGCAAATCAGAAGATGCCACTTCATTTTTATTTTTTTTCTTTTTTTAATTCAAATTTAATATTATTATATACACCCACTCACACCACTACATCTCTTGCCCATTTCAAGCCTCTCTCACCCACCAAAGTGGCCCCAAACGCCACATGTCAAAAAATGTCCCTTTCACCCAGCAAATGTCACCAACCATTACACATGGTCTTAGGGGATGGGACGCAACTAGTGAATGGCATTGGTACCCCACTACCAGCCTGGGTTCACCGTCATCATGGTTACGGGTAGTGAGATTCTTGTAATCCCATACAGAGTTTATGTGGTCTATATATCTCACGGGTGCAGAGGAGAAAGGAAAACCAGGTGCTCCACGGGTGGTGCTGCCGGTGGAAAGAGTTCACGAGTGGTGGTCTTGTTTAGGGATGAATATATTGCACCGAATACCAAACCGATACCGATCCCGTACCGACACCGTCTCGAGCTCATCCTTAGTCTTGTTGGCGGGCTACGATTGGTTCGTTACAGGTGCTCCACGGATGCTTCAAGGTAAGCACCCCATCCTCTTTCTTAGAGATAATATTAGAGATAGTTTATATTTGAATTATATTTTAAAGGGTAAACCCAAACAAAATGTGAAAAATTGTCTATTAAAACCATATAATATTTATAACCGGATTTGCTGGGTATGGGAGATGTCCATAAGTCACAGTGGTGTATGGGTGGGAAAAGGACCGGGTGGCTGGGTTTGTAATGAGCCAGGTGATGGGTTAGGTGTAGGGCCGTAAGGGGGAGGGATGGGTGTGGGATTTTGTGAGAAGGTGAAGTTGGGCGATAGACAGTCATCAAGGAAAGTGTAAGAGGATACCGGGTTTGGAATGGTATAGGGAAACGATGACTCGTCAAAAGTGACATGGCGGGATATATGAACCCGGCCTGTGGTCGGGTCGAAGCATCGGTACCCGCGGAAATCCGGTGGGTACCCAAGGAAGATGCATCGTATAGCCCGAGAATGGAGTTTATGTGGTTGTGTAGCGGAAGTATTTGGGTAGCAGGCGCACCCGAACACTCGTAAGTGGTCATAGGAGGGGTGGCGAAGGTAGAGAGCGAAGGTGGGGGTGAAAAAATTTAGACGCTTTGTAGGTAATATGTTGTGTAGATAGGCGGCGGTGTGGAGAGCTTCCACCCAGAAGGATGGGGGAAGGTTGGCATGGATAAGAAGGGCACGTATGACGTCGTTTAGGCGACGAATCATACGTTCGGCGCGCCCATTATGGGAAGAGGTTTGGGGGCAGGAAAATCTAAAGAGAAGTCCCTGTTCGATGGCGAAGGTTTTAAAAGCGTTATTATCAAATTCACCCCCAAGGTCGCATTGAAAGGTTTTAATTTTACGGTTGAATTGGGTGAAAATTAGACGATGAAATTTCACAAATGTTGGGAATGTTTCAGATTTATATTTGTCAAACAATCCGGTTCAACATCAACGGACGAAGCATGTGAAGATCGACATTCATTTTGTACGGGAGAAAGTTCGCATAGGTCACATACGCGTGTTACATGTTCCTTCTGCCTCCCAGTTTGCTGACATCTTCACCAAGGGTCTCTCACGAGAATTATTTCAGTCTTTTCGGTCCAGTTTAACCGTCTGCTCCGCTCCCGATCAAACTGCGGGGGACTCTTAGAGATAATATTAGAGATAGTTTATATTTGAATTATATTGTTTGTTATTATAGATAGGATCGTTTCCATAATTATCTCTTGTAATTTACCCTATAAATAGGGCCTTGTATTCTTCATAATAATCAAGGGAATTATATCGATTCATAAACACTTTTACTCTTATGCAATACACAAACCATGCATACATAGGTGTCTATGGCCCCTCCCCCCTCCGTTCAGTCTCCAAATTTAATGCACATCGCCATTAATGCACTCTCTGCAGCCTATACATACATAATACACGTATATATGTATCGTTTGAAGCGACAATACTACTACTGACGTACACACAATAATACACGTCCTTTGGGTTCTTCGAATCCAATCTCCACCATTAATACTTCTACTTTTATATCTTGTCTGCAAAAATATTATTCTCCTCACTGCTTTGCGTACGTATTGATCATCTCTCCCCACTTATTACCATATCACTTCATCACTATCTTAACTGCAAGTAAGCTTCTCTCTCTACATTTATCCATCTACTGCATTTAATATACACATTTCAATATTATTCATCAAATGCTTCTTCCAGATTTAATAACACTAGTTAATTTATACGAATTGATTTATTGTCGCAGAAACTTGTAAAAGAGCCAGCACAGCATTAATATCGGGTTTCAGTGTTTTATTTTTACTTGCAATAGGTCTAGAATAATATACTATATCCAAAGTGTCTACTTTAACGGTACCTGGTGACTTTCTCTGAGAGGTTATCGGTTAGAGTCTCGTTCGTGTTAAAATGTTATGTGTGCAAACCAGGAGGTTTTATCGTAGTGAGTTTTCATGCGATGGGATTCCCTGACGGGCCGGGTCACAAGCGATGTCTGCAATCACGGGTGTGGGTGGCCTTTTGGCTAGGAGTGTATCTCGGTGAAGGGGCTTTGTTGGACGTTAAGAAAAATAGGTCTATATGAGTAGATTTACATGTCGACTTGCTAGGGTTTATACGAAATAAATATTTATCTAAACGTTTAAGTAGTATTTAATTGAATATTAATACAGGGTTAATAAAGTACGACGTAGCAATAGTCATCACATGTTGTTCCAGATTTATGAACTGTATATATACGAAGTGATTGTGGCAGAAGCTTGTAAAAGAGGAACCACGGCATTAATTTCAGTTTTCAGTGTTTTAATTTTGCTTGTAATAGGTTTTAGATGTACTTGTGGACATGCCAAACGAACATATCTATCTAAAAGTTAAATAGTATTTGAATATGAGTATACTACTCAAATAAGTAGAGGTTGGCTTAGCTTGTTGTCACTTTACATTTTAATGACTATTTATGGGATAAAAACTAAAACCCTAAATATTTGGAAACCTTCATTTGAAAATGTATTCGATAATCATCCAAGCTTTTTATCAGATTTTGAAGGGTCTATGGACCGGGTTAGTTACCGCAAATACTAGTTTCTCTTTTGCAATGTTAAGGTTTTACCTAAAATCATATATTCAAATTCAAATATGTAGCAATCGGTGTAGTCGTGTAGATCTATATGGTCGAAACATATATTTATTTAAAAGCTTATTTATCATTTAATACTAACTTTCAAACCATCAAGCTGATGGCATGGAATGGAGTCCCTAGGGTTTCTATTACGCCATATTAGCGTCACGTAAGCAATAGGTTTCAATGGAGCCCCCAAACATGCAATCAATGATTTAAAGCCCTATAATAGCATCTCCTTTATTATTTTTATGTTTATTTAAGACCATCCGTAATAGTTGATGCCCCATAAAGAGCATTTTGCCACATCAGCATCATAACGCCCCTATAATACCAATTACACGTGGTCTAAGCGTTGGAAAAGGTAAAGTGAAGTGGGGCCCTCCAGATTTCCATATTAACCTTCATTATTGCACTCACGATCCCTTAATAGCGCCCTGTCAATCATGTGGGGGGCGCTATTGAGCTGAGATGACAGAACCCCTGCCCTATACCATCAAGCCTTAGAGATTTACAAAACGGGCAACAAGCTACGTTGCATTGTAACCCTCTTTAATATTTGAATAGTAAAAAATATACAAGATTGAAATACGTATAGCAATAAATGTGAATAGTGTCGGCATGTAAATCGCTGTTCGTCGTACCTGAAATTTGATCTTCCATTGACATGTCCTTTCACACACAGACCGACTCACATTTTTCATTTTCAAAAACATCCGATCATGAATTATTTCTCTCTCCATAGTAAATTCTCAAAATCTTAGAATTGGTCTTTGTCCACATATATTTATTATTATTATTATATATACATTGATTGGTTTGTAGAATATTGGTTAAGAGATGGGTAGAGCACCGTGCTGTGAGAAGACAGGGTTGAAGAGAGGGCCATGGACACAGGAAGAAGATGAGCTTCTAGTTGACTACATCAAGAAGAATGGCCATGGAAGCTGGCGTTCTCTTCCTAAGCTTGCTGGTAAGTAATATTATTACTATTATTATTATTATTATTATTATTATTATTATTATTATTATTATTATTATTATTATTATTATTATTATTATTATTATTTCTTTCTGTCATGAAATGTAGGGTTTGCATGATTCTCTTTGTGTAAATCTGTAATTTTGTATTGTTTTTGGAGTTGGTGTTTGTTAACGTCATGAAATCTAATGTAAAATTTGTGTTTTGAATGTTTATGGAAGCTACTATTTAGTATTTTACTTTATTTTGATTCCGACATTAGTATTTTTTTTTAATAAACAACAAAATTGAAAAAAAAATATATATGAGAAACTAGAGTGTAGGATTTAACTTAAAAACATGTTATTTAAAAAAATGTTTATTTTTCAAGAAAACCTTCTAAGTTCTAAATCCAACTCTTCATTTATATATTTTCTTGCTCACAAACACTTAATTCACTAAAATAAATTATGCAAACTTACAAAGAAATATTTAAGGTTGAATATGAGACTCTAAATATAGAGGTGTGTTTTAGTTTTCTTTAAAAAATATTTTAGAGAATCCAATGTAACTATGTTGTTTTAGTTGTTTCATCTGTTTTGTTTTTTTTCCTCTATTTATATAGAAAGTATGAATATAAAGGCTTTAGTGTGAGTGCTCTTATTGATTATAACTTATAAGTTTATTTGTAGTTATGTGACTCGTTAAGTGTGTGATTTACTGGGTAATGTTGTTGGCTGTTGTTGTTGACTCGTTAATATAATTTGTGATATTTAGTCATGAGATTTATGATCTTAACTCAATAATTCATATATCCAAATTTTTTATTCACGTATATACTTTCAAATATTGGTATAGTGGTTTGGTGTTTTCTCTCATAAGTATGCAAGTTAAGTGGTATTTAAGTGTTAAAAATAAGTCTCTCTTTCATTAATACTTGAAGTTTTTGTAAAAGATTCATTGCTCTCATTTCATTTTTACTTTTGTATAACATGTTATTCACATATAACTTGGACATATTTGGTTACTACTACCGGAGAGACATTTGAAGATATTATGAGAATGTAAAAGCTAATACACGACATGTGTTCTTTAATTAAGTTGGTATTAATGAAATTTAGGTCGATACGTGTGATAATACATGGGCTAATTTGTTCTAGCATGAATATAATAGTATACCCGTATGGAAACCGGTTATTTTTGTGATTTGAAAAAAAAAAGGTTTTAGATCAAAATCAAACTTAATAATTTCTTTGTAATAACATTATATTTGAAGTGAAAATTTTCCAAATTAGAAGATACATTATTACACATGAAGATAAAGAGCTTGAGACTATTTGGTCTCAAGTTCGAATCCGATTCAGAGGGGTTTTACCGCAGTGAGCCTTAGAGCTGCGGGTTTTCTCCCGAATTGGTAGCTTGGTGGACTGAGCAACATTTGTGCAGTGCTAACCCATTGACAGTTGACAGTTCAGGTGATATTTAGTTGACTGTTAAAAAATACATTATTGCCCTTCCAAATTAAAGAGAAAATACAGAAGATATTACATTATTGAAAGCACAACTTGTTTATTTTCATGTGCGCATTATATGGTGATGAGAGTAGTGAATAATTAATATCCCTTTTGTGTCTTGAAACAAAACAGTGAGTTTAATTTATGGCGGCCATGTATCTCTTTTATAATGTTCTGCTTCTTTTAAAGAGTCGGGTGTAAATGCAATTTATTGGCATCACATGCTAGAGGTAAATAGTACCCTTATACTACCGGTGTAGACGAGTCAAGCCGTTTTTGAGACTAGCTTGATAAAAGCTCAAATCAAGCTGAACTTAAACAACTGATATAACTCACTTATTCACGTCTCAGCCCAATAAGGCTCACAAGTTTAAACGAGCATATTATCTCTATAAACATAATAATCTCAATATAATATATTAATATATCAAATAACTAAATATTGTAGTTTATGTTAATAAATAATGTAGCTTTACATCATGGCACTTTTCCTATAGCTATGGCTACATAAAGGTCATTCCATTGGGACTACAGAAACAGCATGTTGTAACATAATCAGATACTGTTAGTACAACACAATCATGGCATTTGTATGATGGTTTCAGGTCTACTGCGATGCGGGAAGAGTTGCAGGCTTCGATGGACAAACTATCTTCGTCCAGACATCAAACGTGGTCCCTTCAGCGCTGAAGAAGAGAAGCTCGTCATCCAGCTACACGCCATTCTTGGCAACAGGTACTTCATTTTGTCGGTTTTATAACTTTTTTTAATACATTTTTAGTCGTGTTAATTTGAGTTTTGTATTTCTAGATGGGCTGCTATTGCTGCACAGATGCCAGGAAGAACAGATAACGAGATCAAAAACCTTTGGAACACTCACTTGAGGAAACGCCTCTTATCTATAGGGATCGACCCACAGACCCATGAGCTGACTACCATATCCTCGCCGTTAGTAGGCCCGCTGAAACGACCTCCAGCCTCACCATCCACCCGTCACATGGCACAATGGGAGAGCGCTAGGCTGGAGGCTGAAGCACGACTCTCGATGGAGTCATCGATACTTTTAGCCCCGTCAACACCCCTACCGCCTAACAAGAAAACCAACACTGACTACTTTCTACGTATCTGGCATTCGGAAGTTGGAAATTCCTTCAGAAATATTAATATAAAAGGCGAGAAGATCGCTTGTTCTAGTCCAGCTTCACAAGCTTCTGTCTCTGGGATGACTATTGAAATGGGGCCGAAACCAGAACCTGAACTCTCCTCTAGCAATCCAGAACCTGAATCCGAACCCGACCACAAGAGTGTACATCTCTATGCTGGATTCACGCATTCTTCGAGCTCGAATGAAGTCGAAGATTCATCTGATTCCGCCCTGCAGTTGTTTTTTGATTTCCAGGGACAGAATGACATGAGCTTCTTAGAAGCTCATTTTAACTAACGTTTGTTGTTAGCATCTATGAATCAAGACTTGATGTTTGACTTTGACTTGTTCTGTGTCTTGTAATCTAATATAATATATAATTACTAAAGTGTCTAAAAATGAATATTGTTTATTGCTAACAATCTAGACCGGTTGATCATAACAGCATAGCGTTCTATCCGGCTAAGGAGTATGGGGAGCAGGAGTTCCTACGTGGCCTTGGAATCGATGGAGAACACCGCACTCGATGGTTGGGGTTCTAGGTTTCTGTGCCATCTTGATCCTCACCATGATCTGCCCGATTCAAATTGGAACGTTGACAAGTTGACCTTTTGTCAATGGAGCTGAAGGGGGCAATACCCCATCTAAGCGTGGAAAGGGATGTTGATGTGGCGTCGATGTAGCAGATGAGGATGATAAGGACTAAGGACCATAACGCAGACTCAAGTTGGTTTTCAGATTATCAAAGTTGAAATATTTTGGAAAGTTAATTCAAATCCTAAAATTTGGATTTGTTGTGTTGTGTATTCATGAGATTACATAAACCGAATTACAATTAAAAAATTAAATGGTTTTATGCAATACACAAATCAAATTTGAATATCTGGGTCAAAAATTTTAACTTGATTTTAAAAACCGAATTCAAAATTCGGTTTGAATGCACACCCGAATCAAAGTTTAAAACCGAATTCAAAATCCATGATTCGGTACATGATTCTGGTGAAGAAACATCAGCCAGCAGATCATATTTTCTCAGCTTGTATGCTGGCTACAGATAGGTTTCCTTAGTTTTTTGCATTTCGAGTTGGAGAAGACAGTATTTAACAAGATTGTGTGAGACGCTTCTCAGATAAGGTGACATACCGGAACATGTGAGGTCACGCAGGTTTCTATGGTTTAAAAGTAGATCAAAATATAAGTCGATCCCATGTTCGAAATGGTATAAATTTGATTTGATGTAATCTCTGTTTTTTGGTTGTTTGTGGCTGCCCCTTCTTTCTGTTTAGGGAAGTTTTGTTTGTTAACCATGAAATTTAAATGCGTCAATGGCTAAGACATGAAACCGAAAATCTTTACCTGTACAACTTGTATTTGAGGGGCACTAAGCCACTAAATTCTACTACACGCCCCCTCCAAAAATTTATGTTTTTTTGTCTGATTTATTTATTTAGTTTTGGGCATGTTTTGGTTTTCAGGTATCTTTTATGATGCTAGCGTTCCTTCATTGACTAGGTTGTCTTCGGTAGAATCTGAAGGTTGACCTTTAGGTTTGACCACAATGCGAGAGTACCCGTACCCAAGAGAGCTTCCGCTAGTTTCACACAGCTGCACAGTGCAACGTTTATTAGGAAAACCATCATATCCGGTCTGAAGATTGAATAAGAATTTATATATTATATAAATAACTCGAGATGTTGAATAATTGCAAAGAGGGTATACCTCTGTTAATTCTGATAGGTGACGGGATCTAAACTCATTGATTGCGGCTGCTATTTCGGACATTGGTAACTTAGCCTATCAAGAAAAATAACAATCATAGATCAAGAGACTTGTTTGCATGTTAGTTATTTGTTGTTAAACTGGACAATGAATATGAGAAGATCTACACATGGCAACAGATAAAAGATTTCAAAATGGGTTGACTTGCCCATTTAATAACTTCTCATAAAAACTACTAGTTGTTAAATAGTGTGTTTTTATAAAAGAAAAGACAATTTAGAAGGGGTTGCATGCATTAAAAATACACATCGGGTGACTTTTGACCCATTAGACATTTTATATTACTGATTTGACCCATTATAGACAACATGAAAGTAAATCAGCTACCGCAAGGTTTATTTCTTAGCAAAATGCATTACTTTTGATCAAAAAGGTTTTCTCAATATCAAGTTAGCTGATATTTTTCTCGTAACAGAAACAAAGTTTATCGGTTTAATTCAGCTGTAATAATATTAAATTTGGGCCTTATAGTGTTACTTACTTGTGCAAGAACAGCAGATGCTAACTGTAAACTTGGTTCTAAAGTCTCAGGCACAACCTGCATCAAAGTTTACCAAAGTCAAAACACAGCACACAAGATTAATATAAAAAAAAAAAAGACACAGGAGTTCACTTAGATGTGGGAAAACATGTCATCGCTAAGTGCAGGTCTAAGCAGGTGGCCCACATACATTTCTTGTCCAATTATTTTTTTTATAAATAAATGTGGTATAACATACGATTATGTAAGCTTTACTGTTACAGAAACAATCTAACTTCTTCTAAAAATAGATTTAGCAGGTTTTTGTACAATTGACCAGTTGACCTGTTTTCCTTTTTAGTATATTTTATTTTACTCATTTAACCTGTTAGAATTATAAATAATATAAATCCACCCAACCTCAAAAGGGCATGAATAAAAGAAAGACGATAAGAGAACCATACCGCTGTTGCTCCAGCCTTCTCCAGATTGAGTCCATGATCAACATCATGAGCACGAACAAACGTCTTTACATTTGGGAAATACTTGCTAAGAGCCCAAACGGTTCTATAGTTTGCACCAGGTGAATCTAAAGTTATTGCTGCAGCACAAGCTCTTTCAGCCCCGATCTTATGCAGCACCTGGAAATTCAAGTGCACAAAAGAAATCAGACTAGTTCCACATGTAGTGATTTCAGTTGTGACAGAAATTAGCCTCACCTCTCGACTACCAGCATCCCCAAAATACACAGGGAGGTCAAGTGCACGTCCCACTGCTACTCGATCACTGATATTTGTTCAAAATATGGATGTCAGTAGGCTACTTATATAACTCAAAAATGGTAAAGAAAAGCCAAGAATAATCATTCATTCAAAGATAATACTCCCCTTAAACTATCTATATTTTGAGTCTTCAATTATACTCCGGTTCCATAAGGTTGAAACTCTTCTTATTTAACATTATTATCTTTTGATTCAATAAGTGGTAGTTACAGAGATGATATATAAACAGATTTATTGAAACCTCATACCTCCTCACATCAAGAGCAACAAAGGGAATTAGTCTTTCGGAAAGAAGCTGGGCAATGATCTGAAAAAACCCAAAAGTTAAAAACAATCATAAAAAGTAAAACTATACGCATGTCCATCTAATGAACTATCGTAACAAACACGATTATAGATTGTGGAAAACCTGGCCAACACGTCCGAAACCACATATAATGATATGATCTTGCAAATCATCTGTCTGAAAATTAGGATACGACAAAGTACAAGGAATAAGCCATTTGATCCATGTAGGTGTTATAATCACAACATGGCCTACAATATTGGCACATTACCTCACTTTCTACAGGTAATAAACTACGGACATCTTGTTGTTCAAAACGAGATGCAATTAACTGGCCTCCAGCAGCTAACCATGGTGTGATGGCCATTGAAATACCAACCACAAGAAACAGCATAGAAGATAACTGAGACGTCATAATACCCTGAACGCAATATAAATTCAAAGTTAAAACAAAACAGTTAACAATTCATACTACACGGATCAGTTAACTGATGCAGACCTGGTTGACAGCTTCACCAAAAGCCACAAACGCAAATTCTCCACCAGGTGCAAGCAGAAGACCAACTCTGATTGCAGATATCCATGAGACACCAAAAAGCCTACCAACTACAGCTACAAGTAGTGTCTTCCCAGCAATCAAAAGTCCTAATGAGCTCATAATAACGGGGAAGTTTGAAACAAGAAGTTTTGGATCAATCGACATTCCAACCTGAAAACAGTAAAAAGTTGTGGGTATCTACAAAATGCCTAAAACCCTAAGCCATTCCATTGACCGTCAAAAGGTTACAAGGCTTACTGTCATGAAGAAGAGGCCTAGTAAAAGGCCACGATATGGAGCTATATCTGATTCAACCTGCAATGAGAATTCAGTTTCTGCAAGTAGCAAGCCAGCCAAAAATGCTCCTAATGCCATGGAAAGGCCAGCCTATTTCATTTATAATAAGAAAAAATTATTAATGGCAAAGTTATTTTCAATTTTCAAATATAATATTATATCATAATCTACTCACCCTAGCAGTAAGGAGACTAGTTCCCAGGATAACCAAAAGAGTGTTTGCAGAGAATATCTCTGCATTTTGCATCTCTGCAATTTGCTTGTAAATCGGGCGAAGCAACTGCAATTAGCAAGGGGGAAAATAAGTTAAAAAGGTAATAATCCTCTATTAAAATTCTTCCAAACGCATACAAGCAAGCTTAGTAAACGGGTTAGCATCAACCATATTTTCATATAAGTTAGCCTGGATAAGATTACTTTTCCTACACTTCTCTCATGGTACTAATAACATCAGCAAACATGTTGTGCTGCTAGATCAATATGTAATGCATAATATAGTTTTAACAGCAATCTTATCTTGGCCACCAGTGCCCTTAAAAGGTTATCTATCCAAAGAAACTTATTATAAAGGGTAAAAGTCGGGACTTGAGAAACAAATATAGTGTCAGAAGCTTAAAATGTTTCAACCTCCCAATTCAAATTCAAATTACAAACTCAAACATGTTAAGAGTTTACCAAACGTCCTCCAGCTATAATGGCACTAATAGCAACAAGTGCCTTCACAGCAGCCAATCCAAGAGCTTCAGCAATTGCTTGGAATCCAATCTGAGGAAATAAAAACGTCATCATGTTAAACGTGTGAGATACAGGGTCAGACTAAGTTACCTATTTACACTGTAAATTAAGAACAAACATGGCCCAGGGTATAATATAATTTACTTGATGAAAGATAGGGAGATTTAGAGACTACATTAATTAGATAAATAATGTGTGTTACTAAAAATACTTACGCCTCCTTTTGATGAATTTGGTGAAATTAGAGGTATGAGAATCAGCAAAACAACGACTGCTAAATCCTGGCAAAACAATAAAGAGAAAATTAAGCAATGAAATAGAAACGTTAATAATATACGAGTTGAATTTACAAAGTAGAATGATTTGTTTAGTTAAGTTAGGAAATAAAAAATAGCACAGAGAAATGTTAAGTTTAGATACCTGAAAAAGTAAAACTGAAAACGTAGCTCGTCCATGACGTGAAGTGCTTTCCCCTCGTTCTTGCAATACCTACACAAGTAGAACATATGAATTGAACTGTTGATCAATGGTAAAACAAGAGAAAATATGATTACAGTGAATTCGTTTATGCTGCTGATTATTACCTGGAGAACAACAGCAGTGGAAGATAATGCCAGGCCATTACCAATTACAATTGCAGCAGGTCCTAGCTGTCCACAGACAAAGTGGGCAACCAATCCAACCACAACAGCTGTCGACAAAACCTGGGCCAACAGTGATTTAGATACTGTCTTGGGCGGGAGTGTTCATAATTACAAAAAAAAAAAAGACATTTTTACCTGTGTGGAACCTAATCCGAAAACATATTTCTTCATGGAACTGAGCCTTTCAACGGATAGCTGCACAGATTGCACAGTTGTTAGCATCGCTCTCTTTAAATATAGATGCACTCATGCAAGAGCTAAAGGACTAAAATTAGACTTATTATGTATGCTAACCTCAAGGCCAATATTAAAAAGTAAGAAAACAACTCCAAATTCAGCTATTGCTTTTGTGGCATGTACATTGTGTATGATTGAAAGCCCATATGGTCCAATCAAGATGCCAGCCGTCAGATACCCAAGAACAGGACTGCCTAACCACAATTGCATGGAAAGCAAACCATTAGGTGACA
Organism: Ambrosia artemisiifolia; assembly: GCA_032199755.1. Classification (NCBI taxonomy): domain Eukaryota; kingdom Viridiplantae; phylum Streptophyta; class Magnoliopsida; order Asterales; family Asteraceae; genus Ambrosia; species Ambrosia artemisiifolia. The sequence goes on along the minus strand of CM063527.1, from coordinate 46,250,940 downwards.
TTAACCTGCATCCCTTCAAGCATATAATAGACACAGGTTTCTTGGGACATGATCTACAACTATCTAGAAGAAAACTGATGGATATTTTGGCATTAATTTTTAATGACAAAGCATAATATCAGAAAGATACATCAAGAAAAACATTTAGTACCTCCAGGAAGTTTCTGGAATATAGGCACAAAGATAACACTAGCAAGTAATAACCATAAAACGTCCAACAGGGAAGTTTCTTCTTCATTTATCTGGAAAGATTGAACATGCAATCACTATATAGCATTCACTGCCCAACTTGAAGAATACATTAGATAATATAAAGCAAGAAAACAACAGCATACCTCTTGACGAGGAAGCATCTCAATCAGCTTTTTGACTTTCTTTGGTAATTTCCTTATTTGTTTAACCAATGGTTTAGTATTTGATGAAACTTCATCAATGCTGGTGGTGATAATATCAGGTCCTAGAAACATTTGACGGAACCGTTCTCCTCGTTTAGCATAAAAAGCAAAACTTCATGCAATAAGAAGACAACAACTTCATCACCATATATTTAAAATATAATTAACACACTAAATCAACAAGCATCTATTTGATTTCACTTTTTTAATTCTGAACAATAAATAAACTCATACCCTGCACCAGCAAGCAAAGCACCAAGCACCAGCCTAGGTATTTGCATTCTTGTGGAATCGATTAGCCATTGGAAAAATGAAGTTGGAGTAAACTCAGTATCATCCTCTGCAGAAGAGAAAAACGATGCTGAAAAGAAACGGGAGGATTTTTTTAATAAAGCTTTAGGAGAATTTAATGATGAGCTGTCCTTTGTCAAATCCTTCTGTGTTTCCGCCTTTTTTGTTTGACTCTTCGTTTTCTCTGCATCAATTTCATTCTCATGGTCACTATAATCAGAAATTCCAGTTTCTTCAAACGTTTGGCTATCTGTTACATCCTCACTGATCAAAGAACCCTCAATTGATGCATCATTGTGTCTCTCATCAATTATCTCAGCTGAATTTCCCTGAATACCCTTATCCTCACTAACTGAATCACCACTTGAATCTTCAGAATCAACCACAGGGAGGACGGAATGCTTTTTTTCAGCCTTTTGCAATGCGATTTCAGCATCATTAACACGTTTTGTAGCCTCGAGTTCAAAGGCAACAGCTTCCTCTGCTAAAACCATTATATTTGCCACATCTTCCTCAGCTTTTAAAGCAGCGTTCTGTACATTATCTGCAAGATCTTTAAGTGCATCCATTTCTCTTTGCAAAGCATCTTTCTTGTGCTGCAATTGAGTCAAAGCTCCCTGACAATTTGCCAATGTTACACCACATTCTCTTAAATCTTCATTAGCAATAACCACAGCCTCCTCTAACTCTCCCACTGGATTCAAGCTTTCTTTTGCAACTTCTAACAAATCAATAGCCAATTTAAGCCTATCTTCAGATAAAGAAAGAGCCATTATTGCACTCTGGACCGCTTCTTTAGCAGCAATCTCTTCATTCTCAATGTTTTCAAAAGAATTCCTAACTGAATCGAGATTATCTTGAGCAAGTGAAGCTTCATCTCTTAATGCTATTGCTAATTCTGATATTTTTTGAGCTTTCTCTTCAAACATGGTACTGTTTAGTTGGGCAATTTCTAATTCTTTAAGTGCCTTCTGCAGTACTTTTTTTAATTCATCTACACTTGGGTCATCTGGTTCATCTTCTTCTTTCTCATTATCTGACCCGTTCATCTTCTCTGGACCTAAATCGGTTCCCATTGAAGAGTTGCCTCCATTACTAATCTCAACAAGGTCAACATCTTTATCGATCCCATCTATGTATGCAACTGAATCATTTCCCTGACAAGTTACTTTTACTCCTCTTGATGTCCTAAGTAAACAAACAGTGCACTTCGGTTTGTTATAACTTTGCAAACAACTCTTCAATTCACATACAGACAATTTGCTTGAATTAGCAACACTACAACTTAATGAAAGCAATTTCTTCAACTTCTTCCTAGACCCAATTTTCAAAACAACCCGTGTGTTGGTAAATAATTTATAATCAAATCTCGAGCGAACAGTCAGCTGATTTACTCCTCTACAACTGGTAACTTTACCGCCATAACTATGAAAACTACATGAGTCCATTTCCGCCCCCACTTCTTCAATTTCTAACTATTGTTTTGGAGTAAAAAAATTCTCAAATCTGTGCCATCATTCCATCTGTTGAAGCAAGCAGATTTCACACAAACATGAGATAAAACCAAACATGCTCAGCTTAATGTAATTGAAATCAACTGGATCGCATCAACAGAAGTTCCCTTTAGGCCATTATACTTTAGACCAAAGAACAAATGACAGAACATAGTCAACATACTACATGTTTATGAATGCAACTACTAACTACATATGAATTTGTATACATGCCTTAAGAATCAAACTTCACCATCAATTTCTAATCTTATAATTGACTGTAATACCACTTAATCATGTTTATGCTGTAAACACACGTGAAGGTTGACGTGCATGTAAGCATATTCATAATCCAAATTTTTATCATCCAGAGTTTAATTTGTGGAATACTACCTCAATGCTTACCAAATTTACACACAAACTCAGTATATACAAACAATCACATCTAGCAGCACAGATATTCGGTGCATCAAATTTCAATCATCCAATGTCTATTTACTAAGAACATTACAACCATCAATCAATTAGGGCTGATTAGGCTTCCATCTAATGTAATTGAGATTTTAAATGACTCTTATCACAGCAACAGAAGTTCCCATTATACTATACTTTAGACCAAAAACCAAATGACAGAACATACTAACTACATACATTTCTAATCTTATCATTACCACTTAATCAACAGGGACGAAGCATTGTGAGGGCCAGGGGTGGCCCTGGCCCCGCTGTTTTTTGACGCAGTGGTGGAAATTTGCGATTTTCGTAGGTAAATTTTGTCCGGATTGAGTCCGGCCCCTGCCGATTTGCCACTACCGATCGAAAAAAATTTGAGTCCGGCCCCCCCAATTGGCGAATCAAGCTTCGCCCCTGTTAATCAAGCTTATGTTATGTTAATTTTAGGTAGACGAACACACATGACGGTCGACATGCATGTAAGCATATTCAGAATCCAAATTTTTATCATCAAAAGTTTCATTCATAGGACCGGAGCCGGACTCTAACACGAGCCAGATGTACCTAAAACCTAGAAATACTACAAGATTTTTAATATATCTCACATTTTCAAATCGAGTAACAGAGTCACATATTATCGAATACTACCTCAATGCCTATCAAATCTACGAAAACATCTGTCCTAACTACAAATTCAGTATATACAAACAATCGGCATAAAATTTCAATCATCCAATATCTAATTAACTAATAACCTGACTTCAACATTCCCTAAAGAAAACATTACAACTATCAATCAATTAGGTCTAATCAAACAAACTTTATATACAAATAAATGCCTGTTACATCTCTATGAGTGCATGAATCAACTCAAAACAAACAGAAACCAACACAAATCAAATATATTATTACATATAAACTAGTACTAGTCACATGCCTATTTCTAATACTTTAACTTCATTATTCATTAACTGTGCCCTAGAAAACACTAATACAATCGATTACAGTAACATAAACATTAATTAAGCTTAATTAATACACTTTTATTTAAAATAAACATAGAATAGAAGATCATGTGTATGTGTGTGTAAACGGAGGTGTATTAAGTGTGTGTAAAGGAGGTAGCAACTTACTGATCGATTGTGATATGATATGTGAGAGTAGTTGAGCTCTTAAGTATTTATATCAATGGCGGATTTTTTCAGGAAAAATAATAATAATAATATTATTATTTTTTTAGGTTAAAAATGGAAAAGACGAAGGGATGATGACGTCAGTAGTGGTGTGCTTAAAATCAAAAGAATATACTTTCAAAAGTGTCCGTATAAAAGAAAACACTAGTGACTAGTGTGATTTGTAGGGTAGCATACCTCTAGTGTACGAAGAGTTTGATGGAAAGTTCGTTTGTATTTGTTTGTTTAAAATAAAAGATCTTGTTCTTTAGTTAAACTAATGAAAATGAATAGATGCCGCGATTGTTCATTTATGTTCATTTGTGTTTGTTCGTTTATGTTCGATGGTTCACTAGGTTATAGTCTTGTGGTTGATAAATTTAATGTTATATAATTAATAGTAAGAATGATTATGTTTCTAAAAAACATGTGTATTGGAGTGTTGAATAACCCTATGTATTATACTAATTGAATAGAATATGAATTAATCTATTAATATTCACAATACTCGAGAGAGATATCTAAAAATGAACATTTGAGTGATAATTATGAATTTTGTTAAGTTAATCTTCAAGTATTATTTTTTACAATTAGGTATTATCCTATATGTTTATTTTCTAAGTTCCATGAATAGTGCCACTTCTGAGTTAGAAAAGCCTTCAAATAGTTATATCTTTGACTATGTTAAGCAAAAACGTTCTGGTGTAGTTGGTGTGAAGGTTGTTGTGTCCTGTGTGTTGCTCGTTAATTTGATTTTATTTTTTTATTATTAAACATATTGTAATTTTACTATTCAGACCATCAAACCACATAAAATATTTAAATTCGTAGATTTTACTCATAAAAAAACAATCATTATCATCTTTTTTTCATTTTTATAATATTTTAACTAATACAATTTTGAATTTGGTGATATTAAAAGACATAAATAGAAGTTTTTAACTAAAAAGTATAAGCCTAGGTGAGCAAGCATCGCAATATACAGGCTCCCTCCGCTTACCCAACTTCTTTCTTCGTAGGCTTTAATTCTTAGGTTCCTGCTTCTTTTCTTAGTTGTTGGGCTCGGGTCCTGCTCCATGATGCCTGAAATTCTTTTCTTTTTCATTCTCTTTCTTTTCTATTTTATAAAAATTGTTTTTATAATCTTTGCTTGCTCCCAATGTTCGTGTTTTGATTATTTTCTTTATTTTAAGCTCTTTTCTTTTACGGTCACCAATAAAATAATAAAATAATAATAAATAAACAAAAAAACGACTAAAAATGAATATAAACCTATAGATGTGTTTTGCAACACATCAAACACATGACCCGTAAAACTATGGGTCGTAGGGGTGTTCATCGGTTCGGTTTATTCGGTTTTCAAAATTTTGTACCCCAAACCAAAAACCAAACCAAACCAAATTAGGAATATGGAAACCAAACCAAATTCAACCAAATTGAATTCGGTTTGGTTTCGGTTTAACCAAACAAACCAAATTCAACCAAATTGAAACGAAGTTTTTTTTCTCTCTAACTTATATACCTCTGTTTTCTGAAATCCGAATAGAAAGTTAGCAATTAATATAAACCAAAAAATCAAACCACACAAACACAAATATCATAGAATTACAAATAGTAAATAGTCTTTGCCAATTCCACAAAATATAAATAAACTTCAAACTTAAATCTTTCTCCAACTCTAGTGAACTTCTATACGAAAAATAAAGATATTAATACTAAACATATAAATCGTGTAGCTTGATAATCAGACCAACGGTTGACGCAATCATGGGGAAACATATAACATGATATTAGACTTATACTCTGAATATTACTTATAAATAGGTGGGCTTTATTTTGGATTGGGTTTACCTTTCAATATTTTGGGCTTATATATTATATATGGCTTATTAAATATTATTATTTTTATTTAATAATTAATTATTTTACCGGTTTATTCGGTTATCCAAATAAAAAATGTAGAACCAAAAACCAAACCAAACACCAAATTAGCAATTCGGTTTCGGTTAAAACCAAACCAAAAACCAAATTTGTTGTTCGGATTGGTTTTTTCGGTTACGGTTACGGTTCGGTTTTCGGTTTTTATTTGGTTTTCGGTTATTCTGAACACCCCTAATGGGTCGGGTTCAGGTTGACCCGTATAACAAACAGGCCAGGTTCCGGTTAACCAGTTAACCCGTTTAAGTATTTAGAAAAAAAGAACTTTATATTTTTGCTTTTCTTTTTCCATTCTTATTTTACATGGTTAGTTATAAATAATGTTAGCTTTGGCACACCATATTATTTACGTGTCACAATCATACTCACCATTAAATACGTTGTCGATAACCCACTTGCAACCTAGTAACCCGCTTATAGTTAATCATCATTTATGACTCATACAAAAATACAAGTTAAACAGTCCGGGTCTGGGTTGACCCGAATTTATGTGTGTGTGTTAGGGTTGAAATCTTTGATACGAATAATAATATGGGTCCGGTTCGGCTTGCACATTTCAACCCGCCAACCTGCAACCTACCAGCCCATCAACCTAACATGATTGACACCGCAGGATGGAGGGGGCTCCCATTGGGTAGTGTAACATCCGTCCAGTCTAACCATTAATAATATCTAATTTTTCCCCCGATGGGTTTTCCATCTAGAAGCTCATGGATTTGTTTTTGTTTGCCCCGATAGAGATGTCCCAAGAGGTATCGTACCCATCTTGATACTACTTCTACCCGAGCACAATTAACTAGTGGAGTTTTCTTGTGTTCCACAACTATCTAAGCCCGAAACGTGTTGGTAAGACATTTGATTATTTATGAACCAATGATCTCTTCTATTCACAATCGATGTGAAATTTGCATAGGATGTTACATGTAAGGTATCACGGGTTTGAACCCGCCACGACTACACCGCCACTACCCACTTGGGTATGGCTGGCGGGTAGTTGGTCCGGGTTGTATTGCCCACTTGAAATAATCAAAATATAACTGTTGAAAACGGTCATTTAACCGTTAAAAAACCCCTTTCTTCAATCAAGTCATCTTCTTCCCCAAAAAACCCTTGAAATCGCCTATGTTCATGTCCAAATTTCGATCTCTAAAATTACAGTAGTTAGAACCGTGGGGCTTTTGTTCGAGATGAGTAGATTGGTATGATGGTCGTAACCAGTGTGGAGGTTTATGGTGGCAGCCGGTGGTGGTTGATGGTTGAAAACACACACAGAGAGAGAAAAAGAATAAAATGGTATTTGTTTTAATTGTTTAATTTTAATTTTTATTTAAAAAACAAAAAAGATTCTATGATAGTTGAAAGAAGCGTTGCCAGTATTTTGTGATGTTACAGTAAATTAACGTGACATTGCGAGATTGAAGGGAGCTATGATTGCTTCTCAACTACAAAAGAGAGGACAATGTGGTTTTTGAGTAATATATATGTTGTTACTTTAAGAGGCATGGTAGTCAAAATTTTGAAAAGCTATTAGCGTATAAAAATCACGTTATTGATTAATATTTACGTTTAGTTTTAATCAAAAAAATCATATAACTACAATTGTAACTTATAACCCAACCTTCGAGATCTAATTCAAATTCTTGATCCAACTCATGCAAGCAAGTTTTTTTAAAGAATATTATATATCCTCTCATTTCCAGCTTTCCACAGCCGCCGACAAGATATGATAACAATACCATGAAATACCTTTTTTTTTTCTATCTCCCAACCAAACATGATTACGAAGCTCCAACAAATTAGCTGGCCACACTAAAGAGGCAACAATACAAGCTGAGAAAATATGATCAGAAGTTTCAGTATTTGAATCGCACAAAGTGCAACTAAGCGAATCAACCAAGATCATATGGCTTCTATGGTTCTATTTAAAGCCTCTACTTAAGCCGATTCATTTCTGCATTCCACACAAAAATATTACCCTTTAGAGGGACCTATTTTTCATCACAAATAAACCACTCGTAACGATGCTCAAATTTATCAAACTCTTAACGGAAGTAACAGAGAAATTATCAAACTCCAACACTTTCAAAATGCTGGTTAAACCACCTGACACGATCACTAACTCTGCACCTTTTATCCTTTTCCAACAAAGAGTTCCTAATGTAACCATGTAATTAAATTATTATTACATTAATTTAAAAAATAGGATTATTTAATGGGCAGCCATTTAAGTCCATTAGGAGCTATGCTTAGTATCACCATCTAAAGGTCAACGTTTGCCAACAATGGGCAAGGTATGAATTATGTTCAGTGTAAAACAAAGTTGTTTTCAGAAGACCTTGCTAGTGATTTAAAATATGCATTTTCAGAAGACCTTGCTAGTGATTTAAAATATGCATGTGGAGAAAGAATATGGAACAAAGTTTTGTTTCAAAAGTTGGTTAATGGCAGGGGCGGATTTAAGCTTGTTCGGTGCCTATCGGTGGGCTCATGGGAACCTACTCGGTTTCGAAATTATAGTGTTAATGTATATTAAAAACCTGAGGCACGTGTTTTTAATATAACAATTAACATCCAAGGTGCTTCGGTGGTTGAAACCATTTATTATAACATCCAACAGGTCCCCGGTTCAAATCTTGAGGCACGTGTTTTTCGGCCAACCCCAACTCACTGTTGGCTCTCATTTATCTACGTGTATGTTGTTTAGTATCCGGTTGTTTGATATACATACATATATGTATACTTGTGTACATATATGTATACTTGTGTACGCAGTTTAAATATAAGAAACACGTTTATTATGGACACAACCTGTTTTGGTAGATGTTTCAATAGAATGTTTGTGGTTGCGTTGAACTTGATATGTATAATTAGGGGTATGTGCATATGCGTACATATGTTTTTTTTTTCAATAGGTTTGGATCTAGCATTATACATATGTGTGTTATATAAACTTACATTGTTGTTTGTACATGAATTATGTGTACACACGTCAGTGCGTCAAAAAATGAAGGTTTTCGAATAATCTGTTATGTTAGTTGTATGTTTTTTTTTTTTATAATGGTTAACTCACACACCATGTCTCTCTTAAATTTACCAATTTTGTTCACCAACAACTTAGACCCTCACCACTTTAGAAGATTCGTATTTTTTTCAACACCTAAGTACTCCTCGGCTAAAGGCCCTTATGATCACTACTCACCTCAATTTGCCTAAAGTTTATCTACAAACTTGGTATTGTGAAAAATAGGAAACTTTTTATTTGATCTACATATATTTTTTTGGGGGGGGAAGGGGGGTGGATTCTGTGTGTGTTTGGAGTCCAACATCACTGATTTAAATTGATTACAAGGTAATGAATTTTTAGTGTTTACTAAAAACATAAGAAATATACAGTAGAATGACAGGTTAACGGGAAACAAGTTGCGTCGCAACCCCTTTTAAATAACAAATCTAATCCCACGGAAAATAAAACTAAGGTACTTCGATGTCACAGAATTTTCGTGCAGACTCTCTGCACTTTATCCAGACAAGGGGGCACACAAGTGTGTTTTTCACCTGCCCACCCAAATATAACATCTGTTGGCTAAAGAGTGGACCTAACTAGTTTGTTCAACTATTTAGTTTATCTAAAAAAATAAGATCTCATTTTAATTATTAACTTGCAAGTTGCAACCATCATATTATATAAGGTGGAACGCCAATACATTTGGAAACGTAAATGATACGTGATGTTACCAAGATTTGTCGAAATTAAAGAGAGAGTTGAGAGAGAGTTTTAAACTATGTTTGTAGACACGTCAATACAAATAGAAGTTCATGATTTATATCATGTTGTACAATAATAAAATTTTTCAGGAGTACATATTAAAACATATAAAGTCATCATAAAAAAATATGAAAAGAAGAAAAAAAGAGACGTGTGGGATAATTAGGGCTGGCAATTTCAGACACGAACACGATAACACGACATGAACTTACACGACCTTAACAGGTTTCATGTTTGACATTATAGGTTTCGTGTCTTTAAATACATACTAATATCAAGCGCCTTCTCCCTCGCGTAAATATGTATATGAGTAGAAGAGTAGATGAATATTATTGTATTTATAGCGTATAAGTATAAAATATAAACTTTAAGACAAGCCAACAAATACATAGCAATCAAAACCCCAAACGGTCCACAAATGGATTATTGAATTCGGGTGTGCAAAACTATCCAAATGAACCCGAAGTGTTCCCTGTATACTCTGATGGACTTGTGAGGAATCGAGTTAGAAAATATTCAAGTTGGGTTTTTTAAGATTCGTTTTGTAGAATAATTTTGAAATGTTTGTAGACAATGAGAGTTCATTATTGTGTGAGAAAACATAAGTTATTTTTTTTTGTGTAGACAAAAGTTATGTAGGTACCTATAGGTGAGGTTTTTTTTTTTTTTTTTTTTTTTTTTACAACGGTAAAAAAATAACTTTTAGCGGTAACTCACATGCATGAGTGAACTCTGGACAAATGCCTCACACCACCTCTCATATACACCTAATATGGTGTGCTTGCGTGGCTCATGCGCCACATCACCCTCACACTCCAACTTCACGTCCATTACACCTCGTCTATGTAGCAATTTCCTTTTTGTTTTCATATCTTGTCACCACTACGCCTAGAAGGTGGTTATGAAAATTAGTTACGGGAGCCAATGAAGCCTATCTCAGTTGGTGAAAATTGGGGAAGCCAGAGCAGAGGTTATATGGAGGTTGAGGGTTTGATTCCGGTCGGAGCCATATTTACCACATGTGGAGGTTCCACTTGGGGAGATCCCCAATCCAGGTGGAATGGGTAATCAGTACAGACAGACCTGAGGTGTTAGTCGAAGCTCCACCGGTTGCACCACTCGTCATTAAAAAAAAAGTTACGGTAGCCGTATTCATATGTGAATATGTGAGCACCAAAGAACATTAATGGGCTTGAAAGAATCATGATATGTAATAAAATGCAATCAATGATACTTGGCTCAAATGGCAAATGTTAGTTGAGTTAAGTGTGAGGCAAAGGAGAGCTACCAGGTTCGATTCACACAAGTGATAGAATTAAGCGTAAACTTCCTAAGCCCTCAAGTTTCGAACCATAAAACGCAATAGGATTTCTGGTAACCAACCTGATCCGTACACCTAGGCTTCACCCACACTCGTACTTGGGTAAGGTGCAGAAAAATGACATGACCTAACCAATTTGCTTACTTGTTTAAAAAGAAAACGTAGTAAAATACGATTTAATCAAGGAAACTAATTAAAATAAATCAAAAGTAATGATATTACTAACTTCCCATCAACAATTACGTAAACGGCTAAACTTATTGATTGGTGAAGTTAAATCAGGTGGTTATATTTGGGCTAAGATTAGAGCTAGTCTTAAGTCGTTGTCTTACTCTAATTGGTGTAAATTTGTAATTATGTGAGTTGTCTTTTTGTGGTTGTCCTGGTTTTATGGGTTGGTCAGTTTTGTTTTTATGAAGTTCTACCGGGCCGATGATTGTCTCTCGTCGAAGTTGACCGAAATAAATAAAGTCATGACCGCGTTCGCCTGTTTCCATCTTAACGCAAAGAATCATCCAAAAAATGGTGATACGGAGGGCGTCTTCATATCGAATGCGTTTAAAGCTTATCGAGAGGACAAGGACTGTGAGCTCAAATTTATGTATTGTTGGTATGTGGCGAAACACTTTACAAAATGGGCGAACGTCCCCCCACCCTGCGAGCAAATCGTCAAAAAGGACGGAAACACACTCGTCTCAAAGTCGTTCGGTTGCTCGTGATAAGTTGGATGATCTAAACTTGGATGACGATGATTTCGAGGAAGAATTGAGCCCCCACCCGGTAGAGATAAGTCAAAGAAGAGGGGACAAAGATCATCTGCTTCGGCTTCGGGCTCGGGTAAAGGTAAAGGTGCGGTGTACACCAAGCAGTTAGACGACCTAAATGCTAATATTGGTGAATTAATTGCCATTCAACAAAAGAGGTTCGAGGAGAAGAAAAGTATCCACAATGCTTTTGAAAAAAAATTAAGCAATAGCTGTTTCAGACAGATCTTCTTAACAGACCCACTACTCTGGAACAGATCTTAGTAAACAAACTTTGCTTGCAACAGATGATTGACTTTTTGATTCGGTGTTTAGTAAACATTGAAGACTAATTTTATTAAAAAATAATATAGATTTTCTGTATTCTCACATGACCAACTTTATGTTTAATGTGAGTCCGAAAGGACCACATATTTATAATATAATTTGGTATTTTTATGTTTATTTGTGTGTAGATTTGCCCGGAGAGAGCTACTTATTCATAGATCTTGGAAGAAACGCTTAAAATGCTAAAAAGATCATTTTACGAGCCTTAAGCGAGAGTATACGAGCCGGAACGGGAATCAGAGTGAGAAACGGTTGAAAACGATGACGAAAACAAGAATTTCGTGCACAAACCTCCCCCGCGGACCGCGGAAGGAAAGCTTACTCTTGCGCGGTCCGCGGCGCGTTCCAAATCCAGAAATTAATATTACAACCCCCGCGGAGCGCGGGAGGATTACCTATCTCCTCCGCGGTCCACGGGGCCAAGTTAATGCGATTCAAAGCTGTAAAGCGTCCAGCCTGTTCTGCACTTGACGAACTCAATTAATACAGCTCGCAAACGACCAAGAACTTCGTCCAGCGTCTGTTGAGACCAAAAATTACTTCCAAGACATCATTCTAACACCATTTTGAGCATCAAGATCCATTTTTGAGGTGCTAGGAGCTAGGAGGAGGCCTGAGAAGTGTCCAACAGCAGCATTTTATCAAGAATCCGGCACCAATCGTTCTCTGTTTGTGGTTTGAAATCTTTCTGTGTGAATTATTATAACTCTACAAGTATGATTGTTTGTGTTTTTGCTATTGTTATGAACTAAACATTGTTAGTTATCTAGTCCCGATGAAGCTTTTGATATGTGATACGATTGTTGTTTGGATCTGTGGTAATTAGTTATGTTAATTTTAATGTTGAATATTTAGTTATGTTCTTAGAATTTCTTACTTGGTTAAAATCTGAAGTTCATGTTGATTTAGTAAAGAGTTACTTATGAAGGTTGGAAAACACATAGGTAAATATTTATTAATGAATTTAGGTTCTTGACATGAGACTAGGAATGGTAAATGTTAATCAACTTGTTACAAAAAATTTGATCAATTAAGAATTCTTGCATTTTGGGACTTGGAGAGTAAAAGTGCTGTGGTAGATTCTAAGGATAATAAAAATGTGAGTTAGTAATTTAGGCCAAAATTATGAATCTTGCATATTTTTACCAAAGATTTACCGCTTGAAGATAACTATATATTTTTCTACATAGAAGCAACTTAGGGTGGTTAAAGTATGATTATCATTTTAGTTTTCCCTAAAGTTGTCGAGTTTGAGATCTTGACAGATGACTTTCTCGCGTTAAAAGGTTAACATGATTTAATCAAAATGAATGTCAAAGAATGAATTTTAGGTGATTAAGATGTGTTTAAAGTTTTAATTATCCTAAGAGTCATTTAATTAAGGAACCATGACTGGAACTTAATATCTTAGAATTTTGCATTACCATTATTCCTCACCTTATGATCGTCACATATTATTAGTGGATTCTCGGTTTAGATAACACTTGATTAATATTGTTGTTGAAAACTATCTTTATTCGCTTTATATTTGTAATTTAATTTAAGAAATCAAAACCAACCATTTGAATGAAAAAGACTTTACAGTAACAAAGGTTTAGTATTGAGAAACCGCGTCTTTGGGATTCGATACTCGGTCTTATCTGTTTACTGCTTTGCGACCGGTACACTTGTCGTGCGTGTGTAGTTTTTAGGTGAGTCGTTTTAATTAAAACTTGTGATATTTTTATATATACGTTTCACACACTTCAATGTTGCATTGTCAAGAGTTAAGAGTAGGGCAAGGGTGAAAGTACTTATACTAGATAGTGATGAGAATGTCAAAACTAAAACAAAAAATGTAGTGTATAAGGAAATATTTAGTGGTATTTGGATAACATGTATATTCTGTTGCTTTTAAATTTTAATAAAATATTTGTACCATATTTTTTTATAGGTTTTACCCAAAAAAAATGTTATTTGTTGAATCGCATGTCCCCGCGGACATTAATCTAGTAAAGTAATAAATGTAGGATTATATTGTTTTTTCCTCTTTCCTCCCTTTGAATAGCTACACACGCCATTAATTTTTTTCTCTTTGAATAGCTACACAAGCAATTTGTGACATGCATTTTTTTGAATACTTTTAGCAATAAAGATAATGTAATATAAAACGTTGGTACGTGGTTATAAGTTATTATAAGTTATAAATAACCACCATATGATATGCCAATTCTCACCACTCTTCACCGTTACCATTTGAATTCATTACAGATTTTCTCTTGAATCCACGTTTGATTCGTAATGGCCAACGAAATGATTCCCATCTATCCTGATTATGACCATGATCCTAATATCAAACGTCATGATTTTGCTCATGATTTTATGTTTGGAGTAGGAACATCTGCTTATCAAGTAAGTACATCATCTAAGTGATTGACATTCATGCTAATTGTAAGGGGTTGTTTAGTAAACTTCTTAATGAGACTCTGAACCGTTGAGTGCTGAATGATTTAGCAATTAGCGTGTTTGTTTCAGCTTCTGAATAGAATGGTTAAAGCTGAACCATTAAGCACTGAACTAGGTTGAACCATAATGAGGCTCCCCTATCAATGTGGGAGAAGAAAAACTAAAGATTAAGGGGTCTAATGGAATATCAACCATGATCATTCTCATTGATATCTCTTGAATATATAATACAAGGCAATAATTTAAATATGGATACAAGATAATATACAAAACTATATCTCCTAAATATATGCGATATCTATTACACCCCCGCAGTCGAAGCGGGAGGTTGACGTATGCTGAGACTGTCACGAAAATCTTCAAACAGAACCCGTGGTAAACCTTTAGTGAAGATATCCGCAATCTGGTATCTGGACGGCACATGAAGGATGCGAACGTGACCCCGCTGAACCTGCTCGCGAACAAAGTGGATGTCCAATTCAATGTGTTTCGTCCGTTGATGCTGGACCAGATTGCCAGAGAGATAAATTGCACTAACATTATCACAGTAAACCATAGTCGCACGCGTGATAGGAACGGATAACTCGAGCAAAAGGTTACGAAGCCAACAAATTTCCGCAACTACATTGGCGACACCCCGATACTCCGCCTCGGCACCAGATCGTGAAACAGTTGCTTGTCGCTTGGAAGACCATGAAATCAAATTGTCACCAAAGTAAACACAATAACCGCTAATAGAACGCCGGGTGTCGGGACACCCGACCCAATCGGCATCCGTGTATGCGACCAAAGATGTGGCCGAAGATGGACCGAGCGTGAGACCAAAAGAAGCAGTTCCCTTAATGTATCGTATAATCCGCTTAAGTGCATTCCAGTGATCCGTGCAAGGCGCATGCATATGCATGCAAATCTGCTGAACTGCATAAGTAATATCCGGTCTGGTGAACGTGAGATACTGAAGGGCCCCTGCTAAACTGCGATACAAGGTAGGATCATGGAATGGAGTACTGGCGGTGGCACTAAGTTTAGCATTGGTGTCGACCGGAGTAGCAACCGGGTTGCAAGACTGCATACCTGCCCGAGCTATAATGTCTGTTGCGTACGACTGTTGTGACAAGAACATGGTGTTAGCATCCCTGGAGACGGAGATGCCAAGAAAATAACTGAGGGGGCCCAGGTCTTTCATGGCGAATTCAGCTACAAGGCTAGCCAGAAGACGCTGGCGGAGAGTAGCAGAGGAGGTGACTAGAAGAATGTCATCCACATATAGTAGTAGGTAAGCTGTGTCGTGCCCCTGGTGAAACGAGAAGAGTGAGGCGTCACATCTGCTATGAGTAAAACCCATGTTAAGAACATAATCTGTGAACCGCTGGTACCATGCCCGAGGCGCCTGCTTGAGCCCATATAGAGATTTACGCAAAAGACAAACATGATCTGGAAACTTTTTATCACGGAACCCCATAGGTTGGTGCATGTAAACAATTTCATTCAGGTTCCCGTGTAAAAAAGCATTAGTCACGTCTAATTGATGTACCGCCCACCCCTTTGAAAGCGCTAGTGACAAAACAGTACGGATGGTCGCTGGTTTGACCACCGGGCTAAACGCCTCTCCACAATCGATACCCACCTGTTGTGACCTACCATCACATACCAACCGCGCTTTGTACCGTTCCAGTGTACCGTCTGACCTGTATTTATGCTTAAACAACCACATACTACGGACAATATTCATGTCAGATGAACGAGGAACTAACTCCCAAGTACCATTTCTAATTAATGCATTATATTCAGTTGTCATAGCAGAAAACCATACCGGGTCTCGTAAGGCATCGGTGGGGTTTTTAGGAATGGGACGAATGGGGTTGGTTTGAGAGGTGGCACTTAAATTAAATGGGTGTTTGGGTTTAAATATGCCACTCATGAAACGGGTGTGAACTGTTCGGGCTGGTTGGGTAGGTGCTGGAGTGGCTGTGGTAGGTGGTTGGTTAGGCGGTTGGTTTGGCAGTGGGTGAGGAGCATGGGACTGGCCAGGTGTCAGTGGTGAGTGGAGGGAGTGTGGGCTGGTTGGGATGGGGTGGCGTGTGTGGGTATCGGGTGTGGGCCAGTTGGGCCTGTTGGGCCAGGAGGTGGTATACGGGTGCTGTGCGTAACAGGGGTGGTAACCGGATGGGTGTTAGGTAGGTGGGGGCAGAGATGAAATGGGTAGGGAGGGTCATCCAAGAAGTTGTAGACCGGAGGCGGCCCAATGGCTTGATGGAAAGGGAAGGTTGTCTCGTCGAAAGCAACGTGACGAGATATAAAAATTTGTTTCGTGGAGAGATCGAGGCAACGATATCCTCGATGGGTGGGTGGGTAGCCTAAGAACACGCAAGGTTGGGAGCGGTGTTCTAGTTTGTGAATGGTGGTTGAGGGTGTGAGCGGGTAGCATAGACACCCGAACACGCGGAGGTGGTCATAGGTAGGGGTAGAGTGGTAAAGGATTTCGGTGGGTGTTTTGTTTTGGGTTTGTTTATTGGGTAAAATGTTGAGGAGATAGGTTGCGGTTTCTAAGGCAAAATGCCAAAAATGGGCGGGTAAATGGGCGTGGGCAAGTAAGGTTCGAACCATGTTATTGATGGTGCGAATTTTGCGTTCGGCCTTACCGTTTTGGGATGAGGTGTAGGGGCATGAGAGGCGGTATAGGATACCGTTAGTGGTGAAGAAATTTTGGAAGGCGGAGTTGACATATTCCCGGCCATTATCACATTGAAAGGTTTAAATAGTGGTTTCAAATTGTGTTTTAATAATGGAGGCGAAGTGAGAAAAAGATGAGAAGACGTGTGATTTGTTTGTGATCGGATAAGTCCACAAAAAATTAGATAAGTCATCTAAAAATAACACGTAATATTTGTGGCCGGATGAGCTAATGATTGGTGAAGTCCAAACATCGCTATGAACAATGTCAAAGGGCTTAAAAGTAATATTATTAGACGGGAAAAATGGCAAACGCACACTTTTTCCAAAAATACAAGCCTGGCATACATTATTCTTAACAGTATTAAAAGAAATTAAACTAGAAGTTTGTAATTTATTCAACGAGAGCCGTCCTGGGTGGCCAAGACGGTGATGCCAGATTTGTGAAGAAATAGCAGCAAAAGCACGGGGTTGAGTGGAAGATGACCCGAGCACCAAAGGGTAGAGATCACCGCTGCTGTTGCATCGAAGCAGCGGGTTCTTGGTCTTGAGGTCCTTCACAAGAAAACCAAAAGGGTCAAATTCCACAGAAACAGAGTTGTCCGTAGTGAACCTACGGACTGAAATAAGGTTTTTGACAAGTTTTGGCGAGTAAAGCACGTTTTTAAGGATAAAGGGGGGGAAGGGTTTTGGTAAATATTTTGTGCCTTGGCCGAGGACCGGTATGGTTTCGCCATTACCAACAAGAATATTATTTGAAATGCATGAATTAGAAAAGGTATGAAAGTCACCTTGATCATGAGACATAGTGGATGAGGCGCCCGTGTCCATGTACTGAGTGGGATCCGGTTGCTGCAGGGACATGGTGTAGAGAGCCTGTTCTATATCAGTTGGGCTTTAGGCAGTGTGGGCTTGATGTGGTCTCGGGCCAAGCAGGCCAGGTTGGTGAGACTGTTGGGCTGAGGCTGTGTTGGGCCGGTTTGTACTAGGATAGGGGCAAGGAGGGCTCGGCCAGTATTGGGCAGGAGATGGGCCGTAGGTATTTTGTTGGGCTGGAAAGGGATACGGTGGATTGGGCCAATAGTGTGTCTAGGTGTAAGCTTGTGGGAAAAAGAATGGCTGTGTTCCTCGGCTACGTGACAGACCACCACGGCCACGGCCGCGTTTGGTATTTTTGCCACGGTTCCGGGTGGGGTCGGGTCGGGTCGGGTCGGGTGGGGGCCGGTTGTAGTCAGAGGGGTTTGGACGGGTGGTCTGGGCAGTGAGGGCAGTAGAGGCATTTTTTGAGGAGAGTAGGGCTTGTTCGTTTTTGCGGGTCTCAACTTGAATGAGTTGGGAGCGGGCGTTGTAGAAGGTGGGTAGGGGTTTTTGTTGGGTTAGGATGGTTGCGATGCCCTCATATTGTTCGTTTAGTCCAGCAATTAATTGGAGGACTAGACGATCGTTATCGACTGGGGCATCGACATTGGCTAGTTGGTCAGCAAGGGTTTTGAGGGCTTGGCAATAGGCGGAAATACTAGGAAATCCGTCTAGCCGGGTATTGGAGAATTTTTGCATGAGATAGATAGCACGAGAAGCCTTGTTATCCTGAAACAAGTCCTCGATAGCAACCCATGCTTCGTGGGCAGTAGAGGTTTTGTCTATGATAGTGTGAAGGAGGTCATTCGAAATCGTGCTGTATAACCATTGTAGAACAATGGCATCCAGGCGATTCCATTGGGATAGGGCCGATGGGGATTCAGGTTCGGCAGAAACGGGTTTGGGTTGGAGGTGGTCATCTACAAGGTGGGCACGGCAGTGGATGGTAAACAGGGTTGCCCAGGAGTGGTACTGACTGGATTCGATTTCTAGGAGGACGGGGATAAAGTTTTTAATGTTTGTGACAGTGGTGGCGGGGTGGATTTCAGATTTGATGGTGATAGGAGGAGCAGGAGAGTCGCCGGCCATTGAAAGAGGTGGCCGAACGGTGGTAGGAGGGTAGAAGCCGATCGGAGAATAGGAAAGATGGTTGGGCGATCGGTGCTAGGGTTGTAGGGATAACCTAGACTCTTGATACCATAATGGAATATCAACCATGATCATTCTCATTGATATCTCTTGAATATATAATACAAGGCAATAATTTAAATATGGATACAAGATAATATACAAAACTATATCTCCTAAATATATGCGATATCTATTAGGGTCTAACTTAATAATTCAGCACTTAACCATTCGGACCTCTAAACAATTCAGATATCTTAATGCTTCAGCAATTAATCAACCAATTTCAAAAAAAAAAAAAAAGCAATTAATCAACCAAACAGCCCTTTACTTGTTTTTAACATGCAAGTTAACTTTATCCTTAAACAACACCTAAAGTAGTTGGTTATGGAATTCTAGATTGAAGGTGCTTGGAATGCAGATGGTAAAGGCTTACAAATTTGGGATTGTTATACCCTAAGACACCCTGGTACGTATATATATCATACCAGTTGGAAACTGGGCAATTGCGACCAATCGTAACACTGTCTCTACTACCAAAAAGATGGTCGCAAAAATCCATTTTTCTAATATTAGTATAAGGCTATTTACTTAATCAAATGAATAATAATCATTGACGACCTTGATTGCAGAATACATTGCTGACGGTTCAAATGCATGTGTCACCATTGATAGTTATCATAAAATGAAGGTAAAAAATATATATAATAATATGATCAATTTCCAGGCCCATATATAACAAGAACAAGTTATATGCTTATTAAGCATAGAAACATAACAAAAACTATTTATAATAATTGTATGTATCAAATACATTGATTCTTAAAACTTATCAGGAAGATGTTCAGTTGCTGAAGAAAATGGGTGTGACGTATTTCAGATTCTCAATTTCGTGGTCAAGGATATTACCAGGTGAATAAACAATTTAGTAATATTTGATAAATTATTTATAAGAAGCCAGCTAAGATGATCGATCTTTATAAAAAGAAAGAAAAGAAAATTTAAACTGACAAATGAATGTTGAGAAATATGTATATGCATAAAAAATAAGACGTACACATGATTATTTTGTTTGATATAAAAAGATTTTGTTGGAAATGACTAATGTTAGCCGGGCCATTTTGTAATCAAATTATAGAATACATTGAATAAATATAGTTCTAATTTATGTAATTTATTTAGTTTTATCAATCGCTTAAAATCTTCAATCCTAGGCATTTACCACCTTAATGTTGAAAGTTAATCCTAAAACGCGTATAATTAAGTTAAAAGTTGAAGGGCCAAAGCGAAAGATTGGTTTAGATAAATTTGAATGTTTAGATTTATCTAGTTTGGTTAATTATTATAGATAATGTGTTTGGTTTTAGATTATTATTGTTAGAAATATTTGAGTGGGATTAGTATGGTTGGTTTAGTATAAGTAAGGGTCTAGGTTAATGGTTTTATTTGTCCCATGTTTGTTTGTTCATTTAATATATAAAAAGAGTCGTAGGTTCGTCTCCCCAAATATATGGTGTTCGTGTTTGATCTAATTGTCTGGGCCAACACTTAATGTACTAAATCCCGTTGTCAAATTGTTTAATGGTGTACGCCACCACTAGGCATCCCTCACTAACTAGTCTCATAAGGCCATGATCAACATACATGAGATCGGTAAATCACATGTCTATAATAAATCCGGATTTAATCCCCAAACCTTTAGATTTCCATCTCCATATCAGTGATAATATATGATACTTTGGTTTGAACAGGTGGGAAAGTAAGCATGGGAAAAAATTTGGAAGGCATCAGTTACTACAACAAGTTGATTGATGAGTTAAAAGCCAATGACATCGAGCCATTTGTCACTCTTTTCCATTGGGATCTTCCAAATGCTTTAGAAGAAGAATACAAGGGTTTCCTAAGTTCAAAAATTGTGTAAGTGTTTATTGTTTATTTGTGTGTAGACATCTCTCAACACATATATTATTAATCTATTTGAAACTTAGTGATGACTTCGTGAATTATGCGGAAATATGTTTTTGGGAGTTTGGAGATCGGGTGAAGAACTGGGTGACATTAAACGAGCCATACAGATTTGCGTATGGCGGTTATGTAGAAGGTATATTTGCACCCGGGAGAGGTGGAAATAACTAAGACGGTGACCCTGAAACCGAGCCGTATATTGTATCATACAATCTGCTCAACTGTCATGCTGCTGCTTATAGAAAGTATCAAGAAGACTTTAAGGTAGGAATTAAAAGAAACCTTTTTACAAGCACTTAAAATGTTATTGATCAAGTGATTACATGTAACATTATTTGTTTAGGATGTTCAAAATGGTCAAGTGGGAATCACTCTTGACACCAATTTTTTCAAGCATTTCCGCGGTAAGGATAACAAAGATGATGTCCAAGCTGTCGAGTATGCATATGATTTTATGCTCGGATGGTAAGTATACATAACTTTTCACACGACGAGCCTAACTAAAATAAAAAAACTGCATGTTATATGATACTTCATATTTCAGGTATTTGGAGCCAATAACAAGTGGTAATTGGCCGGTAAACGTACAAAATTTTGCCACTGCTCCATCTCTTCACCACCCGCAAGGTCGTTATTTGCCTGTATTCACCGATGAACAGAAAAATAAGTTGATACAATCCTATGATTTTTTGGGAATAAACTACTACACTGCAAATTACGCTCAAATTTACAATTCTTCTTCTAGTCTTTCTAGCGGATTTCTTGATGATTGTCACTACAACGCATCAGTAATAAAAGATCTAAAAGTTCCATTAGTATATGTAATAAAAGATCTAAAAGTTCCATTAGTATATGGGAATTTTATCTTGAAAACACTAAATATCGTGATAACCATGAGAACAAACAAAAAAAATGAATCAAAATCAATTATATTAGAAAAACAAATAAAATACACGACATAAGGTTATCACGAGTTCTCAAAAGATCCATGCCTTATACGTATGTATGTATTAAGTTTTGTCTAAAACAACGAAACATGGTACCGAACCATAACTCGTGAATTTTTTACAAAACTGGCCAAACCAGGTCGAAGTGACTGATTCTATTCAGTTTGTACTTTTCCATAACCGTAGTTATCAGTTCGGTCCAAAATTTTTGTCAAAACCCACAACTTCAATAACTTTATGTGAACACCCCTATTGGAAACAGTTTACATACGATGCAAACGACTAGTGCTTCTCATAAGTCATAAATGTATTGACATCAAGAAGTTGTGATTATTGAAATAAATTTTTTCATGTTTTAGGAACCGATCCCAACGGAAACTATATAGGAGAACCGGTAAGATCAACAATTTACCTGAAGTTAACAAAAGAAACACAAATTCAATTCGTATTTAGATTACTACACTACATTTAACCCAACTTAATTAATTTGCAGGCTTTTGAAGGATCGTGGGTTTATCTTTGTGCCAATGAGCTTGTTGATCTCTTGGAACACATTAAGAAAACATACAAAGTTGAAAAATATATCGTAATAACCGAGAATGGTAAAGAAAATTCATAAATTAACTAGCTTATATTTTTAGGTTTAACCAATCCTCAATAGTTCAAATATAATATTTGTGATGGTATTTTTCACACTTTGAAATAGGAGCACCTCAGCAGAACGAAAATGGAAAAACTTATGAACAAGTTCGAGATGATGCATTTCGACTCAAATATATCAAATGGCATCTTGATGCCATCCGAAGGGCCAACACGTTAGTGCCAATTCATTTAGTGTACTTGATTTGATTTACGTTAAGGTGCTACTAAATGTATCCCCTTTCTCACAAACATAAATATCGTTTTCTCTTACATGGGGTATGTTCAGTAAGAGAAGAAGTACGTTTAGAAACTCCGTTTTTCTTATTTTATCATCAATCATTACCATGATATATGGACATGATATGATGAAAACTTATAACTAATTGTTTACTTCACTTTGCTATTCCACATGAAAAATGAAACATATTAATTTACGTTTAAGGTCTTATAAATTTATTAATTAGACTTTGTTATTTTAACAGCATTCGGCTATTGAGCTCGGAAAATTCAATAATGACGAAGCCCTTGGTTATGGGGTACTTTGCTTGGTCGTTCACTGATAGCTTTGAATGGAACTCGGGGTATACTCTTAGATTCGGTATGAACTATGTTGATTTCAAGAACAATCTCCTTAGGTACCCGAAAAAATCAGCAATTTGGTTTAAAAAGTTTCTTAATGCGAACATGTTTTTGGAGACTCGAAAAAGAAGTCTAATCGACCTTGAGCAAGAAGATGAAGACAATGGTGCACAAATAAAAGCAGAACAAGCAGTTGAAGTAGTTCAAAAACTGAAGAAGGCAAAAACATGAAAGAAACAAGCAAAACAAGCATGTTAGATCGATCTCCTTATGTGTTTATGTTTCTTAGATATTAATCTTGTGTGGATATAATTAAATAAAGATCACAAAGAGCAAATATGTATTTAAAATAATGGTAGATTTGAATCACTGATGTTATAGTCAAAGTAGAAGAATCGGTTGATTTTGTTTTATGTTGCGCGAGTCGCGGCACAAGTCGTAGAAGAATGAGGTTAATACGTGAGATTTCGGATGGCATGTGCGATTAGTAAAAACGAAAACGTAAAATAGAAAACCGTTATATAGAAAAAATTTATTAGTAGAATGATAATTGTTTTAAATCGGTTTGTTCGTGAGCCAACTTAGCTAGCTGAGGCAAGGCTCGCCTCGCCAGCCTTGGCTTAAAGTCTGGCCAAGCTAGCTTTGTTCAACTAAAATTAAAAAACAAGGATCCTAAGATGTGCTCAGATATAGTGGGACACGTTGGCACGTATGTAATAGGTCACTACGGATGATATGTGGTGATGTATGTACAAATAGATTTGAAATTTATACAATGGTTTTAAAATGGAATCACCGAACTAAATAGAAATAAATTTGAAATTTACACGCTAGTAATGATGATATTGAATCTCTAAATAGAAATAATACTCGGACTTTAACTAACTTACCTTTAGGTCGAAAACCCATTAGGTGCTAGTGTATAATAACGTTTGTTTTATATTTTTGAACTTGTTAACACGACAACACAATTTCTAGGTTTTATTTCCTAGGGTTATGATCTAATACACAGTGAAAGAAAAATATGAAGTCGTAGGAAGGGTATCAAGCGAACTCCGATTGAACTCATTTAAATGGCATTGGAATTGTCTCATCGAACCCAAGATCTTAGTTTTTAGGCTTTTGCTTATTTGGATATATAGCTTGTAGTTTTTAGAATTTGTGTTAGATCAGTGTGTCTTTTATGTGACATCTATACATATAATAAACCAAAGCCATTTTAATGACATGCCACTCAAAGAGGCATTTTCCTCTTTGAGTGTGCCATGTGTCATCATATGTGGCATTGAGATATTTTAGGAAAAAAATAATTTAAAAACAAAATTAGATTTTTCTCTCTTATGTTTCCTCTCATAATTTTTAAACGTTAATATCTTTTATATACGAGATTTTTTAAAGAAAAAAATTACACCAAATTAACGAGCGTTTTATTATCTTTCCAACGAGTACCATAGTGCTATATAAAAAACGGAGAAAAAAAACGACAATTTTTTTTGGGTTTTGTTCAAACAGGAAAAAAAACACAAAGTGTTTAGGTAAATCATTAATCATGTATAGGCAAGTCACTAATTATGTTCAAATCAGTAAATGTGAATTCTATTTTCAACATGCGTTAGCATTGGGGTTATACATTGTTTTAGGTTAGATATTAATATTAGAGTTATACATTGTTTAAGGTTAGGCGTTAACATTGGAGATATATTTTTAATTGTTTTAGGTTAGCTGCTACCCGAAGCTTTCATGCATATAACTGTAAAGCGCATCATTCTATTTCATATGTAAAATTAATATGTCATATTAGATTTTTCAACCCCGGGACGTTCCCGGGGTATAATCTAGTTGTGTCTTTTTTTTTGTCATTGTGTCTCTTTTCCACGACATTGTGTTCTATTTCTCGGTAGTATGTTATATTTTGTGACTCATTGTGTTATATTTCGTAATCTATTATGTTTTTTGTATCGTTGTCACCCTTCTAATTTATTTTATACCATGTAGGATAACTTGAACCTTATTTCTTAATGTGACGTCCGTTAGTCTAATAACAATTTAACAAACTTCTAGAAACTTTACAAAAGACCAATTGATTGATTGGCAACAATTCACCCTAATGCACCCCTAGTCTTAAAAATATGACAACACAATAATTATAGGAAAATAGGAACATTATTTATACTTTTTAAAACTATAGGAGTGATTATTTTTTTACGAAAAAGAAATATGTGATAAAATACAAAGACAATAGTAAATTTCAACCAAGACTTGCAATGTATTTCCAAGCAAAGGATATGGATTGTTGTATAAATTGGGCTCAGTGGCTTGACAGGCCTGATCATGTTTTAGATGGTAAAACATGGGCTTTTCCATGTGATGATATAAACAATGGCCTAATGGGTAGGGCCTTAGGCACCTGAGTGAGGATAAAAAACTAAGCATGGCGGACTTAGAAATTTTTTCACGGCGATCGAAACTTTTTGAGGATCGGTTGTCTTACTAAACATTAAGGTATCAGTTATAAAAAGAATAAAATAAAAAATAACAATTAAATATCAAATACATAACAAAAATACATCAATTATTATTATGAACAAGTGATTGAGCAATAGATAATCTAGTGGTTCACTAACCGGATTGGTTGAAGCGTTTATAACTTTTAAGGATATAGGATAATATTCATAATAACTTAAAACATAAAATAAATCAAGATATATGACGACCCCTATAAGAGCATTCACAACCCACCCATCAAACCTTCCCCCATCTTTAAAATTTAAAAAATCATACTAAAAACACACTACAACCCATCCACCATTTTATACCCTATCTTTATATTATGAAAATTTGTTATCATAGCTTTTCATATATAAAAAGCTACTATTCATCCTCCACCAAATTATTGTGAGTGTATGAAAACGAGAAATATAATAAAATATGTGTTTGTGAGTAAGATAAAGATAAAAATGGTGGATGGGATGTGGGAAGTTTTTTAAATTGAGAGATAAATTTTAAAAAGTATGATTTTTTAGTTAAATTATAGGGTAAAAATGGTGAATGGGATGTGAATGCTCTAATGCTTTAACTTGTTTATGTTAAGTTATACATTTTGACACATATATGACTGTATTGAACTCTTTCTATGAACGTTAAAAAAAAACATAGCAAACAATCGAAACCCAACCATGCTATAGAAAAATAAATCTGTGCATTAAATTAAACAATGTACTGAATAGATATGGTAATAATGTAATGATATAAAACGAAAACAGTTCAAAAATAATGTATTAAATGGTTTAAGTTTTTTTTGAAAAGTTGAACTTCAATATTAAATGGTTTAAGTAGTAATTTTATGCCAAAACAAAACTTTTAACAATTAAGTAATATCTATTAGAGTATTAGTTCCTGAACAGGGCCACAAGCAAAATTTTAATTACCCAGGTAATAGAAGAAACAAACAGGGATTAGACCTATTGGCCAAGCTTTGGTGTGGTTAGGGGGGATATGTAGGGATGTCGATGGGTCATGTATTGGTAATCCCAGATCCATACCCGGTTATAAAATCGTATCTTAAACCCTGCACAATAATGTCGGGTATTTGTCGGGTAATTATCAGTTAAGTATCGGGTATACCCGTTAGTTTATGAAAAGATACACATTGGAATTTCCTAAATACATTATTTACTTTTTTTTTAACGGCCAACGGTACACACCCATAACGAAGCCCCACACCCTTCAGGTCCGGTCCCCGGGCCCCCTAAGGTCCAGCCCCTCATTTCAGAATAACCCTATTCTGAGTGGGATTTGAACATGTGACCTCTCAGGGCAGAAACCCCACAAAGTGGGTAAACCTTCTCACCTCCATTGCAACCACTAGGCTACAACATCATTAGCAAATACATTATTTACTACTATAGTTATTATAGATTTTATCATACTTAAATAATAACGTTACAATTTTTATCATACTTAAATATAACGTTACAATTTTTATATAGTTTTATATATATACTTCACAATACAAAACAAGAATAATATTATCAAATACATATTCCAAATGATTTTTTTTTCTAAATAATGAAGCTACTTAAATAAATCACTAAAATAAAAAATATTAAAAAGGGTTACGGGTATATAGTTCGGATAAACAGGTAAGTGGTTTAGGGTAATCAGGTCAGGTATCACCTAATCCCATACTCATCCAAATCCTGCGAATTTTTTTAAAACTAACCCCATACCAGGTCCAAACCCCTCAGGTTTCGTATACCCGAAACATATGGGACTGGTACACCCGTCAGGCTCAGGTTTTGTTTGCCATCCATAGTGGTTTGCCTCGGTCCCATCATTTTTTGCTCAGTAGTGTAAATTTGCACGTTTTCGTCTGAAAATTTTATACATATTAAGTCTACCCCCTCCGTTTTAAAGGTCTCGTAAATTTCAGCCCTTATAGAAAAATTTTCAAGCTCCGCCACTAATTAGAACATCATGTTTCTCCCTTTAGTCTTTCCAACCCTACAACACCCAGCAAAGACCTTCGTACCTAGCCGGAGAAACAAATTTTGGTTATGTTACATTGTTACCTTCTCACTTATATTGTTCCGGTTCTGACCTGCTTGGATCGATAGAATACATATATAGTTTCTTTAAAACCTAGGGGGCATATTTTTTAATTGTGACAACCGGCAAATTCCGTACAACGATTAACGTAACCTTAATCGTACTTTCGAAGTAATTAACATGGTTTAAGGTTAATTAAGATATAATGAGCCGTTACGAGTCGTAAGATGTCCTTCTCGAAGTTCATAGAAGCCTTGATGCCTTTAAAGAAAGACTTCGCTTAATTAACGTTAACGAACTGACATCAGTAAAAATCCGTCAAACTAGAATAACATAAGCTTATTCTATGTAAATACGACACGTATTTACTATCGATGCGATCAGAGGTGAAATCGGCGCGAAAAACGGTCTAAAACGCAGCGTTTTGGATAGCGCGGATAGGAACTGACGTGGGAATCGGACGTCAAGATGCGTGGTTTTAATCGTTATCGAAGTTTCGGAATAATTATTTATTGTAAATAATGTCATTTATTAAGTTTTGAAAGTAAACGAGTCGTTTAATTAGAGAATAGCACGACCGAATCGATTAACGCGTGTTCTGATTTCACGCGTCGGGTGACGAAAATAATAACTAAATGGCTCGGTTTAGTTGTGATTTAAATTACGAACATAACCGACTAAGATTTGTGTTTATTTTCCGAACCAAAAATAAAACCGAGCGGGATACGTTATAACAAGTTCGAGTATACGGTACCCACCTACCAAAGAACCCTAGCTATAAAAGCAATATTATCTCTTCTTCCTCTTCATTATTGTGCAGCCAACCCTTCCTCTCTCTACTCTCTCTCTAGCCGACCCCTCTCTCTCTCTCTCTCTACACTCTCTCAGCTCACAATCCATCTCCCTCTCTCCTGCTCGAGATAACCGACCACACTACCACCATCTTTGGTGGCTGTACGGTGGTCTTAGGCCCCAAAACGGGCTGAAACAGCAGTGAAATGGAGGCGACGGGCCGATCAAGATCATGGTGTTTGTCTATGGTGACGGGTAAGGATCAGGAGATGGTGGATCGGGTGAGGCCTGGTTCAGCTCGGGTGATGTCGGGGGTGGTTGTGGAGAGCGTTGGGTGGTCCGATCGGTGGTATAGTGGTAGGTTTTGGTCCGATAGTGGTGGTGACAGCGGCAAGTGTGGAGTTGTGTCTCGTGGTGGTTCCTGGTGGTTGCTGTTGGCTTTACTCGGGTTTGTTCGTGGGTCGCGGGTCATGGGTCATGAGTAGTTCTCTTTGGTTGCATGAATAAATAAGCTTTGCTTCAAGACATTACGTGAGATGCATGGCTGCCACTATGACTTGAAGTTTAAAAGCATTTATATTGGTTTATTTAATATTATAATAAGTTAGAATTGGTAAAGGGTTTGACCGAGTTGTACGTTGGTGAAGGAACATGTGGAGTAGAATAAGTCATAGCTTAGTCATAGCTTGTACCGGTTCTTGAGTAGAATTAGTATTTTTATTATTTTTTTAATGTTTCCAACGTCTCTTTTGTAAAGCTATATATAGCTTCCTATTGCCATGAATAAAGTAAACCTTTTCTTGTTTCTTTCACTCTCTGCATCGATTTTCACTTTAAAGTGTGTTGAGTTCTTTATTATTCATTCAAGTCTATCTTACTGTGAGTTTTTGAGTGTGTTCATTTGTGTGTATTTTGGGCTGAAACCAACATTTGGTATCAGAGCCAAGATCGAGTTGAGAGGGGTTGCATTCTGATCGTAGTAAGGGGTGTTCGAAGTTTCCAAGGCTGCAACGATAGGAGTTGACCGGTGTGCAGTGATCAGAAATGCATTAGATCAGCAGTGATCGGAAAACTTAGGTGATCGCAGGTCAGTTGTTTTGAGGTTTTACGTTCTAGGGGGTCAAAAGGGTAGCGGACAAGTCGTGATTTAGGCCAAATCAGCGGGCTTGTTAACCCAGTTTATTGATCGAAGAACTAAGGAAGATTAAGCAACCAGAAGGTGTTAATCAAAGGTGTAAAAACAGCGGTGAAAGGTAGCAAAAGGTGTTTGCAGGTAATACTTTCAAGCAGCGTTTTTTTGGTTGATTATATAACCTTGGTAGTGCAGTAAATCGCAAGAATGGCTCCACCAAAGGATCAAGCATTGGCCGTTGTCAAAGATAACAGCACCGTGTCTCTTCAATGTCCGGTGTTGTCATCCACGAATTACACGGTTTGGGCGATGAGGATGCGGGTCATTTTCAATGTTCATGGGGTATGGGAGATGATTGAACCGGGAACAAATCTGGATGCTAAGAAGAATAATCTTGCAATGGCTCTCTTGTTCCAAGCCTTAACCGAAGACCAAGTTTTGCAAATAGGAAATTTCCTAACCGCAAAGGATATGTGGGTTGCTCTCAAAACCCGTCATTTGGGTGCGGAGCGGATTCGAGAGGCAAGACTACAAACTCTAATGGGAGAGTTTGAAAAACTAAAGATGAAGGACCAAGAAGTTGTAGATGACTTTGCTAACAAGTTGTCGGGGTATGCTTCACGAGCCGCCTCTCTTGGTTCGGAGATAGAAGAAACAAAGTTGGTAAAGAAATTCCTTAATGGGTTACCTAAACGTTTTATTCATATGGTGGCTTCTATAGAACAGGTTGTAGACTTGAAGACCATCGGTTATGATGATGTTGTGGGTCGGCTTAAGGCGTATGAAGAAAGAGTCAAGGATGAGGAGACTCAAAACGAGCATGAAAACCAACTTTTGTTTGCAGGTTCCGATGAGAAGGCAAAAGAAAAGGAGCACAAGTGTGAGCATTGTGGTTGTAGTAAATCGAACCGTGACGACTATGGGCGTGGCCGAGGTGGAGGTCGAGAGTCCGGGAGAGGTCGAGGTGACGGTCGAGTACAACGGGACAAGAGCCGTGTGAAGTGCTTCAAGTGCAACGAGTTCGGTCATTTCATATCGGAGTGTCCAAAATGGGGGAAAATGGAAGAGCTCAACTTGAACCGATGTGAAGATGATGAACCGACATTGTTGTGAAGAAAGCGGTACGAACAAACACCGATTAAGGGGGTGAATGTTGGCTTTACTCGGGTTTGTTCGTGGGTCGCGGGTCATGGGTCATGAGTAGTTCTCTTTGGTTGCATGAATAAATAAGCTTTGCTTCAAGACATTACATGAGATGCATGGCTGCCACTATGACTTGAAGTTTAAAAGCATTTATATTGGTTTATTTAATATTATAATAAGTTAGAATTGGTAAAGGGTTTGACCGAGTTGTACGTTGGTGAAGGAACATGTGGAGTAGAATAAGTCATAGCTTAGTCATAGCTTGTACCGGTTCTTGAGTAGAATTAGTATTTTTATTATTTTTTTAATGTTTCCAACGTCTCTTTTGTAAAGCTATATATAGCTTCCTATTGCCATGAATAAAGTAAACCTTTTCTTGTTTCTTTCACTCTCTGCATCGATTTTCACTTTAAAGTGTGTTGAGTTCTTTATTATTCATTCAAGTCTATCTTACTGTGAGTTTTTGAGTGTGTTCATTTGTGTGTATTTTGGGCTGAAACCAACAGTTGCTAGCGACAGAGGTAGCCGAGTAAGGCTTTGGCTCGGGTCAGATCTGGTTCTCTCAGAGTCAGACGAGCCAGATCTGGTGCGGTGTGAGTCAAATGGGTCCAGATTTGGTGTTCGGGTCAGATCCGGGCGTTTCGAGTCAGATCCATGTGTTTCGGGGCTGATAGAGTCCGAGTCAGGTTTGGAGTTCGTGTTCGAATCAAATCTGGTCGGTACTGGTTCAGGTCAAGCCAGATCTGGTTCGGTTTGAGCCTGGTCCGCTTCGGTTCGGGTCAGATCTGGCTCGGTTCGCGTATTGTTCTCGAGTTCTAGTCGTGGGTCGAGTATGGTAGTCTTGGGTTAGATCCGGTCAGATCTGGTAAACTCGGGGTCAAATGGGTCAGATTCGGTCAAGTCAACACGCGGACGATTTCAGTCAAACGCGACGCTTGGTTGACACGTTGTTCGAGATGACGTCCGGTCGCGCGTATGCTTTCGGTATAAATTTACTTGTTGATGTTTGTATTTATGTTTATAATATATATATATATATATATATATAAATATAAATAGTGAATGTGTTAACTCGCAAAACGAACCGACAAAATAATAAATGAAAAGTATAAAACGAACATTTTGTATTGTACATGAAAGGCGTGACTATGTGATTTATTATCGGACTAAGTTGTTGGACTATACTATGTGTATATATTATTATATATATTTATATAAATAAATGTGGTATTTATATAAGTTATCGAAGCGTATAAGTGTCTCGTTTAATGGAATTGCGGATAAAAGATCGTTGTCTTGTGTTTGGAATTTGTTTTGGGAATTTTGAAGACGACTTGTGTTGTCTGGCTCATACAAAAACAGAGGAAACTCTGCCAAAGTTTTTATAAAATTTGAAGCGCAACGAATGTGACGTTGTTGCATAATTTTGTAAATAAATCTTCCAAGTGTTTTAAACAAATGATTTTGTCCAAAGTCGCGACGTTTTCGACAAATGGTTATTTACAACGATAAAGATAAACGTCGAGCATTGTTTCCAAAACAAATATATAATATTTGTCGAGCGTCAACTGTGTCAACTTCAATGGTTTTGGTAACCAAAACATTGTTAAATATACGGATTTGAAATACATAGACGCTCGTCTTATTTCGGAAAGATTATATGAAAAATAATGTTTCGAAACACTTAAAACACTCGGATTTGGGAAGAGAAAGAACAAATGTTATTAGTCGATTTTAATACCTATATTTATGTTTCTCCAAAGTATATTGTCCAAAAATAATTATACAAGGCAACTACATTTATCCGATTTACGAGACAAGCTATGACTCGGGATGAGTTATACGTTTCGTATTAGTAGTCCAACATAGTTTACACACGAATAGTAACAGGTGCGCAACTTGGGTGCTATGTCATGTGTTAAACAAATCAATATAAGTCACGATCGGTTCGGCGAGTTAAACGCCTAAGACTCGGGTTAGTACACACGAGTCTAGATAGTTGAATAAACTATCTTTTAACCGGAAATTAAGCTAGGTTTATATATGATAGACTTTAAGGTGTCCTTTATTGGTAATTAGGGCACGAGGAAGTCGGTCAAAGCTTTGGGCTTTATTTGCTAGCTAAGCATGGAAATTAAGGTGAGTTTCACGGCCCCATTTTACTGTTTTAACTGGGGGAAAGATATGTTTGTCAAAAGTTATCACATATTGAAATGTTTTCAAAAGTTAAAATGTGGTAAGTGGCATGATGAGTACTTGAGTTTTTGGTCGCCACTCGGGGTTGGGTCCTCGCTACTGTAACCATTAATTCAGGTAAATGAAACTGAAGGAATATTTGGATAGTACTATTGGTGCTTGACAAGGCCCACCCCTAATCGATAGCGTCGATTATGCATCGGCGTATGCCTGGGGTGCACGTATTCTGAACTTAAGTCGTTGGGTTCCGAGAAACGACTTGGAGCGGGGCATATTTATTAGTCTTGGTTTGGTTATGGGACTCAGGGGATTGCTCATCATCATAATTTGTAGGAGCTAGCTACTCCATACAAAGGCCAAAAATGTGCTGGATTTGCACAGGATATAAAAATGTGCTGGATTTGCACAGGATATAAAAATGTGCTGGATTCGCACAGGATGTAAAAATGTGCCGGATTTGCACAGGATGTAAAAATGTCGTATTTACGAAACTAAAACCTGTGAACTCACCAATATTTTATATATTGACGTCTTTTTAAACATATCTTTCAGGTAACTAAGTGCTGAACAGGTATGCGGCTAGTACGGTGGAATTTGGGATGTCGGACAATGGTTGGGGGTTTCATCTGTTGTCACCATCGGGTTGGGACATAAACGGAAACACCCACTTTGAAACTTAATGATTGTTGTTTTATGTAATGATTGAAACAAGGTACTCATTATCGACATCTTAATATAATGATCTTTTCTAATTAAATATAGTTTGTGTTAATCTTGACTTTGATATGCTTTCGAGCGTCGCGCCACGTGTTTCCGCCATTGGCGTGGTGTGACAGAAGTGGTATCAGAGCCAAGGTTATAGCGAACTAGTGTTTTTGAAAAATCTAGACTATAACCGGTTTTGGCTCGAAAACGAAGTTTTCAAAAATAAAACACAACGAAATATTTTTAGAAAAGAAAGAAAATTGTACATGAATTGTACAAGGGGAAATTCCGACCGACTAGCCATGTGTGTCAATATATAAAATGTTAGAAAATAAGGATAGGAAGATTTATGTTGTATAGTGATCCGATTTTCTAACCAGGGCTAGTTAATGCATATAAGTAGTACGGATATTTTTCTTATAAAGATGTCGTGTCACGCATCACCTTAGTCCGCACTATTGCATCGATCACCGATACCAACAAGTGGGAAGGACGCTGTGGATTGCGATGAACTCACCCGCTTACCCGTGGACTGGATGATCGGAAGGACTAACCTCTGTTGCGCTAAGGGATGTCGTCGTGTTGTGTATGTTGTGAAGGCAAAGCTAGTCCAGGTCTTTTGTTGTATGAAGCCTTGCTTTTGGATCAGGAAGCTCGGAACTAGCGGGCAACGAGATTACCTGGCAACGCAAATTATCAATCGGGTGCACACGTAATAATAGTTTGGGGTGCACGGTAACCTTGGTGGGCGCTAGGGCCAGGTTTGGTGATCACTCCTTGTCTTGTTTGTCCTTGTTCTCTAGGTTTAGACTTAGCTTTTGGTTGGCCAACGGGTTAAAAGGGAGGCCTAGTCGATGTCCCTTGATTTCGATCCTAACTAACCCAATGAGCTTTCTTCAACATTACTTATAAGGTACGAACACGGAAGAGCTCGAACGTCTATTCATATGAGTAATCTGACGTAAACCCTCATATCGGATAGGGACAGGAGATGAAAACTTCTTTGTACAGGAGTTGAATGCCTCCGCACAAAGTTCTTCAAAGGAGCGGACGTACGAGGATGCACTGCCTACCGAAGAGATGAATGCTTGGTACGATGCGTGGAATGCTAAACTTGGAACCGAGTGAAGACTTAGGGTGCGTCCCTGCAAAACCAGTGCGTTTTGAGCACGGGACCCTGTGTGGATCAGTATTGAGATTAGTTGCCAGTGTGCTGCTATATTATTACTATGAGTAAGTCATTCTTGATCTAACACATGCCCAAGTTGTCTTCGAGGGTCAGGCGTTCCTTCCCCTATTGGAGGGCAGAATCGTCCTTGCTGAGTTAATAGGCTTGATCATCTTATCTAGAAGGCATGATAGCCCCCGTCTAAATTCAACAATGTCGAATCGGCAAGATCCTAATATATTTATTTAATGGGAAAATAAATATATGGTAAAGTGAGCCGAATCGGGTGTTGAAAACGAAATGTCGAGTCGACAAGATCCTAGTATAATTATTTAATGGGAAAATAATTATGCGGTAAAGTGAGTCGAGTCGATGGTTGTAAAATGTAGTGTCGAATCGACAAGATCCTAGTATAATTATTTAATGGGAAAATAATTATACGGTAAAGTGAGTCGAGTCGATGGTGGTAAAACGAAATGTCAAATCGACAAGATCCTAGTATAATTATTTAATGGGAAAATAATTATACGGTAAGGTGAGTCGAGTTGATGGTTGAAAAATGTAATATCGAATCGACAAGATCATAGTATATTTATTTAATGGGAAAATAAATATATGGAAAGGTGAGTCGAGTCGATTACGGGAAAAATGAAATCTCGACTGACAAGATCCTAGTATGACTACTTAATGGGAAAGTAGTTATATGGTAAAGTGAGTCGAGTCGGAGATAATTTTATCCAAGTCAGTTAATATATATGGAGACATACATATATATTGAATATAGGATCACGACGTACGTTTTGCGTCGGAATCCGTCATAATACTCGGGGAGTGAAACCACATTTCGGGAGCCGAGATCGTAAAGCGTGTGACTCGTAATTGTCAAGTGTCACGGAACGCTCTGGCTGACATTGAAATCCCCCTCGAAAAGGCAAATAACGGACTACTGGAAGTGGTCACGTTATTCTGTCAACTAAAACTCACCCATGGGACGGCAATTCCATTGCTCATGTTGCAATGTTGAATGTCCGCTACCCTCGTCAGGACGACGAGACTGGTTGTTTATTTGGGGTGGCAATTGATGCGAAGTGTTTTCCATCAATCCCCATAGATATTGAGACGTTGCGTCCCCTTTGTCACGGTGTTTTATAAACTAAGGTTGCGAGATCCATTCGTCATGGACAATGTGACTTGTCCAATCTCTTGTCATATTTCGATACTCTCACTGCGTGGCCTATCAGGAAGAAAGTTCACTGGCCCCGCATAGGTGTCGGAGAGGCAGTTCGGTTGATGACTATCGGTACTAGGGCCAAATAACATGCAAGAGGACCCTAATGAGAAGGATGACTCGGCTGAATTGCCAGAGTCTGTATCGTTTTATTTTATCGTGGTGTCTCGATAAAGCATGATCCTTCTACCTCTACTATCCTTGTTGTGACCAATGTTTTGATACTGGAAAAGATGTTGGTTGGTTTCTAGGTCCTATGGATACTAATTACCACACATCTAATAGCTACGACGGGTCTAAGGTTTCTGTTGAGCCTGCTGTTGTTGCTGCCATCATCGTCCTACGGCTCAAGCGAATCCTGTTGTCATTACTAAGTGTGGAACTCTTGTCGAGTTGTTATTGTTGTTCCCTAAATCTCCGCTAGATTTGTCACAATCGTTTCTGTAACTTGTGTCAGGCTTCTTTTCGTTGTTCTATGGCCCAAGCGAATTATGTCGTCGTTGCTGAGAGTGTAGCTCATACTGAGCGTGTTGAGGATGTTTCTATGGCTGTTGTCAAGTTTGATGTTGCTGTTGTTTCGAAGGCTCCTGCCAAGATCATTGCCATTGACATAGATTCTCTAAGACCCTTGCCAAGCCGCTATGACCATGTCTGTGTCACGATGGAGTTCGTTGCCGTTAACTCCATTTTCTTGAGGTTTTCGTTGAACCGCTCGTTATCATTCCCTGGCTCCTGCCAAGACTAATGTCGGCAATGGTTCTCAGGCATGGTTGAGCCTGTCAAAGCTGCAGTCGCCATTATTTGAGTGACTTATATCGAACATACAGTCATTCTCCCTAAGAACGATATCGGCTTGATAAGTCTACTAAATTATGTGGAACCCATCGTTCCCATTTCTGTTATGATGGCGGATGCCCTTGGTGACCCAATCGTTCCTACCAATGAGCCTATGGAGTATAGGTTTGTTGCTGAGAATACAAATAAGGATTCCGCCACCATAAGTGAGCTGAAGCGCATTGGGGTGCGTGCTCACCGTAATGGAGCTTCTTGTAGTTATGTATAGTGGACTCGCTAGGTTGTGTGTCATCCTGCTGTTGTGAATTCATGTTGTGGTGCTACCCCTAACAATTGTGCATTCTTGTAGTTGCACAGTTTTGCCGACTGCGTATCCATGTGGTTGCGTTACGCTGTCGATGATGCATCTCCGTGGTTGTGCTGTTCCTGATGCGGTATTCCCTTGTTGATGTGTTTCGCGGACGTGTTGCTATCATTGTCGAGTTGTCCCTACAGTCGTGATGCGCCGTGGACGTATTGCTACAGCTGTTGGATTGACTTGATGATGTGATAACTTGTCGTCTGTTTTACTCTTGGTTCCCTCTGGATAGAGAGAACACCTTAACCCCTCGTTATTGTCGTTGTTTTACTAATTTGGTTGTGTAGTGCCGACATCGATAATGTGGGATTTTGGGTGTCTAACGGACTTTCTGGGAGTTATACTAAGAAGCTCTAGTCTTAGTGTTAGCACGTGTATCTCCCTAAAGTCTGAATCTCGTGGTCGTTTGAGTAATTGACCGAATCATGTGTCGACCTCTTTATATGCTCGCGCGTTTCGTGAGCATTGCCTCTTCAAAATCTAAGGCATCAGTGACGCCATGTCCAGCCTTAACCTTTTACGCGCATTTTGGTCGGCTAGCCACACTCAAATCATGTCGGAAAGAAATCCAGTGATCCACAGATGACGGAGCGAGGCTCGTCTTTGTGATAAGGGGTTTCGAATGCGTCTCGAACCTCGAAGGTATCGAGTGATTGTGAGCAATTTTAGGACCCATACCTTTGGGACTAGCAAGAGTTGAAAGACTCGACTCATTTATTGCTCATCCTACTGGGTTCGTTTGACGTGATACTTGCCGACGTGTTGTGCTGACGATTATGGAAATACCATCGTGTACCCACACATGGCGTGTGCATTGGTGGAGTCCCTGGTACAGGATTCTGGGGTTGTATGAAACCCTGAATCCTAAAGGGCACATAACCTCGCCTATTCTATAAGGGTGCTACCCTACCGTGTTGAGATGATCGATCGACTCAACCCTCCGATTAATGTACTTATTTCTGGAAATGGTAGGCCGTTTATTCTCGGCGTTGATGTTTCCCTTCCTGGGATAAGGGAACCATTTCGACCTTAGATCGATACTGGCTTTCCCAGTTATCCATTGGTAGCATTGCTCGAGCTAGAGCAAAATCCCCTGTCTTTGACAGACACTATTGGAGACCCTATAGTAATGCGAGCTGACAGGTCAGTGTGTTTAGTACCTGACTAATCAAGATGAGCTCGAAAGCTTACGTAATGCACCCACACGTGTGACTACCTGAGTCGTTGAATGGGATGCCTTTTGGGAAGGCTCCAGACTATTGCTTGGGGTGTGATCTTGGTCGTTAGTTTGTTTTAAGTAACGACTTCGGCGTGTGAAGCCGTCAAGCCCCAAATGTGAAATCTATGCCAAATGCTTTCATTTATGACTCAATTTCACCTCTTACATCGAAAGATCCCAAAACGATGGAACCTTCGGTGAGTGAGGGTTCCGGTTTCAGGACTTTTTCACTCAGATCTCTGCATAGAATCTGATAGTCAATTCGAGGGCGAGTGGCATGTATTATTTAGAATCGACTTACTAGGTTGCTAATACCGATAGGACACCAGTGCCCGTGAGGCGCATATAACAGAACAAGTACTGGATACCCTCGTTTTGGGTAGTTACCGGTGTTCTGTACACCGTTTCGGTGGAAACCGTGACGAGATGTTGTCGAAACCCTATCCCATGTTTGTTACGGCAACCATATCATGAGGATTCGTATACATCATTCTGTGTTGACCAGTGTGATGAGGAGATGTGAGCCTTTAGTCAATTGCGTTTAAGTCGGCTTAAATTCTCGCATATTGTGGAATGGTACGACCCGTGTGTCGGGTATACATTGTTTACTGTTGGGGAGTTGAGGGGTGAAAGTGACGCAAAAACTTTCAACCTCCATTAGTCCATACTGGCGCCCTAGTACCACTAACCACGATCACTCATGCGAAAGGTTGTAAGTACATAGTGGATCCAGTCCGTGTGAGGACACAGGAATACCATCCGTTGCTACAAACAACCTTGAGTGCCCTCGAGAATGTCGACCGTTCTGCGATTCGGTAAGATCACCCGTTTAGTGAGTTTTGGATGAGCGAATCCAGTTATCATGTCGCCTGAGGCATCCTGTGGCTGTGATGTGACACACGTGATGATTGATCGCTGTTTAGAACCTTCTCATCCCCGGCTCGTTTGTAGTTACAGCATGAGGCATATGGATAGTCACCTATACTCTTGGAAGTCATGGATAGGCACTAGATGCCAACTTTTATAATATCAAATTTTAGTAAGCATCCTACGTCAGGGTTCGCCGAACCTTGAAAGCAAGTTTGGGATACTCATTTTGAAATGAGTATGGCTTATCATTCTCGAACGAACGAATTGAATGTCCTTGACGGAAGTGTCCCGTGTGATACGATTGATGTGTGTCGCAAGTCAAATTCGTGTGCTTAATCGCCAGAATTTCCTATGTGATAGGAATTATCACCTCAGTGTTCGGGGTGTACTGCTCGAAGTCCTCTGGAGGGCATACGTGTACGTCTCTAGTACATTGAATGACAGATAGAGATATACACATGATCTGGCTTGAGCTGTTCGAGAGATGACCAACAAATCCGGTAGATTCAAATCTGCTTGAATAAGTGGCCAAACCGACCGGGAAGTTGTACTAACAAGGCGTTAGCCTTAGGAACTTCGAATCGGTATAGGATTTTGCTGAGTGTTATACTCTGAAAGGTTTTAGTTAAGCACGAAAACTGTAATTGAGTGACTTCGCTTAGTACTCCAGTGACTCGGAGATATCGGTTAAAATTGGTCTCGCAACGAACAAGCTCAAACTATCGCAAGTGCTTAGTGGGACTCTTGATGAATCCCACAAGTCTGGCATGAGGAAGCATTGTCAATTCCTCGACCGACAGAATCCGGGTTGACGCGAAGCTCTACTATTTGGGGAAAACTGTCACACCCCGACTTTTCCCCTAGTCGGTTGTGACGTTTGGTGCCTTTGCCAACGCAGCGGAAAGTTGCATCTAAGACTCTTGTTCCCTGAACGCCAATTCTAACCCTCTAGGATTCCCGGTCCCAACTGCCACCTACTCCAACCGTGCCGTTACCAAAGTTTAAACCTGAAAGACATACTTAAAAGTCAACATAAAGTTGGTGAGTTCATAAGTTTTGCAAAATGTTACCAAATGTTCCAAGAATGTTACCGAGAGATACCAAGTTCAACGTGTCCATACTATGTTAAATGTAAACCAAGTACGCTAGCTAGGCGTATGTTTTATTTCTACTACGATTGGAAAACCATTACTAACTCGCAAACCAGATGTTGTGCCCGAATAGTAAACCTGTTCCTGTTTGAGACAATATGCACCCGCCCGGCGCTCCATTCCGACGGGTGGGGTTGGTCACTCCCAATAGCGCTATTCACATTTCCCCGTTGTGCAAACCCGCACATTCATGGTTCCCCCCGGGACTTCCAAAGATCGTATAGTAAACCGTTTGAAAACCCATAGTATGACAGTTGTTACCAAATAGTTGTTTAACACATGTTTTCTCCCCCGAAAACGAAAACCAAGTAAAGTGGGGCCGTAAACTCACACAACCCGTTCCATTTTCCAAAACTTTGTTTCGTTTTAAGTTCCTCAGTTTTTCATAACAGAAGCATGTCTTCCCCCCGAAAACATTTACAAAAACAGTAAAGAGTGGGGTATGAACTCACCTTAATGTCCATGCTAAGCTAGCAAACAAGCCTGAAACCTCGACCGACTTCCTCGTGCCCTAATTACCAACAAAGGACACCTTAACAGTCTATCACACATAAGCCTAGCTTATTAACCAACACGAGTCTCAAAACGTTTCAACTCGACGAACCGAGTTGCACGCTTGTCGCTATCCGTATGTAACCAAGTTGGACTAACACCCCGAAACGTATAATTATCCTGAATCCTAGCTCGTCTCGTAATCCGTATAAATGTGTGTCCAGTATACTTACTTTTAGGAAAAATGCTCTTTAAGAAATACATGCTTAGTTATTAAAACCGATTAATAACAATTGTTACTTTATCTCAAATATTGTTTGAAAACCATCTTTATTGCTACAAATAGCTCGTCTTTAAAAGTATTTCAATTTGTATAAAATGTATTTGTCCAAAACACTTAGGGAACTTATTTATAGAAATAGCAGTCCGTTACTCTTTGATTTTATAAAAATTCGGGCAGAGTTTCCTCTGTTTTTGTACAAACCAGACAACACTCGTTGTCTACAATTTTCCCCAAAATCAACTTACAAACACAAGTTATCAAATCCTTTTATCCACAATTCCGATTCACGAGACTATACGTTTCGACATCTATCTATACTTGATCCTGTAACTATATATATATATATACCAATATATATATATATAAAATATAGTCCGACAATAGTCCAATTATAATTAGTCCGAGTTCGAAATCATAAGTCACGTCAAGTTAATCGTTTACCAAATCGTTCGTTTATATAGTTACCGTTTATTATTATTCGATCCGCTCGTGAGTCGAAACTATTTCGTCGAATCAATATATTTACAAATATACAATATTTATAAATACATAATATCTACACATAAATAAATAGTAAGCTCGAATACAAGTTATACCGAATCACACGCGCGTAACCCGAGTCTGCTCGAAAGCCGTGTTGACCGAGTTGACCAGGTTCGAACCGTAACCATTTCTGAACAAGACCCGAGCCAAGACCACCAACAGAACCAGTCACCATAACCCGACCCCATGAACCAGCGCCCCAAGACAAACCCGAGCAGATCTGAACCCAAACCCTTCGACCTGCTGCACCCGATTCCCGAGTAACCATGACTGACCCGAGATCTAAACCGAACCACCAAACGAGCCAGAAGCCAAGGCTGACCAGATCTGAACCGGAACTCGAGGCCCGAGCAGATCTGACTCGTTGACCTGAGCCAGACCCGAGACCAACCGGACCCAACCAAAACCACCTGACCCGAGCACCATGTTGGACCCGAACCAAACCAAGACCTGAACTAACCACCTGCTAAACCCATCGGACCACCATAGACCAACCATACCCACAATCGGACCATCATCCTCCTCCTCTAACCAGCGGCACAACCGGAAGAAACCACCACTAAGAACCACAACCAACATCCATCTCCCTTGACCCCATCTAAACCGAAACCCAAAACAACCCGGCCGATGACCTGATCTGGATCCGAGTTAAACCCAAACCCAAACCAATGTTACTACCCAATCCACATCAATCCACGACCAGACAGACCTGACCGAGCTGCTAACAACCTTCACACCCATTTTCGGGCTTTAAAATCACCACGCCGCCTCCACCAAGTCTGGTGGAGGCCGGCTGCTGCTGCAATGAGGGACAGGAGAGAGAGATAGACCGAGAGGAGAGAGAGAGTAGAGAGAGAGAGGCGGTTAGGGTTTTCTTTTGGGTGGCTGCAAGATGGAATGAGGGAAGAAGAAGTTGAGATGCTTAAATACCTAGGGTTTGGGTAGGTGGAACCGCGTATTCGAACCCGTTTTAAAACGTAAACGTCTCGGTTTAATTCTAGGCCCGTTAATTAATTATAGAAAGTAGTCGGTTTTATTCGAAATATTACATAACCTTAATCCGAGCAAAAATATAAATATTTTCGTTACCCGATGCGTGCTTTCAGTTCGCGCGTTTAAATCGCGTTAATTAAATCGGTCGCAGTTTCGATTGTAAAAACGATCAGTAAACTTCTGAAACTAAATAATTAGCAATATTTGAAATAAATATTTATTTATTTAATTGTTTTAAATCATGAAGTCACGTCAGTGTAGATCGGAAATTGCCGGGTGTCACATCATCCCCACGTTAAAAGAATTTTCGTCCCGAAAATTGCACAAGTACCAAAAGGAGTAACAAAAGAAACAAACAAAAGATAGAAACCAAGAGAGAGATTTACCCGAGTTGTCACATCATCCCCACGTTAAAAAGGAATCTCGCCCCGAGATTCATTCAGCTGCAGTAGTAACATATCTCGATTCGAATGCTTCCTTAGGAAAAAGATGAGGATACTTAGACTTCATCTGATCCTCCCGTTCCCAAGTGTACTCTGGTCCCCGGTTCTAGTTCCAGCGAACCTTAACAATGCGAATTTTGCTATGACGTAGGCTACGAATCTTGTAATCAAGAATCTCGACAGGTTCCTCCACAATCCGAAGACGATCATCAACCTTGATCTCTTCCAGTGGAACAATAAGAGACTCGACAGCCAGACACTTCTTTAAGTTAGACACATGGAAGACGTTATGTACGTTGCCGAGCTCCGTCGGTAAATCAAGTCAATATGCCACCGGTCCAATCCGTTCCAGGATCGTAAATGGTCCGACATACCGAGGGTTAAGTTTGCCACGCTTCCCAAAGCGTATGACGCCCTTCCACGGTGAAACTTTCAGAAGTACTTTGTCATCAACTTGGAACTCTAATGGCTTGCGACGCTGATCGGCGTAACTCTTTTGCCGATCCCGTGCCGCTGCCAACCGGTTACGAATCTGTACGATCTTTTCCGAAGTTTCGTACACTAGCTCAGGCCCAGTGAGTTGACTCTCACCCACCTCAGCCCAACAAAGAGGAGACCGGCATTTCCGCCCGTACAGTGCCTCGAACGGAGCTGCCTTGATGCTCGTGTGGTAACTGTTGTTGCAAGAGAATTCTACTAACGGTGGGTGAGCTTCCCAACTTTTGCCAAAATCGATCACACATGCCCGAAGCATGTCTTCTAAGGTTTGAATCGTGCGTTCACTCTGACCGTCAGTCTGTGGGTGATAAGCTGTACTCATGTCTAGCTGGGTACCCAAAGCCTTGTGCAAAGACTTCCAGAAGTGAGAAGTAAAGTGGGAGTCACGATCCGAAATAATAGAAACCGGCACCCCGTGCTTAGAAACAACTTTCTTCAGATAAAGACGAGCCAAACGATCCATGGTGTCGGTCTCCTTAATAGCGAGAAAATGGGCAGATTTCGTCAACCGATCAACAACCACCCATATCTTATCATTCCCGCTCGGTGACTTAGGTAGTTGCGTGACAAAATCCATCGTAATCCGTATAAATGTGTGTCCAGTATACTTACTTTTAGGAAAAATGCTCTTTAAGAAATACATGCTTAGTTATTAAAACCGATTAATAACA
This sequence comes from Ambrosia artemisiifolia, assembly GCA_032199755.1. NCBI lineage: Eukaryota > Viridiplantae > Streptophyta > Magnoliopsida > Asterales > Asteraceae > Ambrosia > Ambrosia artemisiifolia. The sequence goes on along the minus strand of CM063527.1, from coordinate 46,206,555 downwards.
ATTGTTACTTTATCTCAAATATTGTTTGAAAACCATCTTTATTGCTACAAATAGCTCGTCTTTAAAAGTATTTCAATTTGTATAAAATGTATTTGTCCAAAACACTTAGGGAACTTATTTATAGAAATAGCAGTCCGTTACTCTTTGATTTTATAAAAATTCGGGCAGAGTTTCCTCTGTTTTTGTACAAACCAGACAACACTCGTTGTCTACAATTTTCCCCAAAATCAACTTACAAACACAAGTTATCAAATCCTTTTATCCACAATTCCGATTCACGAGACTATACGTTTCGACATCTATCTATACTTGATCCTGTAACTATATATATATATATACCAATATATATATATATAAAATATAGTCCGACAATAGTCCAATTATAATTAGTCCGAGTTCGAAATCATAAGTCACGTCAAGTTAATCGTTTACCAAATCGTTCGTTTATATAGTTACCGTTTATTATTATTCGATCCGCTCGTGAGTCGAAACTATTTCGTCGAATCAATATATTTACAAATATACAATATTTATAAATACATAATATCTACACATAAATAAATAGTAAGCTCGAATACAAGTTATACCGAATCACACGCGCGTAACCCGAGTCTGCTCGAAAGCCGTGTTGACCGAGTTGACCAGGTTCGAACCGTAACCATTTCTGAACAAGACCCGAGCCAAGACCACCAACAGAACCAGTCACCATAACCCGACCCCATGAACCAGCGCCCCAAGACAAACCCGAGCAGATCTGAACCCAAACCCTTCGACCTGCTGCACCCGATTCCCGAGTAACCATGACTGACCCGAGATCTAAACCGAACCACCAAACGAGCCAGAAGCCAAGGCTGACCAGATCTGAACCGGAACTCGAGGCCCGAGCAGATCTGACTCGTTGACCTGAGCCAGACCCGAGACCAACCGGACCCAACCAAAACCACCTGACCCGAGCACCATGTTGGACCCGAACCAAACCAAGACCTGAACCAACCACCTGCTAAACCCATCGGACCACCATAGACCAACCATACCCACAATCGGACCATCATCCTCCTCCTCTAACCAGCGGCACAACCGGAAGAAACCACCACTAAGAACCACAACCAACATCCATCTCCCTTGACCCCATCTAAACCGAAACCCAAAAACAAATCCGTGAGCTCTGGATGGGCAAAGCGGACAATATTGGTGGTGAGAGGGGCGGGGTGTTACAGATGGTATCAGAGCCACTCCTGTGCCGTTCGGGATGGTGGGTGCATACCTCATCAGGGACGATGAGACTCTAACGGGGGGTGAATGTGACACCCCAGGAAAGTCCCACATCGGCCGTGGCCAGGAGAGATCCTTGGTTCATAAGTAATGTCTTGCCTCTTAAATCACCAACGCGTTTTGGGGCTTAATGTTAGTGGATGAGAGGAGAACTCCACAGTTAAGCGTGCTCAGGTGGGAGAAATTCCAGGATGGGTGACCTCCTGGGAAGTCTCCACTTGGGCACCCAAAAACAAATCCGTGAGCTCTGGATGGGCAAAGCGGACAATATTGGTGGTGAGAGGGGCGGGGTGTTACAAAAACCGATATATGTGCCGGATGGCGAAATTCAAGAGCTCGGTCGTAGCCAGCTCATGGTATTGTGTTTGTTAGAACGCTAAGCGTGAACTTGGGTTCAGGTAGAAAAGAGGAGATCGCGTGAGTCGCAAACATCCCGCCCTGTTCAAGGATAGTAATGTATCGGATTACTTGAACTGAATTCCGGGACGGAATTCTCTTAACGGGGGGAGAATGTGACAACCGGCAAATTCCGTACAACGATTAACGTAACCTTAATCGTACTTTCGAAGTAATTAACATGGTTTAAGGTTAATTAAGATATAATGAGCCGTTACGAGTCGTAAGATGTCCTTCTCGAAGTTCATAGAAGCCTTGATGCCTTTAAAGAAAGACTTCGCTTAATTAACGTTAACGAACTGACATCAGTAAAAATCCGTCAAACTAGAATAACATAAGCTTATTCTATGTAAATACGACACGTATTTACTATCGATGCGATCAGAGGTGAAATCGGCGCGAAAAACGGTCTAAAACGCAGCGTTTTGGATAGCGCGGATAGGAACTGACGTGGGAATCGGACGTCAAGATGCGTGGTTTTAATCGTTATCGAAGTTTCGGAATAATTATTTATTGTAAATAATGTCATTTATTAAGTTTTGAAAGTAAACGAGTCGTTTAATTAGAGAATAGCACGACCGAATCGATTAACGCGTGTTCTGATTTCACGCGTCGGGTGACGAAAATAATAACTAAATGGCTCGGTTTAGTTGTGATTTAAATTACGAACATAACCGACTAAGATTTGTGTTTATTTTCCGAACCAAAAATAAAACCGAGCGGGATACGTTATAACAAGTTCGAGTATACGGTACCCACCTACCAAAGAACCCTAGCTATAAAAGCAATATTATCTCTTCTTCCTCTTCATTATTGTGCAGCCAACCCTTCCTCTCTCTACTCTCTCTCTAGCCGACCCCTCTCTCTCTCTCTCTACACTCTCTCAGCTCACAATCCATCTCCCTCTCTCCTGCTCGAGATAACCGACCACACTCCCACCATCTTTGGTGGCTGTACGGTGGTCTTAGGCCCCAAAACGGGCTGAAACAGCAGTGAAATGGAGGCGACGGGCCGATCAAGATCATGGTGTTTGTCTATGGTGACGGGTAAGGATCAGGAGATGGTGGATCGGGTGAGGCCTGGTTCAGCTCGGGTGATGTCGGGGGTGGTTGTGGAGGGCGTTGGGTGGTCCGATCGGTGGTATAGTGGTAGGTTTTGGTCCGATAGTGGTGGTGACAGCGGCAAGTATGGAGTTGTGTCTCGTGGTGGTTCCTGGTGGTTGCTAGCGACAGAGGTAGCCGAGTAAGGCTTTGGCTCGGGTCAGATCTGGTTCTCTCAGAGTCAGACGAGCCAGATCTGGTGCGGTGTGAGTCAAATGGGTCCAGATTTGGTGTTCGGGTCAGATCCGGGCGTTTCGAGTCAGATCCATGTGTTTCGGGGCTGATAGAGTCCGAGTCAGGTTTGGAGTTCGTGTTCGAATCAAATCTGGTCGGTACTGGTTCAGGTCAAGCCAGATCTGGTTCGGTTTGAGCCTGGTCCGCTTCGGTTCGGGTCAGATCTGGCTCGGTTCGCGTATTGTTCTCGAGTTCTAGTCGTGGGTCGAGTATGGTAGTCTTGGGTTAGATCCGGTCAGATCTGGTAAACTCGGGGTCAAATGGGTCAGATTTGGTCAAGTCAACACGCGGACGATTTCAGTCAAACGCGACGCTTGGTTGACACGTTGTTCGAGATGACGTCCGGTCGCGCGTATGCTTTCGGTATAAATTTACTTGTTGATGTTTGTATTTATGTTTATAATATATATATATATATATAAATATAAATAGTGAATGTGTTAACTCGCAAAACGAACCGACAAAATAATAAATGAAAAGTATAAAACGAACATTTTGTATTGTACATGAAAGGCGTGACTATGTGATTTATTATCGGACTAAGTTGTTGGACTATACTATGTGTATATATTATTATATATATTTATTTAAATAAATGTGGTATTTATATAAGTTATCGAAGCGTATAAGTGTCTCGTTTAATGGAATTGCGGATAAAAGATCGTTGTCTTGTGTTTGGAATTTGTTTTGGGAATTTTGAAGACGACTTGTGTTGTCTGGCTCATACAAAAACAGAGGAAACTCTGCCAAAGTTTTTATAAAATTTGAAGCGCAACGAATGTGACGTTGTTGCATAATTTTGTAAATAAATCTTCCAAGTGTTTTAAACAAATGATTTTGTCCAAAGTCGCGACGTTTTCGACAAATGGTTATTTACAACGATAAAGATAAACGTCGAGCATTGTTTCCAAAACAAATATATAATATTTGTCGAGCGTCAACTGTGTCAACTTCAATGGTTTTGGTAACCAAAACATTGTTAAATATACGGATTTGAAATACATAGACGCTCGTCTTATTTCGGAAAGATTATATGAAAAATAATGTTTCGAAACACTTAAAACACTCGGATTTGGGAAGAGAAAGAACAAATGTTATTAGTCGATTTTAATACCTATATTTATGTTTCTCCAAAGTATATTGTCCAAAAATAATTATACAAGGCAACTACATTTATCCGATTTACGAGACAAGCTATGACTCGGGATGAGTTATACGTTTCGTATTAGTAGTCCAACATAGTTTACACACGAATAGTAACAGGTGCGCAACTTGGGTGCTATGTCATGTGTTAAACAAATCAATATAAGTCACGATCGGTTCGGCGAGTTAAACGCCTAAGACTCGGGTTAGTACACACGAGTCTAGATAGTTGAATAAACTATCTTTTAACCGGAAATTAAGCTAGGTTTATATATGATAGACTTTAAGGTGTCCTTTATTGGTAATTAGGGCACGAGGAAGTCGGTCAAAGCTTTGGGCTTTATTTGCTAGCTAAGCATGGAAATTAAGGTGAGTTTCACGGCCCCATTTTACTGTTTTAACTGGGGGAAAGATATGTTTGTCAAAAGTTATCACATATTGAAATGTTTTCAAAAGTTAAAATGTGGTAAGTGGCATGATGAGTACTTGAGTTTTTGGTCGCCACTCGGGGTTGGGTCCTCGCTACTGTAACCATTAATTCAGGTAAATGAAACTGAAGGAATATTTGGATAGTACTATTGGTGCCTGACAAGGCCCACCCCTAATCGATAGCGTCGATTATGCATCGGCGTATGCCTGGGGTGCACGTATTCTGAACTTAAGTCGTTGGGTTCCGAGAAACGACTTGGAGCGGGGCATATTTATTAGTCTTGGTTTGGTTATGGGACTCAGGGGATTGCTCATCATCATAATTTGTAGGAGCTAGCTACTCCATACAAAGGCCAAAAATGTGCTGGATTTGCACAGGATATAAAAATGTGCTGGATTTGCACAGGATATAAAAATGTGCTGGATTCGCACAGGATGTAAAAATGTGCCGGATTTGCACAGGATGTAAAAATGTCGTATTTACGAAACTAAAACCTGTGAACTCACCAATATTTTATATATTGACGTCTTTTTAAACATATCTTTCAGGTAACTAAGTGCTGAACAGGTATGCGGCTAGTACGGTGGAATTTGGGATGTCGGACAATGGTTGGGGGTTTCATCTGTTGTCACCATCGGGTTGGGACATAAACGGAAACACCCACTTTGAAACTTAATGATTGTTGTTTTATGTAATGATTGAAACAAGGTACTCATTATCGACATCTTAATATAATGATCTTTTCTAATTAAATATAGTTTGTGTTAATCTTGACTTTGATATGCTTTCGAGCGTCGCGCCACGTGTTTCCGCCATTGGCGTGGTGTGACAGAGGCTCGGATAGGGGACCAAAATCCTAAGGAACGCCTCTATGAACGGTGTTGGAAGGTCGGAGGTGAGAGGGCGGCAACAATAGTTGTTGACGAACGTGGTGTTTGTAGTGGGAGAGGATGGTAGTGGTGGTGGGAGGGGGCTTTAAACCACCCCACCCATTTTAAAAGGTTGGCTTCATAAAGCCCTTTGCTTACGCGGTGCTTTAACTATGAGGGGCCTTATACCACACCACTTTGGCTTAGTTGCAGAGCGTATTTGAAGTAGCTAACATGGCGGTGGGACTAGTACAATTGTTTAATAGCTAGAGACGGGATCATGAAAACACTAAATGTCATGACGATGATGGCCCTGACTTCCAACTATTTGTTCATATGTGATCATACCTTTTTCATATATTATCCACGATGAATTTAATTATCAATCATCAGATAATTGGATCGAGGTTATGCATTGCGTGGTAGCAGTGACAAATTAACAAGATTTATATTATTTTGTCTGTTAAGTCTACAAATAAGGAAACTCTTGGGTGAGGTTGGAAGTTCAACTTCAAAAGTATGCAAAAAAAAGGTGTAAAATATGTAAAGAAATGGGTGTAAATAATTAGCCATTAAAAAAATAAAAATAAAAGGTTGATGACTATTTTATTTAAATAATGTAATATATTAAATGATTAGTTATTAGCTTAATGGTTTGGTTCTGGTCTAACTGATCCATCGACTGATCTAGTTTTAATAAAATTGATTACTAGAAATAAAGACTCACTCTGGATACAACGTGACAACATTTTAAAAGGATTTCCCTTCTTATTTCTAGCTCTATCCTACTTTGTTGTAAAATTAATTTCATATAGTCACCAATTGATTGGCCATAACTCTATCCCGTCGTGGTCCCATGCCCACCTTAACTTCTTAGTCTTAGGTTATGTCCCGTGGTAACACATGGGTGCAAGAAATATAATTTGCATAAACTTTAAAGGTACAATTAATTGAGATTACACGTAAATTTAAATAACCGTGGTACGTAAATTTTATTAGAATTAAGATTATAACAAATAATTCATATATTTGTAAATATCTCTTTGTATACAAAAGTTGTTGTTTTGTTGGTAACATTGGCGCGCATGTCTATCAGATATTACTAATTTAGTTGCGGCTTTGCTTTTTATTATTAATAATGGGGCATACAATTGACCATGAGTGAAACCTTGGTATTTCAAATACAAGCCCTGGCTCTGGCTCTTGTTAATTGTATTTGCCAAACGTACCAATAATTTAGTTAATCTAAATATTATGTTATATTAAATTCAAATAAAAATGATAAAGAAGAATTTTATGCTACGAATAAATATCAAATTTCTGGATATAATAATTTGCATTAATCAAATCGGCTCTCTACCTCCCAAGTCATTTTTCCTTTTATAGTTTGATACCGTAATTTTTAGAAGACAAACATCCCAATTTAATTTATCAAATTCAAATAAATATGGTAATTATCAATTTTAATGTAGGAAATTATTTTAAAATAAAAATGCCATTATCTAAAGGTATATGTTTATGTACAAAGTACATTTTTCGTACAAAATGTGAGAACTATATGTAGTCAATAGTCATTGTATTTTAAATGTTGGCTATGATGTTTTCGATTCCTTTTGCATTGTATAATATTGATAAACACCAAGCGTAACAGTTTAAAATACAATCAAATGTATTCTAGACATGAAATTTAAAACACACTGATTACTTTCTTCACATGGTGTTTTAGATTGCATGTCGAGAATACATTAATTAATGTTTTAAATTGTTATTTTTGTGTTTTTCTATATAATACTATGCCAAAAGCATATAAAACATCATGCCTAAAATTAATTTTATTTTTCAAATTCAAAATAATATGGTAATTTTCTATGCTTAAAAATTATTTTCAAAATACATTTAAATAATAGTTATCTATATCACCTCGTTTATTTACAGTTAATTTTCGAATTCATATAAATACGATCTAAAAAATGGTAGGAAACGAGTGACAGGTGTCCTCTAGTTGGTTTCTTTTATTATATAGTATTAAGTAGTATAGTATAGGTATAGATTGCACATGGATTGTGTATGTCTTTATTAAAGTTTTGGTTTTTAGGCTAGAGAAATTACACATTTGATTCTTGTTGTTCACTCAAAGTTAAGACATTTGATCTTTAGCGCTAATTTATGTTAAAAATCTATTAAGTTTTATACAATGATTGATATATTATTGTTATTAGCTTTTTCAAAATGAAGTATATACGAGTCAATTGCTTAAACGTTGGTTAGCTCCTTCTTCATGTTGGGGGGTGCACCAATATTGGATTAATAGAAGAACATTGTGGTTTATTGTGAGCTAGATATCAAAGAGACTTGTTTGGTTACTGGATAAATGTCATTCTTTCATGAAAACAACCCTATTTTTATTACCCAAAACTGAATCAAGTGAAATCTGGCATACCAAAATCAAGATTCTAAACAAAGAACTCATTCGAAATTTGGAGATGAACGTGATCTGATGAGTCAAAACCAGTAGTCATTGGTGGATGTAGGCGATAGTGCAACCAAGGGTGTGGTGGTTTCACAAACTAAAAGGAAATAGCACAATAGAGGCGACACGTTTCATCGCTTTTGTCTTCAAATGTTGCCTCTAATAGCCATAGCGACTACATGGCGTCGCTATTACGTGGCCGCTAATTCTTCGTCCCAAGAGCCCATATTTTCGTCACTGTTATTGGCTCAAAATTCCTGGTTCTTGAACATTTCTTTACACTAACTCTAAAAAATATCAAAATTAACCATATATTAATTAACATACCACCAAACATATATATCTCTGCCAATATCATTGGGTACTTGGGCCCTTGCTCACTCAACATTGTCGTACCCTTCCGCATTTCGAAACTCGGCTTTTGCCTTGTTTTTGCGATCGTTGAACCATTTTTGTAGCACTTGCCTTATTCCACCCTTAATCTTTGAGGCTGGATATCTTTCTCAACCTCAGTCAGATTAAACTTTCTCTATATACACAAATAATAATATAAGTTAGTTAAGGAAAAAAGGAATCAACACAAAACATATAAATCATTAATTTACCCTAAGATGCACATCCAATGCGTCTTTCTCATGCTCATCAACATTCATCCATCCTTCTATGTCTAGCGGAATGTTTCTTCACATATAGAGTCCCACATCTCTGGTAAAATAGTCATATGGTTTCCCCACCGGATGATGCGTACAATCATCAAACGAACACTCAAAGGTTGTGTCTTTCTTTTCTTTAACTCTTTGTCTAGTCCCAAGGTTATAGCTTGTAGTGACACAACAGGCGACTGCAGAGAGGAAAAAGAATGGGGATCAATGGAGTATTACTTATTTTACACTTTAAAGGGTATATTTATATATAAAAAAAGAGCTTTTGATGTTTTTTTATGACAAAGAAAAATAATATATTAATGTAATTCTTTTGAAAAAAAAGTGCTTCAAATTTTGTAAAACCTATAAACAATCAATATCTTTGTTAATATTATAACTTTTGTACATATTAAAAATAAAAAATTTCAATCAATACTATGTAAAGAATCTTTTGCTATGAACAATACAACTTACAACATACAATTAGCGTACGTATTACATAAAGGAAACTGAAACAAATTATAAGGTGAGAGCTAGTGGTGGAGCAAAAACTTTTATGTATGGTGTGAATTTCTTGGTACTTTGATTTATAATTACCTAGTGTCAAAATTTCCAGATAGGTTCAAGTCAGGTCAAATAACATAATAAAAAGGGAAAATCACCAAAATAAACTTTTACTTCCCTTGTTTGCCAAAATAACCATTGAAAGTGGCTAATATCTAGGGGCTTCACAAAAAGGGATAATGCAGTAAGTCACATGTGTGGGAAGAGTCTCTCTTCTAGCCATTTCAGTTATTGATGAACCTACACATTTTAACCAATTACAATTTGACACATGCATATTTTCTTTGTTAGCCTCTATATAGCCTCCACAAACTGCAAACGTCTAATACATAGACTTCACAACTGAAACGGCTTTATTCAACAGTGAAACGACTAGGGTCAGTGTAAATGGCTAATATGTGGGGCTTGGCTATGTTTCTTTCCCCTAACCTATAGCCTTTTCCTTACCTTAGTCGTTTACTATTTAGTCTTCCCTACCCCTTAGCCATCTAACTTTATCTATTTCTTTCCTAACCCTTAGATCTTTTCTAATTTCTCCCCTAATCCCTAACCATTTCCCTAGAATTTAGCCATTTAAAATTTAGTTAAATATTAACTAAAATTTATTGCTATTTTTATTAAAATATTAACAAGTAAATAACTAAATGAATGGGATATTCAAATTCATAAGGCTAAAATTGCTAAACATTATGGCATTAGGACATGGCTAAATATTTGTGGCATCATTTTGTAAACGGCTAAAAACTAGAGGCAAACACAAAACGGCTAAAAATGAGACGAGCCACTTAAACAAGCCAAACGTCTAAATAAATAAAAGACATGAGTAAACGGGTAGGTGTTTGCCGGTTGAAGACGTTTAAGTTATGTCAGATTAATTTAAGCTGGAAGGCTACACTTTAGCTAGGTCAAGTTTTATAGGTTACATTTTAGCCATTTTCACTATTTGTGTCACATGTTATTTTTCGGTTGGTTTAAAGAGACGGGACCAACATTAGAAAAAGCTACAGATTAGCCGTAAGGGACACGTGTAATAACTCTATTATCTTGATTGTGGTGAACCCCCTAAAATTTAGCCTTTTCAAATGTGCATTTTGGTAATTTCAAGGGGTTAATGTTTATTTTCGTCATTTTCCCTATATTAGATAGATAATTGGGTTTAGTTAATAAACTATAAAATATATTTTGGTAAACATTTACATAATTATTTCTTTAGTAATACTACCTCTGTCCCATTCAGATGTCATGAGCCCACAAACACACAGATTAAGAAATCTTTGATTGCATGTTGTAAAATGACAATAATATCCTCAAGTTATTATTTCAAATCTTTGATTGTCTTTTATAGGCAAAACTGGGAATTGCTTAGAAATAGACATTTAATTTGGGACAACAAAAGTAGAAAAATGAACATTTAAAATGGGACGGAGGGAGTGTATATATATACATATATATATATATATATGGTGTTAGGTTATTTTCAGAAGAGGGTTTTAATGCGAGAAGTGCGAGAAGAAACCTAAATGTAATTTTTATTAGTAATGGTTGATATATTTTTGAAGTTGTTACTTTTTATATATCATTGTGTATGTTATATATACAAAAATCTATAAAACTAATGCAATCAAATGTTTTTTTAAGGTTTAAACTCTTTCCTGCACATATGTTATATTATGCGTAGGTAATGTTCCTGCACAAAATTTGTACATGTGTAGGTTATATAAATTATTGAAATTACTTTATATACTTGTTTTATTTTCAAGGTAGATGAATAAACAACACATTTCAACAATTTTCTTATATTTTTATTTTTTTTAAAAATGATAAAAATGAATTATTTATCTTCTTCTCGCACTAAAACCTCTTCTGAAATGAACCATCCCCTATATGTATGTATGTATATATATAGCTTTTCATGCTAATGAGCTTAATTAATTTTTTAATAAAATTAATGGTGTCAATCATTAAAAAACATGGGTGTTACTTGAAAATGTTGTTTTACATGTTTCATATATAACACGCAAAATAGATTGAAATCGATTGACATTGATCTTCTCTATGTAGCTTCGCTAATGATGATAGGCTGATCAATGATGGCATCGCTGAGAACAAGTTTAAGAAGCTATAAAAAAGATTAAAAAACTATTGGATCAACCGGGACTCATTAAGCTTTAGTCAGACGACTTGACTCGTATTATACCTAATTACAATCAATCTAGTGACTATGTAACGGTGATGTACCTAATTACGATCAATCTAGTGACTATATAATGGCAATTTATAAATATATGTGTGTTGAGATAGTTTCCAATTTGGTCCTATTATTAAAAGAGTTTTAACAATAGTTATTTCAAACCTACTAAATTCATTGTAAGCATTTAACAACCGAAATTTGTAGTTGGAGATGTCAACTAGTTAAATTATCTTGATTGTCCTCAAGGTGACATCCAAATGGTAATTGTTATACTTCATAACTAAAAAGGTTAAAAATTTAAATCTTATACATGGTAGTGGTGAATTTATGGATAAAAGTAGTGGAACTTCTTCATGATGCGGTGGAAACATATATTTATTACAAAATAAAATATGTATATTTATCATGTGTCAAAAAGGGGAAAAAAAAAACAAAACAAACAAAGTCATGACATACATACATAAAATGATATTGACCACATGTTTTATATTGATATAAAACCATAAAAATAAATATTTGTATTGTTGTTTATTGGATGTCGGTTACTCGGTATAGTTAATGGTACCAAAATATACTTCAACCATGTCTTCAATAAAATTCATCTATACATATAATAAACCAAAGCCATTTTAATGACATGGCACTCAAAGAGGCATTCTCCTCCTTGAGTGTGCCATGTGTCATCCCATGTGGCATTGAGATATTTTAGGAAAAAAATAATTTAAAAACAAAATTAGATTTTTCTCTCTTATGTTTCCTCCCATAAATTTTAAACGTTAATATCTTTTTTATACGAGATTTTTTAAAGAAAATAATTACACCAAATTAACGAGCGTTTTATTATCTTTCCAACGAGTACCATAGTGCTATATAAAAAACGGAGAAAAAAAAACGACTATTTTTTGTTGGGTTTTGTTCAAACAGGAAAAAAAACACAAAGTGCTCAGGTAAAATCAGTAAATATGAATTCTATTTTCAACATGCGTTAGCATTGGAGTTATACATTGTTTTAGGTTAGATATTAATATTAGAGTTATACATTATTTAAGGTTAGGCGTTAACATTGGAGATATATTTTTAATTGTTTTAGGTTAGCTGCCACCCGAAGCTTTCATGCATGTAACTGTAAAGCGCATCATTCTATTTCATATGTAAAATTAATATGTAATATTAGATTTTTCAACCCCGGGACGTTCCCGGGATATAATCTAGTATGGGAATATTTACAAAAAAAATTATATTCGGTACTAGTACCGAAAAATAGGTAAACTAATCATCCGAACATCGTGCCTATTATGGTTGTATGGTACTAGTTTGGAACAATAATGCAAAATACCGAATAATATCAAAAACCATATAAATGAATATAGGTACGAGTATGGTTATGAGTGTTTTATTGTAGGTATTAGTTCCGGTTGGTAAGGAATCGATACAGTATATGTACTCAATATATTTTACGGTATCAAAAAATATATTGTTTTAAATACAACTTTGTTTTCAATAAAACTAGTATTAAGCCTCCCGCGTTGCTGCGGAGAGCGTAAAACCATACAAAGTAGCATCAATGTTACATTGTCACCAGCGATCAACAAAACCGGAAAAGTTCGTAAAACAAAGGAAATAAAAAACAAAAAAAACTAAGCAAAATGTAGACATAAAACCGGTGAACTATGCACGCTCGTTGCGGCACGTAAATGGGCAAAAATTAAACTGAAACTTAAAAGACAGCGCAGCCTTTAGACGGGAAAAAATAGAGGTAGAAACGTTGAACTACATACGCAATCTACTAGTTATATATCCCATGTCACCCGTGCGTAGCACGGGTGCAATCTACTAGTTATATATTAAATCAAATTAAATGGTAAACAAAATATTATTAAAAAAACTGATTGATTAAGTTACTACAACATTAAGTTGGCAAATGCAATATATATATATATATATATATATATATATATATATATATATATAGGATTAGGTTCATATGAAAACCACCTTGAGTTGGAAGAATCGTGAGAACACCGACGTAAAATGTGAATTTAAAAAAAAGTTACACACTGATGTAAAAATAGGTAACTCCACCGTAAAAAAATGAAAAAAAAATTTACGATGGTTTTACACTGGTGTAAAAATTACAACACACCAATGTTGACTTTTTCAAAAAAGGAATATTCCATTCAATATTTTATTCTCCTTTAATTGACAACCACATATTCTTTTTTGATTAAATTAAGTTTGTGGTTATAAAATGTGTTCTTTAGTTCTTCCAACTCAACCTTGTTCTCATTTTACCCTTTCCCTATATATATATATATATATATATATATATATATATTCGGTTTTTGTGAGAGCAGGTTGAGTTGTGAGAATCGTAATAACACCGACGTAAAATGTGAATTTTTTTACACACTGATGTAAAAACGCTAACCCCGCCGTAAAAAATGAAAAAAAAATTATTTACGATGTTTTTACACCGGTGTAAAAAACGACTACTTTTATGTAAACCACATACCTAAATTAATATTTTATTCAATATTTTATTATAGATTAATTTACAACTACAAATTCATTATAGAATAAAATAAGTGTGTGGTTATAAAGTGAGTTCCTTAGTTTTCTCAACTCAATATAGTTCTCATTTTAACCTTTCCCTCACTACAAAAAAAATGGCTTTTAAGGACCTTTTGTGTGGGATATAACTTATTTATGTTTAGTGTTTTTGTTATGAATATGCTTATTTGAAACATAATAAAGTTTATTTCTTTCATTAGTTAATGTTATATACACAATAATTAATAGGATTTTATATGTTGATGGCCTTTTTATTATATAATAGAAACCATTATTTGAATGTCCATAACCATATTGTAAAATTGTGTGCGTGGATGTTCAAAAAGTGTTTTGAAAGTGTCTGAATATGTTGTTCTTAGGACGCTATATGGGTTGTTCATAGACATTATGCGACCTTAAAATTGGTTTTATAATCTTATTTGGGATATTAGGACCATTTTCTTGGTACTAAAGTACCTATAATGTTACATCATAAGGGTCCTATAAATTAATTTTTAAGGACGCTTGTATGTGTATTAAAACATTAAAAGTAGGTAAGTACATGTTAAAACATTGTAAAAGTGTCCTAATATGTTTTTATTAAGAGTTTTTTAGGTTGTTCATAGACATATTATGCGACCATAAAATTGGTTTCATAATCTTATTTGAGATATTAGGACGCTTTTTAAGTTTCGGGACTTATTACGACCCCTTTATATGAAACACTTTTACTGTTGGTCCTATTAAATAAAAGGTCCCATAAAATAACAATTTAGGATGCTTTTGTGCGTACTAAAAACCTATTTTTGTTGTAGTGCCTATAGGGGAGGGTTCAATTAAAACTTATTGTTAGGGAGAGAACTTGAGAACTCTATATTACACATATGTAATATATACAATATATAGTGTGTTGCACATATGCAATATACTCAATATATCACATATTGCATGTGTCAAATATATCATATGTTATACGTGTGCAATATATATGCAATATATATTACATATGTGCAATATATACTACACATATGCAATATATGATATATTGCACATATGTAGTATAAAGTTCTCGAGTTATCTCAATAAAATTAGTTTTCTTTTGAACCATCTCCTCTCTCTCTCTCTCTCTCTATATATATATATATATATATATATATATATATATATATATATATAGGGTCAAGATCCTGTACAAAGTGTTTTTTGTGTGAGAAGTGTGAGAACGTGTTTTAGCCATTAGATCATTTTAATCAATGGTGTGGATTAATTGAGTGGCATTTTGGTAATTAGTGTTATATTATTAATACTAAATTAAATGGCTGAGGGTATTAAGGTAAAATTGTCAACCACATTTAATTGATATTTAAATTAAAATTTGTTAAATAAGGGAAACATTAATCAATTCTCTCACCTCTCTCTTTCTTCTTCTTTTTTCTCTCTCTCTCACTTCCTTAAACAAACTGCAACAAACACACAAAGATTAAAATATTTATAATAAGGTGGAGAAGTCACGATTAGAGTTGGGAGTTTGCTCTGAGCGACCAATAGAAGTGTCCCATATATTGAATCTACGTAAGATGTTGATTTCCAAAGAACTACATATTTCTATTTATTTCACGTAAGTACTCATGTGTATGAGTGTTAATATTGTTATAAATATTTTAATCTTCATTGGTGGTGTGTTTCATATTAGTAAATTCAAGTACTTTATTTTTACAAGGAAATGTTTTTGTGTTTTACTGTGTTTATGATAATGTCTTTTATGTTCATGATCATCTTGTTGTGTTTTATACTCATAGTTTGTATGAAGGTGTGTTACGTCGTTACTGTGTAATAAAACACTACGTATTGAATAACAAAACAACTGTTGTGTTATAAAACACTATACGGAGTAAACACAATTGGGATTGATTAAAAGTTCTTTGATTTTTGATTGGTTGGGATGTTGTGTTTTATCATGATCATCTTGTTGTGTTTTATACTCATATTTTGTATGAGGGTGTGTTTAGATTTCTTGGTGTTCTATGAATATTGAACATGATTCATACACATAACACCACGGATTGAAAAAAAAACACCCTACAAAGTTACTATGTAGTAAAACACTACGGATTGAATAACAGAAACAACATTGTTGTGTTGTGTTGATGGTGTAATGTTAAGTTGAATAAAAAAAGTGCAGAAACATATACTCTACCATTAAAAAATGGAAATGTAACTAAATGCATGATACTTTCCTCAAATAATTAAATTGATTAATTATGATTAGTGGTAAATTGACTAAGCTACCCTTATTTCAAAATAAATAAATTGCCACGTGTCAACTTTCTATTACTTCTTACACTTCTCACAAAAAATTCACTTTGTACAAGAACCTAAACCTATATATATATATATATATATATATATATATATATATATATATATATATATATATATATAGATTTAGGTTCCTGTACAAATTGTGTTTTTTGTGAGAAGTGTAAGAAGCAGTAGAAACCTGACACGTGGCAATCTTATTTACTTAACAATAAGGGTATATTAGTCAATTTAACCATTAATTATAAATAATCCATTAATTATTTTCAGAAAGTATCATTCATTTACATACATTTCCATTTTTTTATAAAAGATTATATCTTTTCTTCATTTTTTTTATTCATCCGTAACACCACAACATCAGCATAAAACACAACAGTATGATATGTGTTTTATATTCAACATGCTTTTGTAAATTCTTTCTGGTGTGTTTTGTATTCAAGGTTTAAAGCTATACTCGCAATTCTTTCTGGTGTGTTTTATATTCAAATATCAACCAACAAACATATGTGTTTTATATTCAATACATCAAACATAGAAACAACATGTTACACAAAACACATTGAGCCTTAGTGTTTTATATTCAAAACATCAAAAAACGAACAACAAACATATGTGTTTTATATTCAACACATCAAACACAAAAACAACATATTACACAATAACACTATGAACGTAAGTGTTTTATATTCAAAACATCAAACATCAAACATCAGACAACAAACGTATGTGTTTTATATTCAACACATCGAACACATAAACATATGTGTTTTATATTCAACACACCATTCTAGTGTTTTAAATTCAAAACAAGGTGGTTTAAAATACCATGACGTCATCTTTTACAAAGGGTGTTTCGACGTGCTTCTTCAGGAACAACCATCTTCGTTTTATCAAGCTTCAATATGTAGTTTATACAAAACCCAAAACACACCTGGTTTGATTTTCCAGTAAAAAAAACACCTACAATGATCTCACTGTGTTTTGAAGGCGCTGAACGGTGGTCGTAGGCTTCGTCGTCGTCGTTGAAACCCTTATCATCCGACTTTGTCATCGGATTTGTTAGCGTATCTAATAGACACCCAGGTATTGTAAATAAATGAAATATAATAATTTAAGTTTTGTTTTGTGATCCATGGAAACAGATATGAGTTTTTACAAAAAAAAATGGATCGGTATTGTAAAATGAAATATATTAATTTAAGCTTTGTTTTTGTGATTCATGGAAACAAAATATGCATCGAATCTTGATTATTTTTGGGGGAGCAGCTATAACGAAGGAGAGAGATGAGAGAGGTGAGAGATGAGTTTTGTAAATAAATGGTTTTAATTAGGTCATTTAATTAGAGTGTGTATTTTACTATCCTACCCCCAAATGATCTAATTAATTAATAAAATTATAACATTAATTACAAAAATGTCATCCAATTAATCAACACCATAGATTAAGATGATCTAATGGCTAAAACACCTTCTCACACTTCTCACAATAAAAACACTTTGTACAGGATCTTGACCCTATATATATATATATATATATAGGGGATGGTTCAATAGAAAACTCATTTTATTGAGAGAACTCGAGAACTTTATATTACATATGTGCAATATATCATATATTGCATATGTGTAATATATATTGCACATGTGTAATATATCATATGTTACACATGTGTAATATATATTGCACATGTGTAATATATCATATGTTACACATGTGTAATATATATTGCACATGTGTAACATATGATATATTACACATGTGCAATATATATTACACATGTGTAACATATGATATATTACACATGTGCAATATATATTACACATGTGTAACATATGATATATTACGTATGTGCAATATATGATATATTGAGTGTATTACATATGTGTAATATATATTACACATGTGTAACATATGATATATTGCACATGTGCAACATATGCAATAGTAATATATTACACAAGTGTAATATACAACATATGATATATTACATATGTGTAATATAGAGTTCTCGAGTTCTCTCCCTAACTATGAGTTCTCAATTGAACCTTCCCCTATATATATATATATATATATATATATATATATAGGGTAATTCTAAACTGAAAACTCACCTCACTTGAGCAAACTTCGAAAACCAATCTAGTGGTGCTCATGCAGCCACATCACCAAGTTAGAAGATAGTCTCAAGGGTAGATTGGGTACTTTACACAAAATCCTTTAACCTTTTACCTTTTCAATCCATTTTCCTGACACATCTTTTATTACTTCTTACATTCTCTCTCTACACTAACCATCTACATTATCAGCACTCTTTTTCTCTCTCTAAACAACTACAACAATTTCTAATTTATTCTTTCTCTCTCTATTTGAAGGTGGTGTATGGCAATAGACATGGTGGGTAAAACGGCGGTGACGAGGTGGATAACAGTGGTGTTCGATGGTGGTGCTTAGTGGTTTGAGCGGTGGTGATGTGGTGGACGACGGTCGTGTTTGGTGGTGGTGTTTAGTGGGTTGAACGATGGTGACGAGGTGGAAGGCATTGGTGTTGAGTAGTGGTGACAAGGTGGACAGTCATATCTCTTGTCTCTATATTTGCTCACCCACCCATTAATTGGATCTCATACCTCTCTTGATCCACACAATCCTTATCCTAAACTTATCACTAATAATGATCCACCTTCTCATTGTTTAAAAGGTATTTTAATTTATCCCCTCGTTTTTTTTTCATATGTATGTTTTAGTTTTTTAGCACTATTTCTTTTAGGTGCTTTAGTTTTAGGTGTCACAGATCTTGTGTAATAAGCAACATTTTTAACAATATTTGTTTTTTTCATTAACATATTGCTATTTGTTTTTTTTTCTATGTTTTGATTTGATGTGTTTATTTGCGTGATTGTATGTAGTTACATTTGTTAAGTACTTTGGGAAGTATGAAGACCTTACGGACGAGAAGATCGGGATGAAGATTTTTTTTATATGTTTTTTTCATTTAAAAACATTTGTTTTCATTTAAAAACATATGTTTTTGTTGTTTGGGCGAGAAGATTTGGGATGAAGTTTTTTGTGTGTGTGTGTTTTTTTGTTGAAACATGCTTATTTTTTATTCATTCTTAAATGTTACTTTTTTGTTACATGTATATTTTAGATGTTATTTTTTCACTTTTGTAACATTTGTATTTTGTGAATGACCAGTAACATTTTTTTAGTTTATAAACATTTGTACAATTTAAAAAAAAACATATGTTTTTTATTATTTTGATATTATATTGTGTGAACTTTCTAAATTCAAATGAAAAAAAAACATATGTTTTATTTCGAAAATTGATGACTGGCTGTATTCAAAAGAAAACAAAAACATAGATTTTATTTCAACAAGTGAATGGTTGGTTGGAGAGAGAGAGAGAGGAGAGAGAGAAGATAGAATATTAAAAAGTAAGAGAGAGAGAGAGTGTGTGTTATTTTTACCAAAGTGCCCTTTTCTATTTCTTTTATTCAATATTGTACCTCTTATCTTTTACACTTTTTGAATAAAATAATCAATTAATCATAACCCTTGGATCATCAAGATCAACGGTGATAAAAGTGGTTTTCTTGGTTTTCTTAACTGGGGAGGGTTTTCAAATTATCCCTCCCCTATATATATATATATATATATATATATATATATATATATATATAGGGGGATAAATTGAAAACCCTCACCAGTTAAGAAAACTTTAGAAACTACATCTTGACCATCCAAAGATCAAGATCAATGGTCTTGATTTATTGCACATTTTTTTTATTTATTTTCATAATTAAAAGATGCATAAAAGTACAAAAAGGGTAATTTGGGCACATGCAATTAACTTCTCTTTCCTCAAAAAGTGTATCCACTCAACAATCAAATCACATTTTTTTCAACTTCTCTTTCCTCTCTTTTTCTCTCTCTCCTCTCTCTTCTCCCTCTTTTAATAAGACAATTTATAATTTTTCTTGTTTCATAGTCAGATTATGTTATAATCTAATATGTAACTATGAATCTGTTGTTACAAAATTGTTACATAGAAAATTGCATGCTACAACTTATAAGAAACATGTTGTAACATAGTATATGTACATGTAACTATATAACTGTTACAATATTTGTTAGTATTATACCACTTTTGTTACTCTATTACAAACATTACACTGTACTATGTTACAGCTTTTGAAATTGTATTACAACTTATACATTTAGTATGTTACAGCTTTTGTTATTGTGTTACAGCTTATACCTTAATGTTGGATTTATATAACATGATATGGATTCAAAGAATAACTCAAACAGACTTGTCCAAATACAATTTGGATATCAATAACAAAAAAATCTCAAACAGAGCTTAGATATCAATAACTTAAACACACAAAAAAAATCATTATAATATTGAAAATCCACCAGAAACAAAACAAAACTAAAACATGTTATAAAAAACATCTTTCATAAAAAAAAGTCAAACATCCAAATCTGAAAGTCTAAAACTAAAGTCTCTATATATTGAAAATCCAAAAAAGAACCCATTAACCAGTAACATCACTTAATGAAAACACGTAAGAAAAAAAAACATAAGCTTATAACCTACAAATTACCAGCAACTAAACATGTAAGATCCGTTAATCACCACTGGATCTTGAAACCACGTTCCGATCTATCCTTCAACGGTCATCTCGCCAAACCTAGCCACCACCTTGACTGCATTGTCCTTCAAAACCATCGAAGCCCTCGCCGCACCCATCACTTCTAAAACCAACGAAGCCACCATGGTCGCCCCCTTCACTTCTGACCACCAACTCCACTTAGCACCGTCCCTATTTTGAAGCCATAAAATCTTGAAATTGAACCAGGAAAGAGAGGATTCTTGGGAAAGAGATGAGGATTTTTGAAATAGAAACTATCAAAGAGGGAGAATAAGATCTGGATAAAAGAGAGGGGGGGGGGGGGGATGAAAATTTGTAAATAAAGAGAGATGAAAATCTTTCTATAAAGAGAGAAAGAGATATGGAAACTTAAATAAAAAAAAGATTACTGCAAACACTGTTACAGGTCAGAAAACACTGTAACAGACCAGAACCTCTGTAACATGTATGCATTTCCAAAAATGCCCTTCTAAGAGAGATAAAAGTAACATATGTGGCAGCTTGTCAACCTTTCATTGGGTTTTTAAAGTTTCTTTAACTCATGGGGGTTTTCTAGTTATACTTCCCATATATATATATATATATATATATATATATATATAGGTAAGGGTTACTATACAAAAACTATATTTTGTGAGAAGGGTAAGAAAGGCTCTCATAGTGACATGTGTTACTAGCAAGAAGGATACAAATGTAATTTTAACCAAATAATTAAATCATTAAACTTAATTCTTTTATTAATGGTGGAGTGATTATAGGGATTGTGTTATTCAAAATTTTCGTTTGTTTTTTTATAACCGATTTTTCAAACTTATTTTTTTATTTTTGGTTCGATCATATGGATATTATTTTTCAAGATTTCATCCGCAAATACATATTATCTTTCTATAATTCTGCTAATTATTTGTGTTCATTGAGTTTGTTTTATTCGAAGATAACCAGACATTAGCACTGTGTTTTATCTTCATCGTCGATCAACATGAATAATACTATCGCTGACAATATCGAAGGTCACTTTTATCACTAACCAATCAACATATAATAATCAGATATATAATTCACGATTTTTGTTTAACCCACTTTTTTTTTGAAGATAAAACATAATGATTCAAGTTCTTCCAGACAAATATTTACCTAGTTTTTTGTGTTTTACGTTGTTTTTATCATAATGAACTATGAACATAAAACACAAAATCTGAACTATGACATTGTGTTTTTGTATTCAAATTGTGTTTGTAACAAACATACATCTGAACTATGAACCTAAAACACAAAATCTGAACTTTGAACATAAAACACAAAAGGTGCTTAACAAAAAATCCCCTTACAACTGTTGTGTTTTACCAAAATTCTCTGCTTAACCCTTCGTGTGTTTTAAAATCAAACCCAAGAAACAATCAAATGGTGTGTTTTACTTAAACCAATAAACTTATAAAACCGAAAAAACATAACCTGTGTGTTTTAAAACCAACCCAAGTACATTCCCTGCTGTGTTTTAAAGCCAATCCCAGCACATTCCCCTGTTGTGTTTTAACCAAAATCTAATGCATTTATCTATTGTGTTTTAAATCGAACCCAAAATCAGATAAATGCAAGATAATGCTATATTGTGTTATAACATCAATATCGAACCCCAAATCAGATACATTGAAAATAATGTCTATATTGTGTTATAACATCATCGGCTTAACATAAAACTCATAATCGTATACAGAAAGCTTGCCGGCAACACAATCAAATCCCTTTCAGCCGCTGATGTGTCTTTTTCCGATTCTGATCTTTTCCACGATCTACACATGATTTGCATCTTTTTCCGATTCTGAATCTTTTTCCGATGTGTCGTTTTCTGATTCTGAATTTTTTGTTCTGATTTTTCGCTGAAAACACACCAACAAATCTGAATCTTTTGTTCAATCTACACATTATTTGCAGGTTTTTGTTTTAAGGTTTGATGAGAGAGAAAGGAGAAAGAGAGAGAGAGAGAGGGAACCGTATAAATGAGTGAGAGAAAGAGAGATAGAGATAAGGAAAGTCTCCTTGTAATAAGGAGGTGTTTAATGACTTTTCTTGTGTGTTGACAATTATACCCTCATAAGCCTCTTTTTATTAATTAAATTATAACACTATTTACAATTTTGCCACTCATTTAATCCTAACCATCCATCATTATGATCTAATGGACACATTTCTTTCTTACATTTCTCACAAAACACACCTTTTGTATGTTAACCCCACCCTATATATATATACATATATATAGGGGAGAGATAATTTGAAAACCCTCTCCAGTTAAGAAAACCCACGAAACCCAAATCTTAACCATCCATCTAAACTAATCTATGGTGGAGATTGTTTCTTACTTTTGATCAAAAGTTATGATTCATATTTTGAGGTAAAAGGGTAAGATGGTCAAAGATTTTATGTGTTCTCTCTCTTCCATATGGTTGTTAACTGACAAAGAACAAGCCTAAGTAGGCTTCTTTTCTACCATCTAATTAAATAACATGATGAGAGAGGAGAGAGATTGTAGCTAAAACATCAATTATTCCAAACATTCAACAAAATCACCATATCCTTCACTCTTCATCAATTTACTTTCCTCTTTCTATGTTACAAAAGTAATATCACTAAAAACATATATTTTATATATTCAAAATAAAATATAACCCAATAACAAAAAACATGTGTTTTCACAACTTAACTCACCAAAAAAGCATATAATAAAATTATAACCCAACAACAAAACATATGTTTTCACATTTATCTCACCCCAAACATATAATAAATTATAACCTAACAACAAAAACATATGTTTTCACAAACTTATCTCACTAAAAAAATTCAAATTATAAATCCAAACAGCAAAAAACATATGGTTTTAGATGAAAACAAATTTTTGATATACAAAAAAAAAAGGATAAACGAACCGTCAACACTTCGATTAAATCATAAACATTTACAAAAAAAACACTGAATATAAAATGTTAAACAAACCTAAACAACCTCATCAAAACCCAGATCTAGATCCAAGAACAGTGAAAACATATGTTTTTAAATGAAAAACACAAATGTTTTCACAACATCAACCATGAGAAAGAAGGGTTTATACTTCATAAACTTTAAAACACAAAAAGAAAAAAAAAACAAACTATATCTAAACTTTAAAACCCAAAAAAAATGTAGGCTTCACCGGATTTTTTTGACCCACCGAACATCACCTCGTCACCACCGTCAACCCACCAAATACCATTGTCACCAACGTACACCATCGTCTGTTGATCGCCGGCTTCATCTATAAATACCTGAGAGCATAACCAGGACACGATCTAGACATCAGTACTTTGAAGAGCTGAAGTGAAAGCATCCTCTTATTTGTGTTCGTATACTAATCTAGAGAGCTCTTTTGTTGGATCCAATGGTGCCGCGATCTATTGCAGAAAACGGGTATGGATCTCAAATGTTATAAAATGACATCAAACTGTATCATGAGACTTTATAAAATGAAAAGAAAGGAATGGAACTTTTCGTGGAAACTGCCAAAGATCCATTGTTTGACTAAAAATTCAAAGAGAAGTAAATGACATTGAAGATGAAATGCAAAGAAGAGAGAGAGTGTGTGTAAAGAGAAATGTGGTTTAAAGAATGTAGTGTGTATGGTACATAACTTGTGTAAGAAAGAGATATGAAAGGCACATGTACTTGTGTAAGAGCTAAGAAAGAGGTGTCATAGATGTGCAGAAAGGTTAATGAGTCAAAGACAAAACTACCCTTGTGCATATGAAGAAGTATGCATACGTGGAAGCATCATCACCACAAGTTAGGGTTTATTTGGTTTTCTAAAGTGGAGAAGGTTTCTTATTTAGAATTCCCCTATATATATATATATATATATATATATATATAGGCTAAGTATACACAAGAAACCTTCTAAATTGAAGAAACTCCCACAAACCCATCTTGTGGCCCTCATTGTTCCACATCATCAACTTTCAAATTATAACAAATGGGAGGGAAAGGATATTATAGACAATTTCATTGTCACCTCTCTCTCTCTCTCTCTCTCTCCTAGTGTATATATATATGTCTTCCCCTTTCCCTCTCTCTCTTTATTTTTCATAATTTCATCCCCTGTATTCCTCTTAGACTGACCTCCACCCACCATCCACCACCAACCACCAGCACCACCTCCACCACCAACCACCAGCACCACCTCCACCACCGACCACCGACCTCCACCCACCCTATATAAATAACCCACACCCGATGGTTATAAACAATCGGTGGTTCCTCCACCCGATTAGAAAGAAGAGGAAGGTTATCGGGTCAGGAAAGGGGATGATGGCGTAACTTACCGGAGAAAAGGGATTCACTAGAGAAGGAGGACGGTGGCGCCGGAGAACAAGGCGGCGGCGGCGGTGTTGTGTGTGAAGTAGGTTTTCTTTTTCTTGTTGTTTTTGAGGTTGATTTGTGAATTAAAGTCTTTTTTTTTTGTGTGTGGGTTTGTTGTGTAGATGTTAATTGAGGATTTACGTTGCAGTGTTGTGTGTTTGTTGGTATTTTTTTCTTGTTTTGGAAAGGATTTTAGCTGTTGAGTTTACATGCACACCAAGTGTTTGTTTTAATGCCTCAATGAAAGATTCCCCCTTTTTGTTATATTATTTGGGCGTGTGTTGTTGGAAATTGCTAAAATGAAGTTGGTAACTTTGTTTTGAGCTGGGGTTTTTTTTTTTTGAAAGACTTTAGTTTATTGTTCTTTTTTTGAAGTTTTTTTACAAGGAAGTTAATTACTTAGTTGTAATCTTTTTTGGATGTCTACTGCTTGGTTAGATTGTTTGAGGAAGCCGAAGCGGGTTGAAACGTTTTTTTTTGCAGTCAAATTCTGTTCTATGTTTTCTAGCATATCAAATTCTGCTCTATGTTTACAACAGACTACAAAGTTTGGTCTGTGTTTTCCTGTTACATATGTAACACTCGTGTGTTTTTGCACCATGTCTGTCCCTTTTTTTTTTGATATTATGTTAAACATCGAAAATGATTTTTCGTTTTGTGTGTTTATGTTCGTAGTATCAGTATCTTGGTGTTTAGTTATGGTGTTTTTATCGTCTATATTTTCGTATAATCTTTGTGTTGAGTTAGGCTGTTTACATGTGTAGCATATCTGTTTTTTTGCAGTCAAATTCTGTTCTATGTTTTCTAGCATATCAAATTATGCTCTATGTTTACAGCAGACTACAAAGTTTGGTCTGTGTTTTCCTGTTACACATGTAACACTCGTGTGTTTTTGTACCATGTCTGTCTAATTTTTTACTAGTATGTGCATGTTTGTATGAGTATTATAATGTGTGGAATGTATGTTTGCATCTGTTTCCTATACTACGCCTGTTTCGTATGTAACAACAAAACTAAGTTGGTATAAATTAGTTACCGATTTTTTTACCAGATACAAAGGTTTGATTTTTTGCATATTATAGAGGAAGAATTGGTAAAAAAACTCTTGAATGGAATGTCATTGATCATGATAACCAATTGGTTAACATACGTTAAACGGGGGGGGGGGGGGTGTGCTTTTACATGTAAATTGATGATTTTTGTTTTATTTTTGCAGGTGAGCATATTTTTTGCATTAAAGATGAAGATGATTATCAAGAATGAAGTGTAGACAATTTTTTTTATTTATGATACGTTTTTAGCATTTGTTGATTTGTAATGACCGTTTTGTTTGTTTTTAGCATTTTGTAAGAAACAATTCTTGTCTAGATTTGAATGTTTTTTGATCTATAAATTTTTTAGCACTTTTGTAATGACCGTTTTGTTTGTTTTTAGCACTTTTGTAAGTAACAAAATGCCTATAACCATATCAATTCTCGTTACGTATGCAACAATTCTGGTGCTGGTACAATAAAATGAAAAAAAAATATGGTCTAATAAAAAAAAAATAATAAATCAGCATTTTTTAAATAATATAAACTGGCAACTCAGTTTTAACCTACGTAACACAACACATGTTACATATGTAACACGGGTCATCTGGCAGATTTAGGATTATGATCACAAAAGTATGAGAGAGATGATGTGACATGTGTCAGGTCAACTTGTCATAGATGCTTTTTCAGAAAATGTCATTTGACCCTTTTGCCCTTTTTTTGTCATCTACTCTATTAATTGTAATAAAATAATATAGAATCAATCTAGGCCATTGATCACTTTAGATCAATGGTCTAGATTAAGTTTACCGGGTTTCTTCGTTTTGAGTGGGTTTTTATTTAAACCTTCCCCTATATATATATTACCCCGTCACTTAGTTATTGATGCAAATAGAAACACAAACAAAAACAAATGGTAATTCAGAGCACAAAATAGACCAAACGATTTGAATTGAAAGCTTGAAAATTCAAAGGTAACATTGACAAGTCCATAGAAGAAAGTAACCAAGTCTACCCAAGCAATAGACCCTATATCCAATTTAGAGATTAGAACCATAGTTCAAAAAAAGAAAGAGTAAACTAGAAAATTTTAAATTTAAATAATTAAAAGATTGTGATCAAATATCTTCCACTCCTGGACCTTTGTGACCGCGAATACACATGTGGACGTCATGTTGGATGGAATGCTACCTAGATCTAGTAACAATCCCGCTTGAGCTCCATAACTCAACCCGCATCATGGTGAGTCCAGATACCAAATGTCATCATGATAGCTGGATGCGAAAACGACAGGAACAACGGACATTGTTAACCTAACCCCACAAGACTCCATATTTTGATGAAGCCTAAAAAGTCATTGGAATCCTTGTATTTATTCCTAGTATTGACAATAGGAATACTGCAATCAAAATCTAAAATCTCAACCTTAAGACATAAGCCTCGTAGAGGAATGCCCAAATGAGGAGCCTATGCATTCCGACGCAACGTCGTGAATGGTTCAACACTAGCTTCTTGATTCTTACTTGCAACTGTTCAACCTCCTAATCGTTTGGATCGGGGGTATTCCCTTTAATATTAACTTCGGTATTTCTACGTAAGGGAGCGAGACATCCCACCAGTTGATTTTGTAGCCTTGATGTTATTGGATGTCTCCCTCATCATGTGGATGGTGTTTTACAACCATTGGACTTTGTAGCTGAATCCTACCCTATGTGTTCGTGTGTGTAAATAATTTTGCTCAGTTGTTCGATTATTGATATAACGTTCACATGTGTAGGTCATGTTTATGTTGTATTTCCTACTCATGTATAGAGTAATGGTATAAGTTAAAAGAAAAAAACATATATGAACCAAGTAGTTTGATTGTTTTATGTACTTAACTTACATATGTATGTAAGTGCATGTTCAGTGGGGCTTTATGGGGGGGGGGGGGTTCATACGGCGTTTTTGCCTCCCATAGCGTCGGGAACACCGCCCCCAGGCGCTATGGGGGCATTTTTATGCTGCTCGTTATGTACATATTGAGAGAGGACTGACAAGGTTGTTATGAGATATTATTATTATTAATAAGATCATTAATTATTAAAAAAAACACAGAGTGGTAGGAGAGATGATGGTGGCGTTTGATGGTGTTTCAAAATGGAGATGATGGTGGCGTTTCATGATGGAGATGATGAAACAGAGGGGTATGAGAGATGTGGTTGCAGATGAAACTATTAATGAGGATGGGGATGAAGAGGATAGAATGTTTAGGGCATCAAGAAGACATGTGTTCGATGAAGAAGCTTTTACAGGGGGGGTGTTTGGGTTTGATGACGAAGAAGCTTTATAGGGGGTAAACAGGGGGTTTTGATGAAGAAAAAGCTTTATGGGAGTTTTATTATCATCATCACCATCATCATCACCACCATCATCACCATCATCATCATTATTATTATTATTGTTAATAAATTTGTTATTAAAAAAATCATACCGAAGACAATATGACCGCCAAGAGTTCGTATTGCCATTTTGTGTTGTGGGTTTGCAAAAAGTGTTATGAATCAAGTCGTTAATTCTCATTAAAAAAACAATTATTAAGCAATCATTACTCAATGATTTATAAAGCCTGATAAAACTCACACCCACTACACACTTATTTTCCTATAAAGCCCCATGGAGCCCCTTCTGATACTTTATAATATTTTAATCTTATAAAGCCTCATGCCCCCCCCCCCCCACACACACACACTACTACACATGCCCTAAGAAACACAAAATTTCAAAACTATAGATTATGATATCAATGATTCTTATATACATATATATACACATGCGCGCACGCGCGCACACACACAACCGTATAGCGATCGTTTTAATGTTTTATCCTTTTGTTTTAAATATCAGCGTATGAAAAGTTTTGGCCCTTTTAAAATCCAGGGAAAGTTGGTTTAAAAATCAACAATATGTTTAAAAAGATCCTACAATATGTTTTAAAAGTTGAAATTACTTAAGTCTTAAAACTAAGTAAAATTATCTTTTTATCCCACTTATATGTGTCATAATGTAGTTTATGTATGTATACATAAAATTTTACATGTATAATAATTAATATATTTACGTGTGCACAAATATAATTATAGGAGACATATCCTACACAAAGTGAAAATCTCATGTGAAGTTAGGAAGTGATAATAATGACACATGTACTTCAAGCCAGGAATATAATCGTTTATATGTAATCATGTAGTTCTACGAACTTTAATACTGGTACATAATCACGTAGGGGTGTTGTTTTCCCCCCGCCAATACATGGAGATATGCCCTTGCACACAACACCGATTAGAATTCTTTGACTATTTAGAAACACACAAAATATAAAAACTAATATAAGATAAACTGAAGAGACGGGGAACTTTGGTAGAAACAATGTTAAGATGATACACGTCTCATTCTTTTATCTTTATTCATATAATTTTACTATAATCAGTACCATTCCATAAATTTAATTCTCATTTTTAAAACACCCACACATCTCATTTCTTATCCATGAAAATATAAGGTTTTACTTTACTTTTTCTTAACTATAAGAACTCACTTTAGTTTTCCTTAAAGATATAAATAAGCTATAAGGAAAAGAAATGGCCGGGATGGAGTGGTGTTTTTAGGCAATTTTGTTAAATTTTGTAGCTTAGAAGATGTGAATGCTATAACATGTCATAAAGAATTATGCATCTTTTTAATTGTTGGTTAACATTTGGGCATAAGAGAATAAATTTTTTTGAGAAATTTGTAAGAAAGGCTACTTATGTTGGTAATTGGTACATAATTTTGTTAGAATATATATTTTCAAGAAACAAATTTATAACTAATATTTATGAAAGACTTTGTGAGAGTCACTATTCAATTTCTTTCTACTTTATAATTTATACCATGTGTTTTTGTTTGTATCTTTAATATGTACTCACAAGCTTGTTGTACAACCTTTTATTGCATGTTATGTACTTCTATTATAAATTTATATAAATTAACCTTTATCGTTTAATTTCAAATTTTATTTAACCATATACTTTACAAATTTAATTAACTAGTACTACCATCATCATCATCATCATTCAAGCCCGCTACAACGTGGGAGTGTAATACTAGTTTAGGACTAATCATTTTCTTTTTGCTTTTTTACAACTGCTTAACAATTAATTATGACTTGAATATTGAATCGTGTTGTTTTCTTTTAAAAAAACTTTTAACCATTTGTTCCTCGTGATTTTATAAGTTGAAAAGAAAAGATAATGTCATCTCAAATTAATGTGGGTGGGTGCCTATAAATATCAAACCATATGATACAATTATCAACACCCATAACCATTACGACTTGAAGTTGTTAAAGATTTTCTCTCAACTCCTCATTTGATTCGTAATGGCTAGTGAACAGATTTCCTTCCTCCCTAATAATTACAACCATGACCCTGATATCAAACGTGATGATTTTCCTCATGATTTCATGTTTGGAGTAGGAACATCCGCTTATCAGGTAAGCATATCTATATCTTACCAGCTGCACGTACTTATGCATATATATATATATATATATATATATATATATATATTATAACAAACTAATGAGGTTATTAACAAAGTTAATATCATCTTCATTTTAGCATGTTGATTTTATCCATAAACTTAACGAGACCTAAAGTTGTTAGTTTTGGAGTTTTAGATTGAAGGTGCATGGAATGCAGACGGTAAAGGCTTACAAATATGGGATTGTTTTAGCTTAAGACACCCTGGTACGTATATATAAATACATATTTTGGATCTCTTTGTCACTGTACGTACGTTTTATATATGGATTCAGTATCTAAACAAATGGATAACAATGCAACATTGATTACCTTTATTGTAGAAATGATTACTGATGGTTCAAATGCATGTGTCACTATTGACAGTTACCACAAAATGAAGGTACATTAAATTGTGTTTTAGCTCATGATGAAAATATATATCATATACATTGAAACCATCATGTGAAATCTCATTGAATTCAATAGACTAATTAATCATGACATATTTGATTATTAGGAAGATGTTCGATTGCTGAAAAATATGGGTGTAAAATATTACAGATTCTCGATTTCATGGTCCAGGATACTACCAGGTGATATAAATACATATTTTAATATTAATAAAAAGTTGCATAACTATTTTACTTGTTTGTAATTAATTTATGTAATCCATTTTTACAATGATCATAACAATGAAGATCTACGGTTTGAACAGGTGGGAAAGTAAGCATGGGTAAAAATTTGGAAGGCATCAATTACTACAACAAGTTAATAGATGAGCTAAAAGCCAACCACATTGAGCCATTTGTCACTCTTTTTCATTGGGATCTTCCAAATGCTTTGGAAGAAGAATACATGGGTTTCTTAAGTTGCAAAATTGTGTAAGTGCATGTTTATACATATAGTTAGTTTATTTTCTTATCGAGCTAATTGATAGTTTTTTTAACGACCAACAAAATCTTATTATTAATATCAGCAAGAAGCAGCAACATATTTAGGGGGTGTTTGGGATTGATTATTCAAAACAGATTATGCGTTTTGAAAAAGCACGGGTGAAGCTGCTTATAGATTATTGCGTTTTGGTAGCCTAAAAAACTGATTATCTGCATTTTCAAAATGCAATCCCAAACACTAAAAACTGTTTATCTGTGTTTTCAAAACATAATAATCTAAAAATCAGATTCAAAACGCAATCATAAACACCCTCTTACAACTGGATTACAAATGAAATACAACCACCTTTAGTACACCAAGTTAACTATCAACCGTTTCAACTAAACTCAAAAACATTAAACTCTTTCCACTGGTTACATATAACCGCATGAAACATTGACAATGAAACTCATTGCTTTAGAGCTATTTGTGACCCATAAGAAACTCATTGCTTTCGCCTCCTCTATCACCTTTGACAATGATATCTGACCTTTGTTGAAGATCGCCTCATTTCTCAAACGCCCTAAACACCAAATTCATGTCAATATAACCGCATGAAACACCTTTTTCTCCTTTTTGTGACGTGCAGAAATTAGCGACGACTTTGTGAATTATGAAATCTAACCTTGATATATTATTAACTGGTCTGTTTTAAACATTGATTTATCAGCGACGACTTTGTGAATTATGCGGAAATTTGCTTCTGGGAGTTTGGTGATCGGGTGAAGAACTGGGTTACAATTAACGAGCCATACAGGTTCACCTATGCTGGTTACGTAACAGGTAAGTTTGCACCTGGTAGGGGAGGAGAGAACCAAGACGGTGACCCTGAAACCGAGCCGTATATTGTAGCATACAACCTACTCAACTGTCATGCAGCTGCTTATAGAAAGTATCAAGAAGATTTCAAGGTACAAATGTTAAAATATAACTTTTTAACAAGTAACATAACTTTATTATATGCATGGTACTTTTTAGGATGTTCAAAAAGGTAAAGTGGGAATCACTCTTGACG
This sequence comes from Ambrosia artemisiifolia, assembly GCA_032199755.1. Classification (NCBI taxonomy): domain Eukaryota; kingdom Viridiplantae; phylum Streptophyta; class Magnoliopsida; order Asterales; family Asteraceae; genus Ambrosia; species Ambrosia artemisiifolia. The sequence goes on along the minus strand of CM063527.1, from coordinate 46,173,798 downwards.
TCAATTGCTTCAAGCCTTTTCGTGGGAAAGATGATGTCGAAACTGTCAAATATGCATATGATTTTATGTTTGGATTGTAAGCATACATAACTTTTGACACCATGATCCAAATTTTAATGATTTGCATGTGTGCTAAAGTTAACTTACACTAAAAGTTGCATTTCATGATATCTCCTATTTAAGGTTTATGGAGCCATTAACAAACGGTAATTGGCCGAACAACGTGCAAAATTTTGCCACTACTCCAACTCACCACCACCCACAGGGTCGTTATTTGCCTATATTCACCAATGACCAGAAAAACAAGTTGATGCAATCGTATGATTTTTTGGGAATAAACTACTACACTGCCAATTATGCTAAGTCATTAGAAGATCCTACTTCTAGTCATCATGCACCCGGATTTCTTAGTGACTGTCACTACGAAGCATCAGGTCATTAAAAACTTAAAGATTCATCGCGCTATTAACATGTTTTCAATATTCTCCTACATTTTTGAAGAATTCGTAATCAACTAATCGAATTCTTTCTCATGTTTTAGGCAAAGATCCATACGGAAAGACTATAGGAGAAGAGGTAAGATGCATAACCTTTCTTGAAGTTAAGGGAAAAAAAACACGAATCTGAGTTTCGAATACTCGATTAACCAAGTTTGTCATGACTTAATTTGCAGGCTTTTCCTGGATCATGGGTTTATCTTTGTGCCCACGAGCTTGTTGGTCTCTTGGATCACATTAAGCAAAAATACAAAGTTGAAAAATATATCGTAATAACTGAGAATGGTAAAAAGTTACTAAATCTGAATATGGTAATCAAATATATTTTATCTAATACATCAAATGGTATTTTTGACATAGGAGCTCCGGATAAGAACGATGACAAAAAAACTTATGAAGAAGTTCGAGATGATGCATTTCGACTTAAATACATCAAATGGCATCTTGAAGCCATTAGAAGAGTGAATTCGTTAGTGTCTATCCATTTAGAGTACTTGATATATCTTATTAATATCAATTGACATCTTGAAGCATTTTTTTTGTTAATTATTAATTTACTAAAACTCTTTAGCGTCTTAATCACTAACTAGGTAAAATCTACGAAAATATGTTGTATAAAGTTAAAATTTTATACAACCAAGATTTATTTGATATAAATGCTTATTATCGTTATTATAAGTTGTACTATTAGTTGATAGAAATTATAAATTATTCAGGATTTTATCAAATTTTAATATGAACAGTTTACATCATTCATTAATTTTTCTAATCATTGATCACTTTCTTGGTCATTTTCTCACATTACTAAACTCATGTGCTAATAAGTTACACGACACTCAACATTTTCCTGGTACTAACTACTAATTATCATCACTTGTACAGTGTTCGACTATTGACCTCCGAATTAGGGACTAAGCCCTTGGTCATGGGTTACTTCGTGTGGTCATTCACAGATAGCTTTGAATGGGGTTCAGGCTATACTCTTCGATTCGGCATGAACTATGTTGATTACAAAAACAATTTGCAGAGGTACCCCAAAAAATCAGCACTTTGGTTCAAAAAGTTCCTTTCCGAGGATAAATTATTAGGGGAACCGCGCAAAAGAAGTCTAACCAATGTTGAGCAAGAAGATGAAGCCGTCAATGGAGCACCAGTTAAAGCAGCACCAGCAATTGAAGTGGTTCAAAAACTGAAGAAGGCAAAAGCATGAAAAAAACAAGCACTTACCAATCCATCGATCGATCTCTATGGTTTATTAATACATCATGCATGTGTGATTTGTGTGTTCAATAATTCGGGATCATAATTAAGGGGAGTATAAAACTTTTAAGTGTAGTTAAATAAATCCCCAAGTTAATTGTGATATGTATCTTTAGGTTTGTATTTTCTTGTGTGAATCAGGTCACAAATATATAAGTGATCATAATAATTGTCCATTTGACAACAGAATAAATTCCTCTTAAGTGTTCTACAGATTGTCATTTGCATAATAGTAAAAATCATATAAAGAAAAAGAAATTTATAAATGTTAAATCTACATAACGTCTAACATGTTTTATTTATTTATGTTTTGATGACAGTCAGTTCACAAACATTAATACAAACACAAATATATATACTAAGCAACACACATTAGGCCGGGTTTTATTTAATCTATAGGCCATCGTCCCCAAAACTATATCCATCTATTGGGTGATCATGTGTTTTTAATTCGACTCTCTCAAGTTTTAGATTACTTCTTCAGCTTCTGGCTCACTTCAGTTGCTTGTTCATTAACTTCAATTCCTTGTTGATCACTCTTCTTGATCGTAGATACCTTTTCGTCCTCACAAAGGAACTTTCTGAACCAAAGTGCAGATTTTTTCGGGTACCTTTGTAAGTCATTCTTGTAATCGACGTAGATCATACCAAAGCGAAGATTATATCCATACCTCCATTCGAAACTATCCATGAATGACCAAACAAAGTATCCCGTCACATTTACATTGTTACTGTAACATTCAACAACAACAATATCGGTATCAACATGGGGAAATTATAAACTGAAAACCCCCTTGAGTTAAGAAAACTATGAAAACCCTTGTAAAAACCATCTAAATTTTTTAAATTTTTTTTGAAAAAAAATACACAAGGTAACATACATGTATTAAAGTGTTTTGGGTAAAAAAAATAAAAAAAGCGCCGATAGAATATTTTTAAAAAAATAAACAAAGTTTGTGCTGTTACATATGTAACAGCTCTGTTACATATGTAAAATCAGTTGTTACATATGTAACAGTGCAAATTTTGTTTATTTTTTTAAAAATATCCAATCGGCGTTTTTTTTTATTTTTTTGGCCCAAAACGCTTTAATACATGTATGTTACCTTGTGTATTTTTTTCAAAAAAAAAAATTTGATGGTTTTTACAAGGGTTTTCATAGTTTTCTTAACTCGAGTGGGTTATCAATTTATCCTCCCCCTATCAACATGTTCTAAGATGCTATAAATCTATAATAATGAAAAATTAATGTAATATAATAAATATTCGGACTCTTAACTTACAGTCTTGCCTCTTGGATGGCTCTAAGATGTTGTTTTATGTAATTGATTCGAAAGTTATCTTCGCGGACTTCTTCATAAGTTTTTCCAGGATCAACCTTTTCAGGAGAACCTATCACAAGATGTCATAATAGCAACATAAGATGTGACATGATATGAAGTCATAAAAAGACACTAATATAATAAAGTATTGCTAGATTAGTTACCATTTTCTGTGATGACTATGTCTTTACTAATGTTGTACTTGTTTTTAATGTGCACCAAGAGTTTCATAAATTGCTCAGGACAATGGAAAAACTCCGACCCTTCAAATGGCTGTCAAGTTGGGTTAGCAACAGTAGAAAAAAGAAAAAGAAAAAAAAAACTTGTTATTTGTGAATATGCAACTGTGAAATGTGCATCAATTCACGTCTTATTTCACTCTATAAAAATGCTCATTAGTGACCATATATATGATATATCAGACAAAATGTCACTAAATAACCCATATGTAGTGACACACTGACACATTGTCAACTTGTGACATAAAGGAGTGATATACCTTTTACCCTTTCTTTTAGAAATATAAATAAACCTAGGTCTTTTTATTACTTTTTAAGAAACTTGTCACTAAAGAACACAATTAGCGATCAAGTTGCTATCGGTATACATTGGTCGCATATGTAGCCATTGTTATCAGCCTTAGATAAAATTTGGTTGCAAATTGGCGGAAAAACTGTGATTTTTTTAGAACGGCCAACACAACATATTATGTCCGATTGCAAACGGGAGTTTTTTTAACAAATCTTACTCCCATTGGGAGCCTGATCCCGCACGTAGTTCCCAAAAACAAAAATGATACAAAGGTAAATCTTTGTATTACAACTAAAAATAAATTGGCAGTCACAAAACAAGGGGCGCAAGTTTGTTGGAAATTATATGGTCACAAAAGGCTATTTTGACTAAAATTATTAGTCGCAAATGTTCAGTTTTCTAGTATCAATAATGTTCCAAATTCATAGTAAAAGTAGTCTTACAGGCTCTCCAACATAACATCCTTCGGGGTCTTGTACTACATCGGAAGACAATATAAATTTAGGATTAATGAACCAACACAAAAGTATTTTAAAAACAATCGAAAAATACTGATTGATCATAGTTTGACACATACCCAATTGCTTGTAGTGACAATCTTTAGAATATCTATCAGAAATTACATCAGAGGGATGTTGATATTGAGCAAACATCGCGTTGTAGTAGTTTATTCCCAGAAAATCATACGAACCAGTTATGTTTTTACACTCAGCGACCGAAAATTTAGGCAAAACACGCCCATTTGGGTAATCTGGTGTTGGAGCGCTGGCGAATCTTTGCATGTCCTCAGGCCAACTTCCTTTGGTTAATGGCTCTAGAAACCTAAAATGCGAGTCAAAATATATATAGCATCTAACTTTTAGTATTATATAGTTTTGAGGTATAATAATTTCATATATGTGCACATGTATATTATTCTTACCATCCAAGCATAAAATCGTAGGCATGATCAACAGCTTGGATGTCTTGTTGATGAGTTGGACCACGGTAAGGTCTAAAATACTTGCAATTTAGTGTAATGCCTACCTTGCCCTTTTGAAAAGGCTGAAACAAATGTACAAGTAGGGAAATGTCATTAAAACCCCTCTTTTACCCATGAATCCAGAAATAAAATAAAGCATTATATCCAAATCGCATAAACACGTACATAAGAAAATCAGACCAAATACGCATTAATTACTCAGGCTGTTGGTTTTTTTATATTTTTTTACAAATTCATGAAATTTAAACAAATTACTCAAAATTTTTACAAAGTTATTAAATTTACATTTCCTTTCCCGGCAACAATTAGTTTTTTTTTCTTTGGTTACACTACAAGAAATGTGGGTATTAGAGGCAACAATTAGTTTTTTTTTATCTTTATTAAAGCGATGTTGATAGCAGTGATGATGAAAACGGCGATGATGGAAGCGAAGATTATGGAAGCGGCGATGATCTTGATTTGACATAGTTTATGTTGTAAAATGATTTTTGTTTAGAAACGAGGATGATTATAATGTTATGTTTGTGACAGTTTGTGACATTATGTTTAATCATGTGATATATGTTGTTTTAGTGTGTCGTAATCCGGATAATAGCATGTTTATTTGAGCAAAAAAGAAAAAAAAAACAGGAAAAAAAGCTGGAAAATTAGGCAAATCATAAAAAAATACACTAATAGAGGCGACATAAGCTAGTCGCCTCTATTTCTCCTTTGGTATTAGCGACCAACGTCTTTAGAGGCTGACAATTGTAGCTCTATTACTCAACTAGTATTAGTGACGATAACTATTAGAGGCGACATTCAATAGCGACGAAAAAATGAGCTTTTGTGACAAGTTTTTAGTGGCGACTTATTAGCGACGACATGTCGTCGCTAAAGGCAATAGCGACGCCATTTTTTAGGGCACGCATGATTGAAATGTAGTCTCTATTGCTTACTTTTCTTGTAGTGTATATAATTAGCAGAATACATCGATGATCTATGAATATTGTATGTTGGTGATACTTTTTTCTAGTACTGAAATAGTTAAGGGAACACATGATTGACAAATATGTAAATTACCTTGTAATTTTCTTCATATAATCTATATGCAGCTGCATGAGAGTTCAGTAAGTTATATGCTACTCTATATGGTTCGACTTGAGGATCACCCTCTTGATTTTCGCCACCTCGACCAGGTGCAATTATGCCTTGCACATAACCAGCATAGATGAATGTATACGGCTCATTCACTGTCACCCAATTCTTCACCCGATCACCAAACTCCCAAAAACATATATCCGCATAGTTGACAAAATCATCCCTAATGTTTAAATTAACAACCAACAAGTTGAGAGATCGAATCACACACCGATGTACAAACAAACATAAACAAGTACTTACACTATCTTTGTACTTAAGAAACCCTTGTACTCTTCTTCCAAAGCATTTGGGGTATCCCAGTGAAAGAGGGTGACAAATGGCTCGATGTCATTGGCTAATAACTCGTCAATCAACTTGTTGTAGTAAGCGATTCCTTCCATGCTCTTACACATACTTACTTTGCCACCTGTATATATAATTTGTTGGATTATCTTGATGGATCGGGTCAATAAGGTCGCGGGTCAAATAAGTCAACTAGCTTAGCTGGGTATTTGGCAGTTTGTTTATGTGTTTTAGTTTATTATTTATGCAATATTTCTTGGATATTTTAGTGTAATTGGATTGACTGTTTGACCAACATATGATAATAAGACATCATATAGGTATGGTGGTGCGGAGTGCACGCCTATCTGATTGTATCCAATTGAATATTCGATTGAACTGTCGAATTGATTCAATTTGAAAGCGATTAAATGCCTTTAGAGATTTCTGTTATCCGGTTATTTGTTTGTTATTACTGTAAATCCCCAACATATTTTTAGTTTGAATAAGTTTAATAAGTCAAAGTTAACGTTGGTTTGGTTGTGAGTCATTCGGTTCTTTAGAATTTCCCTTTTGAATCGGTAAAGTAGGTTTGGAACTTAGCCTATTTAAGCCATGTGTGAGCATTGAATAAAGTACATCTATTTTTCCTTTTTCTCTTCTATTATATATTTCAAGTATGGTTTAGGTTCTTGTACAAAGGCCAAAATGTGTGAGAAATGTGAGAACCAATATGAGAGTGACATGTGGCACAAGGTGTTTGGGCATTTTAGTAATTTTTACATACTATTAAATAATAATTAAAATTATAATTTTGGTAAGAGAGGTGAGAGAGCATAAAAATAGGTAAAGAGAAAGAGAGAGAAAGAGAGAAGGAGAAAGAGAGAGAGAATGGTCTTGGTCACCATCATCATCGTCATGACTAACGTCATAGTGTTTTAACAATCAACGTGTGGTGTTTTATGTTTAAGGTAGATTTTTAGTTATTCTTTATACAAGGTATGGTGTTTTATTATAGTCTTGCAAAGGGTGTTAATCTTACATGGTATTTTACCAAGTACTAAATTTTAAAGTGTACAAAAATAAAACCAACTTATATCATCATATGAAGATAAAACACATAAATATGAATATAAAACACCACACTGTAATAAAGTAACCATCATGAAAATATAACACACTATTATGAATATAAAACACACATCAATATCAATTACCATATCATAATACCACGTATATATACTAATCATCTACATACCTGCTACAATATAATACTTCATTGTAGTTAGGAAATTAGATGCTCAGGCTTGACTAAAAAAGTTAATATTGTCAAAATAAAAAGCACCAGTAATCGTAATTTTGCACGTAATATTAAATAAAAAAGCACTTTTGGCTAACTAACGACAACAACATTGACATAAATTATGGTGTGAAAGCATCGGCCCCATTCGGTGTTTGTGTATGTGGCATAAAGAGAGAGAGAGAGAGGAGAAAGAGAGAGGTGAGAGGGATTAATTGAATGTTTCCTTTTATTAACAAATTTTAATTTAAATGTGAATTAAATGTAGGTGATAATTTTACCTTAATACCCCTCATCCATCTAATTTATTAATAATAATATAACATTAATTGCCAAAATACCACTCATGTAATCCACACCATAGATTAAGATTATCCAATGGCCAAAACACTTTCTCACACTTCTCACAAAAAACACACTTTGTACAGGATCTTGACCCTTTCAAGTATAATATTATTCATATTCAACCTCCTGTACATTTACGTATAGAAGGAAGTTAATTAGTTTTGAGTGCTAGTGTTTCATCTTGGGACTGAACCAACATAATCACTATCAGTTTCTAGTAAAAACAGATAAGATGTGATTCTACTTTACTAATAGTCTAATAAACGGGTATCCATAGGCGAAGGATTTGGAGGCCAGAGGGTGCCAACACTACTAGAAAATGACTTCTTTCGCTACAAAATTTCTGACAATTTTCCCACAACTCAAAATTTGCGACAAATATGTTACAACTTTTCGACAAAAAAAATACCAAAATTTATCTACAGGTTTTCGACAAATTGGCCACATATCTTACAGGTGTCGCCATGTTGTCGAAAAATTGTCGGAAAAGCATAAAAAAGAGTCTGCCAGAATTTTCTACAAAAATGTTTCGACGAGAGCGTTTTGTCATAATATTGCCGAAGATTTTGTGGTAATTTTGTCACTAGCTAGAATACCGACAAGTTTTTTTCCCACTTATTGTTTTGGGAAATTTGTCTATATTGACCATTTCCGACAAATTTGGTTGTCGCAAACCTAGCAATTTTCTAGTAGTGCCGGCCCCCACCGTTTTTTGGCTTAGTGGTAGAAGTTTGCGATTTTCGTAGGTAATTTTTATATGAATTGAGTCAGACCCCAACCAATTTGATCTTCCAGCCCCAACTGATAGGAATAAATTTGGGTCTCTGATTTTCGGCCATCACCACTATTTTTTTTCAAGCTTCACTATTCGGGGTATCAAATATTTTTTTATTATTATTAAAATTTTACTATGTTTAGGCTTGGAACCAATAAAACTTGTCACTTCACCTGGTAATATTCTCGACCATGAAATAGAGAATCTGTACGAGTTTACACCCATTTTTTTCAGTAGCTGAACATCTTCCTGTCATGTTTTTACAAAGGAGACAAAATTATGAACAATTATGCAAATATATTACACCATAATTACCATCAAAGTTATCCAACTATATATTAGTCACAAAATATGTACAAAAGCATAGAACATAACTCTAAGCCATAAAAGTACGTAAAAATTCTGTGTAGGAAGTTCTTATGCATTTCTGACCATTTTATTTATTCATTTTAAAACAATTCTAGGCATTTCCAAGACAATTGTTCCTATGCATTTTATTTGGTATGTTAAGGACCGAAAAGGACAACTTGAAACTTGCATATCTACATAATGTCATTGTGTTACCTTCATTCTTGAATAATGGTCAACAGAATGGCATCCATTTGCACCACCCGTCTTGTCTGATTATTAAATTTAAACTATTATTAGAGTAAAGATTGAATACACTAAAATAAAATAAAATTTCTAAGAGAGAAATTAATAGAGAGAGACCAGGGTATCTCAAGCTAAAAGTGTCACATATACTTAAGCCTTTACCATGTGCTCTCCAACCACCTTCAATCTGATATCCAAATCAAGAAATAGTTAGAGAACAAATTAATTAACAAAAGATAAAAAACATCTTTTTTAACTTTATAAAATTTTAAAAGTTGTAATTGAAAATAACAATAATACTATTAAAAATGACAATAATAGTACGTAATTTATATGTGTAAAGTTAAGAGTTCTATAATATATTTATATTGATAAGTAGTTAATAAGAAAAACACAAAGTAGTTTTTTAAATAAAGTTTTTTACATTTTATTGATTTTGAATATTTTTAGATTTATCTATAACTTATATAAATTTAGCATCAGTTTATAAAATTAAATTAGGGCCACCATTACCAACAATCTTCTTCCCAAAATCTTTTGGTAGTTCTTTACTTTCTTCTTCTTAAATAAATGTCATTTTTAGGCATATAAGCTTAATTACATGTAAACCTAACCATCATAAGCATGCATAAACAATTAAACACACACCTGATATGCAGATGATCCGACCCCAAAGACAAAATCATTGGGGAAATCAGTGCGCTTGACATCCAAAACATGATCACGATCATTAATAAAGTCGGAATTTGTCTCACCAGCCATGATAAATGATCAAACGTAGTAGGCTAGCTTGAGAGGATACTTAGAACTCCACAACACTTGGTTTTGTGGTCTCATATATATAGAGCCTCCAAAGCACAATGCCTAAACTTGAGCTGCTATAAATAGATAATCATACATGTTCGGTAATTATAATTAGAATAGTTAATACCATAAAGAACCAAGATACATTTTATAAACATGTGAATTTGTACGAAATAGCCAAATTGTAAACATGAACATTGTGTATATTCTATAAAGCTAGTTTATTTCAAAAGTATATAATTTTGTTAACAAAATGCACAAAGTTTGACTATTTATGTATTATATGTAAGAATATATTTTAATGGCCATTGTAATCATTTATTTTATAATCATGATCCCTAATTGATCACCTAATAATCATTCAAATAATACACCCTAAACGGGAACTCAGTCCAACTAAGAAGATGGCGTTCTCCAACACTTTGTCAGCATCTAATTCTGGATGCACTAACTTATCAGGTATTATTTATTATCATGCTTTCTATTATATACAATCAGACTTGATCAACATGTGGTAACAGAGCATATGTTGCTTAAATCGGTTATGATTGTTTTCCCCTAGATATGGAATTAAAATCGGATAACAAACTGTTTTAGATTAATACTTGATAAAACTCTATTAAAAATCGTCGTGTATCACATTTTCAAGTAACTGTAATTTTTATGAATTTCGAAATCTGCTTATTAACCATTAAGTTTTCAGATTTCGGTTCCAAAAAATAAAAAATTCGTATGTTTATTTTTCGAGATGTTCTTCAGTGTTCATCATAAAACTCGAAAAATAGTTATGTTTTGGTTCAGAATTGAGATTGATTATATTTTCCTAACTTTTTGGATATCTCCAAGATTTTGAAATATATGTTTTTGAAAATAAAAGGTCTTGGTTGATCTTAAAATCCCTTAAAAATTAGAACCAAATTTAATGCTTAGTCTCCAAGATTTCGAATTTGAACCAACTGAATAAGTAATTCTCAAGTTTCTCAGTTCTTGAACTCGTAATTTTTCAAGAACTGATAATTTTTGAGAAACCTTGAAAACCGAGAACCCAACCTTACATGGTGGTAGGTTAACTAGTTTGAGTTTACAGTCTTAGGTTTATGAATTTCAAGTTCTCGGGGTTTTGCTGTTCACGGCCAAATGGATGCTAATTCGAGATCACATAATTTTTTGAGAACTCTATATTTTTCGAGAACTCATATTTTTTTTAGAACCCATAATTAGCCGAGAACCCTAACCAAAACCAAGAATTCATAATTTGCTAGTAACATGTTTAGCCCATCTACCTTAATAAAGTTTTCAAATTCGGTTGTTTTTCTTCTTTGACTAAACAAATATACATGTTATGTTATATTTTTATTTACACTTTTTACAATAATTTTTGTTTTGTCATATTTAAACCGGTCAGCTTTCACACACACGATGATAATGTTTGAATGTTCTTTTTCCCATGGTTTTTTACATTATCTCGGTGGGTATACTGAGTGCCAATACTGTATTGATAACTAAATTCTCGCTCGCACATTCGGAGGTTAAAATACTAGTTGATTCTAGACAACTAAATTTGTTACCACTTAATTTATGTTAGAAATTTTAGTGTAATTAGGAGAGTACGAAGTGAACATTTGATTGAGTTTAGTATGATTTACGTATTTAGAGTAGACGGAGTGGGGCGGGAGAGGGGACGGGAAAGCTTTTCGGGGGGGGGGGGGGGGGGGGACAGTGTAGCCCTTAAGCAATGAGAGTTCCGAGTGGGCAAAGCCTCCTTGGTGGGGGTCTGGGGTTAGCACCCCTAGGAGCAGGGTCCAATGGGTAGAACCCTTGGTTGGGGTTGAAAATTTATTGAAAATGTGTCAAAAAAAAATACTCTCGAAATTATATCATATTTCCGGATAGATTTTTGGCTTCAAAAATTCAGGCAATTTCAAATAAAAGATTTCATGACTACCAAGAGGTGATTTCTGACCTTGAAACCCTATTTTCGAATTCCTCCCTCTTTGGTCATATGTTCTAGTTGTTCTTGAGATTTCAAATTCTGAGTTTTATACGGTTGAGTCATTTAATAGGACCATCGAATAGTTACCAATCAGAAAGTGACACACGACTCTAAAAATAAACCAAAAATAAAACACGACTCTAAAAATAAACCAAAAGTTCAGGGGTAATGTTCAAAATTTTTATTTGATCAATACTTTCATAAAATGTAAACGAAACAAAGATAAAAACACGATACTAAAAATAAATTTAAACACATAGCTAATAGATTTCTCCTCTTCGGTTTTTGAAAGCTTGAAATCGAGTCATCGCATCCTTTGCTTTTGCTTTATCAAAAGTTTCTTTTTCGATCATACAAATTAGAGCATTATGCAAAAGTATCTCTTCCACCTTAATTACCAACACTTGCAACATATAACAGCATAAGGAATATGTCTTTTTTTGTTTAACGCTATACTCTGGCAGGTGGCTGGCCGGCGGTGGCTGCAACTGCAGGCAGGGTCTCCTGATGCTTCTTGTCATTGTTCTGGTCGACGTTGCTTCTTTTCGTTTGTTTTTTAGGGTGAAAACGAGCCGAGCTACTCGATCTCGGCTAAAATAAGCTCAAAATGAGTCGAGCTTGAATGAGCTCAGGCTCGAGCTTTACTTATCAAGGTCAAGCCGGCTCGCAAACCTAAATGAGCCCACTATTTATATTAAATGTAATTAATATATTAAATTCATATTTAAATAATATTAATTAATATTTATAAAATTAAGAGAAATAACTAAACTATATATAATATAATAATGATAATTAATACAATTCACTTAATAAATAATAAACGAGCCAAGCTCGAGCTTTAGAAACAAAGCTCGAATCGAGCTGTTCTCGAGCCCGAGCTTTCATAAGTTAAATGAGCTCGAGCTCGGTTCCGCTTGTTTGCACCCCCAGTTTTTTCCCATTCAAACTTTAAACAAACTTGTTGGGCTTAAGTCTTATGGGCTCAATCTTATAAATAATAAATAAAATGGGTCAATGGGTAATGAATTTACGGGCTTTTTTTGTTTTTTTGTTGGGCTAATAATAAAAGTTTGAGGGTGTTTTTGAGTTTTAAAAGAAATTGAGGGGTAACGTTTTATAAATTTAAAGGTAATGTAATACAATGAACGTAATAAAAAAAAAATTGCACTACGCTGAAAACGCTGAAAAAGTTGAGGGTAGCGAGCCCTCCATATGCTATATTTCCGCCTCTGGGTTGTCCTCTTTCATTGATTCCCTAAGTAACTTATTTAGACGCATTCTCTAGTATTCTGTAACCATCTAAATTAAATGTATTTAACATGATCATATTCATTTGTCAACATCATCGTATTATTCATTTAAAAGCCAAAACTTCTGGCCACATTATGAAAATGAAACATATTAGAAGCTAATCAACAACACCATCTACATTCAGTTGTCAACTACAACGTATTTATTTTAAACCGAAAACACATTGACTAATCACGTTACAAAAACATGTTAGAAGCGCATCAACAGCATTTATATAAGCATGACATCTACATCATATACACTTCAAAGCTGAGAGTAGATAAAATCTTTAAATCCAAAGAGTATCTCTAAATATGTATATCCCTGTATTAGCGGATGCAGCTAACACACATGGGGGACATCTGTTACCCTTCGATTTTCCTGACGAAGTGAAAAAAAATTTGTTTTTAATGTATTTTTACAAAACGTTACCCCCTAAAATAATTTTTATTAAATGTTACCCCTTATTTTATATTCTTGATCCGCCACTGCCTGTATACATATATATACTTTTTGATTAAGCAATTGGCTATATTGTTGTATCAGACTACAATAAAAGGTCAAAAAGTCGATTACTTTTATCTATATTGTTGTATCAATGTAAAGTTTTACCGCAACCTACTTATAAAAGGTCAAAAAGTCGGTTAGAAATTGGGTTATTTGTATTTTTTTTAGATGTAATTTGATGACTACAATAATTTTGTGATAACTACTTTGTAACTAAAAAAGATCTAAAGATTTATTTCAAAATTACCTTTTAAATTCAGGTAAAATTTTTTGACAACAAACTTCATAAAATATGGTTTGCTTATGAAGCCAATTTTTATACATATGACAATTTATAAGAAAATTACTTTTAGATATGTTAGGTGATCATAGTGTCATTAATTCCTTTTTAGGTAATCATAATTTACAACAAAAGATAATTAGGCTTATGAAAAAAAAAAAGCAAATAATTAGCTATAACAAAAAAAGAAACAATTAAATTTGCTTCTTGTGTAACCAAATGAACCGTTGTTAAAGTGTGGTAATTCTATAATACAAAATTTTAAAGAGGTAAAATACTAAGAACTCAACAAAATATTTTATATAGGTAAAGTTATTCAAACGCAAAACTTATAACAATGATAACAAGAAAGCCTCAAAAGCAGATGATGGAAAATAATGCAAGTAAATGAAAAAACTTTTGTGTGTCCGAAATGAATAATGTTCCTAAATGATCTTTACATAAACAACTTTATTGTAGACAAACTCGAGCTTCGGGTGTCATAACTCCTAAGCCGATTCTGATCATAACCACCACCTTATCTTACATAATCGGCAACGTGTTTCTAGCACCTTATCTAGAGCATACGGTGTTGCTATCGTTTGGTCCATGAATCTTAGTCAATGGTTTTTTCTGCACCTGCAAGATCAAAACAAATTAGTAAAGGTAGTCAATGTTTGTTCCTAGTGTCAACTACTTGATTTCCAGGTCGAGCTAAGAAAAAAATTTGTAATATAGAAGCTACCAATCAGTAACAACAGATAAAAAGAAAAACGGTAAAGAAGCATCTAGTAATCTCGAAAGAAAAAATAATCACATAACACCATCTACATTAAGAATCTGATCATAATGAGTGAGAGCCAAGGGGGATAACACCTTTTTTTTCATTCCATCGTAATACTGTTATCAAGGTGTGGAAAAACTCTTGAGTTACATTGTGTAGAATAAACCCAAGCCATGAAAAATTCTTATCTCCGAGGTTGGCCGTGATTTAATTACTTCCATCAAAAGTTTACTTCTTTGGATATAACCAAGAAAGGTAATCATATGCACCATGAAATCCCATTTCTATGTGATCTCGAGTATACAAGATGACATCTAAGCTTAGTTTTAAAATGCGCGAGACGCTCTAAGGCGTTTAGACGAGAGCTTCAAATATGCAAGGCGTTCTATGTACAAACAAAACCTACATTTGTCATCTCTTTTACACATCAACCATCTATAAAGTGAACCATTCATGAATAATGATCTCTCCATCCCTCCTACAGACCTCAGCTTTGATCAAATTAGGTGCCGTGCCGCCACCTAAAGGCCTTGAGGCGTTTTCTGGACACCTCACCAAGCATCAAAGTACAGGAGCACATTGCTAATAAGAGGTCTTTGGACTTCATTTATCAACCTCATGAAGGTATTTAGAGCATTAGACAAATCAACTTGCATGACAAGTCATCCAAATAGATCTATTTTAAAGGTTTTTCACTCATCCCAGTCCTTCATGCTAATAACTTAATGATACCTGTTGTGAAGATTAATAACGGAAAACACAAAAGATGTAGGCACGCGAAGTGAGGCATGAGCGCCTTAGAGACACGCAAGGCAACTACTTAAAAAATTGTAGGTATTAAGAAAAAAAAAATGTGATCCTTTACTTTAGAGGCGGAAAGTTCGACCCATTTATTTAGAATGGTTTACCTGGGTTCATGGTTGCAGATTTCGCTAGGCGCTACCAACTCGGCCGACTGGGGAGTTGCGAGTACTCGGCCTAGTCGGGCGAGTACTCGGCCTAGTCAGGCGAGTACTCAGGGATCGAATCGGCCTATGCGGGGAGTAGTCAGAACATTCGGCCAACTCGGCTATACTCGGTGACCCACCCTGTAGCGAGTACTCGGCGAGTAATCGGTCAACTCGGACGACTTTTGCAACTATGCCTGGGTTAACTTCATAATAATATGATATATAATGGGTGAAAAAGGTAAAATTTAAATAACTAAGGCTAGCCAACAAAGAAATGTGTTAAAAGTTGTCCAAAGTGTGTTTGATGCACTAAATCTCCTAAATCATTTATTCAAGAAACTAAATTATTATTGAAACAACATATACTTGTGACCATATTTGACACCAACTATAAATCACAAAAAAAAAAAAAAAAGTGTTTTGATCCCTATTTTGCCACATCTGCCCTACTTTCTCTGTATTCAAGGGGATTTAGGCATCTAACCAACACTATCAAGACGAAGCAAGGTCACATGTTGCAAATTTAACGGGATGGAGAAAATATAATCAGAAAGCAAACTAACTTTTTTCATCATGAGAAAATAGCATTGACAAAAGCTTCTGCCTCAAACGGCTGGAGATCTTCCACCCCTTCCCCAACACCAACAAACTTCACTGGAATTCCGAGCTCATCAACTACACTAACCTGCGAGCAGAGCGTGTTTTCAAGACACATGATTAAATGTACCAATTTATAAAAATATGAAATTATACATGCATCCAAAGAGTTAAAGAAAGCATTCACGTACCACGCAACCGCCTCTTGCAGAGCCATCGAGTTTAGTCAAAATGAAACCAGTTATTCCTACAACCTGCCCCCAATGATGTTGTACAATTTATGTATTAACAAAAATTTCATATAAACTACGCTACCATATTGAAATATGTAACTTATGCAAGTGTGTGAACTGTGTAGTACATAACATAACGTAGGTAAATAAATTTGGAAGCTTTACCTCATTAAATTCCCTAGCTTGTGGGAGCATATTCAAACCCGTCGTTCCATCCAAAACGAGTAAAATTTCCTGTAAGTTGTGTGAACTGTGAAGTAATCACGTAGATCTAAAAAGCTTAACAAGTATGTTTAAATCATATCATTTTCCCATTGTCATCAACTCACTGTTACAGAACAGTAATCCTAATTATCTTGACCATATAGAAGGGCATTTTAGACATTCACTAATTAAGCTATGTGATGAAATGTCGTAGGGTCCCTCTATTTTGACCCTGTAGAAGGGCATTTTAGACGTTTAAATAAGCTATGTGATTAAATGTCGTAATTTTTATGAAAAGAAGATAGCATCGTCATCATCATCATACTCAGTTAATCCCACCAATAGCAAAAGCTAAGGTAGGGTCTGAGGAGGGATAACACATCTAATGAAAATAAGACAGCTAACCAAAGTAACGTACATTAGGGGCACCGTTAACAATTTTAGCAATGGCCTTTTTGCATGCAATCAATTCTTCCATCAAGCTATAATTAGTATGTAGACCTATAAGACATAAAACAACCAAAAAATGGTCAGTAAACATTAATTGAAGTGAAATTGAAGTAACTTAGTTGACCAAGATCATGTCTTACGTCCAGAGGTGTCACATAACACAATATCAAAACCCTTCTCTTTCCCTTTCTTAACAGCCTGTGATAAAACTACTCAAAATGAACTTCAAGATCACATGTTAATAATAGTAGCTGCCGTAAAACCAACTATATTACTTTTGGTTTAATTGTCTACCTGCCGATGCTTTTGCCTTCTCTTTTTCAGCTGAAACAATCTCGCAGCCTGTTCTTTCGGCCCAAATTTCCAGTTGGTCACTCGCAGCTGCCCTAAATGTATCACCGGCAGCCAATAGTATCTACACATAAATAATTACATCAGTAGAGTAACCAAAAGATACTTCAAGATTTAACTCGTTAAGCATACGAAGACATAAAAGTATTAACAAATCATGAACTCACTGAAGCACCTTCACTCTTCAACCGATAAGCCAATTTCCCTGCCATTAAAACACCAGAAACTGTCAACTGAAATAACCAAAAATCAGAACGTTTTCAACCGAACTGGACTCAGTAGAATTATATATCGCATCTTTTCATTTTAAAAATAAAAATTTATTTGAAGAAGTATAAAGCCTGAACCATAAAGATTAGCCTAGTTCTACTTCTACACTCGTTACAATAACATGGAAACACAAAAAAATAATAGATAATGATTCCCACCCCATATTTTGACAGACTTACGGCAACGTAATATTAACCGGAGAAACAATACATAATGTAAAATCCATTGTCATTAAACATACCAAGAGATGTAGTTTTTCCACCTCCGTTCACACCAACTATCATGATTACAGCCGGTTTCCTATAAAAAATAACTTCATTAATAATAATAATCATCAACAAACAAAAATCATACGAACATAAGATGCGTAAGATCCCAAGACCACACATGTCACAAACCTGAATCCAAGTTTAAGCTCCGTTTTAGCACCTTTGGTCGTCAAGATATCCAGTACGCTCTTCTTCAAAGCATCCTACAAAATATACAAATAAGAAAGGGGTGAAAATTTGTCGAAAGCTACGCATAACATTTTGCAGTGTACTTTATTTTAATTTACATGTAACGTTTAGTGTTAAAATTATAAACATTTGGATCATTCACCACCGCCTATCAACCGAGAGTAAGCCAAGTAGCCAATAGAAAAAGAAAAAACAAAAATCACATTCACAACACTTGCCTTTATTTCAGTTCCTGATTTGAGCTTTCCAGCATATATATCATCCCGCAAGCTCTCCACAATCTTTATAGTGATCTTTGGGCCAAAATCCGACACCAATAATGCCTAAAAGCATAGAAGATAGACATAATTTCCATTATATAATTACAAACGTATGCATGTGACTGATCATTGAACATCAAATTTCTTTCTTTATGAGCACAAAACAAGTTTCAGGTTTGGTTATAAGCAGTCTGCGTATTCAGTTGTTTGGCATGGCATAGAAATAAAACCACCAAAAACCCAAAGTATCTGATGTTGTGGCTTCAGCAAAGCATCACTAAAGCAATGTTTTCAAAAATAAAAATAAATAAATAAATAAATCATAAACTATACTGAGTGCCAGTACCGTACCATACCGATACTAGTGTTGTTCATATTTCCGTACCGACCTAGTATCAACCGAACAACATCGTTACCTGTACTCATTTTTTTATGGTTTACAGTTCCGATACGAGTCGGTTAAGATACTTTTTAGTATTTTTGCACTGCTGGTATCTAATGAGTTTGTGTGCACACCAAATTTTTATTTAAAAATTAAATTTTTATATAACATTTCGATACAAATTTTATCGAAAATTGCGTTTTGTTCAAAAAAATTCCTTTTTTTAATCATAAACTATACTGGGTGCCAGTACCGTACCGTACCATACCGATACCGGTGTTGTTCATATTTCCGTACTGACCTAGCATCAACCGAACAACATCGTTACCTGTACTCATTTTTTATGGTTTACAGTTCCAATACGAGTCGGTTAAGATACTTTTTAGTATTTTTACACTGCTGGTATCTAATGAGTTCGTATGCACACCAAATTTTTATTTAATAATTTAATTTTTATATAACATCTCGATACAAATTTTATCGAAAATTGCGTCTTGTTCAAAAAAATTTCTTTTTTAATCATAAACTATACTGGGTGCCAGTACCGTACCATACCGATACCAGTTTTGACGTTTTGTTCATATTTCCGTACCGACCTAGTATCAACCAAGCAACATCGTTACCTGCACTCATTTTTATGATTTACAGTGCCGATACGGTTCGGTTTAGATACCTTTTTAGTATTTTTGCACTGCTAGTTTACTATAACTTGTTTTTAGGGGTGCAAACGAGCCGAGCCGCTCGCGAGCTACTCGAGCTCGGCTCAGTAAAAAGCTCGAAACGAGCTGAGCCTTATCGAGCTCGAGCCGAGCTTGAGCCTAAAACAAAGCTCGTTTATTTATCGAGCCCGAGCTCAAGCCTGGCATTTGAAGCTCATTAGACTCATCGAGCCTTATCGAGCCTAGTGTAATATTAGTTTTTTTAATATTTAATAATATTTACCACTCATTTAAAGTTGTATAGTAAACTAGCCCCGAGCTCGAGCTTCACTTATCGAGTTCACGAGCCTAAACGAACTATTATTTATAACGAGCCGAGCTCGAGCTTGAAAAATTGCCAACGAGCCGAGCTCAAGCTTTGAAAATAAAGCTCAAATCGAGCCGAGCTCGAGCTCTTATAAGTCAATCGAGCTCGAGCCTTTGTTTGCACCCGGATAGACTATACCCCAATCAGTTTTGCACCTAATTACAAACCAATTATAGGTCTAGGCGGCAGAGTAATCACTACAAGGTACGGTGCCGACATTAAAAAAAAAAAAAAACTACCTCTTCAATTTCATCAAGAACACGATCAGTATCAGAGAGGTTCCAATACAGTAAGAGCTCATCAATAACAGCCAAATTATCTCTTGTTTTAGTAAACCCACCAGAGAATATCTTTTCCACGTCCTTTTTTGCTTTTTCTTTGATCAACCGACCCAGTTTGGTGAAGAATCCGGTCTCAGAACCGGCGGCGGAGCATCGGAATTTGGAGACGTGAGCGGTGGTTGGGAATTGGAAGTGTGGCGGAGAGTGGTGGTTGAAGACGGTTGTTGAGAGTAGTTTGTGAGAGAGTGGAGAGGCCATTTGTGTTGTTACAGATGGATAGGGGAGGAAGATGAAGTTTATAACATTATCTTTTAGTTTAGTGTCAAAAACAAGTTGTAGTAAAGTAAAAGGTTAAAGATGTGAGGTTACAAAAAGATACAAGTATGGTATCATTTTAGTGTGGGTATTGGGTAGTGAAAAAGTATTGGAAAGTATGTGTATTAATGTTTCTTACAATGGTATCAATTATGTGTATTACAAAATTAAAAAGTTTATTTTTTTTCTTCAGGGTAGAAATTTAGAAGGGTCGCCAATCTATCGTTATATAATTTTTTTTTTGTTCGGATGGAGTCGGGTCAGGTCATATAAATGAATGATACGGATGAAACATGATCGGTTGTCGGAGTCTGACGACGACGAGTGTGGCACGAACCGGCAAAGGCAAAGAGTCGAAGGGATGGAAAGTTGTGACGCACTGTTTTTCTTTTTGAATTTAATAAGGTTTGCCATTTAAACCATATTGGGCTAAAATTTGAGTTGGACACTAGACTAAGCATTCTCCCAAGCAATGTTTTCATATCCGAATCGAAGGAGTGCAAATCGGTTTCTTTGGTGGTCCACTGGTCGGATTGATTGAAATAGTCGGACCAGATCTAGAACCGGAATAATTTTAAAACACTTACAAACAAAAAATATGTAGAAGACAATATAAAAATTAAAGTGCCCCTTGGCAATGTTTTAAAAACCGGTTTTTTAATCGTACCGGATTTGGCTAAAAAATGGTTCAACCGGTTGAACCGCTTTGTACCGGATAGTTCAACCGGGTTGATTAGTTAGCTATATAATTTCATAAATTACAACATTAACACAAAAATAATATAATAGTACATAATTACATACTAAAATACTATAAAAATTTAATCAATAATTAAAATATAATCCAAAATATAATCTAAAGTTTTTAATTTTTTAAAAGTTATTCCTTAATAAAAAAATAAACAAAAAATAACCCAAAAACTAACCTATGCTGGTACCGGTATAGCGGTTCAAACCGGTATACCGGATTTTACCGGCGGTATAAAATTGATACCATTTCCCATATTTACCGGAGTGTTTCGTACCGGATTTTCATCCGAAAACGGTAATACCGGTATAACCAGCCGGTATGTACCGGTTTTTAAAACATTGCCCCTTGGTATGAGAGAAGGTTGAATGCTTGGAAGACGGGTTACCTAAAATGGTCGACCTTTGCAACAAGTTTTGAAGTAGATTTCAATAGTTTTAAAGGATAATTACAAAATTTGATGGAGCGTTCAGGTTAAAGTACGAGTAAAACTACACTATTTTTGGCCCCAACCTTGAGTTTAGTTAAAAATCTATAAAAACAAATTGTGGTTCTAATAATACTAAATTACTAGATATAAATTTAACCAGTGCTATAAAAATTGGCGCGTTGCGCCAGGGACTCCCCATGCTACGTGGCGAGAATTTTATCGATATCGATTAGTTTGTTACGGTCCCACGCTATGCAAAGATTTTGATCGGATTTGGTTAGTTTGTTATGGTACCAGCACTCATTATAGCAACCGAAAAAGAAAAAACATATAAATAAAATCGCGATATGACCAAAAGAATACTAACACGTGATTTGTATCAATCAAAAGCAATCATACAATAAGAATCGGTTCGGTTCGTCAGGGTATCGGCACTTATACAACATACAGAAAAAAGTACACTATATTTTAAATGCATCTCTGGTTTCAATAAAATTTACTCCAAAATGTTAGAAAAATTTAAGCAAAGTAGCATATTTGATTTATTTAGGTCAACGAACACGGATTATCATAGATAAATCATATATAGCATATATTTAAAAAAAAAATAGTACTATGTTACAGGTTTTGAATGGTGCATGTACTATTCATTAGTTTTCTTTCTTAGGCTATGTGGTATGAAATGGAGCCCCTAGGGGCTACATTGTGCTACGTTTACATCACGTAAACGGGGTTTCATTTAATAACACATGTGCAATCGAATAATTTCACTTTAATTAAAAAAGAGAGAGAAACAAAAACAAAAAAAATGTGATTTGTGAGAAAAGAGCCCCACATGATCGGTCCCCCCTAGTGGTGCACAAAATACCCGAACGCGGACCCGAAGAAAATACCCAAACCCGGGTATTTCATACCCGAACCCGTACCCGACCCTACCCGTAGGATATGGTCAGGGTATACCCAGCTCACCTAAAACCCAAACCTGAACCCGAGTTTTTTTCAACCTAGTTCGTACCCGGTTCTTTAGAATACCCGGTTATCTAGAATACCCGGTTCATTTGTGAAGTTTAACAATTAACAATTATTTAAAATAGTTAATTTTATAAGTAATCTAAATTTTAAACGTAGTTGTCATCGTGTTAAATAACACTAGTATTAGCTTAATTAACTTATTTTATATCATTAATGAGAAATTATAGGTAGATATATGAGAATTAACAAAAAATATAACACAATAGATCATGAAATATGACACAATGAGCCACAAAATATAATACAATGCCGAAAAATATAACACAATGCTGAAGAAAATAGACACAATGAATTGAAAAAATGACACAATGATGAAAATAAGAAAAAGACACAATGCTACATAAAAGACACAATGATATAACGTATATTCTAAAAACTACAAGCTAAAACCCCGAAAAACGAAGACCTAAAAACTAACATCTTAGGGTTCGATGAGACGGTTCCAATGCCGCTTGAATGAGTTCAATCGGAGTCCGTTTGATACCCTTCCTATGACTTCCTGTTTTTCTTTCACTGTGTATTTGATCCTAACCCTTATTTATGTATATTGTATGCATGTTTGTGTTTTCCTAAGTACTAGTTCTATATTTTAGATATTACATAAAAAAAAATAAGTAAATAGTGCTATTTAATGTAACTTTTAATGTTTTCTAGGAATCTAATATTAAAGTATGTATTTTTATGTTATTTACTAATATTTAAGAAGTTTGTATGCAAAAATAGCTTAGGAACAAAAAAGAAGAAATGAATTAAACACAAAAAACTATAAAAAAGAAAAGAAAAAAATCACACGGATAGGGTTTTTTGTACCCAAAAATAGGGTATTTAATACCCGAAACCGGGTATTGAAAACCCGAACCCGAACTGAATCCGGGTATATAGGGTATGGTTTTTAAGGAAAATACCCTACTCGAACCCAACCCGGTTATTCGTAATACCCGGGTGTACCCTACCCGATCATACCCGAACCCAAGTATTCAAAAAAACCCGGTTTTGTGCACCTCTACCCCCCCCCCCCCCCCCCCCCCCCCCCCCCCGTGGTATGCCACCTCACACCGTAAGCCTTAATAATTGATTGATAAATGAGCACGTAATTTACTCTTTATAAAAACTACATATATTTATTTCTTAAAAGTATTTTAGTTATCTCATAATCGACTAAGTTATTTAGACTAAGTTATTTAACATGAACTAGTGGGATGCTTAGTTGCGTGTTGCGCAACTTTCGACTATCTTTGTGACCGATTAGAGACCTATTGACTACGCAACAGGCGCGCGTTGTTATTCGATTGTTACCAAAACGCTAAGAAGCTATTATCAACCAAAGCAACCAATATATATTGAGATTCAACAACGGCAAATTGTTTCGGACATAATAAGATGATGTGTAGATTTATGAAACTAAATATCCAACTACAATTCCACTTTTATTCATCAATCATCACCCAAAACGTACAAAAAGAAAACGCTAGCAAGATGCTAGGCCATAGTTACAACACCAAAATCCATATTAAAGGAAACCCATTTTGCCCAGTCGATCTCGCTTCTTTTCACCCGGTTCTTGAACCACAAAAAGGACATCGCTTGAGTTTCACAAAAGATCTTCTCAATGTTTGTAAAAATCAATTCATTTCGTGCCTTCCAAATCGCCCTACACATCACGATGATAATCGTCCGCGCCAACTTCCTTTTTGCAGCCGGTTCCTCCAAGTATTTGTGGTGACAATAGGGACAGCAGGAATATTACACCAGTAGCATACTTTAGACCAAACAACCGAGGCTACGCGACACGCTACAAAAAGATGGTCCATATCCTCCTCCTCAGCCTCGCATTACCTGCAAAAAATAGAACCACTGACCATGTTTCTTCGCTGCAGACCTGCAAGAATAGGAAGATGGTTTAGCGCAGCCCGCCATGTAAAAATGTTGGCTTTCCTTGGCAGCCATTTGATCCACTCATTGACAAACGCATGTCGCGCGATGTGAAGACAGTTTTGTACTTTGGTTGATGACATGGCAAAACTGCAGGATGTTTATAGACTTGACTGTTATCAAAAGTTGGCAAGCATTCATAAGACCTTTATACCAGTATTATCATTTAGTCACAAAGCTAATGGGTTGCTTGACGCCATCATTTCTTCCAAAGTGTGGTTGCTGCTTGCTGTCTACCTTTTACGCCACCTCTTACAGTGGTTGCGACCTCACGTGCAATTTAGGATGTTATGGATAAATGCAAGGCTTCTTTCTTGTATCACACAAACACCAGGACTTTGTCCCTAAAAAGATTCTAGCCAAATAATGAACAATTTATAAAAATATCACACATGTATTAAAAAAATTCATGAAGAGGTTAAAGCAAGCGCGCACCCATTTGCGCGCCCACGCCAAAATGGATACTCTTCTAATACACCCTTCAAACTGTGGTTTTTTGGCTTTAAACCTACTCTGTAATCAAAAGGCAATCTTTTGCCTTTGACCAGATGCTACGTTTAACATTAATGGTCAAAACTATGACTTTCAGTCAAACTTTGACTTTTTTAGTCAAGCTTTAGGAAGTGGTTGATCTTTTAAAAAGACAACAATAACTTCAATGTTGCCCTTGGCTTGAACAGTGGCACCTCATGACCTGCCCCTTTTACTGTTGCAAATGTTAGTCCTTCATATACCTCTGTCCATCCTCCCACCTTCACATAAAAGCCGAAACACACATTAGTTACTTGTACATTTCGTTACTTATTATTATTATTATTCGATGTCACAACATAATGCAAGAGTTACCTGTTTACTTGTTAAGGTGAATGCATACCTGGATAACTTGGTGATCTTCTATCTTCTTTTTTAGCATACCACATGTTCATTGTAGATTAAAGCCCCGACATATTGCTCTAGACGATTTCACCTATAATTATGGGGATGGACACATGCATCAGTTTTTTACTCTGTAAGGGAAAATATATTTTTTTTTGCAATAAACATAAGTTAAGCGTTTAGACTTAGAGAGTCATATGAACGATAAACAAACAAAGCAGTCAACCTAAACATACCGAAAACGTTATCTATATGTGTGTTAGCATTCCTTAACTTTATGTGGACCAGCTATCTAAATAAGGCTCAAAATAGTAAAGGGATTGCGGCTGCAAATATTAGTTTTAACGTGATGTCTGCCACGCCCAAACAACACCTCTTTTTTACCTTTTTCATCATCGCCTCAAGCCGTTAACTCATCATAGCCAACCAAGAAAACGACTCACCATTGTTTAATCGAAGGCTAACAGAGTGCTACATAGCCAAGACTACGATGAAAAATGAAGCGTCACATGCCTCGAATAAACTGTCAGTCGTCGTCATCAAATGAAATACACACATAAACTATAAACATCGCTTTATTCCAGATTTGATGATGAAGGGAAACGGAGACGAAAACATCCAAGAAGCGTACATCCTAATTCTGAAATCACAAAAGAAACGTTGGTCGGTTACAGATTACATATCGAAATCAATAAAAAATGACTTACTTAGCTGAAAATTTTGGCCTTCTTGGTTGCAAACAAACAGCAGCTAGTTGGTGTTGCAACAAAAGAGACTAAACTATATATTCAATATTAAATAATCCACAAACTTTTGTACATGTTTCAAGTCGGTTATGTGTAGAAAAGAAATACCCAACCGGCTCGTCATTCCATCAAGGGTTGCATATCCCTTCGATACCTATATAAATTCATGTAAACATTCATTTGTAATTGGATGAAAAGTCAGTTTACTTTCAAGAATTCTCTCTAAGAGCATGTTTGGCTCTCCATTTTCATTTCTCCTTTTGACTTCTTCTCCCTCCTTTTCTCCTTAATCTCAAAAGTTACAATTTCTAACTTTTAACTTTTCATCTATTTTCTCCTTTTCAAAGTGTAAAATCTTCCAAAAGCTACTTTTCCATCAATTATCCAAACACTTTATTTTCTCCTTTTGACTTCTTCAAAAAGTTATAAGTCAAAAGGAGGGGTAAAAATGGAGAGCCAAACGTAGTTTAAATACGACCCTGAGAACATCCCCTGTAACCAGCAATAGTATTTCTACAGTTTCAAAGATAAATATCTGATTCTTATTGCATAATCTTAAACTTACACCTATTTTGAAGGTTTTTAAAGATTTTTTGCATTTAAATGCCCATTTTTATTGCAGTATCTAAAGCTTATCACATCTAGCTTCATTTGACCATTTATATTAATTTCTTTGACAAAAAAATCACAAAAACTATATTATCGAAGACTTGATTGCCACAGTTGTACCAAAAACTATACTAAATTACCACCATAACTACCCTTTCAAATGATCACAAAACCCATGAGATTTTTATTAAATCCATATTATAAAATAACAAAAGCTTGAAAACCCTGTCTTTCTTGGAAAGAAGGTTGTTTTCATTACAATTATTTTTGAAAGTTTCCTCGCACCTGTTTCCCCAATTCGTTATAAACCCTAGAAATTTAGTAACACAGATTCGAATTTCATATGATAAAAAAACACAGGTAGATCATTCATAACAGATGAAAGTAAGAGGGTATATGAATGATGATTGAAAGACTTACACTTGTCGCAAACCATTGTAGATTCAAATTAGGAAAAAACATCAATTGTAAAACAGAATCTAGGCGGTGGCTTCCAACCCCTCTGTCTAGCCCTTTCTCTCTCTGGTAAAAAAATGGGTCTAAATGCGGAGGTCGGTTGGAAGAGAGGCTCGTATGGTGATGTGTATACCACGTGTACAGGAAGCAAAAGAAGGTGACAAGAGCAGATGCCACGTTACTATTGTGACACGTAGCAGGCTTGGAATTGTGAAAGAAAGAAAAAAGAAACGGTGTATAGGGAAGAGGCAGACACGTGGGAGGCTTAGGCAGACATGTGGGAGGCATAAAAATGGCTTAAAAAAAACGGACTAAAAACCAGCCGATACAGGAATCGAACCGGATCAACAAAGCAGACACAACAACACATAAACCAACTGCACCACACCATCCATTGTTACCATTATCAAACACACTAATATATAATAGCTTTTCAAAACTAAGATGGCACTATTCATGGAGACTCATAAATTAACATATAGGATAATTCCAATTCAAACTAGGTTTATTAATAGGGTTGCGCGCCTTCTAATGTGTCGTGATTTAGCTGACACATTTGGTTACAACCGGAAGTGAGATGATACTAATGTAGCTTCATGATAACCCTTATGTCGTTGAAGCACCCTGTTTAATAAATTAAGTTAAAATAAAAGTATAAATAAATTTAACAAATAAACAGGATCCACACATTTAACAACAAACCTATTTCCATGCCTGACTTCACTAACGGTCCCATATACATGTTGCGCCCACCCGTTGTATTACCACAAGGTTAGTCTGTTGTATACCCAACAAAATTAACAACAGGTTTTTAACGTTCTTCGATTAGCTTAACCATCTTATCTACGCACTTCCTGACAACCTTAGGTAGTCTTTGTGTTTCTTGACTTTTGTATAAAGGACAAAATCATGGTTAAAAGACACCTTAGCAGCCCAAAGTTAATTAATAACTAATCATTAATTAATTTGAGTTTGCTTAAGTGACATTTTAAGATAAGTCAGGTCCTGAGCCAAAAGCAAAGACGGAACCAAAGACGACCCATGTGGTAAAATGCGTTAAGAAAAGATGGATAAACTAATGGAAGAGTGCTACAAACCAGTCACTAAGTTTGTTAAATGTGCAATAAGCTAATTTTGACTTAGCATGGTGGATGAACGCAACGTATTTAAGACGCTATTAGCGTATGGCTCAAGCCTATATCTAAGAATAAAGAGACCTAAGAAGATTATATACAAAAGTAACCTTTTTATTCTTGAGCTTTAAGCGCTTTAGTCATCTAAAGCGCAGCATTCATTTTAGGTCATTTACATATATTTTTTTTAAATTTCTTGATTACCAAAGTTAAAATTAGCTTTGGGTATTAAATTTCCAAATACCTTGGGTTGTGTATTTGTTTATTAATCTTATTTTCAATTTTAGACTGTAAGATATTACATGATTTGGGATAATAAACGTTTTACTTTTGGTATGACACAGATTGCACAAAATTTCATGGTAGATATTTCATGTGTCATAGAAAGCTATAGATCACCAAATTTTGCAGAAAAGCAAGATTCCAAGCATCAACCAAAAGCCAAATTACCTGAAATCATTGATGCTGATGATGATGCTCAAAAGAGAATGTATTACTGATGTAAATGGTTCAGAGTTCATCTCTTCGATTGAAAGCAAGTAAGCTCCAAAGAAAACCAAAAGAGAGCAACATGATAGGTCTAACGACATTTTCGCCAACTGACCATGATGCTCTCTTTTAGCTTTCTTTGGAAGCTACGTTCTTTCAATTGAAGAAATGAACCCTAAACCATCAACATCAGTAAGATATCCTCTTTTGATCATCATTACCAACATCAGTGATCTCAAGTAATTTGTCCACTGATTAATGGCTGTAATCCTTTTTTCGATACAGTCTGGTGGTGTATATCTTTTGGACAGCGTGTAAAATTTCGACCATGAGATTATGAACTACCCTTTGATTCCCAAAAGCCAAAAAATTTATTTTATCCCAAATTTTATTAGTATATAATATCTACAATTTACGCTTGACAATAAGATTAATAATTAGGTGTGTAATTTAAGGTTTTTGGAAACTTCCCTGCTAAATCTAATTTGACCTCTAACTGTCAAGAATTTAAAATAAAAAAAAAAAGACCTAAAGGTTGTTGCTTTCAACTTGAATAGCATACCTAAATTCATAGGCGAGGATATCCAAAATGCACTGAAATGCGGAAGGAGATGAAACTTTATCATGCATCTGACGTGTAACAAAGTTAAAAAAGAATAATAAACCTAAGATAACATGTATTACCTTTACGTTTAGCAGTTTCGGCTGAACCATAGTATTTGCATTTTGCTAGTTGAAGAAAACTTCGTCGCCGTCCTCAGGCTCCTCCTTTTACTAATAGGAAAGAATAAACACATAACAATGATCAGTACAACAGATTCGATAGACTATATTACAATAATAGATATATTCGTAAGAAACAAATCAAACCATAACCGAGCTACAGTGCGGGATTCATGAGAAGAAAGATACTCACAACGATGTTCTCTTTCTTGTTCGTCTGAACAGGGCCAGAAGCGTCTCTTCTGATCAACCTGGTTCTGCTCCGCCATCGCTTTAACCCCTGCCGCTGCATGCATCCGAAAACGAAGCTAAAGACGCAGTCATAAATAAAGGATCCAAACAATCAGACCTTACCTCAATCAATGATGGAGTCAACATGCAGTGAAAGGGGGGGCTTCAAAACCCTGAATCGGAGTCGAACCTCCCTTGAAGATGGGTTGGCGAAGACGCCGATTCTGTGGCTGCACAACCAACAATCAACAATACACCGATTCATTCATTCAGTGTTTTTACCTGATCATATGGCATCATATAAAAAAGTACCTAAGAAAAGTGCCAAAGGCTTTCTTGGTCAGGACTTGAATCCCGGATGGAACTGAATTCCCACGCAACAGACTTTGTAGTTCAATGATCTGTATTTTGAAAACGTAATCTGATCTTAGTTGAATATAGATAACCATCCTAGATTAAAAGGCTAAATTTACCTAAATAAGCACACCTGCATACGCTGCACAACAATCGGCTCGACTTGTACATTGCTGAAATAAGGCAGCTCAAAAACACATGAATCATACTACCATCGGATACATGTACGCGTGCAGAGCTTATAATAACAAATATCCAACACACCCACATTTTATTTGACCCATATGCAGCTGGCAAACTCTTATTCTCACATGCACAACCCAATGATACAAATAACCAACATACCCACATTTTATTTGAATCAATACCTCATCATTCAACTTACATATGGAACACCATGCTCAAAGCATTAACTAAACTGGTTCAGAGTAAAAAAGCGTTAAACTTGTTTAAAGATATGTTTAGTATCCAACCCGGAAAACGTTTTCTCTCTCAGATAAGCAAAGCCACATCATCATCGAGTAACGGAGTAAATCAACATGAACAATCATATCAAAACACAAAAACAAACAGAGAAACAAATCAAACGATCCAAAACAAACACCTAAACTGAAACCAAGACAATAAAATCCAACAATTCAAAAGAAAGCGAGGTTTCTGTGGTTCAGAGTTGACCCAAAACTTGGCTGCAAGGCGGGTTGCTGGGTAAAACCTGCCATCCACCAACCTTGCCATGCCATCGTCATTAATAGTCGGAAAATACTTTCAACTCATCATAACCAAGCCACAAATTGCAAGTATCTATAGCCGAACGATCCAAAACAAACACCTAAACTGAAACCAAGACAATAAAATCCAACAATTCAAAAGAAAGCGAGGTTTCTGTGGTTCAGAGTTTACCCAAAACTTGGCTGCAAGGCGGGTTGCTGAGTAAAACCTGCCATCCACCAACCTTGCCATGCCATCGTCATTAACAGTCGGAAAATACTTTAAACTCATCATAACCAAGCCACAAATTGCAAGTATCTATAGCCGATACTGAAATCGAAATCACCACCAAGGCTGCCGGGCGCATCTGTCCAAACCCCCCCAAAGAGTGTCATCGGCACCACCATCCATAGGTAAAAACATATGGAGTAGGCGACATAGTGAAGGGAGGTCGCAGCGGCAACGAATCTGGGCTCGCAAGAGAGAGGTGGTAGCGGTCAATCTGGACTCATTAAAACCTGAATCATCACACATTCACACCACATGACAACCAAAATCCAGAAAACAACACAAATCCAGATCTCGTATTAAACATAGTCAGATTAAAAAGCACTTACAGAATGATCAACAGCAATCAAGGCACACCACATCACAATAAAAATCCACAAAACAACACAAATCCAGATCTCTTATTAAACATAGTCAGATTAAAAAACACTTACAAAATGATCAACAACAATGAAGGTTTTTCTGAATGATGAGTATAGATCGAACCCAGAAGCCACGTCATCTGCAAGACCCTGTAGTCACCACCAGCATCAGATGCCCAAAATAACGAATCTGACCTTAGGGTTTCTCGATCTACCCGTAAAAGGGACATGCATCTTGATTGGAATAGGGTATAGCTCCGTTGATAAAAGGGACAGAAATAACAAATACATATGCGACACCACCCACATAACACCACCCACATGCACCAACGCTCACCGCATCACCACCATCTACCACCACAAATCACCGTCTGAAACTGATCAACAAAGCATGACAACGGGGGTGGCCGAAAGGGGGGGATCAGAGGGCGATCGGCGACGATGGGTGACTGGTGGAGGCGGTGGTCAGACTGATAACGAAAGAGAGGGAGAGGTTAGCGGTATATAGGAGAGAGAAAGAGAAATCACTGTTCAATTTGGACACTGTTCAATATGTGAGTAGCATCACTTTGTTGTATTAATATATTGTAATAGATAGGGGTGTTTATCGGTTCGGTTTATGGTTTACTTGGTTTATTCAGTTTTCAAAATTTTGTATCCCAAATCAAAAACCAAACCAAACCAAATTAGAAATATGTAAACCGAACCAAATTGAATTCGGTTTGGTTTCGGTTTAAAACCAAACAAACCGGTTTCATCCAAATTCAACCGAATTGAACCGAAGTTTTTTTCTCTCTAACTTATATACCTTTGTATTCCGAAATACGAATAAAAGCTAGCAGTTAATATAAACCAAAAAATTAAGCCACGTAAATATACTGTAAAAGAAAGTTTAAAAGCAAAAGAAAACAAACAAATTCGAAAAATAGTCTTACACACAAACACAAAAATCATAAAAATAAGTGGGCTTTATTTTAAGTTAGGCTTACATTTAATATTTGGGCTTATATATTATATATGGTATATTAAATATTATTATTTTTATTTAATAATTAATTAGTTTACCAGTTTATTCGGTTATCCGAATAAACCAAATTAAAAAATGTAGAACCAAAAATCAAACCAAACACCGAATTAGCAATCGGTTTTGGTTAAAACCAAACCAAGCACCAAATTCATTGTCCGGCTCAGTTTTTCGATTACGGTTAGTCGGTTACTGTTCGGTTTACGGTTTTTTATGAACACCCCTACAAATAGATCCTAATCCAGTTTAAAAATTTTCAAATTCAAAGGACTAAAGTTGTTGGTAAGATAGATCCAAATGGTAAAGTGTAAATCTCCCTTTAAAATTCACTTGTTCAAACCATAGGATAAAGATAGTCCTTAAAAATAAATAAAGGAACCAAGTTGCATATACCAAAAAGCGACCCGATAAACATTCCCAAACTAATGATGACTATACAAACAAAATATATAAAAAATAAAAAAAATCCTCACCTTCCTTTCGTGTGAACGGAAACATCCTCATCCTTTCTATCTCATTACCAACAAACTTCCCTAAAATCCATTTAATCCTCCTATACATTAATATTAATAGGATTATATAAACACCTTCTCAACCCTAATTTAGTCACCAAAACACAATGAACAAACCATATTCTAGACTCCTAGAACTCACAATCATCTCCGGTGAATCCCTCACACTCTCCGGAAATCGTTCGATCAAGAAAAACACATACGTGGTCATCAAACCCGAATCAAGCAACGACGAATTAACAACCTCAACCGACGCCGAAAATGGGTCATATCCAACATGGGGTCAAAAGTTTAACGTCAACATGCCCATGCATGCAACTTTTTTCACGTTAGAAGTACGTTGCAAGAACTCGTATGGTGATCATACGGTTGGATCGGTTAGGGTACCGGTTTCTGATTTTACTAGGTGGTATTTTCCTGTTAATTATTTGCATTTTTTGAGTTATAGGTTGAGAGATAGGTTTGGTGAACGGAATGGGATTATTAATCTTTCGGTTAAGGTTAAGTCGTCGGAAGAGGTTGTTGGTGGTTCGACGGGGTGTTTGGCGGCGGCGACAGGGTGGAAGTATGGTGGGTGGAACGGTTGGGCATGGTGTGGCTCAAGGGGTGGCTATTGGTGTTCCTTTAAGATATTGAGAATTTGATATTTGGTATTGGGAAAGTGAAATTTTATTTTTTTTATACATATTTTTTGTTTTTAAGATTATAAGAGTGGGATTTTTTTATTTGATGGTGACAATTTATAAAGCTAAATAGTTTTTCATATTTTGTTCTATTAATGGGTTCTTGTTTGGAGTTGATAGAGATAACTACAACTTACAAATTTGATTAAATGCTGATTGCTCATGTAAGTAATATATTTTATCTAAATATAGCTAACATAGTTTATGGGAGAAGGGGTTTTGGGGGGGGGGGGGGGGGGGGGGGGGGGGGGCATTTCACGGGACACTTGAAAAGGAGGGGTCGGGCTCTATACGTATAAAATTTTCCGATGAAAAAACATAAATTTACACTATTGAGCAAAAAACGGAGGGAGCCGGGGGGGGGGGGGGGGGGGGGATTTCACGGGACACTTAAAAAGGAGGGGTCGGGCTCTATACGTATAAAAATTTCCGATGAAAAAACATAAATTTACACTATTGAGCAAAAAACGGAGGGAGCCGGGGCACCATTAACCTCTGCCAATGACCATGGCAGTGTTGTGAATACAAGAGACACGGTGACATTTCTATGCCTGTTATGCTACCTTGACGACCCAAGGACAAGATGACGATCGCGGCTGATTCAAATGCTAAGGAAATAAATACTACTCCAAGGAGAAAAAAATAAAGATCATAACACACCAATCGGACGATATAAGGTGGTTACCCACTAAACTACCAATAGCAGTATCGAAGAATATGGAGAAAAGTCTCTACGGTTTCAGTTTAGGTCAATTCAGTTAAGTTGGTTACCCACTAAAGTTGGCTAGTCATCGGCTAATCGATTTTGACTACTACTATGTGCTAGGACCACCAAAATTTGTTAGTTTTCAGCTAATTGATTTTGACTACCCTTTTGTGCTAGAAGTGACCAAACTAGTTGTTTTTAGCCTAATAGTGTGATAAATTTATAAAGAAAAGAGGCCAACATAGAATATAACATATAATAATACAACTAGGCTATAACAAGCCATACCCTAACCCAGTTATGGGTCGAGGCACACATTTCAGACGCATAGTTCCCCCTTGGCCGCCTCCTCCCGCCTCTGTAACTATACTCTTTCCCCAGCTCCAAACACTCGTGATCTTTTTGTTTAATTGAGCGATTACTCCGAAAAGAACAGGCAGAAAAAAAAAACAAAAAAAAACAAAAAAAACTGTGAAAACACGGGCAGAATGTCATTGCCTTAGATATATACAGACAGATTACAGTATAAAAATATTAAAAACCTTATAACTTTACATCTCGTGTGAGTAAAAACGAAACAAAAAAAAATGAATCCATCAACCCACGTAACAATAAACAACACGAAAAACGTTCACTCAAAACCTTTTACTGTCTAAGTCTAACCCGGTATTGTAATGCTGCACAGCCAAAACTTTCATCCCAGAAGATGAGACGCTCACATTGGAACAAAAGTACAATATTAACACAAAACTCATTTCATAGCAAAAAAAACCGAGCACAAGAGCATGCATTAAAAGTATAGCCCAAATCTATCGAATTTTGCATCCAATCTGTCAAGTAGATTTATACGGATGCTTACAAATAAAAAAACTTAGCTACATCATAAGAACAACATACCTATACGCCTATAATTTGACCTTTTTTTGCCATTTGTAAACCTCCGGTAATGGAGAAGAAGGTGCAAGGAGTGCTTGCTCTGCGGCAAAAGGTTGATGTCTGGCATGACCATTGTGCTTTCAGAATGACCCTACACATACAAACTTCTCTTCACATGATTCATTTTTCGACATGTTTGGGTACAAGGCGTTGGACCAATTCCGGAGATGCATGAGCTAGCTCTGTACCAGTTGGAAAGACGGTATAAGTGTCATTTTTGAAAAAAATTGTATTTTTTTATTCAAAAATGATTATTATTGCACTAATATAATATCGCAGTTATATACAGCACACTAGTTATATATAATATAAATGTAAAAAAATCGGACAAAAGTGTTTCTGGCAACCTAACCCGTTTAGACCCATACTGAAATTTACATTAACTACTGATGAAGAATAACTGTTGTACCTTCTGGCGTAAAATTAAATAAGGGAGGAAGGGGTTTGCCGTTTGGTAAGGTTGTGCTTGGCTCCCTTAAATCATCAAAGAACGGATGAGCACACGCTTCCAACTGAAAAACACGATAATCATTAAAATCCCAGTTTATATCCCGATTATATAGATTGCTAAAAATGTAGAAAACACCCCCAATTCATTAAAAAAAAACTCGGTTTATTATCTACAGGAATGAGATACAAGTAACGAGATTCACTTACAGCACTACATCGCAGCCTCGGTGAATATTGGAGTAAGCGTGAGACAAGATCAACGGCTTCAGGTGGCATTCGCTTCTGAAAAATCTGAAAAAGGAATGTATAAAATTGAATTTATTGGTTTGAATGCGTTCATACTTGAGTGTGGATGGTAAGTTTTAAAAAGTATACTCGTAAACCAACCTTATGCCATGGATGAGCCTTGATCTGTGGAAACTTAAATTCTGTGTAATGAGGATTCATACACTTGATTTCCTCTCTTGTTGGTGTTCCCAAAATCTAAATTACGACAAAGCAAACAAAACTTCAAAAAGCAAAATCAAAATAGGAGTTTACAGTAGCAAAAACCGTAAAAGAGCATACCTTGATAATCTCTACCAGCTGATCTACGCCACTTTCACCAGGAAAAAGAGGCTGTAAACGTTTATAAATCAGCAAGAGCTTAAATATTTTTTATCGTTTATCTTGTCATACATTCAATAAATTTTTAACAAAATCAAGATGAACCATTGAAAAGACGAGAGAACCAAACATAGAATAGTTACATACGTGTCCCAGTAGTAACTCTGCCAACACACAACCAGTAGACCACATATCTATTGCGTTGGTGTATTCCGTTGCTCCGAAGATTAATTCAGGAGCCCTATAATATCTTGAACAAATATATGAAATATTTGGTTCGCCAGGAACCTACAATGAAAATAGATAAAGCTCACAACTTGACAATTGCATTGATTGCGTTCTAACTAGCAAAAGAAATTAACCGGTGTCCTTACCAACATCTTTGCGCTCCCAAAATCACATAGCTTCAGCTGATGAGTGTGTGGATTAACCTGCAGATCAAGATCTCAAATAACTGTATAGACTTAAAAGTAACTGATAACTCCGTACCAATAGCATGGTTATTAAGGTAATAGTTGATATGCTATATAAGAAAGAAGATCTTACCAATAAATTTTGTGGCTTAATATCACGATGGCATACACCAATCACGTTGTGAATGTAGTTGAGCGCCCGACAGATCTGAACCAAAATGAGCAATTGAATATGAAATCAGATAGTCAACTAATGTGCGAATCAACAAAGTGCAGGCTATTAATCTTTGAGTATAAGTTTCACCTGATATGTGTACAACTGTACGTATAAAAGAGGTATGTGCTGTGTCATCCTACTGTAATGCCTCGACACCCGATACACTGTTTCAGGTATATATTCTAACACGACGTTTAGGTACACTTCGTTCTTTTCGGTTGTTGAATAGAAACAATTTTTCAACGGAACAACGTTTGGATGATCAAGCAAACGCATAATTTGAAGCTCCCTGTTCTTGTATCGCTTATCCTGTAGCACCTTCTTTATAGCAACGGACTCGCCGGTTTCAAGGCATTTAGCCTGTTAAAAAATAATGGTTTATTAAATCGTCACTAATATCTTTGAGCGCAATAAATTGTACGCTTTAAATAGTCAAAGATATAAAATGATATCCACGTACCTCAAAAACTACACCAAAGGAACCAGTACCAACTACACGCTCCGCCATGTATGATAAAGTCTGGACCAAAACAAGTTCAACGACGTAAGCCCAAAAATTACATTTAAGCTCTCTGGTTAGGCGGTTACTAAAAAATATCCAGCAAAGAGATTACGTACTACGCAAAAATGCTATTACTTTTAGACTATATTTGCAACATTCAAAAGCTGATTATTGGCGTTTCTAAGATGACGTCATAACAATTCATGATTCAATGAGTTTATAGACCGATTACCTGTTTTGGTTGTCCATTTCGACCAGCAACAGACGTCACTATTATCTGCCCCTTTTCCGTTCCATTGCCATTGACAACGGTAGCCTCAACTTCCTGAGTTACAAATGAATCAAAAACATATCCAACATAATATAGTACGAATAACTACAAGTAACTTATGACTTCAATTTGCATTTTACCTTGTCTTCAGATTTATCTTCCTTGATTTTCATTTCATGCATTTCTTTCGGTAGCTCATCAACATCGGATTTTTCAGGTTTATCTGTACAAGTAGTGTTGGACGTGCTTGCAGCCATATCTGTGGATGCAGCATCCATAGGCTGCTCTACCGCTGCTGCACTTTTCTCTACCGGTTGTGGCTCTCGTTCAACGCTAACATCTGATTCAACCTCTTGCTCAACTTTTACTCTCTTACTAGAATCTTCAACCTACCAAAAAAATGCCTACTTTATCAAAATAATAATAATAATAATAAATAGCAAGACCATCTGCATTTCGGTAATAACGAGCCGCAACAATATCATATCACTCCTCAAATCAAACAATAGTACCAAAAGATCAATACAGATCAGACAACATTTTAAATAAATTACATATCCAATTTTAATTTATGATAAATCACATGAATTCAAACAAACCTATTCATAAATCAGCTCAACAGTAAATCAAAACATTCAATCACTCAATACCCTTTACATAAAATCCATCAAACATGACTGTCATTACCAAAATACTCACAGTAAAATGCCACTTAATTAAAAAAATCAAAACTTTTAATCACTCTTTAATCTTTAAAATAAATTATAAACTCCATTACAAAAATCACATGAATATAAACAGACCCTCTTCATAAGCCAGCTCAACAGTAAATCAAAACCTTCAAGAGTTCAATCACTCTATAGTCTATACCCTTTACATAAAATCAATCAAAGAATACTAAAACCAGCAAAATATACAGAATAAAATGCTACTTAATAATAAAAATTAAAACTTTCAATCACTCTATAATCTTTAAAATGCATAAATTACAGCAACAGTAAACCAAAACCTTCAATCACTCAATACCCTTTACATAAAATCAATCAAGGATTACTAAACTCAGCAAAATACACAGAACAAAATGCCACTTAATTAAAAAAATCAAAACTTTAAAATAATCTTTAATCTTTATAATAAATTAGATCAACAGTAAATCAAAATACTAAATCACTCAATACCCTTTACATAAAATCAATCAAAGATTACTAAAATCAGCAAAATACACAGAACAAAATGCCACTTAATTAAAAAAAATCAAAACTTTAAAACAATCTTTAAATCTTAAAAAAAAAAAAAGACTCACAGGATCTGAAACAGATGAGCGACCAGAGGCAATACTCTTCAACCGACGCATCACATTCATTATGTTTCACAAACTCATAAACACTTTTTCAACTTTCTCTCTCTAAATCTATAGCTTTCTCTCTCTAACTCTATCTTTCAGTCCCTGTCTGGTCAAAGGTGAAAAAAAGAAAGAAAGAAAGAAAGCCAATCATTCATTCATTCCTTACCTCATTCTGTACGCTAGTCAAAGTTTAATGTCAGCCGTTGGATGGGATGATGAGAGTTTGATCTGACGGTTGGTAGTGAAGGTAACATTGGATGCTAGTGAAAGAGGTTTGAATTGTTGTTTCCGGAAATGCCGTTCCTTTGGGAATATTCTTTTGGGTGCCCACCCTATGGTTATTGTCATTTCTTGTCCCTATAGTAATGTTTTTAGAACCGGACCAGACGTTGAACCGGAGTCCCTAGCGGTTCGCTGGTTCAACCGGACGGACCGGTTCGACCGGTCCAACGAACCAGCCCACAATGAAACATAAACCTAAAAAAAAATTTTTAAAAAATAAAAAAACCCGGTTCAACCGGTTCAAAAGGCGGTTCGATGTCAGGGCGGTCCGATGTGCCAACCCGGACCGTCGGGGGGTCCAGAGCCCG
Organism: Ambrosia artemisiifolia; assembly: GCA_032199755.1. Taxonomy (NCBI): domain Eukaryota; kingdom Viridiplantae; phylum Streptophyta; class Magnoliopsida; order Asterales; family Asteraceae; genus Ambrosia; species Ambrosia artemisiifolia. The sequence continues at coordinate 46,133,999 of CM063527.1, read as the reverse complement.
GTCTGGTCCAGGTTTCAAAACACTGCCCTATACTATTTGAGTTTGATGAATTCATTTGGAAGTGGTAAAAATATTCGTGTTATGAAGCGGGTTTTAGTTCGTATTGGTTTGGTATGGCACTGTCACTCGGCTAAGTAACTTTATTGCCTTTGGCGTAAGGAAATTAAAAGTGTCAAAAGCAAATTTCATAAACACATGTTGGTTGTCAAAAGCAGCTTTAAAAGCAGTCGTCGTGGGAGCAATACTTCCCAAGCCCACCATAAGGGAAATGCCATTAGATCCACACATGTATGTTTGTCTCTTATTCATCCAAAGACCAGAATGTTTGATGGTATAAGTGTTGATCGCCCCTCCAATGCCTCTTTCTTAGTGGAAATCTCGGCTTGCCTAAATATGTCAAAAAGAACATTCTTAATCAAATCATGTTGGTACTTTAACCATTTGAATTCTCTACAATGTATAGCATGCTCCCCAAATGAGTCTCAACACACCTTACGACAAATAGGGCATAACTCATCAACCAAAATAGAGGGAATAATGAGGCGATACTTAAGGATAGTACGATACTTCATCGATAAAATATGTTGGCCTAAGCCATATGTAGGGATCATGAGAAGGAAATCTTGAGCATGTAGCGCTCGTAAATGCTCAAAAATGGGCTTTTTTTTCTAACGATCATGTCAAATTGTACTTCCATGTCATGAACATTTTATTAAAAAGGGCACTCGCCAATGCATGTTGGGCTTTAGGGGGTGGTGTCTTTGTTAGGGAAACCCCTGATGTCGAATCTTGGAATCATATCTCAAAGACAAGCCATTGCATAAATATAATTAGAATGTATACCACATATGCCATTGTCCCATATTATGAGGTCTTATAGCACCCGAGATTGGGCCCATCGGTGTGACGCTCATTCAACACCATGTTGACACTATGTAATATGGTCCCTGTGCCACCCGACACACCAACCCCAATTTGAAAATCATTAAGGTACTTGGTCATTTTTTTACCAACGCCCTTCATAGGAACCATGGAAACCAGATGCCTCCATAGATTACGCACTGCAATAGGTCGGATCCCGTTGTCGGGTTGTAAGAGCGGCGTAAGAAGAGCACATGCAACTAGCTCTTATAAACTCGATGGGCATTTCCCCCTAACTAAGGATTAACCACTACAGTGATAGAAAAAACCACTTTTTGTTAGAAATAACCCAGGCACTCATGATTGAATCCCAAGTTCTGAAATCTTTTTCACCCGAAGCTCTTGTCACAACAACCTACCTCATGAACCATCTCTCAACAAGAGCTCTTGACCTAAAAACCCGTCTTCAAGCCCTTTCTAAATTCCATAAACCCCCATCTACCTTTACTTTTGAACCTCGTGTATTTAGTTCTTCTGTATTTGTTCACTTACCAAAAACAGATCGTTCCAAACTTGATGCACACGTTGAGAAATGTGTGTTTGTTGGCTATGGAGTCAATCAACATGGGTATCGATGTTACAATTCGAACACATGCCAAATGTACACCACAATGAACTGTGACTTTCTTGAAACCAAACACTTCTATAATACCCAATGATCGCGTGTTGAGTGCTAATAAAAAACAATATTAAAAACAAGTCCTTAGCTACAATGACTGCAGTATAGGGAGTATGGTTGTCGAACCACGAGAAGTATGTGGTTAGTGTTAATAGCAATTTTTAATTATACTAATAGAAAAACTAATAAAATTATAAAGATTAAACTAAGGTGCTGCTTTGCTTGCAAAAGTTGATTAAGTAATTTGAATAAAGACAAAGATAATAAAAAGACAACTCCCTCTAAGTTTCAGGTTCGTTATTTGATTGGGAACCATATAGACATGGTCCTGGAAATTAGTTAACTAGCCCGTAGCACAGGTTCTTGTCATCAAACCCTATTAACCACCCAATTTGCAAATATTAAGTCAACCCTCTTTAGTCACCCAACCCGAATCTAGGTTTTGTCCTCAACCGAACGAATTGTAAAGAAAGAACTCAAAACATAAACAAATTGTTTCGATTAACTAATGCATCAATAATGTTAAGAAGTTTGTCATAAGCAAAATAATATCCAATACTAAAAATAACTGAAAACATGCAAAACCTAATTGAACCGTTCACCTAGAGAAAAGTCACAAAAGATTTAGACTAGCATCTTGCCCATTACAACTTCTTCCTCTATTTTTTTCTTCGTGTTGCTGTCCTCCTTGTTCCTATCTTCTGCGGTCGTAGAACTCCCCAAAGAAATTTCCCTCGTTTCCTTTTCTATTTCTATTCTACCCTATGTGTAGGGCTGTGCAAAGGGTCCAGAACCGACCCGAACCGACCCGGACCCACCAGAACCGCATACCCTTTTATTGTGGAAATTAGGAACCACGAACCGAACCTTAAAAGACTATGTGGTTCCGGGTCCTAAAGGTTCTGATGGGTCGGGTAAAGGGTCTGACCCACTAGAACCTTTTAAATCATTTTTCGTTTATCGACGTATGTTTTCGTAACAATTTTGTCATTCTCGTCACTCGAAGCATTATCTAAATCTGTTATGTATACATCATAAATACACACACACACATTAGAGCGACATACATAAATATTTACTTCAAATTTGGATATAATATATATTATATAATATATCACATCTATGTATATACGTCAAGCCGAAAAATATTTCAAAAAAGTACATTGTTATTCTTATAAATAATATTGTTAATATTGTATTAACATTACATGAAATCGATTACAATAACATGTAAAAACAAATAGAAAAGACTAAAAAAGATTATATTTTTATTTTTTAATATAAATACAAATGGTTCTTGTGGTTCTTATATTAGAACCGTGGGTTTGGAACCGACCCGACCCGGAACCGATAATTCATATAAATCTAGAACCGGAAACCAACCCATATATTTAAAAAGGTTCGGGTCCAAGGTTCTTGTGGGTCGGGTTCAAGGTTCATGTGGGTCCGAATCACGAAATGCTCACCCCTACCTATGTGTTGTTTTCTCATAAAAAGCCCAATCCAATTTAATTGTGTGCACAATATCTCATCTCTTTTGTTCCCATGGGCTTGTTGTACTTTTAGCCCATAATACTTATTTTAGATAGCACATGACAGCCTTTTATATATATTCCATCCATATTAAATGTAGTATCCACTTATAAAAACAAGAGTTAATAGCCAAAATCGTCCCTGAGGTTTGGTCACTTTTGCCACTTCAGTCCAAAATCCAAACCTTTTAAATTTGGGTCCGTCGGCTTTTCATTTTTTGCCACATTCGTCCCTGACACTAACCCAGTTAAATTATCTCGTTAAGTTGAGGGGCTTTTTTGACTTTGTACCTAGGAAATCGAGGGCATTTTAGACATTTTATATACTTTATTTATTTTAAATTTTTATTACTATTTTCAGCTTTTAAATACAACTCTGGAGAGAGAGAGAGAGAGAGAGAGAGAGAGAGAGAGAGAGAGAGAGAGAGAGAGAGAGAGAGAGAGAGAGAGAGAGAGAGACGAAGAGAAGAAGAACAGGGGCGGCGGCCTCTGTCACCGGTGAGAAGAAGAACCAGTCCTACAACCCTATCACCCCTTAACCAACTATATTAATAAAATAGAGAGAGAGAGACGAAGAGGGAGAAAGAGACGCGAGAGAGAGATGAGATCAGGAAAGAGGATAACCGCAGAAGACGATAAAGCGGTGACGGTGCCGCCTCTGTCACCGGTGATTGTTGACCACAGACGAGGACAGTAGCGGCTAGAGTTGGAGACGAGTGGCGGTGGTGATTGGGTTAAGAGTGGGTTAGGGTTACGATTGGGTTAAGTGTGGGTTAGGGTTACGATTGGGTTGTGCAGGTTCAAGGAGACGGGTCTGTTGCTGCTGCTGCTTGGTTGTTGCTTTGTAGCAGAAGAACAGTGTCACCGGACCAGAAAAGAGGAGGAGGAGGGTTGTGCAGGTTCAAGGCAGTGGAGGTGATGGTTTAATCGAATAAGTGTTGGTTTGGGGTTCGATGGTTATCGGAACAGGGCTCGGTTTAACAGAGGCTTATCGGCGAGTGTTGAAGGTTGTGTGAGGGTGAAGGTTGCAGGCTATGATGGTGGTGGTGGTGGTGGTGGTAGTGGTGGTGTGTGATGGTGGTAGGTTTAGAGTAGAAGAAGGTGGGGGAGTGGGTCCCACTTGTTAATAAAAATATTAAAAAATAAAAGGGTAAGCAAATAGTCAGAAATACCCCCCAACTTAACCTTAATATTTAACTGAGTTAGTGTTAGGGGCGAATGTGGCAAAAAATGAAAAGCCTACGGACCCAAATTTAAAAGGTTTGTGTTTTGGACTGAAGTGGTAAAAGTGACCAAACCTCAGGGACGATTTTGGCTATTAACTCTAAAAACAACCATTTGATAAATGAATTCTTGATTCTTCTTCTCCTACGTAATTTTTTTTTAAAGGTAAACTTCATTAAGAAAGGCGACCGGACCTCAAATCGAGGGCCGACGCATAAGAACTACAACAAATACAAGGAGTTTATCAACCAATCTTTCCAAACAATATTTTTAAACCTTGATCTAGATCTAAGCCAAATAAAAGATAGAGATTTAATTTTCGCCACTAAGGGGCTGTTTGTTTTTTGCTCAGAAGCACTTTTGACCTCTTTTGTCTGCGCCGCGCAGACGCGCGCAGACGTTTGGGGTCTGAAGATTGTTTGTTTTTTAGAAAACCTTTTACTCAAAAAGGTCTTCTTGACCTCTTCTTGGTGCAGACTTGTTCCAAGGTCTTCACAGGTCTTCTCATCTTCTCTTCTCTTCTCCTCACCCACCACCACCACCACCATCCCCCACCACCACCACCACCACCACTACCAAAGTCCACCACCATCGTCCACCACCATCCACCACCACCACAGTCCACCACCACCATCGTCCGCCACGACGGTCCACTGCCACCCACCACCCACCACAAACACCCACCACCATCACCCACCACGGTCCACCACCTACCACGATCCACCAACACCACTGACCACCATCACCCACCGCCACCACCGTCAACCACAACCACCACCACCGTCCACCACGGTCCACCACCACCACCATCCACCACCACCGTCCACCACCACGGTCCACCACCACCACCACGGCGATCCACTACCACCCACCACCACCACCATCTACCACCATCCACCACCACCAACTACCACCACCACGTCGGTCCACCACCACCACCCACCACCATCTACCACCACCATCCACCACCAACTACCACCACCACGTCGGTCCACCACCACCACCACCACCCACCACCATCTACCATTACCGTCCACCACCACGGTCCACCACCACCACCACCGTCTACCACCACCACCATCCATCCACCACCCACCACCCACCACCCACCACCAACGTCCACCACTACCACGGTCCCCCACCACGATCCACCACCAAACTGCTGTAAAAAATCAGTTTATTTAAATTTCAGTTTATTTCAGCAGCCTGCAGACGTTAACAAACAAACAGTCTTCTTCTTACAGACTGCAGACCTTTGGTCCACCTCTTCTTCTACAGATGTCTGCAGATGTGGTCCGCAGATTGCAGACCTTTTCCTGCAGAAAAAACAAACAGCACCTAACTCTCCAACTTTAGCCTCTTTGCCTTGGAAAAGCTTCTCGTTCCTCGCATTCCAGATAACCCACATAGTAACCATCACAATACCTTGAATAATCTTCTTCTCTTCCTTATTCTTTCTCCCATTCACTAGCTCCAATAAATCTTTGACATCAAACGCGTAGATAGGGCCTACATTACACCAAGCACCAATCACTGACCACACCCCAAATGAAACACCACACCCAGTATAAAGATGCATCGACGTCTCCTCATCTGCCTCACACAAAATACAATTAGCATCTTGTATATTGATCCGTCTTTTCCAAAGAGCAACCCGAGTCAGTATACGGTCCATTTCAAGATGCCACACAAAAATCTTAACTTTTAAGGGAACCCACGCAATCCATCTCATACAAAAATCCCTCCTTGGACACCGCTCTTTAACCAACAAGTTTTTGAAATCGGCAACAGAAAAAACCCCTTCAGTGTTACCTTCCCAGACCCATCTATCTATCCTATCTGTTAAGCCGAAGACGTTTATATGGACAGCCAACTGTGCAGCCTGTTCTGTTTCTTCATCAGAACAGAAATTTCGACTCCATCTGCAGCACCAAGAAGCTGACTCAGGATCCCACAAATCGCTCACCGAAGCGTATTTATCTGTAGCTAAGCGAAACAAATCTGGGAAGGCGTCTTTAAACGGAACATCCCCTCGCCATTTATCAATCCAGAACCTGATCTCAGAGCCACATTCGACCACTCCTCTGAACAGAGAAAGAATATTACCTGACTGAATTACCAACTTATTTAGCCAAAGAACCATAGATTTCTAGCCTCTAGCTTGAGAGTTATTAACAGGAAGAACATTCCACTTTTTGTTTCTACCATGACACACCTCAATCACCTAGCGCCAAAGGCAAAAAGCTTCATTCTTAGACCTCCATACCTACTGAAGAAACGAGTATAACGGTGATTAATACTAATCACCACAGGGTTAATACTCTTGTTTGCTCAGGAACAATCCTTCACCCAAACCGTAGGTTAAACCGTAACCGAGAAGATAAAGTAAAGTGTATGTGTGTGGTAAAAGTAAGAACACGAGAATATAAGTGGTTCGGTTGTGTATGACCTACGTCCACTATAAAGAGCCGAGTATTTATTACTTTGGAGTTTACAAAGTGTTACAATAATTATCTTAGTTCTCATATACAATGGTTCTGTTCGAACCTTCACAAAGGAGATGGAGTCTTCCATTTATAGGAGAAGTCATGGCCTAGGGGAGGGCCCACGAGAAGTCCTAGTTAATCTGGGCCTTAGTTAGGCCCATATGTCTTTGGCCCATGAAATTGGCGGGAAAGAGGAGATCCATGTTGCTGACGTCACTGGCAGTTGGGGTTGGTCTGACTGATAGTGTGGCATCCGGTAACTAAGCACACATTTGTACATTGGCTTTACTGTTTACTTACTGAATTTCGGGACGAAATTCTTTTCAACTTGGGGATGATGTGACACCCCGCATTTTCAGATTCCTACTTTAACTAAACTCTAGTTAACTTTATTTTCATTTACTGCATGCTACTTAACTAGGGTTAGTTAGGTGAGTCACACATTGCACAGTTATAGACTGGTAACTGCATAACAAAGGTAATGTAACAACCCGGACCTAGGGCTTAAAATTTTTCGCGACTAAAAGCATTATAACAAATAAACCAATAATAAAATAATTATGTAATCAAATACGAAACCGAACTGATGAGTTACTAAGTTATTTTGGCTAGGAGAATATTATTATGTAACACGTTTTGCGAGATCGAACCAATACGCGTTACGAAACCGGACCCAACCCAATGACTAATTGCTTAGTCATTACATGGGACACATGGCATCATTACCATGTGCCCCATGGCACCTTATGTTTGTGACACCACTAAACACTCACAATATAAAAACCCAACCCCTCCACCCATCTTCCCTGTTGACAACATAACAAAACACATACACACACATATGTTTAGGGACAGAGAGAGAAAGCAGCCGGAGGAGGACCTCCGGCCACCGTCCCCGGCGACACACCCAACACCAACCACCCCCACCTCTTAAACAATCACACAACCCCACTCTATTCTTACCAAAAACACCCGATTCACCCCTTTAATCTAGAGAAAGAGATAGAAGGGAACCGGAGAAGAAGAGAGAGAGAACAGAAGCAGAGAGAGAGGGAGGAAGAGACGATGACGGTGACGGTGGCTCGTGGTGGTGGTTCGACGGCGACAGATCTGAAAAGCGGGCTAGGGCTTCAATAGGATTAAGGTGGTCACAGTGGTGGTTCGGTGGTGGTTCGTCATGGTCCCAGAGGCGGCGATTCACTAGGGTTCCGATTAGGATTTCTGTCAGGGTTCCGGCATTTGGCTTCGATTAAGGTTCCGATCCATTTGGTTAGACCTGGTAAAACCCTTTCTGCTTTCATTTCATTATCAATTACATTTGGGATTGAGGGATTAAACAGATGATAATATGGTTAGGGGCTATTAAGACAAGGGTCAGTTTATCTTTGTTGTTCACTCTCAAGGGTTGTTATCAATAAGGTTTTAGGGTGGTGAAGGTGGTGGTTACGGTGGTGAGGTGGTACACCGATGATGGTTAAAGTATGGATGATGAAGGATGGTTAGATGGTGGTGATGACTGGATTGGTAGAAGTTGTGAAGATGAGGGGTTCAAAGTTATGGTTTGGAAGGTAGGACAACCAGTTGACTTGGTCAACGCCAATCAAGGTTCGGTCAAACCGAAAAGGATACGAGAGGTATAAACTAGAACCCAAACCATCCTAATATTATTATTAATTGATATGGTTATCACGTGTGGAGCATTGGCAAGTTTATAGACCCGGACCAGACTCGGACAAATTATATAAATATATATATAGATAACAACTATGTATAACATGTTGCACGATTGTTTATAAAACTTGGTATCACTAGTAATCGGGAATAGAACATAAGATTATCAATATGAGACTTTGGACTTTAAATGAATCATTTGAACTCGAACATTAAGTATATCTTAAATGAAATACATGACTTGAACATAGGCGACAATGAGTGACTTCGTTGATGTATAACATTGGAACTTGGACGATTTGATGAACTATTAGTACATAGGAAGGACGACTAGGACAATGGACTTACGTCATGTTAAACATAACTATTGAGACCTTAGACAACTATATGTATACTTACATGCTAGTTACTCGACAATTGGAACTCGAGGACTATATAAACAACATAACATAGATATTGGTTATTTAGATACTAGTTATGACCTTAATACTAAGTACAAGTAAGAAATGAGGTGATGAACTCGACATATGGAACTTTGTATTAAGGACTATACCTTATATCCATGAATAAGTAGAACCATAATCCGACAACTAGAATAATCTCACATAAACAACTAAAAGTCCTAAGCTCATCCACACGTGTAACCACGACATTGGTTACACGAACTAATGTTTGCAAGCTTGAATAGGTGTTTGCTAGAGATTGATAGATGGATCACGACTGGGAATGACATATAAATACCATACGGTATCCAGGTGAGTTCGTGTACTTCCCCTTTTTGTTTTACTGTTTTGGGGTGAATACATGCTTGTGTGTCTAAACTGTTTTGTGTATAAACTTACTTGATGTGACAAGGGCTCCCAAAACCAGATGCATACTCATTAACCCAAGGGAGTTGGGCCACTTAATGTATGGGTAGTACTACTTGGGGAATCCCCCACGCACAATGGATCCGGAAGCCCTGAAAACCCTCCACTAAGGTCTGCGGACCGTTGCGGCATATGTTATGCCATAGGGAATCCATAAAGGGAGTAGATGGATTCCGTGTTAGGATTGAGGTGTGACTTGTACATCACTGTGTGTTTGAACTATGTAAACTTGTTTTCGAACTGTTAAACTGTTTTGGATTTATTTAACTACTTACACGGACTCACCAGCATAATTGCTGACCGAACTCTTTTAAGCATGTGTTCAGGTACTGCTTTGGGATAAACACGAAGACGAGGTATATACTTGCTTGTGTTGATTAGAGATGGTTACGGTAGAAGATTCAAGCTGCAAGTGTAGCGGTTTAGGGCATTTAGAGCTAAGCATGGATTGGAATATGGATCGACTAGCAGAACACACTTTATCAACTGCTTCGACGGCCGCCGCGACTCGTCCCTGCATAGTTAGAAGACTATTAAATTGAGTTATGTATTTATATTTTGGATTAGAATTTGTATTTTACACTTAAATATTAGTTATCGTTGCTTCCGTTGTGCAAGTCTGTTACCAAACTGTCGTTTCGACCAGCCCCTACCGGGTCGGGTTGTTACAGATGGTATCAGAGCAACGGTTGTGGCGAAATAGGATATCTCCAGATATCCTATACCACACCAGGATAACTTAGAGTACTTAGTGTTTAAGGCTCTAAGACTACCTAGCTAGGGAATGCCTTGACATTACATAAGATTGATCAGAATAGTAACAAAATAAGTTGAAACTTGAGTACCTGAACACACTATAATGCTTACAGGGACTTAGAACCAGTGTGACTAGTATACGGACTTTGTGCGATATGTGGATGATGACTACAACGGAGATTACTAGAATAATTTCGTGAGGTAAATTGACGATTACACTTGACGTCATGTAATTGTAAATTTACAGGCACGGAAAAGTTCTAAGAAATCTGAAGAGTCGCCGAGATTTTAAGAGAGGATAAAAATATAAGATGATGAACTTAAGTGCGGAAAATGGACGACATTGAAGTTTGAGAAAACGGACTAAGTTGGAGACGAAAACAAATAGGTGATATACCCGTATGACAATAGTAAAGGCCTGGAACTAGACATACTTGGTCGATTTACGTGATGCGATAGTATAAATGTATATATGTGTATACCTTCGACTGTTGTAGTACTTAATCTCCTAACTTATAAATATACAAACTACGAACTTAAATGAATACTAAAGATTTAACTTTTATGATTTAAATGTGCGCTAACCATAAAAATCAGGTACCTCGCCAAAATTTGGCGCCACAAGTTGAAAGAGCCCGAAATACCAAAGTGAACCTCAGTCAACCAAGCAAATGGATAATCCGATAAGGTTATTTTTCCAACCAAATAAGTGTTGACGATCGTATGTCTAGTTATTATATATGTTTCATAATTATGTACAGGTTAAGTTTTATGTTACCTATTAGACCGAAGATAAGAGATTAAAACCATTGATTTCTAGGATATGTCATTCGGACTTGATTGATATTGATTACTGCACATTTAAGTTAAGTATAGTGTGTTGGATTCGTAACCGCTTAACATGTTTTAAGATCATCCAAGAATGTTAAGTGGAAAGGTGTAACATAGACTCAAGTATGTAGTCAATACATGACCATTCAACGTCCTCGCTTGCCAGAGAAAACTAGGAATGAAAGCTAGATGATGAGGTATTTTTTAAGGTGTAATACATGTACCATCACTTTGATACCACATGTTTAAAAACCTATTTAGTAAGAGAAAATTTCCAAAAGTTCACCAAAGACCGAGATAATACATGTTTGCCTACCTGTTAATACCTGTTTGTGTACTTGTTAATACCTGTTAGTACCTATTTGTGAACATTAATGAATAGGGCTCACAAATCGTGTATGCATCACTTGTTAATACACGAATCTGTTAAGACACGATACATGAAACCTGACTACCTGTACACGACACGAAAATTAACAGGTAAATTCATGTCTACCTGTTTCGGACACGAAACCTGTTAAAGCCATACCTGTACCTGTTAAGATCGTTCAGGTTCGTGTCAGGTAATCGTGTTCGTATACAAAATTGCCGGCCCTAGTTCAGGTACTGCTTTGGGATAAACACGAAGACGAGGTATATACTTGCTTGTGTTGATTAGAGATGGTTACGGTAGAAGATTCAAGCTGCAAGTGTAGCGGTTTAGGGCATTTAGAGCTAAGCATGGATTGGAATATGGATCGACTAGCAGAACACACTTTATCAACTGCTTCGACGGCCGCCGCGCGTCCCTGCATAGTTAGAAGACTATTAAATTGAGTTATGTATTTATATTTTGGATTAGAATTTGTAATTTACACTTAAATATTAGTTATCGTTGCTTCCGTTGTGCAAGTCTGTTACCAAACTGTCGTTTCGACCAGCCCCTACCGGGTCGGGTTGTTACAGGTAATTCGGGGAACTACCAAACTATGTATACGAGTATCGAATCCCGAACGTTGGTGAATTGAGAAAATAGATAAATGTGAATTAATTGTTTGATATTAATTGCAATTACATATTTTTGTGAATCTGTGTGTAAACTGTTATGTGATTACGTGAATTTTAACCAAACGTGTTATTAAAAATCGTAATTGATGAACCATTAGGATGGATAGGGTCTAAATACATGGGGTTAAGCTTGGTATGGTCCAAAATAACAAAAACATCAAAGAAAACATGCAACACATTGGACTGGACCACGCAAAACGAGCCGAGGAAGAGTGAACGGCCGTTCACTCTTTCCGAACGGCTGTTCGGCGGTGACTGACGCGCAAAACTGACTTTAACCCTCCATTTAAGCAATCTGAAGCCCCATGCACCTCATAACCTCAACCCTAATCGTCCATAACAGCCCCCACACAAAAAATAAACCCTCCAACACCTTCTAAAGCTCAAGAACATCATCCGGGAAGGTTAGAAGATGTTCGGGTCTTGATTGTGAAGAGCTTTAGGTATATTGTCTTAAACTCTTGTGTCTTAACCATTCTTGATTATGTTTAAACACCATATTATGGTTTGTCCAGATCTGGAACAAAGTTATAAAGATTAAAACATGAGTTTTCAAAAGATTAACATGTTAAACATAGGTTTCATGATGATTATGTGATTATGTTTGCATGTTGGTGTGTGTTGTTGATTGTCGATTGTCTAGGGTTTGTAGATGAGTGTATTCCTGGTTAATCTTGCGTGTTTTGGTCTTTTTAATGTACTAGGGATGATGTATGATGGTTATTTGATGTTCTTGATTGATAATATACACCTAGGGTTTCATATAGTTGATAATATTGCATGTTTAAAATCTGGACAGAATGTATATGTTGATTTGTAGGCTTTGCAACTTGACTTTAAATTATTGGTTTTGATCGATTCTTGTTATGTGCATCTCTTCAATGGTCTTAGCTTTCTGGAATGGGCAAGATCATGCGATTTGGTGTTCGTTTGATATGTTTTTGGAATTTTAATTGAATGTGGGTCAAAACTGATTTTCGGATTAAAAACTTAGGCTAACTTTAATCAACTGTAACTCGAGTTCTATGAAGAGTTAGGTTATGAAATTTGGACAAAAGGTCGATATTGGAAAAACTCGGCTTTTCCAAGTGGATTCATCCCGTTTGGATTAATACACACTTTTTTGGGAATTTTTATCGTAAACTGACCTGTTGCGATAGTTTTCAGAACCTAGCTGTAGTATTTGATTTTTCATAATTTTTCAACAAGGTTTTGTTACGAAATAAAAATAGTGGGACGACAAATGGAATCATAGGAACGTTCTATAAAAGTTTGGTCATTTAATTCTTTGTTAAAGTATTTTTAGAAAAATCGTGTTGGCGGTGTACAATCTGTCCTAAAAACACAGATTGTAACAAAGATGTATATGTGTTTATTTGAGGTCCTATATGCTTTGATTTGGACTTGAACTTGCGTGTACACTTGTATGAGATGTATTTGAAGTGTATAACTAATATTAATCATTACGTTCACCAACGGGTTCGTAGGGTTTACTTGTACACGTAGTTACACTTTCTGTCACTTAAATGGGTTCACAACATTAAACGTTTTGGACAAACGGGTTATGTGGTGTATTGTATGTACACACGTACTCACATGATATCACATGTAATAGGGAGTCGGTAACACGTCCTTATTTGCGAAGTTTGGATTTTTAGCTTGCAACCTAAGGTGAGTTTCACTACTTTTTCTCAAAAGCATGCGTCTCTGGTTGGAGACACACACATTAATTCCTGGTTGGGAATTACTTACTTTTCTAGTTCAGTTTGGGACTACTTTTACATCCCGGGTTTTGGGGTGCTTTGGTTCACGGGGTGAATCGGGTTTTACTAATTCATATTTTCTTGTCCTTGATGTTCTAAACTAACTCTATTATTGAAGTCCTTCTAAATACCGAATGAATTGCTGGTTGGCAAGCGGGTTACTGGTTGATAGCGCTATTAGTTTTCACAAACCTCACATCGTGCTGCGAGCACGGGTGTGAACTATAACTTAACATATTATCATTGGTGATAGGCAATGATGCAAGGCACTCTGCTCACTGTTGTGGGATCTCGTTGTTTAGCAATTCGGTATTACCTGTATTTAGTTATCATGAGTGGGTTAGCTACTCCTGGTATGCGATGAATTAGCGGTTACATGGTTTTGGAAACCTACGCTCGTACTTACTTTACTTTGTGAACTCACCAACATTGTTTGTTGACCCACTATGTACATGCTTTTGCAGGTAGTTAGCTTTCGGTGTCACGATTAGAAAGCACTGCACGTTTCACTGCATTTGGGTCTAGTGCATACACCTAAACTACATTTTATGCTTTTATGTTTTCTTTCATATGGTTTTATTTTGGGCGCATTGTTTTGCGCATGGTTTTTAAATGTCTATATTTGGTTTACGCTTCCGCAACTTAACTAAACTTTTTCGTTAAACACTAAACTTGATTTGAAAACAAACTAAATGGTTTGGGCATTTAGAGTTCGTTCATATGACTTATGGCTATGGGATCCTGGTGTGTCACGCGCCTCGCGGTATACACCCCATAGTGGAAATTTGAGGGTGTGACATATAGACACGTGGCGCCTTGTGATTAGACGTCGGCGGCATGTTGTCCTGACACAGTATGGTTGACTTACCTGCTGGCGTATGACGTGACGTCTCGCAGCAGGTAAGCATGCTTGTGAGGTACTGTAGACGGCAACATGGTGGAAGCATGGGAGCAGTCATGTCGCTGTTCACGTCAGTGGTTGTTGGACCACTGCTGACACGTGTCGTCATCTGATTGGCGACATGTTTGTCCATATCTGAGTGAATCTTTATCATTCTTGATCTTCCGTACCTCGTACCAAAAGCTGTCTCTGGGCGAATATTCGGCGCGTGTTGATACGCGCACCGAATCTCCTGAAGTATAGGTGTGGATGAAGTTATGTTCCACTTGAAGTGACCTCCCGCGCCCAACTGGTTCCGCGGATTGGCTCCGCTGGGTCGGGAGGTCTATCTCTATTTGGCTGCACTGAAGCGCTCAGCGCTTGGCTTGTTGGAAAGTGGGATAGGGACTGCCGTCCGCAGGGGGATTAGGCTCCCTTTCCCTTCACCCACTTAACAAGAAGCTCCATATTAACTTCTGCTAATTTAGAAACTCCTAAACCCCCGTCCTTCTTAGGAGTTGTTACAATATCCCAAGAAACCCAACGAATGTTCTTTACATTTTCATCGCCCGCCCACAAGAAACGTTTCATAATAACCTCCATATCTTTGATAACCTTTATAGGCGCCTTATAAAGGGAAAAATAATATATGGGCAAGCTAGAAAAAACGAGTTAATGAGCACAAGACGCCCACCAATGGAGAGAGTTCTAGCCTTCCATAACTTTAGCCGACTTACACTTCAAAATCACCGAGGCCTAATTCCGGATTCTATTCATATTTGCTCCAACTTTAATCCCGAGATAGTCAAAAGGAAGAGCTCCATGCTTACACCCACAAACTTCGGAAAAAATCTTGAGCTCATCTTCGGAATTATTAATCCTAAAAATCGTCGACTTGTGCAAGTTAATTTTTAATCCAGATCATAAATGAAAAACACGGAAGAGACGAATCATACTCTTGAAATTTCTCATGATCCACTTCCCAACAAGAAGAGCATCATCCGCATAAAGTAAATGCGAAATATGAGGCCCTTCATTCCCAAGCCGCAAACAATCAAATTCACCTATAGCCGAGGCTTTATCAACCATACACGTAAACGCTTCCATGACAATAAGTAAAAGGAAAGGGGATAAGGGGTTACCTTGTCTTAAACCTTTTTCACATTGAAACACGAATGTAGGCGAACCATTTACTAAAACCGAAGATCTAGCCGACTTCAAAACCCTTTCGATCCACATACACCACCGATCCGGGAATCCCATTTGTTTCATAATTGAAATTAAGAACTTCCAATCAACATTGTCGTATGCCTTCTCAAAATCAACCAGATTCCTAATCTTCGGAATAAGAGTAATAAAATCCGTGCTATACCCATGATTTATGGACCCGAATCATAGAAATCCGCCATCAGATTATAGAAATCTTCTTCAAAAAACGCCCAAAAGTGCTTGAGAAAAGAGAAATTAAAACCCATCCGGACCCGGGGCTCGATCTCCTCCACAATCAAAGACCGCTTGTTTAATCTCCTCCTTAGAAAAACCTGTCACAAGACCTTGCTTTTCGCTTTCTGCCAAGACTTTAAGATTCTTGCAATAAAGACTCGGCCTACCTGCAATGTTGAAGCAAACAAGGAACGAAAATGTTGATACACATGCTTTTTAACAAGAGACGGTTTCGTCACCCAATTCCCACCAACCATAAAACCCGGGATATTATTTTTTGCTTTTCTCCCGTTAACAACACAATAAAAAAAACGCCATGTTCTCATCTCCACTAGCCGCCCATCGAATCCTAGACTTTTGTTTAATGTCTAAGAATCGCCGATGCTCCATTAAATCCACACCTTTTCTACATTCTTCGTCAACCCACAATTCCTCCTCACTCAATTCATTTTCTTCCATGCGTAACTCCAACCTAGAGATCTCGGCCTGCATATCTTTTAGCTCAGCACCCTCTCGAATTTGCACTTCCACCCACCAAGATTTTAATGCATCACGAACCTTTTTAAACTTGGACGCTATGACAAAATCCGGCGCCCCAACAATACTACCATTGTCCAAAATGTCAACAATAAGTGCCTCACAACCATCTCTTTCCAACCACGAGTTATACCATCTGATAGGTTTAGGCACAAAATTCGAATCCGTCAAAGAAAGAAACAAAGGGAAATGGTCGGATCTTTCCCTCGGCAAAACTCGGCAAACCGCTTGTGGCCATTTACTAAGAAAATTTTGACACACTAAAACCCGGTCTATTTTGCTAAATTTAAAACCTTCATCATTACGAACCATGAAAGTGAATTTATTCCCCCGCATAGTGTACTCCTTAAGACCCATAAGATTAATAAAATTGTTAAAATCACCCGCACTAACCGGATTAATAGAAGAGTTTTTTCTATCCTCCGGAAATCTAACAGCGTTGAAATCCCCAATCAAAATCCAAAGACCAACATAATCCTGCATAATCCCCGCCAATTGATCCCCAAGCCTCCTTTTTTGAACAACTCTTTGTGGCCCATAAACATTAACAATATTTATAGGAGAGTTATCCGAAACCAAATTCCCCATCGTGATAAGAAAATTATGATTCGGAATCGACATTTTCTTAACAAAAAACTTTTCATCCCAAATATTAATAAGTCCACCCGATCTCCCTTCAGCATCAACTTTATCACAATCAAAACCATACCCCCCCCCCAAGTCAATACTATCTGCATTCGACATTTGAGTTTCTTGTAACACTAAAAATGAAACATCATTCTTATCTTTCAAATCTTTAACCCAACCAATCTTCCCATCCGCCCCTATCCCTTTAACATTAATGGATAAGAAATTCATGGAATACCTTGCTGTAAACCTTCATCCTCAACTGTCTTCTGAACCAGGTCCTCAAAGGCGTCTAAATTCGCTCCCAATTTGCATCCTAATTCCACTGTGTCGTTAACTTCATCAATACAATTTTGTTTTACTTAAACAGGAACATCTCTCAAATTAGTATCCATGCTACCACTTGTATCCTTTATTAACCATATCACTCACTGCAGGATTCGAGTATACCATAACCAAGTTTGGTATCAGAGCCATAGGTTTTAGCGAATTAGGTATCTGGGTAGATATCTAGGCTTTAACCTGAGTTTGTTTTGAAGTAGGGACCAAAATTTCTAAGACAAAGTATTTAGCATGAACGCCTAGGAACTGAAATTCCAACCGTTGCCAAGTGTGTTGCATGACTATTAGTGTATTTAATTACACTAGCTCAGCGTGCGTTTCTTTGTCGAAAGGAACATTTGTTTTCTTATGTGAATAGGAAGTCAGGATTTTCTATATTGGTATATAGAAAGGGTAACAACACGTGATGACTAGGCACATCTCACTAGTGACTGGGAGTCATAGCTTTAGATATCAGAGTGGTTATTCACATAGAGTAGCTGAGTCATTGTTTCTTGGTATGAGAAACAATTTACTTGTTTATATACTGTGGGTATTTATGTAAAGTATATATAGTACGTATCGCCAATGGTTTTCGACTCAATCTTGGACGTATTGGGAACGCACACATGTGTCACGTTTGTTGGACGAGTTGTGCCAATGATGTGCGAAGCTGGAATGCAGTCGGGAGAAGCACTCGGAAAGGTGGCGCAGACGACAAACATTATATTATGTGATATATACGTGCTATTATGTAAATGTGACGCTTGCTTGTGATACAACTCATGATGGAGGTTAATAGGATGATCTTGTGAGGTAAATTTTCGATAACGTAGACGTCACGTTATCGCAAATCTACAGGCACTTGGTAGTTCTAAGAATTTCTATCGTGAGGGTATCTATATTGTTATGTGTTGTTGTAAATATTTATATTTATATATATATATATAAATAATGGATAAGTGTTGATCATTCTTTTGTTGTTGCGGACGTGATTGCCAATTCTCCCCTGTTCGTGTCATTTGTGACTTCGCTTTTCTTGAACCAGTTTAAGATCTTGATGATCTTGTTCCTTGAGCTTCTAAGGTTCCTGTTTTAGAACCTAGTTATATCTTTTGGGTATGATTCACTTCTCTCTTCTTTCGTGTTTGTGGCCTTCAACATTCAATCGTAAAGGAATCTAATTTTTGTTGATTCTCTATTCTTTTCACAGAACTAGACACGTCTTTTGTACACACGTGTCAACTATTGTATGCTTGGATTCTTTAAACTTGTGAAGGTCCATTGTAGGGCTTCACATCGAACAACCGTTTCATTTATGATTTGTTTATCATTGCGTTGCTCGTAATGCTTGTTTCCTAGTCTTGATATGTCAGGCCGTTGTGGGCAATGAATCTTTTGATACTTCGTCGATGAGTTTCTTTAGAGTCGACACTTCAGTTAAATCGAATTGTTGGAATTTGATACAGCACCTTGTGGTGAACTCGACTAATGATAGTGGATGGTTTTATTTGGCTTGCCTCATTTTCATCAGTTTGTTTGTTATTGTCTTAATCGAGACACGCCTTGCGGTGTGTAATGAAAGGTTGGCGTACTAGTTGCTTCGTTTTGATGTTGTTGTAGGCATGGATTGTTTGTCTCTGTATCGCGCTGAGATTAGTTGCTACGACAAGGTTATTCGGATTCCTCTCCCTGATGGAGAATTTCTTTCTGTGTACGGTATCAAGAGCGGTGCTCCGTTAAGTCTCATCTCCAGCATGAAAGCCCTTAAGTATCTTCGGAAGGGTTATTCGGCCAATTACAGAGAATTGAACAAAGTGACCATCAAGAACCGCTATCCTCTTCCCCCGTATTGGTGATCTATTCGATCAACTCCAGGGTTCTAGCTACTACACTAAGATTGATTTAAGGCCCGGTTATCACCAGTTACGCGTAAGGGCAGCTGACGTTGCAAAGACTGCCTTTCGGACACGTTATGGCCATTGTGAGTTCTTGGTCATGCCTTTCGGTCTCACTAACGCACCGGCGGTTTTCATGGATTTGGTGAACCGCGTTTGCAAATCGTATCTTGAGAAGTTCATCATCGTGTTTATTGATGACATCCTGATTTACTCCAAAAACAAGGCCGAACACGAGGAACACCTGCGTTTGGTTTTGGAACTTTTGCGACGGGAACAACTTTACGCTAAGTTCTCAAAGTGTGACTTTTGGTTACGCGAAGTTCAATTCCTAGGACATGTGGTTAATGAACTAGGAATTCATGTCGATCCAGCTAAGATCGAAGCGATCAAGGACTGGGAAACACCAAAGACGCCAACTGAGGTGCGACAATTCCTAGGCCTTGCGGGCTATTATCGTCATTTCATTAAGGGGTTTTCGGAGATCGCTCAACCCCTCACCACTCTTACTCAGAAGGATAGAAAATTCGACTGGGGTGAACCACAAGAGTCAGCATTCCAAGAACTGAAGTCTAAACTCTGTTCTGCTCCTATTCTGTCCTTGCCTGAAGGCACTGACGATTTCATTGTTTACTGTGATGCTCCTATTCGTGGTCTCGGTTGCGTGTTGATGCAACGCGAGAAAGTAATTGCATGTGCTTCTCGTCAACTCAAGGTGCACGAGAGGAACTACACCACCCATGACTTGGAGTTGGGTGCAGTGGTATTCGCGTTGAAAATTTGGAGACATCACTTGTACGGTACCAAATGCACCATCTACACCGATCACAAGAGTCTCCAGCATATTTTCGACCAACAACATCTGAACATACGACAGCGTCGTTGGGTTGAACTCCTGAACGACTATGATTGCGCCATTAAGTACCATCCTGGCAAGGCGAATGTGGTGGCAGACGCCTTGAGCAGGAAGGAATCAACAAACCCTCGTCGCGTTCGGGCGTTGCAGCTCACCATTCATTCCTCTCTACCTGACCAACTCCGTTCTGCTCAGTTAGAAGCTTTGAAGGAGGAAAACCTTAAAGCTGAGACTATGCACGGTGCCGACAAGCACCTCGAGCGAAGGCCTGATGGCCTGCACTACTTCGCAGAACGCATATGGGTTCCTTTATTCGGGGGACTTCGAGAGCTTGTCTTAGATGAGGCTCACAAGTCCCGGTATTCTATTCATCCTGGTTCGGATAAGATGTACCAAGATCTAAAGGTGCTTTACTGGTGGCCAAACATGAGGTCGGATATAGCCTCATACGTGAGCAAATGCTTGACCTGTGCTAAGGTCAAGGTGGAATACCAAAAACCGTCGGGTCTCTTGCAACAACCTGAAAAACAGAGTGGAAATGGGAACGGATTACGATGGATTTTGTCACGCAACTACCTAAGTCACCGAGCGGGTGTGATAAGATATGGGTGATTGTTGATCGGTTGACGAAATCAGCCCATTTTCTCGCCATTAAGAAGACCGACATCATGGATCGTTTGGCTCGTCTTTATCTCAAGGAAGTTGTTTCTAAGCACGGGGTGCCGGTTTCTATTATTTCGGATCGTGACTCCCACTTTACTTCTCACTTCTGGAAGTCTTTGCACAAGGCTTTGGGTACCCAGCTAGACATGAGTACAGCTTATCACCCACAGACTGCCGGTCAGAGTGAACGCACGATTCAAACCCTAGAAGACATGCTTCGGGCATGTGTGATCGATTTTGGCAAAAGTTGGGAAGCTCATCTACCGTTAGTAGAATTCTCTTACAACAACAGTTACCACACGAGCATCAAGGCAGCTTCGTTCGAGGCACTGTACGGGCGAAAATGCCGGTCTCCTCTTTGTTGGGCTGAGGTGGGTGAGAGTCAACTCACTGGGCCTGAGCTAGTGTACGAAACTTCGGAAAAGATCGTACAGATTCGTAACCGGTTGGCAGCGGCACAGGATCGGCAAAAGAGTTATGCCAATCAGCGTCGCAAGCCATTAGAATTTCAAGTTGATGACAAAGTACTTCTGAAAGTTTCACCGTGGAAGGGCGTCATACGCTTTGGGAAGCGTGGCAAACTTAACCCTCGGTATGTCGGACCATGTACGATCTTGGAACGGATTGGACCGGTGGCATATCGACTTGATTTACCGACGGAGCTCGGCAACGTACATAACGTCTTCCATGTGTCTAACTTAAAGAAGTGTCTGGCTGACGAGTCTCTTATTGTTCCACTGGAATTCGAATCGAGATATGTTACCACTGCAGCTGAATGAATCTCGGGGCGAGATTCCTTTTTAACGTGGGGATGATGTGACAACTCGGGTAAATCTCTCTCTTGGTTTCTATCTTTTGTTTGTTTCTTTTGTTACTCCTTTTGGTACTTGTGCAATTTTCGGGACGAAAATTCTTTTAACGTGGGGATGATGTGACACCCGGCAACTTCCGATCTACACCCGGCAACTTTCGGAAGTTAACTGATCGTTTTAACAATGGAAACTGCGACCGATTTAATTAACGCGATTTAAACGCGCGAACTGAAAGCAGGCATCGGGTAACGAAAATATTTATATTTTTGCTCGGTTTAAGGTTATTTAATATTTCGAATAAAACCGACTACTTTTTATAATTAGTTATCGGGCCTAGAATGAAACCGAGACGTTTACGTTTAAAACGGGTTCGATACGCGGTAGAAGCCCACCTACCTAAACCCTAAGTATAAAACATATTATCCTTGTTCTTCTCCTCATTATCACCCAACACACACAAACCCTAAACTCTCTCTCTAAAACCGAGCTCTCTCTCTCTCTACCCCTATCCCTCTCTCACTCGCCTCTCTCCCTTCCTCCCTGTTAAAGAAACCGGCCGGCCACCACCTTCCATGGTGGCGGCGGCGGGTGGTTGTGTTGTTAAACGAGGCGGCGGCGGAGGGGTTATTTAAACCCGTTTAGGGTGGCGGCGCAACTCC
The DNA here is from genome assembly GCA_032199755.1 of Ambrosia artemisiifolia. Lineage (NCBI taxonomy): Eukaryota > Viridiplantae > Streptophyta > Magnoliopsida > Asterales > Asteraceae > Ambrosia > Ambrosia artemisiifolia. The sequence continues at coordinate 46,111,584 of CM063527.1, read as the reverse complement.
CACAAGCAGCAACAGCAGCGGCGCTGCTGTATCAAGCCCAAATCGGGCTGTAGACGCGGCGGCGACGGTGTACAGGTCAGTTGGTGTTCGGGTCAGGTGTTGGAGTTGGGTTATGGTTCGAGTGGTGGTGCTGAAATCGGGGTCCCAGATCAGTGGGTTCGAGTACAAAAGGGTAGCAGCGGCAGGGCAGGTGGTGGTTGTGGAGAAGATGGCGGCGGCGGCTTGTGGTTCGGGCCGGACAGACCAGATCGGGTCTGACTCTGGTCTGATCTGGTCCGTTAATGGTGACGTCAGGTGGTCCGGTTGTGATGGGTCTTGGTACGATGGTGGTCAGGTCATGCTGGTCAGGGTTCGGGTTTTGGTCTGGGTTGGGTTGAGGTTCGGTTGGGTGTTGGAGCAGGCTGTTGGTTTCGTTTTCGAGTTCGGGTCTCAGGTCAGTTTTGATCGGGTCAGCTTCAGTTTGGATCGGGTCTCGGTACGGGTCGCGGTCAACCAGTCAACCTTGGTCTCGTGGTTCGGTTCGGTCAGATCTGGTCATACGTTTCGGTCTACGCGTAGTTCGGGGTGGCTCGGTATAAATTCGTATTTATTATTATTTATTGTAGATATTGTATATTTATAAAGATTGTATATTTGTAAATATTAACTTATTTATGAATATTATATATTTATAAATATATAGATATGGATGAACTAGTTTTGACTCGCGAACGGACCGAATAATAATAAACGGTAACTATATAAACGAACGATTTGGTAAACGATTAACTTGACGTGACTTATGGTTTTGAACTCGGACTAAATATAATTGGACTATATTGTCGGACTATATTATATATAATTTGGTATATATATATTTATAGGATCAAGTTTAGATAGATGTCGAAACGTATAGTCTCGTGAATCGGAAATGTGGATAAAAGGATTTGATAATTCGTGTTGTAAGTTGGATTTTGGGGAAAATTGTAGACAACGGATGTTGTCTGGTTGGTACAAAAACAGAGGAAACTCTGCCCGAATTTTTATAAACTCAAAGCGTAACGAACTGCTAGTATTTCTATAAGTAAATTCTCCTAAGTGTTTTGGACAAGTGTATTATATACAAAATCAAAATGTTTTCAAAGACTAACTAATTGTGACAATAAAGATGGTTTTCAAACAATATTTGAGATAAAGTAACAATTGTTATTAATCGGTTTTAATAACTAAACGTGTATTTCTTTAAAGAACATTTTTCCTAAGGGCAATTATATTGGACACACATTTATACGGATTACGAGACGAACTAGGATTCAGGATAATTATACGTTTCGGGGTGTTAGTCCAACTTGGTTACATACGGATAGCGACAAGTGTGCAACTTGGGTGTTATGTAATACGTGAATTAAGATAAGTCATGATCGGTTCGTCGAGTTGAAACGTTTTGAGACTCGTGTTGGTTAATAAGCTAGGCTTATGTGTGATAGACTGTTAAGGTGTCCTTTGTTGGTAATTAGGGCACGAGGAAGTCGGTCGAGGTTTCAGGCCTTGTTTGCTAGCTTAGCATGGACATTAAGGTGAGTTCATACCCCACTCTTTACTGTTTTTGTAAATGTTTTCGGGGGGAAGACATGCTTCTGTTATGAAAAACTGAGGAACTTAAAACGAAACAAAGTTTTGGAAAATGGAACGGGTTGTGTGAGTTTACGGCCCCACTTTACTTGGTTTTCACTTTTTGGGGGAGTAAACATGTGTTAAACAACTATTTGGTAACAACTGTCATACTATGGGTTTTCAAACGGTCTACTATACGATCTTTGGAAGTCCCGGGGGGGACCATGAATGTGCTGGTTTGCACAACGGGGAAATGTGAATAGCGCTATTGGGAGTGACCAACCCCACCCGTCGGCATGGAGCGCCGGGCGGGTGCATATTGTCTCAAACAGGAACAGGTTTACTATTCGGGCACAACATCTGGTTTGCGAGTTAGTAATGGTTTTCCAATCGTAGTAGTAATAAAACATACGCCTAGCTAGCGTACTTTGGTTTACATTTAACATAGTATGGACACGTTGAACTTGGTATCTCTCGGTAACACTCTTGGAACATTTGGTAACATTTTGCAAAACTTATGAACTCACCAACTTTATGTTGACTTTTTAAGTATGTCTTTCAGGTTTAATCTATGGTAACGGCACGGTTGGAGTAGGTGGCAGTTGGGACCGGGGATCCTAGAGGGTTAGAATTGGCGTTCAGGGAACCAGAGTCTTAGATGCATCTTTCCGCTGCGTTGGCAAAGGCACCAAACGTCACAACCGACCGGGGGAAAGGTCGGGGTGTGACAAAATCCCCAACAAAACATCTAACCCAAAAATGTCTAATCCAACTGGGTCAAAATCCAATCTTTGTCTTTTAGGGGGATTGGGCCTCTCATCCTTTGACAACATCTTGGGTTGAGACTTGTTAACCTTCAACTTTTGGGCGCTATTTTTGGTCTTCTTAGCGCCAAAGCCCACTTGATCTCTAACTTTATTAACTTGGGCCCCATCACATTTTGAGGTATTATCCATAAACATGTTATAATTGTCAGTCTACTTTTGAAACCCATAATTATTGTTTTCCAGAACCTCATTATTATTAGGCAATGATTGTGCCTCATCACCATCATTCATTTGATTAAAGGTTTCCATACTAGGATGTGCCAATTCCGGATTCTTTTCAAAATTGCCATTAATGCCCTCATTATTACCCATCACCGGAGCATCACCGGAATCGTTCATCTTCGCCGGAGACTTGTTGGCACTAATCTTAGAAAATAAAAATTCCAGAATCCAATCACCAATTTCCTCCATTACCCAAATCCTGAACTTGCGCCTCCTCCATTGCACTGTAACCTCGTCCATAATCCTCCTCCCATCTCCGACCAAAACCGCTACGTATTCATATGACAAATCATTATCACCTTGTTTAACATTTGCCTTGTGTATTATCTTCCCAAATCTTGACCCAATCCAATTCAAAGTGTCATTGCACAACAAATTCAATGGGACACCTTGGACCTTAAGCCAAGCAACCCTTTTAAAAGGAAAAGATTGACCATTCCAAGACACCGCCGATTGAATCAATTCAGTTTTTAACAGCAACTTAATCCTCAAATCCTCAGCATCTTCTTTAGACGGGCATGAAATAAACATTAAGAGACCACCCAAGAATTGGATCGAGTGTTCACAACTACACATGTCTTTAACCAAAACGAGAAGAAATCCATATCAGAAACCCTCCTGGATTCATTAAAGATTCTAATCCTAGAGAAGTGTGTCGCTTGAAGAAATCCTTATACGAATTAAAACAGTGTACTCGTGCTTGGTTTGGCAGGTTTTCTTTAGCCATGGAGAAATATGGCTTCAAACAGAGTAACTTAGATCATACTTTGTTCCTTAAACAAAGGAAGGCACTCGTAACATGCCTAATTATTTATGTTGATGATATGATAATCACAGGTAATGATGAAGAAGATATGACAAGATTAAAAATAAACCTATTCAAAGAATTTGAAATGAGGATCTAGGAAGGCTTAAATACTTCATTGGAATTGAAGTCCTGAGGTCAAGAAAAGGGATTTTCATCTACCAAAAGAAATACATCCTTAAATTTTTTTTTTGATGGGGGCACAAATTTGGAGATGTCTATAAAGATATGAGTTGGAATAGTAAGTGGTTGTAACAGACTTAGGGGCTGTTTGGTTGATTAAGTGCTGAATCATGAAGAGGTCTGAATGGTTAAGAGGTCTGTATGGTTAAGTGCTGAATCATTAAGTTGGACCTCTTAATGGTTAGTTTTCTTGTCCCACATTGGTAAGAGAGTTTCATTAAGTTTCAGCCTAGTTCATTGTTTAATGATTCAGTGCTTAATGGTTCAGCAACATCCCAAGTCTTAATGATTCAGCCTTAACCATTCCATTCAGAGGCTGAAACAAATGCGCTGAATGCTGAATCATTCAGCACTGAATGGTTAAGAGCCTCATTAAGAGGCTACCAAACAGCCCCTGAGATAGGCTATCAGTTTATATTTGCTTTACTAACACACAGTGGCGGATCCATAATTTTTTTTGACGAGGGCACAAATTTATTGGGTTAAAAAAGGCGGGTCGGAAAAAGTCAGGGTAAAGTGGCGGATCCGAAGAAAGTACGATCCGCCGCTGGATGGACGATGGGCACATGCCCACCCTACACATAGAGTGAATCAGCCATTGCTAACACGCTGCACCTTCTTTCACCAGCTTATGCACATCTCTATAACAACCTTTCTAGTAACAAAACTGCTGAATTTTTTTCAGAGTAGGTATATACCCAAAATTCCCTCCAATAGAAGTAAGTAAGAAACAACAAAATAACATCTCTTTTAAAACTGTGTCATTACCAATATACAAATTATTCTTCCAAGTCAAAATATTACCTTTCCAGCTATTATGGGACACTTGAACTCCCTTTTGTAATTGTGTAACAATATCAACCACCTTAACACCCTGGGTCCAAGAGGATCATATTCTTCTCGGTAACATTGGATCAATATAACTCAACGCCATGTTAAACAATGCCAAACCTGTTAGTCTTGGCAAACCATCTGCTACCACATTCCCCCTCCCCCCTTATAAGAAATCTCATAAGTATATCCCATGAGTTTTGCTACCCAGGTTGTTTTAGAGTAGTCACCTTTTGAGATAAATGAAATTTCAACCTTTATTGATTTGTTTTAATAATGTACTTTTTAGGCACTAAGTAGTGATGACATTGCTTGACTGCCATAAGAATAGCAAGTAATTCTTTTTCATACACAGAGAAATTTTGTTGTTTAGTTGAGATAGCCTTACTAACGAAACCTATAGGGGTTATCCTGCATCAAAACAGCTCCCAATCCTCTACAAGAGGCATCTGTCTCTACCACAAAAGTGTTTGAAAAATCTAGCAATGTATGACATGTGTAGTTGTTCAAGCATGTTTGAGCTGAACAAAAGATACCTGAGCCTCTTCATTCCACTAGAAAGAATATTTTATTAACAAATTAATTAGTGGCTTTGTTATAATACTAAAAGACCTTATAAATCTTCTATACTAGCCTGCAAGTCCCAAAAACCTACTTAACTTTCTAGAATTAGTAGGAACTGGCCATTCATTAGCTGCAAAAATTTTGTTCGGATCAGTTGCCGCTCCTTGACCAGAAACAATGTGACCCAAGTACTCTACTTAAGAACCACTAAATGAACACTTGGACTTCTTAGTAAACAAAGAACTGAGTCTTAACAACCCTTCCAAATGTTTTCAATGTTGTTGCTCACTGGGACTGTGAACTAAAATATCATCAAAGAAAACTAAGGTACACTCCCTTATCAAATGTTTAAAAGTGGAATTCTTAAGGGCCTGAAATGTCGCAGGTGTATTGGTAAGCCCAAAGAGCATCACCACAAATTAAAACAACCCTATGTGGGTTCTGAAAGCTGTTTCATGGATGTCCTGTTCTGCCATCCTAGTCTGGTGATACCCTGCCCTGATATGTAATTTAGAAAACCATACATAAGTTGAAAACCAGTTACCTTGCATCTTACATTGAAAGTTTTCACATAGCTGGTCACACTACAGACCTTTACTACTACTCATAGAAGGAAGCTTTATGGACGTAACATCTTAATGATCAACTTCAAATCAAGGAAATTATGTTTTGATCCATAATCTACCAAAATATGTATAATCCTAATAGCTATGGACCCTTTTATCCTCATTGTTGAAAAAGAAGGTACCTCCATAATAGGGATGACAATGGGTCGGGTTTGGGATGGATTTAGGTAATCCCAACCCCATACCCGATTAGGTTTGCTTGTCCCAAACCCGGCCCAAAACCCGTCGGGTTTGTGTCGGGTAATTACCCATCGGGTATCGAGTATACCCGCGGGTTTCGAGTAAACCCATTAATTTTTAAAACTTACTCAATGAGTATATCCGACCAAAAACCTTACTGACATCTATTAGGTAACTATTAACCAATTACATTTACCATTATTAAATATATATGTAAATGATTACAATGTATGAATATAAAATACTTAAATCATATAAAAACAATCAAAGACATAGATAACAAATAATATACACTAACTTTTTGGTAATTTTAGCACAAGATGACAATGTAGATATACAATTAGATATATTATGCATACATATTTAAAAAGATATATTAGAAATTATATTGGATATCTAATCGGGTAAACGGGTATACTTTATCGGGTAATCGGGTCGGGTAAACGGGTATATCATCAAATCCCAAACCCGTCCCAAACCCGCGAAAAAAATAAAAACTAATCCCATACCTGGACTCATACCCGATTACCAGACCCCAAACCCGTTCCAAATATGTCGGGTTTCAGATTTACCCATCGGGTTCGGGTTTGATTGCCATCCATAATGATATTTTTGTAGCCATTGAATTGGGCACGGGTGAATACAATATCTCTTCTATTCCTTCATTTATTTGAGACACATCTATGACAGACAATTGTTTAAATTTACAAACATGTCCATGGGTTATTTATTTTTTCACTACACCAAAAACATTCTCCTTTGGACCTTACCTCATCAAATTCTTTAAGAGTAAGCCTTCTAATAACCCTGTTAGAATTAGGACTAGGTAATAATACTAACTTATTAGATGATGTTGCATGTACATTTTTATTAACCACACCACTTGATGTGAAATTTTTTGAATTATTATCCTTCCATTTATTGAACTGATTTTTGTTTGTCGTATGATTTTTACTTTCATGTGACAAGTTATTAGCCTCATCTTGAATTCTAGCTAACAAATAGGCTTGAGGGAAATCTTTAGGCCTAACCTCCTAAAAAGTCTTACCGGACCACCAATGTCTGTTGTAACAGCTCTTAAAAATAAACTGATTGTATATTCATAATTGAGGTCGTAAGGTCGGTCAAAAACAAACTTAAAAGGTTGCTAGATACCTTAACTGGTAAGGGTAAGTAGGGTATCGGTCCATAGGAATACGTGGTTAGTGTTCAACTTTAAAACTAATTTTTTTTTATTTTAGAAATAGATTTATATTAAACCAAAGACAGCCAATTACAAGTGATACGTAGGTAAACGGGCCACAAGTTGCGCCACAACCCCTTTTTGATTTTTAAAGCAATTAGATTTGTTTGGTTGGTTTGGTTTGGTTTGGTTTTTAAAGAAACAAACTTGATTGTGATTTTGTAAACAAATTATGAAAAAAGAAGCAACCCCCTCAAGATTTCCAGTTCAATGATTCACCCAAACTTGTTTGAACTACTTAGATACCATATAGACATCGTCTAAGTTTTGAATAATAACATATGCAATCTACTTACCAAACCATATGTGTCAATAAGGCTTCCAATGATCAAAGGGCTCATGATATAAGAAAACTGAATACAAATGATAAAAGAAGAGTAATTACAACATACAACTTATTTAATTCCAAATAACCATAAGTATTCTTCAATAATGAAAAACAATCTTAAATACTAGACTCAACAAACTCTAAGTTTCACAAAAACGAACCATCTACCCGGAGGTGGTTACAAAGGAGTCTATGTAACACCTGAAAAATCTAATTAATAATAATCGTGATTAACCCATCAAGAGCATGGGTTAAAAATAATCTTGAAAATTAATCATAAAACACTTACTTAGAGTAGTTTGGTGATAAATTAAAATGAAGGACTAAACCTTAAGGACTAGTTTTGCCCTAAGGACAATGTAGGGATAATATTACTAACAAAACCAAAATTATGGTGATGGTTAGGGATTTCCATCGACCAAAACACCCACCACACACACACCTACAACACCAAACCCTGCTAAAAATCCACAATTGAAAGAGGAATCATCAACCAAATCACTGCATGTTAATGAAAAATAAGTCTCCATTGTAATCTGATTATAAGGCGGCTCAAGTGGGACCACGGAAGTTAAAGGTGAAACCGACACTCCCCAAAATGGGAAACTATAAGGTACGTAATGGTTCTTAATTATTTTCTAATAGAATCATTGCACTTAATTACAAGATAGTGTTCTTATGATGGGAAACCTTGTTGTATGGGAATCATAGACATAGACTACAATAGACATGTTCAACCGAAGCATACGTAGTCCTCGGGGCTATAGAGGCGGAGGTGTGTCTAGAAATCTTAACATGCTAGCAAACCATGGTAGAATTGAGCATCCTAGCAACCATAATGCAATGGTTACCATTTGAATACTCAAACGGGTCAAAATGGGAGCTTACGCTCAAGTAGCGCAAAAAAGGAACAAGACCAAGGTATAAGCAACCCTAAGCGGATTGTAGAACCCGAGGCCTCCCTATAGTCAAACAAGCCCAATGTATAAGCAACCCCGAGCGAGTTGTAGAGATCGAGGCACATAAATGTTATGATCAAATTTGACTATGTCTTGAATGATCAATATCAATGCAGCCCTTGATTTAAGAAAGGGTGGGAATCATGGGTTTGGGCTTAGGAAAAGAAGTCCGGATTCTAGCATAAATTCTCTTAGTCAAAGGGGCTAAGGCCACTCAAAGACGAGCGCTAGACGCTTGTTGGAACCATAGAACAGATTGGATATAAGCTTAGGTTATTAGACAATCCGCTCATATGAATAGGAGTAACCATGATCATAACAGGTCGACTTGGGTTGGGAAATTGCCAAACCGAATAATAGGTTATGAGGGATTAGAAAGCTAGATAAACAGTTTGATAAGTCACCATTCGAATCTTGAGAGTGTAAGTTTTCAAGTGTATTAGACTTCTTGGGTTCAAGATGGTCATACACATGAGTTGGGATGTGAAAAAAATGGCTACGTCATGGGTTTTGACCCCAAATAAGCAGCTCATAGCCGTAGCCTATGGCCCCGGGCCGTAAACTACGGCCAGAACAAATAGGATGGGCAGAAACTGCCGCCGTAGCTTACGACGGGGTCTCCTCAGCAACATTAACAAGGCCATAAGCTATGGCCTATAGCCGTAGCTTACGGCGGGCGATCTTGGAGATGGTTTTGTTGTTTTCAAAACTTGTTTTCATGCTTTCTAACCTTGTGTATTGTTTCCATGACAGGTGTAGGGTATGACGGACTTCCGGTGGTTGATCAAGCAAGTGAAACGAACCAAACAAACCAAGACACGACCAACCTTTTTGTTAGAATCATTTAGGAAACTTTTGGGTTTTAAATATTACCACTAAGTCTTCCGTTGTATTCAAGTTAAACCTTGAACTAGGCGTTTTTGTGTACATCCTTTAATCGCCCTTGTTCACATGTAGAAAGGCGCGAAAATTTTGTTGTCTAATAAGAATTAAAGTCTTGTTTAAAAAAATTAATCAATCCCGTGTTTTTACCTCCCATTAAGGCATTTAAAATATAATCACGAGTGAGGGTCTTACAGTCTAGCCACTCATTATCATCATATGATCTTTAATGGTTGTCTTGGATGTTAATTGCATGAAAGAATTGAATTAATTGAGGTTTTGGATGATAAAATTTGTGCTTGGGAGATCTACAACTAGGGTTAAAGGTTTTTTCGTTTGTGAGATGGTTAATCTTTAAATAGGGTTAAAACCCATAAAATTTGTAACTTAATTGACATATGGCGCCACCCGACACTAAAAGTGCAACAGGTGGTGCAGAACTCCAATTTGCCTACATTGTGCGGGCACCCTGCTAGTTATCTTCAAAGGCAGAGTCGATGTATGATGGAAAGTTAATCTTCCATTTTTACAAGTGTGGAAACATAAGATGCAAACAACTTCTTTTTCATATCTTCTGAAAACACTATTTTTCCAGTAGCTAATAGGTAACCAAATGTGAGACAAAATAAATTACTAGGCTAAAAAGGGCACTGGGCCGGGAAGCCTAGCCCATCTGGCTGAAACCGTAAAAGCACAAAACAACCCATAAGAGGATCAGGCTCAAACCAATGAACTCAAATAACTTCAAATTCTTGTGTTTTCTAAATTTGATTTAAATAATTATCGTATTTAATCAACACACCACCAATTAAGACACTCTCGGCTCAACCCACAGCTGGCTGACAACGCTAATCGAAGACTCAACATGCATCTCTCGTGACCTTGTCTCAACCTTTTGCAAGGTAATGAGTGGCATTTAACTTGTGTGTGTGTGTTTTGGTAAACTAACCAAGAGGTGAGGGGAGACATGTTACCACATTGCCATGTGTAGATAACTATTCTTAAAAGTTAAATCATAGTTTATTTTACATAAGATATAATATACTATGCCATTAAGCCAAATTAATGTTTTTACACCTAATCATTACAATATGATCATCTTTTTAACTGGTTAAAATCGACTCCCAAAGGTTTATAAATTAATTCTTTGAATGGAGGGGATATATTGATATAAGGGAAAATGACCGATATAGCCCGTTGACCGGGCCTTTTGCAAAAATAAACCTTGCACCCCCCTTAGGAGAGACGGGACACGGCTCCCAATGAGCCTGAACCGGCTCCCAAGGGGGCTTACCGTTTCAGCCAACAGACGACCGCCACGTGGCGTTGTTGATCCCGAGGCTGTCCCTGCCGTCTAAAGCCGTCTTGGGAACCGTCTGAACCGGCTGAACCGTCTGAAAATTGTATATAAATACCGGATTTCATTTAAGAAAACTTGCACCGTCCAAACCTTTCATCTTCCAAAATGTTTTTTGGTTTGCCAACCGAAGCCTACCGGCTTACGAAAATAATGGCCGATTACTTGGATTGTTGTTTCATCTGCGTACGACTACTTGGATTGTTGTTGCATCTGCGCGTGGGTTAACCCGTGTAATTTGCATTGACAATGTGGTAGTCTATTTTATTTGCAAGAAGAGTTCTTTGTCTATGTGGCGCACATACACCATTCAAACAAAGTTCTTAGTTCTTAGCAAGTAAATTTAGGAAGTTTGTTGTAATAGTATAGTTTGGGAAGTTTGTTGTAATAGTATAGTTTGTTTATTGTTTTTGTAATAATATTGTTATTGTAATATTAACGAAATATTTACTTTTATATAAAAAAACACTAAAAAAACATTAATAAACATAAATAAACATAAATAAACACTAAAAAAACATAAATAAACATTAATAAACATTAAATAAAATTCGATTACAAACTAATTAAGATAATCCCTCATCATTTGCCAGGCGGACAAATTTTTAAATTCTTTGCCCTGCCCGTTTTTATATTGTCTTAGGGAGTGTCGGATTGACGTGTCTTCGGGAAAGCCACGGGGTACATCCTGAAGTGTCGCGTTGTGGTACGAGTTGAAGATTTGACATTTCGTTGTCAAATCATTCAATTTCCGGCTAAGTGAGTCCGTTGTCCGGTCAGACCCACCAACCAGCCGGTTATACTCGTGCTGGATACGAAACCATTTGTTCGTTTGGTGGGTGCTCTCTTCAACATGGCGCCAAGCCGATACAAGTGCAATCTCTTGCTCTTCGGTCCATCGTTGGGGTGCCATTTCTGTCAGACGGTGGTGGTGGACGGTGTGGTTGTGTGGTGGTGCTGTTACTGTTAGACGGTGGTGGTGGTGGTTTGGATGCTGCTACTACTGTTAGACGGTGGTGGTGGTTTGGGTGTTCTGACGGGAGACGGGAGAAGGTATTTATAGGTGGTGACCTGGACACCGAAGCGTCGAACCATCGGGACTCACCGGAGACGACGTCTCGGGAGACGGCGAGGTCACCATTGTAAAATGTGACCCGGCTGAAAAAGCCGGTTCCCGAAAGACCCGAAAGCCGGTTCCCGAAACACTTGAGCCGGTTCAGACGGTTCCCAAGACGGCTTTAGACGGCAGGGACAGCCTCGGGATCTACAACGCCACGTGGCGGTCGTCCGTTGGCTGAAACGGTAAGCCCCCTTGGGAGCCGGTTCAGGCTCATTGGGAGCCGTGTCCCGTCTCTCCTAAGGGGGGTGCAAGGGTTATTTGTGCAAATGGGCCGGTCAACGGGCTATATCGGTCATTTTCCCTTGATATAACCTAAGCTGTCAATTTTATTATTTTAAATTACATTTCTTAATAATAATTATAAAATGAAATACAGAATGTAAGATGACTTTACATTCGTTGTTTTTCTCCACTCATATCTTATCAACACTTATCCGCTTACTATATGCATGAGAATACAAGACAGTTGGTTGAAATTCATTCCTATAAAACAATCGTTCTTTCACTGCACTCACCTTATCTCCACTCATATCTCATCTTCATTCCTCACATACAAACCACTACTTACTCTCATTCCCAGTTTACTATTGTTAACAATGGCTGATGCTGCTGTTTCTGCACTTGTCAACTTCGTATTTGAGAAGCTCGCTGATGAAGTATTCAAGAAGTATGCTCGCGCTCAGGGTATTCACTCCGAGCTCGAGAAACTGGGGGAAAAACTGTCCCAGGTTAAAGCTCTGCTGTATGATGCTTCTGACAAAGAAATAAAAGAAGAAACTGTTAAACAGTGGCTGAATCGTCTCCAACATGCGGCTTATGATATAGAAGACGTACTCGATGACGTGGCTACTGAAGCCATGCGTCTTGAGCTGGCCCAGGAATCATCAGGAGCAAGCACAAGCAAGGTAAGAAACCTGATCGTGCCAAGTTGCTGCACCAATTTCACACTCAGTCATAGGTTGAGTTCCAAGATAGATAGGATCACTACCAACTTACAACAACTATATACAGAAAAATCTGAGATAGGTTTGACTGTGAAAGAAAAACAAAAAGATTCTAATAGAGGAAATGAAACCTCTTTGCTAGAATCTTACGTTGTTGGACGACAAGGTGAGAAAGAGAAATTTCTAAACAAGTTGTTAGGTGGTGAGTCATCTGAGGAAAAGTTTAGCATCATACCCATAGTTGGTATGGGAGGGGTTGGGAAGACCACTCTAGCTAGACTTTTGTATAACGATACAAAGGTGCAGGCTCACTTTGATCTCAAGTCATGGGTTTGTGTCTCTGATGATTTTGATATATTCAAGATAAGCAATACTATATTTCAAGCTGTGTCCGGGGAAAGGAAGAAATTTGAAGATTTAAATCAGCTTCAAATTGATCTTACCGAGCAATTTAAAGACAAGCGATTTCTACTAGTACTTGATGATGTGTGGACCGAGAACTATGACCTTTGGGAAAAGCTAGTGCGACCACTAAATTTTGGGGCTTCTGGAAGTATGGTAATCATCACAACTCGCAAGAATGAGCTACTCAAAATGCTAGGTTTTGATCATCTAGACCTTGTAGAGAGTTTGTCGAGTCAAGATGCTTTGTCTTTATTGGCTTTCCACGCATTGGGTGTGGATAACTTTGATTCATACCCAGACCTTAGGGAAAAAGGTAAAGCTATTGTGCAAAGGTGTGGTACTTTGCCTTTGGCTTTAAAAGCAATAGGAAGGCTATTGAGATCAGCAACAAAAGAAAAATGGGATGACGTGTTAAATAGTAATATATGGGATTCAAAATATGTTGGTGATCTTTCTGCAGACTGGAAGGTGATTTTTCCAGCCCTTATGATAAGCTACCATGATCTCTCAGCAAATTTGAAGCGGTTGTTCACATATTGCTCCTTGTTCCCTAAGGACTTCTTGTTTAACAAAGAGGAGTTAGTCTTATTGTGGATGGCGGAAGGGTTTCTAAACCAATCAACTGCAACCAAGTCACAAGAAGACTTTGGCCGAGAAGATTTTGAAGCATTGGTATCAAGAACCTTTTTTCAGCATGCACCTAATGATGAATCGTTATACGTGATGCATGATCTGTTAGAACACTTACAGTAAATGGAGACCGATCAAATTCTGCAAAAAGAAACAAACAGAAAGAAATAAACGGATTAACAGAACCGGGCTTGTGTTTGACACAATTCCCTTAAACAGATTCGTCGTCTGTTCCCAGGGTACACCGGTTCAACAGCGCGGCTCGGTGCACTGCGGACTATAACACTTGCCTGAAAATTAACCGGAAGTCGCCTGCTTCTGAACGGATGTTTACTGCAGCAACAGAGTTTACGTGAGAGAGTGTTTTATCTGTGTTGTCTCTATGCTGCAACACAGGAAGTTCTATTATATAATCAAAACCATCAGCATGAAACTGACGTGATTAATCACTATTAATCACAAATAATGATGGTAATGATTACGGATTAATCACTCTTAAAGCTGAAGACCAAGAGTCTTCGTAACCGTAGCTGAAGACCAGGAGGTGTGTAACTCCTCCTTCTGGAAGCATTCTTTTAAGTCACAAAAATAAATGGGTAGCAAAAACCGTGTCGCGCGGACCCGGGTTTTTCGAGCTGCATTCGTGTCCGCAGATGCGGGCGTCGCGTTGGTTCAAGAATTTTTCCCGAACCAGAGCCCATTTTTTGCACCCCCCCCTGCGCGCGCGGGTAGGTGCTAGAGTATAAAGTAACTTAACATTTTGAATCTTCCACATAAGCTTTACCTTATAAAGTCTTCCACTTTCCATCTCCCAACCAATGTGGGACAAGGCCAACTCACATTCACATAAACAATTTCCAACAATCCCCCACATGAATGGGAGTTATTCACAGAAACAATCTCATTCCGATTAAATTTCAACAGTTGAGTTTTGCATACGATAGGTAGGTGTGACCCTTTGAACCTTCGCTTATGAAACGCACTTAGCCTACTGGCTCTGAGTAGAACGCGATGTCTTTGAACTCGTCTGCCGTTTGTGTAGACGACAATACGCTTCACACAAAACTCTCCTTGACAACGTCAAGTCCTCATTGTTGTGTCCGTTATGGTCATGGACACGTGCCTGGTTCTGCGAGAGCTATTAAGTATTGTGCCCCAACAATACCCTTTGAAGCGACCCCACTTCTCTCTCACATAGGTGATTTACTGGGACTGGTTACCTCAGTCAAATCATTAAAAGCCATAAGCTTAACCTCAACCTTTGTCACTTTTAGGAATGGACTAGGAAGCTAGTTTAAAGTAAGCTCCCTTTTTCAAACGTGGGCCAACTCCCCCCACAGTGACCTTCGCCAGTTCATACAATTAGGTTGTCCTATTGAACTCAGATCTTGGGATCTCCAGTCAGCTGAGTTAGGTTTCCTTCGCATAAACCTAGCCTTTCATGGGCTTTAGTCCCATTCCCATTGACGACTTCTGAACTAACTCTCTGCTTAAGCCTTTTGTTAGCGGATCCGCAATGTTATCCTTTGACTTCACATAGTCAACAGCGATAACTCCTGTAGAGATTAGTTGTCGTACCGTCTTATGTCTACGTCTTATATGCCTGTTCTTACCGTTGTACATTGTGCTATGAGCTCTGCCAATTGCCGATTGGCTATCACAATGTATACATATGGCCGATGCCGGCTTCGGCCACCTTGGTATATCCTCAACAAATTGACGTAGCCATTCTGCCTCTTCACTTGCTTTATCTAAAGCAATGAATTCTGATTCCATCGTGGATCTAGCAATAACAGTTTGCTTAGATGATTTCCACGATATCGCTGCACCACCAAGTGTGAATACATACCCACTTGTTGCTCTGGAATCACTCGTGTCAGATATCCAATTTGCATCACAGTAACCTTCAATAACTGCTGGATATCTACTATAATGCAGCCCGTAATCCCGTGTGTATCTCAAGTACCGAAGTACCCGTGTCATGCAACCCCAATGAGTTGAATTTGGGTTGCTCGTGTACCTACTTAGTCTGCTTACAGCATATGCTAAGTCTGGTCTGGTACAACTCATTAGATACATCAGGCTGCCAATAATTCTTGAGTACTCTAATTGGTTAACAGGCTCATCTCGATTTTTAGTTAGATGTTGACTCGTGTCAATAGGAGTTCTAGCCACATTAGAGTCATTTGCATTGAATTTCTCAAGAATTTTGTCCACATAGTGAGACTGACTTATCACAAGTCCATTCTGGGTTCGCGTGATTTGTACTCCCAAAATCACATCCGCTAATCCCATATCTTTCATGTCAAATCTTGCTCTTAGGACGTCCTTTGTAGATTTTATCATTTTCTCATTGCTACCAGCAATGAGCATGTCATCCACATACAGACATAAGATGACATATCCATCTGGTGTATCTTTCACATACACACACTTGTCACATTCGTTTATTTTAAACCCAGAATCAAGCATGACATGATCAAACTTTTGATGCCATTGTTTTGGAGCTTGTTTCAAACCATATAAAGATTTTACAAGCTTGCATACTTTCTTTTCTTGTCCCTTGGCTATGAAACCCTCAGGTTGTTCCATGTAAATCTCTTCCTCTAGATTTCCATTTAAGAAAGCCGTTTTCACATCCATTTGGTGAACTTCCAAATTTCTAATGGCTGCAATGGCAAGAACCATCCTGATGGATGTTATTCGCGTAACAGGCGAATATGTGTCAAAATAATCCAAGCCTTCTCGCTGTTTATATCCTTTGATCACCAATCTTGCCTTGTATTTATCAATGGTGCCATCTGGCTTCATCTTTTTCTTGAAGATCCATCGATATCCTAGTGGTTTGCATCCCGCAGGAAGATCCACTAATTCCCATGTGTGGTTTTGTAAAATAGAATCTATTTCACATTTTATGGCCTCCTTCCACTGAGGTCCATCTGAGGATTTTACCGCTTGTTGGTAAGTTTGCGGTTCCTCCTCGACCACATAGGTGAGGAAATCTGGACCAAAGGATTTTTCAGTCCTTTGTCTTTTACTCCTTCGGATTTCTCCTACATCAGTTTGAGGTTCATCATTTGCAACCTCTTCTCTTGAAGACCTTTCCCCAATTGGGTTTGATGGGCCTGGTTCATCATATAGAACATTCTCAACAAATGGGTTTGGTGAACCCAGTTTAGGCCTTTCCAAGCATGGAAATATGTGTTCGAACCAAGAAGCATCCTTAGACTCTAATATAGTGTCCTTTGACACTCCAGGATTCTTCGAGTCATGCACTAGAAATCGAAGTGGACCACCCAGACGAGTGTATCCAATGAACACACAATCTACAGTTTTGGGTCCTATCACAAGACGCTTTGGTGGTGTCACTACCACCTTAGCTAGGCACCCCCACACTCGCAAGTGGTTATATGATGGTTTGACTCCCGTCCATGATTCATACGGTGTTACGTCCTTCTTCTTACGGGGAACTAGATTTAGAATGAAGTTTGCTGATAACAGCGCTTCCCCCCACATGTCCTCGCTCATCCCAGAGCTTATCAACATGGCATTCATCATTTCTTTCAATGTTCGGTTTTTCCGTTCTGCCATGCCATTTGATTGTGGAGAATAAGGAGGTGTGAGTTCATGTATGATTCCACTTTTTGCACACACATCAGCAAAAGGTGAAACATACTCACCACCTCTATCACTTCTCACCTTTTTTATCTTTCGGTTAAGTTGATTTTCAACTTCGGCTTTGAACACAACAAATTTGTCAATAGCCTCATCCTTACTCTTAAGTAAGTACACATAGCAAAATCGTGTGCTATCATCAATAAATGTTATGAAATACTTGTTCCCACCTCTAGTAGGAATAGCTTTCAAATCACACAAATCTGTGTGGATCAAATCAAGGGGACCGGTGATTCGTTCAACCTTTTTGAATGACGTTCGTGTTTGTTTTGCTTCGACACAAGTTTCACACTTATAGTTTGAGTCAATGTCAATTTTTGGTATGCTATTCAATTTAATCAAGTGACGAATAGAATTAAAATTCACATGACCTAGTCTACCATGCCACACATTAGAAGACTCAAGCAAGTAAGCAGAACTAGCGTTATTCATTCCATTCATGACGGTTACATTCAACTTGAACATACCATTAAGGGCATAGCCCTTACCAACATACATACCATTTTTGGTCAACACGACCTTATCAGACTCAAACACCATTTTAAAGCCAAACTTGTTCAACTGCCAACCAGACACGAGATTCTTACGAATCTCAGGAACATACAACACATTTGACAAAGTAAGTTCCTTTCCCGAAGTCATCTTTAAGATCACATTTCCTTCTCCTTTGACATCAGCAGTTGCGGAGTTTCCCATAAAGAGCTTTTCACCAGTAACCTCCTTGAAGGTTTCGAACAAGCTCTTGTCACATGCCGGGTTGCCCCGGTATCAACCCACCAGTCCTTGGCATCCGTACCTACCAGGTTTGCTTCGGTCACCATCATTGACAAATCAGAAATCATAGCAACAAGCTTATCAATCATGTTAGCTTGTTGGGCATTTTCCTTCTTGGAAAGCTTGCATTCACTCGCTTTATGCCCCGGTTTGTCACAGTTATAGCAAGTTCCATTGAACTTCTTCTTCCCAACCCCACCTTTAGGTCCAAGGTGGGAGCTCTTCCCATTGGTTTTCTTAAACCCAGCCCGTTTGTTGCTTTTGTTGCCTTTGTTACCCTTAGATGATTGACCATGTTCAACCACATTAGCTTTAGCGGTTTCAGGAATGACATTCTTCTTTTGAGCAACTTTGTTGTCTTCTTCAATACGAAGACGCACAACTAAATCTTCAATTGTCATTTCCTTTCGCTTATGCTTCAAGTAGTTCTTGAAATCAATCCAACTTGGCGGCAATTTTTCAATGATAGCCGCAACTTGGAATGTCTCGCTCAACATCATTCCTTCGGCATGAATATCATGAAGAATCACTTGCAATTCTTGAACTTGACTCATAACAGTTTTTGAGTCCACCATACAAAAATCCAAGAACTTAGCCACCACAAATTTCTTTGTGCCCGCATCTTCAGTTTTATACTTGCGTTCCAAAGATTCCCATAACTCTTTGGCAGTAACAGCTTTACAATACACATTGTAGAGCGAATCAACCATTCCATTCAGGATATAGTTTCTGCACAAGAAATCAGAATGATTCCAAGCCTGAACCGCGCTCACAGTTTGAGCATTCATATCCTCTTCAGCAACACGAGGAGCGGTTTCAGTCAAGAACCTAGCAAGGTTCAATGTTGTTAAATAAAACAACATCTTTTGCTGCCATCGTTTGAAGTTTACACCAGCAAACTTCTCGGGTTTTTTCTGCGTGGCTAGCCATAGCAGCAGGCAAAGGCGCCACCAAGGCAGCGGTAACAGCAACTGCAGACGTGAACACTGCAGAGAGTCCAACAGTGGAACTCGTGAGAGGAGCAGAAGAAATCAAGGGCTGGGACGAATTCTCCATTACTGAAAATGAAATCAGAAATATTAGAACAAAATCTGTTTAAGTTTGTTAGAACACTTACAGTAAATGGAGACCGATCAAATTCTGCAAAAAGAAACAAACAGAAAGAAATAAACGGATTAACAGAACCGGGCTTGTGTTTGACACAATTCCCTTAAACAGATTCGTCGTCTGTTCCCAGGGTACACCGGTTCAACAGCGCGGCTCGGTGCACTGCGGACTATAACACTTGCCTGAAAATTAACCGGAAGTCGCCTGCTTCTGAACGGATGTTTACTGCAGCAACAGAGTTTACGTGAGAGAGTGTTTTATCTGTGTTGTCTCTATGCTGCAACACAGGAAGTTCTATTATATAATCAAAACCATCAGCATGAAACTGACGTGATTAATCACTATTAATCACAAATAATGATGGTAATGATTACGGATTAATCACTCTTAAAGCTGAAGACCAAGAGTCTTCGTAACCGTAGCTGAAGACCAGGAGGTGTGTAACTCCTCCTTCTGGAAGCATTCTTTTAAGTCACAAAAATAAATGGGTAGCAAAAACCGTGTCGCGCGGACCCGGGTTTTTCGAGCTGCATTCGTGTCCGCAGATGCGGGCGTCGCGTTGGTTCAAGAATTTTTCCCGAACCAGAGCCCATTTTTTGCACCCCCCCCTGCGCGCGCGGGTAGGTGCTAGAGTATAAAGTAACTTAACATTTTGAATCTTCCACATAAGCTTTACCTTATAAAGTCTTCCACTTTCCATCTCCCAACCAATGTGGGACAAGGCCAACTCACATTCACATAAACAATTTCCAACATGATCTGATGAGTGACTTGGCCACGTTTGTTGCTGAAGAATTCTTTTTAAGGTTTGAGAATCATACCAAGCCGAGTAATGAAGCTTTGACAAGGTACCGTCATATGTCATTTGTTCATGAAGAATATGAAGCTTACAAGGAGTTTGATCAATTTAAAAGGGCTAGAAGTCTGAGAACATTGATGGCAGTATCTATGAATCAGAACTGGTTTTACTTTTCCAGTAAGATTTTAGTTGACTTACTTCCTCAGTTACCACTATTAAGGGTCCTTTCTTTGACGGGATCTCGCATAAGTGAGGTACCCGATTTCATTGGTAGTTTGAAGCACTTGAGGTATCTTAACTTGTCTCGAACTAACATCGAAAAGTTACCAGAGAATATTGGTAATCTTTTTAATCTGCAGACGCTAATCATTTGTGGCTGTAACTATTTGACTACGTTACCTAAAAGCTTCTCAAAGCTCAAAAAGTTGCGACATTTTGACATTAGGGATACTCGGAGTTTGAACAAGCTTCCCTTGGGGATTGGTGAGCTGAAAAGCCTACAAATTCTCTCCAATATGGTCGTTGGAACAGACGGTGGCTTTGCTATAACTGAGCTTAAAGGATTAAATAATCTCCATGGGGAACTTTCCATTGAAAGGTTGTGCAAAGTGCAAAGCACAATGGATATTCATGAGACAAAACTATCTCTTAAAAGGCTTACTAAGTTAGAGCTGAATTGGGATGATGGTTCTCAACATGGAACACTTGAAAAGGAGGTTCTCAGAGCGTTAGAGCCTAATAGTGAATGGTTGAAAGGGCTTTCAATTGATTCATATCCGGGAATAGAGTTTCCAGAATGGGTTGGGCATCCCTCTTTTCATCAGCTGGTTCGTGTGTCCATAAGAAACTGTAAAAACTGTACATCTCTACCACCACTTGGGCAACTACCTTCACTTAAGGAGTTGTTTATAGATGACATGCCTAATGTTAAATTCATAGGTTCAGAGTTAACTGGCACCGACCAGTTTACTGTTTCTGCCTTCCCTTCACTGGAAATCCTAACGTTTAGAAATATGAAGGGGTGGGAGGTATGGTCAACCAATAACGAGGTTTTTGATGCAGTGTTTCCATGCCTTCGGGTGCTTAACATACAAGAGTGTCCCCAACTGATTGAAGTCTCACTTAAACCATTACTTTCGGTTAAGATTCTACGGTTTAAAAATGTGCATGGGTGGAAGGGATGGTCAACCAACAATGAGGTTCTAGTGATTCCATACCTTCAAAAACTTCATATAGAAGAGTGTTCTCTATTGATTAAATTCTCACATGAAACAATCAATAGCGATGTTTCAGTGCTTCCATCCCTTAGAGAACTTCATATGACAAGGTGTCCCGAATTGATTGAATTCTCACCTGAAAAACTACCTAAACTTGAAATTTTACGGTTTCAAGATATGGTGGGATGGAAGATATGGTCAACCAAAGATACAGTTTTTCCATGCCTTCGTGAGCTTTATATAGAAAGTTGTCCCCAATTGGTTGAGGTCTCAGCTGAAGCACTACCTTTGCTAAGGGTTTTAAGGATTTCTAAATGTGGTGGTGGTGTATTGAGAAGTTTGGTTCAGGCAGCTCCATCAATCACTATGTTGGATATAAGTTATATTTCAGGACTTACATATGAGGTGTGGAGAGGTGTTATAGAGCATATTGGGGCAGTTGAAGAATTAACAATATGGGAATGTAATGAAATAAGATACTTGTGGGAATCGGAAGAAGAAGCGAGTAAGGTTCTTGTGAATATAAAGAAACTGGAAGTACGTTCTTGTTCAAACTTGGTGAGTTTAGGAGAGAAAGAAGAGGAGGATAATTTTGGGAGCAGCGTCTTGTCATCTCTTAGGTCGTTGAATGTATATGGTTGTGACAAAATGGAGCGTTGTTGTTGTCCAAATAGCATTGAAAGTTTGAGTATACAATGGTGTAGATCACTTACACATGTATCCTTCCTAACATCAGCAACAGGAAGAGGAGGAGGGCAGAAGCTTAAGTCACTTGAAATAATTGATTGTAGTAAACTGATGGAAAAGATCAACAACATCAGCACGGGAGTGCTTGAAAGCATAAGTATATGGGAGTGGACCAATTTGAAATCACTGATGGAATTGGGTAACTTCATTTACCTTACTCAGTTGTCTCTATACAATTGTCCAAGTCTTGAGTCATTTCCTGACATCCCACTGCCTGTTCTCACCCATCTGGAAATAGGAAAGTGTGAAAGAATGGAGTCATTTCCTGCCCATCAAATGACAAATCTCACCTCATTACAAAAATTGGTGATCAGAGATTGTCCAAGTATTGATGCTTCCAGTCATGGTGGGGTTTGGCCCCCCAATTTGTGTTCCCTTGAAATAGGGAGGTTGAAGAAGCCAATGACAGAGTGGGGCCCTCAGACTTTCCCATCTTCCCTTGTTGAACTAAAGTTATATTATGAAGATGATGTGAAGAATTTCAGACAATTGTCCCACCTATTCCCTTCCTCTCTTACTGAACTTGCGATAAGATATTTTGAAAAACTGGAATCACTTTCAATGGGACTCCAACACCTCACCTCCCTCCAATTTCTCATCATTAAGTCCTGCCCAAAGCTGAAACATCTGCCAAAACACCTCACCTCCCTCCAACATCTCGAAATTTGGTGGTGCCCTAATCTGAAACATCTGCCAAAACACTTGCTGCCTTCACTTTTGAGTTTGTTTATCTCTGACTGCCCAAAACTAAGAAAAAGGTGGGAAGGAAGAGGCTCCCACTACTATTCCCTCATCTCTCATATCCCTGAAATTGGCCTTTACCAAGGTACTTTTTTTTATACGTGTAATTTATGCATATTATTTTACTTTCATTTAATCAACAAATCTTACATTCCATCTCAAGGCAGTTAAGTAAATTATTCAGAAAATACTGAAAATGCTTATTGGGAAGACGCTAATGTGTTTATTTGCAATGCAGAATAGCCTTGATTGGGCTGTAGCTGTAGCCACATTTAATGGGTTTCGAAAGAGGAAGTGGGCATGTTGGCATTTTACTTTATGAAGGATTTTATATATGCTGAGGTAATTGTTTTTTTGAAAGGATTAATTCAATTCAGAACTGGACATAATCTTAATAAGTTAACTAAAACCTCTACAAGGAGTCACATTTTTAAATAAATTACTAGTGTGAACCACCTCTATGATGCCTATAAGGTGTTTGATGAAATGCCTTAAGTGTGACTTTGGTATACTTTGGAGACTTTTGCTTTAGTTGTGTTCTAAACGTTATAATGAATATAAATATGCATGATGGAATATGTATATGTATGTATGATTATAGTTAGGAGTCCTTGTTGCGCAAAGAATAAAAATCATGTAGAAAGGCAGAACTTGGGAAAAGGGGTCCGTAACAGGTCAAATGAGAGAATGCAACATTTATTTGTATTATGTGGTATGAACGAATGCATAAATAAACATAACAAAGTTTGAAGGCAATATGGACTCTTATGCAAACATTGAGATTTTAAATGACCCGTACGTGTATTGAATGGTTAATTTTATAGGAATCTTGAACCATAAAGAGTAGGTGTGATTTAAAGAGGTTGAAGATATGATCAAGGAATCAATACCAATTTTTTTTACTTTCTTTCAGGTTGAAGATATGATCAAGGAAAACAACACTATTCAATGATGGAGAAAGCATGGTTTTGTTAACCTAATGTTATGTCAATTGTCCCACCTATTCCCTTCTTCTCTTACTAAACTTAGAATCGATAATTTGTGAAAAGCTGGAATCACTTTCAATGAGACTAGGACACCTCACCTCCCTCCAGCATCTCACCATTTGCCAAAACTTTTGAGTTTGGAAATATATGGATGCCCAAAACTGAGAAAAAAGTGTGAAGGAAGAGGCTCCCACTACTATCCCCTCATCTCTCATATCCCCAAAATCAAAGGTACTTTTTTATTGATTAACCCTTTGAGTCCCTTTGTGTTTTTGATATGTTAAAATTATATATTTTATTGTGCTTTCATTTAAAACATATTTTTCTAGAATTTAAACATTGACATAAATTATTAGTATTTAACAAGAATTTGACCACACTACAATATGTTTTGTCACTTAGTAACATTATATGGAATGTTATTTGTCACATCTCAAATTTTGGGTATGTTCTTAAACTCACATTTTTGATTTTCAAGGATTTTATATATGTTGAGGTAACTGTTTTATCAAATAAACTTACTATAAATAATCATTAATTTGATTGTGTAGATTGAATTGGGGTGGATTAATGGTCAAGGTTCTTATTGAATTGTGGTGTTTGATGGAATGCCTTAACTGTGAATTTCGTA
Source organism: Ambrosia artemisiifolia (assembly GCA_032199755.1). NCBI lineage: Eukaryota > Viridiplantae > Streptophyta > Magnoliopsida > Asterales > Asteraceae > Ambrosia > Ambrosia artemisiifolia. The sequence continues at coordinate 46,087,208 of CM063527.1, read as the reverse complement.
TAATTTGGATATTTTGATTTAGATGTGTACTAAATATTATAATGAATGAAAAAAAATATAAATATGCATGTTGGTATATGTATATACATGTATGATTATGGTTACAAGTCCTTGTTGAGTAAATGAACAAAAATCATGTAGAATGGAATACCTTTGGAAAGGGGGTCTGTAACAGGTCAAATGAGAGAATGTAATGTTTATCTATTATATGTGGTATACACATAAATAAAGATTGCAAAGTTTGAAGGCAATATGGACTTGATGTAAACAATAAGATTTTAATTGACCTGTATGTGTGTTGAATGGCTACTTGAATAGGAATCTTGAACATAACGAGTATGAGTGACTTAAGGAGCTTGAAGATATGATCAAGGAATCGTGACCTACAAGAAAAGAGCTATAAGGTAAATGTTTCTTCACTCCATATTCATTACAGGCTTATAGAACGTTATATATGTAAAAGCATATTGTAGCTTTACAACCCACAAAGAGAAACTGAAACCAACTCAAGGATGCAGAAAGTATGGTTTTGTGAAGCTCAGATTTTTATAGATTCAACAGTTTGACTTTTTAAGTCATAGGTCAACTCACAAAAATAAATTAAATTAGTCTCTATTTTTACAGATTCAACAGTTATTCTTTCTGCTGTAGACAAGGCCTGAGTTGTTATTTTTACCTTAAGATCAAGCTGTTTGGGCCATTAGAGTAACAACCAATCAGCCTGTCTTTATGTGTGATATTAAACAGGTCAGAGTTTTCTAAAAACTGTTGTGATATACGCACAGATTGTGGTTTACTACTGTGCATCAATTTTATTTTTTTTCTTTGTAGATGATCACTGAATTTAAAGAAGAAAAACATTAGTTGGAATAACAAAAAACAAAAAATCTTAAAAAGTCAGCTTTTTTCTTTCTTTCAGGTTTAGACTGTGTGTGATTTTGAATTGAACAATGTTTATGCATCCCTGAACCCCAAGGAAGACGACACTATTCAAGGATGGAGAGCAAGGTTTTGTGAAGCTCGGATTTTTACAGATTCAACATTTGAATTTTTAAGTTGTAGGTCAACTCACAAAAATAAGGTATGTTTTGGTCTCATCATGATGAAATATTGATAAACATATCATCTATGTTGAGTCATGTTAGAATTAATTGTTTGTAAAATTAATTGATTTGTGTGTTGGAAATGAGGATAGTGATTGCTTCTTCAATTGCAATGCAGGGAACAAAAAGGTTGCACTCAATTGTCCTTCAAAAGTGGAATTGGCTGTCGAAAGAGAAATTTTGATTCTTCATATTTTATATTGAAATTCAAGCAAACATAACGGCATAATAGAATTTTATCTTGAGCACAATTGGTTCACCAGTTAGGTTTCTTATCTTTAACTTAGATGCAACATATTTGTATTCAGAGCTTTAGTTTTTATTGAGTTAGGACACATGATGGGTTCATATTAATTCTTGTGATCATTGTTTAATTGTGTTCATTAAATGACCAATTATTGGTGAATCTCCTGATAATGTCATCCCTCCCTAGATAGACTCTGCATGTGTAATTGATGTCTGGTTGGTTCGTTTGCTATTATTCGTGCCTAAAGTTAGGCAATCAAGTAATATGTTGTAACATCTCAACATATTATTAAAGATGGCTGAATTGATTAAAATAACAAGAAACTTGATTTCGGGTGTTAATGGGTTGGTGTGAAAGACCCTTATGAAGCCTACAATGTGTTTGATGTCATGATTTAAGTGTGAATTGGTATAAATTTGGAGAATTTTCTTTTGCTGTGCTCTAAACTTTATAATGAATATAAATATGCATGGCGGAATATGTATATACAAGTATGATTATGGTTAGAAGTCTTTGTTGAGCAAATAAAAAAAAATCTATGTTATATGGTATGAACAAATACATAAATAAAGATAACAAAGTTAGAATCATTAACCCAGATCATTCAGTGGTCCTTGTAAATTATAACTTAAAAATTGCACCTAAAAGTCAAACTCATCACACATGCTGCTGACTTTATTTTAACACTTACCTGGTCCATAAGTTACTTAGGATCTTATGACAAATTTCACCTCATTGTTATCCAGCATTCATTTCATATTTCAAGGTACATAATCCGGTCGAACTTGAACCGTAGTCTGTCTGATTGGTTAAAAAGTCAACACTGGCTGTCATTTTGCTCATAAAGTCAAACTTCATTCCTTGAACTTGAACCATAGTCTGAGGTGTTGAGCTAAAAGTCTTTGCTGCAAGTTGGTGCTCTGATATGTATTCAACCATTTAGCTAAAAATATCACTGCAGAAATTTGCTATAATTGACGTTTATTGTGTTTATCAACTATAGGTTTAGACTTACACATGTATCCTTCCCAACATCAGCAACACGAGGAGGAGGGCAGAAGCTTAAGTCACTTGATATAGTTGGTTGCAGTAGACTCATGGAAAAGATCAACATCAGCACAGGAGTGCTTGAAAGAATAAATATAAGAAGTTTGACCAATTTGAAATCAATGATGCAATTGGGTAACTTCATTTACCTTACTGAGTTGTATCTAAAATGTGAAAGAATTGGTGATCAGAGATTGGTTGAAGAACCCAATGTCAGGGTGGGGCCCTCAGAGTTTCCCATCTTCACTTGTTGAGCTTAAGTTATATGATGAAGCTGATGTGAAGAATTTCAGACAATTGCGCCACCTATTACCTTCTTCTCTTACCAAACAGCTGCTGCCTTCACTTTTGATTTTGCACATCAGAGGATGCCGAAAACTGAGACAAAGGTGTGAAGGAAGATACTATCTCCTCATCTCTCATATCCCTGAAATCGATATGTAATCAGGTACTTTTTTATTAAATAACCTTCTCTCATCTCTCAAGGCAGTTAAGTAAATTATTCAGAAAATATGAGATTTATTAAGATCTTTGACACATCTTTTTCTTTTCCAGATATGGATTGAATTAAATGAGGCTAGAAGAAACTGATAATGCCAGCATGTTCTATGGAGAAAGCAAGGTTTTGTGAAGCTTAGATTTTTACAAATTCAGCATTTGACTTTTGTAGCCGTTGGTCAACTCACAAACATAAATAAGGTAAGTTCCAGTCTCATCAATGATAAAATATTGATAAACATATCATCGATGTTGTGTTGGGAAGAACTAAAGGAGATGATGATAGTGATCATGTTGGATCACATGAGAGTTGAATTAGTTGTTTTAATATTAAAATGTTTAATTGCAATGCAGGAAACAAAATATTGAATATTGAAAGAATAGTTACTGAACTTAACTTGGGAGCTAGAGAGAGAAATACAAGACGAGCTTAATTGAAAGTTAAAAAGGTTGGAGTAAATTGTGTTGGAGCTACTTTTAATCGTGTGGCATAGTACCCCAAGGGCTAAGGCAGTCGTCAAAACAGGAATCTCATAATAGATTATTCTCTTGATCACAATTGGTTCACTGGTTTGTTTTTGTTATGTTTAACTTTGATGCAACGTATTTGGATACAACGCTTTAATTTTTATTGTTCTATGACACATGGTTTCATATTTATTTTTGGGATCATTGTTTGGTTTTGTTAATTGACTGAAGAGTTAGTGTTGAATCTCCTGATGGTCATCACACCTTAGATGTTTAATAGATGTCTTATTGTTGTGGTTTGCTATGATTCATGCCCAAAGTTAGTCAATAAAATAATAGGTTGTAACATCTCAAATTTTGGGTATGTTCATATACTAACATGTTAGGTTATGAAGAATATTATATATGTTGTTGTAACTGTTTTATAAAAGGAGTAACTCCATTTAGAATTTAGAGACTTGCTATAAATAAGTTAAATAAAACTTCTACAAGGAGTCACATATTAAATAAATTACTAGTGTGAACCACCCTTAAGATGCCTACAAGGTGTTTGATGAAATGAGTTAAGTGTGAATTTCGTATAATTTGGATATTTTTTCTTTAGCAATGTCTTATATGTTATAATGAATAAAAATGATTATAACAGATTCAACAGTTTGACTTTTCAAGTCACAGGTCAACTCACAAAAATAAAACAAGTTAGTCTCTGCTCATTCTGCTGTAGATGAGACCTGAGTTGTTTTCTAGTTTAGTCAAATTAAACAGAACTATACCTTAAGATTAGGTTGTTTTCCAGTTAACGTGTTCTATTAAACAAGCCAGAGTTTTTATATACGCACAGATTGTGCTTTACTGTTTTGCATTGAATGATTGATATTTAAACTTATACCATTTATTAATATATTTAATAATTTATAAGTGCTATAAAATTTTAGATTTTTTGATCAAGTTAACTTCAATTTAAACACTTGTTGCATAATTTCAAGTTTTGGGTCTAATTACCATATCACTTGTGGACATGCCCCTAGTCCTAAACACACAAAGTACTGTGTTGAACTAACAAATTTCCAGTTCTTTCAAAATCCTACCCGTTTGACCAGTTTTTTGTTTATGCTACAAAAGAAATGAGTTTTCCAGTTTTCTAACCAATCTTTCAATTGAATTAAGTTAATAATGGCATTTTGAATAGAGGCTTTCCGATTTACTCAATTAAGACATCATTTTCATGGAATTGCTCAATTTAGGCAAATAATAACAAACTTTTATAAATAATTTAAATAAATATCGTTTTACTTGGATTTTCATCCAGCACACCTCAATTCAGTGGTGACCTGAATCATTCGAGTCAAGAATTTGAATACAATTTCTATAGGATTTCACATCAGTTCTAGACGTCAAAATAGTCAATTACTCTTAAAAGTCAAACTCATCACAGATACTAAGTTTAATCCTAACACTTACAAATAAAACACAGAATTTGAATTATTATTGATTGAGTTGAAATACAAAACATAAAGTCCTATATATAGGACATTACAGAAAAAGGAAACAAATAAATAATAGAGAAAACGTAATCAATCTAAATATTTGATTTCCTATAATTGATCCTGTAATTATCACTGGCTATCATCCCCCCGCAAGTTGAGGGCGGGGAACGACCTGCAACTTGGACCGAAGCATTAGAAATCTTTGAGTAGGCAGAGGTTTAGTGAACACATCGGCTAGCTGGTCATGAGTGGAAATGAATTTGACCTGTAGTTTTCCTTTAGAAACCTTCTCACGAACGAAATGATAATCACACTCAACATGCTTTGTCCGAGCATGAAAAACAGGGTTAGCAGACAAGTATGTGGCACCTAAGTTGTCACACCAAAGCGTAGGAGTGATTGTTAAGACAATTCCAAGTTCATGTAGAAGGGCTTCTAGCCATGTTAATTCAGCAACAGTGTCCGCCATGGCTTTATATTTAGACTCAGTAGAGGAGCAAGATACTGTGCGTTGCTTCCTAGCATTCCATGAGATGAGGTTCGATCCCAAGTATATAGCAAACCCCCCCGTGGAGCGACGATCATCGGGACAGCCAGCCAATCAGCATCAGAAAAGGCCCGCAAAGTTGAGTTCCAGTTGACTTCAGTAAAAGCATGTAGGGTGGAACCCGAGCCATGACAGATAAAAAGGCCAAAGTGAGAAGTACCTTTCAGATAGCGTAATATCTGCTTAACAGCTGACCAATGGTTCTCAGTGGGAGTGTGCATATACTGACATACTTTGTTGACAGCAAAAGTGATGTCAGGTCTGGATAAGGAAGCATACTGAAGAGCCCCCACTATTTGACGATACTTGGTTGCGTCAGCAAGAGTTGGACTGTCATTGCGAGTGAGAACTCATAGGAGAGGGAACTGGTTTGCAATCTGACAAACCTGCCTTTTGTATCAGGTCAGAAATATATTTTTGCTGAGAAAGAATTAAGTGACTGCCATGACGAATAACTTCGATACCCAGAAAATAGTACAGGTCCCCCCGATCTTTGACTGCAAAGGAGTTGCCCAAGTTTGCAATGACATCATTAATGGCATTGGTGTTGTTGCCTGTAACAATAATATCATCGACATAGACTAAAACATAGACCAAAGTTCCACCATTGTTAAGAATAAAGAGTGAGGGATCCGTTTTGGAGCCAGTGAAACCCAGATGATGCAAACAGTTACTGAGGCATTCAAACCATGCGCGCGGTGCCTGTTTGAGTCCGTAGAAGGACTTATACAGCAAGCAAACATGATTAGGTTTGCATGCATCAATAAAGCCAGGTGGTTGGCGTAAATAAACAGTTTCCTTTAATTCGCCGTGAAGAAAAGCATTTTGAACATCAACTTGGCGAAGCGACCATTGATTCGTTACTGCAAGAGACAGTAAAACCCGTATTGTTGTTGCTTTGACAACAGGGCTGAAAGTTTCTTGATAATCAACACCAGGCTCTTGGTTAAAGCCCTTAGCAACCAGTCTCGCCTTATAGCGTGTAACATTACCATTTGCATCCCTTTTAATCCTGTAAACCCACTTAGAATCAATGACATTAGTATTTTTAGCACAAGGTACAAGTGACCATGTTCCGTTTCGTACAAGAGCATCAAACTCTTCAGCCATGGCTTGGCGCCATTCGGGAGATTTGTTGGCGACAATAAAGGAAGATGGCTCAACAGAATTGGGAGGATCGGTAAAGACATGATAAGCGGAAGGATTATAGCGAGTGGTAGGTTTGGGATTTTGTCGAAGATTGGGTGGACAAGTACGAGGTGGTGGATGAGTGGGAGCCGAGGGCTGGGAGGCAGTCGAGAATTGAGCAGTGTGGAGATGGTCACTGGGGGAGCATGGGCTCGGGTCAAGAAGAGGGTCGGTGATAGGGACATAAACAGTTTGCTGGACAGATTCGGGTATGGGCTGGTTGACAGGTTCGGTGATAGGATGTGGGACAGGGCTAGGTTCATGGTTTGGTGGAGTTGGAGTAGGATAGGAAGAGTAATATGGTGAGGAGTCTTCTGGGAAGGTGGTTGTGTCAGGTTGGTTGAAAGGAAACAGGTGCTCGTTAAATCGTACGTGACGAGCAATGTAGATGCGGTCAGTTTGTAGGTCTAGGCAGCGATATCCATGATGGATCAAACTGTAACCTAGAAAGACACTAGGTGTGGATCGAAAATCCATTTTGTGAGGGTTGTATGGTCGTAGGTAAGGAAAGCATTCACACCCAAAAACTCGTAGGAAAGAGTAATCAGGTGGTCGGTGAAACAGACATTCAAAAGGAGATTTGTTGGAGTTGGTTCTAGTGGGCATGCGATTTATTAGGTAAACTGTTGTTTCAAATGCAAAATCCCAAAAACGTTGGGGGCCGGGTGTGAGAGTGAGCAAGAAGGGTTAAACCGGTTTCGACAACGTGTCTATGCCGGCGTTCAACAATACCATTTTGTTCACTTGTGTGCGGGCAAGAGCGTAGGTGAATGTTGCCAAGTGAAGAAAGAAAAGGTGCAAGAGTACGAAATTCACCCCCCCCCCCCCCCCCAAAATCAGATTGAACCCCTTTTAGTTTAGTATTGAATTGTCTTTCAGCCATTTTAACAAACAATTGGAAGGTAGAGAAAACATCATATTTATGTTTTAAAGGGTAAAACCACATATATCTCGAGTGATGGTCCATACAAAGTAAAAAGAATCGACAACCAGTAAAAGAAACAGAAGGAGCAGGACCCCAAAGATCACAATAAACTAAATCCAAAATATTATTACTACGAAAATTGGAAAGTTTCAAAGACACTTTGGAGGATTTCCCCATTTGACAAGAAGAACACAATGAAGAAGACAATTTATTTGAAACTGGTAAATTACTGCTAGAAAAAATAGAATGAAAAACTCGTGCATGGGGATGCCCAAGTCGTTGATGCCAAATCGTTGAAGGAGCTTTGACTGCTGTGAAGGATACATGTTGTAGGGACTTCAATTTCGGAAGATAAAGCGAGTATAGACCGTTGTCACTTGGGCCAGTGAGTAGGATGGTATGTGTAGACTTGTCCTTCACAACAAAGAAAGAAGAATGAAATTCAAAAAACACGTTATTATCTGAACAAAATTGTTGGACTGATAAGAGATTTTGTTTGAGTTGGGTACGTGAAGAATATTATTTAAAGTAAAGGTTTTGTTAGGAGAATAAAATTTTGATGAGCCAATATGACAGATAGGAAGAGGATTACCATCGCCAACATGAAGTGAATTATTACCAAAGTAGGCTTCAGAGTTATCCAAACTTGCAAGATCCCGAGTAGCAGTGGCATTCGCACCTGTGTCTGGTTTCCAAAAGGAGCCTGATGTGGATCCAGTTTCAGCAAAAGCAGCATAGTTAGCCTGAGAAGACTCCCGGGCTGATGTGGACTGAGTTGGACATTGAGCAGGAATATTGTGTCCTATACCACAACGATTGCAATGACCGTAAACGGTGTTTTGGGTGGATGCCCATCCACCGTACTCATCACGACCTCTGGTGTTAGCACCACGAGAGTTCCCATGATAATTTCCATGCCGGTTGTTGCGAGAATTGTTTTGGGAGCGGCTGGAAAAATAAGCTTGCGGTTGCTGATTGGCCTGATTAATTACGGGGCCGAGTTGATACCCAAGAAGTGCTGCTTGTTGCTGCAGTGTGGTGAGGGCAGGGCTGTGGTGAGGAAGAGGCAGCAGGCCTGCAGAGGAGGAGGGAAGACCCGCAGATTGTGGAGCAACCGAGTAAGCCTGCAACGGGTTAGGTGGCTTCTTGTTGATCATGAATTCATGGTCACTTAGAAGGCCATGTAATTCATTAAAAGTGATTGGCGGAGAGCAAGCCAGGAGATTAGTGTAACAACCCAGAGTGGATCCCAAAAAAAAAATTTTTGCGAATTATTATTACTTATGAACGAGTAAACCATTTATAAGGGATGATAATTAGTACGTTATTATGCGAAACTAAAAACCGAATCGATATAAATACATAATATTATTGGAATACGTTTTACGAGACCCAACTAATACGTGATATCAAACCAATACCGAGACCCGAACCTAACCGTAACCCTTGCTTATTCACCTCTTGAGACACATGGCACCATTTGAAGGTGCCATGTGCCCACATATGTGTTAGACAACACACACCTATTCTAACACCTCACCCACACATTTAATATAAAACCCCCAAACCCACCTCCCTTCCCTCATTTGATAACACACACATATACACTTACTGATTATTGAAAAACCCACATACCCTTTCCCTCATCTCTCACGTAAATCACAACCACAACCCAGATCCTCTCCCTCATTCCTTACACACACACACGTATAGAAACAAGAGCAGTAGAAAGAGAGAGAGAGGCCAAGGAGAAAGAGGGAAAAGACAGAGGAGAGAGGGAAACGAAATAAGGAAGGACCGGCCTTGGTCCCTGACCGGCCGTCACCACTGTGCGGTGGTGGTAGTGGTACTGTGCAACGACGGTGGTGGCTCAAGCGAAGGGGAATCCGACGGGCCCAGTAATAATCTTCGGTGAACCAGGGTAAAAACCCCATCTCTGTCTAGATCTAGATACTTGAATGGTTGTTATGATGTTGAAATTGAGAGATGGTACTGGTTGTGGGTGTTGGAGACAGAAGACGGTGGTGGTGTCTGGCGTTGAGGCGACGGAGGTGGTCAAGTGATGGCGGACTTAAGTGTTTGATGATTGTGTTGATCGAGTTAACCGGGTCAGTCGATGAATCGGGTCAGGTGTTCGGGTCAAGGAGTCGAGTCAACCGTTGATGGTCAACTGAGTCCATTCTAGTCAACAGAATTAGGTTCGAGCATAAGGTACAACCGAACTCGATAATTATCTTAATTATAACCTTTACATATGTGTATAACTTCGCGTGTGGGACTTGACGAGTGTGTTAACAACTTTCGGACATAGGAACATAATAAGTTTCAGCTATTGGTTTTGGGTATTATGAACTTGACAATAGGAACCGTAGTATCTCGGATTTGGCACTTGACACATTGGATATAAGGGTGTACTAGTACGAACAATAGCTTACAAAGAAGGGACTACGGATCATAAGATCAACCATGAGTTAGATCGGACAATTATGTATACCTTGAACTTGACACTTTGAGTTGGATACTATGACATAAAGGTTGGACGTTTAGATTAGTCGCATGAACATTAGGTAGCTTGGAGCTTTGGACATTGAACACTCAATTCGGACATAATATGGCCTACTTAAGTAAGATATAAACATATGTATATATTGGAATGGATATTAGTTGTAACATCTGGACAATGGAACTAAGGTGCAGACTTAATTAGAACTAGCCGTTTGGACAAGAAAGGTTTGATCATGAGTAAAACCATACCTAGTAGATACAAATAAATAGACTTTGGGATCATACTTAAACATACAATAGATGAGTATACTAATCCACTTAACAGAAGTGTGGAACAACAGAAGACATGGAGTTACATTAAGTAACACCATACGCTCGAGCTCGTCCCCACGCGCAATAATTAATTAATGAAAAACCAAACACTAATAATGTTTGTCGACTTAGGGCTCGACCAGGAGAATACTAGTATGAGATATCAGACACTTCATTTATTATAAGCTACCAGTGAGCATTGTTCCAGGTGAGTTCGTGTCCCTTCCCCTCTTTTACTTTTATTAAACTATTTTGGGGTGAATACATGCTTCCCATGTGAAACCAGTGTTATGAGAAACCAGTATAATGTGACAAGGTGCTCCCAACACCATTCACACTCATCAACCCAAGGGAATTGGGCCGCTTAATATGTGGGTAGCGCTACTTGGGGAAACCCCCACACACAGTGGATCCGGAAGCCCGGAAAACCCTCCACTGAGATTTGTGACACGTATTCTGCCATGGGAATCTATAATGGGAGTAAGTGGATTCAGTGTCAGGATTGAGGTGTGACTTGCACATCACCAGTGCAACCATGTGTGGAACCATATTAACATGAAAACCTATTTTGGAATGATAAACTATTTTTGTGAGAAACCATGTAAACTTGTAAACCGGCTTTTGGAACAATAAACCAATTTTAAAACCAGTTTAACGCACACACGGACTCACCAACATATTTGTTGACCCAAACCTATTTTTAAGCATGTGTTCAGGTACCACTTCTGGATTGGAATCGAGGAACGAGGTATATATATATGTGAGCTCAGGGAACGTGTAGACATTTTGGAAGAACTACATGACACAGGGATTATGCTACTTGAGGATTAGAGCTTAACATCGGTAGAGATCTAGTGAAGTATACATCCGGGAATGCTTCGACGAGTGCCACGATTCGTCCACGCAATAGTTTAGTTTAATTATTATTATTTGAGTTGTATTAATTTAGAACTAGAAAGTGTATAAATTATTATTATTGAACAATTGTTACTTCCGTTGTGCAAGTTTGGTACCAATCTGTATTTCGGCCAGGCCCACCTGGGTCGGGTTGTGACAGTTGGTATCAGAGAAGCGGTTGTAGCACACTAGGATTTCCCTTATGGAAAATTCCTAGACTACGACCGAAAGATCGCAGTTTAAGATTTGAGGATTTTCTAGTTAGGAGATACCTTGGACATACATAAGACCGGACAAAGTAGTCGCAAAATAAGTCGAAACTTGAGTACCTGAACACACCAGAATGCTTAAATCCAGTAAAGAACCAGTGTAACCAGTATACGAGCAGTGTTTGGCACCTAAAATTTATGACTACGACAGAGATTACTAGAATAATTTTGTGAGGTAAATTGACGATTACACTTGATATCACGTAATCGTGAATTTACAGGCACGAAAAAGTTCTAAGAAATCCGAGAAGTCGCTAAAATTTTTAGTGTCGAACATGGTGACCGAAAATTTTCGTGATAAAAGGAACTACCTTAGAATCATAACGAACCTGAGATGTAATTGTGTGATCATATTAGGGACTGAAATCATTGTTATTATTACAAGTTGACGTGTTTTGATATAACATATATAAATACATTCTTGACTAATGTGATACTTGCCCTCTTAACTTCTATATACATGTACCATGAATCTAAATGAATGCTATCATTTGTGAGTAGTTTTTATAATTAAGTTCTGAACTAACCATGAGAACCAGATACCACGTCATAACTTGGCACTACGTCTTGAAAGAATTCAAAATACCAAAGTGAAACCTGATCAACTTGGCCAATGGATACTCCTTAAATCCGGTAAGTTTTACTTCACAACCAAATAGTTATTGTCTAATATAGGACTTGTGCGTCAGTATACGTGAGTCTCACTTTGGCAACTTCTTACCAGCTAGACCAAAGTTATAGATTAAACCATTGATTCCTAGATTTCTTAATTTGGATTTGATTTATATCGACCTTTGGAGAATTAAGTCGAGTATAGTGTTTTCGATTGTAATCACCTAGCAAGTTCTAGAGTTTACTTCTAGAATATTAGCCGAAATGTTAGCAACTTGGATTTAAGTAAACACTAAATACCATGAACACCAAACCCTTCTCGACAGGAAGAGATCAGGATTAGGTGACACATGTAGTATTTTTAAGAATTATTATATGTTTGTCACTTTAAATACCTCATGTTGCCCGTAGGGTATTACCAAACCTTTGGACTAGATTTGTAACCTTCTAACATAAGGATGAGTTATCCATATGAACCTTGTGAATAAAATTTATAGATAGGCCAGAACGGGGGGAGTGGACACATTCGTAGTAACCATTATAAGAAATATTTGATGGACGCCAGAGAATGAAGTCAAAATTTGATAAGAAAAATCTTCATAGTTAACAATTCGACCATATGAGAAGCTAAGATTTAAGATACCAAACGAATGTGTACACCTTAATTTGTTTAAGAGCAACATATTGAGTTAGACGTCTAACCTTTTGGTGTTTTTCAACTTGTCACCATATTCCACACCATGTATCATAGAAAGACCTTAAAGGCTTAAGAATTCAAGTATTGTTCTAACAAAATAGATAGAGTTAACCAAAGCATTAGGCTTAAACGCGGATAAGAGTGACATGACTTCGGATCACAACACCATATTTTAGTACTTGATCTACTCAAAATAAGGTTATTAAGGACTAGTAACTCTTGGAACACACATAGGACTTCTTAAGAACGTTTTATATCAAGTTTTTGGAGAGATTTTCAATATGTTTATGGAGTGTCATTGGTGTGGTGGGTTAGCTGCGGTACACCCTATATATAAACACCAATGATACATCAGAAACAAGACTAAAAATCAAACAAAAAACAAACCATAATCTCTGAAATTTCTAGTACATTTTCTAGGTTATCAAAGGTGTGGTGGGTTGGCTGCGGTACACCCTATATATAAACACCTACGTTACATCGAAAATGAAACTAGGAATTAAAATCAAGAACAAAACCTAAAATGTTAGTTGATAACCCATTCGTTTCAAACCTACACCCTGGATATTGTGTCTGATTCTTAACAAGACCGATGATAAGACTATGAAATTCTTACCATCTATTAGGACCGGAGAAATCTTGACAAATTATCACTATTGCATTGACACCTAGAATATGATGATGAAAGATATCTGTACGAATTCATTAGTACAAATAGATATAAGTGGAAACTGATTCGTGGTAGCGATATTTGAACTGGAACTTAGAGCATATAAAATTTACACATACCCTTTGGCAACTAATATATGCTCAAAACACTTAGTAGAAAGTTTGGACGCTTGAGATGTGAATTAAATATTAAGACCCAGAAGACAGAATTAGTAGCAATCAATTTGTGTTAAGAAGAACAATTAGAGTAGTGGGCAGTAGGACTAAAGACTCGGATAAGAGTAAGAACCAAGCTGTTGTATATAGAATTGAGCATTATATGAGATACTACGCAAGGATCCCAAAACATAATATGAGACTTAGTGTAGAACCACTATAATTACTATTTAAATTATGAGGAAATGACGTATACCCACGAACGTGAACCCAAAACACGACATCAGAGCATGTAATAAACTGGATGCACAACCAAAGATTGACCGAAAATAATTCCGAGGACGGAATTCAAATAAGGGGGGAGAATGTAACAACCCAGAGTGGATCCCAAAAAAAAAATTTTTGCGAATTATTATTACTTATGAACGAGTAAACCATTTATAAGGGATGATAATTAGTACGTTATTATGCGAAACTAAAAACCGAATCGATATAAATACATAATATTATTGGAATACGTTTTACGAGACCCAACTAATACGTGATATCAAACCAATACCGAGACCCGAACCTAACCGTAACCCTTGCTTATTCACCTCTTGAGACACATGGCACCATTTGAAGGTGCCATGTGCCCACATATGTGTTAGACAACACACACCTATTCTAACACCTCACCCACACATTTAATATAAAACCCCCAAACCCACCTCCCTTCCCTCATTTGATAACACACACATATACACTTACTGATTATTGAAAAACCCACATACCCTTTCCCTCATCTCTCACGTAAATCACAACCACAACCCAGATCCTCTCCCTCATTCCTTACACACACACACGTATAGAAACAAGAGCAGTAGAAAGAGAGAGAGAGGCCAAGGAGAAAGAGGGAAAAGACAGAGGAGAGAGGGAAACGAAATAAGGAAGGACCGGCCTTGGTCCCTGACCGGCCGTCACCACTGTGCGGTGGTGGTAGTGGTACTGTGCAACGACGGTGGTGGCTCAAGCGAAGGGGAATCCGACGGGCCCAGTAATAATCTTCGGTGAACCAGGGTAAAAACCCCATCTCTGTCTAGATCTAGATACTTGAATGGTTGTTATGATGTTGAAATTGAGAGATGGTACTGGTTGTGGGTGTTGGAGACAGAAGACGGTGGTGGTGTCTGGCGTTGAGGCGACGGAGGTGGTCAAGTGATGGCGGACTTAAGTGTTTGATGATTGTGTTGATCGAGTTAACCGGGTCAGTCGATGAATCGGGTCAGGTGTTCGGGTCAAGGAGTCGAGTCAACCGTTGATGGTCAACTGAGTCCATTCTAGTCAACAGAATTAGGTTCGAGCATAAGGTACAACCGAACTCGATAATTATCTTAATTATAACCTTTACATATGTGTATAACTTCGCGTGTGGGACTTGACGAGTGTGTTAACAACTTTCGGACATAGGAACATAATAAGTTTCAGCTATTGGTTTTGGGTATTATGAACTTGACAATAGGAACCGTAGTATCTCGGATTTGGCACTTGACACATTGGATATAAGGGTGTACTAGTACGAACAATAGCTTACAAAGAAGGGACTACGGATCATAAGATCAACCATGAGTTAGATCGGACAATTATGTATACCTTGAACTTGACACTTTGAGTTGGATACTATGACATAAAGGTTGGACGTTTAGATTAGTCGCATGAACATTAGGTAGCTTGGAGCTTTGGACATTGAACACTCAATTCGGACATAATATGGCCTACTTAAGTAAGATATAAACATATGTATATATTGGAATGGATATTAGTTGTAACATCTGGACAATGGAACTAAGGTGCAGACTTAATTAGAACTAGCCGTTTGGACAAGAAAGGTTTGATCATGAGTAAAACCATACCTAGTAGATACAAATAAATAGACTTTGGGATCATACTTAAACATACAATAGATGAGTATACTAATCCACTTAACAGAAGTGTGGAACAACAGAAGACATGGAGTTACATTAAGTAACACCATACGCTCGAGCTCGTCCCCACGCGCAATAATTAATTAATGAAAAACCAAACACTAATAATGTTTGTCGACTTAGGGCTCGACCAGGAGAATACTAGTATGAGATATCAGACACTTCATTTATTATAAGCTACCAGTGAGCATTGTTCCAGGTGAGTTCGTGTCCCTTCCCCTCTTTTACTTTTATTAAACTATTTTGGGGTGAATACATGCTTCCCATGTGAAACCAGTGTTATGAGAAACCAGTATAATGTGACAAGGTGCTCCCAACACCATTCACACTCATCAACCCAAGGGAATTGGGCCGCTTAATATGTGGGTAGCGCTACTTGGGGAAACCCCCACACACAGTGGATCCGGAAGCCCGGAAAACCCTCCACTGAGATTTGTGACACGTATTCTGCCATGGGAATCTATAATGGGAGTAAGTGGATTCAGTGTCAGGATTGAGGTGTGACTTGCACATCACCAGTGCAACCATGTGTGGAACCATATTAACATGAAAACCTATTTTGGAATGATAAACTATTTTTGTGAGAAACCATGTAAACTTGTAAACCGGCTTTTGGAACAATAAACCAATTTTAAAACCAGTTTAACGCACACACGGACTCACCAACATATTTGTTGACCCAAACCTATTTTTAAGCATGTGTTCAGGTACCACTTCTGGATTGGAATCGAGGAACGAGGTATATATATATGTGAGCTCAGGGAACGTGTAGACATTTTGGAAGAACTACATGACACAGGGATTATGCTACTTGAGGATTAGAGCTTAACATCGGTAGAGATCTAGTGAAGTATACATCCGGGAATGCTTCGACGAGTGCCACGATTCGTCCACGCAATAGTTTAGTTTAATTATTATTATTTGAGTTGTATTAATTTAGAACTAGAAAGTGTATAAATTATTATTATTGAACAATTGTTACTTCCGTTGTGCAAGTTTGGTACCAATCTGTATTTCGGCCAGGCCCACCTGGGTCGGGTTGTGACAATTAGCTTTGAGTCCATCATATTCCTCACGTAGGTCAGAGAGTACCAACATGGTAACATCCTTATCCTTAAACGGTTCCCCAATGTTCGCTAGAGCCGTGGTATATTCTTGGGCACGGGTGAGATAAGCAGCAGATGTTTGGCTTCATCTCTATTTTCAGCAACTGGGTTTTGAGGGTGTATTCCCTAGACGAGTTATGTGGAGCATAAGCCCGTTCCAAGGAGAGCCAAAGGTCACGAGAAGTTTCACCCTGTACATGTTGAAAAGAGGATTCAGAGATGGTTGAAATAATGACCATGCGAACATGGGCATCATTTGCGAGCCAATTGGAGTAGCTCGGGTTGTCCATGGTTGCTGTTTTAGTGGTGGCAGCAGTCCGTGATGGAGGGCAGCGGATGGTCCCATCAACATAACCAAAGAGGTGGTTGGTGATTAATCTAAATATTTGATTTCCTATAATTGATCCTGTAATTATCACTGTCTATCACTTACCGGTTCCATAAATTGCTTAGGATCTTATCACAAATTTCACCCCATTGTCTGAACTTGAACCATAGTCTGACTGTTTGACTTAAAAGTCAACACTGGCTTTCATTTTACTTGCAAAGTCAACACTGCCTAAAAGTCTTTGCTGCAAGTTGGTGATCGGATATGTATTCAGCTATCGGTATACACCTACATGAAAATACCCTGTTATTTTATTCAACCATTTAGTTGAAAATATCATTGCAGCAATTTGCTTTAGTTGACATTTGTTGTGTTTATCAACTATTGGTCTATGAAATTGGCGACCACTTCATGAACATTTACAACAAATTTATCAAAACAGCTACAACATCATTAAAATGTTTTTATTTAAATAACCATATATCATATTACAAAGAGTCACAAGTGAAGTTAGTTATTTCATCTATAGTCTCCTCTTTGAATGGCCATATTGCTGCATCAACAAAAAAGCACCATGATGACAGTTTATCTTCTGCAGCCGCTCATTATATGTTTGTTCACTAGTGTCTCACTGTTGGTATTCCTTTTCAATTAACTGCCACATGTTCTTTGAAATGCGTCGTTATAATCATTTAACTGCCACATTAGACAATCAAAAGAATTGCATGCTTCAGTTTTCTTCCAAAGAAATGGAAACATTTATTGAGACAAGATATATAATCAGCTTGAACTTGAACCATAGTCTGTCTGTTTGACTAAAAAGTCAACATTGGCTTTCATTTTGTGTATTAAGTCAAACTTCATTCCTTTTATCTTTTATCTTTCTATGTTGGACGTAACATTCTCATCATCATCAATTAGTGTTTATCCTAAGTTATGTATTATTACAGTATAAATTAAAATATGCAATATCGGTCAAACACACCAGTCAAACTAGCGGTAATTAGGTATATTATAAACAGTGTGTCGGTTACAATTAACTGCCAACAGAATTTTATAAATAGGTGTTATATGATGACATTTTAATGTAATGAAACTTTATGTGTTTTAGTATTGTCAATTGAGTGAAAGTTCAATAAATTGGAAATGAAGCTGCGTTCTTTTAGTTATTGTTGTTAGTGTGAACAACCCTTACGACGCCTACAAGGTGTTTGATGAAATGCCTTTTAAGTGGGAATTTGTATAATTCGGAATTTTTTGCTTTAGTTTTGTACTAAACGTTATAATGATTAATGCAATTGAATATAAATATGAATGATGGAATATGTATAAATGAATGATTATGATTAGGAGTTCTTGTTGAATAAATGAGCATCATGTAGGAAGGAAGAGCTTGGGAAAAAGGGTTTGTAGCGGGTCAAATGAGAGAACAAAGTTTGAAGGAAATATGGACACTTATGTAACTATTTAGATTTGTATTGACCCATATGTTTGTTAAATGGTCATCTGAATAGGAATCTTGAACCATAACGAGTATGCGTGACTTAAGGAGGCTGAAGATATGATCAAGTAATCAAGTCCAACAAGGTAACGAGGTATACAGTAAGTGTTTCTTCACTCTTTCTTCATTATATATGTAAAAAAATCATGTAGTTTTACTCTGGTTTTGTGAAGTGTAGAGTTTACAGATTCAACAGTTTGTTTAAGTCATAGGTCTCATAGGTCAACTCACCAAAATAAAATAAGTTAATATCTATTCTTTTTTGCTCTGGATGAGGCCTGAATTGTTTTCCACTTTAGTTGAATCAAACAGATCCATCCCTCAAGATCGAGCTGTTGGTCCATTAGAGTTACAACTAATCAGCCTATGTTTATATGTGATATTAAACATGCCTTAGTTTTATAAAAGCTGTTTCGATATACATGTGGACATGCCCTTAGTCCTAAACACACAAATTAGTGGGTTGAACATACAAATTCTAGCTCTTTCATTACTCAACTCATTTGACCCGTTTGTTGTTTCTTATTACAAAAAGACATGAGTTTTTCAGCTTATGAACTAATCATATAATTGAATTTAGTAATGAAAGGCATTTTAAAGCATTTAGAGTAGGGGTTGATCCATTTCGTCAATTGAAACATCATTTCATGGAATGGCTCAATTTAGGCGAACTAGTAAAAATAAACATATTTTACTAGGATTTTCATCCTAGCACAAATCAATTCGATGGTGAGTTAAACAATTCGAGTCAAGATTTAAACACAATTTCTATAAGAATGCCCAGTTTCAGTCAAAATCCACAGTTTTCACTGAATCTCGCCAATTTAACATCCGGAAAAGATGATATAATATTTGATTATGTTTCTTGAAAGTTTATGAAGATATTTCATGTAAGGAGATTGAAGATGACATGTATTATTTAACGTTTATAAGTTGTTATGATGTTTAACCAGATCATTCAATAGTCAATTGATTACACCTAAAAGTCAAACTCATCATTTGTGCTGAGTTTAATCCTAACACTATATTTGTCTAGCATTCATTACATATTTCAACATATATAATCAGCTTGGACTTTAACCATAGCCTGCCTGTTTGACTTAAAAAGTCAACCCTCCCTTTCATAACAATTAGTAAACAGACTCTCTAAATAAAACAAAAGGTACCATGAACATAAAAGAGATAAACAATAAAAATGGATTACATTGAATTCTTTCTCCTGATGATTTCTAGTAGAAGGCAGTCACTTTGCTTATTTCATACTTAATTTTCACAATGAATTACAATGAATTCTTTCTCCAGCTGATGCATGTTTTCTATCTTGTCATTACTAATATTATAAAACTGGAAAAATACTGTTAATTACCGGTTCTGTTTAGTCGTAGCAGCTGAACATACGGGTCCTTGACGGGTCAGATGAGAGAATGTAACGTTTATCTGTATTATGCTGAAAATATAGGATCTCTTAGCATCTTTCTAATATTTACCTCTGTTTTATTTTTCACTAGTGATAGGTCGGACTGAAAGAAGAAAGAGAGCTTATGTTGGAGCTCCTTCTCTATAATCCATGTAAGGCTTCACCCATCCCACTTTTGTTTCTATAGCAACATATATTATGATTGTCTTCACTTTTTAAACAAAGTCAAAATAAAACAAGCTACTTATTGTACTAAGGTGTTTGTATATTTGTTTAATATATATTAAGTTATAGCAATAGGTACTTAATCAAATATGGAAGTTTTTAACTATTAATGAAAATAATAGATTAGTTCACTAAAAAACGGGTGTTGCTAAATGCACCCCTTTTTCTCTTAATTATACTAGTTGCACTCCTCCCTTAAACTTTCTCATAAAAACAATCAAACCTTTTATTTTCTATTTTTTAATTGTATCTACTTTAAGTTTTTAAACATTTCAAATAAATTAAATAAATTATATAACTAAGTCATATCCAAAATTTTTAAGCATTTAAAAAAAATAAATTAAATTTTATAACCAAGTTTTATCCCAACTAACTTTGGTATAACCAAATTTTATAACCAAATTTTATAACATTTCAAAAAATAAATTAAATTTTATAACCAAATTTTATAACCAAGTTTTAATTATAACTGCCCACATACACTTAAAAAACTCAATTTACTGTTAATACAGTAATTTAAAAAAAAAAGTGTCGTAATCTTAAAGTTACCTGAGAATCAAATTATCTTCACATATATTTGCGTAAACAAATAACTGGAAGTAGGGGTGAGCATTTCGTGGTTCGGACCCACAGGAACCTTGGACCTAACCCGTGAGAACCTTGGACCCGAACCTTTTTAAATATATGGGTCGGTTTCCGGTTCTAGATTTATATGAATTATCAGTTCCGGGTCGGGTCGGTTTCAAACCCACGGTTCAAATATAAGAACCACAAGAACCGTTTTTATTTTAATTAAAAAATAAAAAATAATCTTTTTAGTCTTTTCACCATTTGTTTTTACATGTTATTGTAATCGATTTCATGTAATGTTAATACAATATTAAAAATATTATTTATAATAATAACAATGTATTTTTTTTGAAATATTTTTCTGCTTGATGGATATGCATAAATGTGATATGTTATCTATAACTATTAATAAAAGAATTGAGAGTTTGAAAGGCAAACTGTTGATGAATGCCTAGGTCAGTCTAGTGCATCTTCATTTTATAATCAATATAAACTCCATACTAAATTTCTTATCAATGGTAATTCTTACAGTTAAACGTATTTATTGTATTATGTATAATCCCTTAAGACTTTTATCAATTCTTAACTTGAGAATAGTGACAAATTCGGAATTTGTGACAAATTTGAAACATGATCTATTTTACTAATAGAAACTGTTATGGTATTTAATGCATATTATACAATATTCCTTGTAATTCAAAATTTTCACATCAACTGTGGACTTCAAAATATCTGATGTTTACACCATAAAGTCAATTTCATAAAGGATGTTGTTTTTAGTCCTAATAGTTACCATATCCACAATTAAGTTGGATTTTTTGACAAACTTAACCCTGTTGTAATCCAACAGTCATTGAAAATTTCCAAGATATATAATCAACTTTGGGGATTCGTTACGTAGCGTGTTTGACTTAAAAAAGTCAAATCTAGCTTTCACTTTGCCTTTGATCTCATCACTTATCTGAGGTGTTTTTGATCTTTTCTCTTTGATCTATTCAATCCCGTAATTTTTTAACTTCATCATCGATTCTAAATTATTATATATTTATACAAAGAATATACTTTTATACTGTCATTTTAATCACCTCTTAAGGTTCGACCCGCTTGCTATTTCTATTACAAAAAAAAAGAGTATTTCTTCCTATGCTCATGACAATTGCAAAAATGTTTTACTCTGTGATTTCCAATTTAACCGGTTTATACATCCCTGAATCCCAAAGAAGGCCACCGATTCAAGAATAGAGAAGGCGTGGTTTTGTGAAACTCACATTTTTACAGATTCAACATGTTTAACTTTTTATGTCATAGGTCAACTCATAAAAATAAAACAAAATTTTGTTTCTTTTCATTATGTTTCAGATGGGGCCTGGGTTATTTTCTGCTCTAGTCAATTAAACGGATATAATCCTTAAGATGAAGCTGTTTAGGCCATTAGAGTAATAACCGTAAACTTATTATTTAAGATGTCATTGAACTAATTCTATGAAGATTACCCTATTATATAGGCAGATCAGCACAATAAATATACAAAACTACTAAAACAGTCAACAGTAAACAGTAAACAAGTAACATCTAAAACACTTATTATAGATATTACATCAGTTCTAGACTTGAAAAATAAATAGTCAATTACACCTAAAGTCAAACTCATCACATATGCTGCTGACTTAGTCCTAACAATTACCCAGTCGGTCCATCATTTACTTGGATCTTATGACAAACTTTAACCCCATCATCATCCAACACCATGGTCTGTTGACCTAAAAAGTCAACCCCACCTTTTATTTTCTTAATCTTTCTTCTCAAACGGAGCATAATTTATTACAACATAGGTTTTTTTATATATTTATTACACTACGTTTTTCTGACAGGTCACAACGACTAGGAGGGTGTTTGGCTCTTCTTTTCCACCTACTTATAACTTTTCCAAAAAGTTATAAGTTGTTTTAAAAATGTTTGGCTGGTGGGTTGAAAAGGACTTTTTGGGTTTAAATAAGGGGAAAAGAGGTGGAAAAAGACTTTTTCAAAAAGATAGTAATGTGTAACTTTTTGAAAAAGAAGATACGGAGGTGAAAAGTAGATAAGTTATAAGTTTATCCAAACATGCCCTAGAAAGGCAGTCACTTACATTCTTTGTTTTTTTTATATATATATTTCGCCTTACTTCTTTCATACTTGAAAATTAAATAAAATAAAAAGTCAGTTGGAAAATGATGGGGTCCAAGATTAACGAGCTTTCTTCTTCACGGAGCCCGATCTAGCATTCGAAATAGGCTAAGAGCTAGCTTTAAGCTAACAGGTAACCAAAAAGTCAATTGGAAAATGATGCCAATTATAAAGAAAAAAAACATTTGGTTTAATACTATAAACTATAAAGATATACAGGGGAGGGGAGGAATAAAATGAAAACCCTCTTGAGTTGAGAAAACCTTTGAAAACCCATGTAAAAAACCATTATTTTTGTTTGAAAAAAATAACCAATGTAAAATACATGTTTTTAAGCATTTTGGGCAAAAAAAATAACAAAAGTGCCGATGGGATTTTTTTTTTTTTAAAATAAACAAAGTTACTAAAAAAACATATGTTTTCAGCTATTTGCCTATGTTTTTAGCAACTTTGTTTATTTTTAAAAAAAAAATCTCATCGGCGCTTTTTTTTATTTTTTTGGCCCAAAATGCTTACAAACATGTATTTTACATTTATTATTTTTTTCAAAGAAAAAAAAAGTTTTTTTTACCTGGGTTTTCGAAGGTTTTCTCAACTCAAGCGAGTTTTCATTTTATACTTGACCAAGATATACTATCATTGGGTTTGTTTGGCATGGGATAATGGAATGGACGAGGGAATGGAATGGAGAAGATAATGGAATAGACAAAGGAATGAAATCGATGATTACCATTCCATGGTCTTGTTTAGTTACACGTAAGAATGAAATGAATCATTACTTATCCTGCTTATCTTAGCCCCCAACAACATAGTTTTACCATCATAGCTTCAAATACCTTTTCCTGCTTATCTTCCTCCTCCTTATACCCTCCACAAACTTCGATCGAAGCAATGGAGTATCCAGCCTAGAGCCCTTTTTTCTCGGCTCTGCAAAAAGATGGTTGGAAGTCCGTGACAATCGGTAATAGTTAAGAGGGAAATCAGCCTAGATTGTCAATTTAATAGATTATAAATGCCAATCTTTTTAAAGTACAAAAATATTATTACCATTATTATTTACTTAGCTGTTTTTAACTATAGTGGTGGAGTGGTCGGGGCTCAGCAATCTCCAGTTGAACCCCGGGTTCTATCCTTACCCAGTACAATGGGTGGCAAGCCCTAAACAAACATGCTAAAACAAATGGGTTTTAAAATCTAAACAAAAATACGAAGCTTGGGTGGATGTTCCCGCACAATAAAACACAATATAAAAAGATCATAATGTAAAACTATAAAAGATTATATACAACATACAAGACACAAGTTACAACCCATGTTATGTGGACCAGAAGTTAACTAGACCAAAACTTTTTAATGGGCTGAAACTATTATAGAGAAATGGACCAGATTCACGTGGGTCGCAACACTCAGAAGCCCAAAAGTAATGCGATGTTGGTACCTGTTATCATTCCCAGTCATAAAACTCTTAACTCTTGTTATAACTTATATGCCAGTAGTAAGTTTAATTAATTTATATAAACTCTTATTTTATTCAAAGGGTTAACAGTTTACTCCAACCATCTTTTCTTTTAAGAAGCTTGGGTGGATGAAGTATTCAAGAAATATGTTCGTTCTCAGGGAAGTAACTGAAAGATCTGTTGGAATATGGCTCAATGCGTTAAACTAGGGACAAACGATAACCGAGAACCCTACTCGACCGGACATAACTTTGAACAAACTTTGTTCGACTCTTTATTAATACGAAAAGAAAGATGCAATCTGAAAACAAAACAAACGAGGTTTAAATACTAACACTCCTTAACCTGCAAGCTATCCTACCTTACGAATTATAAACCAATTCAAATTACTGACTATCATTATCTAAACATATTAAATGATAATAATACTAATACTTTCAAAATTGACCTTAAACTTTAAGTGATCTCCACCTTCCACCCCTCGAGATCTATCCGTACCTCCCTGACTGCTTAATATTGCTTTATGTTCAATACTCCCTCTCAATATTAACTTGAGTAATTCTTCCACCAAGATCTTTCACTCCCTGTAACGCTCGCACCTCTTTGAGCTTAATTCTTGGATTCGCCTTTCTTGCCTTATCGGTTTTGAATGAGGAGCATTATTTGCTTTCTCAACTTCATGATCACACATGGTATTCAAAGCAATTCTTCCATCCGCACTTGAAGCACGCTCCCTCTCAAACTCAACTCCTTCAACTTTCTCAATCTTCTTTGATTCTACTTCATGATTAACCAATTTAACAATCATATCTTGACCAATAGCTACACCACAAGCAACAGAACACATATTATCATGTGTATGCACTTCAAAGCAAATCCCACATGTTAACTCTTTGCTCTTGGGAAGTGAACGTGGTTCTTCCAATAGTCCAACATTTCTGGAACCTTTTCTTTATTGGCAAACCATTCACCATTACAGTCAACAGTAACGACCAAATCGGCATCGTCCACTTCTTCGCTGATCTTCCTCCCTTTGTTTCTAGTTAGATGATTCGAACACCTCGAGTCGATGATCCAGTCATCTAGCCTATTTAAGCAAACTTCAGTAGTTGTAAAAGTGTTTACTTCTTCTACTTGAGCCATAAAGCTATTTGACACCTTCTTTTTGATTCCCGTCATATGGTTCGAACACCCCGAATCGACAATCCATTCATCTAAACTGTTTGAATGGGCTCTATTTACTTCTTCTACCACAGTTTCCTCATCTAGATTCAAAATAACACTAGATGATTCAAATGTTACCTTCGACTGATCTGATTCGGGCACTACCTCTTGTCTAACCAACCATGAGGAGTCTATATCAAACCATTCATCTAACACATTTGGTTTGGATTCAGTGGTTGCCACTAATGCATATTCTTCTTGTATCACAGCCGTATATGCTTCCACATCCCACGGTTCTTCTTTGGTAACAAGAGTCGTGTTTCCTTCCTCCTTAGGTTGTCGACAACCCTTTGCCATATGCCCTTTACCTCCACAACTATGACACTTATACGGAAATCGTCTCAGTCGATATTTTGATTCTTTTTCTCGGTTCTCTTCGTCCGATGAATCTTCTTCAGAAGTTTCTCTTTGGTTATCTTGACCCTTTTTGTTCCATTCTTTCTTCTTGGTTCGGTCACTTTTAACCAAGTACTTATCCTTGCCTTTCTCGTCACTACGGTCCCGACTTTTGTTAAACCGATTCTTCTCCTTTCTACCAGCATATAAAGTGGTTTCAGTCTCGGTTTTAATTGACACTCCAGCTAGTTGTTTCGCCAACGCCTCTTGACCCGCCAATATGTTTTCAAACTCAGTTATGTTAGGTTGTGTTGCTCACCCTTGGATAGCCGTAACAAAGCTACAGTACTCGGGTTTTAACCCGTGAATCAATATCCGTTTCATTCGAGCATCACTTACACTTGATTGCGGATCTAATTCTCCGATCTCACGACAAAGATTTTTAACCTTAAGGAAGTATTGTGAGATAGGAAGATCACCTTGCGAGATCGTCATCAGTTCCCCTTCAACTAGTTGTAGTCGTGCATCTTTTCTTTTTTAGAATAATGCTTCAAGAGTGTCCCAGGCTTGTTTAGGGTACTCAAACTCTTGGATGTGATCAAGATCTTCCTCTACAGTGGTCTTGATCACGAACATAGCACGACCCGCTTTCACATGCCACTTTCCAACAACACCGTTGATGTCGTTTGTGGATACCCGAGTCTCTGTTCCATTCGTAACCTGCCATAGATCCTGTCCTTGAAGATAGGAATTAATACATGTTGACCATGTCTTGTAGTTACTTTGATTCAGCTTCTTGATTCCTCCTACGACCTGTAACTCTGCCATTGTTTCAGTATCTTAATTTGTTCGTCACTGCGATCGGTTTTCAAAAAAAAAACTTTCCTTCGATCAGATTCTTCCTGCGATCGGATACTTGTTGCTTGCGATCAGAACCTCACTTTGATCGGGACCTGAACACCTTCGATCGGAATCACCTTCGAACCAGAAACAAATGGGTAGACTATAAACACGAACCTAGATAACATGGCTCTGATACCACTTGTTAAACTAGGGACAAGCGATAACCGAGAACCGTACTCGACCGGACACAACTTTGAACAAACTTTGTTCGACTCTTTATTAATACGAAAAGAAAGATACAATCTGAAAACAAAACAAACGAGGTTTAAATACTAACACTCCTTAACATGCAAGCTATCCTACCTTACGAATTATAAACCAATGCAAATTACTGACTATCATTATCTAAACATATTAAATGATAATAATACTAATACTTTCGAAATTGACCTTAAACTTTAAGTGATCTCCACCTTCCACCCCTCGAGATCTATCCGTACCTCCCTGACTGCTTAATATTGCTTTATGTTCAATAGAATGATCTCCAACATGTGGCTTATGATATAGAAGACGTACTCGATGATGTGGCTACTGAAGCCATGCGTCATGAGCTGACCCAGGAATCACCAGGAGCAAGCACAAGCAAGGTAAGAAAGCTCATCCCAGCTTGCTGCACAAAACTCTCACTAAGTCATAGGTTGAGTCCTAAGACAGATAGTATTACCACCAAGTTACAAAAACTATATGAGAAAAAAGCTGAGCTAGGTTTGACTATGAAAGAAGAGAAACATAAAGATCCTAACAGAGGAAACAAAACCTCTTTGCTAGATTCTGATGTTGTTGGATGAGAAGTTGAGAAAAAGAAACTGCTTGACCAGATGTTAGCTGGCGAATCATCTAAAGAAAAGTTTAGCATAATACCCATAGTTGTAATGGGAGGGGTTGGTAAGACCACTCTCGCTAGATTTTTGTATAACAAATTAATAGTCTAAACTTTGTTGATAACTTTGAAAACACAGACTCTCAAAATATTTTTGAAGTAAATGATCCCAATGATGATGGAAAGGGTCGAGGTAGGTTAGATGTAGGAACACATGATGGTTTGTGATGTGTGGCAAAACACATCTCTTTTCTCTTGTATTTTGTATAATATTTTATTAGTATTTTACTCGTTTTAAGTCGTTTTTATTAGTTATTTATTTGTTTATTATTTTGTAGGTGCTCATGGAAAATGAGTTCAAAACAGAAGAATTTTAATTGAGACAGGAACACTTGGGAGCAGGTGTTCATGGACGTTGGAGCATAAACGAGGAACTTTGGTTGAGCCAAGAACACCCGAGTCATGAGCATATAATAATAATAACTAGTGGGTAACCCGCGCGTTGCGGCGGAGTCGACAATACGCGGTAGGAACATGATATGCATCAGACACAAGTATTTTGTATGTATTTTAACTAAGTCTCTTTTCGCCTTTCGAGGAGATAGCATGTCCTTCTTCACTCGCAATATTGCTAAAGGAGTTAGATTATATGATTGTAAACAAACACATAATATTGCCATGAATAATATTTCTTTTTGGAGTATTAAAAATATACATTTGGGTAACAATATGTATATGTTATAAATATGATTGTAAACAAACATATAATATTGCCATGAATAATATTTCTTTTTGGAGTATTAACAATATACATTGGGGTAAAATATGTATATGTTATGAGGAATTTGAGCAAGGTATTCCATTTTGAACCCATTTAGTAAAACCGTAAAATACTACTCGTAAATGTAACCTCTAAATATAACAATGTCAATAAGTCAAATTAAAAAATAGATAACATTCAAAACTCACAGCATGTAGGTAGGTTTCACTGTTTTAGCCCTACACTATCTTAAGGATAAAAAAATTATGTTTCTTTATGTTTAACTACCTAAAGATTGAGAGACCTTATAGATGATGAGAGAATCAAAAGCATCAACATCGCTAACATTTTGTTTACTTTGTTCGTCCATTTGGAGTCATGTTTCAAGTGCTAGAACAAACCACTCATACTAACATATTTAAATCATAGGGTCTGGAGTAAAAACAATTTTATTGTAGTGAAAGAAGATGTGAACTCAACCGGACTTCTGTATAGTAACCTACAAATTCCGTGTTCTTCTCATTAATTTACATATAATTGATCCTAAGACATGTACATACAATAATTATTAACTAAACATTTTTCTAGTGGGTTGGGAGTATAAACAAGGGTGTATCACAAAGGTAGATACAAAAATAATGAAGGATAACTTGATTGTGAATTTTTTATAACTTAATGAAATAAAGTTACCCCATATGAAGATGTAATAATTCAATGTAGATACAAAAATAATGAAGGATAACGTGATTTTGAATTTTTGATAATTTAATGAAATAAAGTTACCCCATATGAAGATGTAATAATTCAATGTAGATACAAAAATAATGAAGGATAACTTGATTGTGAATTTTTAATAATTTAATGAATTAAAGTTACCCCATGGGCATTTAGGGAAGAAAAGTGATAAAATTTAGGCAATTGTAAAGAAACCCTTGGTATACCATCTTAACTTTGGACAATTTGGATATATTTGTCCATGCCTCCTCCTTTATAATGTAGTATAGATATATAAACAATAAAGAATTATACTAATAATAACATTCATTTATTAATTTGGATATGTTAATTAATTATTGTATTAAATTTGTCTTGCCAATTTAATAAAGTTACAAATTTGTCCACATAGATAAATATGAAATGACTACTTTGCCCATCTAGCACCCACTATATAGTAGTATAGATAATAATAACAAATATAATAATAATAATAATAATAATAATAATAATAATAATAATAATAATAATAATAACAAAAAAACCTGAAGTGTGAAAAGTCACGAGCCCAAAGAAAACAATATAAAACAAAAAGTCTAAAGGCCCATTTTATAGGAGGGTTTCGATCGGATACGTGGACTAATATACTTTGAAGGCGTCGATAACAGCAGTTCTAAAAGAATAGAGGGGAGGTGAAGGCCAGGAAGGCTCGGGTTCAAGATTGAAGGCTCGGGTTCGGTTACTAAAAGTCTTAGTTTTTATATTTATTTACTTTGTGTCTATGAATATTGGTAGCATGACTTTATTGGGTTTTGAACCTATGTTTTTATCGTTTTCCATTACTATGTGTAGCTAAATCTTGAACCACTACCTAGGTTGTATGATGATCTACATGTTAAATTTATAGTTCTCGGTTTTGGATTTATTTTTGAATGGTTAATGTTTTGGTAACGATTTGGTTGGTGTTTATTATGATGTGTGTGCGTATCTAAGTTTGATTTATTATCTTTGATAGTTCCATAAACGTCTTAGTGAATGTCTTTCATGTTTGGATGTTTATTAGGGTTACCTGCTTAGTGCTTGTAGCTTAGTTTGTGGTTTTGGATCCGAAAGCCATAGGAACTTGATTAGAGAATTTAGAGGACTTAGGTATTCTTCCATTCCTGAGACCGGGAGGTGATGGAATGTTGGGTTGTCTAGAGCTTTAGGTGTTAGGTTTTGGGTGAGACCGGGAGGTGATCCTATCCTAGTTGTCTTTAGTTTCTTGCAATTCCATGTCATAGTTAACCCAATTAAACTACTCCTTTACATCTTTGGGTGTATTGTGATTGGAGAGACCGGGAGGTGATCGAGTCATTAGAGTACCTTTACATCCTTAGTTAGGTGAGACCGGGAGGTGATCCGAGCTAGATAGCCAGTGTTTTATTCCTTAGGATTCTTTGGGGTGTGTTGGTGAGACCGGGAGGAGATCTAGCACGTCTTAGGGTTTCTTAAAGAGTTAAATGCCAAAATGGCCCCTGTGGTTTGGCCCACATTGCCACTTTGCACTTTTTTGAATTTTTTTGCCAAAACCACCCCTCACAGATCGAAAAATGCCAAAATGACCCATATTTAACTAAGTTTATAACTAGGAACAAAAACTCAGTTAAGTCTGAGGGGTAATTTCATCCTTTCATGTTCTAATGTTTTAAAACCCATTTTAAACCCATCTTCTTCATCATTTTCATCCCAAATAAAACCCTAAGGTTTAAGTTCTTCTTCTTCTTCCTCTCTGCTCATCCTCGTCGTTCATCTCTGCTCAATAATGTTGAAGTTTCGAGACAAGGGTGTTGATTTCAATCCTCTTCTTAAATACCGTAAGTTATTATTGCTTATTGTTGCATCGTTGTTGTCTCCACACGATCACCTCTGCTCAACATGATCAATAATTTTTTTTTGTTTTCAGGTAACAATCATCAGCTTTTTTTAGTGGAATTGCATTATGGTGGTGAGCTGACTGATTTTCCAGATAGTAGATATGTGGGAGGTAAACTGGCATATATTGATTATGTTGATGGTAATGTTTCAACAATGCTGAATGATATGGTATTAGAACTTGGGTATTCAGAAGAGGATATTTCCATTTTTAGGTATTATTTTAAAGTTCCAGGTGACGATTTAGACTTTGGGTTAAGACCATTGAATGGTGAAACTGATTATAATGTAATCATGAGCTGACTTAAGCCAGAAAAATCGTCACCTGGTGTCAGACAATAATGGTGAATTGACAATAATGGCGGCTCCTGTCAGTTGCTGACGTGATCTCTGTTGGGATGCCCCCAACTTCATTTGATCATGGATTTTCTATATAAAGTAAATTTTCTATTAACACAAAACATTAACTCACTACACACACCGGACCACTCACTCTTTCCTCTGCACCACCATAAACCCTAAACCCTTATCATAATGGCATCGTCTACGCAAAAAATCAATCTTAGCAAAGCTGAGAAGGCGGCAGTTGAAGGAATCCTGGAGTTGTCTACCCGTCCTCCCAATGTTGGGATGGCCCAGATGCCTTTGATCGGTTAGCTCAATATTGTGGGCATTTGTTGGAACAAGAAAAGATGCAACTCGACATGGATGATCAAGGTACATCAGATGGACAATCCTTGAAGATGAAGAGGTTGTCTGAACTAGGTGACATTCCAAAAACACCGAAGCTCAGGTTTCGCCGAGTGGGGGGTAGATGGGAGCATGCCCCAAATACCTAGATTTGCAAGTCTTATTGATGCATATATTCATTGATACTGATATTTTGTATTCCCTATGATGATGATATAACTGTATAGGACATAGGTTTTTGCTTGGAACCACCCTTTTGTATGATTGATTAGGGATGAATATATATATGATGCCCCTAGGCAGGGATGAATATATGATGCCCCTAGGCAGGGACATAGGTTTTTGCTTGGAACCACCTTTTTGTATCAAGTAAGTATAGAATGTTATGTTTATGGAATATGGATGTCTATGTGTTAATATGATACAATGTGTTTCTTAGGTGAGTGGTCCAGGGCTGTTGCTATGAAAGAAAGGAGGCTTGTTGGAGGTGGCAGTTGACTGGAATGCCAAGTTGGTCTAATTGTAATGCACAATGTTGCTATGAATTTAGTATGTTTAATATGTAATGTACAATGTGCATGTTGTTTGACTGTTTGACTGTAATGGTAATCAAATGGTAATGAAATGTTGCTATGAATTTAGTATGTTTAGTAGTTGTATGTCTTTGACTGTTACAGCAAATGGGTCAAAATGGATTGACTGTTAAAGACCATTCCCAAATGGTTTAAAACGGGTCAAAATGGGTCAATATGGATTGACTGTTAAAGACCATTCCCAAATGGGTCAAAATGGGTCAAAATGGATTGCAGCAGTTTGGCAGTTTGGCATTTCATAGTTTGCAGCAGTTTCATTTCATAGTTTGCAGTTTCAATTCTTGGTCCAGTACCATTTTGGTCCAGTTTCATTTCATAGTTTGCAGCAGTTTGGCAGTTTGGCAATTTGGTCCAGTACCATTTTGGCAGTTTGGACCAAACATAATGTATCATTTTGGCAGTTTGGACCAAACATGATGTATCATTTTAGCAGTTTGGACCAAACATAATGTATCATTTTGGCAGTCTAATGCAGCATTGTATGTACCATTCTGACATTATAAATCTAGTCTGGTAGTTGCATTCAATGAAGTTCATTTATGGGGTTAGTGGGTAGATTTGAGGTAGATGGATGAGTTAATTGTTCAGCTGATTTATAAGACCCAATATTGCAAAGCATTCATGCAATTCAACTTCATATTTCATCTCTAAAATCTCTAAAATCTCTAAAATACTATAATGTTTAAGCAAGTTGTTCTTGCACTACCTGCAGTTCAACAACCGGTTGAAAAGCCTAAAGTTGTTGATCAAGAGTCTGATAAAAAGAATGATGAAAAGGTGGTTCAAGAGTTGGTTGAAGATAATTTTGAACAGCTTACAAAGGCTGATGAAAAGGCTAAAGGGAAGGCAGTTCAAGAACCGGTTGAAGAAGAGGATCTTGACCCATGTAGAGACTATGACCCAGAGGTGTTAAAGAACGCCTGGAACTATGCATCAGATGATGATGATTGGTACCATGATCCCTATGAAGGAGAGCATGGAACAGATTCGGACTGGTATTCGAATGATGATTGTCGTTGGAAGTAGGCTTGTTGGTTCTTGTAGGTTATGTTTCCTAACTTATGCTTATTAGGCTTATTAGGCTTATCTATTTCATGTATGCACTAGACTACTTTAAGTATGAACCTTGTTTTGTATGTTTCTGTTTGGTTATGTACTAATGCTTTAGTATGTTTCTGTTTGGTCATAAGCACTTGATTATTACAAACCTTTATTTATCACTACAAAACAACCTAAGAAACAACATACATTGACTTTTTATCATTACAAAACGACCTACATTGAACTAAAACATGATATAATACATGATGATTCCAAACCAAGTCATCCATAGATAAGTTTTCAGCTTCTTCTTCTCGGATTTGAGTGTCCCAACCAAGGTCTGCAATGCTGTGTTGTTGAGTCTCAGTTCTTCATTCTCTTCACTATCATTGCTACTACTAGGAATCTGACCCAAGGGTAGTTCAGCCCAACAAACGAAACCACAGGTCCTCCCCTTCTTGTTGCAACAGAAAAACCGCCTACCAGGGTTTGCAGAGGTGGAAGACACACGTATGATAGTAGGAGCTCCACATTTGCAGAATACCATCGTCTAGGTTAGTTAATCGAAACCTGTATGATTTGGAAGACAAACGAAATCCACACTTATGTATGATTTGGGAATTAGGGTTTGTATGATTTGGGAATTAGGGTATGTATGATTTGGGAATTAGGTTTGAATTGAGAGGAAGAAAAAGAAGAAGGTCTGAAGATGAAGAAGATAGGTTTAAAATGGGTTTTAAAACATTAGAACATGAAAGGACGAAATTACCCCTCAGACTTAACTGAGTTTTTGTTCCTCGTTATAAACTCAGTTAAATATGGGTCATTTTGGCATTTTTCGATCTGTGAGGGGTGGTTTTGGCAAAAAATTCAAAAAAGTGACCAAAGTGGCAATTTGGGCCAAACCATAGGGGCCATTTTGGCATTTAACTCGTTTCTTAAATTATCTTTAGAATCTGGTATCCATTTAGTTTTCCATTACCGAGAGTTGTGAGTTTACATGTAGGATTCTTGACCTAGGTAGTTGCCTTCCTATCCTCATATTTTCCTCAGTTATCCTTGCTATCTATTTATCTTATCTATTTATTTTATTTATTTATTTTACTTAATTATTAAAAACCCAAAAAACATATTTAAAACCAATTTTGTTAAGTCTTAGTCGAGTCTAGTTTTGTTTTCTAGTTGTGTCCTGTGGGTTCGATACTCGGACTTACTTAGTCTGTACTGCACTGATAGGTACACTTGACATTTCTTATACTGTGCACTTTTTAAGCCAACATATGCATAGTCCTTTAAAGGGTCATTTAAAAGTGGCTTTCAAATTGCTTAGGTATTTAAAACTCTCCCCTAGAAAAGGGATCAAGTTTAAAAAGTCTGAGCAGTTTGAACTTAAAGCATTTTCTGACTCGGATTGGGCTAAGTGCATGAGTACTAGGAAGTCAGTTACTGGTTTTTGTGTGTTCTCATGAAACAATTTGGTGTCATGGAAGAGCAAGAAACAGTCATCTGTTTCTCGATCCTCAACTGAGGCCGAGTATCGAGCCATGTGTGTTGTTACTTGTGAAATCATGTGGATCAAGAATTGTTTGGAAGAACTTAAGGTTTTGGTCAAAATTCCTGTGGATATACATTGTGATAATGATCCTGCAATATCAATTGCTGCAAATCTGGTTTTTTATGATAAAACCAAACATTTTGAAATGGATATCTATTTTCTTAGAGATCAGATTCTTAAGGGTGTTATAAAGACTGTTTCTATAAACACCAAGGAACAGGTAGCTCATGTGTTTACTAAAGGGCTGTTGCCAACTGCACATGAGTACTTATGCAACAAGTTGTGTCTATTTGACCCATTCAGCTAATAGATTTGTGGGTGGGGGGGGGGTGTTAAATGACATACTAAAGATGATAAATTCTATGAAATGGGTTTCACACATTTGGTTATGGGTTAAATGATGTTTAAATATTTTTGTCATAATTTTTCTATAGTATTTTGCATAAGATGTTGCAGGTATTTGGGCTTGGAGTGTTGATGGTGATCTAATAAGTGTAGCAGACTTGGAGTTCTTGTTGCAGTCCATCAGGAGAAGCCAAGTCGTGGATCTGGCCTGTTTATAATTAAATAGTTATATTGGCCTCTGGCCCATTGGCCCATCTTTTGTTTGTGTCTAAAAGGATTGCCATGCTGGCAATCCTCGTCAAAGAAACACAATCATTTTCACCCGTTAGATTCATTTATTTGTGGTCGTTGATCGTCTAAAGAAGCACATCTCAGCTACTATATATAGCTGCTTATTTCCTCTCGTTACCAGTTTTGCTCATTCTGTTTTCACACATTCTTTTGTATTCTCTCTTTCGTCTAATCAGATTAGGGTTTTCATAGAGTTAGTTCAAATATGTCTTGTATTTGATCTTGTGAGATCTGTGTATTCTGGTGATAGGTATTGAGAGAGTTGTGTCTGTGAAATTGTTTGTTTGAGTGTACTCCATTAGATCTATTGAGAGTTGTTAGATCTTTTACTCTTTTTGATTCTTTTGTTAATAAAGTTCTTTGATGTTTGTGGTATCATGTTATATTTCTGACACAATTTTATTTACTATTCACACCACCACATTTCACATTCTTACAACACACCGTAGTGGTGTTAAAGGTGAAAAAAGTGTCTACGGGGCAACGCTTTTTTTCCACCTTTCACCCATCACAATACACAATCATGTTAAGGATTAGAAATTGAATACATAGAAACTAGAGAGAAAGAGGTATATTCACATCCAAGCTATCGTTCTTCCATTCCATAGTGAATGTTAATGCTAGAGAAGTTTACATACATTACACAACTAGTCCTTGATGCTTAATGCTTGACAACAACAATCCAACTAGTTTTTACTCTAACAAATAGCTACCAACATTTATTGTCCCCAAGAGACATAGTGTTGTGGTAAAGCACATCCTTACTATCTTAGAGGTGGATTTGTTCAAATCCTGCAAGGTACATGTATATGAGTATCTTCGAGTGGCAAAAGCAATGAAGATAAAAACTAGGCTTCCTTTGAAGGTTGCGAGTTCAAATCTGGGCCACACGGGGTGTTTTGTCCAACATGCATTACTCCATATCGAGAGTTTTGACTCTTGCGATGAAGCAAGTGGTATGAGGGGTTATGGTTTCTCTGAGGACACAGTTTGCACCCGTTAAGCAGGTGTTATGCCCTCTATGAAAAAACCCTGTGGGTTCTCATACCAGGGTCAGTCTCGCAAGCCATGACTATCCATTCTAAAATAAAGTTAGCCTTTCATAGAAGGCTACAAGCAATCATTAACGGAAATTGATCTGGTTGTTGAATATACTAATTGCATTAATGGTTAGGTTAATTAGAATTGGTGTTACAAATATCTATATATATATATAAAACAAAGGTGTTTTGCTGACGTGGCGCCCAATGGTTGATTCAAGGCCCTCTTGAAATTGCCACGTGGCATTGTATTTGAAAGCTTTTGGTGTTTTTCAATTGTTTTGCTTTTATACGTAAATAAAATTTAAAACAAAAAAATTCATCGAAACCCTACAACTCATCATTCAATATCCGCCTCTTTTTCTCCCACCTCACGTCTCTTTCACCTCTCTATTATCGCATCTCATCTTCACTCACGTCTGTTTCACCTCTCAATTATCCGATCACTCTCTTCATCTTCTCATTCTCTGAAGTTTCATTCACCTTTGTATGTTGTTGTTAACCTGTATAATCATATTTGTTGTTCTTTTTTGTTATACTTCTTTTATTAGCATTCGTCGTTGTTATTTGTTGTTATTCTTTGTTGTTATTCAATCGGTATATCTTCGTGGTTTTTTAACAGTTTTAAGGATTATTGATTGTTTAATTTTCTTATTAGAGTTAGATGTAATTGATTTGTTATATCTTCAATGATTATTGATTGTTTAATTTTCTTATTATAGTCAGGTCTAATTGATTTGTTATGTTAGATTCACATGTATATAATGATTTATGTATTTATAGATTAGGGTCAGATTTAATTATTTCTTCAATCTGTATATCTTCGTGCTTTTAAGTATTATTGATTGTTTAATTTTGTTATCAGACTCAGATCTAATTGATTTGTTATGTGACATTCAGATCTATATAATGATTTCTGTATTTTTAGATTAGGTCAGATTTTGAATTTGGGGATATATTTATGTTAAGGTAATTTAAGGTGACTGTTAACAAATTATGAATTTTGTATAATTTAATTGATGAAGTTTGTATAATTTAATTGATTTAGGTCAGGTAATTTTAGTAAAGTAAGTTCAATTTGGGGATATATTTATGTTAAGGTCATTTAAGGTGAGTGTTAGATATAATTTAATTGATTTAGGTCAGGTAATTTGAGTAAAGTAAGTTCAATTTGGGGATATATTTATGTTAAGGTCATTTAAGGTGAGTGTTAGATATAATTTAATTGATTTAGGTCAGGTAATTTGAGTAAAGTAAGTTCAATTTGGGGATATATTTATGTTAAGGTCATTTAAGGTGAGTGTTTGATCTACTGAACCTTATTTGAGATTAGTGTTAACAGATGATTAGTTTTGATTATCTATTGAACTATGTTAATACTAATATAACAATTATGTTAAGGTCATTTAAGGTGAGTGTTTGATCTACTGAACCTTATTTGAGATTAGTGTTAACAGATGATTAGTTTTGATTATCTATTGAACTATGTTAATACTAATATAACAATTCTATTTGATCTACTGAAGCTTATTTGAGGTAGGTTAGTGTTAACAGATAAGGTCATTTAAGGTGAATGTTTGATCTAATGAAGGTTATTTGAGGTAGGTTAGTGTTAACAGATGATTAGTTTTGATTATCTATTGAACTTTATGTTAAGGTCATTTAAGGTACTGAAGCTTATTTGAGGTTAGTGTTAACAGATGATTAGTTTTGATTATCTATTGAAGTATGTTAAGGTGAGTGTTTGATCTACTGAAGCTTAATTGAGGTTAGTGTTAACAGATGATTAGTTTTGATTATCTATTGAACTATGTTAAGGTAATTTAAGGTGACTGTTAACAGATTATGAATTTTGTATAATTTAATTGATTTAGGTAAGGTACTTTTAGTAATGTAAGTTCAATTTGGGGATATATTTATGTTAAGGTCTGTTAACAGACTATGAAGTTTGTATAATTTAATTGATTTAGGTCAGGTAGTTTTAGTATAGTAAGTTCAATTTGGGGATATATTAATGTTAAGGTCATTTAAGGTGAATGTTTGATCTAATGAAGGTTATTTGAGGTAGGTTAGTGTTAACAGATGATTAGTTTTGATTATCTATTGAACTTTATGTTAAGGTCATTTAAGGTACTGAAGCTTATTTGAGGTTAGTGTTAACAGATGATTAGTTTTGATTATCTATTGAAGTATGTTAAGGTGAGTGTTTGATCTACTGAAGCTTAATTGAGGTTAGTGTTAACAGATGATTAGTTTTGATTATCTATTGAACTATGTTAAGGTAATTTAAGGTGACTGTTAACAGATTATGAATTTTGTATAATTTAATTGATTTAGGTAAGGTACTTTTAGTAATGTAAGTTCAATTTGGGGATATATTTATGTTAAGGTCTGTTAACAGGCTATGAAGTTTGTATAATTTAATTGATTTAGGTCAGGTAGTTTTAGTATAGTAAGTTCAATTTGGGGATATATTAATGTTAAGGTCATTTAAGGTGAGTGTTCGATCTAATGAAGGTTATTTGAGGTCAGTGTTAACAGATGATTAGTTTTGATTGAGTGTTAATAGATTTAGGTATGATTAAGACCTTTAGTAAAGTAAGTTCAATTTGGGGATATATTTATGTTAAGGTCTGTTAACAGACTATGAAGTTTGTATAATTTAATTGATTTAGGTCAGGTAGTTTTAGTAAAGTAAGTTCAATTTGGGGATATATGTATGTTAACGTCATTTAAGGTGAGGTTGGATCTACTGAAGGTTATTTGAGGTTAGTGTTAACAGATGATTAGTTTTGATTATATATTGAACTACATTTCATTTAAGGTTACTGTTAACAGATTACCAGGTTTGTTTAGAATTAACTTGAATTTGTAATATAAATATTGTGATATTTTGGTCTGTAATATAGTTAGTTTTCCCTATATTCGGCTTCTTAAAATGTGCAGTTTTGCCTGCATATTACGTGCATATTAGGTGCTGTTTTGGCAGCTAAGTTAGATTTAGGTTAAATATGACTTCTTTGTTTAACTTTTTATAGAATTGCTATATGATTAATAGTTTAGTATTTATTTAAGGTATATTTGTTGTATAATTTTAAAAATATGTTAGTTTTTTACAGAAACAAAGATATGGTGAAATCATTTGTGAAGCTCATAATTCACTATGACTACAGTAAACAGGTATGAAATAACTTTGAAATTGTTATTTATTTATAATGGGAAAAATGTTTAATTTTAACATAATTATGTATCAATTTGTAGGAACTTCCAAGTTGCTACGACATGTTACATAAGAAAGAAAGCTTCCCAATTGGTTCTGTTATCCTAACAAGCAAGAATCATATGATATGGGATGCAGAAATCATTGAGGAAGGTGAATCATATACCATTTGTAATGGTTGGAAGAAAATTGTAGATGAATTAAATATTGAAGAACACGATTTTTTGATATTTGAACTAACTGCAAAGAGTACATTCAAGTTGATACATTTAACTGCTAAAGATGTATCTGATCGTTTTCATTACTGGTTGTTTACTGCAGCTACAGAAAAAATGGTATGAATTGTCATTGTTTATTCATTAAAAGTACTTATAATTGTTAATATTTAATATTTACATTGTTTGTTTTATAAATTTCAGAAACTTCCACTTGAGTATGTTAAACAACACTTGAAAGAAAAAGATGAGAAACAAATGGTTTATAAATTGCAATTTGGTTCTGAAAATGAATGGAAAGTTGTTTTAGAAAAGAAAAGTAAAGGATTCTATTTTACCTACGGATGGAATAATGTTTTCAAAGATCTATGTTTACATATTGGCGATCTGTTAACTTTTGAACATAATGGGAAAGATGCTTTCAATGTTCGTCTTTTTGTTTACACTGGTTTAGAAGTAGAGCCTATCAGAGAAAACAAAAATGAGGTAATTATTTTCTTTATTAATTATAAATAAATTGTTAATTAGTGTTTTAATTGTAATAAAAAGTAAATGTGATTGTTAAGTGTTTACCTTTTGTTGTAGGTAATTCATGATAGTACTTTTGGATCAGATGTTAGTGAAATGAATTTCAATGTAAGTTAATATTATTATAACAATTCAGTTAAATTGTTATATTGTAAAATGAAAATTACATTCAGTGTATTAAATGTATTATTTAATTTTTTATAATTAGGTAAGTGATGAGTTTATAGATCGGTCTCTGAAAAGTGAGAATGGCTCAAAAGTTTGCAATGATTTCATTCTGCTAACACAGAAGTGGTTAAATAAAGTGAAGGTATGTTTATGAAATTTAATATATATTATGAAGAATAAATAAATGTCTGTTTTGTAAATAATGTTTTTATTATATATAATTTGTTTTTATTACAGAGCATAATGTCAACGAATGGTATTTCTTCTGATAGAAGTAGAAATGAGTTGAAAAGATTAGTTTTATCTGCTTTGGCGTTTCCAAATAACTTTACTGGCGTTGTTGACACACATGATGTATGACATTTGGTTTATTATATTGACATAAACATAATATGATTTATATTAATGTTTTACATACTATTATAATATTCAACACAATGCAATATATAGGTGATTATAAGTGGAATTCCTAACTTTTGTGCTGTTTCTCTGGCATTAAATGATTTGGGGTAAGCTTTTTAAAAGTTTATATATTTTAAAAATGAATGTTAATTATGATTAGTATTTAATGTTGTAAATTTATTAATTTTATTTGTACAGGTATAGAGCAAAGGGCATTAAAATTGAATCTGGTGAGCTTGGTTTGTTGTGGTGTGAAGCAAGGAAATTATTTTGCAAAATTGAGAAGGAATTTCATGTTCCTTATTTTGGTGTTATGAAGATTACTACAGGCAATAAGGTAAATTGTCAAGTGACAAGTGTTATGTTAATTTTGAGCATTATATATGACAGTAGCAATAGTAGATACACTTTACGCATATATGTTTTGATTTAATATATACAATGACATAATTGAACATGTCTAAGTTAATTAGTTTGTTTTATATGTTTGCAAATGGATTGCAAAAGTTTTACTTATAAATATTTTTGTTTAAATGGTATTTGCATTTAGTAACATAGATTTTCTTTAGTTCCTTTTTGATTGACGGTGATGCTAATTCACAAGTGTTATGTTACTTATGCATCAAAATTGTGAAAAGTAAGTTATTAGTTAGCATGACTTTATTATGGAACTATAGTATAGTATGTAATTGAAATTTATACTTTATTTATTTTATTATAAAATTCAGATGAAAGGTGTGATTGATGAAACAAAAGATGAAAAGGAGAATGCTAGACCATTGAAAAAACAGAAACAAGTTGAAGCATTCCCAATTGATGGTGATGATATTGAAGTGATAAAGGTTGAAAGTTGTAAAAATGTTGAAAAAAAGGCAGAATGCAGTAAAGCAGTTTTTGTGAAGGAAATCACACATCGTTTTGTAAGAATCCCTTAATTTAGTATTTACAAATTGATTATCATTAAATATATTATTACCTTTCATATTTTTAATTAAATTTCGTGTTTCCAGCGTTTTCCATCAGATTTTGGTAGATATCATGAATTTAACAATTTGCAAGAAGTGAAAGTTATGTTTGAAAATGGAGTACCTTCAATGCAGAAAATAAGAGTTGAGAAGTCAAGGAAGGATATCAGATTTGCTATCTGTGAATGGAGCAAATGTATGAAGTTGCTTGGATTACAAAATGGAAGAAATTACCGTGTGTCATATTTGAAAGAAGAAGGTATGTTGATCTTTTCAAATCCTTAGTTTAGAAGTATGAAGTGTGATATGGTAGAAAACAGAAAGTGAATGATGTTTAGTAGCTATATATCAGAAAAACTTGGTACTATGATGGTATTATGAAGTGGTTAGTTTAGAACTATGAAGGTTATGAAGGTTTTTAATGTAGAAATGTTGACTTGACTGTGTTTGGTTATATGTGACATAAATTTGGTAGTTTGTTTATATTAAAGCTTCATGAATGTATAATTATGAATTGGTTTTCATAATGCCATTGATTATTAAAACATTCCAGAAGGGTTTTATGATATACTCAATCATGACATGTAGAAACTCTTAGAATAAGTAGTCGAACTACAGAAATTTATAAATAGAAATTGTTACTAGATATCAATAATGATAAATATAAATGTGAAGGTTTTTAATGTACAAATTATGACTTTAAAATATTTGGTTGTTGGTTCAAAACAGGAATGTTTGTTTAATGTTAGATTCAATTATGAAGTAACAAAATCATTGGAAACTATAGAAGTTTACATCGTGTACATGTACGATTTTTATTTAATACATGATTGGAGGTTGAAACAATTATTATTTCATTAAAATTAAATTTATTGTAACATAATAAAAAATACACTCTTTAAAAAAATAATTGATTATTATATTATATTGGATATATTGTTGTATTTGCAAATGGATTTGTATTAAGTTTAAACATAAACGTTCTAATTTTTTAAATAAGTTAATATAATTGAAAATAAAATTCTAAAATCTATAGAAATTTGAAATATGAATTGTTATTATAATTTATACATAAATTATATTTATAAATTTTTTTTAAATTCATAATGTTGACAAGAAGTTTTGTAATATTCGTAAATTATTATATTGTTTGTAAATAATATTTACTTATAAATCTCAAATATCCGATAAAATTTAAACATTAATTAACGTTTTTTAAATATATTTCAAAAACATTATGGATACATGATAGATGATGAGTCATCTTCAAATATACTTTATTTTATTTTATGTTAATTTTCTTTAACATTATTTTACATTTATCTTAAAATTTTAAACTCCAAATTATATAGAAATTCACTTTTGAATTAAAAGATATACATGTCTTAAAATATATTATAATTTATATAGTTCTGTATATGAAAATTTAATTTTAAATTAAAAGATATACATGTATTAAATGTTAAAAACAGATTATGTATATCTTATAATTTTAAATAGAAGATTTGTTTCTAAATTATGTAACTTGCCTTATTTGAACCAGCATTATAAATACATGGTTTCATAAACACAATTACATTCATTGTTAAAGAAATCAGCTTCTGTATTCAACACAAAGGTAACAACAATGTTTTAACTTCAATATTAATTTATCATTCATTGTTTTTTTTTTAACGGCAATCATTCATTGTTAGTTAACTTTTGCTTCTCTTATTTTGTTAACTACATGCCTTTACAATTCAATAGAACTTTTCATATGTTAATTTAATATGTAAAAAAGCCTCTTTTTTTAGTTTTTCGGTTTAATATAAAGCAACTGTAATCTTAAAGGATTAGTAATTTACGATTTCAATAAATCACTATGTTTTTATGTGTTTTTTATTTGCAAACAGCAATAGAATGGCAACCAAGCAAGTGGTGTTAGTGAAAAATCTGAAAGCAAAGAAAAGTAACATGACTGTTAAAGTAAAAATAGCAAGTTTATGGAGATTGAAGATGAATGGTACAGAAAACCAAACTTATCGAATTGACATGATATTAATGGACCAAGAGGTAACAATTATTCATATATTTAAAACATTTATATTACAGTACATTAAATTAAAATTTCGCTAACTTTTTAACCTTTGTTGCAACAGGGATCTTTTATTTATGCAAATTGTCATCATAGGTTTTTGGAAAAGTTTCAAGAGATGCTAAACGTTGATGGAACAATCTACATAACCAATCCATTTATTGCAAAAGATGATAATAAACAATATGTTGATAATGACTTAAAAATATCTATGAATGATAAAACAAGTATGGAAAAATGTCTAGATTGGGATGGGCCTAAATTTGTTTTCAATTTTGTGAATTTCAACACTGTTAATGATAAAAGTTTGAAACATGCTACAAAAGTTGGTATGGTTTTTTATACGTTACCAAATTTTTTTTTAAATTCAATTACTAATCATTTATTATTAGTATTTAACAAAAATTTATTTTCCAGATTTCATAGGATGTGTTAAAGTTTGTTACGACTTAGGGTATGTTGACAAGAGAAACGGTTTACAGTCTCCTAAGATAAACTTCAAGCTTCGTAACCTTGAGTAAGTCTTTGTCACATATTAACTTATATATTATATAATGCTTAACGTTTAATATAATATTGTTTTTCATTTTTATATAATAGTGGAATTGAAATTGATGCAAGTTTGTGGGAGGACAAAGCAGTAGCGCTGTCAAGCTACATGTCTAAAGAAGATCGTGATCCTTATGTGTTTGTTTTGGTGCAATTTGGTGCTATTAACAATTTCCACGGTATTCAATATTTATAATTTAATATTATGTTTTATAGTAACAAAAAAATACAATAATAAACAATAATAAATTACGTTTTTACAATATTTAATTTTATTTTATATT
Organism: Ambrosia artemisiifolia; assembly: GCA_032199755.1. NCBI lineage: Eukaryota > Viridiplantae > Streptophyta > Magnoliopsida > Asterales > Asteraceae > Ambrosia > Ambrosia artemisiifolia. Next base: position 46,042,216 of record CM063527.1, on the reverse strand, counting down.
TGTTTAGGTAATATGAGCGTCCAAAACAGATTTGAGGCCTCAAGAGTGTTTATAAACGAAGATGTTGAAGAATTAGTCAGTTTCAAGAACAAGTATTGAAAAAATTTATTAGATTTACATTCTTCAACTAACATTAATAATCTTTAGAACTTTTTTGTCAATAAAAATTTTTTTTCATTATATATCATAGGTACCTTAAAAAATTTGGTGAAAACGATTCTTCACAATCATCAAATAGCACAACTGGTTCATATATGATTTCAAACGTCGAAGACGCGTTTCTCAACAACGCTGATTTCATACCAATAGTGTCTCTTCCAAGCCGCCTTACTGTAAGTAATATTAAAATTATATTTCATTACCAATTAATTACCAGTAAAATTTAATTGTAAATTGTAATTGTAAATACATTTTCCAGGAATGCAAAGTTATTATCCTTGGCAAAATAACTGAAATTGGAACGGACCTTAAATGGTATTACAAGGGTTGTAGTTACTGCAGATCCAAAGTTGACAAAAAATTTGTTTCATATGAAAGAGACGATGGTAGTATTGGTGCAAAAGAAGTATTTAAATGCACAAATGTTGGCTGTGAAGGAGGTGATGATATTAAAGAAGTTATAAGGTAATGTTGAGTTTTCACAAGATTATATTATTTGTAAAAAATAATTTTAATTTATAAATAATTCCCTATGTACAACAGGTACAGAATATCTTTAAAAGTAGATGATGGATCTGGAAGTATAACAATGACCCTTTTTGATTATGAAGCGGCTAAGATGTTTGGTAAAACTGCTAAGGATTTTGTTGATGAAGAAGAGGAGGTTAATTTTAGATTACATATATGTATTTAATATGTTTAAATAATTAATTTTCGTAAATTTATATTTTAATTATTTTTTTGTAGATGATATACAAAGATCAAGTACCACCTTCGTATCCTAAAGTGTTTGATGAATTAATTGGGAAAAAGTTTGCATTCATAATAAATGTTACTCTGTATAACATTGATCATCCAAATTCTCAGTTTGGAATTTCAATGTTAACAAATGATGAAATCTTGCTTTCAAAAATAAATAAAAAGTGGGATGTCGAAAAGGTAACGTTCATATTTTATTTTACACATAATACTTTTAATGGATAATTCATATAAATTTTTACGTTTTCTTAATAGGTTAAAGCAAAACTCTTAATTGATGGAGATGGTAATATGGAGTTTAAAAATACTAATGAAGAGGTATGTTACAATAGTCTTTGGTAAATAATTAATATTTGAAAAACAACTTTTATATTTTTATATAACTTTCTTACGTTTTTTAAAATGTCAGGATAACATGTCTTCAACTAATCCAAAAGAGAGTGAAGTTTTTGAATTGAAGAAAATTTGTGCTGAAGAAAATGTTTCACATCTAGACAATTCTGAAGATGATGTTTATGAAGTCGAAGGTCCATCATCAATTGTAACTACCAAAAGAAAGATATTGAATGATGAAGATGAAGGACCAAAAAAGAAGTTTAAACTCTTGATTCCTAAAATTGAGAAATAATTTATGTTTTAACCTTTAATGCTTTGTTTTCGTTTGATTTTATATTAGACACTTGACATTTGAATTTATATTAATTTTTTCATATTCTTAATAAGATGAACAAATTCCAGTTTACAAATATGTTATTCTTATTTATAATGTGTTAGAAATTGCATTGTGTGTAATGTATAGGTTATTTACGTTAATAATAAGAAATTTATTTTTTAAATATGATTTCAAATTTTTGAACATATTTCTATCATTTTCAAAATAAAGCAACAGAATAAATTAACATAGTGATATGATGTAATAAGTCTCAAGGACTAAAGTTGTAATAACTAAAAGCTAAGTGTCGTTTTGGTAATAGTTCATAGTTTGGTTTGGGCGGGAAAAGTAGTTACAGGTTGTTGATTGTATGGTTGTTATATAGCTGGCTGGCATTTATCATAATAAAAATCATCGATCATATTGGCTAATTTCTTCTTCTGTTGTTGTCTAAACTGTTCGATCCTTATCAATGGTATGATAGCCAGTTTCATTGAATTTTGATGTAAGCTGTGTATTCAGTGTAGTCTAAGGTTTTTATTAATTTCATTATAGGAATCTCATTCTGGTACTGGTGATAACGACAATGAAACACCAATGTCCAATGCCGATAATGCAACGTTATACTTAAAAATATGTTTTTCAATAAGTATAACTGCTTCATTTTTTTATATATATATATATATTTTTTTTTACTATTTAAATGGAATGTAATTCTATTAGAATGTTGACATTTTTTTAGAACCAGCATTTTTTTATATAACATTTTTAGTTAACTTTATTTAAATCCAATTTAATGCTATTAGAATTTTGTTTTTCTTAATTATATGTGTGAAAAGATTGAATACATTAACTTAACTGTCATTATTATATACTTAGAATCAAACTAGAATTAAAAAAATTTACACGGTTTACTATATTTAAATCTAACTATAATTAATATTTTGTACACGGTTATCTATATTTAATAGGATACTTGAAAGGTTTTTTTTAGGTAATTATAATCTATATATATATACACTTATAATTACCAATGTAAGTACAATCCATTCCTAATACTATTTACTCTTTTAAATTCTCGAAATAAACTTATAATTATCATCATCTACTTTACATCTTCTCCAAAATTTGGAAGAATCTTACATAATTTTCCTTGCATTCGTCGTACCCGGAGGTTTGAATTCTCGACGATTTAACATGTAAGTGTATTCTAACTTCAATAATATAATAATCGTGAACAAACATATGGTTATTAAGGTTTCGTTTTTGTTGTTGTTTTTAAATTTGATAGCATATATTATGCTTCTTTATCATATTACATCAATTATATATGATGTTTTATGTTTATTTCAGTTTTTTGACACATTTAGATGAAGATTATTATATTTAGGTTATAAGGTTTTGGCTGTTTTTATTCCTGTCTTTTTAACAACTTATATTTTGTAATTTCCGATTTTTAAGTTGAATTATTATTTACAAATGTTATATTTTACAATGTAGCTTCTATTATCATGGGGGAGCTTGATTTTGATATACTGTTTTCTGAAATTTTTACACGAGTTCCTGCGAAAACAGTTGGTCGTCTGAAGGTGTTATCGAAGAAATGGTATTATGAGTTGTCGACCGAAAAATTTGCTACTCTGCATCTGAAAATGATTTCAAAGGCTGAAAATAAAAAATTTATGACTATTGAAGGGTCATCAATTGTTACTTTTAAAACTGTTGTCGGCCAACATGATGCTACATTTAGTAGTAGTATGCAAGTAAGGTTTAGCGATTTACAGTTTGTGTCATCTTTGAATGGATTGCTATTGGTCTGCGACAAAAATACCAGTGACTTGATTTTATGGAATCCCACTACAACAGTTTTTAAGATTGTATCTGATAGTGAATCTGGTCATTCCTACAACTATCAACATGATGCTGCTGGATTATTTGTGGATTCATCTAATGACTACAAGATACTACATATAATGCGACGTGGTGCTATTATCACCCCTTATGTCTACTCAAGGAGATCTTCATCATGGAGAGCTTTAGGTGTCTTAGATGAACCAAGGTACAGTACAACTGATTTCGTTTGGTCCAGTGGTACATTCTGCAACAATTCTCTGTTTTTTACAGTCTCAAAGTACTGGTCCGATCATGAATGCTTAATCGTGTCATTTGATGTTTCTCAAGAGACATTCAAAAGGATATCCTTACCAGTAGTTCAACCAAATTTGATTCCTCAGTGTCATATTTTAAGAATTGAGGATACACTTCACATGTTTCTGATTCGAGGTTCCCCTGTTTTGGATGTCGAACTTTGGAAGTTGGATTCATCCAACTGGATTAAGGTATTAACATTCTCAAATGTTCGTCAAGTTAATGTTGATCAAGTCCTGAAGGTTAGAGATGTGCTCAATGCTGGTGCATGGTTCCTGATGGCTGAGTGGGCGCAGTTTTTCCAAGTTTTCATGGATGTTGGTCAACTTGAATATCTTTTTCATGCTGATACCTTTCGTGGATTAAGAGGAGCGATGTTCTTCGAATCAGTTATTTCACCTTTTGTTTAGTTATCTTTAATGTGTGTTTATGTCTTATGGAAGTTGTAATGTTTATGTCTATTTTATTTTGTGCTGCAAAACTTATGTTTTCAATGTTTTGTATTACAACAATATCAAGTATTTTATATCAATATTAGTTTAATGTTTTACATATCTTTGCATATGAATGTTATTCTCCTATACACTGTCTTAGTAATTGCATAGTGTATAATGTATAGTTTATTTACGTTACTAATAACAAATTTTATTATTAAATATGATTTAAAATTTTCTGAATATACTTCTTTAATGTTGAATATATAGCAACAGAATAAATTAACATATCAATTTTTGTTTTAAAATAGAAACACAATACAATTAACCCATAAAATTAAATTTATCAGCCCATTAAATAATTTGTATTGGGCTTGAATATGTGACAAAAAACAATTCGTTAATTTTGTAGTGCATAATGGGCTTGAATATTTGACAAATAAGCCTTCATTCTAAGTTTACTTTTAGAAATTTTTTTACTAAACATTTAATTCGAATAATTTACTTAAATACCTTTAAGATAAACATATTGTTATAAGTTTTAAATTATAATATTTTAATATTGGTTCTAAAAGATATATATGTTTAAAAAAGATATGCATATCTTTTAATATTGTAATTTAAATAAAAGATATAGTTTCCAATTTACCTACCAAACCTTAATAGAAAACATATTATAAATACATCTTTTGTGAAACAAAGAATTAATCGTTGTTAGAGTCTCCTCCTGTTCTGCTTAAAGATTCATAAACCAGGTTCATATTCTTCTTATGTTTTTAGTGTTTGAAAAAATCTTAAACTTTCTACTACTCTTTTATTTGATTAAAAATTTCGATTAGCAATTAAACATCATTGGCCGAGTAATGTTTTCTGCCAAAGTATGTTTTAATAATTTATTGTTAACAACAATTTGATAAACATTATTTAGTTTGACATTGACTATGATAAGTTACATATATTTGAATTATATTGTTTTTTATAATTATTAATGATTGTTTACTTTATCAAATAGTGAAATCATGGCAACAAACCCAATCGTTTTCATCAACGATGTTAAAACAAGGAAAAGCAACACAAGTCTTAGGGTCAGAGTAGCAAATCTGTGGCGTAAAAAGATGAATGGAGCAGAGAACAAAACTTATCGTTTGGATATGATACTTATGGATGAGATGGTCAACACAATTTTCTTTATGTTTATATTATAATTTATTCATTAAATAATGACTAACAAGTATTTATTCAATTTTGTAGGGTGACTTTATATATGGAAATTGTAATCACACAATGTTGGAAAGATTTGATAGTATGCTACATCTTGATGAAACAGTTTACATAAACAACCCTTTTATTTCTAAAGATAATACTAAACAACATGTTGACTTTGATAAGAAGATTTCTTTGAATGATAAAACAACTATTGTCAAATGCCACAACTGGGAAGGGCCTAAATTTACTTTTGATTTTCTTTCTTTCAAGATTCTTAATCAGAAAATATTGAAGAATAATACAAAAACTGGTATGGTTATTTTATTGTCTTTAAAAAATTCATATTATAATTAAGTAATTTCTAATAACAAACATTGTTATATAATTAATTATTATACAGACTTTATAGGGTATGTGAAAGTGTGTTACAACTTAGACTATGTTGACAAGAAGAATGGCATGAAGGCTCCAAAAATAAATTTCAAACTACGTAACCTTGAGTAAGAATTTGTTTCAGATTAATAAAAATTTTTTGTAGTTACAAGTTCTATATAACCTTTTGTATGTTACCTTTTATTAAAAAAACAGTGGAATTGAAATTGATGGAAGTTTGTGGGAGGACAAAGCTGTATCATTGTCAAGTTTCATGTCTAATCCAGATCGTGATCCTCATGTCTTTTTGTTGGTACAATTTGCTACTGTTAAAAATCACCGAGGTAACGAATGTTATAAATTTTTCATATATACAATTTTATTGTTTATTAATTATATAATTTTGTATTATGTATGTAACATGACTGTCACAAACAGTTATGAAGGATCAAGGGTGTTTATTTATGAAAATATAGAAGAATTATTGTATATGAATTGTTTAATTATTTATTATGTAGGTAACATGAGTGTGACAAACAGTTATGAAGGATCAAGGCTGTTCATTAATGAAGATATTGAAGAATTATCATCTTTCAAAAAACAGTAAGCATTTAAAATGTTTTAATTACATATTTACAATAATTCACAAGTTTTGTGTAACTACATTATACTGAATTACAGGTATCTTCAGAAATTTGTTGATAAAGAATCATCAGATTCATCTAACAGCACTGTTGGTTCATACATGATTTCAAATGTTGAAGATCAATTTCTTAATCACTATCGTTTTATCATAACACCATTTGTTTCCACTATTCGTATCGTAAGCATTGTTAATAACACAATTATTTATAGTTAAGGAAATATAATTGAATATATGACACATTAATTAAATTTTTACTTATTTTCAGGACACAAAAGTTATTATAGTTGGCAGAATAACTCAAATACCAACAAATTTTCAATGGTACTACAAAGGATGTAACTACTGCAAATCCAAAGTTGAACGGAAATTAGTTTCGTATGAAAAACGTTATTTAAAGGTTGCAGGAAAAGAAGTTTTCAAATGCACAAGTCCGAAGTGTGAAGGTGTTGAGGTTAAAGAAGTAATAAGGTAAAGTTAATACTTTAATTTAATTCTTAATTATAGTATAACATTTACAAAAATTATATGTTTACCAAATAAAGTATATGATAAACAGGTATAGAATGACATTAAAGGTAGATGATGGATGTGGAACTATAATGATGACACTTTTTGATTATGAAGCGTGCAAGCTCTTTGGTAAACCTGCAAGATATTTTGTTCAACAAGAAGAGGAGGTAAATTTTATTAACTATAAACTATTTTTTATCATTCTTGAATGACAATTACATTATGTATATTAAAATTGTTTTCCTCTAATGTAGATGATTAACAACAATGAAGTTCCACCGTCTTACCCTAAGAAGTTTGATGAAATTCTTGGTAAAAAGTATGCCTTTCTGATAAATGTTACTCCGTACAATATTTATAATACACATTCACACTACGGAATAGTAATGTTAACAAAAGAAGAAGGTTTACTTGAATCTATCTGCAAAAAGTGGAACGTGGAAGAGGTAAATATTATGCTTTATTCACTAATTTTACTTATTCAAATATTTAAATTTCAATTTAGTCGTTCTTTATTGTAGGTGCAAGGAAGATTCTTAGTTAATGGACCTGCTGATGTTGAGGTCGCAGACATTAATGCAGATGCTGTTGGTCAGAATGAAGAAGTAAATGAACAAGTTTGTAACAAGAAAAGATCATTAATATGTATCCCTTCATTTATACCATATTTTTTTCATAATTAAAAGCATTTTTTACGTTTTCAGGATACAATGTCTTCAAATAATGCAGCTGCAAGTGAAACGTCTACAATGAACACAAATTTTTATGTAGATGAATTTGGAAATTCAAAACGTCCTGTTGAAGTTGTTTATCAAGTTGATGGCCAAGCAACAAGTACTATTAAGAAACGCAAGAACGTCAATGCAAAAGAAGATGGAACCATGAATAAGAAGATGAATCTGTTCATTCAAAGTTAAAGAAATAGTTGATTATTTTACTTCATTTAATTTTATTTGATTTGTTTTCAACTTTGAGATTATTTCAAGTACTTTTCTTATTTTAAATAACACTTTTGAAGTATTTTTATTATTATTATGATTTTCATTTAAAACTTTTATTGCATATTTCTTATGAATTTGTAGTAACACTATATTCATATCAATGTTGTATATATAACGTTTTGTGAATTGTGATTACATCAATTTTTAGTAATTGAAATTGAAATAAGTCCAGTAGAATTTTAATTTGGCCCATTATGTCCATAACTTTATCATGAACCCATTATTACTAAGGCCCAAATTAAGTCAACAAAATATTTAAGTCAAAAGACATGTCAGTATCATCAATTGTCTAAACCCCTTCCCTCTTTTGTTACTCAGTGATATGAATGATCAACACCATTGGTTCTTCAAGTGAACAACATTGTACCGATTATCAATCTTTGTTTTAACATTATCGTCATATTATATAACAATCAGGTATTATTATCATTTCTACAAGTTTAACAATTATAATTTCAATTTTAGGGTTTCAATCGAAAAATACATTGTATATTTACTTGATTTAGTATTTTTTAACATTGTTAGTTAGTTTTATAATTTGTATACAATATTCATCTAATATTCAACTGTATATTGAATTGTATGATTAATTAGATGATGAATTATTAGTTTTTTTTAATTAGGGTTTTATTTTTTCTTTACTTAATGATGATTAAGTCCAGTTATATACAATTTGAAGACAACATATTTCTTTTGTATTGGTAATATTACAGTAATGTACATGTTTGATGAATTTATTAGTATTTTGTTTTAAGTATAAAGTGCACATAATATGTATTCAAAATGGCAATGTAATACAGCGAAAACTGCACATAATAATCTTTCATATAACATCATAAAATTAAGTGAAACTGTAGCTTATTACTTTCTATTGAACACTGTAACTTTTCGATATAAATTTTGCCTCATTATTTTGTTTTACAGGAATAGAAACACAAACTATAACAAAAATGATTAAAGGCTTCTTCAACCCAATCCCTGTGAACAATGCGTCCTCTTTGGTATTCAACACTTTAATGGATTACAATCTTATTCAAAAATTTAATTTTTATTATAACATATTAATAACATTTTTTATGATTTAAATCTTTAACAGAAGCTCCCTGCAAGTTACAAGTTATTACATGAGCAACATCACTTCCCTGTAGGTCCTGTTATGATAATCATGGATAATGAAATGTATTGGCCTGCAACAGTTGAACATAAATCTGGGTCATTTAATATCACAACTGGATGGAACAAAGTAGTTAATGATCTTGGGATTAAAATATGGGATTTTGTTGTATTCGAATTGATTGAACATGTTACTTTAAAACTTACCCTTTTAAAGTCTGTTCAAACAAAAGATGTAGGCAACAAATTCCCTTTTTGGTTTATAATACCTGCATCAAAAAAGATGGTAAATCTTTAGTATTCATTAATTTTATTAACAATCTAATATTTGTTCAAGTTACTAATATTTTTATTTTTTGCATTGTAAATATATAGAATTTGCCTGATGATTATATCGACCATCATTTCAACAACACTAAGTTGCCACATCAAATTGTCATACATTTTGGAGATGTGTTTAAATGGACTGTAAAACTGCAGTTTCTTAACATCGGATATTTTTTTACTGATGGTTGGAGTACTGTTGCTAATGATCTCAATTTATGCATTGGCGATTTTCTTATGTTTGAAAAAGTGAAGGATTATGAATTCAACTTAGATCTGTTTCGCGAAGATGGACAGTGGGTCGACCCTCATAATTTAGGGAATGAAGATATTCAGCTTCACTTCGAACTTTCAGATGAAGTAATTGAAATTTCAAGTGACTCAAGCGATGATGATGATAGTATATCTGTAAATTCTGCACCTGATTATGAAGTCATAACAAAACTGACATATAAGTTTGTAAGTTTGTACTACTTAAGGCAACTTATCCGTTAAATTATATTTACTTTTGTTGTTTGCTTTATAATTTTGACATATAAATTATATTTTAATGTTTCTTATAAAAATTTTGTAGCGTTTTCCAATACCGTTTGCTAGAGATTGTGATTTTCAGAATGTTGACATCTTGCGAGTTGAAGGTGTAAATGGAAAAACTGTTTTTCGGGAATTACGTTCTGAACGTTCTGGTTCTCAAATAAGATATGCTATAACAGAATGGAAGTCTACAATGGAAAAGCTTGGTTTAAAGAATGATACGACTTATAATATTATGTATTTCCAAAGGCAAGGTAGGTTGGTATTTTCACATCCTTAGTAAGAAGATATATGTTTATATGTTTGGGTTTTAGAAGGTGGAATGTTACCAAGTTTTGTGTATTGACAGTTGTCGTATATGTATGCAAGGTTTATATGATGAAGGGGATTAAAACATATGTCGTCTTTTTTCTATGTATTAGAAATTGATTAATCGTTAATATAAGTTTTTCTATGTTTGTTTATTTTGAATTTTTTTTCTGTTAATTTGTATTTTCTATACATATTTCAATGTTCTTTAACTAAGGTGCCATCCTTTAGTTACCAATTGAGTTATCTTTACCACTTTTACGTTAATTGTGTTATGAATAATTTATAACCTTTCCAAAACCTGACAAAATCAGACTACATTAAGGTTATCACAATTACAAACACAAGTAATGGTTTACGATTACCATGATTCTTATTTAATGGAATCAAAATTAACACAATCTATTATAAAATACAATTTGCTGTCAAAAAAATATATTTAAAAAATTAACACAATCTATTTAAGCATATGTTTGTTTATTTTCATTACTGCCATATCTTTCGTAATAATCATTTATCAAACAATATCTTCTAGAAACTCTAATCTTTTAACTAATTTAAAAATTCATACATATCTATTACATATTTTATATAATAGTTTCTTTATTAATGAATAAAATATTTGTTACCTTACATAAATTACTTTTATATATATAATTCTTTCTTTCAAAATAAACATAAAACTTTACACAAAGTTTAGAACCTTAATCAAACCTACGGTGGAAAGTTGGAACAACCTCAAGGTAATGTTTTTAATATAATTTGTATGAATAAAACACATGGTTTTCCATTCTATAGTTCTAAGTTACAATATTCGAAATAAAAGACATAGTTCTGATTAAACAATTCTGTTTCAGCAATACATAATTCACCTGTGATCGTATATACTTAGCTCAAATCCAATTAATGTATCCAATTGTCAAACAAAATAATATTGTATTGAACTGATTTATATGATAAAACACTATTATTCTATAATCTTTGCATCTATATACAGCTTCATATATTTTCTATTATAAACCGGATAATAATATTTTTAACAAAACTTTAGTTCATACTTTATACATGCCATACATACATCATTATATTTACTTTTTATGTACATGAAATTAATAAAATTATTTTGTAATATTTGTGCAAATTCACGTTGTTTAATTGATATACAAAAGGATATGACAAAACGAAGACTTAAAGACCGTTCAAAAAGTAAAGAACTAATATCAAGGTCAAATACATTAACAGGTAATTTGTTATATTTTTTCAAATTATTTGCACTTTTATTTTTTTTATTTTGTTTAAAGTACGTTTACTTTTAAACTTTTCAGCTACTCATGGCGCTAATAGACGTCAACTTAGAAAGATGATTCTTGATAAAAAAAAACAACGAAGACTATTACAAAAAAATTTGGAAACGTCTTCATCACTTCCGGTTTCATTAAGTGTCCCTGGTATTTTATGTCAATTTTGATTTTATATTTACCAAATATATTATATAATTTGTGTTGTTAGAAACTTAATTTATTCAACAATTGCAGCTTCAGTTAACGATGCAGCTCATAGACGTAAAATTAGAAAGATGATTATTAATAATAAGAAAGAAACAAAATTCTTAAAAAGCATTTCTCAAACTGGATCATCCAATTTTATACAAAATTACTTGAACAAAATTAATCAATCAGAAAAAGGTAAATATTTTTTTTTTTCTAATTTTTATCAGTAGGAGCTTCTTTTATATAAATAACATGTATAAAAAAAATTACAGTTCATGCTGCTGCTATTAAACGTCAAATGCGAAAACAAATTATGGATATAAAAAAACGGAAGAGATTTGTTCAAATGAATCCACAAATTTGTCATCAACAACAAAAAATTCCAGACGTTAATACTCCTGCTCATAGGCGTCAATTGAGAAAGACAATAGTTGCTAATAAAAAGCAACAGAGATTATCACAACTTCAGTTAAATCAACGTGAAGAAGTTGCACAAGAAGTAATAAAAGGAGTATCTCGTGGTAATTATAAATTCATAATTGCATTAAAAAGTATTCATTTTTATAACAAAAAAATAATTTTTGCCTTCTTAATTTAAACAGAATATTTAGACCATGGAGATCAAGTTATTATATGTGAATTGTGTGAAGCAAAGTTGTGGAAGAAGGAGGCCGCTAACAAGAGAAAAACAATGGAAAAACAAAGTTATTCAATATGTTGTGGATATGGTAAAGTCGTACTTCCGGTATTAAAAGATGCAAATCCTCAATACCAATTGTTATTTAAAGGGTTGGATTCAAAAAGCAAATATTTCTTAAATAGTATCAGACGTTTCAACTCAATGTTCTCTTTTACTTCAATGGGTGGTAAAGTTGATGAGAAACTTAATAAGGGAAAGGCGCCATGCATTTACAGATTAAGCGGTCAAAATTGTCACAGCATTGGTAGCCTACTTCCAAAAGATGGAACAACTCCCAAATTCTCTCAACTTTACATTTACGACACAGAAAATGAAATTTCTAACAGGCAGCAAATTTTCAGGTATTAATATATTTATATATTTCAATTATGTATTTTATATTTGTAATTTAATTACCTTTAATAATTACATTACATATTTTACAGGGATCAAAACAATAAGTCAGCAAAGATTGATAAAAAGTTAGATCTTGAACTTATACAAAAAATAAAAACCATGTTAGATGCTGAAAATGAGTTGGTAAAAACATACAGAATGGTCCGCGATCATATTCATCAAAAACCAGAAGTTTCTCTCAAACTTAAACTAATTTGTAATCGAGAAAGAGATGGACGAACATATAACTTACCAACTTCATCTGAAGTTGCTGCTCTTATAGTTGGTGACATCACTGATGCTGCACATAACAGAGACATTATTGTTGAAAGTCACTCAGAAGGTTTGCAAAGAATTAGCGAATTACATCCTTCTTACCTTGCTTTACAGTATCCAATTCTTTTTCCTTATGGCGATGATGGTTATAGAATTGACATACCTCATAGAGATGGTATCATAACAACAAAGAAAATACCACCAAAATGTACCATGAGAGAATTCTTTGCTTATAGGATACAAGACCGAAATGAAGGTTATTCGCTAATTCTGAATGCAAGAAAATTGTTTCAGCAGTTTTTGGTTGATTCTTACACCATGATTGAAAGTGAAAGGCTGGTATATATTCTTTCTCAACAGAAACATCTAAGATGTGACTCATATGAGAATTTGTATAAGATTGCAAAAACTGGTGATGCTGATTTAAGTAAAACTGGTAAACGAATTGTCCTACCATCTTCATTTACTGGTGGTGCACGCTACATGCAACAAAACTATTTAGATGCCATGGCATTGTGTAAATGGTACGGTTATCCAGATTTCTTTATCACGATAACCTGTAACCCAAAATGGCCAGAGGTTAAAAGGTTTCTTCAAGACAAGACAATTCAACCTCAAGATAGACCAGATATCTTGTCAAGAATATTTAAGCTTAAACTAAATGCAATTATAAAAGATTTAAAAAAAAACGAATGTTTTGGAGCTATAAATGCAGGTAATTACAAATACATTTTACACTTTCAACATTGGCTTTTTTACAATACTATATACTAACAACATTTATTCTGTGATTATAGTTGTTTACACTGTTGAGTTTCAAAAGCGTGGATTGCCTCATGCACACATTTGCTTATTCTTAAAGGCGACTGATAAAGTAATAACTCCAGATCAAATTGATTCTTTTATTTCGGCTGAAATCCCATGTAAAGTAAAAGACCCTGAGCTTTATGATTTGGTTGCTGAGTTCATGATCCACGGACCTTGTGGACCTGCTAATTTTAAATCGCCTTGCATGGTTGACAAGAAATGCTCAAAAGACTTCCCAAAAAAAATACAGCCTGAAACAGCAGTTGATGATAATGGTTTTCCAGTTTATAGAAGGCGCGATGATGGATTGACAGTAACAAAGTCAGGAGTTGCATTAGATAACAGATATGTTGTGCCATACAATAAAAGCCTTCTAAAGCGTTATCAAGCTCACATCAATGTAGAATGGTGCAACCAAGGTGCTTCGATCAAGTATTTGTTCAAATATATAAATAAAGGACCTGATCGAGCATCACTTGCCTTTACAACTGATGAAGACGACGCACACCAACCGCAAGCGCGTAATGAAATAAAAGAATACTATGATTGCAGGTATGTCATCATTATATTATCTAATTTAACAACCATACCATTTAAAATAACCGTATTTTTTTTACATTGTATTTTATAAACAGTTATTAAGCAATTACAATAAATAAAATACTTTACTTTGTTTATACATCATTCACATAATAATAACAAAATCGATTGTTATCTGACCCATTATCCTTTTGCAGGCCCAGTTACATATCACTTCAAATTTCACTTTCATCACTATTAAGAAAAATGGACTTAAATATGTTCTAGCCCAATTAAATGTTTTAGCACACTTATACAACAACAACAACTTGATTTATATCATTTTGGGATAAATATATATATAAATATTATGTCTATCATTTTCATTTACATTACCAATAAACCAAAACAAATACGATTTGTAATTTTAACAGTTCAATTTCATTAACAAATTTTGTTTTTTTTTCTAAGGTATGTATCGGCCTGTGAAGCGTCTTGGAGAATTTTTTCTTTTGATGTCCATTACAGGTATCCTTCTGTTATGAGACTTCCGTTTCATCTTCCAAATCAACAAAAAATTGTATTTGGTGCAAATGAAGATGTTGACAATGTTTTAAGTAAGCGTAGTGTCGCTTCTTCTATTTTCTTACAATGGATGGTTATGAACCAAAAAAGTTCAGTTGCACGTACGTTAACGTATGCTGAGTTTCCTACTAAGTTTACATGGATAATTCCAAAAAGATGTTGGAAGGAAAGAAAGTCAGCTTTCTCAACAATTGGTAGAGTATATTCAGTGCCTCCTTCTTTGGGTGAACCTTATTTTCTACGAATTTTGTTAAACATTGTTAAAGGTCCCCAATCATTTGAAGAAATCCGAACTGTCAACAGTAAACTGTATCCAACTTTCAGAGATGCATGTTATGCAAGAGGACTTTTAGACGATGATACTGAATATGTTGAGGCAATTATAGAAGCAAGTTTTTCTTCTGGCGCTTCTTATCTCCGTTATTTGTTTGGAACGCTTCTTACATCTGAAAGCCTTTCACGTCCTGATTATGTTTGGGAACAAACATGGAAATTCCTTGGAGAAGATATATTATACGAAAGGCAAAAAAGATTTCCAGGTTTATACTTATTCTAAATTTAATGTACAAATAACATCATTTTATTAGAACTTTTTCTCATAAATTGGTTTTTTTTATTTATATTTATATTTTTTATAACTTTACTAAAATTTTATATTTAATTCAATCAGGTACAGTCATTCAAGAAGAAGTCATCAAAAGTCTAACTCTTTTGGAAATTGAAAAATTTCTACGTCGAAATAACTCTACATTACAAAGATATAAATCAATGCCCTCTCCAAATACAAGAGCATTGTCAGATATTGATAACAGATTAATCAATGATGAGTTATCATTTGACAAACAACTTCTGCTTAATGAATTCAATATGCTAAAACAGTCATTGACTTCAGAACAACAACAAATCTTTGATGAAATTACCAATGCAGTTGAAAATAACACTGGTGGGGTTTTCTTTGTCTACGGATTTGGTGGCACAGGAAAGACTTTTTTATGGAAGACACTTGCTTCATCAATTCGCAGTAAAGGTGAAATCGTTCTAAACGTTGCTTCAAGTGGAATTGCATCTTTATTAATGTCAAGAGGGAGAACCGCACATTCAAGATTTCATATCCCTATTATCATTAATGAAGATACCATTTGCAATATAACACCAAATAGTGATGAAGCAAATCTTCTAAAGAAAACCAAGCTAATCATTTGGGACGAAGCACCAATGGTACATAAACATGCAATTGAAGCCCTTGATCGTACAATGAAAGATATTTTCTCTACACGTACCAATTCAGCTTCACAACTTCCCTTTGGTGGTAAAGTTGTTGTTTTTGGGGGAGATTTCAGACAGATATTACCTGTTGTTCAAAACGGTAGTAGACAAGATATTGTCAATGCATCTTTAACTTCATCAAAGTTATGGTCACAATGCAAGCTCTTAAGATTAACAAAGAATATGAGACTTGCAATTGGTTCAGAACTGTCAAATGTTGAAGAAATCGAACAATTTGCTCAATGGCTACTACAAGTTGGTGAGGGAACGATTGGAGATCCAAATGATGGAGAAGCAAACATTAAGATACCAAATGATCTGTTAATTTTAGATTCATCTGATCCAATACAAAGTTTGATTGACTTTGTTTATCCATCTCTTCTTCAACAACTTGCCAATCAATCGTACTTCTCTGAAAGAGCGATTCTTGCTCCAAAAAATGATATTGTTCATGAAATAAATGACAGATTGACAGCTTTGTTCCCAGGTGAACAAAAAGAATATCTTAGTTCCGACAGTATCTGTCCGTCTGAGACTTTAAATCCTTTTCAAGAACTTTTGTATTCCCCTGATGTACTTAATAATCTTCAAATATCAGGTTTGAAACTTTTTTATTTTACAATTCTTATTTGTTTTATATATTAATTATATTTTTTTTCCAGGTTTGCCTAATCACAAGTTGGTTCTAAAAGTTGGATTACCGGTAATGCTTTTACGTAACCTTGACCAACAACAAGGACTTTGTAACGGAACCAGATTAAGGATAACAACACTTGGAAGACGAGTTCTTCAGGCTGAGGTTATAACTGGTGGCAATATTGGAAGAAAGATTTTTATTCCAAGAATAAACATGATACCATCAGACACCAAAATTCCTTTCAAATTCCAAAGAAGGCAGTTTCCTTTATCAGTGTGTTTTGCCATGACGATCAATAAAAGTCAAGGACAATCGTTGTCCAGAGTTGGCCTTTATTTAAAAGAACCAGTATTCACACATGGTCAGCTTTATGTTGCCTTATCAAGAGTTAAAAGTAAAGATGGCATCAAGTTGTTGATTCTTAACAAAGAAGGGCAACCGCAATCAGAAACCAAGAATGTTGTTTTCAAAGAAGTTTTTTCATATTTGTAATACAACTTTACATTGTTTCTACTTTTTAATATTTATACGCTCTGATAGTCTCTGTCAAACCGAGAAGCTTAATGAGAAGTTTGATGAACGATTGGTATCGCCAGATGTTTTGAATGGTCTTAAGTTATCAAGCATACCAAACCACCGTCTGTTTTGAAAGTTGGTGTTCCTATAATGTTGCTTAGGAACATATTTTTACGTTTACTACTACATTAACGACATTCGATTATTTATGTTTATTTACATATATTTTCGAATTTGCCTATTATTTTCTTTGTATTAGTTAGCTGAATTTAAAAGTTTTCTAATTTTTATATAATCATTTTACTTTAATTTCTAAATATCTAAATATTTACATATATTACCTTCCATAATATATCTTCTTGGTAATCGTTTCCATATCATCATTATACTTCTGAATACTCTTTTGCTTCACCATCTAACAATTCACAAACTTACAATGTATATAATAATACCTCTTTTTCTTATCGCCGATCACACTCATCATTCTTCCAAACATCCGCGTCTCTGTAATCACCGAACGATTCCTCTTCTCAAAGGTAAAAACCCTCTTTTTAAAGCTCATGCATCTTAAGATTTTTCTTTAATCGTTGTTTTAGTTACTCATTTATTGTAGTAATAATCGTTAAGTAGTTTTGTTAGGTATAAATCTGTAACCTAAAATTAGGTTTAAGCTCGATAAACAGTAATTTCAAATCGTTTCGTTTTCCTCTGTTTTTGAATCGTCAGTTACCAGGTTTATGTATATTCTTAGTTAATGTTATTTGTATTTTTGCTTTTATTATTGTTTATTAAAGGATAGTGTATAAATAACATCTTTATAAAGATTCATTGTTTTCATTGTTATTATATGTTGGTATGTTTATGCTCTGTTTTTAAAGTTGATTTAGAAATTTAGTAACTTTTAAGCTATGTTTCTGTTTTTTACAAATTAGTACCTTTATGATCATCAGGTTACCAATTATTAGTGTTAGTTCATGATTATTGAGTATAATCTTTTAATATGTATGTTTTGCAATACACACTTTAGTTAATCATTATTATTTTATGCTTATTGTCAATTGTTTTTTATACACGATTAGTGAGTTATGTTATGTTTTTTTTATGTTTCAACCAACATTAAGCAAAATAATTTAGTATTTTTACTTTGTGATAACAACAGGTGCATATTGTTGCTGTTGAAAATGCTTTATGGTTTCTATGTTGAGTCTGAAAGTAAGAGTAGGGCGTGTTTGGTAAGATATCTAACGTTTCTCCCGTATTTTGACTATAATTCAACTTATTATGCTTATTTAAATAATTCTATATTTATTTTATTTTGTTTTCAGCCCCTGCCTAAGGACTATAGTTCTTGGATTAAGAAATTCAATTATCCGGTAGGTAACACGGAAATTAGAACTTTGGATTCACAGGTGTTTGTGATTAAAATTATGGAACTTAATGGTACTTATTATTTATACAATGGATGGAGAACAATGATTCAAACACTAAATTACCCATCTAAGTGTAAATTTGTGTTTCAACATATTGCAAACCAAAAGTGTTTTAGAATGATAAGTTTCTATCAAGACGCAGTTTGTGCTCCTGGTCCGTTTTTCTATTGCAGGCTTGATGACCCATTCAGTGAATATAAGCACCGTCTTGTATGTCTTATTATCAACTTAATATGTTATACATTAAAATTCATAAAATATTTATTACTCTATTAACATTACTGTTTTTCTATTTCAGCATATAAGTAATTTGATTTTGCATGGAAAGTTCAATAAACTACTTCCAGTTGAACCAGTTGTTATCAAATCATTCCCAGATCATGAATTTCTCTGTATGATTAATGTAGAAGATGGTCATGTTTATTTCACCAAAGGATGGTCTTATATCAGGAAACACCTTTCATTAACTCGTCAACATCTCATTGTTTTTGAGATGATTAACGATGTTACTTTTCACATGTCTCTGTTTCTTAAGAATCAACTTACACCTCCTCCAGATATGTGGGTCTATGATGTGAAAAAGGAGTACGATGAAGATGTTAATGATGATGAAGATGTTAATGATGATGAAGACATAATAATTATTTCGGATGATAACAGCCAAGAGGAAGATTTAGCAACACCTATGGATGTTGATGCTGAGGAGGATGTAGGTGTACCAGTTGTTTTCATAGTTGATAATCATTTTGTAAGTTTAACTTCTTTATTTCCATTCATTTTAATACATGTTAATATATTTTTTATTAATATGCCATACATTGTTATTTTTATAGAGGATGAAGAAG
Organism: Ambrosia artemisiifolia; assembly: GCA_032199755.1. Classification (NCBI taxonomy): domain Eukaryota; kingdom Viridiplantae; phylum Streptophyta; class Magnoliopsida; order Asterales; family Asteraceae; genus Ambrosia; species Ambrosia artemisiifolia. The sequence goes on along the minus strand of CM063527.1, from coordinate 46,022,603 downwards.
TTATGGGCGATTGACAATGGTTTGAATATCAAAAGGAATTTAAAAATTACTGATGGTGATGGTGGTGTATGGTTAGCATCTGTTGGTTTTGAGCAGTCGAGTGGAAATGATCGTTACAACATTAAAGGTATGTCTTCCTTTGCTGCGGACAAGAAACTGAAATCTCGTGATGCAATGCATTTTCTATTTTTCAATAAGAAAGGTCTCTTCAAGCTATCTCATGTTGTAAAGGCTGCTGATCGTTAGGTTTGTTTTGTGGTTGGTACTTTTGGTTGGATGACAAAGTTAGAAGTTTTAGTGTTTAAAATGATGAACTGTTATTAGTTAACTACTTATCCACGTTTTTACTTTTGTGACTTAGTAATTCGTGGTTTTTGGATTATATATATGTATAAACACACTATTATTTTTGGTTGCTTTTCTAATGTAATTAATCCTATTTATAATTTTGATTTATTTTTGCTATGACATTTGATGCAGCTGCTACTTTTATGCAGTTCTTGCATACCAAAATGTCATCTTTTTTATCATAAAAGTCATTAGAAAAGATAATACAGTTTCCAGGTTTTTGGCATAGCCAATTGACACCCCGGATGATTTGCTGCATATGAATACTCATATTATTCACCTCATTTTGTATCCTAAGTCGTTACATATGTGCAGCTGCTTTTGCAGCCATCAAAATCTTTATTATGCGGCAGTTGTGAAATATCCGTTATGATTTTTCGTGGTTGTTTTTATGTTCACATTTGATAGTTATGTAAAACTTAGGTTAGGAACTTGCAACCTAAATTTGACTTATATAAAGTCAAACAGTAAATATCTTCGTATCATATTCTACTACCAACTTCTTAAACCAATATGCATGTAAAAACTGATTGTAGCAAAATTTTGATTCTACTTTTCGCCAATATAATCTTTAGTAAAGCATGTATTAAATATTATGTTTCATTTTACTTCTGCGTGTAGTGGATATCTCTTATGCGGAAGGTAAACAGGTTGCAAATTATGAAATTAAAAAACCACTCGAAACGTTTTCGTTCGGTTTTAATAGTAAAAATTGTCAAACAATTGTCTCCTTATGTGTTAACAAATCCATATAATTTATATTATGTTTTATTTAAACCTTTTACGTAAAATACGTGACATAACAAATCGATATAATTTATATTCTATTTTATTTTATCATTTTACGTAAAATACGTGACATTCACCCCCGGGAAGCTCCCGGGTTATTTGCTAGTGGTAATATATATAATCAAAAGTTAAAATACAACATTCTCTTGTTCATTAAACCGCGATCCAAACGCTTTGATTTTATTAAACCCCAATCCAAACACCCCCTTTTGACATTAATCGAAATCGAAATTTTGACATTAATCAAAATAAATCACATATAACTAACCAAACATACCAAATCACCAGTCACTCTCTTTTTTCTTTAAGGCAAAAGTTTCTCGCAACGACAACACAAAGACAAAAGGCTGGGAAATAAAAACACAAGAAAGGAAAGAAGAGAGGCAAAGAAGCCAAAACAAACAGAAAAATTAAAAAAACAAAAAACAAAAAACAAAAATGTGATGGAACAAGAGAGTTTGAAGTGGGTATCAGCTTACAATGTCACCCTTTTGTTTATGGTTTCAACTTAACTCTGTATGCTATGGTTAGTCTTTTCATACTTCATCTCTTTCTTATTCAGTCTATTTTTTTTTTAATTTTATGTTTATGTATGGATTTTGGTACTTAGGGTTTACTGAGGTAAAATCAGTTACGAAAAATAAATCAAAGATTGTTTCTAGTCACCTTTTATGGCCTATTGAACTGAATATATATCTATATACCTTGTTTCAATAATCTATGTGTAAACAGAGTCCAAAAAAAAATGTGTAAACAGAGTCCAATTTGCCATTGATTCCATAATTAATAATAATTTTAAATTCATAGAACAGATAAAAACACATGTTAGGTTAGTGGTGACTCAATAATCAATACATAGGTGATGGGTTTGTTTACGTTAATCATAGATTATTTATTTATACTTGACACCTTATTTAATTATTGAAATGTCCTTTAAACTGGTTGTTTAATTCTTTCAACCGAGGAACAGCTGTATAACTAATTATATTTAATTTATCAAAGTGCTTTAATCACATGTTTACGTTGGAAGTCACTCCTGGCCTGGCCGCTTATCTTGACTGTCTTCAACACTTGAAGTGGTTATTATTATAAAACCATAACTGTGCAGAGTGCGCTCATCTCATCTCCCTACATTCCTCTCATACACAGCAACTACTTGAACTATTAATTCTCAGTTTACTACTGTTAACAATGGCTGATGCTGCTGCTGCTGCTCTCGTGAAAGTCATCTTCCAGAAGCTCGCTGACGAAGCCTTCAAGAAGTACGTTCGCTCTCAGGGTCTTCACTCCGAGCTCGAGAATATGGGGAGAGAACTGTCCCAGATCCAAGCTGTGCTTCATGATGCTGCTGATAAGGAAATAAAGGATGAAGCTGTTAAACAGTGGCTGAATGATCTCCAACACTTGGCTTACGATATCGATGACGTACTTGATGACGTGGCTACAGAAGCTATGCGTCTTGAGCTGACCCAGGAATCAGGAGCAAGCACAAGCAAGGTAAGAAACTTCATCATCCCAGCTTGCTGCACAAAGTTTTCACTAAGTCATAGGTTGAGTCCTAAGATAGATAGTATTACCACCGAGTTACAGCGTCTATACAAAACAAAAGCTGATCTAGGTTTGATTGTTAATAGTGAAAAACAGAAAGATCCTAATAGAGGAAATGAAACCTCTTTGCTAGAGCCTAATTTAGTTGGACGACAAGTTGAGAAAGAGAAATTTCTCAACAAGTTGTTATCTGGTGAGTCATCTAAGGAAAACTTTAGCATCGTACCCATAGTTGGTATGGGTGGGGTTGGAAAGACCACTCTAGCTAGACTTTTGTATAATGATACAAAGGTGCAGGCTCACTTTAACCTTAAGGCATGGGTTTGTGTTTCTGATGATTTTAATGTCTTTAAGATAAGCAAAACCATATTTCAAGCTGTGTCCGGGGAAAGGAAGAAATTTGAAGATTTAAATCAGCTTCAAATTGATCTTACCGAGCAATTTAAAGACAAACGTTTTCTACTAGTACTTGACGATGTGTGGACTGAGAACTATGATCATTGGGAAAAGCTAGTGCGACCACTAATTTCAGTTTCTCCTGGAAGTAAGATAATCATGACCACTCGCAAGAATGAGCTACTCAAAAGGCTAGGTTTTAATCATCTAGACCTTCTAGAGAGTTTGTCGAGTGAAGATGCTTTGTCTTTATTGGCTTTCCACGCATTGGGTGTGGAGAACTTTGATTCATACCCAGACCTTACGGATAAGGGTGAAGCTATTGTGCAAAGGTGTGGTACTTTGCCTCTGGCTTTAAAAGCAATAGGAAGGCTATTGAGGTCAGCAACAAAAGAAAAATGGGATGATGTGTTAAATAGTAATATATGGGATTCAAAATATGCTGGTGATCTTTCTGCAGCCCTTATGATAAGCTACCATGATCTCTCAGCAAATTTGAAGCGTTTGTTCGCATATTGCTCCTTGTTCCCTAAGGACTTCTTGTTTAACAAAGAGGAGTTAGTCTTATTGTGGATGGCGGAAGGGTTTCTAAACCAATCAACTGCAACCAAGTCACAAGAAGACTTTGGCCGAGAAGATTTTGAAGCATTGGTATCAAGAACCTTTTTTCAGCATGCACCTAATGATGAATCATTATATGTGATGCATGATCTGATGAATGACTTGGCCACGTTTGTTGCTAAAGAATTCTTTTTAAGGTTTGAGAATCATACCAAGCCGGGTAATGAAGCTTTGAAAAGGTACCGTCATATGTCATTTGTTCATGAAGAATATGAAGGTTACAAGGAGTTTGAGCAATTTAAAAGGGCTAGAAGTCTCAGAACATTGATGGCAGTATCTATGAATCAGAATCAAAACCAGTTTTACTTTTCCAGTAAAATTTTGGTTGACTTACTTCCTCGGTTACCACTATTAAGGGTCCTTTCTTTGACTGGATCTCGCATAAGTGAGGTACCAGATTTCGTTAGTAGTTTGAAGCACTTGAGGTATCTTAACTTATCTCAAACTGGCATCAAAAAGTTACCAGAGAATATTGGTAATCTTTTTAATCTGCAGACGCTAATCATTTGTGGCTGTAAGTATTTGACTACGTTGCCTAAAAGCTTCTCAAAGCTCAAAAAGTTGCGACATTTTGACATTAGGGATACTCGGAGTTTGAACAAGCTTCCCTTGGGGATTGGTGAGCTGAAAAGCCTACAAATTCTCTCCAATATGGTCGTTGGAACAGACGGTGGCTTTGCTATAACTGAGCTTAAAGGATTAAATAATCTCCATGGGGAACTTTCCATTGAAAGGCTGTGCAAAGTGCAAAGCACAATGGATATTCATGAGACAAAACTATCTCTTAAAAGGCTTACTAAGTTAGAGCTGAATTGGGATGATGGTTCTCAACATGGAACACTTGAAAAGGAGGTTCTCAGGGCGTTAGAGCCTAATAGTGAATGGTTGAAAGGGCTTTCAATTGATTCATATCCAGGAATAGAGTTTCCAGAATGGGTTGGGCATCCCTCTTTTCATCAGCTGGTTCGTGTGTCCATAACAAACTGTAAAAACTGTACATCTCTACCACCACTTGGGCAACTACCTTCACTTAAGGAGTTGTATATAAGGGGCATGGATGAGGTTAAATTCATAGGTTCAGAGTTAACAGGCACCAACCAGTTTACATTTTCTGCCTTCCCTTCACTGGAAATCCTAACGTTTAGAAATATGAAGGGGTGGGAGGTATGGTCAACCAATAACGAGGTTTTTGATGCAGTGTTTCCATGCCTTCGGGAGCTTAACATACAAAAGTGTCCCCAACTGATTGAAGTCTCACTTAAACCACTACTTTCAGTTGAAATTCTAAGGCTTGGAGATATGCGTGGGTGGAAGGGATGGTCAATCAACAGCGAGGTTTCAGTGCTTCCATCCCTTAGAGAACTTCATATAAGAAGCTGTCCTGAATTGATTGAATTCTCACCTGAAAAACTACCTAAACTTGAAATTTTACGGTTTCAAGATATGGTGGGATGGAAGATATGGTCAACCAAAGATGCAGTTTTTCCATGCCTTCGTGAGCTTTACATAGATAATTGTCTCCAATTGGTTGAGGTCTCAGTTGAAGCACTACCTTTGCTAAGAGTTTTAAAAATTTATGAATGTGGTGGTGGTGTATTGAGAAGTCTGGTTGAGGCAGCTCCATCAATTGCTATGTTGGGTATAAGTTATATTTCAGGGCTTACAGATGAGGTGTGGAGAGGTGTTATAGAGCATATTGGGGCAGTTGAAGAAGTAAGCATTGTTGGATGTCATGAAATAAGATACTTGTGGGAATCGGAAGAAGAAGCGAGTAAGGTTCTTGTGAATATAAAGAAATTGGAAGTACATGATTGTTCAAACTTGGTGAGTTTAGGAGAGAAAGAAGAGGGGGATAATTTTGGGAGCAGCCTCTTGTCATCTCTTAGGACGTTGAATGTATATAATTGTAACAAAATGGAGCGTTGTTGTTGTCCAAATAGCATTGAAAGTTTGCAGATAACATTGTGTAGTTCACTTACACATGTATCCTTCCCAACATCAGCAACAGGAGCAGGATGGCAGAAGCTTAAGTCACTTAAAATATTTGGTTGTAGGAAACTGATGGAAAAGATCAACAACATCAGCACGGGAGTGCTTGAAAGCATACATCTAATTGAGTGGACCAATTTGAAATCAGTGATGCAATTGGGTAACTTCATTTACCTTACTATGTTGTATCTAGATGATTGTCCAAGTCTTGAGTCATTTCCTGACATCCCAATGCCTGTTCTCACCAATCTGACAATACTAAAATGTGAAAGAATGGAGTCATTTTCTGCCCATCAAATGAGTAATAATCTCACCTCATTAAAAGAACTGGTGATAAGAAATTGTCCAAGTATAGATGCTTCCTGTCATGGTGGGGTTTGGCCTCCCCATTTGTGTTCCCTTATAATAGGGGGGTTGAAGAAGCCAATGACAGAGTGGGGCCCTCAGAGTTTCCCATCTTCCCTTGTTGACCTAGAGTTATGCGATGAAGCTGATGTGAAGAATTTCAGACAATTGTCCCACCTATTCTTACCTTCTTCTCTTGCTAAACTTAGAATCTATGATTTTGAAAAACTGGAATCACTTTCAATGGGACTCCAACACCTCACCTCCCTCCAACATCTCATCATTTACAAATGCCCAAAGATGAAACATCTGCCAAAACACCTCACCTCCCTCCAACATCTCGTCATTTGGAAGTGCCCGAAGATGAAACATTTGCCAAAACAGTTGTTGCCTTCACTTTTGAGTTTGACAATAGAGAAATGCCCAAAACTGAGAAAAAGGTGTGAAGGAAGAGGCTCCCACTACTATCCCCTCATTTCTCATATCCCTCAAATTTACGTTTCACCCAGGTAAAATAACCTTCTTCCTTTTAGTTTTGATATGTGTTAATTATTATACATATTATTTTGCTTTCATTTAATCAACAAATCTTACATACCACATCTCACGACAGTTAAGTAAATTATTCAGAAAATATGATAATTATTTTTCCTTACTAGATGATGAATGAATTGAAAGAGGCTTCAGCTGTAGCCACATTTAATTGGGTTTCGAAAGAGGAAGTGGGCATGTTGCAACAACACCAAAGAGGAATTCAAGCAAACATAATGGCAGAACAAAATTGGTACACTGGTTTGTTTTTTTTATGTTTAACTGTGATGCAATGTATTTATTCTTATGATTATTGTTTAACTGCAATGCAGGAAATACTAGTGACACAGAATTTGATCTTTAATTAAAAGATAAAAAGGATTGGGCTGTAGCTATAGCCACATTTAATCTGGTTTGGAAAGAGGAAGTAGGCATGTTGGCACAGCTAACACAATGGCAGAACAAAATTGGTACACCAGTTTGTTTTTTTATGTTTAACTGTGATGCAATGTATTTGTATTTATTCTTGTGATTATTGTTTGGTTTTGTTAATTGAGTTAGTAATTCTTGTTGAGGTGATTGTTTTTTGAAAGGATTAATTCGATTCAGAATTGAAGGACACAATCTTAATAAGTTAACTAAAACTTCTACAAGGAGTCACATTTTTAAATAAATTACTGGTGTGAACCACCTTTACGATGCCTATAAGGTGTTTGATGAAATGCCTTAAGTGTGACTTTGGTATACTTTGGAGATTTTTGCTGTAGTTGTGTTCTGAACGTTATAATGAATATAAATACGCATGATGGAATATGTATATGCATGTATGATTATGGTTAGGAGTCCTTGTTGAACAAATGAATAAAAATCATGTAGAAAGGCAGAACTTGGGAAAAGGGGTCCGTAACGGGTCAAATGAGAGAATGCAATATTTATTTGTATTATGTGGTATGAACGAATGCATAAATAAACATAACAAAGTTTGAAGGCAATATGGACTCTTATGCAAACATAGAGATTTTAAATGACCCGTACGTGTGTTGAATGGTTAATTTTATAGGAATCTTGAACCATAACAAAGAGTATGTGTGACTTAAAGAGGTTGAAGACATGATCAAGGAATCAATACCGACTTTTTTACTTTCTTTCAGGTTGAAGATATGATCAAGGAAAACACACTATTCAATGATGGAGAAAGCATGGTTTTGTGAACCTAATGTGAAGAATTTTTGTCAATTGTCCCACCTATTCCCTCCAACATCTCACTATTTGGGGCTGCACAGCTGATACATCTGCTAAAAACTGAGAAAAAGATGTGAAGGAAGAGGCTCCCCACTACTATCCCCTCATCTCCCATATCCCTCAAATTGACTTTTACCCCAGGTACCTATTTATTATATAACCTTTTGACTCCTTTTATATTTTTGACAGTTTACTCCAGGTAAATTATTCAGAAAAATATGAAATTTATTAAGATCTTTGACACATATTTTTCTTTCCAGCTATTGACTGAATTGAAAGAGGCTAGAACATGACAATTGCAAAAATACAAAATGTTTTTACTAGTCTTGAAAAGCCAAACTTTTTTACTTATTATTATTATTATTTTTTTTTTTTTATTTTTTTTTTTTTGCAGGTTTTGCTCTGTTAACAGTATGTTCTATGGATATATCAAAATTTATGTGCGTTGAATGGCTAACTGAATAGGAATCTTGACTTGACAACCACGAGTATGCGTGACTTAAGGAGCTTGAAGATATGATCAAGGAATCAAGACCAATAAGGTAACGACGTACAAGGTAGAGGTGTTTCTTCACTCCATATTCGTTATAGAATGTTATATATGTAAAAGCATAATGTCGCTTTACAAACTGCAATGAAAAACTGAAAATGCAGTTTTTTTTTTTTTTTTTTTTTTACAAACTCCATTTTAGACTTTCTTTGCAGGTTGTACCCTGATTGGTCAATTTAACCAGTCTATTCAAAGATGGAGAAAGTATGGTTTTATGAAGCTCAGATTTTCAGATTCACAGTTTGACTTTTTAAGTCACAGGTCAATTTACTAAAACAAAGTAAGTTAGTCTATATTCGTTCTGTTGTAGATGAGGCCTTAGTTGTTCTCCACATTAGTCAAATTAAACAGATCTATACCTTAAGATCAAGCTGTTTGAGCTATCAGAGTATCAACTAATCAGCCTGTGTTTATGTTAGACATACAGGCCTGAGTGTCTTTTAGAAACTATTTCCATATAGGCGCATAATGTTCTTTACTTTTGTGCATTGTATGATCATTGATAATGCACTGTTTCGATATAAGCTTTTAACTTTGTTGATTATGTATGAGAGGAACCATGAAAACTTAAAATTAATTAAGTTAATACAAAGGCTAAATGAAATGTGATCACATGATTGGTATTTATATTAGAATTTTAAGTGATGTAAAAAATTGTAAATTTCTATGATCAATTTAACTGTTCAGTCTCTACACTTACTGCAGAATTTCAAATTTTGGGCCTAATTGCCAATCATATTATAAATTCTTGGAGACGGGCCTGGAGATGAGGATAGTGATGTAGGATCACATGAGAAATTCATGATTGTAATTGCTTGTTTAATTGCTATGCAGGATACTTATGCCTTCATGCAAAATTAGTGCTTTAAAGTGTGGAAAATCAAAGACGGGGAAGAGTGCTTTAAAGTCCTTCGGCTAGGAAATTTCATATCTGAATTCTGAAACAAAATAGAGGATAAGAGCCCAAATATCAGATCGGCACAATCAGTAGTCACTTAGACAGGTTTGATCAAGGACAGTCCGAGGGTTGGCATGGCAGCTGTCACCAGGGATTTGGGTGATGTCACCTTTGTTAACGATCTTCAGAGAATTTATACAAACGGGTCAAGATTTAGCAACTTGTAATGAAAAGGGTCACGGGCTGGTTGAAGTGTTGAGCTAAAAAGTCTTTGCTACAATCGGTATTCAACCATTTGTCTATGAAATATTACTGCTGCACTTTGCTAAAGTTGACTTTTATGTAATTTATTTTGCTTTCATTTAAACAATAAAATTTACATACAATCTCAAGATAGCTAAGTAAATTCTTCCAAAATTTTGTGATTTACTAAATGCCATTGGTTTGAAGTTATCTATTGACCTTTTTTTCAAATATTTTACCTTTAATCGAAGCAAAAAAATATGAGACCAACGAAACTTATAAGTATAAACCAAAGCCTGGCCAACAATGCTTATTTTAGTCTGGTTACAACCGGACACTAGGTTGCATCTAATATTCAAATTAATACTTGTATATGTCAGTGTTTATATATCACTTTGTCACTATTTATATAAATTGTGAAATTGAGTTAACAGTTACAGCCTACAAACTAGACTGTTCATCATCATAAAATACAACTTATAATATCTATCTTGAGTCATTTTAGAATTACTTGTTTGTAAAATTAATTGATGTAGGATCACATGAGAAAGTCATATGTGCATTTAAATGAGTGTTGAGCTTTAATACTCAAATGTAAATGTGTTTTAATTGCAATGCAGGATCCTTATGCCTTCTTTTCGATATGCACCTCCCAGTGAAGCATCATTTTATTGGAATTGACAAGAAAAAGTATTTTATAGTGTTGATAATCAAAAAGAGGAAGAGTGGGTACCGTCCTTTGGATAAATGACCTGACGACATTGGATTGGAGCAATTGGTAGTCCTGAAGACAGGTGTGATCAAGGACCCTCCGAGGGTTGGCATGACAACGGTCAACAGGGATTTGGATGATGTCATCTCTGTTAATGTTCATCAGTGAATTAATACAAACGGTTCAAAAATTAGCAATTTGAAACCAAACGGGGGACTTGTTAAGCTAAAAGTCTTTGCTGCAAGTTGGTGCTCTGATATATGTATTCAACGATTGGTCTATGAAATATTACTGCTGCAGTTTGCTAAAGTTGACTTAATTTTGATTATCAATCATTAATCTGTGAAATTAGTAATCGTTTGATGAAAGTTGCATAATATTAATCAAAGCAACATCCTGAAAATGTTTTTATAAGATAACCATAACATATTACAGAGAGTCACATGAATAATAACACGGAATTCGCTAGACAAAACAATATAATGAAAATTTTGACCGCTTGATTCCAACCCATTTATTTTGCCACAGGCTACTTATTTCATTCATAGTCTATGTTAATTCTTTTCCTACATCTTATATTCTTATTCTTCATTCTTCATTCTTAGGTTATTTAGATGAGTTATTACTGTAAGTCCTATTTCTAAAGAGTTAAGTAAAATAGAAGAGGGCCTCGCCATGTAACCGCATTCCTTAGTTTGTTTCGTTTATAAAAGTCACATATTGCATGTAGTAGTCCGATCATGAATGAGAGAACTATTACAAAATAAAATGACGACCCCTTTTGACGGGTATTGTGCCATACCTTTGACATTCACAAGGACCAGCGTATAATCAAAATTCACTGGTTTCATATGCCTTAGGGGATTAGCATAACTTAAGAGGGTGTTTGGGGTTGAGTTTCAAAACAACTTATTGACTCATTGGCTTTTCAAGAAGCCAATAAGTCAATAAGTTGTTTGTGTAACCCAAAAACACTTTCTCTTTTGACTTTTGGCTTTTAAGGGTGGAAAAGTTGTTTTTGAGAAGTTAGAAATCCTGGCTTTTGACTTTTGAAAAAAAATTACAAATCTACTACCCATACATCCAATATTCACAATAAGTTAAGCGAAACACTTAAAAAACAATCTATTGACTTTTTGACGTTTCTCATCCCAAAAGCTCTGTCTTTAATTGCTTTCCACGCATTGGGTGTGGATAACTTTGATTCATACCCGGACCTTAGGGAAAAGAGTGAATCTATTGTGAAAAAGTGTGGTACTTTGCCTTTGGCTTTAAAAGCAGTTGGAAGGCTGCTGAGGAATAAAACACCAGAAAAATGGGATGATGTGCTAAAAAGTGAAGTATGGGATTCAAAGTATGTTGGTGATCTTTCTGCAGATTGGAAGGTGATTTTTCCAGCCCTTATGATAAGCTACCATGATCTCTCAGCAAATTTGAAGCGGTTGTTCACATATTGCTCCTTATTTCCTAAGGACTTCTTGTTTAACAAAGAGGAGTTAGTCTTATTGTGGATGGCGGAAGGGTTTCTAAACCAATCAACTGCAACCAAGTCACAAGAAGACTTTGGCCAAGAAGATTTTGAAGCATTGTTATCAAGAACATTTTTTCATCATGCACCTAATGATGAATCATTATACGTGATGCATGACCTGATGAATGACTTGGCCACGTTTGTTGCTGAAGAATTCTTTTTAAGGTTTGAGAATCATACCAAGCTGGGTTCTAAAGCTTTGACAAGGTACTGTCATATGTCATTTTTTCATGAAAAATATGAAGTTTACCAAAAGTTTGAGCCATTTAAACGAACATTGATGGCAGTATCTGTAGATCAAAATCAGAACTGGTTTTACTTTTCCGGTAAGATTTTAGTTGACTTACTTCCTCAGTTACCACTATTAAGGGTCCTTTCTTTGAGTAGATCTCACATAACTGAGGTACCAGATTTCATTGGTAGTTTGAAGCACTTGAGGTATCTTAAGTTATCTCAAACTGACATCGAAAAGTTACCAGAGAATATTGGTAATCTTCTCAATTTGCAGACGCTAATCCTTTATGGCTGTACTTGGTTGACTAAGTTGCCTAAAAGCTTCTCAAAGCTCAAAAAGTTGCGACATTTTGACATTAGGGATACTTGGCGTTTGAACAAGCTTCCCTTGGGGATGGGTGAGCTGAAAAGCCTACAAATTCTCTCCAAGATGGTAGTTGGAAGAGACAATGGCATTGCTATAGCCGAGCTTAAAGGATTAAATAATCTCCATGGGGAACTTTCCATTGTAGGGCTGTGTGCAGAGTGCAGAGTGCAATGAATATTATGTTGGGTTAATCTTGATAGTTCGAGTGGTTTAACGAGTCGGTGGGTCAGATATGAACCGGGGCAGCAGTATTAACGGGTCATGGAAACTTCAAGGGCTAAAGTTTGCATGGCTGGAAATATGAAGGTTTTATTTGAGAATTTGAATAAAGAAAGAGTCCAATGTTTGACTGAGAATTATTGTGAATGTTGGAAAGGTGGAACAAGTCATGTGCAGAATTTTAGGTAGTTTATTATTTTTTATTATTATAGTTTGATGTTATCTAGTGTGTTTAGAGTATGGCTATATATATTGGCCTTTTGTCCATTGAATAATATAACCCCTCTATTTCTTTCTGCATATAATTCTTTCTTGCTCAATACATTTGCATACGTATGTGAGTGTGTGTAGTGTGTGTTTCGAAGGGGGCTGAACCAACATATTCATGAGGTAAAATTATCTCTTAAAAGGCTTACTAAGTTAGAGCTGTATTGGTGGGGCGATGGTTCTCAACATGGAACACTTGAAAAGGAGGTTCTCAAAGAGTTAGAGCCTGATAGTGAATGGTTGAAAGTGCTTTTAATTGATTCATATCCGGGAATAGAGTTTCCAAAATGGGTTGGACATCCCTCTTTTGATAAGTTGGTTTATGTGTCAATAGAAGGCTGTGTAAAAATTAGCAAATGTGAACACCCTGTATTGAGAATTCTGGTTCAGGCAGCTCCATCAATCACTATGTTGGTTATATGGGATATTTTAGGGCTTACAAATGAGGTGTGGAGAGGTGTAATGAAATAAGATACTTGTGGGAATCGGAAGAAGAAGCGAGTAAGGTTCTTGTGAATATAAAGAAACTGGAAGTACACAATTGTTCAAACTTGGCGATTTTAGGAGAGAAAGAAGAGGAGGATAATTTTGGGAGCAGCCTCTTGTCATCTCTAAGGACGTTGAATGTATATGAGTGTAACAAAATGGAGCGTTGTCGTTGTCCAAATAGCATTGAAAGTTTGCATATAAAATTTTGTAGATCACTTACACATGTATCCTTCCCAACATCCGCGACAGGAGGAGGGCCGAAGCTTAAGTCACTTGATATAGTTGATTGTAGTAAACTGATGGAGAAGATCAACAACATCAGGATGGGAGTGCTTGAAATCATAAATATCATTGACTGGACCAATTTGAAATCACTGATGCAATTGGGTAGCTTCATTTACCTTACTCAGTTGTATCTATACAATTGTCCAAGTCTTGAGTCATTTCCAGACATCCCACTGCCTATTCTCACCAATCTAACAATAGTATATTGTAAAAGAATGAAGTCATTTTCTGCCCATCAGATGAGGAATCTCACCGGGTTAAGACGTTTGAAACTCAGAGATTGTCCAAGTATTGATGCCTCTAGTCATGGTGGGGTTTGGCCCCCCAGTTTGTGTTCCCTTGAAATAGGGAGGTTGAAGAATTCCATGTCAGAGTGGGCCCTCAGAATTTTCCATCTTCCCTTGTTGACCTAAAGTTATACGATGAATTTGATGTGAAGAATTTTTGTCATTTATCCCACCTATCATTCCCTTCTTCTCTTACCAAACTTTGGATAGAAAATTTTACGAAACTTGAATCACTTTCAATGGGACTACAACACCTCACCTCCCTCCAACATCTCACCATTAACAATTTCCCAAAGTTGAAACATTTGCCAAAACACCTCACCTCCCTCCAAGAACTCTGCATTTGGGGGTGCCCAAAGATGAAACATCTGTCAAAACACCTCACCTCCCTCCAACATCTCACCATTCACAACTGCCCAAAGATGAAACATCTGCCAAAACAGCTGCTGCCTTCACTTTTGAGTTTGGAGATCTGTGGATGCCCAAAACTAAGAAAAAGGTGTGAAGGAAGAGGCTCCCACTACTATCCCCTCATCTCTCATATCCCTCAAATTGACTTTTACGACCCAGGTACTTTTTTATTAAATAGCCTTCTGTCTCCTTTTAGGTTTTATATGTGTGAATTATACATATTATTTTCCTTTCATTTAATAAGCAAATTTTACTACCATCTCACGACAATTATGTAAATTATTCAGAAAATATGAGATTTTTTTTTCCTTTCTATATAGTGAAGATAGTGAAAATGTGTGCTGGGAAGACGCTAATGTGTTTTATTGCAATGCAGTATGTACTGGGCAACGAAGGAGGAATCACATTTTTAAATAAATATTAGGATGTTGGCACAGCACCTAAGGATCAAGGCAGTCAAAAAGAGGAATTCAAGCAAACATAAAGGCAGAACAAAATTGGTACACCGGTTTGCTTTTTTATGTTTAACTGTGATGCAATGTATTTTTATTTTATTCTTCTGTTTTTTGTTTGGTTTTGTTAAATGAGTGAGTAATTATTGTGGAACCTCCTGATGATGTCATCCCACCCTTAATAGACTCTAGATGTGTAATCGATGTCCGGTTGGTTCAGTTTGCTATGATTCGTGCTCAAAGTTAGTCAAGTAAATAATATGTTGTAACATCTTCAAATTTGGGTATGTCCATATATTTGCATTTTACTTTATGAAGGATTTTATATATATTAAAACCTTTACAAGGAGTCACATTTTTAAATAAATTACTAGTGTGAACCACCCCTATGATGCCTATAAGGTGTTTGATGAAATGCCTTAAGTGTGACTTTGGTATACTTTGGAGATTTTTGCTTTAGTTGTGTTCTAAACGTTATAATGAATATAAATACGCATGATGGAATATGTGTATGCATGTATGATCATTGGCTTTGGCCGGCAAACCCATCCCTCTTCACCCTGCGTATTCAGTTACCAATATTCAGTCCAAAATACGCACCCTTGATGGGAAAACTGTCACCTACACCTCCTTGGTTAAGCTTTTCCGACTGCACGCCATCGCCTATAAGGTGCTCGATCATATAGACGGCACCGACCCTCCCGAAAACACAGCAGCCGAATACCTGATCTGGGTCGAACTCGATGCTCTGGTTCTTCAGTGGATTCTGAGCACCGTGTCCGACCCTATTTTGCCTACCTTGTTGGGACATGTCTCCACGGCTCGAGCCGCTTGGCTCAAGCTCGAAAAGAAGTTCCTTAGCAACAAGAAAGCACGAGCTGCCGCCTTGGAAACTCAGTTTTGCAACCTTACTCTTGCCAGTTGTTCTTCCATTGATGACTACTGCCAGCGCCTGGCAAACCAGCTTGAAGACGTTGATCAACCTGTGACCGAATCTCGTCTTGTTCTTCAATTAGTTTGTGGTCTTCCTCAAGAATATGATACTAGCACATCCCTAATACACCAAAACAATGCTGACTGGGACACTGCCCGTACCATGCTGCAGGTGAGGTCATCCATATGGAAGCTCGTCAGTCAACAACATCTTCTGTCCTCGTCGCTCAGCAATCCAGCCCACCGCCGCCCTCCACTACTCCGTCAACCAACCAGAACCCATCGCCCAACCCGAACGCGACGCCTTACCAGCAGTCATACAGCTCTGGCCGAGGCAGGGGGAGGGGCAGGGGCCGTTCAATCGAATAACCGAAATCTCTGAAGGCACGTAATCGCTTTCAGATTGAATCAATTCGACGGTTCAATCAAATATCTAGGATACAATCAGAGATTTAGAATTTTCTGTATGTTTATGATTGAGAGAAAAGAACCCGAGAGATTGACCAAGAAGAAGAAGAATTCGTAATGAATTATAGGCCCATTAACTGCCTTTTAGGCAGTTTTTCCAAGGGTTTCAAAATTGCCAATTCTAGTCCCTCTATTTCCTAAAATTAATTTTCAGAGACATTTTTACCATATCAATTTTAATGGAAATAAAAATTTTCCATTGAACCCCGAGCTTTGCCCCTTGGACCCTGCTACCAGGGGCGCTGCCCCCGGACCCCCGTCCCTTAAGGGCTTGGCCCCTAAGTTCATAATAAATTCAAATAGGCGTGCATTCCGCACCACCATACCTATATGATGTATTATTATGAAGATATTGGTCAAACAGTCAATTCAATTACACTAAAATATCCAACATCTTTGTTGGTTAATTTTTGTTTTTATTGATTTTGGCGTTTGGGGTTTATGTGAATTTTGTGGGATTTATGGTTTTAAGTCAGGTATTAAAAAGAATCAAGACTGTTTCTTGATAGTTTTATGGTTTATTGTGTTAGGATAATAATAGTCTTTGATAGTCCGGGGGCTATTGTGTAATAAGTGATACTTGTTAAATGGTCGTTAGAACTTAGAAGTATGAGGGGTCAATACTGTAGTAAACCGTAGTTCAGGGGCTGTTATTGTAATAGTTAGTATGTGTAACAGACTTAACGGTCTGTTCTATAAATGAATAAGAAAAGGGAGGGAACCCCATGTTTGAACTTTGAATCCTTCTCTCTTTAGTTTCTCTCATAACAATTGGTATTAGAGCTAACTGATTCTCGGTTGCTCATACCTTTTTCTATCCAAACCATTATAACCGTCATAACCACCACCACTCACCACCATAAACCACCACTGACCACCCTTAATCACTATCTATATTTTACCCATTTTTCGATCAATTCATTTGAACCGTTAACCATGACAACCAGAAACAGAGCCGAATCAGAGAATGAAAACATGATTAAGAAAATATTGGAAGAACATGCATTCACTCTCATCAGAGTCGACTCCCAATTACAGAAAATGATCAAAATTTCGATAAAATTGAATAAAATTTTGTGAATATCAACTCTATTTTGACTAAGATAGCAGAGGAGATTGCAAATATGAATAATAATAATAATAATAACCATTATGGGAGTTCTGAATTCAATAGTGCAGGAAGATTCTTTGGAGGATTTTTGCACATTGTTTGATGCATGTTTGCTTAAGGTTTCAATTCGTGAACCTTATGCAGCGAACATATTCTTGAAAACTTTAAAGCCTGAAATAGGAGGTCCTGTTAAAATGTTTCAACCAGTAACATTGAGTCATGCTTACCATTTGGCCAAGATTCAAAACAAGACTAACCAATCTTTGGGAGTTTCTTCTTCTAAAGGATAGGACAGGTATAACTCTAGCTTCACTAAACCTTTCAATACTGTTATACCACCCATTCACACTCAACATTTACCCTACTCAACCCTTCTACCAATAAACAATTACCAAAATCATAAATCCTTGTCTAGAAAAGAAATGAATGAAAAAAGAGCAAGAGGGGAGTGTTTTGGTTGCAATGAGAAGTACTAAGCCACTCATAAATGTAAGAATAAACAATTGTTTATCTTAGAATTAGATGATGATGAAGAGGAATTGGAATTGTTGAATTGTGAAGCACCTATAACAAATGACCATAATACCCTTGATGGCAAAGAATGGATTGATCCTTAGATCTCAATCCATGCCATTACTGGAATACCCTCCTATTCCACAATGAGAGTTATTGGAACCATTGGGACTAGACAGTTGATCATACTCATTGATTCTGGATCCACTCACAATTTTATAGACATTAAGCTAGCCAAAAGCTTAACTGTCATATGAAAAAGATAGAGGGAATGAGAATATCAGTGGCTAATGGGAGGTTTTGGATTGTGTCACTATGTGTTTAGATTTCCAATGGACCATTCAAATGCATCCTTCTTTGTAAGCTCTGTCAATGGTTTGGCTAGTACCCCAAATGACTTTATAAACCTCCTATAATATCCAGCTAGGGCGAGAAATCATGTATTTTTTAGAAACCATGTGATTTATTAAATGCCCACTTGAGCTATTTGTTGATCTCATTTTCAAATAAATTACCTTTAATTTAGCAAAAAAAATGAAATTTGTTGGGATCTTTGTGACACGTTCTTTTTCTTTCTAGATGGAATTCGTTTTCAATAACACATGATTCAGACTTGAGAATGACACGAGAAATGGAACTCATTGTAACAGCATTTTACATGTCTTTTGTTGGAATATTCACATCCAACTCATTGTTTGTATTGTTAATCAAACTTTTGTTTGTGTAGCATACAGCATTTCATATTATCTTCTTTTTTAAAACATAATCTTAAGATATTAAGTTATAGCAATAAGTGCATTAATCTGTAACTGTGGCGTGGAGGTAGGAGTGAGACACCGTGAATTTCATTAAATAAACCATTTCTTAATTAAAGTATTAAACAGATCAAATATCTGTGTATGCAAACATCCTGAACATATTTTGCTATGATCATGACAGTTGTATAAAAATGTTTTTTTTTAAATCTTAAAAAGTCAATTTTTCTAATTGCTCTGCAGGATTTACTCTGTTAAAAATTTATCTTTGGATATATAAAAACTTATGGGAGTTCCAATTGAACCAGTTTATACATCTCTGATGGAGAAAGCATGGTCTCCCACTCAAGCAGCAGTTTGATATTTGTTGGCAAAATTAGTGTTTTACAGTGTTGATAATAAAAAAGAGGACGCGTGAAATTGGATATGAAACAGAATTGGAGGATAATGGTAAGGAAGTTGAGTCGTTGGATGATTTTGTTTATGAAATTAGCTGGTGAAGAGAAGTTGAATTGGGGAATTTGGATGACGTTATCTATGTTTCAATCATCAGAAGAAGTCTCGAAGTGTCTGATTATCCTATTTCGATGAATATAATGAACTAATAATAAACGGGTCAAAATTTAGCTGTTTGAAATGAAACGGGTCACAGGCTGGTGAGGTGTTGAGCTACAAATCTTTGCTGCAAGTTGGTGCTTTGAGATGCATCCAACCATCGGTATAGGCCTACATGAAAAATACTATGTGATAATGTGTTTAATCATTAAGCTAAAAATATCATTGCTTCAGTTTGCTAAAGTGGACTTTTATTTTGTTTATCAACCTTTGGCCTGTTCAACTACCAATCATGAAACTTTTTATTATGAGATGACCATAACATGCTACAAAAAATCACAAGAACAGTTGCAAGAAAATGAGCTAAACAAAAAACTTGACCGCTTGATTCCACCCCTTGGATGCACAATTTATTTCATCCACTCCTGCTTAAATGAACATGATGCAGCACCATTTTCAATCCTTGAAACCTAGTTTCTCACTGTTGGCATTCATCTCAATTAGTTTTGAAGCAAGTTAACCCCTCAAAAGGAGGTATATTTTCTTTACTAAAGAGATTAGCCTCAAAAGAAAACATTACATAGCACAATAGAAACCATTACTTTGTATGAAGATTTTAGCATGCCGATCACTAGCAGGCGGCTCTGCTTGTTTAGCCCCTATAGATTTTGCTTTGTATTATTTTTTTTACAATACGGGCTTTTGAATCTAGTTTCTCGAAGTGGTTACCTTGCAACATTTTCCAGGTAAACAGCCATAACAAGATCCATATTTTCACCTTCATTTAGTACTGAGAAGACTAGTACAATTGGTTGAAAGGTATCCTTGTTTAATCAGTTTACAAATATATATTAACTACAAGCTTTGAGATGATTTACATACGAACGACATCTTTCACTATAGTTGGTCGGTAGAACAACAAGCAACCATTGCCCAATGAGCATCACTAAGTTCAACAAGTATACCGGATAAGTGATCGCTCATAAAATCAGGCCAATTGATTAACATTCACATAAGTAAATGACCTAGACGTTACGCAATACACACAAACATTAATTGATATTTTGATTGAAAACGCTTCCAATATTAATGTATTCTTTGTTTGGATCATCGCCGACCTTTCATGCATTACAAAACTTTATATTACAATTTGAACGATTATACGTAAACTATGCTATATAAACTCTTCAACATGTCAAATTATGGTAAACCTAAAACAGTAAAAAAAAAAAAAAAAAAGGAAACGGAACAATAGATCTGAATTGGAAATTTATCCAAAATATTGTTCACATATGCAATGAGAAATTAACCCTTCGAAATGTATTTTAATTTTAATCATAATTTATTATATAAAAATATAATCGACGGACAGCTTAAGTTATAATTATCGGCTGTCCTTGAATTGGTAAACGATTCTTAAATAATATAAATTAATTCTTCAATGGAGGAACAACTGGAAAATCTATTTTTTAAAACCCAACTTTGTCAGTTTTCTTATTTTAAATGACAATTCTTAATAAACTATCCGAAAGATTTATAAAATCAATATATTAACGTTGGCAACTTGTTTTCTAATAGCAACACTTCTCGTGTCATCATCATCATACTCAGTTAATCTCACTTATAGCAAAGCTAAGGTAGGGTCTGAGGAGGGTAAGATGTAGACAGCTGATGTGAGGCCGAAAGGTCCACATCTTTATAGTTTAATTCGTTTGTTTTGTGTATTTGTGTGCAGATTCACCCGGAGTTAGATATATTAGCGAGAGTCATGGAGGAAATGCTTAAGATGCTAAAAAGACTATTTTACGAGCCTTAAGCGAGAGTACACGAGCCGGAACAGGAACCTACGCGAGAAACGGAGGAAAAACGATGCGGAAATAAAGTTTCGTTACACAAACCTCCCCCGCGGACCGCGGGAGGATTGTTAATTACTCCGTGGTCCGCGGCGTGTCATCAGATCTGGTTTTGTAACTTTACTCCCACGCGGACCGCGTGGGAATTACTTATCCCACCGCGGTCCGCGACGCAAACAAATGCGATTCCAGTCTGTTTCGCTTTCCAGCTTGTTCTGCACTCGAAAGTTTTTGTTAAAACCCACTCGCAAGCACCGGAAGAAAGTACCTCCGCCACCTCCGACCTCTGGTCACCACCCACGACCTTCGGGTCGTGATTTCCACCACAACCATGCTCCGTACGTTGAAGATTCAAGATGCTAGAGGTGAACCCGAGCCTGTCATGACAAGCAGACGCGGCTAAGCTTCGGTGACGATTCTCTCGGGTGAATATTTATTAGTTTTTGGTAATTTGATTGTGTTATGATTATTGTATGTACTAGCACGCCACTACTTGTGTGGATTTGAATAAACTTTGCTATTAATTTGATCAATTTATCTGCCACTGTGATTCCTTGCCTCACTAGGATTTTGATCGGTTGTAGTATTTGGGCTATTAGGTTGCACGCCGAGACTTTAAAAGGTGTCCTTAATTAGCTATTTCTATCCTAATATCCAAGGTCCCGTGACAGGGGATGTCATCGATGTCTTAACAAATCAGTAGCATAAATGTATAAATAGGATCCCGGGAGAAAAGTCATTCATAATCACTATTGTCAAAGTTATATTTTAGGAAAACCAAACCAAAACCGCGATCTTTACTTTTCCGCATATTTACTTTTCTCGCATTTTTACTTAATTTTCTATTTATATTTTTGTTAATAAAAACTATACGAACAAATAACTAGTGCAAAACCGACCACATGCTCTTCGTAGGATCGACATCCGTACTTCCCTATCTACATTAGTTTGTAGGTTTAGAAGTAGCTAAATATAAATTCTTTTGATTAGCGGCGTGACGACAAAGCCGCTGTCAACAACCTTACCTCTATCCCCTGAAAATAGAGAGGCTGCTTCCAGTGAGACCCACGGCTCGATGTGGTTTGGTATCAAGCCTTGGACATAAGGCACAGAAACACTTAGCAATCGGGACAAACCCGAACTGTGCATGTACCCCTTTGTAATAAAATGAAATATATATTCCAACGAGAAAGTATAGCGTACATATATACCATGTAGGAAGCCGCCACATCATGACACCTGTAAACCAAAGTTAAGTTTATTTAACCTAATCCCGGTTGATTAAAAGGAGAATTCAGTCTTTGTATTCTTTCGTTAGTCTCTGACTCAATCTCAGTTCAAAATCGATTAATTAGTTTCAACAATAATTCAGATTCAATTCATGATTAAATTCACGATCGATTAGCTTATTTCGATTCATGATCGATTCAATTGAGCCAAAACATGAAACGAAAACAACAACAGAGCAGAATTTTATAATTCAATTAAGATATGAGGCGTGTAATCTTACAAATAGTTCATCTGTTTCGTTGAAGATACCACCACCTCCAGATGCAAAACTAACTCCAGTAACCGTCACATTGGTGCTCCTCAACTTCTTCGATGAGGCCACGGGTTTAACGTTAGGGTTCATATGTGGTGGGGGTGGTGCTTGTGCGTGGCGGTGGCTAGAGGTGCTTGTGGGTGGTGGTGTCCGCTTTAGAGGAGACGTGAGGGAGAGTAAGTGATGACTGATGAGAAAGGGATTTTATACTTTTAAATTATTAAAAATAAAAGGGTAAAAAATACTAAAATACCTTTGAATGAGAATTTAACTAGAAAAAACTGAGTTAGGGTCAAAGGACAAAACGTGCTAGATTTTGAAACATAGAGTATGTAACTCATCAATTTAAACGTAAAAAACAAGTTTTAAAATTGGCTATAAAAATAAATGACAAATTTAGTCGTAATTTACTATATATTATTGAAGACTTGAGATTAATAGTGCAAGGCCCCTCCCATTGGTTGAGAGGGGCGGTGGTTATATATATAATTTTTTTTCCTTCTAACGTTTTTTAATAATAAAAACAATATCTTTTACAATGAAATCATGCTTGCTTAGGTGGTGGAGTGGTTTGAGGTGCGATTGTCTTAGATGAGGCCACGGGTTTAAGGTTGGCTCAAGGCGTTTATTTACTACATTAATCCCACCTCCTTCTCATTGGTTGAGAGGGGTGGTGGGTTTTTTTTCCCAAACGTTTTTAATAAAAATAATATGTTTCATATTAAATACAAAATTGGTTTGGTGGAAAATGCGCTCGTGTATCAATAACAGCTTGAAGACATGTCGAATCGGGTGAAGGATTTATTAAATGATGTTATTGTATGATGATTGTATCCCCAAAAACGCCTAAAGAACTCCCACAATCGACCATAAACGACATAGGATCGATTAGAATTGAGATTTAGCTTTTATACCCTTCATAAAACAAACCTTCCACCCTCTCCGTTTACTCGCCGTAGGTTATGGCAATCATTTGATGGCCCTCATATTGTTTCCACACCACCGCTGTAGTCTGCGGACCTCTTGCCATAGGTTACGGCCACAACTTTATGTCCCTCCTTTTGTTTTGCTGCTCACGTACCCTACACCTAACACTTGGAAGTTTACGGCCACCGACTTTTGCATGAAACTTCATATTCAACACAAGTAGCCCGTAAGCTACGGCTGTAATGCCGTAGCCTACGGCGAGACCATCAACATCACCATCTTAAACTTTACAACGTGTGATCCGATCCGACAACATCCCGAACTTCATTCCTCTTAATCCATGACCTTTATTAACCTTGTTTCGCCACACGAAACGCTCTGAACACTCTACAATCTTCGGTTCATCATCCAGAATTGGGTCACTTCATGTTTTAGTATATAATTCCATTCAAAGCATATAATCATCCAAATTGCATTAAAAATACTCCATTAAACACTCTAAACACCACGTTTGACCCCATCCATCACATTCCCACACTTACCTTTGATTGTCCCCAATCAAACTGTCACACCCTCAAATTTCCATTGCGGAGTTTTACCGCGAGGTGTATGACATATCAGGATCCAAGTCAACGGTCACAATAAACGACAACTATATGAATTTAATTTACGTTTGAACCATTTATTCATTATGAAAGAGTTACTAAATACAGCAGAAGCAGTTTAAGTTTACATTTCCAAAATATCACTAGGAAATAAGTTATGTTGTGAAAACAATGTTTGACAACCATGCATATTAATATGAGACGTTGTGGGACTCCAGTGCGCCTAGACCAGCTGCTACCTTAGGTACCTGAGAAAACATGCTAGAGTTTGTCAACATAAAATGCTGGTGAGTTCACAGGTTTAAGTTTAAAGTTCTTTTCAATGTACCGGATTCACATACAATACTCAAAAGTATTTATGTAACCCAAAAGTTTTAACTGTAGTTTCCAATATACCGGATTCAACATACAATACTCAAAAGTATTTATGTAATCCAAAAGGTTTAACAGTTATTTCCAAAATACCGGATTCACATACAATACTCAAAAGTATCTATGTAACCCAAAAGTTTTAAACGTTATTTTCAATATACCGGGATTCACATACAATACTCAAAAAGTGATGCTAGCTAGACATCCCACAAGTTACTAAAGCGTGTTGAATCATTGCTGACCCGTCTTATAAGATATACCATAAGGTAACGTTATAAGCAATATAAATACCCGTCACCGGACATCACCCGGTACCGTAAGTTTGACAAATAGGACAATAATGTGTAACACCCTAAAGCCGTTTTACAGAAAACTCGAAGCGGAAAAATACCAACCGAAAAATTCATTTATAAAACAAGCTTAATTGTTTAGAAAACCGGTTCTACTAAGGATTTTGGTGTTACATCTTAAGTTATTTCATAATACATTCAACATGACTCAACTCTATTGGTTATGTATCCGTGACCGCGTACAACCCGCCTCCTCGCTCGATCTCCATCCTTCCCTTGCTTTATTAGGTAAACCAGACAACCTGCATCCACCACGTAACCAGTACGTTAGTTCAATGAATGACCTCATGTAGTCTACTCATGACACGAAGTAGCATCCCACAATACTCTGTGATCCTGTCTAAAATCCTTCTCTCAAGTTCAGGTGGGTTACCCCGATCCGAACCTCCATGTCTCTTGCAATCGTATTTACATACCTGCATCTCTTATCATTCTCATAACAAGGGTTATTAACCTCGCAATATATACATTTATACATATATATATCCAAGGATATAACCCCCTACATGCAATTCTACAATACATACAAGTATAAACTCCCACATGTATTACTACAATACATACAATACATACAAGCATAGAACTCCCACATGTGTTACTACAATACATACAATACGTACAAGTATAACTCCCACATGTGTTACTACAATACATACAATACGTACAAGTATAACTCCCACATGTGTTACTACAATACATACAATACGTACAAGTATGACTCCCACATGTGTTACTACAATACATACAATATGTACAAGTATAACTCCCACATGTAATGCTACAATTCATACAAGCATATACCTCCACCTACAATACCATAATACATACTAGCATAACTCCTACATGTGATACCACAATACATACAAGTGTAAACTCCCATATGTAATACCACAATACATACTAATATAAACTCCCACATGTAATACTACAATGCATACAAGCATACAATTCATTCGCATAATTCTACAATACATACGAGTATACAACTTCCACCTATAATATCACCATTCATACAAGTATACAATTCCTTCGTATAATTCTACAACATATACAAGCATACAATTTCCGCCTATGATACCACCATACATACAAGAAACTCTCTCCTGCTAACCCGAGCATGAGAACCCATATGTACATCATATCTACAATCTACATAATCATGGTAACCTACTTACCGTATTTGATGCCGTCGAATATTGCATCAATTAAACTACACGCACTTGTACCATTCCGTACTATGATCATGTTTTCAAACCAACGTTACTATTACATGCTACACACTTACAAAGTCCCACACAAGGTCCAACAATGTTAATTGGTGCGTTAGACGCAATTACGAGTCGCGTACGTAAGCGAAACATCAACATACGATAAAATAAACAAAAAAAATTATAAATTTCCAGGTCCCACCGTAACCTTACGGTGGCCACCGTAGGGGGCCACCGTAGGGTTACGGTGGACTACAAAACCCAATGGTGTATCCCCTCTGCCCTACGGTGGGGAAAGCATTGTAGGGGCCACCGTAAGGGAACGGTGCCACCGTACCCTTACGTTGGACTCTGCACATTCCCATATTGTTCTCCTTTCCACCCCTTCTAGACCCATCTACGCCGATCCATTCGAAGCCACGTTTATTCCATTATAAACTCCAATTCAAGCCTTAACCTCGTTATTTACGTTCCATCACCTCACGGTCCTCATACTACTTACAGACACATATACATGTTAAGATTCATTATCCTAAGTGGAATAAGAACCACTTACCTTATGTCCTCCAAGTTGATGCTTGCTACTTCCCTCCACTTGACCCATTAGCCACTTGTGCTTGAGCCCATGTTGCCTACGCATTCATGTTATCATTCCCACCATTCCGTTAGTATACAAAACTACGCATACTATCAATCGTCTTACACTTACTTGTTCCCATGACTTTCATTGGTCAACTACTAATATGCATATCACATGATTAACTACCACATTGTTTATCAATCAAGCAATCCAACATATCATCAAGTATGTCACCTAGATAATCTAACATATATCACATGATTTCCTTAATCCCCCAATCATATTAGCAAACATAACCATGTTAGTCATCCATTGTTGACTTTTCAGAAAGTCAACTTCCAACTATACAAACTTCCTACTTAGAACATATGTCCATATTGATGACTAGATCACATAAAACACACCATAAACATCACATTCCTATCTCATTAACATGCAAGATTATTCATCATTCCAATCATAGTATTTAAGCATTAGTGTACACACTACTAATGCATACTTCCTACCATATCACACAATCAACCAAGTCCCCTCATGATTACTCTTTAAGATGCAATCCTTATGTTAACCTACTACCAATTGCACCAATTATCACATTACTCTCATACTTTGTCGAGTTTTGCATACAATCCATACATCATACTTATTTAGGCATTTCATCAAACACATGGTGTGCGTACAACATTTAAAACACAATGTACAAGTATTTCATGCATACTTCCATAGCTCATAACACAATTCATCATATTTCTTCCCTACATTACATACCATTCATAACAATAGTTATCAACATAGTTGTAGTCCCAAAAACACTAGATCTTAAGTGTGCACAAGATTGTTATCAACTAGAAACACCTATTTGTTAGGTGTTTTAGTTGATTAATCAAGAAAACTAAAAGAAACTAGATGAACAAAGTAAAACCGACACACAAGAAACTCAAAACGTTTGATTCCATTAACAATAGATCTTCAAAGCACCATGGATTACAATATTCTTGTGTAATGAAAGATGTCCAAAACCCTAACCTAGAGTGTGCATATGAGTGAACTTTATATAGTGAGCACCTGATGGACTGCGAACTTAAGCTTAAGTTCGCAGTGCCCATCTCCTAAGTTCACACTCTAGGGTTTACACATAAACTAACAAAGAATTACATAACTAGTCCTCTAACTATCAAACTACAAAATAAGCTACAAAAAGTCTTTGTTCTGGTAACTGTGGTCTCAACTGAACCCAACAATACTCCCCCTAGACCACAGATACCAGATCTTCGTCTGTTAGCTTCAAACCGAGATATCACTCGATTCACCTTCTTCTTGCTTTACCCGCACTGGTTGTTTTGGAACTATCACTTCTGGAGCTTCAGAGTTTCTGGCTGCTTTTCTTTAATTGTCAGCTTTGTCTTTGTTAGCAATTTCCTTGTCTTTGTCTCCAAGCTCCTTCTCTTTGTCTGCAGCCTCGATCATTTCCAAAATTTCTAGCATCTCCAGCTTCCTTTCTTTAGCAGGATCTACTGCTCTTTGAAATAGCATTCCTTCTTCCAGCAGTGTCTAACCGGCTCCAACTCTGAATGTGTTCCCAAACAGCTACATCAACTCTAACAGATAAAACATGAATACATCTACCAGATCGAAGAATCTCACAATCTAGTCCCCTGCACTGTTCTTGATCACAGACTGGATGATGATCAGGATTATATGCAATAAACACATCTCACATTCTAACACATATTTTAATACTCCCCCTAAACTTTTTATATTTTAATAAAAACAAACACAACAAGGAGGGGTTAACTGTTTCTCACCTTTTGCATACAAGATCATACTAACCATACCTGCCAGATCACATTTCAACTTTCCGTTGGATAGCTGCAGCCCAAGAAAAACTATCGGTATGTTTGTCCACTTAAATCCATGCCTCTCGTCTTTCAACATACGTTTGGTGATGAGATTTATCATGTTTTGGTAATATTGACGGAAAGTTAGTGGACCCCACTTGTGCTAGGTATAAGCCTACCAATCCTCAAGGTTTATTGAGATATAATGATGAGAGCTTCAGGTCTATGTTTACACATAACAGAGAAGATGATCATTATGTCAATCAGATGATGAGAGCTTCAGGTCTATGTTCCCATAACAGAGAAGATGATCATCTGATTGCTTTTTGAGCTATCTATATGTTTGCACGTCACTAACATTGCGTGTCTTTTGTTGCTCATTTGTTTGAATAGCCCCGCATTGGTAGCTTGCACACTTAGGTGTCTTTTGATTACATATGCACAAAATTTTCTGTGTCTTTTGATCTCTCAACCTGTGTATGACCGGACTCAGCTTGTGCAGACCTAAAACACAGTGGGAATCCAGCTTTCCATGTAGATCTATTCTGTTAATCACCTATTAGCAGTTTACTCGATTCCAAGCTGAATCTACCGACATGTCGTTGCTTGAAGCCGCAACATCCTCTGGATCCTATTCACATGCTGACAAAATATGATTAGTCCCTATCATTTCTTGTTAATTTTGCAATAGAGATATACTTTCTCCCCCAAAAATCTTGTTTTGTATGAAAATAGGATTTTTTTTTTTTTTTTTTTTTTTTTTGACACTATGACATAATGTGAGCTCACTCAAAATTTATCATTTCCAGCCAAGTGACCAATTGGAGGAAACGAGTTTCGTCAAAAGCCTTTGTGAGGATATCTGCCTTTTGATCAGCAGTATCAATGGATAACACTTGAATGTATCCTTTATCGTGAGCATCGCGAATAGAGTGAATCCTGATCTCAATATGTAGTGGTCGATAGGATTCTTCACGATGTCACGACAAGCATCATTATCAATGAAGATTGGGGTTTTCATGACATTCAAACCGTAATCCAGCAACTGATTTTGGATCCACAAAGCTTGACATCAACAACTGGACGCAACAGTGTACTCGGCTTCATCAGTGGAGATAAACACTATTATCTGCATTTTGCTTTGCCAAGATACAAGCCGATTCCCCAAAAATTTGCAACCACCAGAGACAAATTCTCTATGAATTCTACAACCTGCATGACCACTATCAGAGTAAGCGATTAAATCAAAATTATCACTCTTAGGATACCATAAACCAAGCTTTGGTGTTCCTTTGAGGTAGCGGAAGATTCTTTTGACTGCAGTGTCATGAGATTGCTTGGGATTTGACTGAAAGCGAGCACAGCATCCAGCTCAAAAAAAAAAATTATATAAAAAAATAATAATATACAAAGATAAACTAAAGAAAATCTATGTACAATCACGACTCAGACATTTAATCAAGTGACTTTGGGAATCCAAGTTTGTTTTAGTTTTGATCTATCGTGATTTTCACCCATCATTGACTCTTTTCTCTTCCAAAATTGTGTGGTTTTAACAAAACTTTTTACTGTTTCTTGAAGATTTTTGATCTGATCAGAAAAAGAGTTTTGAGTTTTGACATCATTTTGTGGTTTAGGTTTTAAATGACACTTTTTGACCACATGTCCTTCTTTTCCACATCTAAAGCATTTTAAGTGTTTAGGCTTGATCTTTGGAGAAGATCTGGATGATGATGATTGTGATGTTCTTTTCTTGATCTTGTTTGAGCAGGAGCTTTCTCTTGAACATGATTCATCCTTGCTGCTACTTGATTCTTCATTTGTGTTGCAGTCAGGTATGCTGATGTTGCTCTCTGTATCACTTAGTGATTCTTCAGAACTTGAGTTACATGTTTCACTTTGTGATTCTTCAGAACCTGATACATCTGTGGATGAAGGGATAAACTCTGGGATTTCCTCAGTGAGAAATTTCCCAAACCTGTTAAACTTTAGTTCTGGTACAAACATAGGTGGTTTACACGTATGTTTATCATCAGAGAATGCAGCATTAAGATCAACACAAACAGGCATAACATCATTAACACAAACATTTGAACGTCTGATAGGATTCTTCCTATCATCAGGGGCCACAGCACCCTTTAAATCTAGTTTAGAAGTCAAGTTAATACAGTTATCCGGCCTAGATAAACTATTACAGTTATTCATCCTAGATAAACTATTACATTCATCCATATTAATTAAAGTATTACAGTCATCCGAAATCAAATTGTTTTTAGACTTTTCATTGTTCCAGATGAACCAATTCACTGTGGAGTAATTGGCACCTGGATGTCCTAACCCCATTGTCTGCCCACCACAACTCTCATCATCTTCCACCCGACCTTGTTGGGTCACATCTGCATCGCTTTTACTTATGTTAGCATTTGACTCAGATTCATCACATTTGTTTTCAAAAAGATCATTTTTAGGATGAGGTGTTGGAATGGGTATGTATTCACTTCGGCTCAAGGGTAAGAATAGTGATCTTTCGATTCCATTCTTATCCTTATACCCAATTCCATCTTTTACAAATGATTGCCTTGAGCAATCAACGATATCAGCATGAGCCTGTTTGCTTACATTCCATTTGTCAATAATGATTTGAAGACGAGTTGTTTCATTTCTAGATTTTTCTAATTTTGAGGTTAAGTCATTTATTAGAAAATCCTTTTTGAGAACAAATTCTTTTAGAGTCTGCATTTCAGCTAGAGTTGCATTCAACTTTCGCTGATATGCCCACTCATTTTCTTTCATTTCAGAGTTAATTCTTTGGATATCATCCATTTCTCTCAAAACCCTTTTGTTGTGTGACAAACAGTAAGCAACAGCTGTAACGCACCTAGGTGAGCACAGCTTTGATTTTATTTCAAGAGGAATGTTTACCATATCTTTCTCCTCAGCTTTCTTGGGTGCACTTTCCATCTTTTCAGCTGCTTTCTCAGTGGGTGTCTTCTCAGCTATCAAAGCCTCCTCTCCAGTCTGATCTTTCTTCTTCTCAGCAATCAGCACACTCTTCAGACCCGCACTCTCTTGCATTCCTCCTTTTGGCACTCCCACTGAAGATCCTTCCACAGAGTTTACACCATTTGCGGATTTGGTGCATATCGTTACCATCAATGCTTTGTTAACATCTGCTTTAGCTGCAACAGCTTCCTTTCCCCAGCCAAAGTCTTCAACCACCAGTGCCTTCTGTCCAATTGGAGTCATTAAAGCCAGATTCTTTAAAGAGCTCCTTGGAGTAACTTTTGACACTGTTTGATTCATCTCTCTCTTTGTGATGTCCATTTCAAACGATTTCAGAGTGTTTATAAGATCAGCCAAAGTAGACTGAGCATCCAGGTAGTCCTTTTTGATCAACATACATTGGACACTCCACTCCTTTGGGAGAGAATCGAGCAGCTTCTTGATGGAATTGCGGTTGTTTACAGGAATACCAGCTTTCTTCATCTTAGTCAACAGATTCATGAACCTGTCTATATGTGACGACAGACTCTCACCACGGATACTTCCAAACATGTCGTATTCCTTTTGAATCATATCCTGCTTGTTTTGCCTCATCTCTGCATTTCCTTCATAATACTCACTCAGAGCGAACCACAGATCGTGCGCTGATCCGTATTCTTCAAACATATTGTATACATCGTTTGACAAAGCCATGGTGAGAGCACCATAGGCTTTGTGGTCTCGCTGCATCAGTTGTTTGTCGAGATCAGTGTATGTAGTGGGATCAGTGTTGAACACTTCTCCTGCATCAGTGGTTCTTGTGGGAATGTGAGGTCCGAGCTGAACTGAGTTCCATTGGGTGTGATCGTTAACAAAATAAAAAGCTTTCATTCTGTTTTTCCATGTACCATAGTCTTCAGCACCCATCAACTTGGGAATACGTGTTATAGTGCCGGTTTCAAGTTCAGCTTGAGTTATGGGGTTAACTTGAAATGAGTTGTTACCAGACATGATTTAAGATTGATTTTAGACTGATTTTAGGGTTTTGATTAATTAGATTATCAAGTTACAGTCCAAAGTCCTTGAAAAATTCAAACAGTCCTCAAGTTCGCAGTCACTAAGTTCGCAGTCACTAAGTTCGCAGTCACTAAGTTCACAGTCACTAAGTTCGCAGTCACTAAGTTCGCAGTCACTAAGTTCGCAGTCACTAAGTTCGCAGTTCCTTGGAAACCTGAAACAAATAAGAAGCAAGGATGATAAGTCCCTGATTCTCCTGTTAAGTACGCAGTCCCTGTAGCACACACTTTTGGCTTAAGTTCGCAGTTCAACCAAGTCAGAGCAGCACAAGTGCTCAGTCTTGACTGATCAGCCTGCGCACTTGTATAAGTATCAAGACTGAGCACTTGTATAAGTACACAGACACTTAAACTCTCGTTTAAGATTTAAGTTCGCAGTAACCCTAGCCAAGTGCTCAGAATATGCACCTTTTCAGTAAGTTCGCACACCAACTAGAGATTTCAGATAAGTATGCAGAAACCCTAGTTGTGGTGCCAGGAGAGAGAAAGCTGCAAAGCCTTGTGTAAATTTAAGTGCTCACACAGACACAAGTGCACACACTTTTGGCTTAAGTGCGCAGTTGTGGCTGTTAATAAGTGCACACCTTGAAATGTCAAGTATGCAACTTATGAGCTAAGTACTCAACTCTTGAAACAAGTACTCAACTCTTGAAGCAAGTACTCACAAGCAAGAAACAAGTTCACACTCTATGAGCTAAGTTCGCACTTTAAGATGAGCTAAGTACTCAACTCTTGAAACAAGTACTCAACTCTTGAAACAAGTACTCACAAGCAAGAAACAAGTTCACACTCTATGAGCTAAGTTCGCACTTTAAGATGAGCTAAGTACTCAACTCTTGAAACAAGTACTCAACTCTTGAAACAAGTACTCACAAGCAAGAAACAAGTTCACACTCTATGAGCTAAGTTCGCACTTTAAGATGAGCTAAGTACTCAACTCTTGAAACAAGTACTCAACTCTTGAAACAAGTACTCACAAGCAAGAAACAAGTTCACACTCTATGAGCTAAGTTCGCACTTTAAGATGAGCTAAGTACTCAACTCTTGGCTGTTGTGATTTTAATCTTATCAAAAACATGTCCAAGAGATTTTCAATTGTTTTGAAGCTCTTGAATGATGTTTCTACTGAAATTAATACCTTTTAAACACCTTAGAAACACTATTCACGAGATTTTTAAGGCAAAACAATGAAAATATTCAAACTTTGATAAACACCAAAAATTTTTGAAAAACTTGATAGTAAAACTAACAAGGAGGGTTTTGATATCTTTAGATAGATACAATCTCGAGCACAGAGGCTCTGATACCAAATTGTAGTCCCAAAAACACTAGATCTTAAGTGTGCACAAGATTGTTATCAACTAGAAACACCTATTTGTTAGGTGTTTTAGTTGATTAATCAAGAAAACTAAAAGAAACTAGATGAACAAAGTAAAACCGACACACAAGAAACTCAAAACGTTTGATTCCATTAACAATAGATCTTCAAAGCACCATGGATTACAATATTCTTGTGTAATGAAAGATGTCCAAAACCCTAACCTAGAGTGTGCATATGATTGAACTTTATATAGTGAGCACCTGATGGACTGCGAACTTAAGCTTAAGTTCGCAGTGCCCATCTCCTAAGTTCACACTCTAGGGTTTACACATAAACTAACAAAGAATTACATAACTAGTCCTCTAACTATCAAACTACAAAATAAGCTACAAAAAGTCTTTGTTCTGGTAACTGTGGTCTCAACTGAACCCAACAATAGCAAATCATCACATTCCTTTTCAATACATTCAATAATTAACTAAGAATGGTCTTGGATTACCCCAAGACCAACACCCACTTCCAACATAGGTGTAAAACAACCTAATTAGCACATAAATCAAGCATAGCTTTATGTAGTATCACAAATTATGGCTCCTTTAGTGTCTATAAACCTCTAGACACCTTCATCCATCCTTGATTCACGTTTTCACATAAACCCTAGATTTTCACCACATTCAAAAACAAACATAACCTCCTAATAAGCCAAATTAAAGGTACCTTGATGTATATAAACCTTAGATGACCCATAATTAGCTTCATGCATCATCTTGGCTTTCTTCTTTCTCTTGATTTGGGGTAGAAGCACACACCCACACACATACACACACACAAAGCACAAAATCTCCTGAAGTTTGTGTGTGTGTGTCGTACATATCAACCCACCACAAGTGGGTTTTTGGGTTTTTCACAATTTCAACCCTTCATGTTTGATACTCATCCAATTTTGACTAAAACCTTATTATATTTCCATTTACTTGTGCACCTACTAAATTAGATACTTAGTTATTTAACCCCATGCCATAACACATTAAAACATGCTACTAAAGTTACAATTTCGGGTTTTGGGGCGTTACATAATGCACCCGTTCGACCTCCAATCGAAGTGAGTGGGACTTGTCAGGCCCAATAGATCTATCCACAATCTCCCCGCTATGTATCCACATATTCATGATCCAAAAAGTTGTGATAAAGTCGCTTAGTACACAAGTAAAGTTTAGTATTTATGTAATCCAAAAGTTCAATGTTTAACGTTTTGAAGTAGCATGTTTCTCCCCCAATAAAAGTCAGTAAAAAGGGGCCGTGAAAACTCACCTTAGGTTGCTTTGAGTTATAATCCAACTCCAAATGTGGAAATAGGCGAATTGCTAAAGATTCCCTATTTCAATGTTAAACTTATAAGTATTTGATCAAGACTTCTCAACAAAGCCTTTTGTCCAAAACTACACATAACTCTAATGTGCTAGTATGACCTAAGTATGACTACGTGTAGCAAGTTGACCCGACGACCCGTTGGTGAAAGTTTAGTTTTCATGTCAATACATACAGTACACATCATCCACATATGTTCATATATCAATACATGCAACATACCAGTCAAGAAAACTACCAAACAAGTTCAAATACCAACTTTGTCAATTCTGTGATTTTTGGACAGATTCTGTGTCAACAATACGATTTTTGATAAAATACCAAATCAACTTATTTGACTCTCAAATTTTTACAGGAACTTCCCATATGTTTGGTTGTACTGTCCATATTTTTATTTTACCATAAAAACCTTCCAAAAATTTACTAAAAATTCCCAAACACTAAAAGGTACAAAAAACGGAGTTGTTTGCGATAGTTTAGGAGAAAATTCATTAAAAATCACATGTTAATCCAATTGACCTGAATCTAATTGGAGAACATCAAAAATTCCTGTATTTAGTTGCTCACCAAATTTCATAACCAGAGGACTTTTAAAACTCGAGTTATGACCTTTTAAATTTGACTAAAATTTCCTGTCCGAAATCATCTTTGACATCCAAGTTTGTATGACCTCAAATAAATAGCTAGACTTATCCAAATTTAACAAATTAGGACTTTCTGAAAAGCTTAGATCAAGTATCATGTCATACAATCAAAAACTATAACTTTTAGATTCAAATCAGTAAGTTATGATCTAAACAAAAACGGATTTCAAATCTGTCAAGTTTTTAATCTTCAATAAAACTTAATCAACAATAATTCTAGCAACTCAAATCCATCAAAATCTCAACATGGTGATTACATCTAATTAACATATGATCAGATCCTTGTCAAAAAGATAATTATCCACAATCAAACTCAAGTTTATAACAAGAACTTCCAAGCTAATTATCATAACAATACTAATCATGCTTCCTAGTATTTTGATCATAACAACATCATCTAAACATATATATCATGTATGGATTTATTTTAAGCATGGTAATATACATGGAAATCAGATTGGAACATAATCATACTCTTAAACATAATCAAAATAACAAGTTATAAAAGTTGTACCTCAAGAACAAAGCTAGGATTCAAGAAGAATGATTAAACAACTTTAACAATCACTTAGAACACCTTAGCACCTTGATAGGATGGATTAATGGCTTGAAGAATCGTATTTTTGGTGATCATAATCGAGCAGGAGGTTGTTTGGGGTGATATTTGCGATCAGATTGGTTTGTTTACAAAGAAAAGAAAAGTTCTCGTAACACTTTCTGTCGCGGACCGCGGGCCACTTAACAATTCCCACGCGGTCCGCGTGGGAATAAGTTAGGCCACTATCGGCTGCCTCGCGCGGACCGCGTGAGAATTCAATACCCCTCCGCGATCCGCGGGGGAATGAAGAATTCATTTTTATATTTAAAATCATATTATGTAATTATTATGCAACCACTATGCAATAATACATTTATTTACCATTTTAACAATCCATAAAAATATAAATTACTATTCCAGGTAATCTAGTAATTATTTTTACCAATCCCGGTTTAACCGGACTCGGTTACGTTAATTTACGGAATTTCAGATAATTACATAATTAACACATAGTATCACACAACTATGTTACAATATAAGTTTGTTAATGTTTCACCAACGTTTCGGGATTTACGACTCACGTGTGTGTTTACCGATGATCCTCCGAATCATCTAACTAACTCATCTAACCAAGTTAAGTTCGTTTAACCAAACGTTTCACTAAGGTAGACTAATGTAAATGCTAAGAAAGTTATCAAAAATTTTCCGGTTGTCACACAAACCGTCTCAAAACATGACTCACCTTGTTAACAAACCACCTCCAAATCCTTTACTTATTGTTTATCCAAGATCCCCAATCATACCCGTCCCATAGACTTACACAATCGAGATTGACAAACTACCGAGCAAGTGTTGCACATTTTCAAAAACAAGACTTGCCTAACCAAACCTAGCATGCTTATGTTTATACACATACACTAGGCACCCCTCACAATTGTTCACTCCTTTCGGTTTTATTTATGGACTAGTATGTAATGTGCTAGTATATATCTCTAAAAAACCAAGAATGTAACCTTGTTATCATAGGTTTGTATAACAATCACACATAAGCTATAAACTGAGTACACATCAAAAGGTCTTACGGGTTTTGGACTTAGGTTAAAGGTTGGAATTTTTGGCTAACAATTGGCTCAAACACAAACAGTTTAACACAAATGATTGAACATCCTTATTCACATATCACACTAACATACTAACACACAAACTTAGGCATAATTAACCCATAACGATCACTTCTATTTTTGCATTTGATTTTATTTCTTTTTCTCAATATTGAACAACTTAAAACACATAAACATCATGAACACAATGAATGTCAACATTGTTATTCAACAATCGTAAACGGGTCGATTTGGGTAATTGTGTAGGTTTAACAAATGAAAGTTCTAGGCTCAACATGGGTAACTAATGGTGAAATTTGGCAAATGGGTCAACACAAAACAACAAACATAGGTCTCAAACAAACAAATGGGTTCCTAAATTGCCTTTCTCATCTATGCACACGTCTTGCCTACAGCTTTAGCATGTATCAAATTACACAAATTCTACAACAAAGAAACATTTGGTAGACTCTCAACAAACGAAACGTTTGTATCAATTTAGCATCTTGCAGGCTCAAGGAGGCCTCAACCCCCCTTGAATATGCCACGTGGCATCATGTAGGATTTTTTTAATTTTTGAGTTTTTTTTATAAATCTATATATATTATAATTAGCTTTTATCCCGGGAGTGTCCCGGGTTGAAATATCTAATATGACATAATAAAATAATTAATATGACAACATAATTAATGACTTGCCAATATATGATTAATGAATAATAATAATAATAATAATGCTAATAATAGTATTTTTATTATTTATTTTGAACAAATCTCTGCCATAAGTTATCATATTCAAATATAAAAAAAATGAATTTTTGCGCCGGGTATAAATCTAGTGCCATTACAAAATATTATATAATGTCAAATTAATTCGGAAGTTTGTAATCGATCATTCTAAAAAGAACTAACATGAAATAAGAAAAAAACGTTATTTATTGAAATAGTATTATAATAACTATACATATATTTTAGTTACGTACTATAAAGTTTTTAGTTTATGATGGTGCACGTATATTGCAAATATCGAACGCACTAGTCTAAGGGTTATGTGATGCGTTAAAAAATTCATGGGTATGTAGTTTGGGTATTTGGGTATGTGGTTTCGGGTAATCGGGTTGGGTATCACCTAATCCCAGACCCGACCCAAACCCACGATTTTTTTTGAACTAATCCCAAACCCGACACAATACCTGTCATGTTACAAAAAATAGTCGTTTTTTTCTCCGTTTTTTATATAGCACTATGGTACTCGTTAGAAAAATAATAAAACGCTCGTTAATTTGGTGTAATTTTTTTTCTTAAAAAAATCTAGTATATAAAAGATATTAGCGTTTAAAAGTTATGGGAGGAAAATGAGAGAGAATATAATAAAGGTTTAATATTTATTTTAGTAGATTAGATTTTAGTATATTTTTTGTTTTTTTTTAATTTGTTTATAGATTTCACCTCACATCCTACATGACACATCTCAAAGAAGAGATTGTCTTAATAGATGACATGTAGGATTTTTCCCTTTGCAATATATATAGATATAGAATATAGATTATTTTAGGAAAAGATAAGAATTTAAAAACAAAATTAATTTTTCTCTCTAATGTTTCCTCCCATAACTTTTATATGTTAATGTCCTTTATATACGAGATTTTTTAAAGAAAAAAATTACACCAAATTAACGAGCGTTTTATTATCTTTTCAACGAATACCATAATGCTATATAAAAAACGGAGAAAAAAACAACTATTTTTGTGGGGCTTTGTTTTCAAATATATTTTACTCTGAGAATAAATCACAAACTATAAACATAACTTTATAGGCAGAGATTTTTTTTTTATATTTGAATATGATAACTTATGGCAGGAATTTGTTTAAAATAAAAAATATTATTATTATTATTCATTAATCATGTATTGGTAAATCATTAATTATGTTGTCATATTAGATACTTTATTATGTTATATTAGATATTTCAACCCCGGGACACTTCGGGATAAAAGCTAGTTTATTATCTATAACTTATAATAAAAGAATTGAACTTTGATGATGTGGCATTCAATGGAGGCCTCAACCTCTCCTTAAATGTGCCATGTGGCATCATGTAGGATTTTTTTTAATTTTTTAGTTTTTTTAATAAATCTATATATATTATAATTATTTTAGGAAAAGATAAGAATTTAAAAACAAAATTAAATTTTCTCTCTAATGTTTCCTCCCATAACTTTTAAACGTTAATATCTTTTATATACGAGATTTTTTAAAGAAAAAAATTACACCAAATTAACGAGCGTTTTATTATATTTCCAACGAGTACCATAGTGTTATATAAAAAACGGAGAAAAAAAACAACTATTTTGTGGGGTTTTGTTTTCAAATATATTTTACTCTACTAATAAATCACAAACGATAAACATAACTTCATAGGCAGAGATTCCTTTTTAACAAAATTAAATTTTCTCTCTAATGTTTCCTCCCATAACTTTTAAACGTTAATATCTTTTATATACGAGATTTTTTAAAGAAAAAAATTACACCAAATTAACGAGCGTTTTATTATCTTTCCAACGAGTACCATAGTGCTATATAAAAAACAGAGAAAAAAAAAACAACTATTTTGTGGGGTTTTGTTTTCA
The DNA here is from genome assembly GCA_032199755.1 of Ambrosia artemisiifolia. Lineage (NCBI taxonomy): Eukaryota > Viridiplantae > Streptophyta > Magnoliopsida > Asterales > Asteraceae > Ambrosia > Ambrosia artemisiifolia. Next base: position 45,982,580 of record CM063527.1, on the reverse strand, counting down.
AATATATTTTACTCTACTAATAAATCACAAACGATAAACATAACTTCATAGGCAGAGATTCTTTTTTTTTTATATTTGAATATGATAACTTATAGCAGAAATTTGTTTAAAATAAATAATAATAATAACAACAATAATAATAATAATAATAATATTATTATTATTATTATTATTATTATTCATTAATCATGTATTGGCAAATCATTAATTATGTTGTCATATTAGATATTTTATTATGTTATATTAGATATTTCAACCCCGGGACACTCCCGGGATAAAAGCTTCTATACATATAATATTTTAGAGCAATTTTGGACACATGTCATTCATTTACCCCCCCCCCCTAGCCATTATCTCTCCTCCATTGGTGATGCCACATGGCACAACAATGTAATTTATAAAATTTTTATTTTCTTTTAAATCAAAAATCATTAATCAAATTAAATTAGGTAAGTAATTATGATTATTATTGTCAAAATCGGTCAAGGCACATTAACTTTCTTATACACCTAATTTTGGTGAGATTATATTTTAAAAACAATCACCTTTAACACCATCATTGTCCATTCTCCTAAACAACCGATCATTCTCCTAAATACAAGTCAAGGTTTGATTTTTGATTTTGAAATCTTTAGTTAGTTTTTATAATCAAAAGTTTGTTTGAAATTTTGTTCTTGGTCTTGATTTTTCTTTTGTTTGATGTTCATAAACGTCGACGGAAGCCCGTCCGACCATCACCTTTCATCGTAGCGGCCTTCACCGGACCCCATGCATCGTAGCGGCCTTCACCTTTCACCTTTGACTAAACATGATAACGACTATAAGTTTTAGGTTACTATTGCCTGTTGCGCGTTGCTTATTTATATGAATCAATTTTTGAATAATGTCATTTTATTTAGATTTTCAGGCAAGCACGTATGGAAATGTTTCGTATGGGTTAAATTGACCTTTGACTAAACATGATGACGACTATAAGTTTGAGAGGTAAGTGTTGGATCGATTTTGCACATACGTTTTTGGTTTGATTTTACTGTTTGTGTTCTAATTATTATGTTATATTCATGCTTTCATCATGAATTGTTTATTGATGGATGAATCGTTTAATACACGAGTTTTTTCATCTCGATATACAGGACGAGCGATTATTAGCCTCAATCCCAGATACTGTTCACCTCATGTAAGAGTTTCTAATCTTTTTTTATTTAGTTGCTCATCAATATTTCCCATGCTCATGTTATGAATTACATTCAATATACCTCTAAAACGATTATCAGGTTCAGTTATAGATAACTAATTTCAATTTATGTCCCCTAAAGTGATTTTTATATTATCAATTCAATTTTTGCTAGGCTTGATTTTAAGTTTAATTTTTTAAATAATAATAATGTATTGTTTTTGGATTTATGCGTAAATTTATAAAGAAAAAAATGGTTTGGGAAAACAAAGTCTTCAATTTGGGTCGCTTTTAAAAGGTGTTTTTAAAACGCCGTTAGTGGCAATTTGCTAAATATGCCGTGTTCCAACGCTGTTTTTTATGTTCATGCTTTGTATGATGAAGATATTGGTAAATTGAAGATATGTCGCTTTTTCACGTTTTACTCTTTTTACTTTTTTTTAAACAAAAAGCAATAAATGAGAACGAGTAAGGAAACTGACGTAAATTAGGAACTCATTAAATTTCCTTATTACATTCAAATTACCTACTTCCTAAATTTAGTGTAATTTATATTTTGATAATAAGTTATATTTCGAATTTTGAATTTCAAAATTCAAATTAAAATTCAAAATATTTAAATTCGAATTATACAAAATTTCAAATTTTGAGTTTTGGTTATTAATGGTAAGAAATTACACATTTAATAAGATTCAAAGTCTCTACATAAGTAGTGTCAACTCTCCAATTAATACATTAATTGATCCTATTAATTGTGCTATATTATTCTAATATTAGTTTAGCTTATATTGGTAATCAATTAAATATCGAATTTTGAATTTCAAATTTTCAAAAATAAAAATCAATAAAATGCTTCATCTTCTCTTTAAGGTTTGATTTATTAAGACTGATTAGTGGTTTAAGTGTTAGATTTCGAATTAGGTTTAATGTTTAAGGTTACGGTTTATGGTTAAATTGATGTTTTAAGAAAGCTACGAATAGATTGTTATGCTTTTTAGGTTTCAATTTAGGAGTTTATGGTTCAGGTATCGATTTAGGGATTTTTTTGTTCAATTGATGTTTTAAGGTTTGGTTTATTAAGACTGATTAGTGGTTTAAGTGTTAGATTTCGAATTATGTTTAATGTTTAAGGTTACGATTTATAGTTAAATTGATGTTTTAAGAAAGCTACGAATGGATTATTATACTTTTAGGTTTCAATTTATGGGTTTATGATTTAGGTATCGATTTAGGGATTTTTTTGTTCAATTGATGTTTTAAGGTTTATGTTTTTCAAAAAACAAGGTTTGTTCAGGCTTTCTAATGTGGTTAGAGGTGACGGTAATTAGGTGGTTTAGTTTATGACGTTATTTTGGTAGGATGAAAACTTTTGATGGGTAACTTTTGACTAAAATGGTTTGTGGTTTGTAGTGACCAACTTTTGCACGTTTACTACTCATGTGGTAATTCGTGAATTTTGGGGTTTTTTATGTTTAGAATCACTAATATTTTGGGTTATTCTTATTAGTTAAAAACACTATATTTTGCATATTATGTTATGGATATTAGTGGTATATATTAATGTTATTTTGTTGTTTAGGAACTAAGATAGTAAACATAGTTGATAAGGGTTTCTTTTAAAAAAAAACTGTTTTTAAAACAATAATGTTATTTTTTTTAGTAAATGGTTTGACCTTTCTTAAAAATTCATTGTAATCTCTTATTAATAACAGTTTTTGTAATTATGGAAATAATTTAATTTTTAACAACCAACCGTGATATTTAAATTTTTTTTTAAAACATTAATTCTTATTTTCGGTTAGTAAATGGTTTGACTTTTTTAAAAATCATATTAATTTCTTATTAATGTCAATGTTTGTAATTATGGAAATAATTTATGTTGTACACAACCATCTGTGATTTTTTAAAAAAATTTCCTTTTGAAAACAATAATTGTTTTTTTCGGTTAGTATATGGTTTGACCTTTTTTAAATGCCATTTTTTTAATTATGGAATAATATTTTATGTTTTACAAACCATACTTGACAAACAATCAAAAGTAAATTTTTTGAAATTGAAAATCGTGCAATTTTAGCAAATAAAGAATCAAGGTTTGACTTTGTTTTTTAAAATTCAAACGCAATCTTTGAATGCAAAACAGATTCAGTTTTTTTTTACTTCTAACAATTTCTGAATTTTTATTAACTGTAATATTTTAAATTTTTTTCAACAGAAAAAATAACAATTACTAAACCCAATCAAACAAATTTAACAAACAATTAAAATAAATTTGGTAGATTGCCATCTTTAAATTTTAGAAACAAACATTCAAATTTTAGAAATAAACAATCAACCTGTTTTTTGGTAAATTTAAAACATTGAAAGATTGAAATTAACCATTCAATATTTTTTTTAAACATTAATTTGTAGTTTTTTGGTTTATAAATTTAACATTTTAGTTAGTTATTTTTTTTATACTTTTAGCAATGTTTGACTTCTTTAACCACCTTAATTGTTTGACACGGTTTGACTTTTTTTAGTCAATAGATACTAACAAACAATAAATTATATTTAAAAAATATACCTATACAACTTAAAAATCCACGGATTATATATGTTTAAGTTTATTTTAGGTATATTGAAATCTTTACATTTTATACCTATACATTTTAAAAATCGTCTATAATTTAAATAAAAAAAAATTGAATTTTTAATTATAGCAACATTTTAATCTAAATTAATTATAGCAACATTTTAAGCTAAATTAATTTTGATTTACATTTTATATTACTTGTGTTTTTTCATTTAACTTATGGTTTTTTTAAGGTAATGACAAAGGAACACTGTTATCTAATATATCTAACAATAAACGAATTGACATAATTTTACATCTTTATTTATATGCTAATGGTATTATGCAAGTAATTTATTTTTCTTCACAGTTCTCTCGAATGAAGAAAAAATTAAGAATGCGGTCGAGTGTCGCAAATTTAGAAAATTACAACTAGATGCCAAGAGATGCAAGGTCAATAATCCTACAAATGATGGAATACAAAATGTACCACCAAGTGGAGTATTTAATTGCGACTCCATTGAATCTTCACACCGTTTCAATGTGTCTAAAGATGTGGTGTATAAAGAAATATTTAGTGATATTTGAATACAATGTGTATTGGTTTCTTTTAAATCTTCATAAAATATTTCTGCTACATTTTTTATATGTTTAACCCCTCAAAATAATTGTACGTTGGTGAACCGCGTGTAACGCGGGCAAAGATCTAGTATATAATAAAAGAAAGCAATTTTAATGACATGGCACTTAAGGAGACATTCTCCTCCTTGAGTGTGCCATGTGGCAAACTAAAAATAAAACAAATAATAATATAAAACCTAATCTACTAAAATTAAATTGAGTTATTTTAGGAAAAAGAATTTAAAAACAAATTTAAATTTCTCTCTCTTATATTTCCCCCCATAATTTTTAAACGTTAATATTTTTTATGTACTAAATTTTTTTAAAGAAAAAAATTACACCAAATTAACGAGGGTTTTATTATCTTTCCAACGAGTACCATAGTGCTATATAAAAACGGAGAAAAAAACGACTATTTTTTTTTTTTTTGGGTTTCGTTCATATAGGAAAAAAACACAAAATGTTCAGGTTATTCATTAATCATGTTTTTCTTTTAAACCAGGTTCTTATATACGATGTTAAAATTCAGCCCAATCGCCATGCTTTCATTGGAATTTTACTCTTCTAAAGATGCATAGGTATACTTCATCAAGAGAAGTTAGGAGAAAAATCGCGCACCATTGCAACACATGGTGTCACCTTATAGCAAGGTTATTTTTTTATTTGTTTAATTACAAGCGTAATAATTATTACTATTAGTATTAGTATTATTAGAATTGTTATATTTTTCAACCCCGGGACGCTTCCGGGATATATATAATAAACCAAAGCCATTTTAATGACATGGCATTCAAAGAGAGCATCTTCTCCCTTGAGTGTGCCATGTGTCATCCCATGTGGCAAAGGCTTTATTTTAGGAAAATAATAATTTAAAAACAAAATTAAAATTTTCTCTTTAATGTTTACTCCTATAACTTTTAAACGTTAATATCTTTTATATAGAGATTTTTTAAAGAAAAAAATTACACCAAATTAACGAGGGTTTTATTATCTTTCCAACGAGTACCATAGTGCAATATAAAAAAACGGAGAAAAAACGACTATTTTTTGTGTGATTTTGTTCATACAGGAAAAAAACACAAAACGTTCAGGTTATTCATTAATCATGTATAGGCAAGTTATTAATTATGTTCAACCAGTAAATAAGAATTTTATTTACAACATGTGTTAGCATTGGAGTTGTACATTGTTTTAGGTTCGCTTTTAATATTAGAGTTATACATTGTTTAAGGTTATACACTAACATTGGAGATACATTGTTAATTGTTTTAGATTAAGTGCTACCCGAAGCTTTCCTACATATAATTGTAAAGCGCATCATTCTATTTCATCTGTAAAATTGATATCATATTAGATTTCTCAACCCCGGGACGTTCCCGGGGTATAATCTAGTATAAAAATATAATCGACGGACAGCTTAAATTATAATTATCGGCTGTCCTTGAATTGGTAAACGATTCTTAAATAATATAAATTAATTCTTCAATGGAAGAACAACCGGAAAATCTATTTTTTAAAACCCAACTTTGTCAGTTTTCTTATTTTAAATGACAATTCTTAATAAACTATCCGAAAGATTTATAAAATCAATATATTAACGTTGGCAACTTGTTTTCTAACAGTAACACTTGTAATAAAATCTATACATATAATAAACTAAAGCCATTTTAATGACATGGCACTCAAAGAGGCATTCTCCTCATTGAGTGTGCCATGTGTCATCCCATGTGGCACTGAGATATTTTAGGAAAAAAATATTTAAAAATAAAATTGGATTTTTCTCTCTTATGTATATCCCCGTAACTTTTAAACGTTAATATCTTTTATATACGAGATTTTTTAAAGAAAAAAATTACACCAAATTAACGAGCGTTTTATTATCTTTCCAACGAGTACCATAGTACTATATAAAAAACGGAGAAAAAACGACTATTTTTTGTGGGGTTTTGTTCAGAGTTATACATTGTTTTAGGTAAGATATTAATATTAGAGTTATACATTGTTTAAGGTTAGGCGTTAACATTGGAGATACATTTTTAATTGTTTTATGTTAGGTGCTACTCGAAGCTTTCTTGCATGTAATTGTAAAATGAATCATTCTATTTCATATGTAAAATTAATATGTCATATTAGATTTTTCAACCCCGGGACATTCCCGGGGTATAAGCTAGTGAAATATATATTCCAACGAGAAAGTATAGCGTACATATATACCATGTAGGAAGACACCACATCATGACACCTGTAAACCATAGCTAAGTGTGTTTAACCTAATCTCGGTTGATTAAAAGGAGAATTCAGTCTTTGTATTCTTTCGTTAATCTCTTACTCAATCTCAGTTCAAAATCGATTAATTAGTTTCGACAATAATTCTGATTCAATTCACGATTAAATTCACGATTGATTTGCTTATTTCGATTCACGATCGATTCAATTGAGCCAAAACATGAAACGAAAACAACAACAGAGCAGAATTTTATAATTCAATTAAGATATGAGGCGTGTAATCTTACAAATAGTTCATCTGTTTCGTTGAAGATACTACCACCTCTAGATGCAAAACTAACTCCAGTAACCGTCGCATTGGTGCTCCTCAACTTCTTCGATGAGGCCACAGGTTTAAAGTTAGGGTTCATATGTGGTGGGGGTGGCGGTGGCTAGAGGTGCCTGTGGGTGGTGGTGTCCGCTTTAGAGGAGACGTGAGGGAGAGTGAGTAAGTGATGAGAAAGGGGTTTTATACTTTCAAATTATTAAAAATAAAGGGGTAAAAAAATACTAAAATACCTTTGAATGAGAATTTAACTAGAAAAAACTGAGTTAGGGTCAAAGGACAAAACGTGCTAGATTTTGACATAGAGTATGTAACTCATCAATTTTAAACGTAAAAAACAAATTTTGAAATTTGCTATAAAAATAAATGACAATTTTAGCCGTAATTTACTATATATTATTGAAGACTTGAGATTAATAGTTCAAGGCCCCTCTCATTTGATGAGAGGGGCGGGTGGTTATATATATAATTTTTTTCCTTCCAACGTTTTTTAATAATAAAAACAATATCTTTTACAATAAAATCATGCTTCTTAGGTGGTGAAGTGGTTTGAGGTGTGATTGTCTTAGATGAGGCCACGGGTTTAAGGTTGGCTCAAGGCGTTTATTTACTACATTAATCTCACCTCCTTCTCATTGGTTGAGAGGGGTGGTGGGTTTTTTTTTCCAAACGTTTTTAATAAAAATAATATGTTTCATATTAAATACAAAATTGGCTTGGTGGTGAAGTGGTTTGAGGTGTCTTCCTTTTACATGATGTCACGGGTTCAAGATCGGTTGGAGTTTTTTTTCATTTACACAGCATTATTCCATATTATATATAATTAATTGGGTTGGTGGTGTAGTGGTTTGAGGTGAATTTCCCTACGGGGAGGTCACAGGTTTAAACCTGGTTTGATAAAACATATTGCCTTTTGCTGTTAAAATTTTCAGTTAAAAACGTCGAATGTTTCCGTGTGCAACATAGTATGCCATAAACACGATACAATTCATAATCAGTTTTGCACAACTTAACCGAGTAAAGAAAAAACTCAAGATGAAGAAGGAATCACATCGGCGCACCGTAAGGCGCGCGGGTGGAAATTCTAGTCAGTATAGTAGACAACTTTTTTTCTTTTTTTTTTTTTTAAGGCAGTAGACAGTAGGGCTGGCAATATTAGATATGAAGACGGTAACACGACACGAACTTACACGACCTTAACAGGTTTCGTGTTTGACCTTAAAATGTTTCATGTCTTAAACAGGTCGACGTGATAAGGCCTTAACAGGTTTCGTGTTTAAATAGGTTAAAGACTTGTTAACATGTTAAGCACCCGTTAAGACATGTTAATCATTTTATTTAAAATAGTTACATATGGAGAGTGGGCGTACCTTATACATATGTGGATAAAGATGAAGGAAACATAATTTTTAATTTTAAAATCACAGAGTACGGACATAACACCGCTCAATCATCCCTCCTCTTCATTTTCAACTCCACCGCCTGTCCATTGTCCTCGTGACCCGTCCACTGTCAGTCTGTCACCCATCACACGTCTGGCGTCACCCGTCCTCCTTCTCAATCTCGGTGTCGCTTAGTCTCTCATTCATTGGTTTGTGGATACGTTTCTAAGGTTAATGTTTATAAATAAGTTCTTGTCTTATCGTGTTAACATGTTATAGACAATTTCATGTTCGTGTTTACCTGTTTCGTGTTCATGTTAACAGGTCGTGTCTAACACGATATGACATCCGTAGACAAGTTTTTTTGGATCGGCTAAGGACATCACCTCGGTACCCCATTTCGAATCTCCTTTTTGCATCGTCTCTGAGGGCATAAGCCCTTTCAACGTCGAGTGGTGTATTTTTGCTGACTCTAGGATTCAAACCGTATACCTTCCCAGGCAGAAACCTTCCTAAGAAGTAAACCTACCCACATCTCCCCAAACTCACACACAAGTTATAAAACTACAAACAATGATGTCCTTTGAATCGGTAAACGATTCCCTAAATATAATATAAATTAATTCTTTCAATCGAGGTACAGCTGTAAAAGTATTAGTTATTATTTAAAACAACCACATTATAACTTTTAATTATATTAAATGATTAAATAAAATATTACAAATACTCCTTTCCATTTACTTTGCACAATGCAAAATAATATTATATATTATAATTTTATAATATTAAAAACTCTATAACTTTACAAATTGACAGAACAACTTTGCGATTTGACAATATTCACCCCTTAAATTTTCTAAATTGACAAAATTCTTTTTAACTAATGACCTTCAACTTTCATTAAATAACAAGTTTCACCCTTTAAATTTTCAACTTATTAATATATATACTAAATACAAACATGCGGCGCAACAGTAATGGCAACCCCGTAATTTTGTATTCTTTCTAGGGGCAAAACGTTGCCATTAATACTAGTTAAAACTAATTTTCAACATTGACATAAATCACCCTTACATTCTAATCACCTTCATCTTTTATCAAATAAGAAATTTCACTCTTCAAGTTTTCAACTGGTCTACGTTTTGCTGTATATGATGGTATAAATTTATACTTTAACGTAAACAATATAAATTCACGTTTCGACATAAGGTTATTTTTCTGAAACGACTCTGGTCAAATATAAAACTTTTTCATTCTTATTTTTTACTTATGATATCGGTTGGTCTACGATTCTGAGTAAATTTTGTTCGGAAATGGGTTGGATCAAATATAAAACATTTTAGTTCGACAATAAAATTTCGAGTTACCTACGTTTTTTACGTAAACTGTGTTCGGATACAAATGAGTTGGCTCAATATAAAATGTTTTCATTCGATTATGTAAACTTGAGTTATTGTACATGTTCATATGGTTAATGCATTACATGACGTGCCACCACCTATAAACAACTTAAGCGTCTCCGCCGCAACGCACGGCCTACAGCAATCATCTAGTTAAAACTATTGACCAAGACAATTGGTTCAAATGACCGTAAAAGTGTAAAACCATTGCTTTTGTATCTTATCTTATCTGAATCTCCACTCATACACACAGCAACACACATATTCCCCTTTTACTGTTAACAATGGCCGATTCCCCTGTTTTTTCCCACCTCAAAGTTATTTTTGATATGCTAGCTGATGAAGCCTTGATAGCATATGCTCACTCTCAGGGAATTCACTCCGAGCTTAAGAAATTCAGAATGATGCTGTCCCAAATCCAGCCTCTGCTGAATGATGCTTCTCACAGGGAAATAACTGAACTGTCTGTTAAACAGTGGCTGAATGATCTCCACCATTTGGCTTACGATATCGATGACCTACTCGATGACGTGGCTACCGAAGCTATGCATCAGGAACTGACCCAGGAATCATCAGGTGCAAGCACAAGCAAGGTAAGAAACCGCATCCCAACTTTCTGGAAAAAATCGTCACCAACTCATAGGTTGTTAGATTATATTGCAACCAAGTTACGACATATATATGAAGCAAAAAGTGATCTTGGTTTGATGACGATGACGACTGAAGGAAGGAAAAAAGACACTGATAGGAGACGTCAATCATCTTTGGTAGATGCGTCCAGTATTGTTGGACGACAACTTGAGAAAGACAAATTGGTTCACAAGTTGTTGGGGGATGATCAGTCGTCTGGGGGGAACTTTAGCATAGTACCCATAGTTGGTATGGGTGGGGTGGGTAAGACCACTCTAGCTAAACTTTTGTATAACGAGAAACAAGTGAACGATCACTTTGAACTCAAGGCATGGGTCTGTGTTTCAGATGAATTCGATCCATTTATGATATCTAAAGTCATCTATCAATCTGTAACTGCAGAACCTAAGGAATTTAAAGATTTTAATCTGCTTCAAGTTGCTCTTCATGGCCAATTCAAGCGCAAACGATTTCTATTAGTACTTGATGATGTGTGGACTGAGAGCTATGAAGATTGGGATATCCTAGTGGGCCCATTTCATGGGGGGGCTCATGGGAGTAAGATAATCATGACAACCCGTAAGGACCAATTGCTCAAGAAGCTAGGTTTTCATCATATAGACAAGCTCAATAGTTTGTCGAATGACGGTGCTTTATCTTTGCTTGCTCGACATGCATTGGGTGAAAATAACTTTGATTCACATCCAACACTTAGGGCAATTGGTGTAAGTATTGTTGAAAAGTGTGGTGGTTTGCCTTTGGCTTTAGTAGCAATCGGACGACTGCTGAGGACAAAATCAGATGCAGAAGAGTGGTATGCCTTGTCAAAAAGTGAGATATGGGATTTAGATCCTGCTCATAAGATCATTCCGGCACTAAGGCTAAGCTACAATGATCTTTCTTCAATTTTGAAGCGGTTGTTTGCGTATTGCTCCTTGTTCCCTAAGGACTTCTTGTTTGACAAGGAGGAGTTGGTCTTACTGTGGATGGCAGAAGGGTTTTTGATCCACTCCAATCTTAAGACACTAGAACACTTGGGCCATGAGTATTTCGAAGAGTTGTTATCAAGGTCATTTTTTCAAATTGCACCTAACGAGGAATCATTGTTTGTGATGCATGACCTAATGAATGACTTGGCCACATTTGTTGCTGAAGATTTTTTTTTAAGATTTGACAAGCATATGGAGACGAGAGAGGAAGCCTTGGCAAAGTACCGCCATATGTCTTTTATTCGTGAGGAATATGTAGCTTATCAGGAGTTCGAGAAACTTACAAGAGCTGGAAAGTTGAGAACCTTGATAGCGGTATCTTTTTCGACGAATCAAAGTTGGGACACCTTTTACTTATCTAGTAAGATTTTGATTAATTTACTTCCAGTTTTACCAATGTTAAGGGTTCTTTGCTTAAGTCGTTTTGAGATAGGTGAGGTACCCGATTTCATTGGTAATTTGAAGCACTTGAGATATCTTAATTTATCTCAAACTAAAATCAAAGAGTTGCCAGAGAATGTTGCCAATCTATATAATTTACAGACCTTGATTGTTTTTGGCTGCCAAAGTTTGAGTAAGCTGCCTAAAAGCTTTTCTAAGCTAAAAAAATTGCGGCATTTTGACACTAAGGATACTCCTTTATTGGTGAAGCTTCCTATGGGGATTAGTAAGTTGAAAAGCCTACAGATTCTCACCAAGATCATCATTGGAGGAGATAGTGGCTTTGCAATAACCGAGCTTAAGGATTTAAATCTCCACGGAGAAATTTCCATTCAAGGGTTACACAATGTGCAAAGCCCAATGCATGCACAAGAAGCGAACATGTCTCAAAAACGGCTTACTAAGTTAGAGCTGAAATGGGATGATGAATCTCAAAGGGGAACACTTGACAAAGAGGTTCTAAACGAGCTGAAGCCTGATAGGCATAGGTTGAAAGAGCTTGTAATTGTATCATATGGGGGAACAGAGTTTTCAAATTGGGTCGGTGATCCCTCTTTCCATAGGCTGGTCAATGTGTCATTACGTGGCTGTACGAAATGTACAACTGTACCGCCACTTGGGCAGCTACCTTCACTTAAGGAGCTGCTTATTCAAGGCATGGATGGGGTTAAAGTCATAGGTTCGGAGTTAATTGGGACTACCTATGGTGCCTTCTCGTCACTTGAAATTTTAAGGTTTGAAGATATGCTAGGGTGGGAGACATGGTCAACCAACAACCATGTTTCCAAAATAGTGTTTCCATGCCTTAGAGAGCTTCATATAAAAGATTGTCCTAAATTGATTGATGTTTCGGTTGAAGAACTACCTACCCTAAGGGTTTTACAAATACATAGATGTGGTGATGGCGTGTTGAGAAGTTTGGTTCAGGCAACTTCATCTATCACTAAGCTGGAAATATTATCTATTATAGGGCTTACATATGAGGTGTGGAGAGGTGTTCTAGACCATCTTGGGGCAGTTGAGGAAGTAAGAATTTACAGGTGTGATGAAATAAAATATTTATGGGAATCAAAAGCAGATGCAAGTAGCCTCCTTGTGAAATTAAAGAAATTGTATGTATATAATTGCTCAGCTTTGGTGAGTTTAGGAGAGAAAGAGGAGGGGGAAGACAGTACTGATAGCAATTTCCTGTCATCTCTTAGGGTTTTGGATGTATGGCATTGTAACAACATGAAGTGTTGTCATTGTCCAAATAGCATCGAGAAATTGTGCATTGGTTCTTGTAGTTCAGCTACACGTATCTCTTTCCCAACAACATCAGTAATCGAGGGAGGGCAGAAGCTCAAGTCGCTTGACATATCTCTTTGCAACAAACAGATGGAAATGATCAACACAAGCATGCCAATGCTAGAGTATGTATATATTTATCATTGGACAAACCTGAAGTCAATCATTCAGTTGAGTAATTCCATTTACCTCACCCGCCTTGAGCTATACGGCTGTCTAAGTATTGAGTCGTTTCCTGACCTTGAGCTATCAAAGCATACTTCATTAAAATTTCTACTAATAGAAAAATGTCCCAGTATGGATTATTCCTTTCCTCGTGGGCTTTGGCCTCCTAATCTGGTTAGCCTTGAAATAGGGGGGTTGAGCAAACCCATATCTGAGTGGAGCCCTCAGAATTTTCCAACTTCTCTTGTTGAGCTGACGTTATTTGGTGAAGATGTGAGTAATTTTAGTGAACTTTCACATCTTCTTCCACTGACGCTTACCCGACTTTGCATAGAAGAATTTGATAATCTGGAATCCCTATCAATAGAACTTCAACACCTAACATCCCTTCAACATCTCAACATAGAGAAATGCCCAAAGACGATACATCTACCAGAATTGTTGTTGCCTTCACTTTTGAGTTTAAGAATCTATGACTGCCCAAATCTGGAAGAAAGGTGTAATGGAAGAGGCTCTGACTACTGGCCCCTCATCTCTCATATCCCCTGCATTGAAATAGAACAAAGGTGCTTGCTAAATACCCTTTTTGCTTGTATTGTTCCGATGTGCATGTATAAATTAAATACTTAAATCTGATTTCATTTTTTTTGGCCGATGAGCAATTTTTTTTTCATTCAAAAACACATAAACGCGGCTAATTTCATTTAAAAAAAATTTTAGTTATTCAGAAAATATGTTTTTTAGACAATATTGTTTTTCTTTCATTTCATAAAGGACAAATTTACATTAGGATAGGTAGACAGAGAACAAACTGCACCACCCACCCCTTTCTGAATAGTAAAACTTAAACCCCACAGAAAATATGTGATTTATTAAATACCTTTTTAAGGTATTTTATTGATCTCTTTATTAAATAAACCATCTTGCAGAAATATGAGATTCCTTGTAATCTTTCTGATTGTTAATTTTTGTTTTCTTGTAGCGATTGATTGGACTCATTGAAGTAAGCGAACTTGCGGTTATTCCAAGGTACAACTTCTGAAGAATAAGAGTTTGTGGATTTTAGAAATCTACAAGTCCTTTGTTGGATAATTGATGTTCTGTTGCTCATAACAAAGTATCTTTTTTCCTTATCTTTTCTGCATACTCCTAGAATAATAATCATATGAATAATATCATTATTTGAGCAAAAGCATAAAATGTCAATCTTGCAGATGCTGGCTAAACTAGCAAGTCGTATGATTAAACCCCACACAGCAAACTATTGTCACTTTCTCATCAGTAAAAGGGCTTCTTGAACCTTTGCCTGTAAACATAATGTAAGTTACTCTTTCTTATACGCTCAGTAATTTTTTCCCGTTGATCAGCTAACGTGTGTATTTTAATCTGAAATATATATATAAACTCAAAAAGCATTTTTAGTAATAAAGTATATTAGTTTCTTCTATTTTTGTTCTACAGATACACCCAAAAAGTTCCCTTCTAAGTCATGCCTTTTGAGATACGTGAATTATTCGGGTCATGCATGAATCCTGCAGGTGTTGGCTGGGGAATTACTGGTCTTTCTGTTTTAGCCAGTAGAAATGTTGCCATACCATCTGTAAGTAAGGAATGCATTTTATTTGTAAATTATAAATTCAGTTTTGAAAGTGAGAATTGCTTCATTCTATTGTATTTCTAAGATGTTTTTTTTGCATATTTGTTTTTGGAAGGGAACTTGTTCAATCACGAGATACTTCCATGGTCGAGATCGGTTTCACTCTTCACCAGAACCGTCTAATGAAAATATGCACCGGAAGGAGTACAAGAAGCATTGGATATAGTCATATGGTGTGTGAGTTTTACGACGTAGACGAAATTGACCAGTTGATTGTTGCTAATTACCACCACGAAGAACTGAAGAAGTTTGTACATGGCTTCGACCTCATCAGCAGGTGAACACGACAAATCCATCTAGTTGTTTCACATATACAAACTCCTTTATATCCCCCCATTAACCCATTGCCGATTTGACCTCTAAATGGACGCACCTCCTTGCTACTAGTCTTTCCTTAAACTGTATCACAACCTTGTTTGCATTCTGTTTAATTTTAAATGGTAGAACCCATGTTTTGTTCTACTCAATTGACGTTAACTCTGATTTCATTGTGTTTTTATTAGCATCCCATGATTTTTGCTATTGTATTCATTGTACCTTGACTCATTATTTTATAGTCAATCCTCCGTTATTGTATAATCAAAGGAGGTGTTAATATTGCATATTCTACTCCTAAATAGTAGCCATATATCTCTGTATATATTCTAGCATTGTAATGAGAAGAAACTATCTTTGACCAACTCTTGATACCACTCGCCTTTGCCCAAATCCCGGTTAAGGATGAAGATCTTATTGTGCACATCATTGGACAACTAGGAGAAAACTCCAAAAGCATCACTGCCGCAGTCAAGATGCGCGATACTCCCATGACCTTTTCAGATCTATATGACAAACTTGTAGATCATGAGGCACACTAATTGCTACACAACCGAACTCCACCATTACCACCGTGAATCAAATCTATCGCACCCGGTCCAACTCCAAACAACCAATTAATTCTTGGTATCAAACACCCACCCACATGTCATCCGCGAGACCCTCCTGGAACAATCGTGAAAAAGCTACAGGACCATCCAACAACCGCATGCATCGCAGCCATACCTTCTGTCACTTTTGCAACATTCCGGGACATGAAACCAAAGACTGCCGCAAACTAGGACGTTTCCTTTGTGACTACAATTACCCGGTCCAAGGTTCCACAGGTTTGACACCATCTGTTAACCATACTTCTACCTATCCTACTGCAGGCTCGCAACCTTCATGGATGTGGGACACTTGAGCAAACAGTCACACAACACCAAATCAGAACTCGGTACCGTCCTTTCTGAATACGAAGGACTGGATGAGATTGTATTGGGTGATGGTAAATCTCTTCCCATTACACACATTGGCAATACCCAAATTCATACTAATTCTTGACCTCTCTTACTTGAAAATGTTCTTGTTGTTCCTCATTTACGTAATCATATACTTTCTGTTGCCAAAGTTTGTCGTACTAATCGTGTGTGTCTGTTGAATTTTTCCCTTCTTATTTCATGGTAAAGGACTTACGCACGGTGGCGCATCTCATGCGGGGAGTGAACGTAAATGACGTTTACTACGGACCATTTCTTTCATTTCCTCAAGTCAATGCAACCAGAACAAGCTCTCTATTCGAGTGGCATCACACCCTTGGGCACCCGTCATATCAAGTGCTTAAGTCCTTATTGACTAAATTAGAAATAAAATGCCACCCGAGTCATTTTGTTGTACGTCTTATTCTTTAAATAAAAGTCACAAACAATCTTTTGGCAAAAACTCCTTTGTTGTTAACAAACCCCTTGAACACATTTACTCGGATGTGTAGGGACTGGTTCAATCCTCCATTGACGGGTTCAGTTATTATGTCATATTTGTTGATTTTTTTCTCCAAATATGTATGGTTATACCCCATGAAACGAAAATCTGATGTCTCCACACTTTTTCCACAGTTCAAATCACTCGTTGAACGCTTCTTCAAGACACCTCTTATGTCATTATTCACAGACAATGGAAACGAATACATCAGCTTCAAAATTACCTAAGCTCAAATGGCATTTCTCACTACACCACACCGCATCACACACCCGAACAAAACGGAGTCGCCGAACGATGGCATCCTCATGTTGTTGAAACAGGCCTTGCCCTACTTCAAATCTACCCCAAACCTAGTAGTCTCATGCCTTCCAAACCGCTGTCTATATATCTCATCAATCACCTTCCCACTCCCATCCTCAACAATAGAACACCACATGACATGCTCTTTGCTAAACCACCCGATTACACGAAGCTAAAGCCATTCGGATGCCTTTGCTTTCCATGGCTATGCTCGTAATCCACATCTAAGCTCCAACAACGCTCTTGTGCTTGTATTTTCCTTGGATACTCAACATCAAAATCGGCATTTAAGTATCTTGATCCCATCACCCCTATACTTTACCATTCAAGACATGTGGAATTTGTTTCCAACACATTTCCTACTCGTTCCAATCAGACTCCGACATCCAACACTTTCCAACACTACTCATTTCCTATTCCTCATACAACCCAAAATCCTCCTGCACACACTGATCCCACACTAGAAACCAATACCTCCGTCCCTTCACCATCACTACATCCTATCTTTATTCCTACTACTCCAAACCTTGCGCCACCATCTCCCAACCCAGTTTCCCAACCGCCGGACCACCCAAATACTACCCCACATTCATCCTCCACATCCGCCACTTCCCACCAATCCGACAACTTCACAACCCCATCTCCCACACCCAACTCCTCCACGCATCCCACCCCACCATCCACCACTATCTCGTCCCACACATCCAGTCATTCCGAAGCTAGCACTTCTACACCCACCAACCTTCCGCCATCTCCTCCCTCAACTGACCCCACTTTCACTACATCCACCGAATCCCATACGCCATCTGCCCCAACTATATCTCATACCAAACGCCCACCCAAACCAAACCGCAAGTACTTCAATTCAAACTTCATTAACGCCACCACTTTATACCCCTACCTTTGGCCACTAAACCCACAACACACACCCAAGCCATTAAAGACCCACCATGGCGTCATGCTATGGACCTTGAATTCAATGCTCTCATCCATAACCAAAAAGGGGAACTCATTCCTCGATCAAACCAAAATGAAATCGGGTGTAAATGGATATTCCGAATCAAACGAAAACCAGATGGCACCACGGAAAAGTACAAAGCAAGCGTTGTTGCAAAAGGTTTCCACCAACAATTTGGCAAGGACTATTTTGACAATTTTAGTTAGGGATGAGCATATTGCACCGAATACCGAACCGATACCGATCCAGTACCGAACCGAGGGTGTTCGGTATCGGTACTCACATTTAAAGGTTTTTGGTTTCGATTTTCGGTATCTGTACGGGATCAGTATTTTAATGTAAAATACCAATACCATACCGGTACTGTACCGTATGTTTTCGGTATCGGTATTGGGAGTTTTTGGGATCGGTATTTTCGGGATCAGTATCGGTTGGTACCAATACCATCCCGAGCTCATCCCTAATTTCAGTCCAGTCATCAAACTCGTCACCATACGTACAGTTCTACCCATTGCCCTCTCCGAAAATTGGCCCTTGCATCAAGTTGACGTGAATAATGCTTTCCTTCACGGTACTCTCCATGAAGATGTGTTCATGACTCAACCACCTGGGTTTGCGCATTCGGAATTTCCACACCATGTTTGCAAACTCTGGAAATCTCTATACGGACTAAAGCAAACACCTAGAGTGTGGTTCAATGAACTCACATCTTTTCTCCTACACTGTGGTTTTAAAAAATCTCTATCTGACCCATCCCTTTTCGTCTATCAACAAAAGGGTGTCACGTGCTACCTACTCGTCTATGTTGATGACATCGTCATTACTGGTAACGACTCCAAATTCCTTGAAAACTTTATCCACTCCCTTGGTCACAAATTTTCTATCAAGGATCTCGGCCCACTTCACTATTTTCTTGGCATTGAAGTTATCCCTGCACCCAAAGGTCTCTTCATGTCTCAACATCGCCATACTCATGACATCCTTACCACCTTCGAAATGGATGGCGCCAAGGATGTCTACACACCCATGAGCACTTCCGACCTACTCTCCCCAGTTGACTCTACTCCTACCATTGACCCTACCCTAGCTCCCTACAATACCTTGCCTTCACCCAAACTGACATCTCCTTTGTAGTCAATAAACTATCCCAATTCATGCACACACCTAGACAATCTCATTGGCAGGCCCTCAACGGGTCCTACGTTATCTGAACGAAATGGTACATCATGGGCTCTATTTACAGCGTGACTCTCATCTAACGCTCCGTGTTCTCTGACTCGGACTGGGGTGGAGTTCATGATGGTCGACGATCTACTACAGCATACATTCTATATCTAGGCTCAAATATCACCTCTTGGAGCTCCGCACAACAAAAGATAGTCTCCCGTTCTTCTACGGAGACCGAACACAAGGCCGCGGCCAGTGCAGCTGCCGAAATCGGATGGGTCACAAACCTTCTCAGTGAACTCGGCATACAGTCTACACATACCCCTCAACTTTTTGTGACAATACTTACCTTTGTGCAAATCTAGTATACCATTCTAGAATGGAACATGCGGCATTAGACTATCACTTTGTGAGGGAACAAGTCAACACGAGCAAACTACAAGTGTTACACATCAGCACCAAAGATCAACTCGCGGACGTCCTTACTAAGCCTCTACCTCGGACGCCTTTTCAAACCACTCGCTCCAAGATTGGCGTATCCAACGGATCCTCTATCTTGCGGGGGCGTATTATCATTCCATGATTTTTGCTTTTGTATTCATTGTACCTTGACTCATTATTGTATAGTCAATCCTCCATTATTGTATAGTCAAAGGAGGTGTTAATATTGCATATTCTACTCCTAAATAGTAACCATGTATCTCTGTATATATTCTAGCATTGTAATGAGAAGAAACTATCTCTGACCAACTCTTGATACCAATCGCATAGTTTTCTCAATTTCGATCACCTATGGGACAAGATGCAATCAGCCCTAACCACCCCTTAGTGGTTGAATGTGTAACATGGCTAAGAAGGTGATCGAGGTCGTGGAGAAAGAAAGACTTTACGAGTTTCATATGGAACTCGATAGTGACTTCTCGGTCATTCGGACTCAAATTCTTCCCATGAGTCCAATACCCAATTCAGGAAGTGACCGATTCAACGGCCTTTATGGCCTTCGTTCCTAGACGATGGGAAGCTAACACTGTTTATGTTGCGATAAACCAGAAAAACCGATTCCAAAGGAGACTAAGAACCCTGATGTTGTTCAACATTACACATTCTTTAGAAAGACGGACACAATTAGGATGGTTGTTTCAAACAAATCGGGTATCTCGAATGGTGTCAGGGAATCGAAAATGGGATGAGACCAAACTAAAGGCAAAACGTATCGAAAGAAGCACGTGTCCTATCTGATCGGCAACGAAGGACCAATCAAAAATAAGTGTTTTAGAAAAGACCAACTACCTTATTAGATAGGGTAAGTCGGGTGTTGAACCTCGAGGAGTATTGTGGAAGGTGTTACTTTTAACTATTAATTTAAACTAGATAGAAAAGTAAACTCGATTGATTGGATTGTTGATTATATTGCAATTAAAGAAAACAACTTAAAAGAAAACGAGTTGTGAACAATTATAAGAAATGGTGACCTCTTCATGATCCCGGTTAATCACTATCTCCAAGGGTTGTACAACTTGCCAATTGAAATCACATAGACATGATTTGTGGTTAATATGATTAATATTGTAAGTTGATTAATGACCTCGCTGACAGCAGATAACTAGACCGCGACTGTTGACTTGGTTGATTATCACTTAACAATATTTTAGATATTAATAAAATTGAAAGACACAAACTTGAGTGTTAATCAATGACCCTCGATAAGAAGCCGCGTTGGTTGATGAAATCCAAATAAGCAAGCATTCAACAAAGGTTTAAACCACGCCGTCATACAAACCACAATTGAAATTCGTAAATAAACAATCACAATTCCAATTCAATGTTTGTCAAACACAAACCCTTGTCTAAGTAACTAACCATTCACCCGGAGAGGATCACGAGTGGTTTAGCCGCTCATCTCGGTGGAAAATGCGCTCGTGTATCAATAACAGCTTGAAGACATGTCGAATCGGGTGAAGGATTTATTAAATGATGTTATTGTATGATGATTGTATCCCCAAAATCGCCTAAAGAACTCCCACAATCGACCATAAACGGCATAGGATCGATTAGAATTGAGATTTAGCTTTTATACCCTTCATAAAACAAACCTTCCACCCTATCCGTTTACTCGCCGTAGGTTATGGCAATCATTTGATGGCCTTCATATTGTTTCCACACCACCGCTGTAGTCTACGGACCTCTTGCCATAGGTTACGGCCACAACTTTATGTCCCTCCTTTTGTTTTGCTGCTCACGTACCCTACACCTAACACTTGGAAGCTTACGGCCACCGACTTCTGCATGAAACTTCATATTCAACACAAGTAGCCCGTAAGCTACGGCTGTAATGCCGTAGCTTACGGCGAGACCATCAACATCACCATCTTCAACTTTACAACGTGCGATCCGATCCGACAACATCCCAAACTTCATTCCTCTTAATCAATGACCTTTATTAACCTTGTTTCGCCACACGAAACGCTCTGAACACTCTACAATCTTCGATTCATCATCCAGAATTGGGTCACTTTATGTTTTAGTATATAATTCCATTCAAAGCATATAATCATTCAAATTGCATTAAAAATACTCAATTAAACACTCTAAACACCACGTTTGACCCCATCCATCACATTCCCACACTTACCTTTAATTGTTCCCAATCAAACCGTCTCAAAACATGACTCACCTTGTTAACAAACCACCTCCAAATCCTTTACTTATTGTTTATCCAAGATCCCCAATCATACCCGTCCCATAGACTTACACAATCGAGAGACAAACTACCGAGCAAGTGTTGCACATTTTCAAAAACAAGACTTGCCTAACCAAACCTAGCATGCTTATGTTTATACACATACACTAGACACCCCTCACAATTGTTCGCTCCTTTCGGTTTTATTTCTGGACTAGTATGTAATGTGCTAGTATATATCTCTAAAAAACCAAGAATGTAACCTTGTTATCATAGGTTTGTATAACAATCACACATAAGCTATAAACTGAGTACACATCAAAAGGTCTTACGGGTTTTGGGCTTAGGTTAAAGGTTGGAAATTTTGGCTAACAATTGGCTCAAATACAAACAGTTTAACACAAATGATTGAACATCCTTATTCACATATCACACTAACATACTAACACACAAACTTAGGCATAATTAACCCATAACGATCACTTCTATTTTTGCATTTTGATTTTTTTTTCTTTTTTTCAATGAATATATATATATATATGTTATTTTATTTCTTTTTTCTCAATATTGAACAACTTAAAACACATAAACATCATGAACACCATGAATGTCAACATTGTAATTCAACAATGGTAAACGGGTCGATTTGGGTAATTGTGTAGGTTTAACAAATGAAAGTTCTAGGCTCAACATGGGTCACTAATGGTGAATTTTGGCAAATGGGTCAACACAAAACAACAAACATAGGTCTCAAACAAACAAATGGGTTCCTAAATTGCCTTTCTCATCTATGCGCACGTCTTGCCTACAGCTTTAGCATGTATCAAATTACACAAATTCTACAACAAAGAAACATTTGGCCTACTCTCAACAAACGAAACGTTTATATCAATTTAGCATCTTGCAGGCTCAAGGTCTCACAATGTAGGGAAATAGGTTACCAATATGTAGCATATGCAATTCCTAAAAGCACGTTACCCCTAGTTAGGCATATCTTTTCAATTTCTCTAAAAACACTCGCCAGAAATACTCTCATGAAACTCAAAGGGACAACCATGATTAAGGATCTTGTTTTTTCATATTTGGCAAAAGACTCTTTGGTGACATAAAATTAGGCTTTTATGCCTGATCAAGCAGAAAGGGTGACAAATTTGCAAGACTTTTTATTAATTTTCAAAAAAAAAATTGAAATTTCCATTTTTTTCTTGCAAAAGTAAGTAATTCCACCTTACTTCCCTAGGGTCCCTCATCCCCACACTTGGGATACATTGTCCACAATGTATGGTGTTTTTAATGCTTTTCTCAATCTCTCAACCACCAACTCAACACCTCGGCTATTCAAACTACCCACCCGCAATGGTTAGCTACTACACAAACAACGACTCAACACTAAATGGTGACCTCTCCAGGATCCTGGTTAATCACTAACGCCAAGGGTTGTACAATTTGCCATTTGAAATCACATAAACATGATTTGTGGTTGATATGATTAATATTATAAGTTGATTATTGACCTCGCTGACAGCCGATAACTAGACCGCGACTGTTAACTTGGCTGATTATCACTTAACAACATTTTAGATATTAATAATATTGAAAGACACAAACTTGAATGTTAATCAATGACCCTCAATAAGAAACCGCGTTGGTTGAGGAAATCCAAACAAACAAGCATTCAATAAAGGTTTAAACCAAATCGTAATACAAACCACAATTGAAATTCGTAAATAAACAATCATAATTCCAATTCAATGCTTGAAAAACACAAACCCTTGTCTAAGTAACTAACCATTCACCCAGAGACGATCACGAGTGGTTTAGCGGCTCATCTCGGTGGAAAATGCGCTCGTGTATCGATAACATCTTGAAGACATATTGAATCGGGTGAAGGATTGATTAAAAGATGTTATTGTATGATTATTGTATCCCCAAAATCGCCCAAAGAACTCCCACAATCAACCATAAACGGCATAGGATCGATTAGGGTTGAGATTTAGCTTTTATACCCTTCATAAAACAAACCTTCCACCCTCTTCGTTTACTCGTCGTAGCCTACAGCTCAATGGCCCTAGGTTACGGCCATCATTTGTTGGCCTTCATATTGTTTCCACACCACCGCCGTAGCCTACGGCCCTCTTGCCGTAGTTACGACCACAACTTTTTGTCCCTCCTTTTGTTTTGCTGCTCCCGTACCCTACGCCTAACACTTGGAAGTTTACGGCCACCGACTTCCGCATGAAACTTCATATTCAACACAAGCAGCCCGTAAGCTACGGGTGTAATGCCGTAGCCTACGACGAGACCATTGATGTGTGAAATGTGTAGTAAATAAATCGGTTAAGTTTTAAAAATGGAAAAACCTACAAAACCACACACTAACGGCAAGTGTACCGGTCGCAGTGTAGCAGAGCAAGTAAGTCCGGAATATCGAACCGTGGACACAATATGGCGACTCTCGGTACTAAACCTCTGTCGACTCCTAGCCTAATAATTTGGATTTTTGAGAATTAATTTTAAACTAAATGCAAACAAAATAAAAACAATTAAAATAAATAACACAGAGACGAAAACAGGAAACTAAAGACACTGGATCAAACTCAAATGATATGGAAGGCAACTACCTAGGTCTAGAATCCTACCCGCAGACTCACAACTCACGGAATCGAATAATGGATTGGCTACCAGGTTTCTAAAGATATGTCCGACCCAGGAAACCCCTAAAGCGTGCTAGATCACCTCCCGGTCTCACTAACACCTCAAAGAAAATCCTAAGGGACGTGTAAATCACTGGTTACTAGTTCGGATCACCTCCCGGTCTCACCTCACTAGAGAATGCTAAGGTACTCGAAAGACTCGCTCACCTCCCGGTCTCGCTAGTCACAACACATCCAAAAATGCGAATGAGTAATCTAATTGGCTTGGAAATAATTCGGAATTACAAGAATCTAAAGACACACTAGGCAAGGATCACCTCCCGGTCTCACCTCTACCCGATACCTAAAGATCTAGACAACCCGACACCCTATCACCTCCCGGTCTCAAGGAATGGCAGAATACCTAAGTCCTTTAAACTCTCGAATCAAGTTCCTATGGAATTAGACGTCAAAAACCATAAACTAGTTACAAGCACAAAGCAGGCAACCTAACATGCATCTATAACTGAAAGACATTCAACAAGACACATGTGGAACTATCAAAGATCATAAATTAGACTTAAATACGCATACGCATCATAACCAAACTCAATTAAATCTTTACCAAAACATAATAATTAAACGAATCCGAAAGTTATAAAAATGCTAAGTATTCATCAACACGACCTAGGTAGCCTAAATGTTTAGCTACTCATCATCATGGAAAAAGATAAAAACATAGGTTCAAAATAACACAAAGTCATGGTCTTAATATTTATAAACACGGAGTAAATAAATATAAAAACTATAACGTTTAGTGATCGAACCCGGGCCTTCAATCTTGAACCAAGCCTTCCTCTCTATTTCTTTAGCTGCTGTAATCGAGAGTTCCTTGGCAAAAATTATCTTTGGCGGCTGCTCCCCTCGAAGATAATCCTCTAATAATTGCCGCTTCCTCTAATAATTGCCGTCCAAAAAAATTTAACCTTCGAATAATATATGTTGTCTTATGAATGAATTTTGTGAGCCCTCCTTGGGCCTTGGGTTATGACCCAAGGTTACGTTTGTTATTTTTTTTTTACTTATTATTATTATTATTCCATGTTTCCGACTCGGGTGTTCTTGGCTTGGCTTGACCAAAGTTTCTTGTTTACGCTCCAACACTCATGAACACCTACAAAATATAAAATAAATAATTAAATTCTAAATACGACTCAAAAATAATAAAAATCTAGTGAAACACTAAAATAAATAAAGCAGATAAGTACAGGCATAAAACTAATAAAACACTGATAAAAAGACTCGAAAATGAGTACAAAATACATAGCAAATTAGATGTGTTTTGCAACACATCAACCATCAACATCACCATCTTCAACTTTACAACTTGCGATCCGATCCGACAACTTCCCGAACTTCATTCCTCTTAATCCATGACCTTTATTAACCTTGTTTCGCCACACGAAACGCTCTGAACACTCTACAATTTTCGGTTCATCATCCATACTCGAGTCACTGCATGTTTTACCATATAATTCCATTCAAATACGCCATTTAACCTGCAATCACATGACTTTGCGTAGTTATCACATTCAAAGCATATAATCATCCAAATTGCATTAAAAGCACTCAATTAAGCATTTTAAACACCAAGTTTGACCCCGTCCATCACTATCCCAGGTTTACATTCCTGACTTTTTACATATAACCTTTTATCAGTAAATCGTTTGAGGTGTCGTTACCTTCAATCGACTATAAACTTATTTCCTGCTTTTTGTGTTATGCATAAAATTCACACAAGGAGCTTGATTGTTGCGGGTGAATGCATGAATGGTCTCTCCGAATGGGGATGTTTGGAGTCAAGAGAAGTGCCTTGATGAAGGTTAACTTTCAAATTGATTTTCTTAGAAGTTTATCGTTTAATAAGTATGTGATTCTTGTTCAAAAGCCAAACAAGCTAGACTTCCCTTTCAAAATAGTGAATCAAAACCAAAGGATTGTTTTGAACTATTACATTGTGATGTTTGGGAAAGTATCGCACACTCTCCTTTATGGGTGCTAGTTATTTCTTAAGCTTGGTTGATGATATTAGTAGGACAGTTTGGGTTTTTGTTAAAAGTTTAAACACGAAGCAAGCAATATTTCACAATATAATAAAATCTAACATTAAAACAAAATACGAAAGTTACATCACAATAGAAGGTAGACGGGCAACAAGCTGCGCCGCCACCCCTTTTGAATAGCGAACCCTAGTCTACCAAAGACAAATCCTTGACCCCCTGGAGATGAACTATTGCTGTGGACGACCCGTTGGACCCTCGTCAAGAAACGAATAGCTTCTGGCGCTAGGGAGCCAAAGGTATCAAAGGCCAAAGGGATAAAGACATGTTGGTTCTCTGCACAAGCCTTAGCATGCTTATCTATTTTCTTCGATTCCGCCTTTCTTGATGCTTGCCCAGCTACAAACCCTGTTTCCCTTAACCCAACCAAAGGAGATACCCCTGTAAGGTCCACGCAAGCATGTTTCCCCCTCTCCCAACCAAAGACAAGTAGATCTGCTGGTCGCAGGGTGGATCTCCCTTCTGCAGGGTCTGTGAGAAAATTTACAGGAGCCTCCTTTTTGGCAGAAATCCCAGCTCTTCTCAGGATGTCCCACAAAACGTCTCTCACCCAGTCATGCCGGTATTTGAACCCAGGGAGCTCTTTGCAATGAATTGCGTGCTCCCCATATTTATCCATGCAAGCTTTACGGCAGATAGGGCATGTTTCATCTTCCGGATACATAGGAATCATCAACCGGTACTTGAGTATAGCCCTGTACTCCACTGCGGACATGCATTGACCCAAACCCTCAATCGGGATAACGGTCAAAAAATCCTGAGCATGAGGACCCTTTAGGCATTCAATCACCGCCTTCTGGCGGGAGGACAACTCAAAAACTTCTCCCAGGCTTTGAGCAGTTTTGCTAAACAGAGCATTCGCCAAAGTTTTTTGTGGCTTTGAGGGGGCGGTGTCCTTATTAGAAAAACCGCCAATATCAAAGTCTGGGAGATAGATATTTAAGCGTTCTAGTGCCTGTTGATAGTCCGGGTCTAGCCCGATGACCCCACTATTTCGAAGGATATGATCCTGAAGTTTCCAAGACTGAGCTCTAGACGCCACAAAGGCATAAACCCCAACATCTCGAGCTGAAAGGAGGCCCAAACCACCTAAACGCATCGGCAAGGACGCCAAGCGCCACTGGAGGTCCCCGAAGAAGGGGCCACCACACACAACTATATCTTCAATAGCCTCCCGGAGGCCATCATCGAAAAGGGATATCGCATCCTCCATCAAGTGGGGTTGACAAGTTCGCAACCTAAAAAGTAACTTAGCGACCCCCATGCATGGTCTGAGCAGCAGGAGTTCACTTTGGGGATCCCTAAGGCGGGGCAAGAGTTTCATAAGGTCAACCGCAACCGTAGCCCGCTGCCCTGCCAACTCCCCAATAAAGATAGGATCTCGGCTAACAGCCCCACCAAGGAGCTTAACCCCCCTTTTTGGTCTACCAATCCCTCTCGGGAAAAGCCCGTCTTGAACTTTCAGCCCATCACACTTCGGCTAAAAGACCTCTGTTTTCTTAATATTGAGATGAAGCCCTAGAGATGGCCCATGCGCGTTGATAATGTCTAAAGCCTTAGCAACCTGTCACACCCCGCCCAGGTTGGGGCACTTATAGTGACCAGTCGGCGCAAACTTAAAGCGGAAACGTAATCTCATTACATAACTTGAGTGTTTATTACAAGCCAATGCGATCCAAGTACCACCAAGCTAAACAAAGCTTAACTATAATATGATGAGCCGTCTAAAGTATTCCAACTCTCAGCTAGGAACTCCCATTCCTTACACCATCAACCTGTGATACATGCTCGAGTAATAAAAATACGTCAGCACACAGCTGGTGAGCCACATAAACTGACTCATTAGTAAAACAACCACATAAACATTTTATTGATCAAGTATGAGCTCCCTGCATGTCACCATAATCATAATCCGGACTAAGCATTATATATTCACACATACAGCCTAGATACACCCCATGAGGCTGTAAGTAACAGCCTAGATACACCCCATGAGGCTGTAAGTGTATGTCCACGCCTGGAAAATATAATGATCATTATAATATATATAACACTCTGGATGCCACACCTATGGTTCAATGCATATACATGATCAATCACCATCAAAACAATTTTATGAGCAAGTATCAGGTTTTGAAAATAGTTTAAGTAACTCACCTTTACAAACTTTCTTCACTGCTTATTTGGGCTTCTTACAAATTCAATCTCGATCTAAAATTTTAATAAATCATATTACTAATTTAAGTCTACGAGCTAACGTTCTAACGCTAACCGACCCTTCACATAACAACTGCTACTACAGTGCACAACTATTCCAGTCCGACAATATTATGAATTTGACAGTTATCCTTAATATTTTACAAGTAATGATTCGTATTTTACTTGTTAATAATTAATATGGTTGTATAATATAACAATATGGTTGTGCACGTATTAGGCTTGTTATGCTAACTTCATATGATATACTAAAATGGGTCGTGCCTCTGATCTTATTCCTAGTAAACCAAACTTAAAGATTAGACAATTAAATGCTAACCTTCAACTTTATACATAAAGTTAAAAGAGTAGATTTACATACCTAGATTCGTATCAAATAACTAGAAGGTTGAAAACTTGTTAAGTTCTAGGATAGAAAGTTTCATATTTATATAGTCCCTATGGCGGTTAAATAAAGAAAAATACGAAGGTACCAGTCTTCTTTAGAATACACGTATACACATAATTAATTGAATGTATGAGGATTAGTGGTTTATGCCTTTACACATATATATACCAACGCACATTACATGTGCATTTTAGTATCGATATATTTATTACTATTATTATTATTACTATTATTATAATTAATTCAGTTGTTTCACTCGTTTTGCTCGTATAACTTTTAAACTGTAACGTTTTACGAACATTCGAATATACTCTTAAGACGAGCTAATTTTTATCTACGCGTCAACCTAAGCTTTATTAAAAACGGAGTAGGGTCAAATATAATATAATATATTATATTATTACTAAACGGTCTCTTATAATACCAATTACTTGCCTAGATCTCATATCTCAACTAATCATGCTATCTGACACTTGCTCGTTAACTAATTTTAAATACATAAATACCCATCTCCCATGTTATTGGTTTGTTTTGACGGTTAATGACCCATTTTACTTACTAATAAATATGAACCAACAAATTTTATTTATGTTACAAAAACGGGATGTTACAAATATACCCCCCTTAAAATAGGTTTCGTCCTCGAAACCTGTCAACTTCAAACAAATGAGGTGAAGGCCTCTTTGTCTCGTCTTCACTTCCTATGTAATATTTCATCATTTCCATAATCCATATTCGAATATTTGTTTTATCACTTAATGACACCACTGCTTAATCAGTTGTTTCATATAAGATCTCATGTCTAGATAGACTGTCGCAGCATACTTTAGTCCAGAAGATGGGCGTTCTACATTTCTTCCTATATAAGGATTCATATGGTGTTGTCGTAATATTGGCGTGATAGTTATTATTGTATGAAGGTTTTATTAATACTAAATGACCGCCCTTACTACTACTAAAGTTTATTGTGTACGCACGTAGTATACCTTCTAAAGCTTGATTGGTGTATTCATTTTGCCAACTACTCAAATATATTTGAGTTCTAAGCTTTCTCTATAAATCTTGCCCAAATCTTAAGGAGAACAAATATTTCTCTTGAGTATAGCTTATGTAATCACATCGTGTCATAAGGCCACTTATTTGATATAAGGCTCGACTTGCATTTCATTTGCCCTCAAGGATAGGCAAAGTGTATAGACTTGGCGAACCTATCAGTTATTACCTAATTTGTGTCCATGGCTCGATCTTGGAAGCTTAGAAACAAAGTCCATTATTATAATCTCCCGTTTCCTGCATGGGATTTCAGGTTCCTATATGTAGTCAAATGGTTTTAGATTCTCTGCCTTGACTTTTAGATAGGTAAGGTATTTCTCTGCTCGTCTTGTGATATATAGCTTTTTATTCTCAGTTAACCATAATTATTACTTAGATCCTACATTTCTTTGCTACTAGGGTATACGATGTATTTTGGCTTATGAGCTTCCTCTGGTATCGTATCCCGTAACCCGCTAAAACTAAGAATCACGTATTCGATTATCGAAATTAAAAAAATACTATCATTCATACATCTCAATAATCTTGGCTACCCACCATCATTTCCTTCTTGATATGGTTTTCCATTAAGTCTTATCATAACATTCTTAATTTGGTATAAGGGGGTTACCTTAACACCACTTCTAGATGCATGAAGTTTATTATCGATTGGCTCTTTCTTTTTTAGTGAATGTACTCACGGCACATTTGTCTTGCAACTAAATTAATGAGATCTACAAATACTACAGATATGTTAGTCTTATGGCATTACTTACAACTCATAGTAATCGTATCGTCTCCTAGCCTCCTGGCTATGGGTATCAACCACTACATATCGTATCGTGTCCTAACAACAACCCGTATTAACATGATAGAATATATAAACCTTATCCAGTAACTCCAACATTTAGTTTCTTAATTCCTCCAATGAAAGTCAAGGTAAGACAGTAAATGGCTCTAATAATACGGGTTGCTCCCGGGATCTAGTCGATTCTAAGTTCAATATATCTATCGGTTGATAGTCTAGAATGACCTTTAGGGAATACCCCATGAAATTTGACTACTATTGGCACATCCATTAAATTCTTATCTTCTTTAATCTCTGGTGCACTTACTAGTTAATCTAGTCGACCCTTAGGATGCACTTAAATGCCTTTATCATCATATGGGAACTTATGGATTTACTAGGTTTTTTCCATTGAGTTATCAAAGGTTTCCCCTTCGGGTCCTTGATTCAAATTTGCTTCTTATCACCCAATATACGAGTTTGGAAAGCTAACCAATCCATCCCTAGTACCATATCCACCAATCCAAGTTTCATTGATAGATAGTACAACGCTTGATATACCTTCCAATTTCTTATTTTCTTCCATATACTATTACTATAAATCGTTTATCTAGCTTACAGAGAATCTAGTCAAACGAAACTCTAAAAGGTTTAGATATCAAACTTCTATCAATACAAACATCAAACCGTATCTTATCATACAAGTTGTTTACTAGTATCGTACCCACTATCTTGTTAAGTTTCCTACGACTTCTTCAGTCTTTATATCAAAAGCCCTACATCTTGCTCTATCGGGTTCATTCTTTTACTTCTTATGGTAGTAATCCTTAAAGTCTTGAAAACACTAACGGCTCTCTACCATTATGATAGATGTGTCTGGGTTTCTTTCAATTTCTACAAACTAACAGGTGGCATGGACAAGAAAGTCCTTTTCCAAACGTTGGACATTGAAGTATGGGTCCACGTTGCCTTTTATAATTTCTAAAAGTAGATATCCTCTAATCCTAATTATCATCACATTTTCTCTTAATAATAAGGTCTGGGGTCTTCCTCTGATGTGTCTCAAAAGTGATAGTTGTCCTGGCTTCTAGTGCCTCGGTTTGCAAGGCCTAAAGTCCTTATACGTGTACTTGGTTGATTGAACATTAACCATTGATACACTGTTATCCTTTTTCGAAGGTTCCTCAACTAATGAAGCTTTGAGATTCTGACTAAACTCCTAAGAGAGTTCTATATGTCATCCAGTAGAAAAGGAAATGTTGGCTTCAAACGCCATCCTTACTTCACTATAACTTGTCTTCATATCCCTTTCGGGTCTAGTAATTAACTCTCATTGGAAGGTGGAGACACCAAGTTTGGTTAAGTTCCTTACTTGATTACACGACTACATGTCTAGGGTATTCTCTTCAAGCCTTATATCGCTCTATCCACTTTATGTATTCTATGGTTTCATTTAATACCCTCAAATATGCATACCTATCTACGCTACACCAAAACCACTGCATGCTTAGAGGCATACGCTAAATAATATATACATATTCCCCTAGTTAACTTAGAAACATAAAACCAACTCTCAACTTACTTTTAGTCACTTTCCACACAAGAAAAAAAATGGAAATAAGGTAAGCACGATACGCACCCCACAGATACACCTCTATATATATATATATATATATATATATATATATATATATATATGCAAGTTTAGCAGCAAAGTACTAGAGCTCAACCACCTTCTTAAAACTCTGCCTACTATTTCCTGATTTCAGTACAATATGATGTTTGCGAGATCATAGCGGTATCATTCATTAACATTCATGTTGGCCAGGCATGAAAGCAATCTATGATACACACCATGATACTCCCAACTACCATATAGTCCTTCCATCATAAACTTCGGCATACCAATCCTATGCATCCTCTATTATACTAGCGTCTGCCTACCAAGACTGGCGCTTCTACTTGGCTTACTACTCCTAGTTTAAGTCTAGATACTTCAATGAGTACCTAAATC
Organism: Ambrosia artemisiifolia; assembly: GCA_032199755.1. Lineage (NCBI taxonomy): Eukaryota > Viridiplantae > Streptophyta > Magnoliopsida > Asterales > Asteraceae > Ambrosia > Ambrosia artemisiifolia. The sequence continues at coordinate 45,949,660 of CM063527.1, read as the reverse complement.
TCTTAAACTAAGGCTCTGATACCAACTTGTCACACCCTGCCCAGGTTGGGGCACTTATAGTGACCAGTCGGCGCAAACTTAAAGCGGAAACGTAATCTCATTACATAACTTGAGTGTTTATTACAAGCCAATGCGATCCAAGTACCACCAAGCTAAACAAAGCTTAACTATAATATGATGAGCCGTCTAAAGTATTCCAACTCTCAGCTAGGAACTCCCATTCCTTACACCATCAACCTGTGATACATGCTCGAGTAATAAAAATACGTCAGCACACAGCTGGTGAGCCACATAAACTGACTCATTAGTAAAACAACCACATAAACATTTTATTGATCAAGTATGAGCTCCCTGCATGTCACCATAATCATAATCCGGACTAAGCATTATATATTCACACATACAGCCTAGATACACCCCATGAGGCTGTAAGTAACAGCCTAGATACACCCCATGAGGCTGTAAGTGTATGTCCACGCCTGGAAAATATAATGATCATTATAATATATATAACACTCTGGATGCCACACCTATGGTTCAATGCATATACATGATCAATCACCATCAAAACAATTTTATGAGCAAGTATCAGGTTTTGAAAATAGTTTAAGTAACTCACCTTTACAAACTTTCTTCACTGCTTATTTGGGCTTCTTACAAATTCAATCTCGATCTAAAATTTTAATAAATCATATTACTAATTTAAGTCTACGAGCTAACGTTCTAACGCTAACCGACCCTTCACATAACAACTGCTACTACAGTGCACAACTATTCCAGTCCGACAATATTATGAATTTGACAGTTATCCTTAATATTTTACAAGTAATGATTCGTATTTTACTTGTTAATAATTAATATGGTTGTATAATATAACAATATGGTTGTGCACGTATTAGGCTTGTTATGCTAACTTCATATGATATACTAAAATGGGTCGTGCCTCTGATCCTATTCCTAGTAAACCAAACTTAAAGATTAGACAATTAAATGCTAACCTTCAACTTTATACATAAAGTTAAAAGAGTAGATTTACATACCTAGATTCGTATCAAATAACTAGAAGGTTGAAAACTTGTTAAGTTCTAGGATAGAAAGTTTCATATTTATATAGTCCCTATGGCGGTTAAATAAAGAAAAATACGAAGGTACCAGTCTTCTTTAGAATACACGTATACACATAATTAATTGAATGTATGAGGATTAGTGGTTTATGCCTTTACACATATATATACCAACGCACATTACATGTGCATTTTAGTATCGATATATTTATTACTATTATTATTATTACTATTATTATAATTAATTCAGTTGTTTCACTCGTTTTGCTCGTATAACTTTTAAACTGTAACGTTTTACGAACATTCGAATATACTCTTAAGACGAGCTAATTTTTATCTACGCGTCAACCTAAGCTTTATTAAAAACGGAGTAGGGTCAAATATAATATAATATATTATATTATTACTAAACGGTCTCTTATAATACCAATTACTTCCCTAGATCTCATATCTCAACTAATCATGCTATCTGACACTTGCTCGTTAACTAATTTTAAATACATAAATACCCATCTCCCATGTTATTGGTTTGTTTTGACGGTTAATGACCCATTTTACTTACTAATAAATATGAACCAACAAATTTTATTTATGTTACAAAAACGGGATGTTACACAACCTCAGCTGCGTTGCCTATAATCGTCCCATCATCCAAATACCAAGCATGAAACGGGAGGTTACAGTGTTCCTGAACCCGCATGATAAGGGGGTGTAAGGCTAGAGCAAAGAGAAGGGGGCCCAAAGGATCTCCTTGCTGCACTCCGGTGGTAGCACCAATACAATCATTACCCACATACAGCCTAGCAGGCTGGGCATAAAGGAACATGGAAAAACTGCCAAAAGGATTAGAAGTTATTATGAGGTGAATTCACTTCGAATGAAATGTTAAGTTCTACGGTAAAGAGCGAATTTTGTTTCAATCCACGTGTCCCCACAACAAAACGTGGTTTGAAGCTAATCTATCCAAAAGGTTTCGGGGGAGTGTATTTTGACTACCACTAATTTCATCAATAGATTACTTCCAAAGTTACTGGAAATAAGAGTCCATATGAAGTAATTATTGAACGAAAACCGGATTATGATTTCATGATAGTTTTCGGGTGCTTGGCCTACTATAGAAATTATGAAATAAAATGAGATAATTTCGAAGTCAGGGGAAGGCCCGGAGTGTTTTTAGGCTATCCGCCAGGGACAAAGGGCTACAATTTTTTTGACATTGAAACTAAGAAGATGATGCTCTAAAGAGACGTAAGGTTCCATGATAGTGTTTGATGGGTTAACGTGATCTATTTGATTGATTTCGTTTGTTTCAAAATTTGGATTTGGGTTGCCCAAGCAAGGTGTAATTTAGGTAGAGTTTCATTTAGCCGTTAAAAAAATAAAACAAATAACTCCTCCCTTGGAGGGAGTGAACATACTATATAAATAGTCTAACATCGTTTTGTTCAAGTATCTTTCGAGAGGCCTGTGCCAACATACTGTAATGCGACTCCCAACATATATATGCTATTATAAAAGTTGAAAGCTTACATCATAAGAAAGCTTAGGGACCTTGGAACATTTCTATTTTTATCAGAGATTATCAATTCGAACACCAGCATATATACCTTGCAGACAACAAGAAAAATTGAATACGACCAGTTGTAAACACCACCCATACTTACCTAAATATTGAAGTTCAATGTCCCACATAGGAGCTTTAAGCAAAGTTTTTATAAAACTCTCTTATAAAAGAAGTCGGAACATCAAGATCCTGGTAGCACCAAACACTGGGCTTATAAATGAGAGTCCTGGAGTACGTCAATAAAAACTTATTGACACAGCTTGCTCCAACTTTAGTTGTAAGCCCATTGGCAACAAAGTTTGTACCACGCCTAAGTCAATATCTTTATTTTTAAAAGAGAGTGAATAGCCAAATTCGTCCCTGGGGTTTGACCAATATTGCTAGATCCATCCATTTTGAGAATTTATGACATCTGATGATAGAAATCGGAACACGATAACGGATAGGAATTCAAAATTTGAATAAAACGGATAGGCAACGATAATTCGAGATACAGAAAACACCACCCAAACTAGTCGTTGAGCAAATTCTAAACTTGAATTGAGATACAGATACACCACTCAATCCTAATTTAGACTCCAAAGAACACCATTCAAGTTTGCTAATCTTGAACTAGCAATGGAAGAGAATTAATTCATCTCAAAAATCCATTTGAGAAAAACTAACACACACATTTTTTTATCATAAAAACTCACTCCCTTCATTAATCCATATGACTTGTACATATATAGGAATTACAAAATAACTACCATTAAAACTACCTACACCACTACTAAATAAACTAACCATAAAATATTAAAATAGCATAAACTAAAACAAATTAAAATGCATGAAAAACATAAGTGGGAGACGTGGGCAGTTGGTGTAAGGTGACCCATTTTTCATATAGGCATGGAGATGGATAAATCTGCATGGGTTTATTTCCGGGTTATGGGGCGGTTTATACGGATCGGATCCAAGTGGATTGTTTGACCGTATGTACATCATCCTCTCCCGCTTGAGAGAAGTTTGTCCTCAAACTTTGAATAATCAACATCCGGTGGTGGCTCGGGAGGTATTTCGGGTGGGTATCCGATAGTATACAACTTGAAACGAGATGGAGGACCATACATAGGCTTAGGTGTATGGTGCTTAATTAGATAAACTACACTGGATGCATGTAAATGATCAATGTGTTTAACTTCAATGGATCTCCATATTTGCATAAATCCTTCCTCACTATTACATTTTGTCTCCTTGTGTTGTAACTTTAATTTCTCAGCCTCTCCCTCTTTATATTCTGGTTTGTTGGGATGGATAGATACTAAACTGCCATTAACTTCATGTTCTTCGTGAATGGAGGCAAATGTTTCATCATCATTATTGAATCTGACCTCCACTTCTTTTGATTCATCTTCTTGATCAATAATACCATCAAGAGCTTGCCTCACGAACATGCACTCATTTTCATCCGGCTCGATCCCGCATTCATCATACCGAGGTCCGTATTGATTATAACATACTACCTTCGGTTCCTTTTCACGATCAAGTGTAAACTCTTTTTCTTCATGATTCTGAAACGGCTTGCTGTCTTGATCAAATACGATTTCCGCCTTTGGCTCTTTATCACTCCAAGAATGATCAAAAGTATTGTAGGAAATAGTAGTTGTAGTAGGTTTGGTTGCAGACAATACTTTGGGTTTGTGTGTGAGAACTTTTGTGGTATAAGGATTGGCTTTAAAGCTTCTGATATGAACATGTTCATTTCCAAGGATCACATGCCTTAGATGATTTACATCATCTTGCAACTCTGTGATTTTCTGTTCCAACGAACTCTTCTCAAATGCCATTGATAAATATTTTTTTTTTTTAAACTTGGAATATGGATGATGAATAAAGAAGAGATAAGAGTCGAAACGGATCGCTTCGGCTCTGATACCAAATGATAGGAGTATGGACCTCAAATCACCGGTTCAAATCAAACGGTAAAATAAAGGATAGATCTAACGGCTCGCTTGGATACAGATTCACCACCAAACGAAACGATAGGGCTGCGAATCACACCCGAAGATACAGAAATCACCACTCCGGTTATGAATTCGGGTCTAAGATCACCACTCAATATGCCACAATTGAGCTAGCATAGACACAATCAATTTAACCTCAAAATCCATTGAGAGAAAAATTAACCAAAGAAACTTTTTATCATAAACTCACTCGGGTTTGACCCGACTTCGACGACCCGGAATGCTAGATTTCTGATGTCACGGCTATCATCCACTTTTGCAATGGTTCTCTTGTATAGACTTTACTGATTATTTGTTCTAATGAATACGTGAAAAGACCATGTAATGAACTAACAAGGCTTGGCGCCAAAGTTTGAACCACAAATGATAGTGTAGGACTTGGTTTTGAATTTCTTTTGTTGTTGAATGTTGAGGTATTGTTTCCAAAACTATGAATCATATCATTCAAAACAACAGGGCCTATAGAAACTTTTGATTGGCCTTCTTCTTTACTTAAACTCTTAACTTCATCCTGAACAACAATCCCACTTTTTTGTACAAACATGCACTCTTCGACATCAGGTTCTTTAGCACATAAGTTTGGTGAAATTGCTTCCCTTGTTGAATCCTCGTGAACAACGGTCCCACTAAGAACATGACTTATAAACGAACACTCTTTTTCATCCGGAAGAATTCTATCATCATCGTACCGAGGTCCATTGTCGGATTCATTCTCTCTCAATTCCTTGCTTCGATCTGGCACTTCGTCTTCTATATGAACTTCACCCGCGTCACAAAGAGCGGTACCAACCACCTCAATTGTCGGAGCAGGAACAACCACATCAAAGAAATGATGTTCGGCAGTTTTAGTTGCAAAAACTTTGGGGTTGTTGGCTTTATGTGTGGGTGCGGTTTGCCCCTTTAACATCGCAAGGTAAGTGAAGACATATTTAGGAAGCTCTCTTCTTGGCTTCTTGGTTCTGAACTTGGCCCTTTCATTCCCGAGAATCTCATGGTTGAGTTTCTTTATTTGACTTTCCATGTATTGTAATTGTTGTTTCCACTCTTGTGTTTCTCGTACCATGGCATCAATTCTAGCATGCAAACCATGTTCATCACTCTTTCTTGCATCCATACAAATTGTTTTCTAGAGATAATAAGGACTCAAAAATAGAGATTTTTTTTTTTGAAGATTTTTTTTAACAGAATATAGAGTCGACGATGAATCGTTCGGCTCTGATACCAAATGATAGGAGTATGGACCTCAAATCACCGGTTCAAATCAAACGGTAAAATAAAGGATAGATCTAACGGCTCGCTTGGATACAGATTCACCACCAAACGAAACGATAGGGCTGCGAATCACACCCGAAGATACAGAAATCACCACTCCGGTTATGAATTCGGGTCTAAGATCACCACTCAATATGCCACAATTGAGCTAGCATAGACACAATCAATTTAACCTCAAAATCCATTGAGAGAAAAATTAACCAAAGAAACTTTTTATCATAAACTCACTCGGGTTTGACCCGACTTCGACGACCCGGAATGCTAGATTTCTGATGTCACGGCTATCATCTGAGCCATTAAGGTTTGAAGTTTAGTGCTAAATCCGTCCAATTTGCAAACTCTGTTAAATACTAACGTTAAATCAGGGGCATTTTGGTCATTTCCTATTTCTTTATTGCAAATTCGTCCCTGAGGTTTGTTCCAAATTGCTAGATCAGTCCAAAAAAAAAACATTAATCAACACAATTAAGGGTTATCATTATTCAAAAAAAATCATTATTCAAGTCCATTTTTCCAATTTTTTTAATCTGATTAGCATTCTAACCAAGTTTTAAATTTAAATTCAGTTCTTGAATGAATTCGGATTTGTGATTTTCTAGTTTATCGAACCTAGATATCCAAATTAAATATATTCATATTTATAAATAAAAATTATTTATTCGAATTGCACATTTGATAATTGTTATAGATTCTATTATTCTCCATTTACTAAAATTTAGATCATTCATTATATAGTTTAGAACTTTCAAGTTGAGCTGTGCAAATTCTTTGGATGAGAGTATAAGACTCCTATAGCAATTTCGTTAAAGAAAATATGTAGCTAATGCTTATTGTTAGATTGAATACTAGTCACGTTTATTTGGCAAGAAATATGCAGTTGCTTGATGTTTGGCTATAAATATTGATCTACTCAAATTAGAGGTGAGCATGGATCAGTTTGGTTCAGTTCTTGTCTTGAAACGAATCATAACCGAACACTTTGATATTATTAGAAAACCATAACCTATCGGCCTGGTTAAATCGATTATCAGTTATCAATTTCGAAGGGTGGTTTGTTTTTTTGTTTAGTTAGCTCGGTTGAAATTATGTTCATTTTTTGTTTGATTAAGGTATGTTTATGTTTATATCCCGTTGGTTATGTCACTTATGTGTATGTATAATTGTGTATATATAAATTGTAAGGGGAAGTATATACAAAAAACCCACTTTAGATGAAAAACTCAAAGAAACCCAATACTTGGTCCATATGGTTCCACATCATCCCACCCACAATCACTCTATATTATATTAACAAGGGTATAATTGACAATTCACCTTTCACCTCTTCTCTCTCTCCTTATATATATGTTTCCCTCCTCTCTCTCCATATCATTTTCAAAAACAAATTCAAATTCAGATCCCTCTCCATTCTCCACCCTCCCCTCCCTCTCTAGAAGATGAACCACCATGACCTGACACCACCACCAGCCACCACCTGTATCGCCTCCAACCACTAGAACAACCACCATCGTCATCATACCGAACAACAATCCACCGCGAAGAAGAACAGCAACCATCGTCGTCATCATCTCGAAGAACAACTGATGCTCTGTTCAGACTTTCCGACTGACGCTCTGTTCAGATCTCCGACTGATGTTTGTTGGTATGATCTCCTGACTGATTATTGTTTTCTTTTTCCAAATTGTTGGTATGATCTCCGACTGTTGTTGCTATAATCTCCGACTGATGTTGTCGGAGCCGGAAGTTTCTGCTCACCGGAGGTGACTGTTTTCTTTTTCCAAATGGTTCTCATTAGATCTTGAAGCCATCCATTAACTCTGCTATTTGTATCTGTCTAAAAACAAGGAACGAAGAAGGGGGAATAGTTTATCTTGGAAACCACAAATGATAAAAGTTGTTTGCATTGTTTGGTTTATCTCCGATGTTTTTAATTAGTTCATTTATTACTTATCTACAATAATGGCAAGGGATGGGGTATTAATTAAAAGCCTACGTACTTGATTAAATATAATGAATAAAATTATATAATTTGTATAGTTGTTATGTTTTGGGTTTAGTGAAATAGGTTTTGGGTTTTGCTAGAATAATAATAATAACAGTTTTTGTGGATAGTTTTTGGTTGCATACCAAGTGTTTGATCAAATGCTTGAATGAAAAAAAAACTTATGTTAACCTTTTTTTTATTATTATTTTGTTTATGTTAGATTGTTATTGGATTGGGGACATGAGGTTAATATTGTTTTGGCATGTGAAAGTGTTATGAACTCGTCTAGGGTGCATGTCTATTTTTTGCGGTCCGAGTCTTGTATGCTCACACACGTTAGTGATACTAACACATGCTAGTATATGCCCAACTAGCAGGTGTTAGGGTCCATATGACATACGTTATTTTTAGTAACACATGTATTTTTAGAATATGCTAACACACGTTAGTGATACTAACACATGCTAGTATATGCCCAACTAACAGGTGCTAGGACCCATATGACATACGTTATTTTTAGTAACACATGTATTTTTAGAATATGCTAACACATGCTACTGATGTCTTTTATTAGATTATATATTTCGTGTGCTAGTGTTTTGATTTTAGAATATGCTAACACATGCTAGTAATTGCCCAACTAACAGGTGCTAGGGTTCTGATTTGGTTTTTTAAATTTATTATTGTTGGATTTCAAACCCTATTAATTGTATTTGAGTAGTTGTATTAACATAGTTGTAAAATTGGTATGATATACTTGGCACTGCATATATAGTGTTGCTTATACACATGTTAGTGATGCTAACACATGCTAGTACATACCTAACTAACAGATGTTAGGGTTCATATGAAATACGTAGTATATGCCCAACTAACGTGTGTTAGGGTTCATATGACATACGTTAATTCAGTAAAACATATGTTTTAGAATTACACTACACATGTTAGTGAGGTCTCGTTATATGTTTCGGAGAGTCCAACTAACACGTGTTATCTTTTTTTGTAGGTGAAGGAGATGTTTCGTGTTAAAGATGAAGATGGGTATCACGATTGAAGCATAGCTAGATCTTTTTTATTTTATGATAGTTTTTTATCATTTCACAAATAATTATGTATGTATGAAAATTTTTTTGGTACATTTTTAGTATTGATTGTAATGATCGTTTTTATCATTTATTAAATAAATATACAATTTATGCGTTCTTTTATTTTTGTACTTTTTAGTATATGCCTGTTAACACATGTTAGTCATGTTTCACACGAGGTCAGAATTTTTTATCACAACACTAACGTACGTTAATATTGGTGCTGGAAAGTAGGAGAGAGGTGATTTGACAAGGGTCAAATCAAGCTTTTTAAACCTAGGATTCAGAAAATGTAAGTGGCCCACTTGCTTTAGTAAGATTACCATATTGCCCTTAATTCTATTTTTATATTATAGTGGCCCACTTGCTTTTGATTATTAAATTGAAATTAATCATGGACCATTGATCAAACTTGATCAATGGTCACCATAGGGTTTAAGGGGTTTTTCATGAAGATGGGGTTTCCTATATATCCATCCCCTAAATTGTAATATACATATATGATGCTTTGGTTTTTTGGTTACATAAGTACGTCTAGCTAATCTACTATGATCGGTCATTTAAAAGCCATAACTGACTCATCGGTTTCTCAACCTCAACTATTCTTTAAAATAAGTATTCAAATAAATGGAGTAATAGCACATCTAGCTTATATCTTTAAGGGTATATAGCAACTACAATCAAATGTTAAGACGAAAATAACATAATTGTGTTAATGAACCCCTTTGCATTCTGTAGGAAGTACAAACTCCAAAAATGTGAAGTCATTAGAAGTGTGTGTGTGTTTTTTTTTTTGGAATTTTCAAAATTTTCTAACAGAACATTTTCATATGATTGAACAAAAATGAGTCAGTCTGAACCAAACGCACCTTTGATTTTCTATTCATTATAATTCATAGAGTGTCGAATCAAATATATTCATATTTGCACAGCTCAACTTGAAAGTTCTACACTCAATCATTATAATTCATAGAGTGTCGAATCAAATATATTCATAACCCTTAATTGTGTTGATTAATGTTTTTTTTTTGGACTGATCTAGCAATTTGGAACAAACCTCAGGGACGAATTTGCAATAAAGAAATAGGAAATGACCAAAATGCCCCTGATTTAACGTTAGTATTTAACAGAGTTTGCAAATTGGACGGATTTAGCACTAAACTTCAAACCTTAGTGGCTCAGATGTCATAAATTCTCAAAATAGATGGATCTAGCAATATTGGTCAAACCCCAGGGACGAATTTGGCTATTCACTCTTTTTAAAATATTTGGTTATTATTGAACCAAATCCACGTTTATAACTAGAGGTACACGTGTATTTTGGGGTTGTGATACTTAATATTTTGGGGTCTTGTATTTATTTTTTCCAGTCTCTTAGTTGGGCCTATATATATAGTTTTTTTACTGTTTAAAAAAAAACTAGAGGCACACATACAAGCCTACAAGGTATTTTCAATACTCGGTTCCGAATACTGGATTGAGAATTTTTTGCATAAATAGGCATTTTCACATGGGGGTAAGTGTTTATAGGTAGGTTGAGTAAAAAAAAGCACAAATAGGTAAGGATGATATTGGTTTGGCGACATTGAATCAACTTTTTGAATGTATCTAAATGGTTCAGCGACATTCATTAAAATATTTTTGAACGTATGGAATTTGTTTAGCGACATTAATTTTTTTTTTATTGTCTCCAAACGGTTTAGCGACAATGAATAAAATTTGATTGTATAAGAATGGATTGGCGACATTAAATTTTTTTTTTGAATGTATAAGAATCAATTGGCGACAATGAAGAAAGAGGGAGAATGGTTTGGCGACTTTGAATTTTTTTATTTGATTGTATATGTATGAATTGGCGACATTCAATATGATAATTTGGAGTTATTCAATTGTCTTCATTCAATTTGGGGACAATGATTTAACTTGACACACCAAAGTAGTCACGAGGTGAGATGGGTTGTGTATTTTATTGATTTTATTAATAGGTTACTGGTTGAGATGAATAGGTTTGCAGTGAATAACCTTCCATTTCATGCACGGTGCCAACCTTCCTAAACCTAAACACTAATTTTGATTACACATTCATTTTATAAAAATGGATTGGCGACATCTAAAAAATAAGTCACGGGTGTTTCTCTTTATTGCATTTGTTTGTCTTTATTCCATTAAAAAATAAATCACGAGCTGGTTATTTGGATGTTTGTTTTCTTACTACTATACATGTAGCTATGTAGCTATGTGTGTATGACATGATTCCCTTCAGTGAATAATCTTTCATTTCGTGAATAGAGAATTTGCAGGAAGATGGATGAGATGGATGATAAGAGCTTGTTATATAACAATAGAGGAGGTCGCAAACTCAAGTTCAGACAATCATCTCAGTCTCAAAATCTTTCAAAGTTTGATATATTTAGCAGTGATCTGAAAATGAATTACAACTTACACCCGGGTCCTCTTGAAGACAATGTGTTGCTTCTACACAACGATCACCGTGCGTTGTGTGTTTTCACAAATCCTGAAAAATACAACGAACCCCTAATGGTGAAACGCGGTGATAGAAGTTTATGGAAATTTCTGGCTAAAAACCCGCTAGGTGAACACGTAAAAAGTATCATACAAGAAGCTGGGCTTGGTGGGGTGTTAAGCTGTGGTTATCGGTACCTGGACCACTCACTGATAACTGCGTTGGTCGAGCGGTGGAGGCCAGAAACGCACACATTTCATCTACCTGTGGGTGAAGCCACCATCACCCTACAGGATATCAACGTGTTGTGGGGATTGCCGATAGAGGGTGCTGTGGTATCGGCTCCGAAAACTCCTATTACAGAGCAGCAGGCCATCAACATGTGTGAAACTTTGTTAGGTTTTACCCCCGAGCCAAATGATTTTCTTGGCAAAGCTCTTAAGTCACCTATAATTATAAGAGAGTTAGAGAAACCATTTTCTGAAGTTGAAGCAAGCGACCAAGAGTGCGTTATCCGTGCACGTTTGATAATATTTTATCTTATTGGTTGCACAATACTTCCGGATCATGCCAACAATAGAATTTCGTTGCACCGTCTAAAACTTTTAGATGATCTACGAAGATGTTCATCGTACAGTTGGGGTAGTGCAGTTTTAGCCTGTCTGTATAGAAACCTATGTGATGCCACAGCATCCGATGCAACAGCCCTTTCTGGCCCAGCCTTCATTCTACAAGTTTGGGCATGGGAAAGGTTTCGAAGCATAGGCCCGAAGATAGACGTAAATTTCGATCATTCCGTTCCGTTGGCAGCTCGGTAATTTACAGTAACAAACTTATAGTACTATGCAAATTACGAAAAATATAACAGTACTCATGTTTTTGTAAATTTATACATGTTCATTGTATAGGTGGCAAGAGCAGAAACTCAACTTCTCTGGAACCCGTCACACTGCTTGAGAACATATCGTTCTCAACTGCAATCGTTACACCGGAGCCACGTAATTATTTTGTGGTCATCGTATTTTATCTTGTGTTCAATTCTTTGTAACTAACTATATTTTTTTTTTGTAGTTTAACTGGACCCCTTACAATGACATCATTGAAAAGCTGCCACCAATCTGCAGAAGTGGTATGAAAAGCTAGATGAGTACCTGCCCATTGATATATTGGGCTATTGTCGAACATCATTATCCGCAACGGGTAATGAGACAATCTGGGATGGTGCAACAGGTGCCGCACCCTATCAGCATACAGCCTAGTGAGCATAAGAGGTTGCACAAGTTAAACCGGCAAGGTAAAACCGGGACTAACTGGCTCACTACGCACGCTGAGTATGTTAGCGGGTGGAACAACCATGACAAAACTCTTGTCAACGGTGAAATTTTTAGGACCCGATCCGTTGACCCCGACTACATGCCGTGGTATAATGCGCGCACAGTTGTATACGTATCTGATCCCAGGGAAGTACCTATGCCTCCTCCTGCTTTTCAAGATGACGGGGCAAGACTTCAAATGATGGTATTCAATGTTTTCGTGTTTTATTTCAATAACGTTGTTTTTTCAATTTAATACATTTTGTTGTTTTTTTTTGTAAAGGGAGTCAATGGGTGTAATTTACAACGCATCCTCTCAAGCTGGAGCGGGGGATGGTACCCAGAATCTCCAATTCATTCAAAGTGTTGCCCACCACACTATGCAAATGTCAGATGCGCAAGAATATTCACAGTATCAGACGCATTTGACAGCAAACCCGGTCAACCTCCATATGGCGCCAAGAACTCAAAGGGCAAGAAGGGGACGACGTCGTCAACCTGCTTCTGATGATACAGTTCTTAATGATGGCGGACTGGGTGGCGGTGACACTGGGGTGACAGTGGCATTTGAGGGTGGGGGTGGTGCGTTTGAGGGTGGGGGTGGTGCGTTTGAGGGTGGGGGTGGTTCGTATGGCATTGGGGGTGGTGGGGGTGGTTCGTATGGCATTGGTGTTGGTGGGGGTGCGGCGTTTAACGGTGGGGGTAGTTCGTTTGTAGGCGGGTCTGGTTCGTTTGCCAGTGGACCTGGTACGTCTGCCGTTGGGTTTGGGGCGTTAAGCAGTGGACATTATACGTCTGGCGGTGGGTATGGTGCGTTTGCCAGTGGGGCTGGATCGTCTGGCGCTGGGGTTGGTGTAGGTTTCAGTGACGAAAGTGGTTGGCTTCCTGACTTAAGTCCGGGGGCAGTTAATGAGTTGTTGTCCGCCTTAGGGGAACCTCAAACAAACCCGCAGGTTAATGAACAAAATGTGAATATTCGGGTAGCCCAACAACAACAAGACACGTTTACCCCACGAGGACAATTGTTGTCTTTTATGCCTGATAATCACACTGATTATCAGTATTATGCACCTAATCAAGATCAACAAGACCACCGTGAAGGGTATGTCAATGTTACACCACCGCCCCGCCTTGACGAGGAGGATTCATGGTGCTGTGAGTGTTACATTGTGTGGATGCACGTAGTTGAATACCACTCACCAGCGAGTCCAAAGTAAATTGCGTGCAATGAAGCATACCGGGAGAAGTCACATAAACTGGACAGATCAACATGCCGCCTATATATCTTCCTGGGATAATCGCAGAGCCAATAGAGTGGACGGGGGGGAACGGATGATAGTTCCTTCTGTGTCTCCAAATTACATGACTTGGTATTTGGAAAACACCATTGGATACGTCACCAACCCGATGAATAATCCGGTACCACAAACCGGATCCCGAGATAATGGGTCGATTACCGCACTACTGGTTTGTATATCACTTTAATAATTATGAATTAGTATATAATGCAAAATACTATTTTAATATTTGTTTTTTTAATATTATTGCAGCTGGAAGGGTATACTGAGATACATGGTCAAGCGACTCGGTATATGGCAAGCGATCCTACACAATTTGGAGACATTCAAAACACTGCAAGCGCAGTGTTGTCTTCAATTCGCGAAGGAGATCGTCTGAATTATCCTTCACGTCTTCAAAATCAACCGAGCGGTTTCCAAGTTGACGGAAGCCGACCTGAAAGGGTTTCAGGGCGCAAGAAGCGGAGACGTGTTGATAATGACGAAGCAAGGACATCAAGACGTGTTGAGAATGACGAAGCAGAGCCGTCAAGAAGTCTTGATAATGACGAAGCAGGGCCGTCAAGAAGTCTTGACAATGACGAAGCAGGGCTTTCAAGACTTCCGGATACTCCCATATATGATGATGTGGACTATGATGAGTTTGCAAGGTTGCTTGATAATGATGATGATGATGGGAGTGCTATTTTATGTACATCTGCTTCGTTCACATCCATGTTAATGGGGTTAACATCTATTATCAGTACCCCCCCCCCCAAATCAAAATGCGAGTCGACCCCTATGTGGTGCCAGTGGTAGATATTGTCATCTACCTAGTTGTGGTGGTCCTGGTTTCTGTAATAATCCTATATAATATCACCACATATTTGTACCCCCCTAACTTGTGAAAACTTAACTTGGATTCATAGTGTTGCATAATGGAATATATTTATGTGGTATGTTTTAGTGTTGAAAGTGGCCCAGGGTGCCCTTTTTGGCCCCCCTTATCCGTCTCCCGGCCAGGTCTCTACGGCCACCGGAGCCTCGGACGTGCTGTCCTTGGGTCATACAACTGGTCCGTCGGAAATTCGACCGTCAACCGACCGCCCGTGGCCCGGTACGACATGTCACGAAAAGGCACGGACGTCATTTTATGTGCTTTGTTTTACTAATAGTACAATAATTATAATGACATTACGAATCCAAAATACAACATAACCATAAAATGAACACAATGATGATACCATTACATAGATAGTAAAAAAATAAGAAAATACGATTACGATAAACTAAACTTGCATAGAAGGATGACATTGTTGATACGGCTGACAGAACCCTGTAGGATCATTCACTAAGTCTGAGTCCCAAGACCAACTGCATTCTTACACGACTTCTTGTTATGGCCCGTCTCTCCACAGATGCTACATGTACGAGTCCTCGGGCGATCGTCATAGTTCACATCCATCTCATTGTGTACTCTTCTCGAACGCACTCTTCCTCGATGTGTTGTAATCATCGATGGGTCCCCCTTAATTCTCCATTCCGCCTGAGGCCATTCAGATTTAGGTCCTAACGTGTAGAAGTGACCGTTGTACTGCTCCATGTATGTGTTCGTATGGTATCTCCAATCAGTTATATTGTGAGGCTGTTTACCCATCCAATTGCAAACGACAATTGCATGGGAACGCGGAAATCTATACATCTGCCATTTCCCACACGTGCATACCCTGCTTTTGTACTCAACGGTGTAGTCATTTCCGCCTCGGTCATTTGTCTCAAATCTTGAAAGAACATTAAACCTTGCATCATTCCGATCAAAGCACCTCACCTCATGTTGCATTGCTACTGAGTATAGTTTCTCAAACTTGCTCCAAATGCGAGGTGGTAGAGAGTAGTTGCAACTGTGAGAAATTTCAGTGTGCTTAACATACTGCTCGATGTCTCTGCGAAAGGTATAGTCAATCAGAGCTGTGATTGGCAGTAGTCGGGCTTCACGCAATACATTGTTCATGGACTCGGAAATGTTGGTCGTTAGGTTACCCCAACGACGATGCTCTCTATCATACTTGACCGTCCACTTACTCTTATCAATGTTGTTAAGATAGTCCCAAGCCTGTTGATTTTGCGCCCTCATTTCGCGAACAAACCACCGATACTTTGTTGACTGAGATGTGCTACCAATATTCCAACAGAGTTTCCGTAGCTGTTTCTTCTTGAACCTCCCACTGAAATTGCTTCTAACGTGACGAAGACAATAACGATGGTAGGCGTTGGGTTCCATCCAGCCTGGAAGGTTTTCCATTGCATTAATTATGCCGTTGTGTCTATCGGATATAACACACAATGGACCCATGCTACGAAGGGAGACATATTCTCCAAGATTATGGAAAAACCAACACCAACTATGTACGGTCTCTTCGTCAACCACAGCATAAGCCACAGGCATGATGTAGTTGTTGGCATTTTTTGTTACAGCAATCAACAACTTACCTCGGTACGGTCCTCTTAGATGTGTCCCGTCAACCGAGATGACAGGCATGCAACAGTGAAACGCGCGGATAGAGGGTGCGAAGGCCCAAAACACATATTTAAATGTGGGGTAATACTGCTCTCCCTGTGGATGGTTATAGAAAGAAACAACCGTGCCTGGGTTCCGATCCTGCAACCGAGTAATATACGTGGGTAGCGCCTCAAAATTGTTGTCCCAGTCACCGTAGATAAGTTCTATTGCCTTTCTTCGTGCTCGCCACGTTTTAGAATACGTAACATCAACGTTCAAATGTTGCTTGACATACGTTTGAATCTGTTTTACCTTAAACTTAATGTCCGCACGAATTTGTGGGAGGATGTGTGTAGCGATAACCTTCAACCGTAAACTTTTGTTGCTATTACGTACCACCGTTGAATAGCATGTGTGTTCGGGACCCCACACAATAATTCGCCAATAATGCGCGTCAGGCTTTTTGGTTGCGGTGCAACGCCACTCGCACTTTCGAGCACCACCGAAAGGATTTACAAATTTTGGTCTTCTGCTGTAACATACGACCTTGTATAATTTTTTTTTTGCTTTCCTTTACGAACATCTCTCGACCATGTCGAACGTTCCACTGTCTAACTGCACCGTCAACCTCATCTTTGGATTTGAAATACATACCAACACGGATATCTTTCATACGTGGGTTCCATAAGACAAAGTCGTCGTCTTCGTAATCCGGAACCATGTAATCAGTTACCTCCACATCATCTTCGGGAACGTTGTGTTGATGTGGAAGTAACTGCAAAGCTAATCTGCCAGTTTCTTCGGTAACGGGGGGCGGGTGGGGCTGACTGGCTGAGGCCTCGTCTTAAGACGAACTTTCATCTGATACGGGTGCTTCGGGTTGACTATCTTCCGTGTCTTCAGAGTCCCCACTTCCGGACTCGTCAAAACCGTCGTTCTGCTCGTTACTGGCAACATATTGAGGTTCCGCAACGGTTTCTTCATCCGTCATAGGGGAACCTACCTCATCGTTTTGGTCGTTACCGGCAGCAACTTGGATTGATTCCGCATCAATGTGAAAATCCAAGGGCGCATCAACATTTACGTTGGCCACGTCACGCAGCAAGTTAGTAAAACTAATATGCTGTAATGGAGGAGCTTATTGCCATTCAACGTAGATCTCCGCAACAAAATGGCCACGTCCCTCTACGGCCAGAAAGTCCATCATTCGAACCCCATCGTCGTTGAAGATCTTGGATGTTTGAGAGGACCCTTGGAAAGTGAAAGCAAGCAGTAGTTGAACAGTAACCGATTCTTTGTTAATGTTAATATGACTGCATACGGCTTCAACTAGATCTTCAAATGACATCTCCGCTCGCATGATAAAGCTAGTTGTTACCAAACAATCATCATGTTGAACAGCCCCGTTAACGTATGAAAAACGACCACCCCAATATAATCTAACCAAGTACGGACAGAATGAAGCCATCGGTTGTGGTTGGAAGGTTATGGGGGGAAGTAGATTTTCTAAAAAAAAAATATTGTTTTTAAGACTGATGGTTTGTTGTGCCAATTTTGGCTTGGGGTCTATCCCTTAAATAGCTGTTTGGAACTTTTTTAAATACTTTTATAATATTGGAGTACAATTATTGTGAAAGTATTGTAACCAATTGGCGACTTAGTAAAATTATTGTGAAAGTTTTGAAACCAATTGGCGACTTAGTAAAATGTCGCCAACCTTCCTAAACCTAAACCCTAATTTTGATTATACATTAAACAGAATAAGAATAAGTAATAATTCAATGTCGTGAAAATGCCTAAACCCTAATTCAATCATTGTCGCTAAACGATTCATATACATTCAAATAAAAAAAATCAATGTCGCCAAACCATTGTCACACTTTCAAATACATATTGATTGTCGCCAAATCATTCATATACAATCAAATAAAAAAATTCAATGTCGCTAATTGATTCTTATACATTCAAAAAAAAAATTAATGTCGCCAATCCATTCTTTTACAATCAAATTTTATTCATTGTCGCTAAACCGTTTGGAGACAATAAAAAAAAAAATTAATGTCGCTAAACAAATTCCATACATTCAAAAATATTTTAATGAATGTCGCTAAACCATTTAGATACATTCAAAAAAGTTGATTCAATGTCGCCAAACCAATATCATCCTTACCTATTTGTGCTTTTTTTTACTCAACCTACCTATAAACACTTACCCCCATGTGAAAATGCCTATTTATGCAAAAAAAATTCCTGGATTGAGCCATTGAGGGTAAAGTCAGGTATTCCTATACCTGGGTCAACTTTTTTTTTTCAAAGTCTATTTTTGTTTATTTTTGCATAAAAACTAT
Organism: Ambrosia artemisiifolia; assembly: GCA_032199755.1. Lineage (NCBI taxonomy): Eukaryota > Viridiplantae > Streptophyta > Magnoliopsida > Asterales > Asteraceae > Ambrosia > Ambrosia artemisiifolia. The sequence continues at coordinate 45,930,783 of CM063527.1, read as the reverse complement.
AAATATATAAAATTTTGAAAACATAACAGAGAATTATATATATACTTTTTAATTCAAGAAACCGGATATTGGCACTACCCAGTTCGAGTATTAAAAACACCAGTTCCAAGTATTGAGATCAAAGTGTATGCCTTATATATACCAGGGTTCCGGTTTCAGGTATAAAACTCTTGGGTATAATAAAAACCAGCTCTAAGTACAGTGTTTTAGACCGGGTCTGGTTCCGGGTATTGATCATTGATTAACCTACAATCAGAACAGGTTTTACTCAAAACACATTTTGCTCTAAACCAGCTCTTAGCCGGTCTAATTTCAAATGGACCCATTTTGACCCGTTACCTAATATGTCCCATCTGGTGTCAGCCTAACCGCTATCACCATCTTAATCACTAATATGTTCTTATGTTAACCAAAGGAAAGTTTGCTACAAGGAACACTGCTGACATCATTAATTCAAAGAAAAATTGTAGCACCAAAGAAGAAGAGGACAAAATTATAAGTACATAGTGCCAGAGTTATCCCTCCTCTTGATGAACTTATGATGGGCGAAACTCAAGACCACATACAGTAAGGCCGGACATCGTTCCTTCATAGGTTGTAAATTTCAAGTTTATTGAAATATCATTTTGACGCTTATGATTTGATTTTAATTTCCACACATATACCTCCATCCATCCATCTTCCCTCTCTTGAGGAACCCGACAACCATCATCTATATTCCATGGACTTGGAGATCTAAAATAAACAACTTCACTACGTTTATTCTTACGCTGATGTAGATCTCGTACTATCACCGGACAATGCAAGCCACACCGCTTTTCTGAGAGCTTGAACACAAGGTAACACCCATATTCTGTATTTTCCAACAACATTTTGCTTTTGATCTTGCACTTGATAAGAAATACTTGTGTCGATAAAAGCTCAATCACTTTTTGAAATCTAGACTCGCTAGAGGATTTCAAATTAAAAAGCTTCGCATTAAAAGGGTTGCACAAGGCTTTCCTTGCTGAAAGCATGTAATATTTTTTCTTCTTTCCCCATTTGAACAACTTCATAAGAGGTTTTAAGCCACCAATATAAGAAGCTCCATCATTAGTTCGCAATTGCTGCATCGGATCCATGATTACTTGTTGAACTTCCATTAAGTTGTTTTCTTTAGGTTTCACCTGTAGAAATATATATAAACCATGCAACAATTAAACTGGTAATGTACAACATGAAATATAAACTATAGAACACATTAAGAGTATCGTAAAACTTGCTTTGTCAATAGCTCGAAACTCAACACCTTCAACATAAATGGCACGGTTTCCACAATAGCATCTTGAAAAGCTCTCTAACAGAAACTCAAAGTCAGTAATATCTGATTCGTCGTCATTCAAGAAACGATACAATTCAATCGTCATCCACTCATCTTCTCTCCATGTTGCGAAATAAGCATGTAAAGTTTTATACCCCATTTTGTAAGTTAGGTTCACATACATCGGTTTAGCTCCGGATTTTCTTGCACCGCAAAATTTAAAGACAAGATGAACACCATAATTGACACCGGAAGATAAAGACTGACTTCTTATCTTTATTTGGATATTCAAATTGGAAATATTTGACATCTCTGCTACTTTTTCAAACCTGCAAATACATGTTAGCTATAAGACCATATATAGGGGAAAGTTGCGGTACAAATGGGATAAACGTACAAAACGTACGAAGTGAAGAAAATGAAAGAAACGTGTGGTGGCATAAACTGTAAATATTGGCAACTTTATATAAGTAGAGTAATTATGCAATTACTCTAGAGTAAGTTGTTATTTATGAAAATGCTACCACGCCTTTTTAGGTTTCCTTCGCTTCATACATTTTGTATGGCTCTATTTGTATTTGATCTTTTATATATATATATATATATATATATATATATATATATATATATATATATATATATATATATGGGGATGGTTCAATAGAAAACTCATTTTATTGAGAGAACTCGAGAACTTTATATTACATATGTGCAATATATCATATGTTACACATGTGTAATATATATTGCACATGTGCAACATATGATATGTTGCACATGTGGAATATATATTACACATGTGCAATATATGATATATTGCACATGTGTAATATATATTACACATGTGCAACATATCATATGTTGCACATGTGTAATATATATTACACATGTGCAACATATGATATATTACATATGTGTAATATATGATATATTGAGTGTATTACATATGTGTAATATATATTACACATGTGTATCATATGATATATTGCACATGTGCAACATATGCAATAGTAATATATTACACAAGTGTAATATACAACATATGATATATTACATATGTGTAATATAGAGTTCTCGAGTTCTCTCCCTAACTATGAGTTCTCAATTGAACCTTCCCCATATATATATATATATATATATATATATATATATATATATATATTACATAGAACATCTCTTTATGTGCATAGAAACACACACGAAGCAAAAGGGAGGACCTTGATTCTGGAATGGAACACCACTTATGTGACGAATGATTTTCGTATGAAAATTGGCTTGCTGATACCATTTCATTTCTTTCTTCATTACTTCCTAGTGAAAACCACTATAAAAACAAAACAAGCAAATCAAAGACCATTTTTAATATGTGCAAAATATATGAGATAGGAGAACAGCTACCACTTTGCCCTCTTGAATGAGGATTCTTTTGGAAAATGTGTCAATAAGATCCTTTCTATTCGCTCTAGAGTAGGTTTCAGGTGTTTTTGACATCCGGATTTTTTCTTTGTAGCGTTCAGGCAGTTGGGCCTCCCATTTTTCATGAGCATTCTATATATCAACAAAACATTAGAAAATTTTATTATCAGTAAAGTCATTTTCCCCGTGACAGGTCAACACTTCTGACTTTGAGAAATGTTATATAATATACAAAATGTGGTTTTCAAGTAAATCAGCAACTTATTTATCTTCACAACATAATTTTATTTTTCATATATACTTCGAAAATTACACCAGAAATTATATTCCACTATACCAAATAACATGTATTCGATTGAAATAAATCATAAACTTGAACTTTTTAAAAAAATTTAGAATGTTTTGATCCCTTTTACAAATAGATATAAAAGTTTTTGCTAGACATTCATCAAAAGATAGCAATACTTTTGGTCAAAACATGAGAACTTACTTGGAAATCCAGTGCTTTCTTGAGTTGTATTACCACATCATGTGCCGTTGGCCGTACTTCACTCTTGTCATGTAAGCATTGATAGGCAACATCTGCAAATGTTGACAACGAATCTGGACTAATTTGTTCTTTTATACCCTCAAACACTATCTCATCAAGTTTTTTTTCTTCATAGCACCTTTTAGCCAAAGGGCCTAAAAACTGAGAGTGATCTTGCTTATCCTCTCCCCATGCCAATCTTCCGCACAAGATCTCAAACAACACCACACCAAAGGAATACATATCCGATTTTTCGTTTAAGAAACCTTGTTTGTATTGTGGGTCAAGGTAACCAAATGTATCATAAGCATTGTCGCTGACATGTTCCATGTCCTGCTGAAAAGAATCTAATGAAAACTGCAAATTTGAAACTTTTGCCTTCCAATCATCATTTAGCAGAATGCTAGCGCTTTTAATATCCCCATGTACCACCTTCTTTAGCTTCCCACCACCTTGATGGAGGAACTCCAATCCACTTGCAACATCGATACATATCACAAGCCGTTTCATCCATGTAAGATTAGCATTATTTAAATATTTATCAAGGCTTCCATTAGACATGTGCTCGTAAACGATGATTTTCTCATCCATTTCGTTACAATATCCAACAAGACCAATGACATTCTCATGATTACACTTGAAAAGAATATTAACTTCGGTCCGAAATTGATGATCGCCTTGACCAAATTTGCTATCCCATCGTTTTGCAACAATGGTGGTGCTCCCGCTAGCATTAGCATTATCTTGTGGAAATCGAAGTTCTCCTTTATATGCCTTCCAAAATCTACCACTTCCGACGCAATTCTTTTCACTAAAGTTTTTTGTGCCTGATTCAATATCTTTAAGTGCAATTTGGAGTTTTTTCACAAGGGTTTCCTGTAGTACATGAGACACTCAATCAGCTTCATAGTCAAAACTAAACCACAAATTAAAAAACTGTGCAAATAAGAGATAAGATGATTTAATATAATCACTGATTTTAACAGCTTTACAACTAAAACAGAATCTAGATAGAAAATGAAAATTTTGAAACCTAGAGAAAGTTCAAAATCAGGGCCTTAAAAGAAGGATTTTGGGCAACAGAGTTGGGCTGCCATTGTATGTTTGTCACAACGGCCCGTCCATCACAATCTTTTCATGCATTCAAGGCAAGCTTGTAACTCCAAACAAATAAAAAGGTATGGCCATCTTAAGTTTGAATTTCTTACACCACGCATGCTTCTGTGCCAAACCCCTAAATCATGCCAACCTTTTGGTACAAAACAAATATATGTGATATAATGGATGTTACGACCTAGAAATCACAATTAAATTAAAAACTATAATACAATAAAAATCAATTACAATAAGATGAGCAATACATAGCTTTAAAAATAGGACAAAATGTGATACAAAAACGAATGCTTAAAAGTTTTGCAAAAACAAAACAAAACAAATTCAAAACCCGTTCCTACGTCCATGTTTATGTATATTAATATTTCTTCCAAGACAAATACATTTTAACTTCATTTGAATGATATTTCTTTTCAATAATTATCATATCCGTCTGTGTTAATGCAAATAGAAGAGCAGGTAAGATAATGGCAATGGCAGAGCAAATGCTAGCGATCAAGAATATGAAGAGAAGTTAAGAATTTTGCACTTCGAAATCATAGACTTACATGAAAGTTTAATGCTATCTCAAGCTCCTTGATCACGATTTCCATTGTAGGCCGCTCGGAAGCTTTTCCCAAACATTGATATGCAATTTTTAAAAATGTGTCCAGAGAATCTTTATTGGGTCCTCTATTTAAATTGAGAATGTCTTCATCAATTTCTTCCTTTAGTTTTGGATCCATTATTCTCTCTATGGTTCCATCATTGAAACATTGTGCAAGCCCCTTGTCCTTTTCCACTATGTAATCTAGATCAGATGCCAACCTCCCACAAAAGATTTCAAATATCACAGCTCCAAAAGAGTATATATCAGATTTTCTTTTCAGTTTACCCGTCATTTCATATTCTGGATCCTCATACACTTTCATGCCTGTCTCTTGGTTTGTTGGGTGTAACGTGGAGATTTGAAAGTATGCAATTTTCGCCTCTGAGTTCTCGTGTAACATAACGTTGGCACTCTTTATGTCAGGGTGTATCATTCGTTTTTGGTTGACAATCTTGGTGTAAAGGTGATTGAGCCCGCGTGCAATCTCAAGGCATATGTGTAGACGGTGGGTCCATGTAAAATTATCCATGTTATTATCGTGTTTCAAATAGTAATTAAGGCTTCTCTCTGGAGCATAGTCGTAGACAAGGATCATTTCACCACCTTCGTCACAGAAGCCAAGAAGGGAAACTATGTTGGGATGCTTATAACAACCAGTATTCATTTCAAGTTCTGCAAAGAATTCTTGTTTTCCTTGAAGGTCTTTTCTACTAGTGATGCGTTTTATAGCTACAGTACTGCAATTCTTGGATGGTACACCATTATTCTTCCCTTCTGCTGCCAGCAGACTATTGTTTCCAGCTCGATCAAGTTCAGCTTTGTACACCACACTATTTATGTCTGAACCAATGCAGTATGTTGCAGCAAATTTATCGGTAGCCAACTTTATATCATTGAGTCGAAACCTTAAGAGCACCATTGTTTCCCCCTGCAACATTGTGTGTTACAATGAATGAGAATACTGTACATGCAGGTAAGGACGATGTGAAAGACATGCACACACACACATTTGAAATATGGTTAAAAACTAAAATTTGGTAATAAAGTTGATATTAAATAATAAAATTTAAAAACCCCCTAATTTAGCATTCATTACCCTAAAAACTTGCTTAAACGGACCTGCTAAGAATACACAACATATTCTCTAAAACTTCTAACAAATAAATATTTTTCACATGATTAGAAATTGAAATTATCTTGTAATATTTATAGTGATTAAATTTCTAAATTCTAATTCTACTAATACACAAAATTCATCTTATAAAGGGTATGCAATATGAATCGTATACTCTGTGTCTTTGTGTACTTGTGTACATATATAATCAAGTATGTGCTTTACGTATTCTAAAATAAAGTGAGAATGAGCACAGTATTTTTGTAAGGGCTCAACAACATGAAGAAAAATATTGTAACTAATTTGAAAATATTGACTTACTTGCAAGTTCAATGCTTTTTTAAGTTCCATAATGACGACTTCCATTGTTGGACGCCTGGCTCGAGTAACCGCCAAACAACGGTATGCGATATTTGAAAATGTGTCAAATGAATCTTGATTCGGTCCTCTATTTAAAGTAAAAACGCCATCTTCATCTTCTATTATTTTCGGATCTATCAGTTCCTTCAGCGTTCCCTCATTGTAGCGTCTCCTTGCAACGTGTGCAAGCCCCGTCTCATTTTCGACAATGTAAATTGAATCATATGCCAAACTCCCAGATAGCACCTCAAATAAAACTACCCCAAAGGAGTAAATATCTGATTTCCTATTATACTTGAATTCACTCGAATACTCTGGATCCATATAAGGTTTTGTGCCTACAGCATGCATTGTAAAGACAGTGCTAGCTGATTGCTTCATATTGTGGAATTTGGAGAGCCCAAAGTCAGCAAGCTTTGCATTGAGATCTTCATCTAATAATATGTTATCACTCTTTATATCTCGATGTATTATCCTTGGTTTTTCCTCCATGTTGGTGTGAAGGTAATTAATTCCATTTGCAATATCAAGGCAGATTCGTATTCTTTGCGCCCAAGTAAGATTAACCTTTTTATCGTTGTTTTCAAAATAAACACTAAGGCTTCCGTTAATAACATACTCGTAAACAAGAATCATTTCAGGAGCTTCACAAGAAAAGCCAAGCAGAGAGACTATATTTGGATGCTTACAACTGGTAAGCAATTTAATTTCTGCTAAAAACCCTTCCTTACCTTCCTCGTCTTCTCTACTAAAGATACGTTTTATAGCTACAATTTTGCGTATCTTGGGCATATCATCTCCGCACTTCTCTTCCATTGATGATAATCTTTGGATATCTAAAACATCAAGTTCTGCTTTGTACACCGTAGCATACCCACCATGCCCAACATAGCACGATTCATTGAAGTTATTTGTGGCTAGCCTTATTTCGCTCAGTGGGATCTTCAACAAATCCATCTACAAATTTCGCATTAAGTGAGAATAGGAGTATTGGAGCTTGTACATCCTTTTGTTTAAGTTAATACGAAATATATTTGAATGGAGTGTCCACTTCAATAATTTAATTAATTGAAGCTTATACCAAATAATTTAATAATATATATATATATATATATATATATAGGGGATGGTTCATTTCAGAAGAGGTTTTACTGCGAGAAGTGCGAGAAGAAGATAAATAATTCATTTTTATCATTTTAAAAAAAATAAAAATATAAGAAATTGTTGAAATGTGTTGTTTATTCATCCATCTCGAAAATAAAACAAGTATATAAACTAATTTCATTAATTTATATAACCTACACATGTACAAATTTTGTGCAGGAACATAACCTACGCATAATATAACACATGTGTAAGAAAAAGTTTAAACCTTAAAAAAACATTTGATTGCATTAATTTTATGGGTTTTTGTATATATAACACAAATAATGATATATACAAGTAAAAACTTCAAAAATATATGAACCATTACTAATAAATATTAGGATTTAGGTTATTTTCTCGCACTTCTCGCACTAAAACCCTCTTCTGAAAATAACCTAGCACTATATATATATATATATATATATATATATATATATATATAGGGGAGGGTTATCTTGACAACGCTAAATATCGCGAGAACCGTGAAAACAAATGAGAAAACCAATCAAAATCAAAAATTTTTCAATACAAACCTAACTATAATTAAATTATAACATTACAAAAATGAATTTCCTTTCCAAATAATTCATCTTTACTTGCAAAAACACTCTAAAATCAACTTTTTACATGTGTAAAAACAATTTATTTTCGTATACATTTAAATTTTTACGCGTAATTTGTGTTTTTAAGATTGTGTTTTAATAATAAAGATGAGTGTAAAAAGAAATTTTGAATTTGAATGGTTTTAGATAGCGTTCTCGCTGTTCGCACGAAATATATGTGATCTCAAATTAATCTTCCCCTATATATATATATATATGAGAATAAACTTGAGTTGAGAGAACCGTGAAAACTCCGAAGTAAAATGTGAACCGGTATATATATATATATATATATATATATATATATATATATATATATATATATATATATATATATATATAGGGGGGGGAGGATAAATTGAAAACCCACTCGAGTTAAGAAAACTAAGAAAACCCTTGTAAAAACCATCAAAAAAAATACACAAGGTAACATACATGTATTAAAACGTTTTGGGCCAAAAAAATAAAAAAAGCGCCGATTGGATATTTTAAAAAAAAATAAACAAAATTTGCATTGTTACATATGTAATATGTAACAGAGTTGTTACATATGTAACAGCACAAACTTTGTTTATTTTTTTTTAAAATATTCTATCGGCGCTTTTTTTATTTTTTTTTTGCCCAAAACGCTTTAATACATGTATGTTACCTTGTGTATTTTTTACAAAAAAAATTTTAGATGGTTTTTACAAGGGTTTTCATAGTTTTCTTAACTCAAGGGGGTTTTCAGTTTATAATACATACATATATATATATATATATATATATATATATATATATATATATATATATATCCACAACCACAAATTTAAGACTATAAGAAAAGGCAAAAACCTAATTGTTTGTCAAGACATGTACCTAAACTCTATTGTACTGATTTAAATAGTTCAAAACAGCGACATTTTTTTTGGTTTGAAAAGAAACACAACATGAAGTCATGAACACATACTTCTTCAAAGTATACACTTCTGAGAAGTGTGGAGAAAAATGGCATTCTTATTATTTTGATGATGAAATATGTGGCTGACTGGCTATCAATTAAAAATGAAGTTCTTATTATTTTGCTTTAGCTTTCTCAGGCGTGGAGATTTTCTATTTATGCTTTTTCCCTGCATTTCTTTTGTTAAAAATAAACTTAGTTCAATTGTAAAACTTCATATTCGAGGAACTTCAGACAAACCTAATTAAAAGAAAGTAACTACCTTCACTTTGTTGGATGTTATACCTTCATCTACAGCTTTTGAGTGTTCCTTCAATACAAATTACCACAATGGAAAATTAGTTTGTAAACACAAAAGTAATCATGAGAAAATGATGAAAGAACAAGAACAAAAGGGTGTGCTTACAGGATTTGTATGTTTCCTGTGAAGTTCCACCACCTCCTCAAGTTCTTTGACAATTTGATCTATACTTGGACGTTTCACATGCTGTTTATATAAGCATTTATAAGCTAAGTCTTTAAATTGTATCAACCATTCTATGTCCATTTGTTTCCTTAAACTATAATCAATTAGTTGATCCCGAATACCATCGTCTGTAGGTATTTGTTTCTTTCTACAAAGTACTTCAAACAGTATCACACCAAAACAGTAAACATCATACTTGGGTGTCATATTGTTGATGTCAAAGTAGCTAGAGTAGAGAAGACGGTGCTTCCAACTTTGAGGATATTTTGTGGAAAATTCAAAACCATATATCTTGGGTTCCCAGTCTTCATCCAAAAATACTTTAGAGCTATTGATGTCACAATGTATTATATCATAATGGATGTACTTTAGTGCACGAGCAACACCTAAACATATTTTAAGCCTTTGGGACCATGTGAGAGTTGGATCACTTAGATGTTGGTCAAGAGTTCCATGAAATGCTTGTTCGTAAATAATAATTTTCTCATTATCCTCATCATAATGCCCAAAAATAGAGATGATATTTTCATGCTTGTGACTATTAAGCAATGAAATCTCCGTCTGCATCTCGTCTCCTAGTCCATACATACGATCTAACCTTCGTACAGTAAAATTTATCAAATTTCCATCCCGTAAGAGTTGTCCTTTGTACACCTTTCCTAATGCACCTTCCGTGATGAGATTTTCAGGAGAGAAGTCATTGGTTGCAGATAATATCTCTTGATGTTTGTATCTCTAAGTAAACCGAAGAGCAAAAATGTTAGGGATAGATATTAATGAGTAGGCAATTACTATTTTCTATTGTCATGAAACAACAAAATGATACACATTTAAATATTTGTTATGCTTATTCTGCTTTTAATTCATACAATTATTTTTAATCTCTATATATATAATGAAACGATTGGGGTGGGGACACATGTCACTTAGTTTGACCATCCCCACCCTTAAATTCCCGCCAAAAAATTTACGTTATAAACATATTTATTAATTTATAATCTTTATCTTTATTATTACTTTACTATATTAAATAAAAATCGTATGATTATCTCAATTCTCTCTCGTATGAGATAATTTTATTAAATTATAACTTCATGTTTATATGTTATTTGTTTAATATTTATTTTCTTTATTAATTCTTTTTATAGTTCCGTTTATTAAAAACCATTTAATATTTTATTGATCCAACCTCATTTAATATTAAATTTTCTAACCTAATACTAAACAAAAAAAATGTTATAACCCATCTGATACACAAGTTTCTAATTAATTTTTTTACGCTAAATGAAACTGTAAATGGAAGTTTTGTTTTCATCCAGAGCATAATATGTCAAAACCAGTTGTTTCTAAAAAAAGATACACATTCAAGACTACCGTCTCAATCACGCCCTGCAATGGTTGCTTTTGCCTTTGTTTCTCATCCAAACGTACATTTTCTCTTTAATATACATTTCCGTTCTTATTCACATGATTAAAGTTGTTGCTTTCTCATTTTATAGTACATTAATTTCTATGCTACATCGTAACACACATTTTTCACTTCATATTAGATTTGTCCATTCCGGGAAACTCCCGGGATATAACCTAGTATCCAATACTACAATTAAAAACATCAAAAAGTTACACCAAACATAACAATTAAAAACTTAAAGCAATATACTCTAAGCTTAAAACTTAAAACTTAAAACACCATGCCAAGAAAGTTAAGCAGTGTGTTTAAAATTTCATGTTTAAAATTTCATGGCTATAATACATTGCATTGTGTTTTAAATTGTTTTGTTTGGTGTTTTTCTAGCCAAAACATCATTCCTAAATCCAAAACATAGGGCCTACATGACAATTCTTAATCCTCTTAACACTTCTCAGAAAATATGGCATTTGTACAAGAACCTAGACCAACTGTACAATACAAATATTTTTTCAATTGAAATACAAGAAGATGAAGAACCAAAAAATTTATAGGTTGAGGACTGATTCGTGTTCAACAAGGTCCCTTAAAACAAATTTCAAGTCTCCAATGAGAACTCATTTGCTTTCTACGGTACGAATGCTGGAACAGCACATGCTACCGGGAAGACACTAGCACCCGAAACTATATCTTGAAGATAAACAAAAGGAAAGATAAAGAGATTTCACGAAAGAACTTTTGAGTGTTTTGTAAATCTAGGTAAGTTTAGGGGTGTCAATCGTGTCAAGTTTGTGTCAAATATTTCAACCCTAATCCAACCCACATAAATTCGTGTCAACCTGAACACGACCCGTTTAACCCGTATTTTTAAATGAGTCATAAATCTTGACGAGTTATAAGCAGGTTGTTGGGTTGTAGCAGGTTATCGATAACATGTTTAACGGTGAGTATAAGTGCGACAAGTAAATAAATGGTGTGCCAAAACTAACACTATTATAACCAACCATGTAAATAGAAATGGAGAAAATCATAAAAATATAATAGATTATTTTTCTAAATACTTAAACAGTTAAACGCGTTAACATGTCAACCCATTTTTTATACGTGTCAACCCAAACCCGACATGTTTTTAATACGGGTCGACCCGAACCCGACCCATTTTTAAACGGGTCGTGTAAGTTAACCTATACCTGTTTTTTTTACATGTCGGGTTCGGGTTGGGTTTCGGCTAGTGTGAAGAATTGTCGTCCCTAGGTAAGTTTTCCAACTAGTTCACCTTTGTATTCATAGTGAAACAAAGTTTAAATAGTTTCTTCAATGGAATTAATGGCATCATAAGTGGCAACGCACCTGACGCGCACCATCAATGGCAACCTACTACTAACCTAACCGAGTCATATGCCAAATATACAAAGACAACCATCAAAGCGTCATATTGCGCTCATCACCCATGTCACGCGTCTGCAAGTTTAGGGAGTTTTGCACCCTTAGGGTCCTCACTAGTCTCTTTCTAGAAAAGAATTAGTGCTCCTCCTTATATACTACTCTAAATTTTGTCTCTCCATTTATGTGAGACAAGTTTCCATTCATTCCACTCATTTTCCATTTTCACAGCTTTGCAAAGTTCAAACACAAAACTTTGAGCATTGATATGTCATTTATCTTAGCTTCGTTCTGGACACGGTTTGATTCGTTGCAAAGCTCTCACATAATAGAACACATACACGGAAATTATATTAACATCCGTTGAAAAAACTCTGTTTTCAACAAAACAACGCCTATGAATGGTGATATATAATACGTATTTTAAAAGTATGTTTCTCAACAGCAACAAAAGGTACATGTCATGTTTGTACAAGAAAATTGATACATTATCCTACAAAACCTATTAAAACATTCGACCTTAATATGTAACATCTAGTTTAGGGCCTATGATCTCACAATCTCATGGATTCATGCCAATTCTAATTAGGATGATTCGTAGAAATAACATAAAATTGCTGTTAATCAAGATATAATGACACCTTGGTTTTAACTTTTAAAAAGCGCTAGGCACACAAAACCGACGTGGTCTAATTACATATTCTTTTATATATGTCCCATATATATCGGTGGTATTTTCGGTGGTATCAAATGCTTAGGTTTTAAAAAGCGCTAGGCACTCAAATATCGGTGGTCTTTTCGTACCCGAAGCGCGCACTAATTATATAATTTTTTTTAATATATCCCATATATACCTCATAGGTTTTGAGCTTTCTTTACCCAAAATAGAGTCACACGCGCCTCAGGGCAAAAAAAACAAAAAAAAAATCAACAATGGTGCTGTTTCTGCGCTTCCTGAAAAATGCCCGGGCGCAATTACTGGCGCCTTGTTGCACCTAGGCGCGCTTTTTAAAAGACAGAATGCCACTGGATATTCTAGCTCGAGTAGGTTATAAATTGTACATTTCAAGGAAATAAGATAAGATTTAAAGGAAACAGTACCGTTAAGCCATCTTTAAACTGTGGTGGCGTCTTGTATGCATAAAGTGAAACTCTTATCTTCTCCTGCAAAAGCAAGTATCGTATTATACATACTTTTGAATCTATTACGTGTCTGTTGAAGTAAATTCAAAAGGAGCGGATTATTGTTACCTCGATTTCATGACGTAGATCCTGCTGAGATCGCTGTTCGAGGTCGGCGATACGACGGAATCGCCTCTGGCGTTTTCTTAAGAGGGAGACCGCCTCTCCCAACTTCCTTAAGTCATCCCCCGTCAAATGCTTCGGAGGAACATCAGATTCCATTTTCTCAAAACGAATCGGTTAAAAAAATGCACGGCGATGTGATTGAGAACTCCCGAGCTGTGATGGAGACGATCCGGCGGTGGGTTACTGGAGAGATCAGTGGGGCAGCCAATTATTGTTTACAGGGCATTGGTGAAGGGTATAAAGGAAATAAGTACATTTTTTGACTTTCTGTTTCCACGTCCAAATCAGATGTCAATTTCTTTGGCATTTTAGAAGTGTTTATGAGTTTTTTTGTACCTACCACTTTGGACCGGGGAGAGTGGGAGGATTGGAAATGTGGCATGAGTTGTCAACTGGTATATGTGGGCTCCACTTTATTTTATTTTTTCTTTCAAATAGCTCTCGGCTAGGACTATATAAGGTCAAAGCTTGATTGATGTGGGATTCGAACCTGAGCATTCCAAGGTGGGAACCTCCAAAGAAGTAAACCTCCTTACCTCCACCACTAGGTTGTGGCTTCATTGGCCATCTCACAACTTTATAAACGTTTAAAATGGTGGGGAGTAGCAGGGCTTACAAAAGGGTTTGACTTTTAAATATTTAAAGGTTATTTATTTAAAAAAAAAAAACCAATTGCATCGTGTCATCTCACCCTTACCCACGCCAGTGAAGATTACCCCGCTCAAGGGGCCACGCCATAAGGGTGGTGTGTGGGGCTTGAATGGCCTTCCACGCCACCACTCCCTTCACTCTTACAAAAAAAATTCATCATGATAACGAATGTATTTTATCTTTAATATGATATGATATTGCTATATAAAATTAAGAATGAATTACAAGTTTTGTCCTTTATCTTTATATCAAATTTCAACGAATGTTTTTTACCTTTAAAATTGATGAGTTTTGTACTTTATGTTTTAAAACCTTACATGGTATGTCCTTTGGCCCTAACCCAGGGGTATCTTAGTCTTTTTACCTATTTATTTATTATATAAAAAACAGAGATTTATCTCACCCTCATCTCTCTCTTACACTCTCTGTTAACCTTCACCCACCACAACCCCTCTACTCTTTCTCCTCGTGTTCTCCATCGCATCCACAAGCCACAATCGCCCCTTCTCTCTCATCTATCTCATCTCTCTCTTGCTCCGGTCACAATCTCCGGCTAAATCTACAACAGCAACAACCATCACTCAGATCCTTGACGAACAATCTCCTCCGCCAAAGTGCCCGCGTTAACCCTAACCACCATCGTTTAGATCTCTGAATAACAACCCCAACCCTGGTTCTGATGGTTGCTATGGTCCAGGAGTGGTGGTGGGGGAAATGAGTGGTGGTGTTCTTATGGGTTTCTATAGATCTCTGTATGTTTTTTTAGGTGTAGATTGGAATTGTTTTATATAATAATTAAAGGTTTGGAACAGAGTGTGAGAGTGATGGGTTGATTTTGAAGTTGAATCTACAGCATCGTAGGATTGGTGAATAGGATATATGGATTTCTGATTGCTTGTGGTTTTTGGCAGAGAGGGAGGTGGTGGCTGGTGGAAGGAGATGAAGAGAGAGGATGGTGATATATATAATTTAATTTTTTTTTTCTTAAAAAATATGGGTTAAAAGACGATTATACCCTCATGTGTCTTGCACGTGATTTGATTTAACGAGAAAAACTAACTAGGTTAGTGTCAAAGGACAAAACGTGTAAGATTTTAAAACATAAAGTACATAACCAATCAATTTTAAACATAAAGGACAGACTTTGTAATCAGCTATAAACATAAATGTCAAAATTTGTAATTTAGTCTAAAACTAAAAACAATTATGTTTTACTAGGTTCGTAATACATTGTGTTATAGGTTCTAGCTATTGTATTTTCCAACTGAGTTTCAATCTATTGACCATTGTGTTTATAGGTTGGGGGTGTGGGCTAGCGCCATCAATGCATCCGTCAAGTTCTTAACGAGCGCTAATATGTGAAAAGGGGGGGGGGGGGGTACCATCAACTTCATCACCACCATCAACCTTCATTACCACTGTCGTCCACCATGAACCACTATCTCACCAATGTCATCCAGCCTTACACCTTCGTCAACCATCGTCACACCACCCATCCTATGCATTTTCCTCTTTATTCTTCTTCTTTCTCTCCCTCTCTCACACACGCGCGCCAAGTGAGTTTTTTTTTTTATGTTTGGGTGGGTTATGATTGGTTGTTTTAGAAGGTAGAGGTTATGTTTGGATGGATAAAAAATAATTAAATGAATTTAAAATTAAATAATAAACAAGGGGGGACTTTAAACCATAACATCTTAGTTAAAGGGGGGCTTTAAAGCCCTCTTCCAATGCCTGCGAGGCATTTTAATGCCCTCGGGCTCCAAACCACACCTCATAGCCTTACTTTGTTGTTTTTTTAGCCTGTTGTTCACTGTCCGTTGTGTTTTTAGTTATTGTCTGTATAGTTGTTGTTTGTTGTTTAGGTTGTTTTACGTTGCTTATTGTGTTTTACACCACTGGTTTTTTAATTTGTTTTAAAAAAGTATAGCAATAGTATACTCATATTTAAGATAAAAACTGCTCAATATTATGTGTGTTATGAGTTTGTTCATTGTGTTGTTATAGTCTCCACATGTTTTAACTATATTTATTGGATTTTTAGTCTGTTATTTATTGTGTTTTTAGTGTATTATTCATTTTAATGTTAGTCTGTTCATTATATTTTAGTCTGCTGTTCATTACAGTTTTAGTTTGATACTCATTATATTTTATGTTATGCCAATTATGTTTTACACAACTAAGTTTTCGAGAAAAAAAAATCAAAAGTATAACAATAGTGTAATCATGTTAAAGATAAAAGACGTTCAATATTATGTTTAATTTTTTAATAAAATGACGTATAAAAAAAGTTATGGACTTTTAAAAGGGGAAGACATCATGTGCTTGTATTTGCATGTTTCTTGACATGTGAGAAGTATGTGCATATTTTTTTTCTCTTGGATGAAACTACACTTCCCACTTGGTCCCTTCTTAGATACATGTCATTTTATGGTGGTTTCCGTAGCTTCTAAAAAGCACCTTTTGTACATTGTCTTCTCAACCCTTGGGAGATAATCACATATGGTACCAGCAACCGGTACCAATTCCATCACCATCTGGGGGTTGTGGTATCTAAAGATTTCGGAAAAGGATATGTTCCATTCATCAATCATCACGTAATAAAAAAAGATCGATGTGGCACTTTTGTGAGGGGGAGATAATTATGATATCAAGATAGCAATCTAAAATTTAGAGAATCTCGATTCTTTATTCTCGTCTTTAACTCAAAGTGGTCTAACGAACTACCTTTAGTCCGAGTATGGCCACGCGTTTATACCAGTTTGAGTTAACGAGAGCGCCAGAATGTCTAAACTTCTAATCCTATAGAATTACAGAATTCCATGAGCGTCATACAACTCCCACATAACCTTGGATTTCTCCCAACGCTACCCGAATTACTACCCATGTTTCAGGACAGTGCTAGATAACATCAAAGATGGTCCTTGATCAATGTAGTTTAATATGTGCCTTAGGAAAAAAGACAGATTGAACATATCAATGTCAAAACATCTCATGACACAGATCCATAGAGATCATTTTGAAGCGAGATACATCTAATATCATTCCCTAATGATACTTGTGAATTATGATTCTCAAACCCTTGAGTTATTCATCTCATGAATACAACCATCTCAATTCACAATAGTCCTACATTCAAATTCATTCCCATGTAATTTGATTGACTACGGATATTTTAGAATACTCTTATTCAAGGACTTAAACATACAAATAACTAACACAGTTACAAAATATTTAAATTTGCGTTTAACCCATTAAATCAAATAAATATTCAATGTAACAGTTATAGTCAAAATAAAACACCAATACTAACTACAGATCATGCCCACTGTCTAGCAACTCTAAGCCCTATTTTTCCAGTATGCTCCTCATGTTTAGCTTGAGGTAATGGCTTAGTAAAAGGTTTAGCCAGATTTAGATCTGTATGAACTTTGTTTATTACGATGTCTCCACGCTCTATTATCTCTCTAATATAGTGGAATTTCCTGAGTATATGCCTTGTAGTATGATGTGACTTTGGTTCCTTTGCAAGAGCAATGGCACCATTGTTGTCACACAGTATCTATATTGGTTTCTTTATGCTAGGCACAACATTGAGATCAGTAATAAACTTCTTCATCCAGGAAGCCTCCTTTGCAGCATTGTATCCAGATTCACATGTGGATTGAGCAACCATACTTTGCTTAGAGCTCTTCCAAGTAACAGCCTCACCATTCAGAATGAAAACATATCCTGTCTGTGACCTTGAATCATCACGATCAGTCTGGAAGCTTGCATCAGTATAACACTTAACTGACAGCTCCTCATCCAGTCCTCCATATAGTAAGAACATGTCCTTAGTCTTTTTCAAGTACTTAAGAATGTTCTTCACTACAACCCAGTGACTCTCTCCTGGGTTCTGTTGATATCTACTCGTCATGCTAAGAGCATACGAGACATCAGGTCTTGTACATAACAGAGCATACATGATAGAACCAATAGCAGAAGCATATGGAACTCCTTCCATTTTCTTCTTTTCCTCTTCAGTGTTTGCGCACTGCTTGCTATTAAGAATGGTTCCATGTGCCTGGGCAAGAGGCCCCTTTTTGAGTCTTGCATTGAAAGCGTCGTATAACCTTATCAATATATGTACTTTGACTCAAACCCAATAACCACTTTGATCTATATCTATCTCTATAAATCTTTATTCTCAGAATATAAGCGGTTTCACCAAAATCTTTCATTGCGAAACATTTACCCAACCAGGTCTTCACATCTTTAAGCATAGGATATTGTTTCCAATGATTAGTATGTCATCTACATACAATATGAGAAAAGTGATGTGGCTCCCACAAGATTTCTTATAAACACACGGTTCATCTTCGATTTTGGTAGAACCAAACTCTTTGATTTTTTGATCAAAACGGAGATTCCAGCTGCGAGATGCCTTAATCCATAAATGGATTTTTTTCAGCTTGCACACCTTATTAGGATTCTTTGGATCGACAAAACCTTCAGATTGAACCATATAGACATCTTCCGGTAAGTGTCCATTAAGGTACGCAGTCTTGACATCCAGTTGCCATATCTCGTAGTCATAATACGCAGCAATGGCAAGTAAAATTCTAATAGACTTAAGCATGGCTACTGGCGAGAAAGTTTCCTCATAATCAATTCCTTGAGTCTGAATAAAACCTTTCGCTACAAGCCTTGCTTTGTAGGTTTGCACATTCCCATCCATGTCAGTCTTCTTCTTGAAGATCCATTTATTTCCTACAGTCCGACATTCGGTAGGAAGATCAACCAAATTCCAGACTTGGTTATCATACATGGATTGCATCTCTGCATTCATGGCTTCTTGCCATTTCTTGGATTCCGAATCCAAGATTGCAGCTTTGTAAGTAGCAGGCTCAGCTTTATCAATCATGAATATATCGTCATACCTTCGAGGTGCACGACGATCCATAATACTTCTTCGAACACTTGGTGTTTCTGTTGTTTCTTGAGTCCTCTCAGGCCTAACTTCAACAACCTGATCGGTTACTTCTGGTTCTATCTGAACAACTGGTTCGGTCACTTGTGATTCTCGAATTTCTTCAAGATCCACATGGTTATCTCCAATCCCTCGCGCCATAAGCTCTTCCTCCAAGAAAGTGCCTCTGCGTTTAATGAAAATCCTATTTTCGGTGGGGTGGTAGAATAGATAACTGATATTCTTAGCGTATCCGATGAAAACCACTTTTTCGCCTCTAGGATCTAGTTTATCCGAAGATTGTTGAGTGACATAAGCATTACATCCCCAAACTTTAAGATAGGATACATTAGGTTTCTTTGCATGCCATATCTCATAAGGCGTTATGTCAACCTTCTTTGTTGGAGCTATATTCATAAGTCTTGCGGCAGTTTCCAAAGCATAACTCCAAAAGGATTTCGGAAGGGTTGTTTGACACATCATTGATCGAATCATATCTAATAGCGTTCGATTTCTCCGCTCATACACACCATTATGTTGTGGTGTACCAGGTGGAGTGAGTTGTGAAACTATTCCACAATCCTTAGATGGTCGATGAACTCCTGACTAAGACATTCACCGCCTCGACCTGATCGAAGCATCTTAATAGTTCTATTTAGCTGATTTTCTACTTCGTTTTGGTACTTGAACTTTTCAAGAGTTTTCTGTCATTATGCGTGGTTAATGTTGTAATAGATCGGATTATTGTTAATGCTGAGCATCTGAACGTTAGAATGTTATTATTCGTTTATGAATTGTAACCGTGTTGAATAAAGTGTTCAAAGAAACATGATCAAAGCTATAACAAGAGGACAACAACGAGATTTTGGATCAACTTCCTATGAATTATTTACTATTTTCGTTTGTTTACTAGTATTATATTTTTCAACCTTGAGACGCTCCCGTATTATAAATTAGTATATTAATAAAAGAAAACACTACTGTCATGACGCTCAATGAGTTCATCCTCCTCTTTAGGTGTGCGATGTGGCATCCTTCCCCTTATTTCCCTCCAAAAGTCTTTTTCACTCTCATATTTCTTCCCATAATTTTTAAACGTTAATAACTTTTATATACAAGATTTTTAAAAAAAAAAATTACACCAAATTAACGAACGTATTATTATCTTTCCAACGATTACCATAGTGCTATACAAGATACGAGAAAAAAACGTTTTTTTTGTGGGTTGTTGTTCATACAAGAAAAAACAACATAATGTGTTCAGTTAATTCATTAATAATGTCTAGGCAAGTCACTAATTATGTTCAAACCAGTAAATAGGAATTATATTTTCTTCCAGAGCAGAATAGGTTAAAGCCATTCCTTTCAAAAAAAAAAGCCACACAATCAAGACTACCGCATCAATCATACCATGCAATGGTTGCTTCTGGCTCTGCTTCTCATCCAAAGGTACATCTTCTTTTTGATATACATTTTCATTCTTATTCGCATGATTAAAATTGTTGTTTTATCGTATTGTAGTGCATTAATTTTTATGTTAAATCATAACACATATTTATCACTTTATATTATATTTATGTATCATGAAAAGTTTCCGGGATATAATCTAGTTAAACAATACTTTATAAAAAATCAATCACCCTACCAATCTACCATTAGTAAACCGAATGAAAACTTTGATCTCGCTACTTTGTTCCACAGCCCAAGCCAAGCTTATAAACTTTTCTCTAAAAAAAAATTGGGGCCCTAACTTCACCCTTACACATTAATGGGCTGGCTCTATATAGAATCCATACACATTTTGTTCACAAAACATCCCAAATTCACCACCTACTCTCTTTTCTCCTTACCAGATTCAGGGGTTTGTGTAAGATTAGATCACTCAAAAACTCATAAAAACACAAACAATGGCTGAACAACAAGAAGATGTACCAGAAGGGACCATTAAAAACGTACTGG
Organism: Ambrosia artemisiifolia; assembly: GCA_032199755.1. Lineage (NCBI taxonomy): Eukaryota > Viridiplantae > Streptophyta > Magnoliopsida > Asterales > Asteraceae > Ambrosia > Ambrosia artemisiifolia. The sequence goes on along the minus strand of CM063527.1, from coordinate 45,909,551 downwards.
AACAAGAATCATTGAAGTGGGTATTTGTTGGAGGCAAAGGAGGTGTAGGCAAGACTACTTGCAGCTCCATTCTCTCTATTCTTTTGGCTTCTGTTAGATCCTCTGTTCTCATCATCTCTACTGACCCTGCTCACAATCTTAGTGATGCTTTTCAACAAAGATTTACTAAATCACCTACCCTTGTTAATGGGTTCACCAATCTGTATGCTATGGTTAGTCTTTACATACTTAAGTTCTATAAAGTTGTTGAATTTTGGTTGTTTGATGAATATTTGTTGGTTAATTTAATGTTTGTTTATTGATTTTGGTGTTTGGGGTTTTTTGTGAATAAAGATTTATTAAATCTCCTAATCTTGTTAATGGGTTCACTAATTTGTATGCTATGGTTAGTCTTTACATACTTAAGTTGTATAAAGTTTAGTTCTTGATTCATTAATTTGTTGAATTTTGGTTCTTTGATGAATCTTTGTTAGTTAATATTATGTTGTTGATTTATTTTGGTATTTGGGGTTTATGTGAATTGGGTGGGATTTAGGTTTTATTAAGCTTAACTTAATTATAAAAAATAAAAGGTTGTTTCAACAAAGATTCACTAAATCCCCTAATCTTGTTGATGGGTTCAATAATTTATATGCTATGGTTAGCCTTTACATACTTAAGTTCTTTAAAGTTTAGTTCTTGATTTATTAATATGTTGAGTTTTGGTTATTTGATTAATATTTGTTGGTTAATTTTATGTTTGTTTATTGATTTTGGTGTTTGGGGTTTTATGTGAATAAAGATTCAATCATGTTCTTTGATGGATCTGTTAGTTAAATTTTAATATTTCTTATTATTTTTTTTTTCTTGATTTGTTGTGGTAATTGGGGTTTATGTGAATTGGGTGGGATTTAGGGTCTTATGAGCTTAAGTTAATTATAGAAAATAATAATAATATTAATAAAGGTTGTTTCTTGATACTTTTCATACTACATTTCTTTAAAGATTCATCAATTTGTTGAATTTTGGATGTTTACTTGAAAAATATGTTCTTTGATGATTCATCAATTTGTAGCTTGTTGGTTGTGTTTATTTATTCAGTGAAGACTCATGCATAAGTTTATAAATTCTTCATTGCGTATGCTATGATTATGATTCTTGATTGATTTTAGTTCTTGGTATTCAGTTATTAAAAGGAATCAAGATTGTTTCTTGATGATTTTATGGTCTATTGTGAACATGGTTGTTTGCAACAATGATACAGTTCTGTATATTCGTAAACACTCCTGAATTTGGTTAATATATTTACGGTTGCATAAGCCTATGATGATCTTTGGCCTGTACATGGACAGGTGAACTTGTTTCATGATTCGACTTTCTCTACACTTATTGATACAATGTAGCTTTGTGGTTGTGTTTATTCGTTGAAGACTCGTGCATTAGTTAATAAGTCCTTTGTTTTGTATGCTGTGAGTTTGTTCTTGAGGTTTATGTGTAACCTGTGAGTTTTGGTATCGATACGAATTTCCAAAGTGAACTTTGCAGCTTGAAAAATAAGGATCATATAGTCGGTTTTAAGTTCAGGAATAGGGATAGTTAGGTAATTTTACAGTTAGATGTGTCTCAATGATAAATTTTGTTACAAAAAGTTCTTGTCCCCTTCTCCACATCTGATTAGTTTTACTTTAACTAATTGGAGAATCAGAATCTAAATCATAATCCCAAACACTATGGTTGAGTTTAAACGCACATCCAAACGCTCCTTAGTATAAATTGAACTGGGTCAATTTACGAAAAAGGGGTGCAATCTTATTATTTTTGGTAACCGATACAATTTTGGCTTGTTGATATGATATTGATGTAAACCATGGCTTTTGGCTGCTTATATTCAGGAAATCTTTCATCTTTAGTTATTGCCTAATTCTCATGAATTAGGTTTCATGTTTCTTGATTGATTTGGCATTTCGGGCCAATGATGTTGTAGCCGGGAAGGTTTACCCACTTTGTGGGTTCCTGCCCTGGGAGGTCACAGGTTCGAATCCCACTCAGGGTAGGGTTATTCTGAAATGAGGGGCTGGACCTTGGGGGGGCCCGGGGACCGGACCTGAAGGGTGCGGGGCTTCGTTATGGGTTGTACCGTTGACTGTTCAAAAAAAAATTGGCATTTCGGGTTATTTCAATTTGATTGGTACATTTCAAACTAATTTGTATCCTTGTCCCTCTTCGTGATAATCTTTGCGTTTGTTGATAATTTTCTCGATGCATAATTTGCCTGTTGTAGTTACTTTTTATTGATTAATTGTAAGATGAGGTTTTACTATTAACCAACGTTAAAACCCCTTAAATATGATAATTATAGAAAAGAAAACACTAGTGGACCAAACTTCCATTCCGTTTTGCAGGAGGTGGACCCCACTGTGGAGAACGAAGATACCGGTAGCTCAGATGGAATGGATGGTTTCCTATCAGATTTAGCAAATTCAATTCCTGGTATCGATGAGGCTATGAGTTTTGCTGAGATGCTAAAGTGAGTGCCCGTTTTTACTATGTTCATGTATTAGTAAAATGTCTATAATACTCTTCAATAACAACAGAATAAAGTAATCATCTTTTCCAAAATCACCTTCATCGTTGATAGTTTGATACCTTTTTGTGAAAGTCTGTAACATATATCTTTGGTCTGAGATTAATATTTTATTATTTCATAATTTTTGGCGTTAGGTTAGTGCAAACTATGGATTATTCGGTGATAGTTTTTGATACTGCTCCCACTGGTCATACGCTTCGGTTGCTACAATTTCCTTCAACATTAGAAAAAGGTCTTGACAAAATGATGAGTCTAAAGAGTAAATTCGGTGGCTTGTTGGGTCAGGTATATTTATTTTATACTCCATTGTATTACTTGACAAAATAATAATTCCACTTTTATTTTCCCAATTTAACAATTTCGTTGACAAGATTATGAACCCGTGTATTGCTGAGGTGGAAAGAAATGAAGACAGTGTGGGTCCTCTTTAAGTAAATATATGGGTCTACTCATCATCCGTTCCGAGATCAAGTTAATGGGACCCACAAAACGGGTGTAGTTTAGGGGTCAGTAGACCTTTACCTTTGTGGGTTATTAACAAATTGGTGAAATTTAATCGCAGATGACGCGGATGCTTGGTGTTGGAGAAGAGTTTGGCGAGGATGCTATCCTTGGAAAGTTGGAGGGCATGAAAGACGTTATTGAGCAAGTGAACAGGCAGTTTAAAGATCCGGTATGCATCTATTATTTAACCTACCGCTGCTTATTGTTGTATTATCTTTTGTGGTCAATAATCAGTTTTAAATAATTGTCTGCAAGAAATTTGATCATCAAAGTGTTGAGTAAAACTCCTTGTATGTTCTTATAATATCTATTACTTTATGATATAATAATAACTTGCTAAACACTCAACACCAACAAAGTTAAAATGTGTACTCTCTGACGCAGGATTTGACGACTTTTGTATGCGTGTGCATTCCTGAATTCCTCTCGTTATATGAGACAGAGAGACTTGTGCAGGAACTTACTAAGTTTGAGATCGATACACATAATATCATCATTAACCAAGTGCTTTTTGATGAAGAAGGTACATTTTTTTTATTATATATTGCCTGGAAATTTATTAATTTACCCAAACTCTTTTCTTGGTTTCGTTGGTCCCATATATATATATATATATATATATATATATATATATATATATATATATATATATATATATATATATATATATATATATATATATAATTACAACTCACAGAATGGAACATGAAGTAAATGAATAAATGTAGCTTACTTTGCCTTTTAATCTTATTCTAGGTGTTGAATCGAAGTTGCTCAAAGCTCGAATGAAGATGCAACAAAAATACTTGGATCAATTCTACATGTTGTATGATGATTTTCATATCACAAAGTTGCCATTGCTGCCACAAGAGGTAAACGATACTTTACTAGATATGGATTATGATTTTCTTGATCAACACATTGTGTGCTGCAATATATTCATCTAAAAAAGCGCCTGAGTGCCTGACTTTCTGAAAGTCAATTGACAGCCTTTTAATTTTCAAAGAATTAAAAAAAAGCATTGTTCTTCACAGTTTTAAGAAATGTTTTATTGATATTCAATGATAACATTTCATACTGTCAAGATCTTTTGAAACTAAAACAATATAAATAATTCATGTGAAGTTAATTTTTCAAAGTAAGAGATTTTACTTTTCAAATGCGGGACTTCTTTTACGTGGAGGGAGGTTGAACGTAAAAATCGACCTTTTGAATTTTGATTGAATTTTGTGGGTCCTACTATGGTCATATACTTGGTTTTAAAAACTACAAGGCACTTCGATGCGTTTAGGTCCTGTAAGCCGAGGTGTGATTACATTTACGCTTTCAGTTGGTTTTACGTATCAGCCTCTTAGAGACCCAAAATTTGACCCAAACATGCATGAAGCGCCTCCTCAAGGCCAGGAGGCGTTCTCTGATCGCCTTAGGCACAGTTTTTGAAATAAAGGTCATATAAACAAGACCACAAAATGAAAATGTTATATGACAAATTTATTGGTTTTTTTTGACAGGTGTGTGGCGTTGAAGCATTGAAGGCATTTTCAGAGCATTTCTTGAAACCATATCAGCCTTCGCTTACTCAGGGTACAATAGAAGAGCTAGAACAAAGAGTCTCGAGGCTCCAACAACAACTTAAAGAAGCCGAATCTGAACTAGAAAGAGCAAGAAAAGGGAAACAACCTATTGACAATTGAAATACTATACTACCCAAGATTTTTATACATCAATATGCATGATTTTGTGTAATTCGTGTTCTTGTTAGATCTGCTTAGATTTCTGACAATTCATGGAGAACCTGTTGTCTATTATCGAAATTTGGACAGATGTTATTAATCGAGTAGCTACTGTTGTTACGGATGGTAAGAGCTCCCGAAAAATGGGTCGCAATTTGGGTCATGGCTGGGTTGGTGGACTGATTATAACCCAACCCGAACATGTCAGTATGTTAGATCTGTACACAAACATGTTATGACATGGGTAACTTAAAACAACAATAACAACCGAACTTAGTGAATCTCACAAATAGCGAAAACTATGCCTACCTGTTCGGATAAAGAGACTGCTTCCAAATACACCCTCGGCTCAAAACAAACAAAGCGGACTAGAAATATAAGCAATGGCGTAATATAATACTAAACGAAACAAACTGATATAATCATCATAAAATAACATGTAAATAGATGTCATAAGGACACCACATGCCATAACCACCGAAAGTGTAATTAAAAACCGCCTGTGTAATTTGATCATCTAAGATGGGTCATCTACTAATGTCTGTGTAACTGAAAAAGAATATATAAACATTAAAAAAAATTAGTTAAACGGGCTGACAGCAAAACAATAGCATGAGCATGCCAGCCCGGATCAATCAAAGAACTTAAGAAGGATTAGACATGTTAACCCATTTCTGACTCGAACCTATAGAAACCCAACCCAAACATGTTTATTCTCTAATCAAATGACATTGTGTCTTGACTTCATAACTTTTTACTCTTAATATAAATAGAGTAACAATCTTTTTCGGCTTGAAAAATTCTGATGTTGATTTGAGGTTTTTCATTCTCGAAGATGTAAATATGATGTATTTTAACTGAATAATGTTTACTAAAAATCCAAAAAAATAAATAAATAAAACAATTCATGTAAACATGTTATTATAAATTAAGTTAAAGAGGTTAACATTAACGTTGAGATGGCCGAGTTGGTCTAAGGCGCCAGATTAAGGTTCTGGTCCGAAAGGGCGTGGGTTCAAATCCCACTCTCAACAATATTGTTTTTTTTTTGAACTTATTCATTTTACAAAAGATCACCTTAAAGAACTAAAAAAGTTTGTGTATGTTTATATGAAGAATCTTTTACACATTTGAGTTAGATTTGAAGTAAATTAATTAACATCAAATAAATGATTATTTTCACAAATGGTTTGATTAGTGTTTCCATTGTGCAAAGGTTTAAATGTTTGATTAGCAGTATTTTTTTTTTTTTTACGATTATGAGTCTACAAGACTATGCAATGATTCGGTATAACGAATGTATAAATCATCTTCAACATCATTTAAACTAGAAAAGATTTGCGATCATTTTCATATATGCTGATCTAATATGTAAAAGGTCGCCACTGATGAAGTCGGTGTGAGCTAAAAAATGTCATCAAGAACATGAGATATAATCAGAACTTATCGAACTTTCTGTCTGCATGCTAGTCACTCAAAATACTAACCATGGAATTTAGTTAAATATTTGTTTTTGTGAAAACTGAAAATAAGAATAAAGACTCGCAGTCGAAAATAAGAATAAAGACTCGCAGTCCAAACGCCAAACATATCGAAGGAAGCTAGTTTTGTACGATTTAATGATTTGGCATGGTCCATTAACTTAGCCCGAGTTTACACGTTTGTCCTGTTTTAAAAATCTAAATCGGTCAAGCCAAGCCAAGCCAAACCAAACCAAACCATGCACATGGCTAAAAAAACATGAGATTTAATGGCTTTTGGTGTCATTTGAATAAAAAGAAAGGTAGTCAAATGTACATATATGCAATCACAGCATAAAGATCAAAAGATTTGAAATCACTAAAAGCATAAACAACACAGACTATACCAAAAGCTGGAAATCTCTAGAACCCTAATCTTGAAAAGTCTAAAATTGACCAAAAACACTCCTCAAATAGTCAAATTCTCTTGAACTGCAGTGAATGACCCGACAATTAGACCGCCAACATCTGGGAAGTTTTCATGTCCCGGAAGAGAACTTACCTTGCCCTTTGGATCCACTTCAACAGGGTATTTTAGTAAATGTCCTCGCATTTCCGACACCTCATCAGCTGCAAACTGTCTCCAGTTAGCTTCAGACAGTGATCTCACATATTTTACGCATTCCAATGATTCGGGCTGTGTAAATCGATCATCCACAAGCCCAAGATGCTCGGCCCAAAGAGACATTCGATATCCATATATCTAGGAAAAAATGGGCAAAAAGAAACTAAGAACACATTTTGTCTTCCGGGAAAATATATTAAAAAAAATGTTGCAATTTTAGGAAAAATACCTGCCCTCGTGGATTCGAGAGTTTTGTTGCCCAAGTATGATGAGGTTGGTAGGCTCCCATCGCAATCTCTGTGTCTCGGGTTCCCTCCATAGACCGTTGATTTATGTTTGCAGATCCAATAATTACATACTCGTCATCAACTATCATGCCTTTTGAATGAACATATATCATGAATCGCCGGCTCTTCCGAGAAAGTCCCTGAAATGATAATAATAACATAAACAATAATATTTAAAACAGCTTAAATAAAAGTTCACTTGACGGAAGAATCAAAAGATAGCTGGTAAAAAATAGTAAGGAATGTAATCAAAGGCCGAATTTTGAAAGACAAGTAAAAGTCATCTTCTCTTTCTTTTTTGAATTTGTTATTTTATCGAATTTTGATGCGTCTAGAAGCTTTGTATGCCATAATATTAACTATATGAAAATTAAAATAAAATTCAACAGCCGAACACTTAATCATAGAGACAAGTGGGCCTACCTGTGGAGTATTCCCTGAACCAGGGCTCTCGCCACCTACGTTAACATGTGGGCCCATGGCTTCACGGTTCCCAAGACAAAAGAAGTTCAGATAATCTTGCGGCGAAGAAACTCCATCGAGCCCAACTTCAACCAGAGCCTTGTGAATGGTCTCGTACATCATTTGCATCGTCTTGTTCTGCAAATTAAAAAGGTTATATGTATATTTTACTACATAAAAGTACTCCAAATTTCATAACAGAACATGCATATCGGCGTTTTCAAACTTTAAGCATTAAGAATATATAGATTCTTTAGTGTATACCTGCCAATATAAAATACGTTGCGTAGCAAAGCCAGTAGGGACACCCTCGGGCCACATGGGGATGAGGACATATACAGCAAACCTTTCGCGTGCTCTAATTTTACTAGCAATTTTCAGGGCAATCTCCATCGGAATCAAATTGTTGGCACCTAAGAGACGTAATGAAATATGGAAAAATGTGATCAACAAAATCTGAAGTGCGGTATATGTCAAAAGAAATGATCCTTACCCAGGCTTTTATGTGAATTCCAATTAAATGATGATCCAATAAAGTATTGGTTCTCAATATATATGAAATGTTGGGCAGAACGGATAGCCTTCACGTATGCCGTGTGTATGCTCATATCAATCATCACATTCTTTCCGCAAACCAAATTCTGTTCATAGAAGTTTAATGGTGAAATTCTATTAACCGTTCAATAGCATATCTTTTATCTTTTGTAATCAAAATCAAAATTTGTTCAATTATTTGTGAAAAGTCAAAAACATGAAAAAGAAGTGTTTAGGAGTCAACTCAACCAGCTCGAGCCGAATTTTGTACTAAAAGTGACTTGTTACAGTCCAGCCCGAGCCGAATTTAACCTATTACATAACCCACCTGACCCACGCATCTTGCCTCATCTACTTAATAATATTTTCAAAGACATTTACGGACTCAAATAAAAAGTTGGTATATCATACCTTGTTTGTAGCTTCCCTCGGATCCTTCGGAAAACCTTTTACCGAGTTTGAATCAATTGAACGGAATATCTGCATTCAGGTAAAGAAATGCATGATATACAAAACATTAATGCAAAATGCTGACAAAATTAGTATCAATTTATTTACCTGTACATGCCACCCTTCGGGATCCCGGTCATCATGGTAAGGTTGATCATTTATACCCAAAAGATCTTGCACCCTTTCTATTCTGAGCAAAGAATCATCATATGAAGTTCTTAGTTTTTTCAAACCATGAGGTTTTGAGGCCTTTAGCCATCTTTCTTCAAAGTTGGCCAAGACGTCGTATGCTGCTGGACCATCGATTTTACTATGCATATCATGCCATGGTTCTCTTGGACAACCGGCAAGATCACCCTGGAAATAACAAAAAGTGTGGGTTAGGAGGGTTGGGTAATGCGTCAAAACGGATAATTTTTGCTCATTGGGGGGCAGGTCCGTTAGAAATGACCCAAAAACTCTGTCCAAAAAAATTATGCATCACAAAATATATATTATCTTGATGATGATCTAATTATTTTAACAAAAACACTTGGGAGGTTACATGCATTAAATAAATTTGGGCAACTAAGTTTTAACAACCATTTTGACATGTTTCCTTATATGATAAGTTTTTATCCTTTAAAGGATAAAACATAGCGTTAATCGACCTTTCCATAAGTAAATAGATCGAAGCTGATACCTATACGTCTAATTCAAAATTTGCAGACAAATATATAAAGAAAAGATCTTTATGGTAATAAGATTATATAATCTTGATATTTATGATTGTATGATTATAAAAAAAACAAAAATAAAATAAAATTATGGTCCTATTCTTCAAATAGTACTACCATAAAGATCAAGAGAAAGCTAACCTAATATATACAAAAATTGTTTCTGCACATCTGCCAGTTGAAAATATTTAAAATTTAACAGTCCACCGCAATTTTCTAAAAGCTGAAATAACGTAACGTAAGGATCAGAGTCATCACCGTGAAAGTAGGATTATGAAAGTCATCTGCATGCACTGTTTGTGAAGTCCTAAACAAAGGATGCTGTGGAGAATCATATCGGCCATCACACAGATCAAGTCCTCCAACAAAAGCTAGAATTCTTCTTTTACCATATCCCGCATCCGTATCCACAATCACAGTTTTCTGGTGGTGTGTATAGATTCCAACTTCCTAAAAAGATATTTAAAAAAATAAAAACCAGATAAAAGAATGAATAAAACTACCTTACTTTTCGAATTTCAGAAACTTGCTGATTATGAGTTAATAATGCAATGCTTAAAAAGAATTTAAACGCCCAAACAGTGGATACAAATTAAGAAATAACCGTATAGTCAAGGTTTCATATATTGTATAGTTCGAATATTTTGAAGTTATATGAAAAAGTATGCATGGATTGTACCTGCTTCTTGTACCAACTGTGTCGTTTTCCAGCAATACGAGGAGCAAGAATTATTTGCACCGAAGAGTGTTTAAAAAATCGTCGAGTTTCTTCATCATGGGTAGCCATTTGTCCATTCTGAAAACATTGAGATAAATGCGAATTATATAGCTATACCTAGCTTAACCAACTGATCATCAATTATTGATTACTCAAGTTACAATTCACACGCTTAAAAAGAAAAAAAATTACCGTCTTGTAGCCCAAAATGTTCGTAGAAGTAGGATCATCCCAAACAAGAAGCAAAACTCTCACACCTTCTTGCGACTTCAGTTTTAGAAGATCTCCGAGACTAATTTCATTTTGTCCGTCCCCACGGACTAATTTCACCTTGTGCCACACGGACCAACCCGTTATATATATAAGATGCCGAGCCTTACTTATTGCATCAAATATATCGTTCCAGCAACACCCGTGCACATAATGCCTGTTTTGATCAAGCTTAAAATCAGGTAGAGACCCGTCGGGCACATGTGCATCTTGATATAAAGTCACCCTCCCACCTTGTCGTAACGGGAAATAAGTTCCGGGAACTCCTATATATTGTGGGCCCGCTCCAACTCCGTTATAATACAAACTTAATTTTTCAATTGAAAAGTATTGAATTGTAAGTCCCAACCCCGCTCCGGCTTTGCATGGTTTTCCATTTGTACCAAGTAACGGAAAAAAACCTTCGATTCTAGTTCCCAAATATAATTGTTCAACCGGGATTGACACAGTTCCTATAAGTTGCGACCCAACAACATCACTATCCTTAACGAGAAAATTAACTTCAGCAGCATGATGCGCAACAGGGACGTTAAAATGTTGTTTCCAAACAGGATTTTCACTGTTACTAATTACATAAGTTCTTGCAATAACTGCAGTAGTTAAGGAAACAGAGACGTACGGATCACTAGTTATTTTACTTTTGTTTCCCGGTAATCTGTTGAGAACTTCCTCCACTGTTTTATGAAACATATCCATATTTGGAAGGTTTTTCGCCTCATGAATCCATATATCCAAATTCCCATGTAGAAGTAGAACCTTTAACGCCTTTTTAGAAGGCGAAGACGTAAATGGAACCATTTGATTGCTTTGTGGATCAACAAACGACGGCGAATGCGTAAAACTAGGATGTTGAGACGAATCAAGAGATCCACTATGCGAAAGCGACCCTTCATAACTAGAAAAAGAGTCACTATGATAATGCCCATGATAACTACCGGATTCATACTTTGCACTCGCACTTTGATACATCGGTCCCACAGCTGGTGGTATCGCCACCGCCGCTGCTATTGCTGCCGCTGGTGCAGGTGGAGAAGCAGGGGCAGACGGTACATTTTCCGCCACAGACAGATTAGCAAACTGATAATCTACAGAAGGGTACAACGGTGCAGACGAATAACCATCATTACTCACTGCAGGGCGGTGAGGCGCACCATATCCCCCACCACCACTTTCTTGGTATTCTGCCGGCGGCAAGGGCGGGGCAGAGCTTTCGTGATAATGTTGTGTCGGCTGTGGCGGTGGCGGTGGAGGAGCGTACCCATATCCATTGTACTGATACGGTGGCTGTCCCGGTGGCAGGCCGGGCGGCACACTGGAAAAGTGTTGTGGAGGAGGGTAATGGTACTCCGGCTGGGCCGAAACAGGCGGCTGATGTGGCGGATATGGCGGATGAGGCGGCCGATACGGCGAAAAGGGATCTGAACTAGGAGGTGGGTATGGAGCAAAATTTGAAGGGGGAGGTGGTGGGTATTCAGGGTAATTCACAGGAGGTGGATATGGAGCAGAATTGGGATTGTATCCATCATAATAAGGAGGGTATGGATTATAATTATTATTATGATCCATTTAACAACACTAGCAATATAAACTACTAATAATATTCTAATACAGATAATATCAGATACATGAACTCACAAACTAAATAAAGGGGTTCAATCAAATCAAGAACTTAATTGGGGTTTTTACTAAAGATTTCTAAATCAAGAAAAAGATAATACCTTTAAGTTGTGTTCTTGAAATATGATGATAAAGATTTAGAATTTGATGTATTTTGATGTAAAGATGTGATCTTTTTGATGTTAATATGTTACGTATGAAGCAATCTAACCTTGGAATTGTCGGTGAAGGAGTTGAATGTTGATGTATGTATGACAAGAGGTTGAAAGATTCAATCAAGAAAGTTGAATGAAATCTTGATGAACAACTTTCAACTGCCTAGTGGCATTTTGGTAAATAAATATATTTGTTTTATTACTTAACCATGTTTAGTTGTTTACAAGAAGATTGGTTCTTTCTGGTTGGATGTTTTTGTTTCAAACTAATAGAACCTTCCACCCGCGTGATGATCCGCGTGATGATATTGAAAAAAATTGGGTTTTGATGGTCTTGGTACGAGTGTTGTTTAGTATGGTTTATGATATCAAAAGGTATTATTTTAAGTGCAACTCTGTTTTTTTTAATAAAATTTATATTGGAATGCGGAGAAAATAAAAATAGATTTAACACAATTGCTTATTTGGTTTTTTTAATATGTGACACACATAAGTTATAAGAGAAAATAAACTTGTTAAAAAATTAACTAGATTAAATGTATATGTTAAATGTTAATTTTTTTATATGCTAATCATTGATTAATAAATTCATAATCGCGAAAAAATACATCAAGATAGCGGGTAGGCGGGTAACAAGCTGTGCCGCCACCCCTTTCTGGACAGCAAACTCTAACCTACTAAAAATGAACCCCTGCCCCCCAGAGCCGAGACACTGTTATGAATAACCCGTTGGACTCTGGTCAGGAAACAGATGGCTTCCGGTGCCAAGCAGCCAAAGGTATCAAATGCCAGGGGTACGAAAACGCGTTGGTTCTCCTCACATGCTTTAGCATGCTTCTCAACTTTCTCCGCCTCTGTTTTTCGCACCGCTTGCCCTGCTACAAAACCAGTATCCCTCAAACCAGCCAGGGGAGATACACTTGTTAGATCGACACAAGCGTGTTTCCCTCCGGCCCACCCAAAGACAAGCAGGTCTGCTGGACACAGGGTGGATCTCCCTTCTGCGGGGTCCGAGAGGAAATTCACGGGAGCCTCTTTCTTGGCTGAGATCCCAGCCCTTCTTAAAATGTCCCAAAGAACGTTCCGGACCCAGTCATGCCTATATTTGAAGCCAGGCAACTCCTTACAGTGAAACGTGTGTTCTCCGTATTTGTCCAAGCATGCCTTACGGCAAATCAGACAGACTTCATCTTAATGGTACATGGGGATCACCAAACGATATTTAAGAATTACCCTGTATTCAACCCCAGACATGGTTTGGCCCAAACTTTCGATTGGGATAACATTTAGGAAATCTTGGGCATGTGGGCTTTGCAAGTATTCAATAACTGCCTTTGGGGGGGGGGGGGACAAATCAAAAGATTCACCCAGACTCTGTGCGATTTTGCCAAAAAGGGCATTCGCCAAAGTTTTCGGAGGCTTGGGGGGGGGGGGGTGTCCTTGTTAGAAAAACCGTCCATATCAAAACCTGGGAGATAGTCATTTACCCTTTCGAGGGCCTGTACGTAGTCCAAGTCCATGTCGACAACCCTGCTATTCCTTAAAATGTGGTCTTGGAGGTTCCAAGATTGAGCCCGCGATGCCACAAAAGCATACACCCCAACATCCTTTGCTGAGAGGAGCCCTAGTCCTCCCAAACGCATCGACAAAGATGCCAGTCGCCACTGTAGGTCACCAAAGAACGGGCCCCCACATACTACTATGTCTTTGATGGCTCCCCGCAGACCCTTGTCAAAACATGATACCGCTTCATCCACCATGGCGGGTTAGCATGTTCGCAAACCAAAATTTTGTGAGATTACAATTCTAGTGAATATAATTGTAATTTTTAATACAAACCTTAAAACATTTTTTTAATACAAACTAATTTACTATTAAACTAAGGATGTTATTAATTGGAAACTTGGTTATTTTTATTAACTTTTAAATAGTTCATCTTCAGGGGCGAGCATTTGAGTTTAGTAGATTAGGGTTAGCAATTCAGAAAGGGGTGGCGGCGCAGCTTGTTACCCGTCTACCTTCTATTGTGATGTAACTTTCTTTTTTCGTTTTAATAAAACATGAATAATTCTATATGTTTAAGAACTTTTTACACGTTTTAATTTTCATCTGAGCCTAAGCATGTGATGTTGCGAAGTCACTAGTTTAGTAAATTTTTTTTTACCAATCATGTTTAGTCGTAGGGTTTTTCACTCATTCAGGATAAGACATGCAGAACACGTTGATAATGTTTAAGCTTAAACATTTCTTATAAAGCTTACCATGTCCTATTAAGACTGGACTAAGATTCATCTAAAGTGATATCTGAGTATGTTTATCGTTTCACAAACACTATCTCATTTAAGTAAAACAAACTAAAAACATACAAAAATCTGATGAAGCTTGTAATAATGGTATTGTGATAAAAACACTCGTTTTTTTTCTCTGTTTTCAAATGTTGGACTCTATTTGGCTTCAAATGAAATTTTCAATTGACTCATGAATCATCTATATATATATATATAAAACAAAGCCCTTTTGCTGACGTGGCGTCCATTGGTTCATTCAATCCTCTCTTGAAATCGCCACGTGGCATCCTAATTGAATGTTTTTAGTGTTTTTTAATTTATTTCGTTTTTAACAATTTTAATAAAAACCAACAAACCCTATTCCCAACCCTATTCCCGTATTCCTCAATCACAATCCTTCTTCCCTTCAACCCTAATCCTCTCATTCATTAGCCCCTCCTTCCATTCGATTTCATCTTAATTTTTTTAGGCATACGCCACTGATCTTCATCTTACTTTATTGTGAGGTAATTTGTTAAATTTTATATGTTTTAATTTGATTCTATTGATAGTTTTAGACACCTGAATCTTTTAATGATAAGAGTAGGAAACTTGGTTAACCATTGGGAATTAGGATATTGAAATGTTTAACAATTAGACGATTATACTCTTTTGAAACAACCACCGTCCCTCCCTCCCTACAGGTAAGGTTCACGAAACTGTGAATGTATGTATTAGGTCTGTAAGGCATCCTCTAATAAAGGGGAAAGGGTTTGAACAGTACTGACCTCGGATTCTGGTGAAAAAAGATACGGGTTCTGAATCTGGGTTTATTAAATCTTATTTGCTAAATCATTGAATGTTTCTCGTAATTTATTGTTTTAAGTTTTTATATTTGTTAGGTTAGCTTGCATTACATTCTGATTATCTGGAGGTTGCATTACATTTATGTTATTGAATCATGTTTTGGTATTATTTGGAGGTTGAATTTGTTTTGTTGTGTTTAGCATTCCAAGTGTTTGTTGTTATGCTTCAATGAGTGGATGGTCTTTCTTTGATTATTTTGTTAACATTGTTTATGTTTTTAATACATGTTTCAGAATCGGTATCGGTTTACAGATAAAGGGCTTACATTTACTTCAAGTTTTCGGTGTAGGTTGCTAATTGTTAGCCCTCGAACCGACAGAGGACGATAAATACCGCTGAAGAAGTTCGGTGTGTCTTCTAGAAGATAAAAGGGAAGAAGCGCGATGTTGACGCAAGTTAGTAGGGTCAGATTATAACTGGTTAGATTGCTGCTTGGATGTCATTGCTAACGGGTGAAATTGCAGGTTGTACTTTCTTCATAACAAGACAAATTAAAATCATATTGTGGCGGTGTTGTTTGAGTTATGATATGGAGAAGAGACTAGCCAAAAGTAAGTTAGCTTTCAAGTATTAGAGGTTATGCTGATTTCCATTTTAATCATTGCCTCATTGTAGATGAAATTAGCTTGCAAAGGTATTGATTTAATTAAATTTTGTTCATTGGCGTTGTTATTTATATTTCGTGGATTGTGATGACCTATGTTGCGAATTTTCATTAGGCAATTTAGTACCAGGTAGTTTGAAGTGTGAAGTAGAATAGATTTTGTATGGTTGTTCTGTTATATTTGTTTTCACTAGAAATCAATACAAGAAGTTATACTCATCTGATATTAGCATTCACAGGTAGACAAGGTCACCTTAGATTTTTTATGAAAGTTGATTTTTGGTTAGGCAATTTAAATCCGGATGAATAGAACTGATTAATTGAAGTTGAATTTTGAGGTAGTTATTAGGTTGGTTGGATTAGATGTTGAAGAAATAAGGTAACGGTTCCGTTTCAGGAGGGGGGGTTTGGGGCGATTGATCTTTTGAACAACTTTGAAGACGGCTCTGTGCCGGCTCTGAAGTCTGACCAAAGCCTACTCCTAAATCATGTAAGTAAACTACCTCAATCGTTTTATCGCTATTCAATAGGGTGATCAACCATGGTATGACTTTCGGTTTCAAAGTTATCACCGGCATTGTAGTTGGTTAGTATTGTTTCCTCTAATTGAATTGTAGGGTAGATTACCAACCACTTTGCTATATTTAGTTAATAATTAGATTGATATTAAGGCAGTAGTTGGTATTTGAATAATGTTATCCTGGAAGGCTTTGTTAAATTTTGTTGTTTATGGGAATGTAAAGGTCACATTAAGAACAATAAGTTGGTTTGTAACTGTTATTGATTATGATTTGCTTCTGCCCATTCTAAGTTATAAGATCTTTAACTTCCTTTGTAGATGAATAAAAATAGATTCATGGGCATTTGAGGATGGTGTGGAGCCTTTCAGTTGGTTAGTGAAGCAGTCAAATTTCGCCGTGTCTAGGAATTCGGGTCGTGTTGAGTTGAGAATGAGACAAATTGTTGAGGATTTTGGTTCTTCTGTGATTAAGTCTTGGATTGCTGCACATGCTGATCTTTCAGGGTATCAAAATTTTTAGAATCTAAGTTATTTCCTTAGTTTTGTCATTTGTTTTGTATTAAATTACTATGTTTAATCTTGCATACATCTGACATGAATTCATAGTTCTAGATCATAGGATTACTTTGATGGTTTGATTATTGAATGGAAAGGATGTAACTGATATGGACATGACATTAAAACTTAACTTTTTAGGCAGACTTGACTTGATCTGAATGACTGAGTTTACGTTTCGTATGTTTTCTTCTTTTATTTTTTTTAATAAGTCATATTAGATTTTTCAACCCCGGGACCTTCCCGGGGTAGTTAGCTAGTAGGTAGTATATGTAATAGCAGTGACTCACTCAGACCTTTTTTTTTTTATAGACAGTTTTCTCAATGCTCGAATGTCTTCCAACTCAACCAGAGCCGGCCCTAGGGGTGTGCGAGCCGCACTCCCGGGCGAGGCCCGTTATTTTCGAGGGCACTAGATTTACATATAAACTATGTATATTTTAGATAAATATTGGTGGAACTAAAATATTGTCAACATGTACTGTAGCCCAGTTGGTTTGCGCCTGATTCCTAATAACTCTATAAAAACGCAAGTTCGATTCCCGGCTGCTTTTGTTTTGTTTTTTTTTTCTTTCACCTCGTATTTTTTTGGATAAAAACATATGGTTGCTTCTGTTTTGTTTTTTTTTCTTTCACCTCATATTTTCTTGGATAAAAACATATGGTTGCTTCTGTTTTGTTTTTTTTTTCTTTCACCTCATATTTTCTTGGATAAAAACATATGGTTGATTGACAGTCAAAAGATTCATAATTATAATGACAACAACTAATAATCCTACGAATATAATTTATTAATCAATTTTACATTTAACATATTAACAGATAAAAAGATTTTTTACATTATAAGACGTTTTGAACGATAGTTTTCGTTTCATCCTATATAATATATATTATGTCTTTACCCCATTTATTTTTCATTAAAAGAGATTGAATATGCAACTTCATTCAGATATAAGTTTTACTAAAAGCACAGTTTTATTTAAATTTAATATCGTACTTAAAGGTGGTGTAAAGATGAAAATATGTGGCCATTTGTCATTACATAAAAAACTTTTTTTTAAATATACATTAGAAAATAACTAAAACCTATATGTTTTCTGAATTGTTAAAAAAAGAAATAATTTTCATAGTTTCAAGATATGAGGACCTATAGATTAAAGTTGTTGGTTGATATATCGATTGCTAAAAGAAGCTAACTGATGTACACTATCGAATGTAAAAATTCTTTTTGGCCCTCTTGTTTAAATCGTCTAGTTCTGTCTCTGTGTATATATATTAGTTTATTGCTATAACGTTAATCGCTGTTTAAAATAAATTAGTTTATATAATTCGTTATTGGCCTAAGGGCCTTTTTTACGTTTCGTACAAGGCATTTGAATCCTCAGGACCGGCTCTGAACTCAACATAGGCATTTTCGGTTTGGACGGGTTACATAGCTAATGATACTATGTCGTTGCAACTACTAAACCAAGAGCTCCTATAAGGTTTTAACTTAATCATAATCAAGAAAAAGATAATACACCGTTCAAAAGCCATTTAGAAATAACTAGTGGGAATGCCCGTGCGTTGCAGCGGGTGTGTCGACTGACAGTGGCGGAGCTCGATTTTTTTTCGAGGGGACCGAAAGTCACAGGAACCTTAAAATAGTGGGGGAAAAACTCAATAAGTATAAAATTTTCGAACGAAAACACGTAAAATTACACTACGGAGCAAACAAACGGCGGGGGTCGGGGGTCTATCCTTCGCCCTCGTCGATTGATATCCAATTTAATTGTAATTTCTATTACGAACCACAATCCATTCCGGGTTTCTATCATTTTACTTAATTCAACAAAAAATAGTTGTAGAACCTATAAATCCACTTGAATGTATAAATCCCAAAAATATTCAATCTTTGTTGAAAAATAGAAAAAAGTTTTATTCATTAAAAATAGAATTGAATCTGTTTCATTCATTGATGGATAGAATAATATTATGAAACAGAGGTTTTTAAACTAAGCATATGATCTAAATCAGGTTAAGAATAAATATTAGAAACTCGAAGCCTTGGTCCAAAATTGCAGGCTTGTAAGGCTTGTTGGATATTGTAACTAATACCAACAAAATAGTAGACAACGGTCGCAAATAATAATTTCGTTTTTTTTTTCAAAACTGATACTTTGATAGCAACAAAATGTATACTGTTACTGATATAAACAAAATGACGTTACAAAAGTTAGTGTGCCTTCAAAAGACAAACGTCTCCACACCTATGATGCAAGATGTAGGTGTCCTCCAAAGTCAAGAATCCAACCAGTTAATTTCCTTTTAAGGTATTGATATTTTTCAATTAATTTCCTTGTATTACTCTGTTCTTGATGACCATATTGAAGAAACTATGATATTCCCTAACTCTTTTCAACAATTACATCCTTTAAACTTGATTCAGTTGATGCTGGTCAAAACTCAACTCGTCTCACCCACCCATTTTGTCACATCATATCATTTTTTTCCTCAAAACTTGTGCTACAAAACAAAATATATGAACACCAAATGATCAAATTCAGTTTTTATATTGATGAAACCAAAGAATTAGCATATTCCTAGAAATTATCATCAAGGAAACAGGAAAGTCTCGCTCACTTTACTTCATTATAGCTGTAGCATATTAGTAGTCGAGCACTTATGCATGTTGACATCTATATCATGGAGTGTCAAGGATTAGCAATGCTTCTGCCTGACGACGCAGAAGTACCAAAAATGTTCAGATCATAAACACATGCTTTTTATCATGGCAACATCATCTTCCAATAGGTGGATTGGATAAGAGGTCAAAATGGGTAGTTATGTAAGATGGTAAGGTTGGGTTGGTTTGACCCTGTATACACTTTTGACTTTACCACTAACTTATGATCACACTAATGTGATGAAGATGACTACAAAACTATTTTATTACAAACCAACAAAGGACTAAGGAGGCTTGTACATAGCACTTCAAATGCCTTTTAAGTTTTAACCCACTTGACCCATATCCTTTTAGCTTAACATATTTGAACCATTAAAGACAAAACACACCCCAAATCAATCCATTTAAAGGTGAACGGGTCAAAATTGCCACTTCAAGATTAGGGTGACGATAAGTGAATGATTAATTGTACTATAGTTCAAGACAAACCATTACGCCTCATGAGGCGAAGGGAAAACACCTCGAGGAGGGAACGTTTTATACTTCAGGAACAAGCAGCCTAAACAAATTGATCAACCTTTTTATGGCTCATTTCCGTTCTTTTGACTAATTTCAAAAGTCAATTAAACAATCTACAACACATCAAACTACACCAACTCATTAAAAAGATATAAAAATAAATCCAACCCACAAATCACCCATAGTTCAAAATCAATAACATATTAACATTAACCAAGATTTAAACTTTTAAAGACTCCAGATTGAACCAGATACAAAAACTAAAAAGATGAATATGAAATTATGGATATTATCATATATTCATATTGATCTATATAAAATTATGAACCAAGATTCATAACCATTCCAATCAAATTCAACATACAAATAAGAAAAAAAAAACTTACTTAAAATATCTTTTATGCGTTCAATACCCTCAGCAGATGGAACAATTCCAGGGCCACAATTAGCAAAAACATCTCTGCATGCATCATAAACCTTTTGAACTGCAGCAACTCCTTTATGTCTAGTTTTCCTCTTCTTCCTTTCACTTGACATTTTCTCCAAGCCCATTTGTAAATTATTATTCATACAACATGCACTCAAACCATCTTCTTTTTGTATCTAGGCCAATACTCAGATAAAAAAAACTAAACTTTAACAAAAAGACTCATATGGGTATCTTAAAAAACCAACAAAGATATCAACTTGTAACCACATGTTAACAAGGAAAAAAAAAAAGAATGAATGGTGGTGCTGGGGTGAAATGGTGTGATGATATTTTTAAGAAAAAGAACGCATGTTTTTATTAACAGAAGTTAGGATAGGATGCAAAGCGTCGGTTCACCGCGAGGCTTACGCCTCATGAGGCGAAGGGAAAACGCCACACACACATACTTCCAGCGTTGATTAGGCTCAATCACCATGGCTGCAATCGAACATGCCCTGCTAAAAAGTTTCCTAATAAACGAACACAGCATCAGTTAGACAACTAAAATAAACAACAAAGTAAATACAAAACATATTTCATAGCAACCTAAGCAGATCGTACCTGTTGAAGACCTGAAACATTAACGCAAAAACCATAAGTATGAAGCATTCAACAGATCTTTACACCCACGATCATCAAATAGCTATAAAACTTGAATTATTTTGTTTTTTCTGTCCAGTCTCACAGTTTTAAAAAAGACGTTGGACGGCCCATTTGACAGTGTAGAAGTCATAGTTACCAAAAACATAAACCATGTGATCAACGTTATTAAACCATAATGTTACTTATTATAGGTCACTCATCCATAACCGCTTGTTTTAATAAAGTGTGCGATTTATTTTGTTAGCATTTTACAAAATAATATCACATTTTTATATATAAATTGAACCTAGTTTGTGGTCAGAAACTAAGGGTTACCTTATCCCTGAAACTCTTCAAGGATGATTTTAGAGGATCGACACTGGAAAGCTTAACCGATTGAATCTTCCACTCGTCAGACAATTTTCTTATAACAACCATACTCGCTTTAAGATGCTCCAGATAAATGTCATCCTGTTTTGAGTTTTACAGTGAGAAACCGAGAAACACGAACAGATATATAAAGATCAATAACTAAGCATCTAAAATATCACTCATTATTTTAAATGAACCATGTTTTAGTAAGGTCTCATCAGTTTTAGCTATTACATTGTGGAACATATATTCATACGGAGGCAATGAAAACAACACAAGCATAAATAATTAAAACCAACGAAACTAAAAAAACAACATAAAGACTCACAATAATATCTTCATAATCTTCCATCTTTGATTTGGCATCACCTTACTTGCTTCCATATGAGACATGTTCTCCGAACCCTTGTAAACAGTGCTGAAGAAACACCAATATAACAGTCACTAAGATAGTAGCACAAGTAAAGACAGGATTCTTATTAATGATTCAATGACTATTACAAGACTCAAATAGCTACTGTTACAGCGCTTCGACTATAATCTAATTCTCGTAACTATGGTTCTCTCTTCCTCTGATTGTTCATCCCTTTCTTCGTCTGACCTCATGGGGTATTTATAGGCCACCTGAGGTCTTCTGTGATTGGTCGAGGAGGGAATGACAGCTGGCTGTACGATTAGGCCGTTGTCATTCGTTGCGCTGTTCCTTCGCTATTGGTCCACGTGTCTTTGTCTGTCCTTTCTTGTACTATTCTGTACCTCGTACCTGCAGGCGATCATGGAGCAGGAAATGGACGTCTCTTATTGGCTGGACGTCCCTTTCTTGTCGGTTATTAGCTGTCATGCTACGAGGTATCCCGCGCCGCTTTCTAGAAGCCCACGTAGGCCTGCTGTGCTGGCATATGTTGAGATGTGGGCCCGTGCGCTTGCGCGGTCTCATATCTCTTCAAGTCCCCCCAGTGTAGTGTGCTGTATGCGTTGCATGCAGGGCGCTGCACTAAAAGGAAAGAAAAGAGAAAAAGAAAATTTGTGTGTTTGTTATTATTTATTTTATTCGTTTAAGTTTGACTGCGCGCTGCGCGGTGATATTCCAAGTGGGATTCCTGCGCACGTCAGTAATTAATGCACACATCAGATGTGTCAGGGCGCGAGGCGGATGGGACAGGTTGGTAGCCGAAAAGTCTCTGACGGTTGTACTATTGCAGAGAGTGGTGGGTCCAACCTGTCGTTTCGCGTGCTCCTTGCCCTTCTCTCTTCTGACGTGGCATTTTCTTATTGGTAGGTCGTGCAACACGATTTGTAACCGTCCTGAAGGCACGTGACCTGCATATAAAAGGTTGCTCTTTCTTCCTTCCACTCTTACACTTCCATTTCGAACTTAGCCAAAAAGAAAACTCTTTCTCTCTGCCTCTTTCAATAGTTAAATTTCTTTTCTTAAGAACCTTCAAACTTTTATTATGGAGAACGTTGTTCAGGTCCCAAAAAAGAAACGTGGTGGGTCTAAGAGGAAGGATGACGGTTCTAAGAGAGGACCGCCACATGCCGGCGAAGTTACGGCGGTGTGGGCGAAGGGGGAATTTCGAAAGTTTAGGAAGGAATATGGGTTTCCTTCTAGCTATGGTGTTGAGGCTCCTGCCCCAGATAAAACCATACTTGAGCCTCCAGTGGGCAAGGTTGGGCTTTACGCCACGTACTTTAGAGATTGCAACTTTAGGGTTCCGGTAACCCGTTTCCTAAAGACGTTTATTCAGACCGTTGGGGTCCATGTTAACCAGATTCACCCTGGTTTGATGTCACGACTGATGTTCTTCGAGTTCTGCTGCCACTCCCAAAAGATTGAGCCCTTGGTTGACATGTTCTATGTCTTTTATTCTCTCTGCTTTGTGGAGAGTTGGCTATCTTGCCGTCCCCGCACAGGGGTGGCTCCCTGTGCCAAGGCAGGAGTGAAGAGCTTTCGCGACTGGAAGCCCAAGTTTTTCTGGATTAATGAGGGTGTTATTCCCCTGGTTATGGGTCGCCTGAACCCGGATGACGGTGCGCCAAAGGCGGTGCTGATTGATTACAAAGAACAGGACTGGTTCCAAACCCTTACGGCGCATCCAGTGGACTTGTGTGAGATTCCGGAGACGGCGCTGGTGATGGCAGGGATGAGCCTGAAGTACGATATTCAGGGGCGCAACCCTCACTTAACTGAAGATGGGAAAGGTATGTCTTGCCGTCTGTATTGCGCAGCGTGTTAACTTTGCCTTTT
The DNA here is from genome assembly GCA_032199755.1 of Ambrosia artemisiifolia. Lineage (NCBI taxonomy): Eukaryota > Viridiplantae > Streptophyta > Magnoliopsida > Asterales > Asteraceae > Ambrosia > Ambrosia artemisiifolia. The sequence goes on along the minus strand of CM063527.1, from coordinate 45,885,786 downwards.
ACTAAACCTCGTTTTTTCTCTTTATCAGATGTAGAGAGCCTGTATAGTTTATTGTTGGGTGGTGACAATATGGGGTTCGTCTTTCGGGAGCTTGCTGAGAATGAGCTCTACATTTTGGAGAAGGCCTGGGACACGCTCGTGCGGCCACAGTTGGAGGTTGTGGCGTCGGAGGGTGTCGGTGTGCCCTTGCAGATAACTGAGACAGGTGAGCCTTCTTCTCTTTTTGATAACCCCTCTCCGGTGAATATGTTCATGCGGACGGTTTATCCTTTTATTGTTATTTCAAGTGATGAGTCGTCTGACTCTGGTGCATCCTCTTCTCCGCGTTTGTCGCCCGCAGGCGGAGGCGAGAGGGAGGTACTGCCGACTTTCAACGCGGACGACAGCGGAGAAGAGACGGAGGCTGAAGAGTTTGTGCTTCGTCTAGTGAGGCAGCCAAGGACTGGGGTGGCGCGGGGTGGTAGTCGAGGTGAAGGTTTTGCTTTTATTTTAGACCATGAGGTCGTTAGCAGGTATCTTCAAAATTACAACCCTATTGAACGAAGCTACGTTGAACTTTCAGATGCGTTCACGGATGAGGGAACGGCTGCGCTGAAGGACATTACGGAGGGGGTGATTGTTCAGGCGCCGTTAACTGTGGAGACTGAAGTGGGTCAGTCTGCGCCTCAGCAGACTCCGCAGAAGAAGAAACGTTCGAGACGGAGCAAGTCTCATAAGTCTTCTACTGGTTCTTTGTCCCCTGCTGAAAAGAGACAAAAGCTGGGTGACTTGGTGCATAGCGCCGAGGACAGCTTGTTAGGTATGTTCTTTAGTGTCATGTCGCGTATGCTATGCGTTTTGTCTTTATTTCTCCCCTTTTTTGACTTATTGTTTGTTTTGTGTCGCTTGCAGCTGACCTGATGGGTGAAGGTGCGCCTAGTCATGTGACTGAGGCTGTTGTGCACGAGGATTTTACGGTGAACCCGACTGAGACTCAGGGGGTGCCCTCGCCAGATAAGCAGGTTGTTACTCCTCCTGTTCAGCCTCTTTCGTCCAGGACTCCGCCGCCGTCTCCTGTTCGTGAGGTGGTTCAACCCTCTCCACCGCGTCAGACGGCGCAGCTGGATGACCCCCCCGTCCCTATTGCTCCAGTGGTCACTGAGGCATCTATGGTTTTGGAGGGGGAGACCCATCGCGTGTCTCCGCCAGACATTAGTGAAGGGGACACAAGGGGCTTGCAAATCATGGACGATGACTCCAACGAGAAGCGTCCGGTCCCTGAATCTGAGGCTGGCTTTTCAGGGGCCAGCCTTAAGAGCGCGGATGTAAACCCTGGTGAAATTTACATCCCTTCCTGGCAGTTGACTACCAGCGCCAGGTTTGTGGATGTGAATAGTTGCCGGGAGCTGTTAGGTAATCTTGTGCCTCCCGCCGAGCGCGAGCACCAGGCCAATCGTCCTCATCAAGATCTTCTTGAGGACAACATGATGAGCCTGGCGAATTTGATCTCTACCTCCGCTGAGATTGCCCGGCAGTGGGGTTTCTTGGCCCATGAGCGTCAGGAGTATGACACTAAGTTTAATGAGGTATGCGCAGAGCGTGATAGGTTGGCGCAGGAGTTGAAGCGCGCTAAGTGGGATGCCGTGACTTATCGCGAGGAACGGGATAAGCTCGACAAGCACTTGTCTGAGCGAGAGCAGCAGTGGACAGCTGCCTGTGCTAAAACCAATCGTACTCTGGAGGTTGCAGCGCAGAAGCAGCAGGAGGCTGAGCGCTTGTGGGGTGAGGCGTCGCGTAAGATCTTGGACCTTAATGAAAAGTTGGATCAGCGTCGTGATGCCTTGCTTGAGGCTCGCGAGATGCTGAGGCAGAAGGATGCCAAGATTTCAGAGTTGGATACCAAGGTGGCGGGCTTAGAGGAGGCCAACCTGAAACTTGAGCAGCAGAACGCTGACCTTGAGGGGGAAGCGTTAGATGTCCGTGACGAGGCGCGCTTGGCGCATGAAGACCGGGAATGGCTTATGACTTGTTGTGTCCCGGAGGTTCGTCTTTTGCTCTTGTTCTTTATTTTCCTGTTGTTTTCCTTTGTTATGATGCTTAACAGGCTCTTATGTTTATTTTACAGGTCGCTTATCATGTGAAGAACTGTGATGAGGCGCGCCAGGCGGTTGCTGCTGTCAACGCTGCTGCCAAGTTGGTGGGGCGCAAGGCTGGGTTCCTCGAGGGGTTCCAGCATGCGAAAGATGGGAAGGCTTTAGAGCAGTTCCCTTTGTATAACAAGGACTTAGATGCCTTGTTTGAGAAGAAAACAGCGGAGTATGACAAGCTGAACATTGAGTTGGTGGACTTTGTTGTGAGCCATCGGGACCAACCAACGTGTCATACTCTGCGGTCGTCTTTCGAGAAGCAGGGCCTGACACACACGAGGCGCAAGTATGCCATGAAGAAGACAGATGCTGGTCCTCATGCGGAAGGCGACGCGCCAGGTCCAAGTGAAAGGTTGGACCTGTCTGGCTCAGAAGATGATTTTAGTGATGCTTCGGAGGGGGGCGGAGCGCCATAGGCCAAATGTGTATTTTGCTCTTTCATAGTTTTGTAATGACTTAATGGACAACATGTTTGTAGCTTTTTGATGTTAATGAAAATTTTGGTTATATTTATTGTTTTGCTGTGTCCTTTGTATGCCTTGTGTTTTTTCTGCTGTTGTGCAATGTTAGTTGCAGGCTGACCAGCTGACGCTGTGGTTCGGCTATGTTGCGCCTTAGGTATGGCCTTAGGCAGTTGCCACTTAGCGTTGTGATTGTTTGGTTTGAAACGTTGTGCCTTAGTCGTACAAGTTTTAGTGGCGCGCAATATCTGGGCTGTATGGCGCGCCTGTTTAGGAGATTGCAGCTTATCGTTGCAATTTTTTAGTTTTAGACATTGTATCTTAGCCATACAATGTTTAAGTGGCGCGCGATATCTTAGCCATATGGCGCGCCTGTTTAGGAGATTGCAGCTTATCGTTGCAATTTTTTAGTTTTACACATTGTATCTTAGCCATACAATGTTTAAGTGGCGCGCGATATCTTAGCCATATGGCGCGCCTGTTTAGGAGATTGCAAGTTATCTTGCAATTTTTTAGTTTTGGGCATTGTATCTTAGCCATACAATGCTTAAGTGGCGCGCGATATCTTAGCCATATGGCGCGCCTGTTTAGGAGATTGCAAGTTATCTTGCAATTTTTTAGCTTTAGACATTGTATCTTAGCCATACAATGTTTACGTGGCGCGCGATATCTTAGCCATATGGCGCGCCTGTGTAGGAGATTGCAAGTTATCTTGCAATTTTTTAATTTTAGACATTGTATCTTAGCCATACAATGTTTAAGTGGCGCGCGATATCTTAGCCATATGGCGCGCCTGTTTAGGAGATTGTAAGCTATCTTGCAATTTTTTAATTTTAGACATTGTATCTTATCCATACAATGTTTAAGTGGCGCGCGATATCTTAGCCATATGGCGCGCCTGTTTTAGAATTTGCAAGTTAATATATGTAACGATGTGATGGGTAATGGAATAGAGGTTTGGGTTAGGGAAAGAAAAACGATCGTCATATTAAATGGCTAAACAGCCTTCATTACATAGCGCGCGGTGATTACATATAACATTTTCTTAGTTGTGCTGCATTCCACGTGCGTGGAATCAGCTTATCTTCTAATGTTGATAGCTTATATGCTCCTTTCCCTAACACTTCGGTGATGCGGTATGGACCCTCCCAGGTGGGAGTGAGCTTGCCTGCTGGAAGCACTCCGCTTGCTTCGTTGTTTCGGAGGACAAAGTCGCCGACTTTGAAGGTGTTCAGTTTGACCTTGGCGTTGTAGTACTTTTCCAACTTCTTTTTGTAGTTGGCCTCCTTTATTGCTGCCAAGTCTCGACGCTCCTCCAGTAAATCCAAGTTGGTGCGCAGCTCTTTTTCGTTGTCGGTATGGCGCGCGGACAGGACTCTTGCTGAGGGGCAGCCTATTTCGGCCGGAATGACTGCTTCGGAGCCATAGGTGAGGCTGAACGGGGTTTCGCCGGTGCTCGTTTTTGTTAGCGTTCGATTAGCCCATAGCACGCTCGGTAACTCCTCCGCCCAAGCTTTTCCCTTCGTCCCTAGGCGCGCTTTGATGCCTTCGACGATGCTCCTGTTGGCGCGCTCAACCTGGCCGTTACCCTGTGGGTGGGCGACTGATGTAAAGATGGGCTTGATGTGCAGCTCTGCGTACCACTTTAGGAGTCCCCGATCCGCGAATTGTGTTCCATTGTCTGTGACAATTTCCATGGGTAGGCCGAAACGGCAAATGAGGAACTCCCAAATGAATTTCTTTACCTGGCTTGCGTTGATCTCTGCTAACGGCTTGGCTTCTATCCACTTCGTGAAGTAGTCAATTGCAACGATCAGGTATCTTCGCTTGCCTGTTGTCATGGGGAATGGTCCTACCAAGTCGATGGCCCATTTTTGGAATGGCCATGCGGATGTTACTGGTATTAAGTCATTTTTGGGGCGCATGGTGTTCGGCGCGTGGCGTTGGCAAGAATCGCATCGTCGAATGGTTTCTAGCGCATCCAGATGCATGCCAGGCCAGTAGTAGCCGGCGTTCATGATCTTTGCCACCACCATGCGCGGCCCCGCATGTATACCACATATCCCCTCGTGGATTTCCCTGATGAGGTAGTCTGCGTCTGTCCCATCGACACACTTCAGCAATGGCCCCAAGTAAGATTTTCGATACAACACTCCGTCTTGCATTTGGTACTGTAGCGCTTTGTGTTGTATTTTTCTTGCCTCTGCGCGCTGACTTGGCAGTGTGCCTGTAGTGAGGTAAGAGATGATTGGGGTCATCCAGCTGTCAATACCTACTTGAATTACGTGGACCTCTTTAGGTGGTACTGAAGGCTCGGCTAGCACTTCCACGCGGACCTCTTTTGCTAAATGGCCAAAGTTTGTGGATGCCATTTTGCTTAGAGCGTCAGCTGGTTTATTTTGGCTGCGACTGATGTGGTCGATGGTGCAACTTGAGAAAGTAGCCATTAATTCTTTCGCGTGGCGAAGGTATGTTGCCATGGATGGGTCTTTGGCATCATACTTCCCGGTGATTTGTCCCGCTACCAACATGGAGTCTACATGCGCGAAGACGTGCTTGGCGCCCAGTTTTTGCGCGATGCGCAGGCCTGCAAGGAAAGCTTCGTACTCAGCCTCATTGTTCGTTGCTTTGAATTCTAGGCGGATTGCGTAGGTGAATTCGGCTCCGTCAGGGTGGACTAGCCTGACCCCCGCCCCTGCGCCATCTTCGTTTGAGGCTCCGTCTGTGTATAAGTTCCAAATAGCCTTGTCTTCACATTGTTGCTGTGGGCCTTGCTCAGCCTTGCACTCTTCTATTTTTTCTTGTGGTACCTCGGCGATGAAATCTGCCAGGACTTGTCCCTTGATTGCTGGTCTGGACTTGTAGAAGATGGTATGTTCGCCTAACTCGATTGCCCACTTTGCCAATCTCCCGGACAGCTCTGGTTTGGAGAGCACGTTGTTCAGCTTGTAGTCGCTGAGCACGTTGATTGGGTGTCCTTGGAAGTATCGGCGCAGTCTGCGCGATGCATGTACTAGGGCTAGTACCGATTTCTCCATAGTCGTGTACCTGGTCTCTGCATCTGTCAGAACTCTGCTGATGTAGTAAATTGGGGTTTGGACCAGTTTGCGATCCACCATGAGCACTGCGCTTACCGCTTTTTCTGTGGCGCATAAATACATTGTTAAGGGCTCTCGTGGTAGGGGCGCAGTGAGCGTTGGGAGATCCATTAGGCAGGCTTTCATGTCTTGAAAAGCCTTCTCTGCTTCGCTGGTCCATTTGAACTGGTTCTTTTTCAGGCAACTCTTTAATGTTTCAATGAACGGGATGGATTTGGTCGCGTGGTTGGAGAGGAACCTGTTGATGGCGACCAAGCGTCCATTCAGGGTTTGGACATCCTTCAGCGTTGATGGAGATGGCATTTGTGCTATGGCTTGAATTTTTTCTGGGTTTGGTCGAAAACCGTCTTTGGTGACGATTACCCCCAGAAACTTTCCCTCTTCCATTCCGAATGCGCACTTGCTCGGGTTTAGTTTCATGTGGATCTCTTTCAAGTGCTTGAAGGTCTCTTCAATGTCCTTCAACATCTGATCCTCTTCTTTGCTTTTGATGACTAAGTCATCTACATAGACCTCGAGGTTTTTGCCAATTTGTAGCGCGAACGCGCGATCCATCAGCCGTTGATAGGTGGCTCCTGCATTCTTTAGCCCAAATGGCATCTTTGTGTAGCAAAAGACACCTTTGTCTGTTCGGAAAGCAGTCTTGTCCTCGTCCTCGGGTGCCATTTGGATTTGGTGGTAGCCTTTGTAGGCGTCCAAAAAGCATTTGAATCTGAATGGCGCGAGGGAGTCGATTTTCAGGTCTATTTCCGGCAAAGGGTAGCAGTCTTTTGGGCAAGCTTTGTTGAGGTCAGTGTAGTCCACACACATCCTCCAGCTTCCATTACTTTTCTTGACCATGACTGGGTTTGCGACCCAAGTTTGGTATCTGGTTTCACGAAGGATCCCTGCCTTCAGTAGCTCATTTACTTGCTCGTTCATTGCTTTGGCTTTTTCGGCGCCCATGCTTCGGCGCTTTTGCGCGATCGGCTCAACCGAGCGGTATGTGTTAAGCTTGTGCTGGGCGAGCTCTCGCGGGACCCCCACCATGTCTGATGGTTGCCATGCGAAAACGTCCAAGTTCTTTCGCAGGAGCTGTTTTAGTCGCTCCCGTGTGCTCTCTGAGATAGCGGCCCCTAGGGTTACCGTTTGTTCTGGGAATTTGGTGTTAAGGATCCATTTTTCCGGCTCAGTGCGCGGGGTGGCCTTCAGCATTTTGGCAGGGTGTGGCTCTTCTGTCATAGCGCACTCTCTGTTGGCCCATATGATTGCTACGCCCGTTGGTGTTGGGAACCCAATGGCTCCGTGTATCGTTGACGGTACCATGTTATAAGCAGCCATTGCGTCTCGCCCTAAAATGATGTCATAGGTAGACTTTGTTGGCACCACGAGGAAGGTGACATCTTCTGTTCTCGAATGCGCTTTGTCCCCCATCGTTAGACGGAAGGAGATTTCCCCTAGAGGTGATATGACTTCATTTGAGAAACCCATGATAGGGGAGTTGACTGGGCGCAGGCGTTGCTTGTCTTCCTCGTCTAGGAGGTTAAAGCATTGCTCGTACATTATGTCAGAGTTGCTCCCTGTATCCACCAGCGCGCGAGTGGTTCGATAATGATCGAAAACGGCTGTGATAACCAGTGCTCGGGTGGATGAAGGTCCGCCCTTGACTGTTGGGAAACGTACTTGTTGTTCTTTCCACTCTGCCACTTGGTCAGGCTTTCTTTTTGCTTGCTTTCTTCTGTCAGAGTGGATCATCAAGCTAACATTTTTGATCTTCTTTTGGGGTGGCCCTTCTTGCTGCTTACGCTCGACATTTCTTAGCAAGTGCCCAAGTTTTCCTGACTTTAGGGCCTCTTCGATTGCTTGCTTCAGCTGATAGCATTTATCTGTGTCGTGCCCGATGTCTTGGTGATAGGCGCAGAACTTTCCTGGGTCTAAGTTATCTCGTCTTTTGATCACCTTGGGTTCTGGGAAAGCTACGTTTTCCGTTGCTAACACCTGCGCTGGGGTTTTCGTGAGTGGGGTCCAATTGTTGTGACTCCTTCTTCCTGACCTGTGGTCATTCTGTATGTTTCCCTTGTGGTCTTGGACTTCAATGGGTTTGGTATCTGTTTGGGCGCCTCCTTGGAGTCGGTTCCAAACAGAGCCTCTTCCCCTTCTGTCCTGTCGACCATGTCTGGTGCGCGCAGCTTGTGCTTGTACGTCCGTGTATTGAGGTGCTTGCACCCGGTTCCAGACAGACAGTTCTCTTTCTGTTTTTGCATATGTTTTAGCCCCCTTCATGATTTCATCCCATGTGTTGGGCATGCCAGTGCAGCCTGCTAGCGTGCGGATGAGGGAGTCGCATCGTACTCCCTGGGTGAAGGCTGCTTTCATAAGCTCGAAGCCGATGGGCCCGATCTGCAGAGCTTCCCTATTGAAACGGGTGATGTAATCTTCGATTGACTCATTGTCTCGTCTCCTGACTTGCAGGATGTCAGTTGAGTCGCGCTCAATTCTTTTGTTTTGACTGAAGTGGTCTGCAAACTTGTCTGTCAATTCTTTGATGTTGTCTATTTTCCCATTTGGTAGGCTGTCAAACCATACTCGCGCAGCGCCCGTGAGCGTCTGCGCGAACATGTGACACAATGCTGGCAAGCTCCACTGTGCACATTTTCCTGCAACCTCGAATGTCCTCAGGTGGTCGTCTGGGTCCCCTGTTCCGTCAAACTTGCCTAACGTACTTGGGATTTTTGTTTTGGGTGGCAGGGGTGCCAGCGCAATGCGCGGGGTGAACTTTGACTTTTCCATGAACGATGGAGGATAATATGGTTTGGTTAGGTCGTCATCACCGGTCATAAAGTGCCCTCGCGCAGCGGTGTTGCTTAAGGGCTGGCTTATGTCACGCGTGAAGCGACTTTGGGACTCGTCTGAGTCTTCTCTCCATGTGGGGTCAGTTTCATGGTTGCTTCCGCCATTGTTTCTTGCTGCGTTGGACGGTCCCTCGCTGTAGGAAAGCGTGCGGGCGGCCTCCCTGAGTTGTTGGTCCTTCAGTTTTTGGAAGTATACACGCTTCAGGGCTTCCTTTTGCTGAGTATACCATACCTCCGGACTAACCATCGGCGCGGTATTCTCAGCTGGGGAAACCTGATTCGTTTCAGTGACAAACTGGAAGGAAGGGGTCTGTCTTGTCCCTGAGGATGGGGTGACAGTTGGACCCGTGTTTGTCGTCTGTTGCTGAGCGTCTGCTGTGTTCCCCGACTGGCCGGTGCCTCCCTGGGCAACGTCGGTGTCGGAGACAGCATTTGTGAAGTTTGGTAACGGTGGTACGAGAGACATAGTTACTGTTTTTGAGAAATAGAAGTTTTTAACGTTCTTGTATGCTCAAATAGACGGATGGCGCCAATGAAGAAACACCAATATAACAGTCACTAAGATAGTAGCACAAGTAAAGACAGGATTCTTATTAATGATTCAATGACTATTACAAGACTCAAATAGCTACTGTTACAGCGCTTCGACTATAATCTAATTCTCGTAACTATGGTTCTCTCTTCCTCTGATTGTTCATCCCTTTCTTCGTCTGACCTCATGGGGTATTTATAGGCCACCTGAGGTCTTCTGTGATTGGTCGAGGAGGGAATGACAGCTGGCTGTACGATTAGGCCGTTGTCATTCGTTGCGCTGTTCCTTCGCTATTGGTCCACGTGTCTTTGTCTGTCCTTTCTTGTACTATTCTGTACCTCGTACCTGCAGGCGATCATGGAGCAGGAAATGGACGTCTCTTATTGGCTGGACGTCCCTTTCTTGTCGGTTATTAGCTGTCATGCTACGAGGTATCCCGCGCCGCTTTCTAGAAGCCCACGTAGGCCTGCTGTGCTGGCATATGTTGAGATGTGGGCCCGTGCGCTTGCGCGGTCTCATATCTCTTCAAGTGCCAAAGAGACTCAACTTTTAGACCTACAATGTTGAATACATCAACAAATTAACTAAAACATCAAATTCATCAACAAATTAACTAAAACAAGAGCAAAATAAAGTGGATGATACACTAATACCTCAAACCACCATAAAGTTGTCTGATTTGCTTAAAAGTTTAGAAATTTGTGGCTATAAAATAATGGATCCTCTAGTAGATTTAAAGGGAGGAATCGTGATATCTATGGATGGTTTCAGTCTGCTCACATTCATATAGCATTAAATTGACCAATGAAGTTCAGGCAATTGATCGATTCATGAGTGCGCATTCAATTGCCAGTTATTAATGCCTTGTAATCCCTCCGGTGGGTCTTAATTCAACGTATTAATATGTATATATGTAATAATATAGTATAGATAACATTTGATAGATAAGGACTTGGTTAATCTTTCTAAGCTGCATTAATGACCTGTATAATAGGCTTTGAAGTTTGTGAGTATGGGTATAAAGGAAAGAAAATGGGTAAAATTTGGTGATTTATACATGTGTCTCTTCACATACCATCTTAATTTTGCCAAGTTTGACATCTTTGCCCATTGCTCCCTCTTTATAATGTAGTACTAGTAAGATTGCCCGCGCGTTGCCGCGGGTAATTATGTATTTTAGGTGCATGTTGTGTGGCAAATTTCACGTAATTTATTTTTAATATTAATTTGCTAAGACAACTAATATATCAATTCACAAAAAGTAATTGATTATAAACCAAATTATTGATGTAAAAAAATAACAATGTAAGATATGGTAGACGACAATATGAATACGTAAATCATTACAAAACTTAATCTTCAAATTTGAAGTTATATCATACACAAAATGCCCAATTTCAACTTCACATCTTGTTCGTTTTCATGGATTTAGCTGTGATGTAACCATTAGGGCTGTGCAACGGTTCAGAACCGGACCAAACCGAATCGGACCGAACCGCAAACTGTTTATTCCAAAATATGAGAACCGGAACCGGAACCGATAATTACTAAACGGTTCGGTTCCAAAACCGGGTGAAACGGTTCTCATGAAATGGTTCTAGACCGGAACCGGTTGTCAATAAAATCCTAAAATTAATATTAACAATTAAATTAAAAAATAAACAAAAACAATGATTTTACTTAAAAAAATTATCAACAGTTTGTGTTAACCATGGTTACTAAAAGTATAGCAGTTTACGTATCAAAATATGTTTTGTTCGGATCAGATCATTCTTTTTATACAGATTAAACGGGTCAGAACAAGTTGTGCTGACTGCTAACCATCACATAAGGCAATACTCTACATTCCTACCAAGTAAAACAATTTAAAAGTGTTAAGAACTACAAAGAAGGAAACATCACATTCTATTTCAAACTAATAATAGAATATTTAAATATTTAATTTAATTCAAAACGGTTCTAACGGTTCTTAACCGGACCCGTCGGTTCTAACCGGAACCGAACCGGGAACCGATTATGCCAAAATATGAGAACCAGAACCGGAACCTATAACATTAATTCGGTTCGGTTCTAGCGGTTCCGGGTCGGTTTCAAAGTTTTCACGGTTCGAAACCGTTTATTGCTCACCCCTAGTCACCATCTCAATTTCTTTTGATAAAAGAGTGGCCATGACTTGATACTTAACTTTAATGTCTTTCCTTTTTAATTATATATTATACCCAACTACACCTGAATCTTGTATTGCTTTTTGCATTTTCATTTCCAACTCATTATTCTCATTACAGAAGTGGATCAGTTAGTAATTAGGCCAATACATGTAAATATATGTGCAATCTTCAATTCGTCAAGTAAAAGCACATGTAACCAGAAGAATATGCAATTGTTTTTATAAGAATAACTTGTCCTCACTTGCCTCTTCAGGTTTAGAAAGTCGATCAGATGGCAGTACCTCTTTTTAGTGTCATTGTGGCAAGGTTTTTATTACTCAACTATGAATACCCAATACAGCAAGAAGCCAAGAACGGACCTACAAAACAAGAAAAGAAAAGGACTATACACCATCTCAAAAACAACAGTATCAAACCATTACAACGCCCCACTTACGGTGTGCGCATATAATGTATATATGTGTGGCCCTTGGGAGGCAAAAATAAAGTTGCACTAGTTTTAACGTTATTTTACTAATTTCGTGAAAATAACGTTAAAAACGACGGACGGTTAATCGTGCATCATGTGGTGGCGTGGATAGCCTAAAGGCAAAGGGGTACATGCACCGATTGGGTTTGTCCCGATTGCTAAGTGTTTTGTGCCTTATGTCCAAGGCTTGATACCAAACCACATCGAGCCGGGGGTCTCACTGGAAGCAGCCAGCTCTCTATTCTTAGGGGTAGAGGTAAGGTTGTCTACATCTTACCCTCCTCAGACCCTACATTAGCTTGGCTATAGGTGGGATTAACTGAGTATGATGATGATGATGATTTGATATACAGAGAAACGTCATTTCCTTTATGTCTTCAAGAGCTTTAGTTATTGAAGTACCCTTCCATTAAAAATCTTGTCCTTGCAAATGCTCCATATTCTCCAAATGGTAGTGTTGAACATAATCAGTTGCCTTCGAGTCTTGTTCAAGCTCCACTCTTTACCATAATGGATTATCGAGTTGACTCCATCAGTTGTATTTGGACCACCCCGTTATGTCCCTCCTTCCATTCCCATATAACTTCATCATTAGTGATTTTCTGTTGCGAGAGAATGTTCATCATCAAAGAAATTTCAGACCACTACACATTCATGTTCGGAAACCTAATTGATAGAAGTGCCTCCTATACCCTGTCCAAATGGTCACAAGAATCCTACAATATAGTTGCGTTTTCAAGTTGCGGTAAAACGTCATCTCATCTTGATGGCTTGTTCATTAATATTTTAGTTTCGGCGACAATGATTTGAAAAACTAAATTTGTTAACTTGCAATTGTTTAAACAACTTAGATAATTTAAAATCTTAAATGAATTCCATAAACTAATCTTTTTTTTATTTATTCATGCAAAACAAGTTAGAAATATTTACATTACAAAAAAATACATGCACGTTTATATAACATAAATATTTTGGTCAAACTCTTTGCAACTTATAATGTAATACTTTAAATAAAGCATTGATATATCTATATATGTTATAACCAAAATAATAATTAATTGGTCGAAGTGCAGTTTTGCTCAAGAAGTAGCAAGACAAAACTCATATTGTTACATCCTCTTTGTTTAAATAAAAACAGTCGCCATAAGCTTTCTAGAATATATAGACCAATCAATTCAGTTAAAAACATAACATCAAGTGTATTTAAGATCTTAAACCAACAAGAAAACTGAGAACTTATCTTATATGTTGAGACGTGCGTGAAAAAAAATTCCCGTCCTACCGGAAAAAACAAGCGGCCGGCTATGGGTGTTAATAATGATGGCATGTCGAACCGGTGGCTATCGGTACGATGATCTCGCAACTCGTGAGGGCTATTTAAATGGTTTTGGCAATCGGGATAAAGCTTCTTTTCACAAAGGTTTAATGAGATGAATCAGAGAGGTAGCGATAGTCGGTTATAAGGACTGATCAAGCTTTCCATCTCGTATTCAATTCAATTTATTATTCCATATTATTAATTCTAAATGTTTTAATAAAATCACAATGGAACCAAACGTTTTCCTTTAAACCACCACTTATTATACCAATAACTGAATTTCTAATTGATTTGCAGATATAAATTACCTGCAACGGTTTCAAAAGAAAAGTGCTTAATCTTCCTAGAAAGAGTTGCATTAGTGATTTGTATTATTACCATCAAATGTTGTACTCAATGGCATCAATGAAAGAAAAGGAGTAAATATTAGAGACTTATACTTGTGGCTTTTGAGATGCCATCTTAAAATGGTTGTGAAATGACCATCAAGGTCATGTTTGGTACTTTATAATTTATACATCTAATAAACCAAAGCCATTTTAATGACATGGCACTCAAAGAGGCATTCTCCTCTTTGAGTGTGCCATTTGTCATCCCATGTGGCATTGAGATATATTAGGAAAAAATATTTAAAAATAAAATTAGATTTTTCTCTCTTATGTTTCCTCTCATAATTTTTAAACGTTAATATCTTTTATATACGAGATTTTTTAAAGAAAAAAATTACACCAAATTAACAAGCGTTTTATTATCTTTCCAACGAGTACCATAGTGCTATATAAAAACGGAGAAAAAAAACGATTATTTTTTGTGGGGTTTTGTTTATACAGGAAAAAAACACAAAGTGTTCAGGTAAATCATTAATCATGTATATGCAATTCATTGATTATGTTCAAATCAGTAAATATGAATTCTATTTTCAACATGCGTTAGCATTTGAGTTATACATTGTTTTAGGTTAGATATTAATATTAGAGTTATACATTGTTTAAGGTTAGGCATTAACATTGGAGATACATTTTTAATTGTTTTAGGTTAGGTGCTACCCGAAGCTTTCTTGCATGTAACTATAAAGCGAATCATTCTATTTCATATGTAAAATTAATATGTCATATTAGATTTCTCAACCCCGGGACGTTCCCGGGGTATAATCTAGTGTAGTATAGAATAGATAGATATAGATAATAATCAAAGTGTGGAGTCGATTTACTTGTAATCTCTCTTATCATAAGAAGCAAGAAATTATAATTTACAACATTAAAAGAGGCCCATGATTCACTTGAGTTATAGAAGCCCATGGAGCCCATGTTCCAGACCAACAAAAAGCTACTATTTAACGTTTAAAAACAGCACAAATGAAGCCCAAATAAATAACATATGGTTTACAGAAGTTTCATTTTAAATGCTTGTTGATTGAAGGGCATATGGCTGGATTTTCAACCTGGCTTGATCTATATACCATAAACAATTATGTGTTATTTGGCTATATAATAATTGAGGGAAAAAAACCCAAAAGTAACCCTTCTCTTTGAATATATCATATCGTATTAAAAGTCTGGGGTTGAATACAGGGCAATTCTTAAATATCGTTTGGTGATCCCCATGTACCATGAAGATGAAGTCTGTCCGATTTGCCGTAAGGCATGTTTGGACAAATACGGGGAACACGCGGTTCACTGTAAGGAGTTGCCTGGCTTCAAATATAGGCATGACTGGGTCCGGGACGTTCTTTGGGACATTTTAAGAAGGGCTGGGATCTCAGCCAAGAAAGAGGCTCCCGTGAATTTCCTCTCGGACCCCGTAGAGGGGAGATCCACCCTACGTCCAGCAGACCTGCTTGTCTTTGGGTGGGCCGGGGGGAAACACGCTTGTGTCGATCTAACAGGTGTATCTCCCCTGGTTGGTTTGAGGGATACTGGTTTTGTAGCAGGGCAAGCGGTGCGAAAAGCAGAGACGAAGAAAATTGAGAAGCATGCTAAAGCCTGTGAGGAGAACCAACACGTTTTCGTACCCCTGACATTTGATACCTTTGGCTCCTTGGCACCGGAAGCAATCCGTTTCCTGACCAGAGTCCAACGGGTTATTCATAGCAGTGTCTCAGCTCCGGGGGGGGGGGGGGTAGGGGTTCGTTTTTAGTAGGTTAGGGTTTGCTGTCCAGAAAGGGGTGGCGGCGCAGCTTGTTGCCCGGCTACCCGCTATCTTGATGTAATTTTTCACGTTTTTTATTGAATAATAAAAGATCCTACTGATTCACAAAAAAAAAAAAAAAAAAAAAAACCCTTAAGGACTATAAGGTCTTGGGTTCGAATCTCACAATGGGATTTTACTCATAATTATGAGTTTTCTCCTGAATTTGTGACTTGATGGTGGAATATGATCGCGTGACAACACCGGTGGCACGATGATACTCCAGTGATTCGTGAGTGATTCTAATTTTCCGTTCAAAAAAATCCTTTATATTCTAGCCATGTGATACACTCACTTATTCAGTTATTTGACTTAAATCCCATTTAATGCATATGTTTATGTCCTACCTGAATTATCGCCATACCATACTTGAATGCATTGTCTCGTATCAACTTTCACTTTCATATTATAAGTGTCTGATGATAAAACACGTGGTTTTGTTTTCGACGTGTTTCAAATTGTTAACATTTGATGCAATTTTTAGTATACATCCGAGCCAAAAATACGTATGAATGTTTTTGGTTGAATTGGTATGCTTAATTAATAAACATATAGATACACATAGAAACATCCTAAATTGATTGCAAACAACTAAAGTTAGGCAAAAATAACATCTTATGTATGTTATGTTTTACCAAAATAAAGAGTAGTTATTGAGAGAGACAAAAATTAAGCGCTTTCGTCGTACTTACATTCGCATGTTACTCTTACTTATAAGGTTGTAATTTATTTATTCATCAGAGAAATATGTATTACCTACAAGTTATTATAAGCTACTAGTGTTGTGTTATATTTCTAACATCAGTCGCTAAATTACAATTCGAGAAAAAAGGATGCTCAAACTTAGCATGAATTAAGACTTGAGACAATATGGCCGTTAACAATATGCTTAAAGAAAATATGGGGAAAAAGTACAAATCAATAAAATGCATGGAGATTGGATTGGTATGCTAACAAGTTGTCATCTATGATGATAGAGTGAAATTGAAGACTAACTAGCAGCAGCGGAATTTGAACATTAAATTGAGAGGGGGCAAAAATCAAGTATATGTGGACCTGTTTGAATAAAACTTTCATCCAATCGTTAAAAAAATTAACAGTTGCAATGATATGTTTGAAACTAAAAAAACCTTTTATTTCTTTGTAAAGATAACAAATAAAAAAGATAACAGATCATTATACACTCTTCTACTCTTATTTTCTAAGGGGCTATTTGGTAAGCCTCTTAATGAGGCTCTGAACTATTCAGCGCTGAATGCAATGGTTAAGGCTAAACCATTAAGATTTTGGATGTTGCTGAACTATTAAGCACCGAACCATTAACCACTGAACTAGGCTGAACCTTAATAAAACTCTCCTAGCAATGTGGGACAAGAAAATTAACCATTAAAAAGTCCAACTTAATGATTCAGCACTTAACCATTCAGACCTCTTAATGATTCAGCACTTAATCAACTAAACAGCCCATAAGATGCCATAAAAACTAGTCATCATCTTCTATCTTCTACTAACTCAGGTCGTCTGTCCGCAAACTAAAAAACGACTATTTACTATGTATATTCACTAGTCTCTTCTCTTCTACCGTACATCAGAAACTCGGCCGGCCCGAGGGCCACTCGTAGTTCCACGATGTTTGCCTTGTATCATAATGCAGAACTATTTTAAGCAAAAAAAACTATGGAGGTCACACCCCCCCCCCCCTATCCTCTGCCACTGTTAATTAGTAATATGATCTACGGGTGATGGGTTGTAGACTCGTTGAAGACATCGAATGGAAAAGTCCAACTGTTATGTCATATGCTAATCATATGAAAATGCATGTCTCGACGTACTCAGTTCAACTCAATGTAACTTATATAAGCATTGCGGTTGAATCAAAACGTAAAGTAAATCAAATTGATATCGTACATTTATAATTTAACATACCAAAAATTCATAAAGCATTAACTTATATTTGTAGTCAAAAGGGACTCATTATAGCCTTACAAAAAAAGGGGGCAACCATGAGTGTTTTTTAAAGTGAAAAACATAGTAACTCAAATTTATACCGTCGAATGAAAATGTATTATATTTGACCACACTCAATTTAAGACGTAACGTAAACATATTATATTTGAGATGACTCGTTCCCAAAAAAAATGTGCGTCCAAAAGTAAGCCAACTCGAATTTATACCGACACGTACATAAAAATCCACACGTAAAAAGTTTTATTTTAACTAAATAAACAAAATGGGTAAACTCGAAACTTTAGAAACTCAATGAGATCAACGACAAATTAGTTTTTTAAATATGAAACTAGAGAATGAAAAACATTGAAGATAATAATTATTAAACCTTATAAACTTAAGGAATTAATCCTCAAAGGATAGAAATGCCAATAAACAAAAAGCGCAAATCAGTAAAAAGTTTATGGGAGCCATTCAGCCAGGATTTGTTTGCACGGGTTCAATTCAGGGGTGATGATCGTGATTTTAGTATAAAAAATACATGTGGGTAGACCACTGCTAACAGTGTAATATGCATGAAACTAGGCATAGACGTGACTCTTTAATCGGTGTCAATGTGTCATGACATCAACAACAGATGTCTTAAAAGTTGTGCTCTAAAATTCTGACAAGTTAAAAAATTTGGACAACATAACTTTTTCTTATAAACCAACCAATGATTGTGGGGTCGTTGTATGTTTGGGGTTTTCCGGTCTTTAGTTGGGCCTATATATTTATATATGCAGAGTTTTGCCGTTAAAAAACAAAACAACCAATGATTGAATTATCGTTCAAAAAAACCTTGGATCAAAATCAAGTATGGATGCCATCTGATTGGGTACGGGCGTACGACTAGTCTCACGTATATATCTGGTTGTCAGGGCCGTCCCTGAAATTTTAAGTGCTCGAGCATTTGTTTTAGGTCTTTTAAGCAATGTTTTCATTATTGAAGCGGACGTTAAACCGGTGTCCTTACCAGTTCCCTAATCAGACCGGTCAAACCGAATATAGAACTGAAAGTGTTGTAATAATTATAAATTTAATATGTTTGGCTAATTGGCTCATAAAAGAACCACAATTTCTTAAAATTCCATAATAACTTGAAGGACTATTATTTTATGTCTAGACTTTAAAAGTTTTTTAATAAAATGAATTTGACTTTCACCATGTGCAAAAGCGTGAGACAATTACTTTTTTGTAATACTACTATGTATTAAAATTTACTGCAAAGGCTACAAAGTTATTGTACCACAACACAAATATCTAGTAACACACTTCAATTTTTTTTTTAATTCTGTCGTATCCTTCCAATCTAGTTTTTCATGTATAACTCGTCTTCTTCCTTATCTACTCTTCACCTTCTTGCGTTTATATCTAGTATGTTCAAGATGAGATCTTTTTTTGGATCGAAAACAGAAAGAAAATACTTGTAGAAAGAAAACACACGTCCCCACTCAATGTGCCCCTCCAGAAATTGGGCCCGGGTCGGGAATCCTCCCCGCACCCTCTCATAACCGGCCCTGCTGGTTGTAAAATCTTATCTCATACTTAATTCATTACTCGTCAGATATCAAGCATACCTATCGAGTATATCTGTTAGTGTTTAAAATAATACCCTTTGAGATTTTTATGTCTGTATATATTTTTGTTGTCTCTTGTAATTTTATGTTTTCAATCTATGCAATATATTAAATTATGATAAATAACATACATATCATCGATAAATATATTTAGAAAAGTAAATATATAATAACATTTATAATATTCTAAAAACCAAAGCTTTTATGCAATGGTGAGTTGTAACTTGTGCTTAATTGATGTTTTATGCTTCACATGGTTATACCATGTGTATTGAAGGTTGTACAATGAACAACATCCACACATCTGCCTCTCTCTCCAGCAGCAACACCTCATCATCTACCTCCACCTCTTATCTTTTTCTCCACACCTCAAAAGTTCATTGTTTTCTTCCACCTCTTAGCTCTCTCTCCTGCCTCATCAAGGATTCGCTAATTCGTAGAAACATCCAAATCAGCTCCAACCTGTGTCTCCTATGCGGAGAGTTACCTGAAACAATCGAGCATTTGTTTGAGTACATTTGGCAGATTATGTCTCTCTGGTGCAAGCTGTCATCGGTTTACGCTTTCAGTTTTATTAATCTGCTACAGGTGCACCGATATGTCAATGGTTCCAAAGGTAGGAAGAAGGCCATACACGCTGTTGCCTGTTGTCCTCACGGTTGTTTGGAGTCTATGGAAACTCATAAATGACGTGTTATTCAATAGTAAACAGGCCAACATGTCGACAGTGATTGAAGAAATAAAATCGCTAAGCTTCCTATGGGTTAAATATCTGTTGGTGTAATGTTATTCTGGCTGGATTGTGCAGCCAATGTCACTGGTGATATGCTGCAACTGTTTCTCTAGCATCTTGCTGAGCAAATTGTTTTTTTATATTATAAGATTTGTTGTCATTTTCAAAAATAAAAACCACTTGCTTTGGCTAAGGGCATGTGTCGTGGCCACGTTGTGGGGCGTTTTGCAGCCTATAGCGTCCGGGAACACCGCCCCCGGGTGTTATAGGGCGTTATTGACGATGGGCGCGAGAAGTATAACGGGCGTTTTGGAATTGATGGTGCATTGATTTGTGTATTTAACCGTTTGACAACGGTTGTTTTGTTTAATTTTTTTTTTACAAACTCTCTCTCTATATATACACATACAACATACACAAACAACACACACCAACAACACAAACACATACACTTTTTCTACCAAACAAAACCAAATACAAACCCAAAAACAAACCAATGGCAGCGTGGACTAACCAAATTGACGGGCAAGAATGTTGGTTGTGCAGCTAGAGGAGGAGTGAAGGTTGGTGGTGCAGCAGGAGGAGGAGGAGGATAGAACCAATGTTGTGGAGGATGAGGAGGAGGATGAGGAGGTTGTGCAACAGGAGGATGAGGAGAGGAGGAGAATGGTAGTCTCCGGCCCCGGCGAGAGTACTGCCGGAGATTAGACGGTCCGGCAGCTCCTGGTGCAAAACCGCCACCCATATTATTCATTGCTTTGAGGAGGGGGAGGAGGAGGTGTGACTGAGAATGAGTTTTGGTATTGTATTTATAGGGTTAGAAATATGACCATTTGGGGGGAAAACGTTTGAAATTCAAAATTTGAAATTTAAACGTTTGGGGGGAAAATTTGAAATTCAAACGGTTTGGAACAGTAACCGTTTGAAATTCAATTTTTTTTATTTATTTTTTAATAAATGTTATTTTTTAATATTAAATATTTTTTGTTATTATTTTATTAATTTAATAAACTTTCAGTTTAAATTTTTATTTTTATTATTATTTTTACTATTATTAATATTATTATTTAAACTATTTAATATTATTATTTAAATAAGAAAAGAATAATTAACCAATGATTACCCAATTATTTATAAAGCCCCATAACTCTCCTTCTCACTACACCCTTTTTTTCCATAAAGCTTCATAACTCTACTTCTATTACTTTTTAATATTTAATACCCATAACCCCACCACTACACATGAACTAATGTCTAAGAAACAAGATGATAAATTTTGTGGGAACGTGTAAATTGTCAACTATAGCATCTAGGAAAATTGAACACATTAAAATAAACAACTACTAATGTTTGTTAAGTTATTTTTAGAAGTATAAAAACAAACAAACGACCACAATACTTACTCATATCAAATTCTCAAATCTCTAGCCATCGAGACAAGATCGATGAAGTTGGTTTGGTCACCCAATACGGCTTCCAACACTGACCGTCCGATCATCAACAGTGGAGCTTGGCAATTGTTCGGTTCATTCGAATAGGGAAGCTAAGTCTTATCTTATAAAATCCTCATATTAAACCAAAGACAACCAATTACAAGTGATACGTAGGTAGACAGGCCACAAGTTGTGCCACAAGTCTTATGTTTTGACGTAATAGCCGTACCACTTAACGAAACGCTTACCTTAACAAATGGTCTATATAACGCGACACGTGTAACCCGGTCGCTCCCGCCGCCGCAACGCGCGGCGGGTATAAAACTAGTTAATCTCAAAAGGCAACTATATATTTCGTACCTCATCATTAGAAACGAGCAAAAAATGTTCAGTGAGCGAGTAAGAGTCGAGTTGGTATCTTTTTAAACTCAAGCCAATAAAAGTACAAATCAAGTGTCTTGGACCATTATATTCGCAGTGAGCTTGAACCTTGCTTGTATTTAACTCAACCCAACTCATGAATGGCACCTTAACTCATTTTTCTGAATTTTATTGATTTTATATATATTTCAGTTTACACATCTATAAGTAAGAAATTAATGTCAACCTTTTAGAAGTATTAAATAATTACATGAGGGTGGTTGGGGCGCCTTCGGCGAAGTTGCTGAGCCCCACCTATCCCCCTTTGTCATGTCAAAATCACACACAAAATAATCAAAATTGTAGTTGCTTATCAGTTACTTGTTACCAAGCGGTGATGTTTTTAAGGGTAGCCGAGGGGGTGGTGGGGGTGTTTCCTCACGGCAATCTAACCTTGCTTCCCCTTGCTGTGGAGTGCCTGGCCCCCCTTAATGAGTAATAAACTATAAATACGGGTAAATGCCAACAGAAACCTACGCACAAGTTTATACAAACTATCCGGTTGAAATCAAATAATTTCACCTTAAAACTTGAATAAGGTTTTCGCAACCTTTTAGTTACTATCCAACAGTGATTTATTTGCCTATATTCAGATATATACACTTAAAAGTTTAAGATTTAAAAAGAAAAATAGGGGAGGGAAAAGTAGGGGTAAAATTGGGGATGCGTATTTGTCTTTTTGAGTTGTACGATGATCAGCCTCACAACCAATCATATAACGAAAACTCAGTAAAGCTTGTCATAAAGGGCAATTTCTGACTGTACCTTTTCATTAAATGTTAAAAAATAAATAAATAAATAAATGTTAGAGTTTTTGGTGTGGTGTCCTCTTCACCTAAGGCTATTGGGTGTGCTGACGGAGAAAAGCTTGCGATGTAGGAAAAACTTGTCAGTTAGCACAAACACAAAAAATGAGACATGGGAGGGGGTGGTGTGCATGTCCAAGACATGGAAGAACATGGAACTTGATTGGCTAGGTTGAATGGAAGATTATTGTGATTGGTGCGTCTCTAATGTTCTCACAGAGACATGAGGGACGGGGTCTTTGGGACGGGGGGTAAGGGGGCGGTGTTGGTGTCCGAGACATGGCAAAATATGGAGAACGAAGGTGGTGCCCCGTCTGTACACCCAATAGCCTAAGGCCCCAACTCCGCAAAATGTCACATCAGCGCCAGATCATTTTCTTCCTTTACTTCCCCAAACCAAGGAAATGGTTCCCCCTTCCTTTAAAAAAAATAATAATAAAAAAAAAAGAACAACCAATGAAATTCATCGGTGCAAACGGTGGAAAAGCCCCGATAGTCAATAGTTGAGACCGCTAATGGTTATTTTCGTAGTTGGGACTGTTATTGGCCAATAATCAATAGTTTGGATTATTTATTTCCATTACTCCATTTTTATTTCAACAAACCTTATCTAATGTTAAGAATATTTGGTTTTATAATAAAATACAAATGGGGTTGTTGGTGTAGTGGTTCGAGATACATTTTCTCATTAGGAGGTCTTATGTTCGATACCAAGCGCTAGCATTTAATATACTTATTTTTCATTTCAACAACATTATTTAATGTTAAATATATCTGGTTTCATATTTAAACAAAAATTGGGTTGGTGGTGTTGTGATTTGAGATTCATTTTCTTAATGGAAGGTCATACGTTAGAGACCGTTTTTTTGTGCTCGCTTAGGCTAACATTGTCGCATTTGTACCCTAATAAACCAAGACGATAATGACAGTGAACGCGCTGCAACGCGCGCGGGTACCTTGAAGGACTATAGAAAAATATACAGTATAATAACAAAAGATGCAAACTAAAAAATAAATAATAATAATAATAATAATAAATAAAAGTTGGTAAGAGGGATATGCAGAAAATGGTGAGAAGAACGGAAAAAATGAAGGGAATGGGAGAGAGGGAAACTGTAATGATTTTTTTAATGTAATGTGTGGTTGTGAGGGAATGGGAGATGAGGAAGCTACTGTGAATGCTCTAAGACCGACAGATTTAATTCAAAACCATGTAGACAAAATTTAACGTTACGTGTTCTAACACCAAAAAGTACCGGGAAATAAAATATAAGACTATCCGTTGTGAAGCTATTATCAATGGGCGCGACCAAAGCCCTTTGCCACATGGCTCGCGAACACCGCAACCAGGTGGCTTCACTGGCGGCACGAGCGAACACAAGTAACCAATGTCACGTCGCTATGTCTTGGATTTGAGGGGGGCATGAGCGAGTAGGGGGCTTTATTCACAATATGGTCAAGTGAGCGAGTATGGGCTTTATCCAGTGCCTAATCAGCGTCCAGTTAGCTTGAGATAGCACAATATCATTCGATAATTCCGGGTTATAACCCCAATCACAGTCCACAACCTACGGTCTAAATGCAACACACATACGTTTGTAGAGAGCTGAGTGTTTGACTTGATTTATGTAAGAAAGGGAAAAGTTATAAAAAGTCATTTTATTAACAATGAGAAAAAAAAGAATATAATAAATATATATAATGAATGACTTGTCTGATGGGTTTTGTCGTTTTTATTTTGGCATTAATTTCAGGCTGACTAAACCCTTTCATTTGGGATATATACATTTTTTTTTATGAAGTTAACCTTCAAAAAAAAATAATAAAAAGGAGAAAACGCCTCCCCAACCACATTACTTCACGTCGAACTTACACCAAGATTTCCATTCTATACAAAGTTTGTTATATCTACATCTAAACCACAAAAACTTAAAACCTTTATCTCCAAAATTATTTCCATAACCTTTGGTTTTTTATCCGCGAATATGTAGTTATTCCTCGCCTTCCATAGGATCCACAATGAAATGAACGTAATTCCGTGAAACGCTCCTTTCTTAACTCCTTTGAGGCTGGATGTAGTATGTATTTTCACCACATTCCGAACCGAGAAAAAGAACATGTTAGGAACTCAACACCATTTGAATAGACCTTCCCAAACAGCCGCCGAGAAGCAAGAACCAGAAAACAAGTGTTCGGTTGTCTCCATTACCTGATCACATAATACACAGTTGCTTCTATCCACTTAAATATTTCTTTTTGCCAAAGCACTCGTAGTGGGAATTCTATCCATTTCTGCGCGCCACACGAATATATTCCTTTATCCAGAATCCATTTGCACCAATCTAACACAAAATCCGGTCTTTGACGATAAACATTTCGCATGCAAGCCTTTGCCAAACTAATTGAGAAGTTCCCTAATTTATCCGCCTGCCATTTCCACGAATCTGCAGCCGCAGACAGCCTCAAAATGCTGAACAGCTCCGACATTAGCCGCCTCTCGGCCTGCATAACAACGCAGTTCCAGTATCATCTTAACATCATCTTTCAGCCACAACAATGTCCTTATCCCTATCGAGTCGAAATAAATTTGGAGATTTATCTTTAAGCGGGGTGTCAGATATCCACGGGTCTAAATAAAAACAAATAATTTTCCCATCGCCCACCTCACCTTTAATCATCTCTATAATAAAACGATCTTCCACCTTGATTTTATATCCATGTTTCACCAATTTGTTCCATACACCTGCAACTTGATTACTACAAGGGAAGAACCCCATTTTCCCCGCCCTTGGGGCTCCCCCCCTCCACGCCAAGGTGGGGTGGTGTTGTGGGCTTGGGTTGTACCCCCCCCCCCTCCACACACACTCCGTTCACTCTAATAATGTCAAAAAAATTGCTATAACGGTGCCAATTCATAACTAAATGAAGGTTACCAATAACGCTATAGGGTATGGTGACACCCTTCCCTAACTCTTCCAAACTCCACATCAACGCCACGTCATTCACCCATTTCACTCCCCAAAATGAGGGAAATGGTTTCGCTTCCTTTTTTATTATTTAATTTAATTTATTTAATATATATTTAATATTTTTAAAAATACATTAAAATTAAATCTGCATACACACTCATCTCCATAATACAAATACCCACCACGTTGCTTCCACACCACACCATATCTAATCTAAATCTGCAACAAACCCTATTCATCTCCATCTTCATCTTCTTCCTCTCCATCTCCAACCCTAATAATAATAATAATAATAATCTGCCTCCAGACGAGCTCCATCTCCCCCGATGTCGCCATCTCCAAAACACAGAGAAGAAAAAGAAAAAGAGAGAGAAGGGGGGAAATTCCCCGTGTTCACCGAGATTTAGTCCGGGGGGTTACCGTTCGATAATCATGCCACATCACCCCCACCGAGTCTACACCCCAAGCCTAAGAGACAGAAAAGAGGATTACAACAATATTTGTTAACGTTTTATATATCTAGTAACTGTTTTATAACATTATACTATAGGATTGAGAATTGTATTTATTTATTTGAGTTTACTATTGGTATCTTAAATAATATGTGTCTAGTGATCTTTGATGAATAAGTACGTACGACGGTACGCCTGGGGCATGAGATTTACATGGTGATGTCTAACTCAAGTGCTGATCAAGTACGTACGTGGCACATTTAACCAATACATGTACCACGTCAGGCGCCTTTGCACAATTATTACCGTTTTAAGTTCTCCTTTATATAACCACTTTGTATATATATATAGGACGCATATGTCATAATATGTCTTGGTATTGTTTCGAATCCACACACCTGCAACCAACTAAAATTGTGAGGCATGGAGGACCCAATCTATGTATGGTAATGGTGTCAGCAACTCAGCATAAGGAAACAAAATGAGGATGGGTCCTGATTTGACCATGAAGAAGTTAGCTTTTGTGGGTTAGGAATTTTTTTCATTTTCGATTTGATATGTTTTGTACTTTAAGGTTAATTAATTATCTTGTAGAAGAAGTTTATGTAAATTTTGAATGATCTACAATAATACATATACTTGTGGGATGAGGTACAAATATGGGTTAACGTAATAATAATTATGTTTGAAGTAGAATAATATTATTACGCTACTTTAAAACTATAACGTAAGAATAATTACGTTAGTTACTCGTGTGCTTCAGATCTTGAAAGTTGTATGTATTTGATCCCAACAATGTGTGTGTATAGGGTCAAGTTATCCTACACAGTATAACAAAAATAAGAAAAGTGAGATAGATATACAAATAACACAACAGATCACGAAATATAATACAATAAGCACAAAATATAACAAAATGTCAAAAAAATATAACACAATGCTGAAGAAAAAAGACAAAATGAATCGCAAAAATGACACAATGATGAAAATAAGAAAAAGACACAATGCTACATATAATACACGATGATATAACGTGAATTCTAACAGTTTTGTATGTGTGTACCTAGGCCAAGCGGGACACCTTTGGCTAGGAGATATCGGCTAGCTAGCCAATTCGGCTACACCACCCCGGCGTATTAGGCTTGTAGCCTAAACTTGGAATATCGGCTTCTGGTCGCTGAAGAAAGAAGAAGAAAAAAGTGGGGTTCTGGGTGGGGACCATCTCATGGGGTGTGTGTGATTGGTGGGTATGGTAAAATTGTGGGGTCCTTGGTTCCGGACTAATTTAGGCTTGACATTTTCGGTGTTTTACGCTACTTTAGACTAGTTTGGGGGTAAAATGACGTAACAATGTGAGATTGGAGCACCCTAGGCTTTAAGAGGCTTGTGCCCCTTCCTCCCTTACGCCAGTTTGTTCTCATGCATGTTGCTCGTACTATTTTTAAATACATATTTAAATTTTGGATTTTTTTTTTACAAACTAAAGCATTTTAGAACAATATAAACTTTACAAAATTCCAACTGATTTAGTCACTAGATTACGTTCAATGGCTTTTTTTTTGGTAACTTTGGTATTTATGAATAAAATCGATGTTATCTTATATTAGAATTTGAATCATTTATTTCACACGTATTGAAGTACGAATCAAAGATATAACATCGAATAAGAACAAACCTATTTGATATCATCACGCATTCACTTTATAAATGGGGCCACATCATATGGAAAGAACGGCTTAGTTTTCTTTAAATTCTCTGTCAAACAAATGGAAATGTAAGTATCTAATTAACCACATGTAAAATCAAATAATTATAGATGTTTTTAAGAAGAAAAAGAAGAGCATCTACAGGTTGCGGGTCTAAACAAAGCAGGAAGAATACTGTCCCTCTCCAAACGTTCAAACCAATCTCTCTCTCTCTCTCTCTCTCTCTCTTTCTCTCTCTCTACACATACACACAGTGGCGAAGCTTGGTTTCGTAATCGGTGGGGGCCGGACTAAAATTTTTTTTTATCGGTAGTGGCAAATCGGTGGGGGCCGGACTCAACCCGGACTCAATTTACCTATGAAAATCACAAATTTATACCACTGCGCCAGAAAACAGGGGGGCCAGAGCCACCCCTGGCCCTTCTATCCTTCGTCCCTGCATACACATACATACATACGGGAAAGATATCTCATTTGAAAAATTTTTTAACATAAAGGAGAAATGATATAATAATAAAACATTAAATGCTCTAACTCTTCCCATATTAATTAGTCTCCTTCTTTAATTAATTAGTTATAAACACTTTATAGTTTATACTACACATATCAAAATTCATACTACACAAATTGAATCAATCATACTATATCCTATTCATCCTACATTTATCGGACCATCCCATTGATGACGAAAAGTTGGATTAGTCACCACCAATAAAAAGAAGACAAAGAAATTTTCATTTAAAAAATTAAAAAGATATTAATTTTGACAACCAAGGTTAGTGAAGCAACCATAGTTGCCACCAAATTAAACCCCCACCAACTTATTTTCTAAAATAACTTATAATATTTAAATTAAAAAATAAAACCAAATACACTGTATTTCTTAACTTTTCTTGTGTACATCCTGATATAAATTGTATTAAAATCTATGTATGTTCAAAAAAATATTTTTAGGTTGGGTTGAGTTATGAATGAGTGTTAAATTTTGAGTAGGGTTGAGTTGTGTACGTGAAAAAAAGAGATAAATTTTTTTAGTAAACGGTTGGGTTGTGATGGTTGCTAATGGAGATAGTCTCACAAACATATCAAAATTTATCCTTCACAATATATTAGGTTTGTCTTAAAAGAATATTTATTGAAAATGAATTGTGAGATTCATTTAACTAATTACATGAGTTACAATAATTTAATTATTTATTTAACATTAAATACAATTATTAGATGAAACATTTTTATTGGTTTGAACTTATTCTTTTTTTTTTAAAGACATTTTCTTCTTATTTGAACTCTCCATTATATACACACACACACACACACATATATATACACATATATAGCGTAAAGTTCCTGTACAAATGGTGTTTTTTTGTGAGAAAGGTAAGAAGTGTTTTTGGCCATTAGAACTATAAATGAAGGGTGGAGATTGATTAATAGCAAAATTGTAATAAATGTTATAATTTTGATTGACTAATTTGACCAGATAAGCGTATAATAGCAATTGATGTGTTCTAAATTTGAAAAACCCAGATGCAGGGCACATGTAACTTTCCCCTATCTTTTTTAAATACCAATAACTTTTTTATACGTAATTTTTTTTAAAATACACCATATTAACGAGTGTTCTTTTATCTTTAATATGAGTCCCATATTGTTGTATACATACATATAAAAACTTATGTTTAAACTTGGTGGATATGTCTTATTCTATAAAACAAACTATTTTGATTCATATAAAACACATATGTTTTAGTAAAACACATCAGGTTTGCTGTATTGTTCACCATATAGTTTTTTATATAAATAAGTTTGATTAAATATGGTCATTGTTTTATATGTTTTGAAATGTTAATGTTTACCATCTTTGTATATCATATTTGAATTCACGTAATTCTTGTGTGTTATATTTTAAGGGTCAAGTTCTTCTACACAGTGTAATAAAAATGAAAAGGGTGAGAAGGATACAAACAATACAATAAATCACAAAATATGACAGAATGAGCCACAAAGTATAACATAATGGTGAAAAATATGACACATTACTAAATAAAAAAGAAACAATGATGAAAATAAGAAAAATGCACAATGCTACATAAAAGACATAATGGTACAACATAAATTCTAAAAAATACAAGCTAAAAAAAGTGAAAACCTAAAAACTAAGATCGTAGGGTTCGATGAGATGGCTCCAATGCTGCTTGAATGAGTTCAATCGGGATCCGTTTGATACCTTCCTACGACTTCGTATTTTTCTTTCACGGTGTATCCTAACCCTATGTTTTAATGGTGTCTATTAATTGATGTGCTTTTCCTTCCCAGCTGTCAGATGATATATGGTCAAACGACCCAAATCTATCTTGAAAAGGCAAGGGGATAGCTGTTGGTTTTTGAGCAATAGCGACGACGTCGTCGCTATTGCTCAAAGTTCTTGTAGTGTATAATGTTTTATATGAATGGGTTTGATTTGATGTGGTCATTTTTTATTTGCTTGTTTCAAAATCCATAGAACACTCCAATTTTGGGGAAGCTAAGATGATTTTGTGTACCTGGGTCACATATAGATGAGAAAAAAGAAAAAGGTAACAACACTTAGATGGCGATAACGGATTACCGGTCGTGAAGAGGCTGATTCTTTTGTTCTTGATTACGGCGGTGGATTGGAGTATCCTATTGGGTCGTCTGGACGCATAAAAAAACTGGATATTAGAGAGGTATTCGTGAGGGGTAAAAATAGGGTTTATGGTATTAGGTAAACAAGGGACATCAAAAGCACGAGATGGTACCAACCCTGAAACTTGATAGAGCTCCAAACTTGTGGTGTTTGTGATAACGATGTGGTTAGGGTTAGAATAGAGATAATGAGGAACCAGTGAACGAGGTTTGGAGAAATTTTGGGAGAAGAAATCAAGGGAATTACTATGGGTGTAATTGCGGCAATTAGATTTTTTTAATCAAAAATTTTAAATATTTTCATAATTAATAAATTTTGGGTTATTGGATTTTAATAAGTCCAACGATCACATGTTGTCGCAGCCACTACCAACTAAACACTCACCACCACTCCTAACTTGAAACTGGGTAAGTGGATTAGAGAATTCAATCTGACCCGAACCCGAAAATTTTACACGGACACGAACCCAAAATTTTGTCCTACATATAAACCCGAACACCACCTAAATATTCGCAGGTTAACCCGAACACGACCCCTTCAAGTTGATTTTTCAAAAAATTTCTATTTTTGATCACAAATTGATATATTATAAATAAAATTTTACTTAAAAACTCAATATTCATTATAAAATCTTATGCCAATTTATGTTTTTAGCTATGACTATGACATAAAATACCTATTGAATTTAATTTATAACCTAAATCATATTGTAAAATTAAAATATATTATGGAAACGTGTCGACCTACCAACCCACCTGGGTTAACACAACCTGACCCGTTTAGCTACATGGGTTCGCAGGTTCAACCTGAAACTGACCTGAACCCATATAAACTAAGCCTAAACCCGTGAATTTTATGTTAGGTTCGTGTCGTGTTCTTGGGTGGTATTAGAAATTCATACCCCTACTTGAAACTTATTTTCCTCTGTCACTCTAAAACTAACTGAACCCTAATCCTGTTGATTTTGGTTGATGTGGCAGATGCCACATCATCACTAACAAAACGTCACATCACTAAAAAGTGTCACATCAGAAAAAAAGTTAACTAAGTTAGGATTCAGTTATCTTGTGAGTGATAGAGGAAAAGGATGCAAGTTGGGAGTGATAATGGTCAAATGGTTATATCCAATAACCCATAAATTTTTAAATAAAACGTGAGAAGTGAAGAGATATTTAACATACAAATTGGTCTTAACGTGAGAAGTGGAAGATAATTTTTTTTATTTTTTTCTATCTAGTTAAACATAATTTTTAGTCTTAAACTGTAAAAATAAAATAAAAATTATATAATTACTCTAGTAGAGTAATTACGTAATCTCTAAAGTCGATTTGCATATATTGTACATTTGTAAATTTGTTTAAACATTTATTTTGCCACGCCGTTATAAAAAATATTATAAATTTTATTTTCCTTATTTATCAACAAATATTATGTGTTGGTAAACAAATTCAATTACTTATATATATATATATATATATATATATATATATATATATATATATATTTGGTTTTTACATATGTGTAGATAGTTTACCTATACATATCGAAAATCTACATCATGTGTGAGTAATTTGATATTTAATTGATCATCAACATTGAGGGAAAATTTTCCCACCAATGCTATGTGTAGTTAAAACGTTTTACCAACACATATTAAGTGTTGGTTATTATGAGAAAGACATCATAAGCCATTACCCACACATATACAAATATGTGTAAGTATTTACCCACACATTTACATGTGTGGGTAAATGATGTGTTGGTCAACACCCAAATTTCTTATACATACCACCTTTTTGACTTAGATTAATTTAATAAAAACATGTAATTTGTATATCTTTGAATCTTTTACGAATATTTAATTTGATTGAATAAACTATTTAAATTTATTAGTTGATCATAAGCTATTGAACATTTGTTGTGCATCCAAATGTTTCCACCATCGTTTAGGGTGTTAAAACAACCATTACTTGCGGTGATCCCCATTATCGAGAATCCTGTCAATGTGGAGTCGGTGCTTAAGGCCAATCCTCCGCCTGAGCCCGTGCCACAAGCGCCACCGCAATATCCTGTCGACGTTATACAATGTATAGTCCCCGCTTCACCTAACGACGCAACACGAGTACGACCAGATTGAATACATGTTTAGGTTGATGGTCGACGAGATGGTCATAGTGAGGATTGCGGTCAGATTTCCGCCATGATCATTTGTGATGCCACTACATCTTGAGGCGGGTGTTGAGCCTTCGGTGGATCTGGCACAGCCGGATTAGGGTTAGTTTGTTTATTATTTTTTTTTGTATTTCAGATGTTAGTTTTATTTTTTGTTATCAATGTATGTACAAACTGATTGTTATATATATATTTATACATTTCATTAATTATATCTATAATGCATGTTGTTGTTGATGTGTGTGTATATATATATGGTTATGCTTATAACGTTTTAATGTTTGGGTGGATACATATGATCATACGTTTACTTTCGATTAATTCATTGATGTTGGTCAAATTTAATTAAAAATCGTTTAATAACTATTTAAATAATGAATATTAACGTTTACAATTATTTTTTAATGTAAATTAAACAAAAGAATTATGTAAAATCAATTTTTATAAATAAATTAACTTCTTATAAACAATATCTTCTATAAAATCAAATTTTATAAAAAAAATTCAAAAATCCACAAATGATAATAGTATCTTATTATATTATGTAATTTTAAATCAACTGAAAATACTAGGTACCACACCCACAATGGGCAACGGCCAAATCTATCAACTCCAACGTACGTCTGTGCTATTATTCTTAGGTCTCACTGCTTAGTTTTTACTATTTTCTCACTCCCCCTACTTCCATAGTCCTTGATTTCTTTATTCAACCACTACTGTCCTCTTATCTTTTTCTTGGATATCTATCTCCTTTGCTATCCAAATCATATCCCAAAGAAAGAAAGGATTGTTTTGCATATCTTGTAAGTTTCTTATATATTATCATATTATATTGTTTATCTATGCTATGTAGTCATGTATCCTTTTGGATCTCTTTCTATTTTGGTACTTGCAAAACCTTTTGTTTCTGTTGAAGAATCTCTGGGGCTTTTATGGTTTGTATTAGTTTGGTTGAAGTACTTGATAACATAAAGAGTCATTTTTTTTTCTTTTTTTACAGTTGATCTGCTTGGATGGGCAAAAAGAACAACAATTCTAATACTCCTATGTCTAAGATTAGCATCTTTTGTATAAGTCAAGATATGATAGGATTTGTGTTTTTGGTTTAATTATTAATTATGGATCTTGTTCTAAAAAAGATTTCATTTTTAGTTGTGTTTTCGTGGGTTTAGGAAAAAGATTTAAACTCTTGGTCTACAACTACCAACACCTTGATAAGGTTAGATAAAGAATCCATCCAAACTAAAAGCTTGATGATATTAAAAAAAATAAGTACTAGGGTTTTCTCGATCTTGTTAATTTGGTCATGGATCCACCTTGATGACATAAAGATTTCACTTCCCTTTGATTTTGAACCCTCACCACCACTAAGTTTGAAAGAGAGACACTATTTCAACACCTTTTATCATTGTTGTACGTGCCCTTTGATCATGGATCTTCAAACTTCATAATATACTAGTGGGAATGCCCGCGCGTTGCAGCGGGTGTTCCGATTGATATATGATTCAATTTTAATGCTTGTTACAAGCCACCTCCCATTCCGGTTTCTAACATTTTATTCCATTCAACGACTTTGTAATATTTTTCCTTCATTTGAATAATGTGTAAAATTATGCATGCATGAAATTAAAATATACATGATTGTATGCAACACTCGATGGAAAACAAAATAGCATATTATACATCAGATGAACTTCATTTTTCATTATCTTCATGACTTGTTTCTAACACGTAATCCCTTGTAATTTTATGAGCAAATGCCCGTTGGTCAACCAAAAAGTTGTTTACGTTTATGAAAATGCCCGAAACCGTAAAGAAACTTCCTGCAATAGGTTCTTGTACACCCCTATCTCCTATACAAAAACAAAATATAACAAAAAAAATCAATATATGAAGCAACAATGAGCATGAACAACAAAGTAGAATCAAACTTGACATTTAAGGATTATGAAAAAAAAAACCATCCTAACTCACCGCATCTCTAGGAAAACATTGTTTGAAACTACACAAATTATCATTCAGGAACAAAAACACAAATAAAAAATAAAATGACCTATATGTTGTACGTCTTTATTTAAAAGAATTGGATAAACTTCACTATCAAACAACCCAATTGAACCCATTAATTTACCAATCCTTGTGCATGCAATTCAAACTTCACACAAGTTGTTCAGCTACATTATACAAAGATTTAAATGTTGGACAACTGAGTATGAGAATAGTGTTCAGAAGGAATTGTTTAATACTTATTTTTTGGTTGTAAATTTATATTTTTAGAGTACTAATACGCAAATAAAATCAGATATATTAATTTAAGTTAAATGGGTAGTTTCTTGTCAACTCATGAACCTCGCGAGCCACATTCAAGTTTTATTTGTTTTCGGGTTCTATAACGTCATCATGGTATTGATTAATGTTTCCCATACGATCTAAAACAATAGTTGTATCGATATTTATAAGATGGAGTCAAAACAGGTAACAATAATAATAAAAACAGGGCTAAGTTCTTACATATAGTTCCAAAACTCCAAAATTTTATAGATTATGCTAAACTTCATAAAATCATAGTCAGTGTTTCAAAACATTTAAAATCATTTTCACATAATTTATGATGAATAAAATAAAACCAGTTACTCGAGTAACAAATCTAAAAGTCAAATAAGTAAATGGGTCAACTTGATGTTGTATATTATCTACATACCGTTACCAAGATTATCTCATTTAGTCAACCCAGCAAAATATAAAATGTCGTCC
Source organism: Ambrosia artemisiifolia (assembly GCA_032199755.1). Lineage (NCBI taxonomy): Eukaryota > Viridiplantae > Streptophyta > Magnoliopsida > Asterales > Asteraceae > Ambrosia > Ambrosia artemisiifolia. The sequence goes on along the minus strand of CM063527.1, from coordinate 45,850,917 downwards.
CGACTCCTGTCCCAACCAACTCATTACACAACCTGCCTGACTTGCCCAACCCAACGAAATCTAAGATTCATTGAACATGAAATGTGACAATGTGAGATGTATCATACCGTGTTCAGGGCAAGAGGAGCCAACAAAGCTAGCTGGTCAAAAGTCAAACATTCTCCACCAGCCTTCTCAATTTGTGCCCGAGCTGTCTCAGTAAACCTTAAAGCAGTGACCTTGAGACAAGGGATTTCATGAACCCTAACATCATCTGTTACCGTCCCAACAACCACATCAATTTTATCGTCCTGATAAAACAACATTAATCATCAAAACTACAAATCAGAAAAAATAACTTACAATTAACTTCATTGATTTAGAGATTTGCGTATTAGAGCTTCAATGTCTGTCAAAGCGTCAATTAACATATCAAGCACACATGAACAACAAAAACCTTCACATTTCAAAGGTGTTCTAATTTATGATTTAAAATGAGTCGTACGACTTATGTAATCACTAATCAGAAACAAATAATTAGTTTGATTAAAGTTAAAGAATAAAAACAAGTAAATAAGTTCAAGATTAATCTCAACAATATACTCTTTTAAGCTGTCATTACATAAATAGTTCTATAAATTAGATTGTTTCGACCCTAAATCATCTGAAATTCAGAATCATACTCAGTTTTTCCCAAACAGTCCAAAGAAAATAACAATGTAAAACAGTAAATCACACAACCAAACAACTGCTTATGGTCAACACAAGGTTTATAACTAATACAATAATTTACACGCATTAAGGGGGCCATATATTCGGTTTCAAACCAATTAAACCAAAAACAGAGCCAAAACCGTTTAAAACCAAACCAATTTACATATTCGGTTTCGGTGGAAGCCAAATTCGGTTTATAAACCGAAAATCAAATCATCGCTATTTAAGTTAAATGATTTAACCTAATCCAAGTACAACTTTAGCAAGGCCTTATTTAGCCTAACCCAATCCAACAAAAAATAATGGTAAAAAAATAGAAAAAGAACTTTACTTGGTAGAAAACGAAACCGAATTCAAATTCTGTTTTTGGTTCGGTTTTCGAACTTCCAAAATTCAGTTTGGTTCAACTTTCAAATAATTCAAACCGACAGATCATATAGGTAGCGTTCGTTTCACTTAATGGAATGCAATCTAATGGAATTGGAAGGAATTGGCTATTTTTTTTTATTGTTCGTTTCAACAAAAGAAGGAATTGAAATTGAACAACACACGTTAGGGAAACTACATTCCAATTTCATCCCATTATGTAAAAAGAACACACCTAAGTTCCAAATCAAATTCCATTCCCGCACGAATTGCAATTCCATTACTTTACACGAAAGGAACACTACGATAGTTTCCTAACTTTCCAAATCCCAAATGAAGAAATCAAGTAGCATTATAATTCATGATTTCAAGAAAAGACATGTACAACATCAAATGCTTACAAAACAATTCATAAATACACAAAAACATAATTAAAAAAAAATACCTTGTCAAACATGTAACGAATCAACCGAGACAGAGAAATGGGAGGCTTGTTCACTTTGCTCATAAACAGCCTCTTCAATATCACCGCATTGAACTTACTTCCAGTTCTCCTCACTAAAAACCGATACAACTGATCCCAATTACAACCAAACATTATTAAAAAAGCAAAACACAGTGAATTATATTATTATAATATATAACCTTCACGAGGAGCTTAAGGGAAATATCATCGGATCGAGGAGCGGTCCGTTTGGTCCACTTGCTTTTTCCACCAGCAACAAGATCAGTACCCTAATTTCATTTCATTACATAATTATATTTATTCGTTATGTATGGAAATTAAAAGGAAACGGAATATCGTTAGGGTTCAGGCAGTTGACTATACCATGACGGTGACGAACTGACGATTACGGTGACGACAGCGTGTACCTGCAAAAAAAGTGGCAACAAAAGGAGGGAAGACGATCGCTGGCTTCGGGAGAAAAAATGTGTGATGGGGAAATGATACGAAGGATTTTAAAGATTTGACACACTTCTTAACATGGGGTTATCAGGTTATGGTAACGGATGGAATTGAAGAGGATAAGACCCTTCCTTGGCCACCTTAGTTGAAGAAGTGATATTTCATAAAACTTGAAATTATTGTTGAATTGATGATTATTAAAACTTACATTTATTTGGGTTTTAATGGTACAAGTGGGTAAGGTGAAAGGAGGAAGGGTACAAAGGGTATGATATTTTACCTTATAACTAAAAGCATAACACAAAATTACAATAATAACCTTGTAAGTGTCTTAATATACCTTTAGGTGACTAATTTACCCCTATCAATTAAGCTTTATTAAGTTGTATATGTAGCTACAAAAGTTGTACCAATAACAAAATTACAATCTTAGCCATCACTCTTCCTTAATAAGATAATATAGATTATTTGATTTATTCTCTTTGAAGTTCTTCTTTAAATAGATTTAGAGTTTTACTCAATCTTGACTCCATTTAACATGAATTTACACTATTTTAGGGAAAAAAAATGTATGTAGAAAATATATATAATCCGAAAGTACTGCAACAAAATTAAAATATACATTTGATGGGAGCTGATTTATCATTTATGTACCATCAAACTAATTTATAGTACATAAAACTATATGATTAAGCACTGGTGTGAATATAATATCATTTTTTTTGTGTACTGATTATCAGCTGTTTGCTAAAAGGGTGATGGAATATAATATTGTAATATTATAGTATTTTAGGGTTTTAAGTTTAGCTGAAAATTTTTGTGTGTGTGTGTGTGTGTGTTTAGGGGATTAACTGAAGATGGTGAGAGGGAAGACTCAGATGAGAAGGATAGAGAATAATACAAGCAGACAGGTGACATTTTCCAAGAGAAGAAATGGTTTGCTAAAGAAAGCTTTTGAGCTTTCTGTGCTTTGTGATGCTGAAGTTGCTCTCATCATTTTCTCTCCAAATAATAAACTTTATGAATTTGCAAGCTCAAGGTTTCATATTAAATATCTATCTCCATGCGCAATTAAACTGATCGATAGTGTTAAAATCATTTAGGTTTATGAAATTATAAGATCTATAAGACTGTCCGTTGTGGGCCGTGTGCGAGTTCCGGCGCGAGCGAGGTTTCGGCCTAGTGCTCACCCCCAGGCACAACAGTTTCACACGACACAGCCCCGGCGCAAGCAGATGCGATGGTGGTCGCGTGGGTTAACGGGAGAAAGTGAGCTTTGGTCGCGCCAGTGCTCACCTCCAGCCACCACGGGGTCAAGTGACCGGGTTACTTGAGAGTGAAGTCTGTGACTCGCGACCGCTCGCTCGCGTTCAACAACGGATAGTCTAATATACAGCTTAAACAGTGCCAGCTCTCCCAGTGCTGAATTTTTAAAATTCATATATTTATATAAATATTACATTTTTATAAATATTATATTTTAGGGGCGTACGGATCTCTAGATTTTTAGAGTGCTTAAGGACAACCCAACATAAAGTGGCATTTTATTTAAAACAAATGAAGACATAAGTAAACTACATAATGTATTAAAAAAACATGTGCAAATACATATACTTCATACACATGTAAAACATGTTTGTTTGTGTCTTCCTGTATACACACCAATAGAAAGATATCATGTGGAAAATAGTTTGTAATAGCTAAACCTATAAATTAATCAACTCAAACCGTCACATTTTCCCTCTCCCAACCAACTTAGCCAACTTGAAGATTTATAAAACTTGGTACGGATAATTAATAATAATAACCAAGTTTCATAATTTTTTCATCTGTTAAGTAGGTCACCTGGTTTACCACTTTTTATTTATTTATTGTAATAACAATGAGACAATATATTCAATCGACATTAGTGGAACAATGAACAAACTAATTATATAGGTGTCATTTTTCCTTGTACGAACAAAGAGATTTGTGATTAATTTTATCCACTTTCTGGTTTGTGAATATGATCAGCATGAGTCGCACTATCGAACGTTATCGGGATTATGTAAAGGAGATGCAAACTCCAAATTCTTTGTGTCCAGAAGATGTCCAGGTTTGATGTGTTCTTTAAAAATCAATGTGTTTTCAAACTTTTGTGGAGAATTCTTAAATTTTTCATAAGTTATTAACCTCTTAAACTTTCCAATTTTGACTACATTTAATGACAGCATTACCAGCAGTTAGCTAAAGGTATGGCAAAGCAGATAGAACTCTTAGAAGTTTCAAAAAGGTGTACATTTTTTTAATTAATTATTTTATTCGATGATATAAAGAGTACATATTTACTACTAGGGACAATTAAGAAAATAAAGTTTTTAAGTGGACCAAGTTATCAAAATAGGCATTGACTTTTGGATGTGTGGGTTACGGAGATACGGGCCCATGGAGAAGCCGGATTAGAGGAGTGTGGACTATAGTGTGAGTTATGGTGGTGCTTGCTATGTTTATTTTGTCCTTCTCTTATTGGTTGTTTTGGATTGCTTACCATACAAGTCCACAAATCCAATGCCTAATTTTGCAAATTTTCTTAGTCAACGTGCGTATTTTTATGATTTTTCCCTTTGCACATGTATTTTATTTATAAATTATAACTATTTTAAATACGACTTAATATATTGAACCGACCATGTAGGAAAATTTTGGGACAAGCTCTTGAATCAACGACAATTGAAGAACTACTACCGATTGAAGAACAGTTGGAGAGGAGTGTATGCATTATTAGAGCAAGAAAGGTTGACTTTTCTTATGCGGAAAACCATTTGACTTTGATTTTTTTTTAAGTTTATCTTGACAACTTGATTTTAGCTTGTATTTAGATGCTTTTGTTTTAATCCATTGATAAATTATTAACTTTATGTTGTGTACATGTTTTCTGTTGTAGATGGAAGTGTACGATAAACAGATTCAACAATTACAATCAAAGGTAACACTGAACATGAAGTTTTCACTACCTTTAAATTTTTATTCTTTAACTTGAAACATGTATTTACATCATATATTATATATGTATGCACTTGTACAATTTTTTTTTTAACGGTGTTGTATCACATGGGTCATGATTTTATTATAACTAACATTAATAAAAATAATAGGGAGTAACAAAAAATCTAAGTGTTTCTAGATAGGAGGTTTTTGAAGGGGCTTTGGTTGCTAGGGGTTCGCCACCCGGAAAAGCGGACTCTAGAAAAAGCCTGATGACCGATATTTACATGGCAATCGAGCTCCTTGAATACGTGGGAAAGCTAAAATACGAGTTTGCTCATTTGACTAACCAAAACAAGTTTAGCGACCTTCGAATTAACTTACCCTTATGATTTTTCTAGATCACTTTGTAATAAAAAGAAAAAAAAAAATGCTTTTTTACCTTCTGAACTCCAAGTTTTGTTCTATTTATAGTTTTTGCATTTTTTAGTGTATTACTTTATTTTCTCCAAATTAAAACTCAAGTATGACAAGTAAGGTCTAAGAATAACTACTGACCACTTACTTTGTTATGGAAATATTTAGGAGAGAATGCTCACAACTGAAAATGCAGAATTAAATGAGAAGGTAAGGATTTGGTACTTTTATTTATTTATTTATTTAGTTTTTATACCGTTGTGCAAAAAAAAAAAAAAAGTTCTGTCAACAATCTACTCTTTTAATGTTCCTAACACTAAAAAACTCAACTTTGTGCCTCTTGTTTTAGTATCAATTACTTCAAGCCACTAAAGAAGCAGAAGAAAGGATAGATGATTTAATAGTCATGGAAAACAAGGATACATCAGATGTGGAAACAGATTTATTCATTGGGATACCAAAGAGCAACATCAAGAATTGACAAAGAAAGTGATATCAAGATTATGTTAGCACACCCCTTGTAGGGTGTCTTAACTCTCTATTACCATATGCTATGGCATCTTAAAAGATGATGGAGAATAATATATAGCAGGATGTCTATGTTTGTATAAGGGCCGGGGTGGTTTTTCATAAGCATTATTCATGTGTAATTTACGTTACATATGATGTATGCATATATATTTAATAAGTGTATGCAAATTAGCATTGATGAAACGAAAAATCCATTGAAACGATCATTGTAAATAAAGATCTTCGAAGCTTGAGAAGAATCGAGTGACATACTTGGATCCAAGATAACTCTCAAACTAATTCTGATCGGGATAATGAAAGGAAGACCACGTTAGAAGATTGAGATCAGAAAGGAGAAAAAGTTGAAGTTTAAATTAAAGCGACTAGATTGAGTTTATTTGTTTTATTTAATAAAGTTTGAGTTTTGTTGGTATTTATTAAGTATGTACTCATTTATGGTGTTGAGTTAACTATTTAAAGAGTCGTTTACGGAGGTGGTAATTACCAAGGCATCCATCTTGTTCTTGCTTGTCGATTGATAGCCCGGGCCAACAATTGGTATTTGTTGATAGACAAGGCCAACAATAGGTATAAGAGCTTTGTACAAGGGAGCCGGTACCGGGTCCGTAAATAATTAGTTAATATTAATGAAGCCGAGTGGCATGCTCACAAGAAAGGCGGAAACAAGGAGCACCATTATGGTCGTAGTCATGCAAGGAATGAACACAAATGAACTTCCCGCCAAACAACTCAGAAACTGTTCGCTGAACTTTTGGTTCGTTTACAGCCCTACACATGTGCGTGTGCGCTTAACATTTCAGGAAACCTTAGTTAGAGTAGCTATTTTGTGTTATTTATTTATATTTTCCTTTCTTTTAGGTTTTTGTCCTTGGTTTTCTTATATTCTATTAAAAACCCTGACCTTTAATTATGTTTGTAAAAATCCTGCTTAGCCGTCGAGTACTCAACGAGTAATCCCCGGTACTCCCCGCCTAGACCGGATACTCGACGAGTCATCTCCTAGTACTCCCGGACTATGACTTAGTACTCGCAACTCCAGAGGCAGCCTAGCGACTTTTGCAAGTCTATTTTATACGGCCCCTCAAGTTCATTAAATTTTTTCCCCATAAACTTTAGTTTAATTTTGGTTTACATTACCTTGCAGTTTAGCTGGTTGTTTTTTTTTTTTTTTTACTTTTTCTTTAATTGATTTACACTACAAAGTCTGAACCTCAATTGGTTTTTTAAACGCCTGACGCTCATCTCTAAATACACCATTACGAATTTTTTATCTATATTTAAACCGAACCGCTATAATGCACGACCGTCATGTTTATCTCTAGATATGTTTTGCTGTAAATTTTCTTCGAATAACTTGCTTTTCGTATACAACAAGTTTTCTGTGGCTTTCAAATGTACCATCGTGATGTGATGTTTTTATGGCCAAATTCACGATTTGCTTATTGTTATCGACATTTCAAACTTGTCACAAAGATCGGGTGATAACCCACTAATTTCATGCTATTATAAATACCAATCATTTAGTGTTCTCAAAACTGCTCAGACGGCCCGTAAGTTTGGGCCCCGTGGGGTCGTCTCATGATCGCTATTCTCATTAAGTCAATGAAACAAATTGAAAACCAAACTAGCAAAGTCCATTTCTCGGCCCACATATTTTAAACTGGTTATGGTGTTTTTGTAAATCCCAGTACCCCACTTCTTTTGTTATAAAACGTTAATTAATAATTATATTACCCAAGGCATTATAGCCTAGTGGTATCTTGGTGGTGAGATAAGACTTAGGGGCCATAAGGTCCTGGGTTCGAATCTCACAAAGGGGGTTTTCTCATAAAGGGGGTTTTCTCGAATTGGTGACTTCGTGGTTGAATATGATCGCGTGGCAACACTAGTGACACGATGATACTCCAGTGTTCCGTGAGTGATTCCAATTTGTTGGCCGTTAAAAAAAAATAATTATATTTAAAAATCTAGGTAAGGGTGTGTTTGGTGTAAATTATAGTGGGTTAACATTAGCCGTTAAAAAAAATGAATTTGAATTTCGTCAAAACTATTATGACCTAGTAGCTATAAAAATCTTGTAACTTTGCAAAGATTTTTAAAATATATGCGTTAAGTTATAACTATTTTCTAAATTCAGTATATTCTCAATAAGTAAAAGTTCTATCTTGGTCTGAGTTAGGATTGCATTTCTCTCTTGCATGTCTATGGAGTTTTGAAAAATCCAAACATCTCAGAGAGAAATAGATAGAGAGGTAGGAATATATTGAACGAACTACACTCCTTCGTATATATCAGGAGTCCATTGATGAGAAGGGGCTGGGGAAAGCTTGAACCCAATTCCTATAGTGATGAGTATGAGCGTAATTGAAATTTCTGGAGAGTTATACATTTGTGTATTGATAAGACCATTTACTATTTGTTGAAGCTTGATCCACCCCCCCCCCCCCCCATGCCCCCCGCGCTCGATGAACCATATAGCCAAGAGAAACCATGAACCAGAATATAGCAGTATATATTATTTACTATTCAAATTCTGATTATTTATATTTTTCAGTCTTAGTTAAATACTAAAAAAGTTAAATACTAAAAGAGTTAAATACTATTCTCAAAATATTTGACAAATGACAGTGAATATATTTTAGAAAAGGTTACTTTCTACAAAGTTAGTTAAATGCATTAAATTACCAAACAGCATGAAAACAATGTCATTATTTTTTGGCTATGTTAAGTGTATATTTGTAAATAAATGGATTAATATGTGTGTTAGTTTAAACTAAAGATGTTTCTGAAAACAACGAATAACTTCATAACCATTCCATATTGATAATTTAACATTTGCCAACAGTCACTTGGATACATGATGAGCTAAAACATTCAAACATGAGACATCTCTTATCACATGTCACAATGATTGAATCTACGTATTAAAGGTAAGTATCCTATTTTATTTTCTAAGTTGTGTTTTGACATATTTTTGAAATACAACAAATTTTATGTTTTATACCTTCATTTCATGTATATGAGAATATAATTTTCAAGATGATTTTATTATTCATCAATCAAGCCTATATAAGGTTACAACATAATCTCCTATTTTTGGGAGAAGATAATTACAATAATTACATTTAAACACTATAATTATTTCCTTAATCTGTACAGTCTATTACACCCCCGCATTCGAATCGGGAGGAGAACAGATGCTTAGACTGGAGCGAAAATCATCAAAGAGGACCCGGGGAAGACCTTTGGTGAAGATGTCAGCAACTTGGAACCGAGAAGGGACATGCAATATTCAAACAAGGCCTTTCTGAACATGCTCACGAACAAAGTGTATATCTAACTCGATGTGTTTAGTCCGTTGATGTTGAACCGGGTTTCTTGATAAGTAGATGGCACTGATGTTGTCACAATAGACCAGTGAAGCTTTGGAGAGCGGCCGATGAAGCTCGAGCAAAAGATTGCGTAGCCAGCAGATCTCAGCAACAACATTGGCGACTCCGCGGTATTCAGCTTCTGTGCTGGAACGAGAGATGGTAGACTGGCGTTTGGACGACCAGGAGACCAGGTTGTCACCTAGATAGACGCAGTAGCCTGAAGTGGAACGCCGGGTATCAGGGCAGCCGGCCCAGTCCGCGCCTGTGTAAGCCCGAAGTGTGAGATTGGACGCGGCACTAAGATGAAGACAAAAGTCAGAGGTGCCCTGAAGATACCGTATGATCCATTTTAAGGCATTCCAATGAGCCGTACATGGAGCATGCATGTGCATACAAACCTGTTGGACAGCATAGGTGATGTCAGGGCGGGTGAAAGTGAGATATTTCAATGCTCCTGCGAGACTACGAAATGTAGTCGGATCATCAAATAAGGAGTCGGGTTGACTGCCAAGTTTATGTTGTGTGTCAACCGGAGTCGCTGCTGGTTTGCAGGAGTCCATCCCTGCTCGATGAATGATATCCTTGGCATAAGCTTGCTGAGAAAGAAATAAAGAAGTGCCCTTGCGTTGAACGGAGATGCCGAGGAAGTAGGTAAAAGGCCCCAAGTCTTTCATAGCGAACTCTCCTGCAAGAGTAGTCATAAGTTTCTGACGAATAGTGTCAGAAGAGGTGGCCAGAATAATGTCATCTACATAAAGGAGAAGGTAGGCGACGTCGCGACCATGATGATAAATAAACAGAGAATTGTCTGATGTGCACTGAGTGAAGCCCTGTAACAAAACAAAGTCAGTGAATCGTTGGTACCAAGCTCTGGGGGCTTGTTTGAGGCCATAAAGGGTAGTCATGGTGATGAAAGCCCATAGGCTGATGCATGTACACTGTTTCCTGTAGATGACCATGTAGGAATGCATTCGTTACATCCAACTGATGAATAGGCCATCCTTGAGAAATGGCCAAAGTAAGAAATGTTCGGATAGTTGTAGGTTTAACCACCGGACTGAATGTTTGACCATAATCAATGCCAACATGTTGACTACGACAATCACAAACCAACCTTGCCTTGTACCGTTCAAGTGAACCGTTAGACCTGAATTTGTGTTTAAACAGTCACATGCATATAATAATATTCATATCAGGGGAGCGAGGTACTAACTCCCAGGTCTCGTTTTTAATTAAAGCACTAAACTCGTTAGTCATGGCAGCATACCATTCGGGGCTAGACAAGACCTGTGGGGATTTGGGTATTGGTGCAATAGTGGTGGTGTGAAGGTTGAAGGGGATTTTGGGTTTGGAAATGCCATCCATTGCGCGAATACGCATGGTACATGCATTGGGTTGGGTTGGAGGGGGTGGGTCTAGTGAGGTGTGGGCAGGAATGGTGACGGTGGGGTTTGGGCTGGTGGTTTAGGCCAAGGCTGTATTGGGCTGATTGTTTTGGGCAGAAGGTGCAGATTGGGTTTGGGCAGGTTTGGGCCGCCTACTGTAGGTATATTGGAATAGTGATGTGAGAGTAGGGTGTATTGGGACACGATTAGAAGGTGGGGGAGCGGTCGATGGTGGTGTGGATCCGGATGAGTGTGGACCGTGTGTTAGTGGGCTGGACGGTGGTTGGGTGTTGGCTGGGTCGGTTAGGCCGGTTGTATGTGGTGAGGGGTTTTGGACATGGGGCCAAAGGAGTGGGGATAGATTTTGGAAAAGAAAATTGTAGGCAGAGGGTGTGGTTGGTTGTTGGATGGAGTAGGGAAAAATGGATTCCGCGAATTGAAATGGCGGGAAGTAAATGTTTGTTTCGATTTTAAATCATAACATTTATAACCACGATGGTTCGTGGGATATCCGAGGAAGACACACGGTTTGGAGTGATGTGCCAGTTTGTGAATGGAAGTAGAGGGGAGGATGGGATAGCAAAGACAACCGAAGACCCGTAGATGATCGTAGGTTGGGTATGCGTGGTATAGGAGAGTTGTGGTGGTGAGGAAGTTGTGGTTCTTTTTGCGTAGAATGTTGAGGAGATAAGTGACAGTTTCTAGAGCATGGTGCCAGTATGATGGTGGCAGGGAGGCTTGCGCTAGAAGCGTGCGGATCATATTGTTTAGGGTGCGAATGGTGCGTTTGGCTTTGCCATTTTGTGGGGAAGTGTGTGGGCAAGAGAAGCGAAACTGCATTCCATTTAAGTGACAGAATTGTTTAAATTGATTGTTGGTGTATTCAGTGCCATTGTCACATTGAAATTGTTTAATTTTTCTTTCAAATTGCGTATGGACAAGGTTATAAAATTTGATAAAAGTAGAAAAAACATGGGATTTGTTGATCAGGGGGTAGGTCCATAGAACATCTGTATGGTCATCGACAAACAATATATAATAACGGTGTCCACCGGTACTAAACACTAGTGATGTCCACAAATCACTATGGATAATATCAAAAGGCAAATGAGTTTTATTAATAGAATCATAAAATGGAAGCTTGACGCTTTTGCCAAAAACACATGTCTGACAAAGCGTATTATTTGGTTTATTAAAATTAATAAAGGAACAAGACTTTAACGAATGCAATAAATTGTTGCCCGGGTGCCCAAGGCGTTGGTGCCAACGATCTTGAGAGGTAGCAGTGAAGGAAACGGGTGACTTGGGTGACTTGATAAAATTGGTTGTCAAAGGGTAGAGGTCTCCCGAGCTATTGCATCGTAGGATAGGTGCCTTGGTCTTGAGATCCTTCACAAGAAAAGCAAAAGGGTCAAATTCTATGGACAATAAGTTATCTGTTGTGAGACGACGAACAGATATGAGATTTTTAATTAGATGAGGGGCATAAAGGATATTGTTAAGCTTTAATGGTGGAAAGGGTAGGGGTAGGGTTTTATTGCCTTGTCTAACGACCGGGATGGTCGTGCCATTTCCAACTATAATTTGCTTATTAGTGCAAGAATTAAAAATAGGCGGGGAGAAATTACCTGGTTGCTCCATATGTCCGGATGCACCTGTGTCCATGTAACCCACCGAGTCAGTTGGCTGGTTCAGTGAGAGTGTGTAAAGGGCCTGAGTAATATCGGTGGGAGTGGGAGAGTAGGTAGCCATGTGCGCCCGGGCTGGTCCAGGCCCAAGAATGCCCTGTCCATTAGCAGGCCGTGGGTTAGAGGGATAGGGGCAAGGAGGTGGGTATTGGGCCGAGTAAGTTGGGTTTGGTTGTGATTGGGCTTGGTTTAGTAACGTGGACCATTGGTTCTAGGCCCAAGAGTGATGGAACACGATGTAGGGGTGGGACGGTTGGGGAGTGAGAGAGGTGCTTCGGTTTTTGGTCTGGGAAGTAGGAGTGGCACAGCGGCAGCCTTGGCCTTTTGGACGGCCTTGGCCTCGGGTTCGGGAAGTGTCGGTTGAGGAAGTGTTGTTGGGTGGGGTAAACGGAGCAGAAGGAGGGGTGGTTCGGCTCTGTGTGTGTAGGGCCGTGGCCGCTTGGGTGGCCGAGTGACTGGCCTGGTTTGCTTTCGTTGTTTCATTCATGCACAGTTGGGAGCGAACCTCAAAGAAAGAAGGTAGTGGTTTGGTGTTTTGAAGAATGGTACCCACGATTTCCTATTGCTCGGTTAAGCCAGCGATAGTTTGAAGGACAAGGTCTTGTTCATCAACAGGTGCGTCAACCCCAGCGAGTTGATCGGCTAAAACTTTGATTTCTTAACAGTAGGCTGTCATGGAGGAGAAATTTTCCAGACGATTATTGGAGAATTTCTGCTTTAGGTACAGGGCACGGGTGGCCTTGTTATCTTAAAACAAGGATTCAATGCCCTTCCACGCATCATAGGCAGTGGTGCGTTTGGTGATAACGGTTTTGAGAAGTCCTGGTGAGATTGTACCATAGATCCATTGAAGGATTATGGCGTCCAACCGTTCCCAGGAGTCAGGAGCCGAAAGAGAAGAAGTTTGTTTGTCAGTGCTTGTGGTGGCGGCAAGAGGTGGTGGACGTGGTGCAAGGTGGTCTGAGACAAGAAAAGCAGTGTAGTGTGAAAGTGCATTATCTGTATGTCCCTAGCTAGTGATAGGTCTCTATAGGTCGTTGGCTAGGTTAATCGAGCAGTTTATGGCTTGTAATCGTATACTAGCCTGGTCCAAGGGGGAATCTGTTAGTACATGATGTCCCTAGGCTAGTATATTAGTTGTTTGGACGTAGTTCGGGGTGTTTGGAGGCGTTTATACGCGTTTTGGAGGTTTCAAGGGGCTGAAGGCGATTAGCAGTGGGGTGATAGCGATTAGGGCCCTAATCGCTAGTACATTCACACGATTAGGCAGGTTTCATAGGCGATTAGCCATAATCGCCTATGTTAGCATGTCTTATGACTGTGCTAATCGCCTATAGTGAGCTGGTCGTACCCGGGTGGTATAAATACCCTCATTCTCAACCCTAGGCCTCAGTTCTTGCCTCACACACCCTCCAAACACCCTCCCCTGGTCATAGAACGTCTGGTTTGATCTCTGTAAACACTCGTGCTCTGTTTTGGTGATTAATAGATAATCTTTTGACCCGTGTGTGTGTTGTGATTACTCGTTTCATTGTTTCAATCGTTGTTTCTGTTATTAGAGCATTCTAGAGGGATTCCGCACCTCTAGGATAAAACCCGTGATTGTTGGAACACGCGTTCGACGGTCCTAACAAGTGGTATCAGAGCCGAGGCTCTTATCACGGGTGTTTTAATAACAAAAACGAGCAAAGACAGGTTGTTTTTGGTGTATAAGTCTGGATTTTTAATCAAAAACCTGTTCTTAGTTTGAAACTTTGAGTTTTTATCAAAAACCCACATTTTTCAAAACTTTAGTGTGTGTTTTCGGTTAAAAACGTGTGTTTTTTATCAGGTTTTGCTCTAAAACTATTTTGGTAACTTGTCTAATCATTTGGGATCAAAATACAATGTTTTAGATAAGATTTTGAGTCAAAATAGGTGATTTTTGAGCAAAAGTGCGGCTGCAGATCAGATCAGGCGATTAGCAGATCATAATCGCCTAACCACATCAAGCAATTAGGGTTTTGATAGCAATTAGCAGCTAATCGCTAGTACTGAACTAGCAATTAGCCCTAATCGCCTGTTACCTTTACACGATTAGGAGCTAATCGCCTGCTACTATTCACGCGATTAGCCCTAATCACGTGACATACCCATTTGCCTTGAAAACTCCTAATCGCGTAACTATTCACTAGCAATTAGCCCTAATCACGTGTAAAACCCCATAATCGCCTATATTTGCTAGCAATTAGCCCTAATCGCCTATATTTGCTAGCAATTAGCCCTAATCGCCTATATTTGCTAGCAATTAGCCCTAATCGCCTATATTTGCTAGCAATTAGCCCTAATCACCTATAATTACTAGCAATTAGCCCTACTCACCTCTAATCAAGCAATTAGACTTCCTACTCACGTGTTAGTCTGCTGAACCTAAAATTGACCTAAGTTTGACTCGCGTTGACCAAAGTTGACTTTCGTTGACCAAGTTTGACTTAAAAAAAAACGTGTTAACCGTCTTGGACCGAAGTTTGACTTTTGTTGACCACGAGTTGACTTTTTCACTAGACTTTCTTAATGGCAAATGCAACCAAACCATGGGCTTTCGCGTCTTCAATGAACACCCAACCGGTTCAACAACGACAATAACAGGGAAGTTTCGGATGTAATCCGTGGGCCCATCTGGAGAGGAAATCAACGTCAGATGCTAGTCAAAGTCAACCGAATCCAACCAGACAACTTACCAATGTTCAAAACAATCAAGAAACAGTTGTGGTTTCGGTTACTCCTGCAATTCACTCTGTCCTAGCAAACACGGATGCCGCGAGTGTACTTACTGTGCTTGCTGAGAAAGGCTTTGACCAGAAGACACAACTCATGAGAGGTGTTAATGGACAGATTGCGTGTTTTGCTCAACGAGTAGAGACTGTGGAATCGAGAGAAGCGTCAGAGAGTGCTTAAATCTCAGAAGAGAGTACAGATGCAGATAGTGAATCATCATCCAGTGAACAATATCCTGAACGAAGTTCTGAAGAAATCAACAGAGCTGATGCAAATTGTTCAACTTCTGAAAAGAGTGAATCAGAAGAGGAAGATGCTGATGATCAAAATCCAGAAGTTGGAATTCAAATCAAGCACGGAACTGAACCTATTGTACAAGGGCCTTCCAGGTTTGTCTGTTCTAACTGTACCGATCTCCAAAGTGTGATTGACAGGATGTCTGAAAACGACCAGACCCTTACTTGCGATCTAGCTAATTGTATAACTATCAATGAAGTTTTGAAAGCAAATGAAATGGAGCTTAAAAACTTTAATGAAATTTTAATGAAAGGAAATTCTGAGCTTTCTATAACTCTTGAGGAAGTAAAGAAAGAATTAGCTCAAACAAAATCTGAGTATGAAAAAGCCCAACATAAGCTAGATGGTTTTCAGTTCGCAAAGTTTGTGCTAAATAAAAATGATGTTGATATTAAAAACCAGTCTCAGCAAGAAGAAAATCAAGGACTTGGTTACAATAAACGTTCTGTAAATAGACGGAAAGTGAAATTGAAACCAAAGGCCTTACCGGAGGTAAACCTTGAGGATTCTAATAAAGAATCCCAGGAAACTTAGAAGGCTCAATCAGGTTCACCTAGCTCTATTAAAAATCACATTTTGTGTGAACCTGAACCAGAAAAGAAGCACTTTCAGTTTCCTGAAGGCACAGAAGGGCTGTACATGTTGGTGGGATCTGACAAATTGTTTTCTGATAAAGAGTTTCCTATTAAATATGTTGATCAATCCTTAATTAAACATATTTTTGAGGAAATAACAGTTACTGAAGCTAATATCAGAAAACTAATTGATCAAAAGAAACATGTTGAACACAAACCCACCAAACGTGTGAATCAACAGAATCGGTCTGGGAAAAATCAAAAGGGTCCCAAGATCAATGAACTTAAGCCCATCAAATCGAAAGGTACTGATCAGATGAGACATTCTCTTCAAAATCATCAAAGAAATTTTTCACCAAGATCATCTGATTATGATTCATATCCGAGTACCTCTCGATTTAGAAGCTCACAAGGGAGCTGTAGCCCTAGATTTTCTCAGGTTAGCTCGAGACAGTCACGGTATGAACCTCAGTACTATGAGGAGTGGAGGTCATGCTATGAATGTAACGAGGTTGGACACTTGATTGCTAAGTGTCCCTATCTGAGAAAATTAAAGGGCAAAGCACTTAAGCCCCCTAAATACAACAACCTAAGATACAAGACACCTGAACAACAAGTTCAGGTGACACCAAAGAATGTGAAAAAGAAACAAAGGGTTGTTGTTGATGGTGCAAAGCCTAAAGCTGATCAGGCATCAAGCTCAAAGGCCCAACCCAAGGTTGCAAAAACCAAGGGAGGACCAAAAGCAGGTCCAAAGACTAACCAAAGGGCAAAGCCACCGGCTGACCCAAAGGTGAAGTCTCAGGTACCACCCAAATCTGTCAAGCAAAGTCTTGTAAAGGATAAGCATGACCAGATTTGGAAGCCAAAAGCAGCTGAAGCACCATCTGTGAGTTTATCCGTTTCATTAGCACCATTTACATCAACTGTGACTGATGTGAAAACACCTACCCCTCATGGTAGATGGATGGAGCTGCCTATGATTGATGACCTAGGCTGACCAGAGATGGTCAAGGCCTGGGTCCCCCTCGAGAACTAATCTTTGAACGAGTGTGCAGGGTGTTTCAGGAGGAACTATCAGCAGTCATTTGATTGTTGACAGTGGGGCATCTTAGCACAAATAGGTGTCATATTGCTCTAGTAAATTGATCAGAATATCTTTGGAGAATATGAAGCCTTAGACAATTAAGGAGGGGATTTGTTATCGAAGAAGAATAAAGAAAAGAAGATGCTCGATGAGAATAATTCAAGATCCAGTGTTTCGACTTAACAACGGATGTCAGTAATGAATAAGAGTGGACTGGGTGATTGCTGCAGAACGGTTCCTTCATTATCTAAAGGATTACCAACCAAAGGTCTATGGTACCCTAATGGCGATAAGTTAGATCTCGTTGACTTTAGTGAATTTGTTTATGGTGGTTACAACATTGAAACTGGATCCGCAACGGGTGGATATCAGTTCTTGGGAGGGCGTCACATGTGTTTCCTGCAACCTGCGAAGCCGAATCAGGTAGCTGCATTGAGCTGCTGTTTCCAGGTTTATCTTTGGATACTTCTACACACATGCTTGACTACGGTTTGCATTTTCTTATCACCTCCATCCTCTTATTAATAGTGTAACTTCCATAACAATCACTAAGGATCCAGTGATTATTTATGTCCACACTGACTACCGAATTGCCAAAAGTTTTACCAAACCATTTAACAAATTTAAATTTGACTATCTTTGAAATGTAAAAGGCATTTTGGGAAAATCTGAGTAAACCACATCGGAAAATCATTTTTAATATTTTTATTAAAAATTTCTTTTCGCAAATTTTTTAAATTTTTAGGGGGAGAAAATTCAGAAAAATACAAAAACATCAGAAAATTCAAAAATCAAAAAAATTGAAAAATTTCAAAAATGAGTTTCTTTGGTGAATATAGGGAAGATGATATTAACCAATCAGTCGGACTGTCTGGACCTTTATCATCTTAAAAATATTGGATCTGATAAGTAGCCTCTACAATGATGTGTTGGTAGGCTCGAAACCATTTCCAAGCTCGGCACGGTGATATAAACATAAATCAACTGAGAATTGTGTGGTTTAACGTCGCGTTGGCATATGGTCTAAAAGCCTAAATCTTGTTGATAGAATGCCAAAATCCGAGGTTTCTAGTCTTTAAGAGGTTGGTACATCCGGGGTGAACTGGACGTCTCTCAGAATAAATGGGGTGGCATAAGTGACGTACGTTGGGTTCGCAACCTACAACTGAGACACCTCTTTGCCATTCTCAGCAAAAGAAAAGAAAAAAACAAAAAAATAGAATAAATTCTGATAAGGAGACGACTGGGAATCCTGTAAGAGCAAAAAGATCGTGAATGCCAAAACCCTATTCTCGAAGAGAATCGCTCTAAGGTATCAAATCAATCATATACCTAAAGCACCGTACCGTGAAAAATCAATAATATACAGTATTTGACTTGAACCCTGGTCTGGATCTCACTGGTCTCTCTGCTGCAGCGTTCTTGCAGACCTGATCACCACTGAGTCCATTCCTTGTAAATACGGATGACAACAGCTTATTCACCGGTTACGAGGAAGCTTTGTGCATGCCTTGACGCGGGAATATGTCGCGTGTGCGGGGAACACCTTTAATCAGCTTTAATATTACCTTAACGTATCTAAAGTGCCTAGCGATAAGACTTGATTTTGAGTTTAGGTGGACAACAATACTGGCAGTTGTTGTAGGATGCTTATTGGTAATTTGAATTAAAACTGAACACATAAGAGTTCTAGATTAGTCCGTACACTGATATGTTTCCCTAACAGATGAAACTCTCAAAAATATGCTTTGAATAGTTTTTACTTTTCCTGCATTTTTTAATTTCTGGTTGATTATCTTAAAAAAAAAACCAAAAAGATTTTATTTTGTCTTTATTTTTGATTGACCGATGTTGGAATACAAGTATTCTTCAATTGGAATCTCAGATCCGAAGCCGAAACACAAATAAAATTTAAATTTTACAAAATTCAAGGGTCAAATATCACTTTCAGGGTCACAAATTGTCAATCGTGAGAGTTCAGGGTGAAATTTGAAAAGATCTAAATGTTCAGGGGGAGAATGAGTACTTTCTCAAATTGGTGGTCAAAATGGACAAATCTTGAACGTTCATCAAATGATAACCTTCAAGAATTTGATTGAGTCCGGATTATTTGTCGATCTAATATAAGTTGTAGTTTGTGTGCAGTTTTTATTAATTTTTCCTGCAGGATCAAATACAACTAATGTGCTCATCATGCATCAAACGACAGAGACTGAATCTGAACAAGACCCCAACCTGAACAACAAGATCATCCTGAACTGCAAGAATCCGATACTCCATCTTCAGAGAAACCAGATCGTGGTAGAGCTCCAGCAATCGAAGCTGAAGAAGATGGGAGTCAAGAAATTAAAGTGATGATGATATTGATCTTCGTCCAAGTCACAGAATCGTCAATCATAAAAGCGGAGATTTCTTGTTTCCTCCCAAGTTATCTAAGCAAATCGACGACCAAGACGAGATCTTATGAAGCCACGACTAAAGCTCAAATCAGTTGATATGTTCAAGTCTTCAGAGGTTATACATTGCGGTGTCACCCTAAGTTGAAGAATGCTGAACATGAAGACTTGAGGACTCGAAGACCATGTATTTCCAGCTAGGTCCAACGAGAAGTCTGTAAATGCACTTCTTGTGTATCCCCAGCTAGATGATAGGTTGAGTCTGTAAATCACTAGCTAGGTCCAAGGGGGAGTCTGTAAGTGCATTATCTGTATGTCCCTAGCTAGTGATAGGTCTCTATAGGTCGTTGGCTAGGTTAATCGAGCAGTTTATGACTTGTAATCGTATACTAGCCTGGTCCAAGGGGGAGTCTGTTAGTACATGATGTCCCTAGGCTAGTATATTAGTTGTTTGGACGTAGTTCGGGGTGTTTGGAGGCGTTTATACGCGTTTTGGAGGTTTCAAGGGGCTGAAGGCGATTAGCAGTGGGGTGATAGCGATTAGGGCCCTAATCGCTAGTACATTCACACGATTAGGCAGGTTTCATAGGCGATTAGCCATAATCGCCTATGTTAGCATGTCTTATGACTGTGCTAATCGCCTATAGTGAGCTGGTCGTACCCGGGTGGTATAAATACCCTCATTCTTAACCCTAGGCCTCAGTTCTTGCCTCACACACCCTCCAAACACCCTCCCCTGGTCATAGAACGTCTGGTTTGATCTCTGTAAACACTCGTGCTCTGTTTTGTTGATTAATAGATAATCTTTTGACCCGTGTGTGTGTTGTGATTACTCGTTTCATTGTTTCAATCGTTGTTTCTGTTATTAGAGCATTCTAGAGGGATTCCGCACCTCTAGGATAAAACCCGTGATTGTTGGAACACGCGTTCGACGGTCCTAACATAGTGGATACGAAACAATTCGGACCACAGGTTGTAGTCCGATGCTTCATTGTCAAGAATGATTGAGATATAGGCTTTGATGTTGGTGACTGTGACGGCGGCAGGGTGCAGTTTTGGGATCGGCCATTGAGAGAGTGTGAAGAAGAAAGGTGGTGAGCTGTTAGTCTAAGTCGACTAGAAGACAACGACGGCAGTAACATAAGGCAGGGAAGCAGTAGTGTTAGAGGATCAAGGGTGATACCATGTGAGAATATTATTTTCAAGATGATTTCATTATTCATCAATCAAACCTATATAAGGTTACAACATAATCTCCTATTTTTGGGAGAAGATAATTACAATAATTACATTTAAACAGTATAATTATTTCCTTAATCTGTACAGTCTATTAATGTAGTTCTAAGCCAAAATTTTAGGCCAAGTTTGGTTTTGGTTATTGATCAAATTTAACACGATCGACCTGAAAACTGACAAATTAAACCAATAAACTGGACGGATTAACCGATTTTTGGTTGGTGAAGAAATAGTTTAACCAATGACTTTGATTTCAGTTTTAGTTAAGACTAATAATCAAATCAAACCAACCCTGCACACCCCTGACAATTATGAAATTTTACATCACCTTAGCCAACTATGAAAATTTTCCTATGTTAAAAGATGTATTTTTTGTCTTTGTGTTGTTTTTATCAAAGACCAACAAAAGATTACAACAGAACATGCTATCGTTATACAAATGTCTATAAAGTAAATAGATATTTGATATCAATATGGATGGATGCATAAGAAATGTATATAAATATATAAATCTTATATCAATATAGATGCATATATAAGAGAATATGTATATAAATACTACACCCTCATGTTATAAATAAAATTAGCAAACACATTGCTAATTATCATAACAAAACATCCTAATTAGCACTTCAAGTTTTGATCAATTATTACAAATAAGATGCTGATGTGGAAGAACTCACATAGATTAACGGTCAAAGATTAACCCAACCATGCATACTACTACCCTCACCAACCATGCTCCTCTGAACTGATGGTCCTTCCTCTTGCATAAACTGGTTGTACCTACAAAACCAAAAAGATCAAATTATTGTGCATGACAAGGTCGTACAGTAGATGTATAGGGGGTGTATAGCAAGGTACCCTATTTGCAAGATGGGTTCTTGTTGACAATCCATGGGATTGGAATGAGATGGGTGCATTTGGAATGTGTTGTTGTTACCAGGAGATACACCAGAGTTCCATGGGCATGGAAGCTGTGCCCTATAGCCCTGTCCTTCTGTCTCAGTTAACTGAAATCAAGATTTCCAAACATAAAGTTTTTAGGCCACAAATAACCCCCGCACACCGCCCCTCGGGGTGTTTTCTTTCAAAAATTGGTTTGGGGGTGGAAATAAACACGTCAGAGAGGGGTTAATTTGAAGTTTGGTTTTGCCACATGTCTTATAATCCTTGGTGGAGGGTTGAAGATCAAGCCTCACTACACATAATCTAAATGGTCATATGGATGCTTTTTAAATAAGGAGTCCAGGTCGGGTCGGGTTAGGTTCATCTGTCACTACTTTTTTCTCTCTACTTTTTTAGGTTTATACATATGTAGAACATACCGTTGACATCTCGTGTGACACCTTGATCCTTAGATGCTTGTTTATGTCTCCAAGTTCGCGTTCCTATTATTTATTAAGCTTTGTTATACCTTTACAAGAAAAAACGACCAAAATCTAACACTTCTAAAATTATCATAAATTCATCAACTTTAATGTTAACTTGCGGTGATTAGATTATATTCTCATTCACATATAACATTTGTTTCTTATGATTTGGATTGTGAGTTTTACCTTGCGACGCAGCTCTTCCATCTGTTCTACCAAGATTTGAGTCTACATAACGTTGCGAAAGCACATTATGATCATGCTTAGCTTTTGATTGATTATTATCATTTAAAAAATATAAAAGAATTATGGAATATTAATTAAGTGTAAATGGATTGCATTTAAACTAATTACCTTCCTTTGTCTAGCTTGAATAAGAGCCCCTTCTAGCTGTTTTTCAAGATTATGTAGTTCTTTCACACTAAGTGGTCCAAGATCTTCCCCAAGTAAATGTCTTCAAGAGAAGTTTACATATATTAACACGAATTCGCATTAAACAACTAAAAGATCAATTTTTCTTAGCGTAACATGTCATTATAAAGATTCAAAATTCATATATACGCGCACCTTTGTGTGCGCTGGAGTGATTCGAACTTGGCTTTTAACTTGGAAACCTCTTGATACCAACTCTATATACATACAACTTGAAGCAATCAGATGTAACATATAAATATATATATATATATATATATATATATATATATATATATATATTAATATTAATATTAATATTATATAGGATGATAACTAAATTCAAAAACATTATGATCATCCTATCTGACCTGTGTTTCACGTTCATTGTTGTCTTGGGGATTAAAACAACAACGTTGATAGCGTTCAAGGGTTTTCATGACACTGTAGATTATAAAGACATGATCAGTTTGTAAGGGAGTACCAATATTTAATACATTACATTTATTTCTAGCTAGTACTGAATTTGTTTATTCCTAGTATAAATCTGGGGGACCATCGAATATATTTCGTTCCTACAACCAATTTCTGTACAATTTTCTTAGCTAACAGCAATAGTAATAAATACAAGCTAGTATACTTTGCTTCGAGAATTAATGTAGATAACTAATGTATGAGCCTACAAAAATATTTATTATTTTTTTTTACAATGCGAACAATCCACTACTTCTCTACAATAAAAACCAAGTTACATCTGGATAATGGGTAAGCAAGCAACAAGCGTACATTATAGCATTTGACCATGGTTTCGCACTCAAATATATAAAAAAGTAATAATAAAGTTTGATAATATCAAAAATGACCATGGTTTTGCATTGATGTAGGTATATTAAAATGTTTGCTTGTTTTATGATATTGAGCAAATGTCACTTTACTGCTAACACATAATGTATGTGTGTATGTATATATATATCAATTTGTGTGTGTATGTATAACGAAAGTATCGATCCACAAGTAGCAGAAAGCCAGATATATAGAAGTATCGATATGTGTGTATTATAATAGGATGTTTGTATAGGTACATATATGTTCATTCATGTGTGAATGCGTGTGTATATATTTGCGTGTCTCAATTGTAATGCTATTGGTGACATAATATAATAGAAATAGCAAAACATTCTTAAGCATACAATTATCATAACTTCATAAACAAAACGACAAAAAAACATGTAAAATGAAATGTTTTGAATTTGCATATTCCCTGTTTGAAATGTTTTGTACATATAATTTAGGAATGGAGAAGAATATAGGTCCATATACTTCAATTTTTATGGTAAAATCATGACATTTTGATCCATTTAACTGTTTAAAGAAAGTATGTTTACTGAAATTTTATACATCTAATCATTTTGACTTCACTTGATACTAACCATAAACTAATAATATAAGTATCATGTAGTTTATACTTTCTTGATATCAAGGTTTTTCAATTTTCATATTTTGTATTTCTGATTTTGTAGTTAAAAAATACTACTTAACTCATGAAAAATGTTAGATGAAGAAAACGATAAAACTAATTAAATTAAATAACATATGAAAAGTTAAAACTATTAAATTGAAAGGTAAAATCATGTCCAGAAGGTGTAAATAGGCCTTCATGTGCCATGATTTTATTAGTTTGGTTGTACTTAAATACGTAATAGGTCCCGGCCCGTCCTACTTTTTCGCTTTGTAATATAAATTTTCCAAAAAATTTTGGAAAATTTTATGTGTGTTAAGTCATTATTCGGCCACACCAAGTTTTTCGTATAAGATCCGCTAGCTATTGGTAATAACGTGTTTGAAAAACAAGCTTGTAAGGTTTTAAATATGGTGTAGGATTAAATTTATGTGAAGTCGAAAAGTAGAAGTGACAAAAGATGTAAAACTTTGATCAAAAGACTACCACTAGTGTATTGTATATCCTTTGGACAATAAAATAGTCGTGTACTCGGGAGAATTATTCTTTAAAAACAAGAATCTTTAGTTAGCTTCGATTAACGTTCAAATCATAAGTAGAAAGAGAATTATTCTTTCGTTTTAACCAAAAATGAAACATCATATCATTATAAGTTTTTCAAAAAAAAATTTAGATTTATAGGGTAACGTCCAGTTTTCATTGCACATGACAGTGAGCATTTATCACATGCATGTATAAAAGTGTACAAAATAAATATGGTTATGATGAAAAGATTTTCCAAACATAAAATTACAGACAAAACTCAAATTATTAAATTGTTCATACTTGGTTTCTCTAATCTCAATTTCAAACAAAAACTAGCATCATTCAAGAAACATCACACCAAACAAAAAATCTTTAAAATATATTTTATTAATGTTTTTACAAACTGGCTAAATAGTTATATACCGGTATCATCCGATTCATATATTCAACCAGTCAATCAATAAAAGATAAAGATCAAAAGTAAAAAAGTTTTAACATATATACAACGAACACACATTGAAAGAAAACATGTTCATGTAAGTTAATTAAAATAAAGAAGTTTTTGAGAAAAACCACTAAAAAAACCTAAAAAAATCGCAAAATTAGAGATGAATTAGATCTTGAAATTAATTATTTTCTTGTATAGTAAAATCAACAGAAAAAGTGAATTTACTCGTTGAACACAATATTGTCCTTTGGTCAAAAACCAGAAGTAAACAACATAGTACCAGAAACTTCAATTCTTCAATTTCTCCAAAAGATTTATGAAAAAACAGAATCAAAGAAAGATGCGTCTGGAAAAGGTTCTCTAACACAGTCATGCGAACAACAAGAAAATGATTCTTTGTTATTTCATCAAGATTCAAGAACACAATAATATTCCAAAAATATCATAAAAAAGTTAAAATTAGGGTTTTTCATTATTTTTTGCTAACCTGATTTTCTTTCCATAAGCTACATATTTGTATCTATGTATAAATGATTATAATAACAAAAAATAATAAATAATAAATAATTAGGGTTTTTTAGTTCTACATTTAAATGGGATGTTATTCACACAACCTCAAAAAAACCCTAAACAACCTCTAGACGGGTCGTCGAGGCCTAGATGGGCCGTTAAGCAAAATTAGGGTTTCACGACTACCCGTCTAGGCCACGACGGGCCGTTTGTTTGCAGAAAAGACAAAAACGACGGGCCGTCCAGGCCCAGACGGCCCGTATAAGTACGATGTAATAAGTGATCAGTCTGAACTCCTGCAAAAGCAGGCAGTTCAGACTGAAAAGTCTGAAAAAGGTGCTTTAGGACGGGCCGTCTGGGCCTGGACGGCCCGTAGAGACGTGTTAGGTTAGGGCATTTACTCCCTCGACGGCCCATCTAGGCCTCGACGGCCCGTTGAGATTTCCTGATTTAACCAACACACGACCAGCTTCTTCCCCATTTCAACAAAACCTTAAAACATCACCACCACCAAAACCCTCGACCCATTTCGACTTCCCGGTCTCACGATGACATATTTAACAAGCTTTTCAACCGTTGACCTGTCTGAGAACGAGTCTTACGTCTCTGAAAGCGTAGGGTATGAACCCGAGGTTCAAGTTGGTGAAGAGGAGGTTAAATCCGGGGTTCGTGGTAATGACGGGAACATGCTGCCCGATCTCAACGAGGAATATGTAGAGGAACAGGAGTCATTTTTCGTGCCACCAAGCTACCCGCAGTACACGTACGGGAGTTACCATTCGCGCGGGAATCGTGCTAATGGCCGCGTTTATCATGCTGTCAGGTTGCATGATGACACGACCCAGGTACTTCAGCAGATCCTGGATCAGTTAGGGTCGTTGCGGGCTGACATGCGGTGGATGTTGGAGAGCGAGAATGAGAGACGGCGGGAGGCTGGTTTGGAGCCGCGTCCACTTCCGGGTTGGGCGTCCAGCAGTCAGCATGGTGGGGCGTCCACCAGTCAGCCGGGTGGGTCGGATCAGCCGGGTGGGTCGGATCAGCAGGGTGGGTCGGGTTAGACGGGTTGGTAGTATTTTGGTTGAACATTTGAACTCTTACTTTTATGTAAATTTTTGGAATATTATGCTTATTTATGTTTTATTGTTCATCTTGTTCGTATCTTGGGTTTTGTTTAGTTCGGCAACATAAACGATATTAGTTCATATTCATATACACAATTATATAAAAAAGATCAGATTATACAAATAAAAAAAAATAACATTTATAAAAAACCAAACATTTATAAAAAACCAAAAACCAAACATTCAAACCAAAAACCAAACATTTAAACCCATTTTAAACATCCACACTCACTACACTTATAAAAAAATAAAATAATCATCACCTAATCATCACCTAATCATTGCCAATGATTACCAATGATTGTTTTGGAACTGATGCTTTTTGACGGGTCGTCCTGGCCTTGACTGGCCGTCGGGTTTAGGGTTTAAGGCCTTAAACGGGCCGTCTGGGCCTGGACGACCCGTCTACATGCCCATTTTGCCCTCTACGGGCCGTCCAGGCCCAGACGACCCGTTGAGGGGTTGTGTGAATATAAACCCTAGTTGTGTGAATAACCGGAGCCGTAAAAAATGTTAAAATCCCTATATTTTTTTACATAAACTTGTGATGTATCCCTTTTGGATTCCACAGGGAAAGCATTTAAGTTTCTTTTCATTTTCTCTGCTCATGTTTGTATCACCTTAGGAAAATTTTATGTTTGAACCAAGATTTTTTTTTTCACAAAATTCACTGAAGATTGAAGAAACAATTAGTTCCGATGATTCAAACACAAGAGACAAAATCTTAATCCAGAAAAAAAAATTCGGAAAAGTACTAATCATTTTGCCTTTTTATGTAAATACAAATAAAATAAATTAAAAACCCTAGATCTGTTCCTCGTCAGTCCAATTACGACTTGTACCACTAGATCCACCAAAACGTGTCGATCTATCATTCGATCACATTATCAAAGATCAAAACACACGATTTCATGATTTTCATCAAAACATTCCGTACATATCGTATGTTTGAAGTTTTTTAAGATCAAGAGAGATCAACACCCTCTAATTTAATTTAAGTGACGCAGAGCTGAATCTCAGTATAGATCGTTACAGCAAAGCCACTTTAACACTTACAATACTTCACGTATGGTAATTTGTAATTTTTATTGTGATTGTTTATACATTAATGAAAAGTATCAGCGGCGGGTGAGTGTGTGCTTACCCGACGCTGCCAAACTCGTAGAGTTTGTCGCGGCTAGAGAAGATGATGAGCCCGACTTCGGCATCACAGAGGACGGAGAGTTCGTAAGCTTTTTTGAGCAAACCATTTCTTCGTTTAGAGAAGGTGACTTGACGGTTTATCTTGTTCTCTATTCGCTTCAGCTCTACTCTTCCTCTCCCCATGATAATGGATGCTTGTTTCTCTCTCTAGATTCTCTCTATAGGTTGTTCTGCAAATAGGAGATGATTAGTTTGTATAAAAGGGCAGGGAAAAATGGTTCAGAAAGACGTACAAACCGAGTGTCAAAGTTGTTGGATGTATTCTTTGTTTTTTATAATTTATAGATAGTTGGTTTATATATTTGTACAACACATTAAATTGATCTACTGCCTTAGAATAATTGTCTACCAAATAATAATAAAAATGAAAATAATCCGTTTAAGAGTGTGAGCAAAGTTTTGGAATAAATTTGTTATGTAAATCACTTCTCTAATTAGAAGGATATAGTTAATGTGGTTCCCAAGGCCAACGGGACACATGACATAGAATAAATTTAAATAGAGTGTGAGTGTGGGGAGTACGCCTGTAAATGAACTGAACATTTATGAACAGTTCGTAAACTGTTTGTCGGGGAATTCGTTTATATTCATTTATTTAAATAAATGAACGAACATGAATACAATTTTTGTTCGGTTAATTAAATGAACGAACATGGACGCACGTTTTGTTCGTTCATTTATGTTCATGAATGTTCGTTCGTTTATTTTTGTTCGTTTATGTTTGTTCATTTATGTTCGTTTAACTAAACTTTACTTTATTTGTATTATTTATTTCTCTATTATTAAGTAACCATAATTCATATTATAATATATACAATATATTTGAAATGTTCTAAAAAGTTAACCCTAACCCTAACATTCTAAATATATCAGCCGCTCTCCACACTTCACAGCCCCACCTCCCTTCTTCTCCACACTCCACAGCCCTATCTTCTTCCACTTCTGGCCAACCCCTTCCACAGCCCCGCCTCCCTTATGGTCGATTAAGCTTGCGTTGTCGCATTGGTACTCTAATAAACCAAAATGATAAGGACAACAAAAGTGTGGTGAAACGAGTGAGAAACCCACTAATGTATATTATGATAAAACTTGATGAATGACAACGAGATCAGGCCTATCGCAATTGGGGCTATCTGGCGGAGGTTAGTCTCTAAAGTTGCTATGCGTAATGTTGGGAAGGAGATGGCGATTTACTTGAGGGATTATCAATATGGAGTTGGGGTCTCGAATGTGGCGGAGGCCATTCTTCACAGCGCTAATAGGTTTTTAAATGCGTCCCATGGCAATGGATCACTGGCCATGCTCACGGTTGATTTTTCAAACGCGTTCAACTTGGTCGACCGTACACATCTCCTGCATGAAGTTAGTATTCGTTGCCCATCAATCTACCATTGGGTTTAGTTTCTTTATGCTAAACTGGCAGTGCTATACGTGGGTGATGCTTGCATTGGGGCCTCCACCGGGGTCCAGCAGGGGGATCCTCTAGGACCTCTCCTGTTTGCGCTTGTCCTGCACCCACTAGTCCTTCGTGTGGAAGAATGTTGCTCCCCCCGCTTTCATGCTTGGTACTTGGACAATGGTACGATTATAGGGGAGGCTGAAGAAGTGGTTAAATCCTTGGAGATTATTCAAAACGAGGGGCAGAATTTGGGGCTTGCGCTTAACGTTAAGAAATCGGAAGTCATTTGGCCATCATGCAATGGAGAGAAAAGGAAACCTGGTTTGTTCCTGATGATATTGGGAGACCGGGGGGGTGTGAAACTCCTCGGGGGGGGGGGGGGGCGTAAGCCGAGATGGGGGCTATATTAGTTCTTTGGCGGTTAAAAGAGCTCGACAAGTTGTGGACCTTATGGGTCTTCTTGAGAAGCTGCAGGATCCCCAAAGTGAACTCCTTTTGCTCCGCTCTTGCATGGGGGTCTCTAAGTTACTGTTTGGTCTACGGACGTGTCAACCAGACTTTGTTACTAATGTCGTATTTATTTTGACTTCGGCGGTTTCATGGATAAAGACACCACCCCCAAGAAAGCTCAAAAAACCTTGGCGAGTGCATTTACCCGGAAAACCCTTCACAATATGGAAGAGAAGTTTGGCATGACCCCCCGTCAAAAAACGGTGTTTGAATGCCTCAAGGGGGCACATGCTCAAGATTTCCTAACTGTCCTCCCGATCGATGGGCTTGGGCAGCATATGTCAGCTATCGAATACCGGGCCATCCTGAAGTACATACTTATGATCCCTATGTTCCCTGTTGACGAGTCGTACCCGATTTGTAAGAAAGCTTGTTTGGATAAATTTGGGGAACACGCCCTACATTGTAAGGAAATGCCGGGATTTAAATACCGACATGACTTAGTCAAGGATGCCTTGTGGGATGTTTTGCGGAAGGCTGGGATCCCTGCTAAGAAAGAAGTCCCAGTTAATTTTCTGACGGACCTGCTAGATGGGCGGTCCACCTTACGGCCAGCAGATGTCCTTGTGTTCGGATGGGCTCAAGGTAAGCATGCGTGTATTAACCTCATTGGGGTGTCCCCTCTGTGGGATTTCGGGATATAGTGTTCGTAGCAGGGCAAGCAGTCTTGAAAGCTGAATCAAAGAAAGTCGCTAAACATGAAAACGCATGTCTGGAAAACCAGCATGTCTTCGTACCCTTCGGTTTTGATACCTTTGGGGGCCTTGCCCCGAAGTCATCCGGTTTATAGATCGGGTGCAAAAGGTGACACATAGTAATTGCTCGACAGACAGGGACCAAA
The DNA here is from genome assembly GCA_032199755.1 of Ambrosia artemisiifolia. Taxonomy (NCBI): domain Eukaryota; kingdom Viridiplantae; phylum Streptophyta; class Magnoliopsida; order Asterales; family Asteraceae; genus Ambrosia; species Ambrosia artemisiifolia. The sequence goes on along the minus strand of CM063527.1, from coordinate 45,820,444 downwards.
CTTTTATTTTTAATAGAGTAGGTTTTGCTATTTAAAAAGAGGTGACGGCGCAGCTTGTTGCCCGCTTACCAGCCGTCCACTTGTAAATGCGTTGTGGGTTTATTTTAATGGATTATAAATTGAATAAAAAAAAATTAGGATAAGTTTTTAGAGGACCTAAAAGTATTAGATTCAGGATGGTACTGTTGAAAAATTCGTACTATTTGCTTTGAAGTAGTGGTGCATTGTGTTGTTTTTTTCCGTTTAAAGTTTGTAAAAGAGCATCACTTATTAATAAGGCATGCAACTTCGGTTCTATAAAGTTAACAAAAAAATGATAGAAAGTATAAAAGTTATAACGTTAATAAAATGGCATTTTTTAAACGGTCAACTACATATATTATTCCAAGTCTTTCACGAAAACTGTATCAAAAGTCAAAGTGAAGTATGTTTATTGTGAAAGTTTGGATGGATTTCATGACATGAATATGACAAACATGGGGAGTGGCAGCGCAGCAAAGTCATATTTTTTTTGGGAAAATGACCAAAATAGCCCGTTGACCGGGTGTTTTGCACAAATAGCCCTCTCCACCCTCTTTGGAGAGAGGGGTCACGGTTCCCAACATGCCTGAACCGTCTTCCAAGGGGCTTCCCATTTCAGCCAACCGTCTCCCGCCACGTGGCGTTGTGGATCCCGAGGCAGACCTTTCTCTCTCCTGAACCCTCTTTTTTCTTTCTCTCAACCCTCTTTTCTTTCTCTCAACCCTCTTTTCTTTCTCTCTCACCCCTCTTTCTCTCCTCCTCACACTCTCTCTCCCTTTCTCTCTCTCTCTCCCTTTCTCTCTCTCTCTCTCCTCCGGTAAGCTTCTTCTTCCTCCGGTCACCGCCGCCGCCGGCCGCGCCTCTCCATCTCCTCCGGTAAGCTTCTTCTTCCTCCTCCTCCCCTGTTTCTGGTCCAATAACTATGTTCTTCTAGTCAGGCATACAATCGGTCAAGAAAGTACAGCAAGGTTACCTGATGGCTGATACCATTAATAATAAGCATCCAATTAATCGACCACTGAAGGTCAAGTAATCTGATCTCGATCGACTGATTACTGTTGTGAAGTTTGAAAAAATGATTTCTTGAATACAAAGTCTGGATCTGAAATTGGTGATGATAAAGGATGATGATTGTGACTTAAGACCAAAATTTGGTTCGGTTGAATTATTTCAACATTCAATATATTGTTTTAGAAGTTAATGGGGATGTAAATACCTTAATTTTTTAAATGGCCGACTAAGGCCGACTAAGGTGGGTTATGGTGTCCGTGTTGGGTCTGGGTTGCAGGTAGCGGATCGGGTGGTGGTGGTGGTGGAGTGGAGATGGTGGAGGAGAGAGGAAAGGGAGGGTGGCAGTGGTGGTGGTGGTGTTGCAGGTGGTGGTGATGGAGGTGGTGGGAGAGAAAGGGAGAGAGAGTGAGGAGGAGAGAAAGAGGGGTGAGAGAGATAGAAAAGAGGGTTGAGAGAAAGAAAAGAGGGTTCAGGAGAGAGAAAGGTCTGCCTCGGGATCCACAACGCCACGTGGCGGGAGACGGTTGGCTGAAATGGGAAGCCCCTTGGAAGACGGTTCAGGCATGTTGGGAACCGTGACCCCTCTCTCCAAAGAGGGTGGAGAGGGCTATTTGTGCAAAACACCCGGTCAACGGGCTATATTAGTGATTTTCCCTTTTTTTTTGTTTCGTACGTCTTTTAGGAGAGTTTTTACCTGATTACTAAGGCTGGTATTGGGTGTGGGCTCATCCCTAGGTTGTTTTGGGTTGTCTTGGATAAGGCACACCTCCCTTTTAGGGTGTCCTCCTTCTCAAATGTCTCGGAAAAAGCATGTGGGACGAGCCAAATTAATCATTTTTTTAATACATGGACCAATGAGAAGGGTTGTTTTGCGTTGTCTTACACACAACCCTCTTAGGTTGTTTCTTTTCTTGATATTTGGTTCCCACTGACATTTTTTTCTACGTGGAGGCTCATCCTCCCGTCTCCATACCGATCAGCCTCACCGAAATATATATATTTACAAATTGATTTAATTATTTTGGGTTTCTTGGTGTTAATATTAGGTTTTCGATTTAATTTGATTTGACGCATGTTTTTTTAGATGATTTCAGTTTTAATTTTAGTTTTTTAATGTTGCTTACAATGACTATAAAACTTTGTTTGGGAAGAAGATATTATCAGTACATGATGTATAACTAATTATTGACTACTAGTATAACATAACTAGTTTGGTAGTCGACATGGGCGGATTTGGCTCAAGTCGGGGAGCCATCCGGCTCTGGCTCATTTTTATTAGGGACACAATTTTCTTTATAAAATTCCTATATATATGTGTGTGTATATTTTTAAAATAGAAAACTCATTTAACACTTAAACGTTGGGCCCATTAATAATCAATTTTAAAACTTAAATATTATTAACTCAAAGCCCATAAAATTTATAAGCCTAATACGTACTTAACTTACTAAATAAAAAAATAAAAAACAACACCTTTTTCTGTTCAGATTTTAACTTATTTGAGACATCACAAAAATTTAGTGACCATATAAATGTTTTGGAGCATATGAAAGAATAATATTATTTCGCAAATGCGTTCATTGCATATAGAATGTTATTGACAATTGCAATCACGATGACATCCGCATAAAAGAGCTTTTCAATATTAAAGTTGATGAAATCATACTTACGATCCACAATGTCCCAAGAAAGACTTAGTGTTAGTGCACGATGTCCCTAGGCTAGTATATATGTTGTTTGGACGTATTTCGGGGTGTTTGGAGGCGTTTATACGCGTTTTGGAGGATTCTAGGGGCTGCATGCGATTAGCAGTACACTGCTAGCGATTATGGCCCTAATCGCTAGCTAGTGCATGCGAGTAGCTGGTTCTGACAGGCGATTAGCTGCTTCTGTCAGGCGATTAGCAGCTAATCGCTACCCTCTGCTGCTGCTAATCGCCTGCAATGAGCTGGTAGGTTCCGGGAGGTATAAATACCCTCTTTCTCAACCCTAGTCCTCAGTTCTTGCCTCACACACTCTCCAAACACCCCCCCTGGTCATAGGACGCCTGATTTGATCATTGTAAACACTTGAGCTCTGTTTTTAGTGATTAATCTATAATCTTTTGACCCGTGTGTGTGTAGTAATTACTCGTTTCATTGTTTCAATCGTTGTTTCTGTTATTAGATCATCTTAGAGGGATTCCGCACCTCTAAGATAAAACCCGTGATTGTTGGAACGCGAGTTCGACGGTCCTAACAAGTGGTATCAGAGCCGAGGCTCTTATCACGGGTGTTTTGATAACAAAAACGAGCAAAAACAGGTAGGTTTTGGTGTAAAAGTTGAGATTTTTAATCAAAAACCTGTTCTTAGTTTGAAACTTTGAGTTTTTATCAAAAACCCACATTTTTCAAAACTTTAGTGTGTGTTTTTCGGTTAAAAACGTGTGTTTTTGATCAGGTTTTGCTCTAAAACTATTTTGGTAACTTGTCTAATCATTTGGGATCAAAATACAATGTTTTAGATAAGATTTTGGGTCAAAATAGGTGTTTTTTGAGCAAAAGTGCGGCTGCAGATCAGATCAGGCGATTAGCATCAGACAATTAGGGTTTACTAGCAATTAGCTGCTACTCGCATGGTCATGCTAGCGATTAGCTGCTAATCGCCACCTTTGTACTAGCAATTAGCCATAATCGCCTGATATCTCCTAGCAATTAGGTGCTACTCGCATGCTACCCTCCATGCGATTAGCCCTAATCACGTGACATACCTTATTGCCTGAAAACTCCATAATCGCCACCTACTACTAGCGATTAGCCCTAATTGCCTTCATTTTGCTAGCAATTAGCCCTAATTGCCTATACTTGCTAGCAATTAGCCCTAATCACGTGACATACCTATATTTACTAGCAATTAGCCCTAATCGCCTGTACCACCTAGCAATTAGCCCTAATCACGTGCAAAAACCTCATAATCGCCTAAGACTCATAGCAATTAGCCCCATAAACGCCTAAAAGGTTCTGGAACATAAAAATTGACTAAGTATTGGACTATTAACATACGTTAACATACCTTAACATATGGCGAACCCTTGGGGACATCTGAGTCAACCGAGAACTCAGTATAACCAGCAAATGAACAACCAAATGAACAATCAAGCAAACGTGCCCACGAACCCTTGGCAGTTTTCGGCTGAACGAAACGCGCAACGGATGCAACAAGCGCAAATGCAAGCGAATGTTGCCGGAATCAATCCGTGGGCGCTAGCTGCTCAACAGCAAGCAATGAATGCGATGAGTGCGAATCCTTGGGCACTCGCTGCTGCTGCTAACTCTCAGACAAATCAGCTGTCGTCCGTTCTTATCAGTGACTTAGAGACGGGCAGTTCTAACCGAGCACCGAAACTGCAATATATGGCAGATTATCACGGTTGGAAAGGCAGATTTCAGTCACACGTTGAGGGTATCGATGGCTTGGTATGGTCAGCTATCGAGAATGGGTACACAAGGCCGCTGGTTGAAAACTCCACTACTCCGGTCTCTATAGAAGACATGTCTGAGGAGCAGAGGAAGAAGTATAACTATGAGAAAAAGGCGATGGCAGCGTTGAAGCAGGCTCTTCCCAAAGACATTCTTCATCAGTTCGCGCAGTGTACTACCTCGCAGATGCTGTGGTTAGCGATTGCTGAGCGTAACGAGGGGAATCAGAAGACACGGAAGGTGAAGGTGGATCAGTTAAAGAAGGAGTTTGAGAATTTCAGTGCGATGGGAAATGAATCACTGAGAGATCTGACAGCTCGATATTATCATCTGATGTCCGAGATGTATCAGTACGGGGTTATCTACACGTCAGCAGAACTTGTGGAAAGATTTGCAGAGGCGCTCCCGGCACACTGGCATCAATGGCTGGACATTCAGAAGTCCAACAATGTTTATCAGACACTCTCCATCAACGAGTTCGTGGCCGAGCTGGAGAACAAGGAGATCGAGGAGATCAGGAGAGCTAATAAGCCGCCCGCTGTTCAGAATCCCAGCATCTATTATGGGAATCCAGCTCAGGACATCAGTGTGGGTGGATCCAAACCTCAGACTGCGTTCATGGTTAATCCTGATCCAGTCTTTGCGTTTGACAACTATGGACCCCCATCTGATGTTCCTCCACCTGTCTTTCCTTGGGGTCAAGGAAACCAGTATCCTTCTAATTTTAATGCTAATACTAACCAGTTTGGTGTTAATCCGTTTGCTCATCTTGCAGCACCAGCTCAGGCAACTACCAACTTTGGTGGACCTTCTTCATCAGGGTTTGGTGGTGCTCCATCTGCTAACTTTGGTGGATATGGAGGTGCTTCTACTTCAAATCAGGGTGCTTATCGGACAAATCCTGTTGCAGAACAGCTGAACACTTCGGGCTTTGAGAAGGTGACTGTAGAGCTAGCCCAAGAACATATGGCTCTGCTGTCAACCTTGGTCAATTCCTATAGTGGCTTAGTTGCGGGGCAGATCGGAAATCCTTATCTTACTCAAGAAGATTATGCCCAGATCGACAAGGATGACATGGATCTGATAGACATCCAGTGGCACTTCGCTAGTGTGGTGAGACGTGCAAAGGACTATATGGATAGAACTGGAAAGAGAGATGTGCTGATCAACAACAACACGAAGTTTGGGTTTGATAAAACAAAGGTCACCTGTTACAACTGTGGCAATCGAGGACACTTTGCCAGAGAATGTGATCGACCGAGACAACAGGGAAATCAGAATCCCTTCAACAACAACAGAGGCAATCAGAACAATCAGAGGCAGCAAGCTCAGACACAACCGAATCAAAATGCTGAACGAGCTCTTGTCCCAGTTAATCATCAGAACCAAAGGCCTCAAGCAAACAACAATCAAGCCTTGGTGGTTCAAGAAGATGAAGTGTTCAACTGGAATCACCTCATCACTGGTGAACAAGCTCCTCAGGGTGGTGCAGCATGCTTTGCCCAAATTATGTCTGATACTCAGGAAGAAGTTGAAGAGAGTCCAAGTCAATCTGAAGCAGTTATTCCTGAAGTTGAAGCTTTGGATTGTGATTCGGATTGTGATTCTGATGAAGGGGTGGACTTGGAGGATTTGTTAGCTGAAGCAGACGCCTTGATTAGCAAAAGGTCAATACTTGTGGACGCTGACTGTACAAAGAACAATCTGACTGATTTCTTCGGACCAGTGAAGACGGCTGCTCATTATGCTTTGATGGCCCTTACAGAGTCGTCTAATCAGGTATGTTCTTCCTCCAATTCAAAATCTGAATGTGTTGATTGTAGTAAGCTTAAGTACAGAATTGATGTCTTAACAGACGAAAATCTGAACTTGAAAGCTGACTTAAGTCAATGCCAAGAGAGCAATGAGGTTTTGAGAGCTAATGAGAAAGCCCTCAAAATCACCATTGATACTCTTAAGAAGGACTCCATTGAGTGTGATCAGCTTAAACTCAGAATCAAAGAATTAACTGATGAGAATCTGAATTTAAAAGCTGATGTGGGTCCATTGCAAAGGTCAAATGATTCCTTAAAACAGAAAGAGAAAAATTTTCTTAATACTGTTGATAACTATAAGAAGGATGTTTCTGAATTGTCTAAAACCCTTGCTAACAAGCAAATTGCTATTAATAATTATATAAATGAGGTTGAAGACACTAAGAAACATTTGGCCATTGTCAATTGTGACTATCAAAAGATCAAGAAGAAACTTGAGAGTTACCTGAACTGCAAGTATGTTCTTGATCATATCATTGAACACTCAGATAAGGAGGGCAATTCCACCAGTCCCAAATATACTCAGTGTCCTCCTCCGGTGAGATTTGAACATCATCACAATGATATCTTACCGAAGGAAGAGTTTATGGACTTGGCAGCAGAAGCAGCTAAAGCTGTAGAAGCGCCTAAAGTGATGGAAGCAGTTAACCCTGCCAAAGTCACTAAGGCTGCTCCTCCTGCGCCTAAAGTGACAGAAGCACCTAAACCTGCTGAAGTTACTAAGGCTGCACCCACTGGTGTTGCTGCCAAACCTGGTGAGATTGCAGATAATGCAAGCGTCTGCGAGACAGACTGTTCTGAGGATGAGCTTGATGAACCGGAGAGGTATGCACCGGTAAAGGATACGGATATTCCTGTCCAGAATCACATTCTGTGTGAGCCTGAGCCGAAAGTGCAAGCCCCTGCTAGTAAAACAATCAAAGTGTTCTATCAATTGAAAGGGTCTAATAAAATTTATGCTGATGAGGAATTTCCTTATAAGAACCTGGCACCTGGTCTTGTTGGTAAAATCTGGCAAGAGTCCACCATTACAATTGAGAAAGAACAATGGGGACATGGGAAAAAGGGTCAGGGTAATCAGTCCAAAAGAAACAAAGGTAAAAATCAAAAGAAGAACACTTTGAATCCTCAAAATCAAGCTCAGAAGAACTCTCCCAAGAAACATGTTACTCAGTTTGTTGGATCTTCAGGCAATGAGGTTGATAATTATCCTAAGACAGACTGGCAGAAAGAATGTCTTAAGGATTTAAAACATAAAAACACCTTTGCCACGAAATCAAACAAAAGGGGTAATGATGTAAATACTCCACCATTTGAGGAGTATAGATCCTGTCACAAGTGCGGGGTTCATGGGCATTTAGTTGCTGCTTGCCCCGAATTGAGACACAAGAGGATCGAAACAAATGATGCTCCTAGTTCTAGCAACCCTAAACCGCCTGTTTCTCCTAAGCTTTCTGAGAAGCAACAGGGTAAACAGACAGTTTATGACACTCGTAACAAGATTGCTATGAACCAAAAGCCAGTTGATGGCAGGGGTCCGCAGTCGAGGGGGAGCCAAGTTCCTAAAAAGGTTCAAGCAGCGCCTAAGCCACAAGCACAGGCTGCAGCTAAACCTGAAGGCACCCCTAACTCTGCTCCACGTGCAGTTAAGTCTGAAGTGGATCCAAAGGCTGTCCCACCAAAGGAATCTGAGGCTGGACCTTCTAGCCCAAAGGCAAAGAAGAAGCCCAAGCCAAGGAGACCGGGAAAGACTTGGAGACCCAGGTCACCGACTAAAGAAGGAGGATCATCTGCTAATGTAGAAACTGCCGGACCATCGGAAGCAACACCAACTCCTAACGGAAGGTGGGTTGAATTTCCGACTTTGGATGTAGATGGTAGACCCAAGACCGTCAAGGCTTGGGTCCCCCTTAACCACTAATCTTTGAATGTCGTGCAGGGAGTTCCACAGGGCCTTATCAGCAGCCTATGGATTGTTGATAGTGGAGCTTCTGGGCACATGACAGGCGACTTATCTCTGCTATTTGACATCAAGAATATCAATGGGGGATATGTTGCTTTTGCTGGTAATAAAGGGGGATACATCACTAAAGAAGGCAGTATGGGAAATGGAATCGTAAGCTTTGAGAAGATAAGCTACGTGAAACAGATAGACCACAATTTGCTGAGTGTCTCACAGATCTGTGACAAGAAATACACAGTATTCTTTGATGACAATGCTTGCTTCATTCTGAAACCTGGCTTTAAGATTCCGAAACAGTGGGTTATGATCTCAGCTCCAAGAGTCAACAATTTGTATGTTCTGGATATGAGTCAAGCCGTAACAGCTAAGGGGGAGGTCACTTGTTTTCTGTCAAAGGCTACAGAGAAGGAGTCTATTATGTGGCACAGACGAATGGGGCATATTCACTTGAGGAAGATGAATCATCTGGTTCAGAATCAGCTTGTGGAAGGTGTCTCTGTCAAGAATTTTCATTTAAATGACGTCTGTGTATCATGTAAGAAAGGGAAGCAGAAGAAGAAATCTCACAAACCTAAGAAGGTCAACTCAGTCAGTATGCCTCTCGAGCGGTTGCACATGGATCTGTTCGGCCCAGTCAATCGTAGAAGCAAGAATGGAGATTTATACTGTCTGGTTGTCACTGATGACTATTCAAGGTTCTCTTGGGTTGTATGCATGCAGCATAAAAGTGAGACTTTTGAGTTTTTGAAGAATCTGTTCACCAAACTAGAAAACATCTATGGGCTAAAGATCCGCAGGATTCGAAGCGACAATGGAACAGAATTCAAGAACAATGCTATGGAGTCACTATGTGCAGAAAAGGGTATTCATCACGAATTCACAGCGCCATACACTCCTCAGCAAAATGGGGTTGCAGAAAGAAAGAATAGAACTCTTATTGAGGCTGCCAGAACAATGCTCGCAGATTCTAACTTGCCTGTCATGTTTTGGAACGAGGCAATTTACTGCGCGTGTTATACTCTAAATAGGGTTCTTACGGTTAAGAGGTTCGGCAAGACTTCTTACGAACTTCTAATCCGTAGGAAGCCGAACTTAGAGTTTCTGGAACCTTTCGGTGCTCCATGCACTATGCTACATCCCGATGGGAAGTTTGGTGCAAAGGCAGATGAAGGTTTCTTTGTTGGATACAGTACTCCTAACAAGAGGGTATACAACAAAAGAACCAATAACGTTGAGGAGTGGCTTAATGTCGATGTTCAACGTTACACTGTCAATGCACGTGGTGCTGGACCCGATTGGTTGTTCGACTATAAGATTTTGTTCGATTCTTTCAACCTGGATAATGTTGTAGATGATGCTGTGGCGCAGATGTATTACGAGTGTGAAAACGCAGCTAGCTCACCGCTAATGCGTCCGATCGTGGTTAATGCGCCTGCGCCTGCCGCATCAGATGCTTCTACATCCATGGGTCCCCCTGATAAAGCCGCAGCAGTTGAAGTTGAGGAAGTCTTTCAGGAAGCGTCAGAGGTTATGGAATCTTCTTCAGATGAGGAATATACAGAATCTCGGGAAACTCTTACTGAAGAACTGGCTGGAAATGGTGAATCTGCCAATACAGCTCCAGTTCCTCCTACAGGGAATGATCAAGCTGGTCCTTCTTCTTCAGCAGCTCCTGGAATCGGTCTACAGATTGATTTCTCCGGTTTTAATTTGCAACCCGCTGCTCCCTCTAGTTCAAGTGCTGCTGAGACGAACATCTCTCAGGGACTTGAAAATCTCAATTTGCGGTCGGATGATCCAGTGCCGGCACATCCGGAATCTCGGATTCACGACACTCATCCACTGCAAAATGTGATTGGTGATCCGACTGGTAGAGTCATGACACGTAGTCAGCTCAGGAATGCCAGTCCAAGTGACAACTCCGCTACCCTAGCTCTTTATTCGGAGATCAGAAAAGCAGGTCATCAGAACGATTGGTCTTTTGCTCTTTATGTGTCTCAGGTGGAACCGCGATCCGTCCAAGAGGCTTTGAGAGAAGAACCATGGATTGAAGCAATGCAGACAGAGCTTCAGCAGTTCCAAAAGCTAGGAGTGTGGGACTTAGTTGACTTACCTCCAGGTGCTAAGAAAATTGGAACAAAGTGGGTCTATAAGTGTAAACGGGATGACCGCGGGGTAATTATCAGAAACAAGGCTCGATTAGTTGTCCTCGGCTTCCGTCAAATCGAAGGAATAGATTACAACGAAGTATACGCTCCAGTTGCGCGCCTTGAAGCTATCCGGATGTTCTTAGCTTACGCTTCGTACAAACGGTTTAAGGTGTATCAAATGGACGTGAAAAGTGCTTTTCTGTATGGTATCGTGAAGGAAGAGGTGTATGTTTCACAACCTCCGGGGTTTGAAGATCCACTGCATCGTGACAAGGTTTACAAACTGAACAAAGCGTTGTATGGACTTCATCAGGCTCCGAGAGAATGGTATCAAATGCTCAGCAGTTATTTGATCTCCAATGGGTTCAACCGTGGACTCGTGGACTGCACCTTATTCACCAAGGAAAAAGATGGTGACCGTCTGCTGGTACAGGTTTACGTTGATGATATTATTTTTGGGTCAACTAATGAGGTTTTGTGCAGGGAATTTGAAAAGTTAATGCAGGATAAGTTCGAGATGAGCTCGATGGGGGAAATGCAATTTTTCTTAGGCTTGCAAGTAGATCAACTTGAGTCGGGGATCTTCATCCACCAGACAAAATATGTTGCTGACATCTTGAGCCGGTTCCAGATGGAAGACTCTGCTGCAATAGCCACCCCTATCCAAACCAATCACGGGATTGGTCCGGATGAGAAAGGACAAGCCGTTGATTCCTTTCTTTATCGAGCAATGATTGGCTCGTTGATGTACCTCACAGCTTCAAGACCCGACATAATGTTCGCAACCTGCCTGCTGTCAAGATACCAGTCCAGGCCGAAACAGTCCCATCTGGTTGCCGTGAAGAGGATCTTACGTTATCTAAAGGGTTGTCCGACCAAAGGTCTTTGGTACCCTAATGACGATAAGTTTGATCTCGTTGCTTATAGTGATGCTGACTATGGCGGATGCAAGAAAGACGCAAAATCCACATCGGCTGGATGCCAGTTCTTAGGAGGTCGACTAGTCTCGTGGCAGTGCAAGAAGCAAGCCTCTGTGTCCTTATCAACTTGCGAGTCGGAATACATAGCTGCGTCCAGCTGTTGCTCCCAGGTTTTATGGATACAACAACAAATGAGAGACTACGGTTTGAAATTTCTAAACACTCCTATTTACTGTGATAATGAATCTGCTATAGCGCTTGCTAAAGACGCGGTAAACCATTCCACGGCGAAGCATATCTATGTTCGGTATCATTTCATACGCGATTGCTATGAAAAGAAACTGATAGATATGATTAAAATCCACACGGATTACCAACGTGCCGATTTATACACCAAAGCTTTTGATAAACCTCGTTTCGAGTATCTTTTGGTTTTAAATGGCATTAAAGAAAAGCAGGATTAGATCCTCATTGGCAATCGGTTTTGTAAATATTTTCTTCAAAAACAGAAAAATCCAAAAATATTGTCGTTTTGCAAATTTTTAGATTTTTAGGGGGAGAAAATTCAGAAAAATACAAAAACATCAGAAAATGCAAAAATCAAAAAAAATGAGAAAATTCAAAAATTCAAAAAAAATGAAAAAAATGAAAAAAAATGAGTTTCTTTGGTGGAAATAGGGAAGATGATATTAACCAATCAGTCGGACTGTCTGGACCTTTATCATCTTAAAAATATTGGATCTGATAAGTAGCCTCTACAATGATGTGTTGGTAGGCTCGAAATCATTTCCAAGTTCGGCACGGTGATATAAACCTAAATACACTGAGAATTGTGTGGATTAACGCCGCGTTGGCATATGGTCTAAAAGCCTTAAATCTTGTTGATAGAATGCCAAAATCCGAGGTTTCTGGTCTTTAAGAGGTTGGTACATCCGGGGTGAACTGGACGTCTCTCAGAATAAAATGGGGTGGCATAAGTGACGTACGTTGGGTTAGCAGCCTACAACTGAGACACCTCTTTGCCATACTCAGTAAAAGAAAAGAAAAACAAAAAATAGAATAAATTCTGATAAGGAGACGTCTGGGAATCCTGTAAGAGCAAAAAGATCATAAATGCCAAAACCCTATTCTCAAAGAGAATCGCTCTAAGGTATCAAATCATCAATACCTAAAGCATCGTACCGTGAAAAATCAAAAATGTACGGTATTTGACTTGAACCCTGGTCTGGATCTCACTGGTCTCTTTGCTGCAGCGTTCTTGCAGACCTGATCACCACTGAGCCCATTCCTTGTAAATACGGATGACAACAGCTTATTCACCGGTTACGAGGAAGCTTTGTGCATGCCTTGATGCGGGAGTATGTCGCGTGTGCGGGGAACACCTTTAATCAGCTTTAATATTACCTTAACGTATCTAAAGTGCCTAGCGATAAAACTTGATTTTGAGTTTAGGTGGACAACAATACTGACAGTTGTTGTAGGATACTTATTGGTAATTTTAATCTAAAACTGAAAGTATAAGGGTTCCAGTATAGTTCGTACACTGATATGATTCCCTAACTATCGAAACTCGCAAAAATATGATAGTGTACAGTTAATTGTTCTTGCTTTTTCGCTTATTTTCTATTTTAATGTTAGTAGATTAGCTATTCTTGATTGCCGATGATGGAAACCTAATCCATTGTAATCTTACTTCTTCAAGAATAAAACGCCGAAAATTAAAAAGGATAATTAATTGAAAACTTGTACTTTTACCGGGTCAAAACCGTGTGTTTTACCGAGTACAAGGGTGAAAAATGAAACATTTTCAAGTTTTTGAGTCATCATCTGAGTCGCGTGTGAAATCGGGTTGAAAAACGCATGTTTTGAGCCTTAACGGGTCAAAAATGCAAGTTTTGGTGCTGCAGGGGCATTTTGGTAATTTGTGGGAAAAGTGTTAGGCATTTAGTGGCTGATCGCCTATGTTTATAAGCGATTAACCCTACACGCTATCTGTTTTAGGACGTTTGAGCTATAATCGCATGCATTCTTAGGCGATTAGCCCTAATCGCTATCATGCATATACAACCAAAGACAGGCAATGCCTTGTAGGCGATTAACCCCTACTCGCTAGCTACAGTGCTAGCGAGTGTCCCTACTCGTGTGTCCTTGGCAAGCGCTTAAAGCTACTCGCTAGCAGTTACTCGTTTGGGCCTAGCTACACGATTAGCCCAGTAACTTGTCTGGGCCGTGCTATTCGCCTGAAGTAAATGGCGTTTAGGGTTTTGTTTGTGCTACTCGTGTGTGGTTACCTAGCGATTATACCTTACTCGCTAGCGATTAGCAGATACTCGCCCTTATAGGGTAGCGATTAGCAGAGGGTATATATGTGAGACTTAGAATTTTTGTTCTTCATTTTATTCAAAACAAGAACACAGTGCTACGTTTCACTCTAACCCGAATCTAAACAAAACTCTGCCGAAATTCCTTTTGATTCTTGAAACTTACTCGACATCACCAAGGTAACAATCTATGAAATTTTCAGATCCTAATACTGTGTTCTGATGGGTAAATTTCTCAGTTTTGTACCATAACTCTAGGGTTGATAAATATTGATTATTAACCATTAAAATGTGTTTGTTAGTGATGTTTCTTGGTTGGGGTTTCTTAATCGGCCCCTTTAGGCTCTTCACATACCAAAATTCCAATCCAAATCATTGTAAAACAGAAAGCCCCAAATTATAATCTATTAAGAACCCTAATTCTAAAAACGGGTCAATTAAGGATTATGTTGGATCTGTTTTTGAAATATGTCAAAGGGTTTTTGATTACCGGTTGTTTTAGATCAAAATGCACCAAAAATCCAACACATTTCGAACCATTTCAAGATTTGGCAATTCATGGTGAACACTCCACTGTTCATGCGATTAACAAGTTGCTAATCGCATGCTCAGCAACACGTGTGGGCCTTTTGTGGCTGCTAATCGCCTAGTATGGGTAGCGAGTAGAGTCAATCGCCCATTGTTACTAGCGATTAGCAAGGCTAAACGCATGTAACCCTGTGTTGACCAAAAATTGTCAAACTTTGTCCGTTTTGTCCGATTTTATCATAACTTAACCTGTTCTAATGATCGTGTCGTATGTTTTGCCTTATAGAAAAATGCAGTACGGAACATCGGAGAAGCACAACTGTTTGGCATTTCTCGGACCAGTTACAAAGCCGGAATGCATGTTGTTCGAGGGTGTTATCGAGTACTTGAAGCGATCAAAGATCAAGTATGCTATCTCTACTGAATACGCGGCCTACAAGGATATTATTCGGGAATTCTACCAGAATGCAAAGGTCGACAACAGCACTGTTCCTGCAACGGTTAAAAGTGTTGTGCAACAAAAGGACGTGGTTGTTACAGAAGAACTGATTCGTGAGGTTCTAAAGTTTGAAGACAACAAAGACGATCCTATTGTGTTCGATACTATTCTGATTCGCGGTGGATTTCTTAGAATGAAGTATACAGATGATGTTCGTACTCAGAAGATGCTGCAAAAGGGTTGTCTACCGCCAGAAATAAAATATCTAACGCACGTTGTGCTTAAGTGCATCGGCCCTCGCAAAGGCACGTTTGATGCGATCCGGGACACTTTAGCATCAGCAATAGTTGCGTTGACGTTGAACAAGCCGTTCAACTTTTCTGGAGTGATTTTGCACCAGCTCAAGGAAGTGATTTTGCAGAAGCCAACAAAGTACTCGTTCATAGTTTATCCTCGTTTTCTGCAAATGATCCTTGATCACCAGATTCCAGATTTGGTGAAGCATGATAATGAGTTGCTCGAGATTAAGAACATTGATGAGATCGAGCTGAAGAGAATGCTGCAGTATAAGAATAAGCCGAAGGCGGAACATCCACCAAGTCGGAAACTGTATGCATATCTCGCGAAGGATGATTATGAGGCACCACCTGGGAATAGGTGGAGACATGACGACAGTGACTCTGAAGATGATATTAATGTTCATAGACAGGTATTCAAAGGTGATGATATTATTGGCAGACCCACTGATGAATTGGGTCCCAATGAACCGGGCAAAATGGGGGATGATGAACATAGACGTGATGATGATATGTTTGAACCTGCGTCTTTGGATGTTGATGCACCATCCAGTTCAGTTAGGGAAAAAGAAACAGTGGATGAAGGCCCGATTAACATTGAAGATGTTGATGATGATGATGATGACTCAGAGGCAACTGAAGATGATAGACCTGATGTGCTCAGTTTAGAGGAGGATAGGGCTCTCACAGCCAAGGCGAGAGAACTTCAGAGGGATCCCACTTTCACACCAGGAGGTGAGGATCTCATTGCTGATATCGATGCTGATCTAAGCACGCCTCCTCTTCACAAGAGACAGAAAACCCAGGCAGCGAAGGTCAGTAGAGGTCACAAGAGGATGTCAAAGATTGTAGTTGAGCCTGAAAAGAATCCAAAAAGATTGAAGGGTAAACGTACAGCTTTGAATCTTCCTGATACATTCGGCTCTCCAACCTCTTCTACCACACCAGCAGCAACAACAAAAGCAGCAACAGCAACAACAACAGCAACAACAACTACAACAGCAACCACATCTTCAGCTCCTCTATCTTCCAGTGCAGCTATGCCTGCAGGTATTACTATGTCTATGCCTTCTTCAGTAGTCTTCACTGAGCAAGTCTCAGCTACTGTTGAAGTGACAGGTGGGCAGTTGGTTTCTAATCCGGTTGGTGACCACATCCGGAGACTGAAGGAAGCTGCAAGAACCAAAGCAGCTAAACCTTCAGGCCAATCATCTTCTTCTACTTCTGCTTCAAATGAACAACTCCAGCAAAATGTCAGCGAACTCATGGCTTTAGTTGCTGCACAATCGCGGGAAATAGCAGAGTTAAGGAACAAGAATACTCAGATCGAAGAAAATGAGACAGCGATGCTTGAGTTGATTGGTGAAACCATTACTGCTAACACAGATCTTAGAGCTACTGTCGACGCACTCACCTTGTCTAATCAGCAAATTCTTGAGTCGAACAGGCAGCTTATGGAATCACACCAGCAGCTGATTCAGTCAAACCAAAGTGCCTTGGCGAGACTGACTGGTATTGAAGGTAAGTACAATGACCTCCAGCTTGCAAATGTGAACAATGAGCGCAGAATCACCAGGTACAGGAAACAAAATACTAGATTAAGAGCTAGGTTGGATGAGTTATCTGGAACTCAGCCTAGGCTCACTGGTGGTTCTGAGGCTGGAGCGAGTACAGCTGGTGATGATGATGATGATAGTGAAGAAGAGGATGATGAGGATGATGAAGAGGATGATGACAGGTCTGATGATGATGATCAGGGTGATGGTAAAGGTGATGGTGGTGACCCTGGAGCCACAGGCGGTGGCGGGTCATCGGGTGGTTCAGCTGAGAGGCGAACAAAGGAGCGCCATGATCGTCGAGGCGATGATCCCGAGGCAGGTTCTTCTGCTCAGGGGGAGCCATCAAGCAAGATGAGCAAGATTCACGAGCTTCGCAAGCAACTGAATAAGAAAGCATTGATTCAGGTTGAATATGTTGAGCCTCTAAACTGCTATTTTGCCTATGATGATGAAGGCAACCTGCTTCCACCGCCTACCATGCCCGAGTATGATTTGGAAGAAGGCGAGATTCCTCCAGAGATGACACCAGAGGACTTAGCAAAAGTATATGGCTTTACACCTGGAGAATCTTCCAGAGCGAGCCAAAGTGTCCCTCCTGAGCTGCATCCTGATAATAATGAGGTATATCTTGAAGATGGAACCAACGTCCCAACTCCTGAGTATGTGGTAAATGAGTCGGGCGCTGGTATTCCAAACATTGATGAGGAGATGGTTCGAGAGGCTGAGGAAAAGCTAAAGTCTGACTCTGCTGATATTCCTGATGAAGTTAAGATTCGTCAGGATAAAATCAAAGAGCGCTATCCTAAGTGGTTTAAACCTGAAGAGAAGAAAAAGCCGGTTGAGCGAGCCTCCGTCTTCAAGAAAAAGTTGACGAAGATGTCTGGAAATGTGATAAGCTGGGCATATGTTAGTCACACAAGGATGCTGGGAGTAAAATGGCAAGAAGGTGTATTGTATTTTCAGGAATGCAGAGACCTTATGAGCCTCCCATTCTGGTATATCCGTGATTTAGTTCGTCTTGATTATCCTCTGTACAAAGAGAAGGCTCCTTTTCTTCAAGGTTTTTACACGATGCTGAAGCGAGAAAGCATGGATAAATGGAAAGAATTCAAGCCTCAGTATCCCAGATCATACCAAACAGACAAGATTCATCCCTTCACTCTAAAGCCAATCTGGGAGCACAAAATCAAGCCACCGAAATGCGTTTCAAGGATTCCCATTATTCCTCTTGAACAAGACTTTACCACGAAGCTGTATTATTGGCACTATGATGCAGCTACTACTGAAGCGGTGATCGTCTTGAGCAACAGTCCAAACCCATGCAGGAAGATTAGGATTTGGGATCCTATGTGGTTGATTAATTGCTCGGAAAAGGATGTGGAGATGTTGTATCAGTATCCGATCATGCATCTACCTGTTGAAGCCGATCAAGCTATGAAGTTTCAGAGAGTGATCCGGTTTTGTTATGCTAACAAGGTTCATGCAGGATGCGACTGGTCGAGAATCACACGGATTAGATCAACATCAAGCTGAAGACAGAGATTGAAGATGCTGTTTGTATTTTTGTTTAGTTGTAATCGTTTTTGCTTATCGAGTCTGTAAAGTTGTTTGCTATTTTGGTATGAACGATGTCTTTTGGTTATTTCTGTACGTATACTAGCCTGGTCCAAGGGGGAGTCTGTTAGTGCACGATGTCCCTAGGCTAGTATATATGTTGTTTGGACGTATTTCGGGGTGTTTGGAGGCGTTTATACGCGTTTTGGAGGATTCTAGGGGCTGCATGCGATTAGCAGTACACTGCTAGCGATTATGGCCCTAATCGCTAGCTAGTGCATGCGAGTAGCTGGTTCTGACAGGCGATTAGCTGCTTCTGTCAGGCGATTAGCAGCTAATCGCTACCCTCTGCTGCTGCTAATCGCCTGCAATGAGCTGGTAGGTTCCGGGAGGTATAAATACCCTCTTTCTCAACCCTAGTCCTCAGTTCTTGCCTCACACACTCTCCAAACACCCCCCCTGGTCATAGGACGCCTGATTTGATCATTGTAAACACTTGAGCTCTGTTTTTAGTGATTAATCTATAATCTTTTGACCCGTGTGTGTGTAGTAATTACTCGTTTCATTGTTTCAATCGTTGTTTCTGTTATTAGATCATCTTAGAGGGATTCCGCACCTCTAAGATAAAACCCGTGATTGTTGGAACGCGAGTTCGACGGTCCTAACACTTAGGTGCTGTTTGTTTTTTCTGCAGGAAAATGTCTGCACTCTACGGACCACATCTGCAGACACCTGCAGGAGAAGAGGTGGACCAAGGTCTGCAGTCTGCAAGAAGAAGACTGCTTGTTTGTTAACGTCTACAGATGTGGATGGTGGTGGTGGTGGTGGACGGCGGTGGACGGTGGTGGTGGTGGTGGTGGGTGGTGGTGGTGGGGGTGGTGGACCGTGGTGGCGGTGGTGGACGGTGGTGGATGGTGGTGATTGACCGTTGTGGGTGGTCGTGGTGGACCGTGGTGGTGGTGGGTGAGGAGAAAAGAAGAGGAGAAGACCTTGGAACAAGTCTGCACCAAGAAGAAGTGAGTAAGACCTTTTTGAGTGAAAGGTCTTCCAAAAAATAAACAATCTGCAGATCCAAAACGTTTGCGCACGTATGCGCGACACAGACAAAAGAGGTCAGAAGTGCTTCTGAGCAAAAAAACAAACAGCCCCTTAGCGGATTAGCGATAATAGTTATCAAGAACGAAATCATAGATTGTATAAAGTGCGAAGAGTTGATCCACCAATTTGCTAACAAGAATACTAGGAGAGCTTAGCGAATCGTCAGTTAGATACTAGTCTATTACGATATTTAATTTCACTCTTTCTAATACTATTATTTTGCTATTGTTTATTGCTAACAAGAATACTATTGATCCACATAACATTTAGTTAAATTATTTAATTCATTAAAGATTAAAGGGCATATTTTTTTACGGCTCGAATAGGGCACGTAAATCCTCAGGGATGCCTCTGATAGTCGAAGTTGTATCTCATGTCTCTATATTAGAGGTCCAGATTAAAACATGCCCTCGACACACAACCTATTAGAGCATTCAACCCTTTCACCATCTCGCACCCTTAATTTAACTAAAAGATAAACTTTTATTGTCTCTCATTTTAAAAAATCTGTCACATTTCATACACCATACTTATCTCTATATTCATTTTTTCCTCTTTTTGTTTGTTATTTATTTATTTATTTTTTTGTGTGTTTATATATGAGAGATATCATATAGGGGTGAACAATAATTTTTAACTTTTAGGAGGACTGTGTGGGTTTTTTGCTAAATTTTAGAGCATTCACAATAGGTTTCCATCATCATCATCAACATATTACATTAAAAGTCTCTACATTTTTATCTCATTTTCAACAAAATAATATTTTTTATACATTTATCGTTATCCTTTCTCTTTCCTTCACTCATAGCTACTTTCGGAAAATATTAAAAATATATGCAGAGGAACAGTGGTCTCCGAAATATAAAATATATAGATAACGGTAACATTTTCTCTTTCCTACACTCACAACAACTCACAACCACTTCCTAAAATATAGAGGATTCACTCACAAACATATGAGAAACCTACTTTGAATGCTCTTAGTGTGTGAAGATAAAGATTATGGATAAAATGTAGTGATATTTTATTATTAATTTTAAAGATATAATGAAAAATAATAAATGAGATGTGAATGCTCTTACTTTTTACTTTTTATTGTTGTTAATGACCAACCATAAAAGTAAAAAAGAAACGAGTAGTATAAGATTCAAACTTGGGGGTCTTCAATTAAGAGCATTCACAATAGGTTCTCAACCCTTATCCACGTTCTTATACTAAAAATCACTATATTTTATCTCTTACTTTCAATTAAATAATATGTTGCCATATAACCAATGTGGGACAAGCCCAATACCTTGCAATGGTCCTAGTCCGTAACAATCGACCCTCCTTAAAGGCCAACGTCCCTATTGGTCACGACCACGTTGGTCACAGTTTACTCTCTCGAGGCCACCACTCCGAGTCTGGCTCTAATACCAACATTACAACCCAAACAAGAGAACTCACCTTAAAAGACTAGTCTGATGGGAGATAGCTCATTTGGGTTATAAACCGAATATTTGTTGTCCATACAACCGATGTGAAACAAGTTTTATACTTTACAATGGTTCTAATCTCTAACAAAATGCATGGTCTTTGTTAAATGGATTGAATAATCAATCAAAATTGTCAGTCAATCTAGATTGAAAGACACCAAACATAATTAGGTATAGGATTAGGATTAATGTCTGATCCATGCCATGTATTGGGATTAATTATTGTGTAACATCACTTCTATGGCCACCGTGGCTACAACCAATCAATAATTGTGGTCATCTCCATCTGAGTCACCACCACCATATCTATGTTGTCACCTCTAAAAATCATGTGCCATCATCGCAACGAGCCACAGTTTTGTTAGAATACTTACAGTAAATGGAGACCGATCAAATTCTGCAAAAGAAACAAACAGAAAGAAATAAACGGATTAACAGAACCGGGCTTGTGTTTGACACAATTCCCTTAAACAGATTCGTCGTCTGTTCCCAGGGTACACCGGTTCAACAGCGCGGCTCGGTGCACTGCGGACTATAACACTTGCCTGAAAATTAACCGGAAGTCGCCTGCTTCTGAACAGATGTTTACTGCAGCAACAGAGTTTACGTGAGAGAGTGTTTTATCTGTGTTGTGTCTCTATGCTGCAACACAGGAAGTTCTATTATATAATCAAAACCATCAGCATGAAACTGACGTGATTAATCACTATTAATCACAAATAATGATGGTAATGATTACGGATTAATCACTCTTAAAGCTGAAGACCAAGAGTCTTCGTAACCGTAGCTGAAGACTAGGAGGTGTGTAACTCCTCCTTCTGGAAGCATTCTTTTAAGTCACAAAAATAAATGGGTAGCAAAAACCGTGTCGCGCGGACCCGGGTTTTTCGAGCTGCATTCGTGTCCGCAGATGCGGGCGTCGCGTTGGTTCAAGAATTTTTCCCGAACCAGAGCCCATTTTTGCACCCCCCCCTGCGCGCGCGGGTAGGTGCTAGAGTATAAAGTAACTTAACATTTTGAATCTTCCACATAAGCTTTACCTTATAAAGTCTTCCACTTTCCATCTCCCAACCAATGTGGGACAAGGCCAACTCACATTCACATAAACAATTTCCAACAATCCCCCACATGAATGGGAGTTATTCACAGAAACAATCTCATTCCGATTAAATTTCAACAGTTGAGTTTTGCATACGATAGGTAGGTGTGACCCTTTGAACCTTCGCTTATGAAACGCACTTAGCCTACTGGCTCTGAGTAGAACGCGATGTCTTTGAACTCGTCTGCCGTTTGTGTAGACGACAATACGCTTCACACAAAACTCTCCTTGACAACGTCAAGTCCTCATTGTTGTGTCCGTTGTGGTCATGGACACGTGCCTGGTTCTGCGAGAGCTATTAAGTATTGTGCCCCAACAATACCCTTTGAAGCGACCCCACTTCTCTCTCACATAGGTGATTTACTGGGACTGGTTACCTCAGTCAAATCATTAAAAGCCATAAGCTTAACCTCAACCTTTGTCACTTTTAGGAATGGACTAGGAAGCTAGTTTAAAGTAAGCTCCCTTTTTCAAACGTGGGCCAACTCCCCCCACAGTGACCTTCGCCAGTTCATACAATTAGGTTGTCCTATTGAACTCAGATCTTGGGATCTCCAGTCAGCTGAGTTAGGTTTCCTTCGCATAAACCTAGCCTTTCATGGGCTTTAGTCCCATTCCCATTGACGACTTCTGAACTAACTCTCTGCTTAAGCCTTTTGTTAGCGGATCCGCAATGTTATCCTTTGACTTCACATAGTCAACAGCGATAACTCCTGTAGAGATTAGTTGTCGTACCGTCTTATGTCTACGTCTTATATGCCTGTTCTTACCGTTATACATTGTGCTATGAGCTCTGCCAATTGCCGATTGGCTATCACAATGTATACATATGGCCGATGCCGGCTTCGGCCACCTTGGTATATCCTCAACAAATTGACGTAGCCATTCTGCCTCTTCACTTGCTTTATCTAAAGCAATGAATTCTGATTCCATCGTGGATCTAGCAATAACAGTTTGCTTAGATGATTTCCACGATATCGCTGCACCACCAAGTGTGAATACATACCCACTTGTTGCTCTGGAATCACTCGTGTCAGATATCCAATTTGCATCACAGTAGCCTTCAATAACTGCTGGATATCTACTATAATGCAGCCCGTAATCCCGTGTGTATCTCAAGTACCGAAGTACCCGTGTCATGCAACCCCAATGAGTTGAATTTGGGTTGCTCGTGTACCTACTTAGTCTGCTTACAGCATATGCTAAGTCTGGTCTGGTACAACTCATTAGATACATCAGGCTGCCAATAATTCTTGAGTACTCTAATTGGTTAACAGGCTCATCTCGATTTTTAGTTAGATGTTGACTCGTGTCAATAGGAGTTCTAGCCACATTAGAGTCATTTGCATTGAATTTCTCAAGAATTTTGTCCACATAGTGAGACTGACTTATCACAAGTCCATTCTGGGTTCGCGTGATTTGTACTCCCAAAATCACATCCGCTAATCCCATATCTTTCATGTCAAACCTTGCTCTCAGGATGTCCTTTGTAGATTTTATCATTTTCTCATTACTACCAGCAATGAGCATGTCATCCACATACAAACACAAGATGACATATCCATCTGGTGTGTCTTTCACATACACACACTTGTCACATTCATTGATCTTGAATCCAGAATCAAGCATCACATGATCAAACTTTTGATGCCATTGTTTTGGAGCTTGTTTCAAACCATACAAGGATTTCACAAGCTTGCATACTTTCTTTTCTTGTCCCTTGGCTATGAAGCCCTCGGGTTGTTCCATGTAAATCTCTTCCTCTAGATTTCCATTTAAGAAAGCCGTTTTCACATCCATTTGGTGAACTTCCAAATTTCTAATGGCTGCAATGGCAAGAACCATCCTGATGGATGTTATTCGCGTAACAGGCGAATATGTGTCAAAATAATCCAAGCCTTCTCGCTGTTTATATCCTTTGATCACCAATCTTGCCTTGTATTTATCAATGGTGCCATCTGGCTTCATCTTTTTCTTGAAGATCCATCGATATCCTAGTGGTTTGCATCCCGCAGGAAGATCCACTAATTCCCATGTGTGGTTTTGTAAAATAGAATCTATTTCACATTTTATGGCCTCCTTCCACTGAGGTCCATCTGAGGATTTTACCGCTTGTTGGTAAGTTTGCGGTTCCTCCTCGACCACATAGGTGAGGAAATCTGGACCAAAGGATTTTTCAGTCCTTTGTCTTTTACTCCTTCGGATTTCTCCTACATCAGTTTGAGGTTCATCATTTGCAACCTCTTCTCTTGAAGACCTTTCCCCAATTGGGTTTGATGGGCCTGGTTCATCATATAGAACATTCTCATCAAATGGGTTTGGTGAACCCAGTTTAGGCCTTTCCAAGCATGGAAATATGTGTTCGAACCAAGAAGCATCCTTAGACTCTAATATAGTGTCCTTTGACACTCCATGATTCTTCGAGTCATGCACTAGAAATCGAAGTGGACCACCCAGACGAGTGTATCCAATGAACACACAATCTACAGTTTTGGGTCCTATCACAAGACGCTTTGGTGGTGTCACTACCACCTTAGCTAGGCACCCCCACACTCGCAAGTGGTTATATGATGGTTTGACTCCCGTCCATGATTCATACGGTGTTACGTCCTTCTTCTTACGGGGAACTAGATTTAGAATGAAGTTTGCTGATAACAGCGCTTCCCCCCACATGTCCTCGCTCATCCCAGAGCTTATCAACATGGCATTCATCATTTCTTTCAATGTTCGGTTTTTCCGTTCTGCCATGCCATTTGATTGTGGAGAATAAGGAGGTGTGAGTTCATGTATGATTCCACTTTTTGCACACACATCAGCAAAAGGTGAAACATACTCACCACCTCTATCACTTCTCACCTTTTTTATCTTTCGGTTAAGTTGATTTTCAACTTCGGCTTTGAACACAACAAATTTGTCAATAGCCTCATCCTTACTCTTAAGTAAGTACACATAGCAAAATCGTGTGCTATCATCAATAAATGTTATGAAATACTTGTTCCCACCTCTAGTAGGAATAGCTTTCAAATCACACAAATCTGTGTGGATCAAATCAAGGGGACCGGTGATTCGTTCAACCTTTTTGAATGACGTTCGTGTTTGTTTTGCTTCGACACAAGTTTCACACTTATAGTTTGAGTCAATGTCAATTTTTGGTATGCTATTCAATTTAATCAAGTGACGAATAGAATTAAAGTTCACATGACCTAGTCTACCATGCCACACATTAGAAGACTCAAGCAAGTAAGCAGAACTAGCGTTATTCATTCCATTCATGACGGTTACATTCAACTTGAACATACCATTAAGGGCATAGCCCTTACCAACATACATACCATTTTTGGTCAACACGACCTTATCAGACTCAAACACCATTTTAAAGCCAAACTTGTTCAACTGCCAACCAGACACGAGATTCTTACGAATCTCAGGAACATACAACACATTTGACAAAGTAAGTTCCTTTCCCGAAGTCATCTTTAAGATCACATTTCCTTCTCCTTTGACATCAGCAGTTGCGGAGTTTCCCATAAAGAGCTTTTCACCAGTAACCTCCTTGAAGGTTTCGAACAAGCTCTTGTCAAAGCACACATGCCGGGTTGCCCCGGTATCAACCCACCAGTCCTTGGCATCCGTACCAACCAGGTTTGCTTCGGTCACCATCATTGACAAATCAGAAATCATAGCAACAAGCTTATCAATCATGTTAGCTTGTTGGGCATTTTCCTTCTTGGAAAGCTTGCAATCACTCGCTTTATGCCCCGGTTTGTCACAGTTATAGCAAGTTCCATTGAACTTCTTCTTCCCAACCCCACCTTTAGGTCCAAGGTGGGAGCTCTTCCCATTGGTTTTCTTAAACCCAGCCCGTTTGTTGCTTTTGTTGCCTTTGTTACCCTTAGATGATTGACCATGTTCAACCACATTAGCTTTAGCGGTTTCAGGAATGACATTCTTCTTTTGAGCAACCTTGTTGTCTTCTTCAATACGAAGACGCACAACTAAATCTTCAATAGTCATTTCCTTTCGCTTATGCTTCAAGTAGTTCTTGAAATCAATCCAACTTGGTGGCAATTTTTCAATGATAGCCGCAACTTGGAATGTCTCGCTCAACATCATTCCTTCGGCATGAATATCATGAAGAATCACTTGCAATTCTTGAACTTGACTCATAACAGTTTTTGAGTCCACCATACAAAAATCCAAGAACTTAGCCACCACAAATTTCTTTGTGCCCGCATCTTCAGTTTTATACTTGCGTTCCAAAGATTCCCATAACTCTTTGGCAGTAACAGCTTTACAATACACATTGTAGAGCGAATCAACCATTCCATTCAGGATATAGTTTCTGCACAAGAAATCAGAATGATTCCAAGCCTGAACCGCGCTCACAGTTTGAGCATTCATATCCTCTTCAGCAACACGAGGAGCGGTTTCAGTCAAGAACCTAGCAAGGTTCAATGTTGTTAAATAAAACAACATCTTTTGCTGCCATCGTTTGAAGTTTACACCAGCAAACTTCTCGGGTTTTTCTGCGTGGCTAGCCATAGCAGCAGGCAAAGGCGCCACCAAGGCAGCGGTAACAGCAACTGCAGACGTGAACACTGCAGAGAGTCCAACAGTGGAACTCGTGAGAGGAGCAGAAGAAATCAAGGGCTGGGACGAATTCTCCATTACTGAAAATTAAATCAGAAATATTAGAACAGAATCTGTTTAAGTTTGTTAGAATACTTACAGTAAATGGAGACCGATCAAATTCTGCAAAAGAAACAAACAGAAAGAAATAAACGGATTAACAGAACCGGGCTTGTGTTTGACACAATTCCCTTAAACAGATTCGTCGTCTGTTCCCAGGGTACAGCGGTTCAACAGCGCGGCTCGGTGCACTGCGGACTATAACACTTGCCTGAAAATTAACCGGAAGTCGCCTGCTTCTGAACAGATGTTTACTGCAGCAACAGAGTTTACGTGAGAGAGTGTTTTATCTGTGTTGTGTCTCTATGCTGCAACACAGGAAGTTCTATTATATAATCAAAACCATCAGCATGAAACTGACGTGATTAATCACTATTAATCACAAATAATGATGGTAATGATTACGGATTAATCACTCTTAAAGCTGAAGACCAAGAGTCTTCGTAACCGTAGCTGAAGACTAGGAGGTGTGTAACTCCTCCTTCTGGAAGCATTCTTTTAAGTCACAAAAATAAATGGGTAGCAAAAACCGTGTCGCGCGGACCCGGGTTTTTCGAGCTGCATTCGTGTCCGCAGATGCGGGCGTCGCGTTGGTTCAAGAATTTTTCCCGAACCAGAGCCCATTTTTGCACCCCCCCCTGCGCGCGCGGGTAGGTGCTAGAGTATAAAGTAACTTAACATTTTGAATCTTCCACATAAGCTTTACCTTATAAAGTCTTCCACTTTCCATCTCCCAACCAATGTGGGACAAGGCCAACTCACATTCACATAAACAATTTCCAACAAGTTTCACCGCCATCACCACCATTGTGTGTGTCGTAGCCTCCGCCTGCCATAGTGCCATTGCCACTAGTCGGCAATAAGATAAATGTAGCAAGTGAACTCATTCTGATACTTATGTTTAGAAAATGACTTGTTTAAATCTATACTTATTTTGGTTATAATAACTTATTTTGAGCTGAACCAAATTGATACCTTTCTACAACAACCTTTTGATCCAAGCGCGGTTTGACCTGAAACCATTACCGACCGTTTTTCTAGGTTTACTCTACTACTCAATGATGTAACCCAATTTGTATAGTACAACGTACTCAATGATGTAACGAAAGATAATATATGTATGTGGCGTGGCATGAGTCTGCTTCTTGCAATTTGTGAACCCACTACTAGAGGTTTCACTTCAATGGAAATGACAACACCGGCTATTTGTTTTTTTTTTTCCAATCATGTTTCCCATCATGAATTTATGAAAAAATATTTGTATACTCTTTGCATAAAAAAATAGAATAAAATACTTATATATATCGTACATGTTGGAACTCTATATAATATTGCTTAAAACATATACTAACTAGCTTGTTTATCATAGACATTGACACCTAGTATACAATAAAACTAGTGTTTTCGAAGTACGGCGCGTTGCGCCGTTGGCCATGATCTACGCAATGGAAGATCGAACGTAGGCGAAAAACTATACGAACGTAGGCGAACGTAGACGAAAGAACTATATGAACGCACACGAACGTATGTGAAAGTACTATACGAATGCAGACGAATGTTGGCATAAGTACTATACGAACGTAGACGAAAGAACTATACGAACGTGAACGTAGACGGCAGAATTATACGAACGTACACGAACGTAGATGAAAGTATTATATGAACGTAAACGAAAGTTGGTGGCGAAAATGGAAAAAAAAACTTAACCAAAAAGTCGGTGTCCAAATTGGGAAAGAAAATTAAAACAACTTGCGTTGACGAACGGAGACGAACGTACTGTACGAACGTAGACTATCGCCGCATCAAAAAATTGCTATACGAACGTAGACGAAAATACCATACGAACGTAGAGCAACTTGGGTTAAAGATCGAGTGTTACAGACGAACGGAGACGAAAGTATTATACGAACGTAGGCGGACACTACGTAAAATAGAAAGAAATAAAATGTGGCAAAAGTAGGGGGAAAAAAACTTAACCAAAAAGGGTGTTACAGACGAATTGAGACGAAAGTACTATACGAACGTAGACGGACACTACGTAAAGAAGAAAGAAATAAAATGTGGCAAAAAAGGGGAAAAAAACCTTAACAAAAAAGTTGGTGGCCAAAACGGTGGAAAAATAAAAATTGTGAGAGAAAACCTAACCAAAAAGTCAGTGGCCAAAATGAGGGGAAAAAAAGAACACCTAAAAAAAGGAAAAGAAAATGTGGCCAAAATAAGAAATGAAAAACTTAATAAAAAAGTTGGTGGTCAAAACGCAAAAAAAAAAACTTAATAAAAAAAGCAAAAAAAAAAGAGGGGAAAACAAAAAGGTTGAAAAGCTACTATTTTTAACACCTCTCCATTTAATATATATATAATGGTATACTAAAGCATATACACGTGTGATAGAATGCTATATCTTCACTAATTTGTAACCTTCAACTACTTTTCAAAGGTTGTATGTCCGGTAAAAGTTGTATTTTACATTTTTACATGATCCTAGTTGTTTGCAAAGTACTGATTTTGTCTGCTAGTTTTAATAGCCGATAATTACGTTCAATATATTGTCATTAATGTATAGCATATAAATAATAATTTTTTTTTGAACGGCGATTGACTCCAACAGGCGAGAGGATCGCACCCACGAAGCCGGAGTAGGACTGGTGGGCCCAACGGCCCCCCTTGGGCAAGGCATCCGAAAGGGGCTAAGCGCTCCCCGAGAAAATTTCCAGCCGACAGCCCACTCGATAGACGAGAGCGTGTCGTTGTAGCCTCCGCACCGAAGCCGGAGTAACTGCACTGTAATGAAAACTCGGGTGTTGCTCCACGATTCGAACCGGAGACCTAAAGCCTCAATGGTTTTATTCCTTCATTGCAATGAGCCAATGACCACTGAGTCAAAGCCCAGGGTCGCATATAAATAATAATTAGGCGATATTGTTTCCTGTATGCTTTTTTTTAAATGAACTTCATTAACACCACCAATATAGGCTTCCTGTCACGAGAAGAAACAAGGAAGCCCACAAAAACAGATTAAATCAAGTTAAAAGAGCGTCAAGATTCCCACTCTACATTATACAGTTTTGCCTATTTTTGAAGCACAAATATCTGATCGACTTAGTAGCCTCCAATATACCTCGAACATTGGTAGCACGAGTTTGAAAAATCTTTTCGTTCCTCGCCTTTCATATATTCCAGCACGTGACAATGATCAAACCTCTAACTGCTTCCTCCTTTGCGCTAGACAGTCTCGCATGTTTATGAACTTCCAAAAGATCTTGTACAGAACACGCCGTGAACACATGGGGTGTAGTTTCCTCCACTTCTCCACAAAACGAGCACATTTGATCTTCCAAAACAATGTTCCTTCTACCCAAGGCCATCTTGGAAAGAAGATGATCCAAAGCGGCTATCTACATAAATATATTGCACTTGCTAAGGACCCATTAGCACCAACTCAACATCATATTGTTGCTGTCCATTTGCTCGTGTATGATAATCTTTTTTACAGCGGCAACCAAAAACTCTTCAGGCTTTGAACCGGTCCACAGCTAAACATCCTCCCTAGCCGAGATCTGCACCTGGTCGATCATGTTACAAAGATCCTGCAACTGCTGAGATTCGACCTCCGAAACTAGACTCCTCTTCCACTTCCACGCAAAACAACTTTGTTGATGCCGATCCTGCAACTTGTCGAAAACCACACATTTTTTCTCGGATTCTAATCCGAACAGCTGGGGAAACGCATTATTTAAAGCATCATTACCAACCCAAACATCCAACTAAAAGGACGCTAACAATATGAAATAACTTTTTGCACATTATCATGTTATTTAACTTAAAACTTTAAACGAACCATTAAATATAAAATATTGTTTATATAAAGCGGGGGAGGTTAAAATAAACACCATATATTTTGTTAGACATGTTTAAGTTTACCATTTACACATGTTTAAAAAAGGTGTTACGATTAATTTAGAGATGATATATGAATTATTTGGTGTGTAAATTGTATAATGACAGTATAATGTTTTATTATTATTTTTTTTTACATGAGTTCTCACGGTTCTCAAAATATTTAGAGTTCTCAAGATAACTCTACCTATATTAAAGTGGATGTTACCGGTTGCAATAAATGTATATACTATTTTAATATATGCTAACAATGTTATTTGATATTTTTTATTTAACCAGTGTGATACATGAGTTTTCATCATAGTTTTGATATATGCCTCTATTAGCAAGAAAGTAAAACCTGAGCCATAACTAATTATGTCTATAATCGTGTCCACCAAGTAGCATGTATCTTTAACCACATAACTATTAGGCTGACCGGTGTTGGGTGGCAACCCCCTCTACCTCGGCGTTTTTCTCTTCAATCGCCCTTTATATCCCACGCCCCACCCCCATAGGGTGTCAGTTATGCTTTGCGAGCACAATGGTGAAGAAAACGGAGGGAAGGGTCAGCCCACCTGTTGATTTGATTTTGGAAGTTGTTAATTTGGATGGTGGAGGTTTGGTGGTTGATGGTAGTGGTGAAGGTTACCGATGGTGGAAATGATGGTGGTGTGGCTGTTGATTGTTGTTGCCGTTGATTTGGGTAGTAATGGTAATCGATGGTGGTGGCATGGTTGATGGTGGCAGTGATGGTTACCGATGGTGGTGGTGACGTTGAAAAAGGGTTGCAGGGAAGGGAAGGGGTGAATGTTGTATAGATGTTTTTTTTAAAATAAATTGAAAATAAATTAAATGTTTAAATAAATGGTTGAGTAATGATTCAAGAGACCTTATTATATTTCCTGGGTGTCACACCTCGACTGCGCATAGCGGAAAGCAAGTGATAAGGTAACGGAAGTTGTTACCACAAAGTTTAGCAAATCACACAGTAATTATGTATGGACATCTTGCAAACACCCTCTAGTCGAACATATATAAGTTTCAGGTCCAAGAAAGTTTAAAAACATGTCTAAACCAAGGTGAAGCAAAATTACATTAACATTGTTTTACAAAATAAAAACATAGTTTCAAAAGTTTAAAGTTTTAAGGTCCCAATAACATGTCCATAAGTAGTGCATGCTAAACCCACACTCTCGACCCTATGCATCAGTACATGAAAAACATGCTTAAAAATATCAACAAAAATGTTGGCGAGTTCATAGGTTTTAAGGCAAATAAACATATTTCCTTGTTTAAAATCGTATGATCGAGTACCGACTAAACTAAGAACCAAGTAGACTAGCCAGGTCATACAAGCATGGTCACAACCTTGGCCCTTAATCAAACCAAAACATTTCTTCTTGTTTGCACAACTATGTACACGCCACTTGTGTCTCTCGGCGTCTTTAATGAAGTATATTCATCCCATAAGACCCAATCCAATCTAACTAGTCAAGGAGGGGGTGTCAAATCCAATAGATCTATCAACATAATTCGAGGCTCAAATCCTAGAGTTAATGATTAAGAATGCAAGGAAGAGTCCACCGTGTGGAATGACTAGCGCCCCGTGCTACGTCGTGCATCTACCAAAGGCCATCATATGTTCTATATAATTCTAGTCTACCCATCACACAAACATGCTAATCCCCGATTATAAAACGTTCAAAAACATTTAAAAGAAAAGGGGCCGTGAAACTCACCTCAAGCGTAGCAATCAAGCAATTTCCTTCTCCGAACCATAATCGTTTCTAACAATACCCTATTATCCGGAAGGCTATTTTAGCAAACATTCTATGTCTGTCCAAGTTATTCATCAAACTTCCCTCGACATAGATTAACAAAAAAGATTTGAATTTCCATAAACCCTTACCCCATTGACCCATTGGTTACCTCGACGATTGGTTAAATTTTAGACCTCACGTACATGCGTACATGCATATCGCTTCTAATTACCCGACCCTTAGGTTTACACTTATATGTTTACACACATATCATTTCAAGTAAAATTCCACATAATTCGACTTAGTAAATCTATCAATTTATTATAATCAAATATACTATGGTAGCACATAGCTTCACATAGTCACTACATTTTAGACTCGCTTTTTCATACAAGTCGTTTTCTAAAAAAACGCGGCCATTCTTAATAACCACAAGTTACCTAAAGAATGCCTAGGCTTCGTGGAAATCATTCAAGTAATTAACTTATGAGTCACATATCACATAGATTCATAATCTATCCAAATTATCCACACATGCTAACACATCGTCTTAAGGCCTAATAAGACATGTTCTAGCAATTTTCATAGCATACAAGTTCCCAATGTCTCATATCAATCTATGAAAATTATATGAACTTAATTTAAACCTTAGGACCATCATATAAACCACAAAACATGATTAAATTTGTTGTTCTAAAACAGCCACAAAATCTAGCCTTATGCACCTCAAAAATCACATTTCGACGACTTTTAACACATAGTTTTGCACTATAAGCGTCCGTTACCATGACAAACCTATTATACATCCTAAATGATGACTTTTCTAAACATTTTAACACTAAAAAAACTATTTTACATCAGACCTGAAAATAAGTGTTTTTAGCGCGTAAAACTTGTTGAAAATGCGTTTTTGTGCATCTTTTGTAAATACATTTAGGTTTTTACATTAGGACTTTCATGAGTACCAAGAGGTAAAAAGGAAGAAGTTAGGTGTGGGAATTTGTGCACGTGGGGGATTTGGGTGTGAGAGTTGGTGCCGAGTAGTGGGTACATGACCACCCATCCTATTTGAGTACTTGGGGGGTTGTTTTTGGTTTTTATACAAGTGGCAAGTTTTATTGGGTGTGGGATTGAGTGAACCACCCCTTCCACCCTAATGGGTAATGTTTGTGACGGGGCTCACTCCCAAATTGATCCTAGTGGAGGGTGCGCCCATGCGGACCGATATCCCAAACCTGAAACTCACATACATAAGCACGTAGACAGAGACCATGACTAGCACCTTTCGGCCTGGTCACATATGCATTTAATGCAGACATAGCTTGTGCCAAAGAGAGTGGGGGGAAACGACATGAAAAGTGCACGAGGCTCCTGGTGTAAGGTTTAGATAGTATTAAATTCGTCCTTTGACCTAGCCTACCTACTTTTACCCGGTACAACGGTAATGATGATGGAGGAGAGAGATGGTCCGACCGAAATGGGAGATATCCCAAAATCTGTAACAAGATCACTCACTAATACACACATTCTCTCATCTTTACTGTACTCCCAGTCTAAGAAAGAAACTTACCGCCACATCGGAGGTTGCTCACAGAGACACTCCCGGGTTTTCTATGACGATACTAACAGTGGTTGTGGTTTTGTAAGAAAAGGAATAGAACTAGTGACCCAAGTGATCTTGGAAGTACACGTCACACATCATACGATTACAAACAAAGCATCGCTCTCTCCGAGAAATATTCTCAAATCTAAACAGAGCAACAAGAAGCATATCAGAAAGCAAACGATGCTAAACATGTAATCCAAACATGAAATCAAACAGGCACGCAACTAAACACAGACCTTAAAACTAAGTGTAATGCTAAGTTTAATGGTTTAGTTTTTTTAACTTTCATGTCATAAAGTGTTGGTCACATCAATGACACATCAAGACTGCTTCCTCTGAGATATTGACTAACCCATAAGCTAAAGTTATTTCCTCAATCTGCGCCCAATGCATGACTGACGTTTCCATAGGCTCAGCCTCCGCCCCCTTCTTTTTATGTTTCCTATTCCCTTTTTGTGAGCCTAATTGTTGTAGCATTTCGAGTTGAATTTCAGGTACGATATGTGTGTATTGAGTAGAATGTTGAGAGTTATGACTTTGAATATACGTAAGGAGAGGTGGTTTGGATTCAATAGTAGTATGATAATACCCGGTTACAAGGTGTAGAGTGTAAAGGTTGGGCTGGTTTTGACTATAGGGGTTGTTCAGGGTATTCAGTTTGGGTAGGTTTTGACCGTAGGGTTGTTTAGGTCAACTGGACACCAATAACTTATGATTATTTATAGAAAGTTTTATATAATATAAAAAATAGAATGGTAGACAGTTTAAAAGGTATGGGGTGAATTTTTGAAGTTATAATATATATAGTGTAAAATGGTAATAATAATAGTAATAATTTAAGTGTAAATGATTATATTACCGTTGAATGGGCCCACATCAAATTAAAGCTTTCCTCTCACGCCGATTAATACCCTAACGCCGTCCCTTTAACGGTCGGGTTTGAGGTGGCATCCGACACCCCTTTCCCGACCACATCACTAAAGCATTACTTGGTAACACGTGGTTTATGTTATAAACCGAGTCTTACCATTATCACCATTTGATGACAAGTACCACAATCTTGGATCTTTTAATTCAAACTCCTTTTGACTATCTGAAAAGGATAAGATAATGCATAGGTATTGGACATTTTAGTTTATTGAAACAACAAGGATAATGACCGATTTATTTTTAGGAGAGACATCCATAGCTTAGTGCTTCCTTGTCCTACTAAAATTAACAACACCATTAGTCTCACGCAGGATGGGGTCTCATGTGATCAACCTCTGACATGAGAATAAGTATGTGCTCTCTAAGAGGTGGATAAATAGTGTAAAAAGAGTATAAAAGTGCAGAGAGTAAGAATGAGATAGAAAGTGAAGAAACAACGGGTATTACTTACTTTAAACAGAA
The DNA here is from genome assembly GCA_032199755.1 of Ambrosia artemisiifolia. NCBI lineage: Eukaryota > Viridiplantae > Streptophyta > Magnoliopsida > Asterales > Asteraceae > Ambrosia > Ambrosia artemisiifolia. The sequence goes on along the minus strand of CM063527.1, from coordinate 45,785,412 downwards.
GATAAGTATGGTCCGACACTCGTATTGCTGCAGGGTATAATCCTTTGCACCACCCATGACTTGAACTAAACCTACAAAGAAAGAATGAAAGGGCCAAGTGAAGGGAGGCGACCACCTAAAGTCCTATGACTCGTGATGGCAGAGACAAAAAAATGGTGTTGTCTTGCTTATAGCAACATAACATGATCCTCTACAAAGAATGGTAGATCTCCTTTATATAGGACATGCATGGGCCAAACATCACTACCCATAACCACGACAATGGGCTTGGGCCCGGGTTATGGGTATAAAGTCACGTGGTAATTAATTCCGACGTGAGAGAGAATGTACTGCCCTGCCATAATTACACTTGGCATAATCAGGTTGGGCGCGGACGACTCTTCCTCTGACACAACATGGTTGACCGTCTGGTGGCGTCTGACATGACGTCTGGACAGTAGGTGGAAGCATGAAAACAGTCACATCACTGTTCACTGTCACGGCTCGTCAGACGACCCCTGACAGGTGTTGTCCTCTAATTGGCGCAGCATGCGCTCTGCATCTGATCGGATCTTCTTGATTTCTGATCGTCTGTACATTATCGTACTAGAGGACGATGTTTCCTGATTGTCCGCCGCGTATTACCACGAGCGAAGATTATTTCATGCTGATGATGTCACGTTGTACATTATCGTTCACAGGTATTTGTATCCACGCAGGATTTGATCTGCGGACATCAGGGGCTAATGCCTTTTATAGAATAAGATTGTAGTCCGCGCAAAGATTTGATCAGCAGAAACCTTGTAATTGATTTTTCTACGAGATAGAGTTATAATATGCACTAGGGTTAGGAACTCTATCCCTTCGGAAAGAATATGAAGAATGAGCTGATTGAGACTGTTATTTATAGGCAGGAGCTTCCCGCCTAAGAGCTTTGTCGGATCAGCTCACCTTCTATACCTGGTAGTATTTTTCTCATTATCTTTTTTTTGTGCATGCAGACTTTTCCCTCTTGGTGTATAACACCACTTTTTCCCTTTCCAAGGGTGGCTGGTGAGTTCCAAAACCAGCTTTTATGAATCGGTGTGTATTGGTCTCAACTAACTTTTTGACCCAAGTGTAGCAAGTTAAGCTCGTGCTTGTAGCTTCTCAGTTTCTTGGCATGAGCTTGTTAGTTTTCTTAAATTTGTTTAAAGAGAAGTAGATATTTATGAACTTATATAGAAAAAACGGAAGCACAAAAAATTAAACAAAATTATTGTGATATTCTATCTAGAAAGTGGGAAAGAATGTCAACTACCCTTCATACAGAAGCAAACAAACATATTAAATTTATTTAAATGAAAATAAACGTTAGATCGTTTTCTTCACATTCTGCAGGCTTATGGTTTAATGTTTGATCTGTTTGACATACAACGACGATTGTAATCGACATTTACACACCATACAAGTTATACTGTTTGTACATTGGGTTTCAAGAGAAAAAAATTAGAAGTGGTCACAACATTCAATGAAACAACGCCAAGAGAGTTATGAATGCTTAGCCAAATATAGTTGCTACACGAGAAATTCAAATTGTGACTTTCCTTTTGTATCATTTTGGTCCCCTTCTTTGATTAATAATTACACAGAGATCATCTTTGAAGATTCAAAATATGGTTTCGGTCTCTAATTCTTGATTTCATGTAAACCTTTTTTAGATCTAGACGGTCGAAATTCTATTGCGCTAACTTAAGCTGGGCTCAAATACGGTGTAAATCGAGAAGAGTCTGAGTTTGGCTTTTTTTTTCTTTTTTAATTTATGAGAGCTCGAGTTCAGCTCTTATGTAGTTTTTCAAGCTTGGGTTCAACTCAGTTATTATTTATTAATTCATTTATTAAATTATCTTTAATTATATATACATTATTTATAATTTATTTTAAATTAGTATAGATTATTTAAGCTTTTATCAAACTTGAACGTATAATCTGATTTACAAAAAAGATGTTATTCATGTTGGGTATTTTTATTGCTAACATATCTAGAAGTGTTGTTTCTTTGTTGTCAAGTTTGTTATAACATTTCTAGATATTTGAACCTATTTCTCACGTATACTTGCATTAAGAATTGTTATCAAGCTTATCTTTCATACATTACTTGATCTTTAGGAACAGAGCTCAATATGATCGATCATGAATACTCCTTAGAGTTGAGAGCCATTATTACATAGGCTTGTTAAGCTTTTTAGCCAAACTCGACTTTAGCCTCAAATGATGGAGACGAACTCAGGTAGTGATAAAGATTCAACTTCACTTTACTCGTTTCTGACATAATAGTTGTCTTTGCAAATCGCTTTATTTCTTTTTATACATTATTAAATTACAAAAGTAGATATTTAATAGGGAAAATGGCCAAAATAGCCCGTTGACCGTGCGATTTGCCTAAATGGCCCTCTCCCCCCTCTTTGGAGAGACCGTTCACGTTTCCCAACCAGTCTGAAGCGTCTCCCGAGAGGCCCATATGAACCAATACAAAACCAACACCTCATCAGACACTCTCTCTCCTCGCTTTCTCTCTCCTCACTCTTTCTCCCTTTCTCTCTCCTGAACCCCCTTTCTCTCTCCTGAACCGTCTCCTCACTCTCTCTCTCTCCCCCTTTCTCTCTCCTGAACAGTCTTACACTCTCTCCAACCTCCACCGTTGACTCCCTCCTCCGTGACCTCACCGGAAACGTTTTCCGCTTCCGCCACTTTTATGACGTCGTTTCAGGTACACTCTACTCCGATCACCGTTAAAAAACCATTTCATTATAAAATATCATTTATTTATGTAGTAATTAGTAACTTATTTGCGTGATGAATATCAAGATGAAAATGAATAACCTGAACGATGCCGTTTTGGTTAACAAGGGTCTACTTGTGTCGGTGGTTTAAACCTGGAGATCAAATCAAAAGCAATAATAAATGTAGTAATGTAACCTTTTTGTGTCGGTGGTTTATCAGCTAATTAAGGTTGGAGAGAGTGGAAGACTGTTCAGGAGAGAGAAAGGGAGAGAGATAGTGAGGAGAGAGGAGAGAGAAAGCGAGGAGAGAGAGTGTCTGATGAGGTGTTGGTTTTGTATTGGTTCATGTGGGAAGCCTCTCGGGAGACGCTCCAGACTGGTTGGGAAACGTGACCCGTCTCTCCAAAGAGGGGGGAGAGGGCTGAGGTGTTGGTTTTGTATTGGTTCATGTGGGAAGCCTCTCGGGAGACGCTTCAGACTGGTTGGAAAACGTGACCGGTCTCTCCAAGAGGGGGGAGAGGGCCATTTAGGCAAATCGCACGGTCAACGGGCTGTTTTGGCCATTTTCCCTATTTAATATTAAGAGAACTTGGTAGTTAATGTGAGTAAATGTATAACTACAAAAAAAAATATATTTGTCCCTTTGAAAGGCATTAATTGGTTAGTTTGCAAGGTTAGGTTTGGTTCATCACTTCTAGTACTACAATATCCTAGAAACATTTTTATTTGTTGTTTTCCAAACACACTCCACCTTTTTTTTCTTTATCACATTTTTTTGTAATATGATTAACTTATATTAAGGATTTGATAATAGTAAAACTGATTTATGGGTTTAATAATAGTAAAAACTGTTTATAGACTTGATACTTAAATACACCAAACTATCATTTGCAGTTTATTTCTTAATGTATTACCCAAATTGCACCTTTCACCTTTATCTTCAAAAAGCACTCTAATCAACCTTAACCTTCATTTGTTGTTGCAAGTTCAGACCTTTGCCACTAACTGAGTTAGATTTCACTGTTAACTCCCCTCACATGCCTTGCATGTGAGGGCATTTTAGTCATTTTAAGTCCTTTAATTAAATAATTATATTTTACAACAACCATCGAGGCTCGGCAACCACCACCATAACCCATCAAAACACCACCATAACCCACCACCATACCCGTCGCCTTCACCCAGACCTCCACCCCCCAAAACCACCACCACATACCCATCAAAACACCACCATAACCCACCCATGTCCTCCACTGCCATGAACCACCAAAACCCACCACCGTCGCGTCGCCTTCACCCAGATCCAACCTTCCTGTTCATCACCTCCACTGTTGCCATCACCACCTTCAAAAAACCCATGCACCTGATCGGTCGTTGTCTTCCTTCCTGCACCGAACCAACACCCTGCAAAAACCCCATCGCCGGACCACCACCCTGCAACCCCCCAGATCCACCTGCAACCCCCAGATCCAAATTATTATTATTATTATTATTATTATTATTATTATTATTATTATTATTATTATTATTATAGTCCTTCATAGCGAAGAGATCTGAGAAGAAGAGAGAGAAACAGAAGAGAGAGAGAGAGAGAGAGCTTAGAGGAGATGGTGGCTCACGGTGGTGGATCCATGTATGGTGGCTGTTGACATGGTTCTGGTTAAGGTGATGGTGGCTCACGGTGGTGGTTCCATCTGTGGCGGCGGTGACACCTTTGTTCCAGAACCAAACTGAGGTAAAAACCCCTTTACAACCCATCTCTTAAATCATGTTATGATGGATCTGATGGATTATTGTTGAAGGTGAGAAAGTGAGCTAGAGAGAAAGTGACTAAAATGACTAAAATATAATTATTTAATTAAAGGACTTAAAATGACTAAAATGCCCTCACATGCAAGGCATGTGAGGGGAGTTAACAGTGAAATCTAACTCAGTTAGTGGTAAAGGTCTGAACTTGCAACAACAAATGAAGGTTAAGGTTGATTAGAGTGCTTTTTGAAGATAAAGGTGAAAGGTGCAGTTTGGGTAATACATAAAGGTTGTTTTGTGTAATTTTGTCTTTTTTTTTTTAATTTGAAATTAAACAAACTCACCCGCAGCTAATTGGTTATCAATACGTTGGTGAGAATTTTGGTCCTATGAGTAGTGAAAAAGATACTCTAAAGTAGGCAAAATTGTGTTTGCTAACCGGTTACGTACAAGAAAATTGATCTTTACCGGAGACACCTTTAGCGGCGACCCGTCCTTTGGTTGCCACTAAAGGTCAAAATCTGACAGGCCTTATCTCAACCGTTGATCAAGATCACATCGAAGACGAAGATGTTTAGGCGGTAGCGGCAATAGTGACGATCATGACGATGACGAAGACGAAGATGTTTAGGCTTTTTTGTAAGTATGGTACAATTTATAATGTTTATGCTTGAATGTAAATATTGGTATATTTGTTTAGTTTTGTTGGTATGTTTAGACGAATGTTTGAAGGAGTATAATATATATGTCAATGTTGGTATGTTTGGTTAATTAGTTTTCTTATTATTTTGCTTGATTGTGCGTTTGTGGACAAAGCAAGGAGGAAAAAATCTGAATAGGAAAGCGACGAGGAAAAAAATTAAAAAATTAAGACCTTACAAGTCGCCGCTAAAGGTTAAGCCCAGATTGCACAGATTTTTACGACGTGGCATGACACGTGACAAAAAAATAATAAAAAATATTGCCATGTGTAAAATAGGCATTAGCGGCGACCTTTTAGCGGCGACATGGGGGCAATAGCAACGTTTTTTTACCGACGAGACCTTTAACAGCGACTGTCGCCGCTAGTGTTTTAGCGGCGACTTTGGTCGCGCCTAAAGGTGTCCTCTGTTGTAGTGACAAATAATTTACAAAAAGTTTATATACTAAAGTCTGTAAAAAGTTAAAACTTAACAATAGTATGCAATGCTATCTTGTACAATGCATGGAATAAAAATAAAATAGTGAGATAACATATTTTAGTTCGTTCAAAAGTTTATCCGTCTTATGTAAGTTATAGTTGTATACTCATGACTTATTATTACATTTTTTTTTTTTTTTTTTTTTGAACGTTAACTTTCATTAAAAAACGACGGAACCTCAACAGAGGCACGCCAAAAACATTACATCATATACAAAGGGTAATAACCCCATTTCTTCCAATCTAACTCTTTAAATCTAGCCCGATGTTTAAGCCAAAAAAAGGTTAAGGACTTAACACCCGCAACAATTTCAACCACTTTCGCCTTGGATCTATTGAAAACAACATTATTCCTCTCAAGCCATAACTTCCAGCAAGAAACCATGATGATACCTGTTAACACCTTTTTCTCCCATTTAGACTTAAGAGCGAAAGGATCCAGACACAGGAGCTCCTCCACAGACTCGAACCTGCCTCTAGGAACCTTGCACCAAGACCAAATACCATCCCACACAGCCTTAGAAAAGCTGCAGCCTACTAAAAGGTGCACAGCCGACTCGACATCCAGATCACAGAAAGGGCAGCGCAGCTCAGAAATAGGGACACCTCGAACACTCAAAGCCAAACGGGTCGGGATACGATCTAACTTTAAACGCCAAATGAAAATATTAACCTTTATCGGCAACCATGGCACCCACTTCATACTTCTATTCACTGCAGCGCCTCGCGTTTTCCCCAGCCAACTTCTCACAGCAGCGACCGAAAACACCTTATCCCTGCTATCATTCCAGGTCCATGAATCCTTGGTGTCCGAAAGCTGGATTTGAGACATCACGAATCGAACATCCTGATCCTCAGAAATGGCAGCTATAGAGTTTGTATCAAAGACCCAAGAATCAGCAATACGAACACTCCTGCCATCCTGCTGAAAGCGCTGGTTAACCACCACATTCTTGTGTTTCTCTTGAGCGAACAAAGCCGGCCATCTATCCATGAATGTACTATTACCAAACCACACATCTTTCCAGAACAGAATACTATCCCCATTCCCGATTTTGCCCCTCAAAACGCTAGAGAAGGAGGAACCATCGACTACCACTTTTTCCAATAAGCGCACAATATTCTTCCAACAGCCCGTGTAGCCAGCTTTAAGCGGAAGAAACGACCACCGATTTTTTCCCCCATGAATATTAACTATAATATTTCTCCACAGACCTTTGGAATCGGACTTAAATCTATACGCCCACTTCGCAAGAAGAGCCGTATTCACATCTCGAAGATTAGCTACTCCCAACCCTCCTTCTTTTTTTGGACGGGTCACCACCTCCCACGCCACCCAGTGAACACCTCTACCCTCTTTACAGCCGCACCACAAGAATTTCCGAAGCATCCTATCAATATTGTCCACCACACTACTCGGAACTTTAAAGATAGAGAAGTAATATATCGGCAGAGAGGAAAGGACCGATTTTATTAAAGTAAGACGACCCCCAATCGAAAGAAGATTAGATTTCCAGCTGAGGAGTCTATTACGAATACTCTCCAAAACCGGATCCCAATTCGCCACCCTATTCATGTTAGCTCCCACCTTAACGCCAAGATAAGTGAACGGAAGGCTACCAATCCTACACCCCAGCAGCCTAGACAACCGGACCACCTCCGATTCAGCCACACCCAACCCAAAGAGAACCGATTTCTTAAGGTTAATTCTCAGCCCTGAGACAATATGAAAAATCCTCAAAACCCGGTTAATATTGACCAGATTTGTTCTATTCCAGCACCCTAATAACAATGCATCGTCCGCATACAACATGTGAGTTATCTTCGTGCCTTCATTTGCAACTTGAACCCCATCCACCAAACCCAAGGAAGACGCCTTACGAATCATAGCATCTAAAGCCTCCATAACAATAAGAAAAAGGAACGGAGACAGGGGATCTCCTTGCCTTAAACCCTTTTGGCATTGAAACTCGAAAGTTGGAGAACCATTTACAAGAACCGCCGAACGAGCCGAGGTTAAAATGCCTTTTACCCATAACACCCATCTATGAGGAAACCCCATTTGAGTAAGCATACATAAAAGGAAATCCCAACTCACGTTATCATATGCTTTCTCGAAATCAATTTTCAAAAGCAACACTTTTTTCTTGTTTTTCTTAAGCCACCCTATAATTTCATTAAGCACAAGAGGGCCATCCAGAATGAATCTACCTTTAATGAAAGCCGATTGAGAATCGGTCACCACCTTCCCAATAACCATCCTCAATCTATTCGCTACCACCTTTGAGATCAATTTACTAATAACACCGATCAAGTTAATAGGTCTATAGTCTCTTAACCCAACCGGCGTCTTAGTTTTAGCAATCAAGGTAATAAACGACGAACTACACCCTTTACTAATCGACCCATCATGAAAAAATTGATCAAAGATCTTCATAAAATCATCCTCTAAATACCTCCAGAAATGTGTAATGAATCTGAAATTAAAACCGTCCGGCCCAGGCGCCTTGTCAACCCCGCAATCAAAAGCTGCCTCCTTTATCTCTTCTCTCGAAAAAGGAGCTATTAAGCCTTCAACACACTCTTCCGGAACCTGTTTCAAGCAATCAGAAACAAACGGTGGTCGAACAGATAAATCTTCTTTAAACAAGTTCCTATAGAATCTTAACACTTCCCTTTTAACAATCGGGGGTTTAGATATCCAAACCCCATCCACCAGAAGCCCCGGGATAGAATTTGCCGCCCTCCTCCCTTTAATACATCTATGAAAAAACGCCGAATTTTCATCACCATATTTCGCCCAATCCACACGAGCTTTTTGTTGCAAATCACGATTTCTATTCCAATTATACTTGTTCACCTCGTGCTTGCTTTGTTCCCAAATCCAAACCTCTTCCTCCTCAAGCTCCGAATCCTCCATCTTTTTTTCAAGTTGTTCAATCTCTTTTTTGATCATCATAATCTCTTCTTCCTCCCTAGAACCCACCTCTTTCCACCATTTAACAAGCGCATTCTTTACCAAAGAGAGCTTCTTAGATAATAAAACATCCGCAGGACCATCCCCAACTTCACTCGCCAAAGCATCAATGACCACTTTTTCGCAACCTTCCCTATCCAACCACGAATTAAACCACTTAAAAGGTTTGGCCCCAAAATTAGTATTAGTCACTGTGAACAACAAGGGGCAGTGATCAGAAAGATCACGAGGCAGAGCCCTAAGAGTCACATCTGGCCATTTCGAAAAAAACTCCTGGCACACCAAAAACCGGTCCAACTTACTCATCTTCACCTCATTACCAACCCCAGTCACATAAGTATATTTGTACCCCCTCATCAAATACTCTTGCAGATTAGTGTCGTCTATGAACCGATTAAAGTCTTCAGCCATGCCATTATGAAACTTAGAGTTCTTTCTTTCCTCTTCCCATCTAACCACATTAAAATCACCAAAAAAGACCCACAACCCGCTACCTTCCTGAATCAACCTACGCAGCCTATCCCAGAGTAACCTTTTTTCGTTGACTTTCTGAGGAGCGTATACATTAACAAAATTAATAACCGTCCCATCTTCGACCAGCGAGCCCGTGGTCAGAATAAAATTCTGGTCTAGAACCGCCTTAGATTTTTGAAACTTTTTAACATTCCACATACTAACTAAACCACCCGATCTTCCCGAAGCAGGAACCATATCAATCCCATAATCACTGTTACTCCATAACTTCTCAAAATTAAAATTATTATTACTACACACCATAGTTTCTTGAATACCCAAAAAATCAACACCATTATTACGAAGTAATCTGTTAACCCAAGAGACTTTCCCAGCCTTCCCAACCCCTCGAATATTTAAAGAAAGGCAATTCATTTCAAACCTGCTTGAACCCCTGTACCTTGGATAGACGAGCGAATCACCTGGTCAAAACCGTTCAACTGAGCGCCCAGCTTTAACCCCATATCCCGAGTTAAATTGACCTCTTCCTCCACATCTTGCGAACCCTCCGACTCAGACTCATCGTCTTCCGAACCCCGTAAATCATCACAATTATCCGGAGGTTCTTCACAGTCTGGTTCTTCAATTAAAACCTGGAAAGAGTTGTTTAGATGGATCGGCTCCATACCTCTAGTCTTAACGACATTAGCATCCCTCCCCAAAATGATTGGGTCCAGATCGAATGGGTCAGAATCTGTTTCAGTAGTTTTGGGCTCCTTATTGGGCCGCTCATTGCTACTGGCATACTCACTCCCACTAGAACGGCCCACTTCAAAAAATCTGTTAACTTTTTTCCTTTTTAACTTTTTGCCTTCCTCAAAAATAGTCACCTTTTCAGCATTGAATGAGTTTGTTGACTTTTCCAAACCAACGAAATCATCGCCTCCTAATTTCTTGGACAATAATTTCTCATTAAAACCTTCCTTATTGAAATCCGAAAATTCCGCACGAAGATTACTGGCAACTTCCGGCTCAGATTCCGATCGGTTCACCGGAGTCTTCATCGTAGATCCTTCCTGCTCACCAGGTTCAGGCTCTATCACGAACTCCTCCAACCAATCGGTAGTATCTTCCATCACCCAAACCTTGAAGAACTTCCTTTGCTTCTTTAGAAAAACTTCTTCCTGAATGCGAACACCATGATTAACCCGGACACCAATGAACTGGAAGGAAACATCTATCCCACTCCGATCAACCTTCGCCGGCTTTACTACCTCTCCAAAAAGACTCCCAATATCGTCCACCACCTTGTTATCCGTCATACTCAAAGGGATGCCAAACACCTTCAACCACACAATCCTTTCAAAAGGAATTTCCTGGCCTGACCATAATTCAACCTTTGAGAACAACTCCGGTCTGCCTTCTAATTCAGTCAAGGCCATTGAAGCATGCTCAGGCGTCTTAAACTCGATCAAAAGTTGAAAACCGCCCAGACACCGGATCACACCTTCTTGGAGTTTCATCTCTTTCAACAGGACACGTATATTATGCAAAACATCCAGGGATAACAACTGAACCACCACCGCCCTCCCATGCAAAAACTCAAGAGCATTGCTTGAGTCCTCCACCTCCACCGTTCTACCTTTAGCCTTCCCTGTAAAGACGTCTTTGTAGGACATAAAACCACCACCAACAGTCGTCTTCGTCGGAAGTTCTTCATTAACAAAACCCGGCTTATTCGGAACTTGCTGCTTAGGCCCTGGTTTAGGCTGTTTTATCTCCCCTTCTTCAAGAACGAACCTTGCCACGTTACACTTTAGTTTGTAATCCCCCAAACGAACTACAGACATATTACGGACCAACTCAGGCACATCCTTGATATCTAAAAAGGAGACGAACCCGAACCGTCTACCTACTTTGTCCCTTTTACGTGCTATGTAAATATCGAAAATGTCACCCATACCTCGGATTGCTGAAGCAACGTCCACCCCACTACACCTATCTGGAAGATTTGAGATAAAAATCTTCGTAAGCCTTGCCTGGACATTTACCGGAATAGGTTTCCGGCGAAACCCTTCGCCTATCATAGAGAGAGAATTTCCACAGACGTTTACTATTTTTTATATAAATTCAATTATTATTACATTTGTACGTACCATTTTTTTTTATTTTGGTTATATGACTCCATTATAATATTAAGTTCGGTACAAGTCTCTCGTTAACATGTGACTTCACTCATATCATTTGATTTTGACAATCCATATCAAGATAATATTTCACAAATATGAATTTACTAAAACATATGAGTAAACCAATTTTGATATTTGATAATTAATTGTTAATGTCATTCACAAAGACGCTCGATAATCAACATTCAACAAGTTTCCAAACATCCTTCTAAGCTTTTGAGTTTTGACCCCAGATTCGGATACATAGTCATGATACAACTATAGATATTACACACAAAATAAACAAAAGATAAACATGTATAGAAGTTATAATTGTAAACCAAGATCGAATCTTTGGAAATATTGGTCCCGAGTATTGACCGTGCCGTAAACAAACATATATGAACAGAAATCAAAAGGATGAAAATACCATTGATATGAATGTGATCCATAAATAAAGAAGACGTACAACAAGATTTGACATTGCCGGTTGCAACAAAAGTGTTTTGGTACATTAGAAAACCATACTTTGTGATGCTTTTACTTTTGGAGAAAAGAAAAAGGGTGGAATCCACTACTAAAAATAAAGTAAAAGAAATTCACACACACTACATGTATAATTGACTAACTAAGAAAAAATGCAAAAAAAAAAAAAAAAACACCAAGGGAAAAAAAGATTAGTAGTAACTTAACATGTGTAAGAAAAGCGATGTAACATAAATATCTTTGGCAGTTACACATGTGTAATTCTGTTTTACACCGTATGCAAATTCTCAAGCATAGTTTTTTATTTTAATTCCCATAACAATAAAAGAATAATAAGATATTACACACACCCACACCCCATTTTTCTACCATATAATAAATTAATATATAATATTTATTATATAATCATCTATCTGCCACATTTAATAATATATATTATATACTCATAAATAATACGCTTAATTGTCTCACGAACCTAGGGGTGTTTGTTAACCTCTTAATCATTAAGCTCTTAATCATTCAGCATTAAGAGTGTTTGTTTCAACTAAAAAATAGCATCTGAATGGTTCCATTAAGGTCTTAACCATTCAGCTAATAAGAGGTGCTGGACCATTCAGACCCTCTTAATGATTCATCACATAACCAGACAGATCATACCAAACAGCCCCCTAGTCTAGTATGTGGAGCCCATGCATGAACTCGTTTTTTAAGTGAGCTCTAACTTGCTTGAGTTTCTTTAATCTCGATTCAAATTTTAGGAAGCCAAGCGTAGAGACGACTCTAATCATGTATGTACACAACTTAAGTATTTATATGTTTTTACATGGTTTATGTTGTCTCCTTGGAATATTTCAACATTTTGTCTTCTATTCAGAACTGTACGGGTCATTTGGTCTAAATATAACAATAAGATCTTACTTCCCCCTTTCACTCGCATTCATCATTATCAAGTTTCAAAAGTGTTTTATTTAGTAAAGTAAACATAGACAATGAGTTTATGATCAATTGAAGGCATGAGAGGACATTATGGTAATTTTGTTACCATGTGTGGGTACCACAAAGGTAATAAGAGAGTACAATAAACAATCTATTGTGGGCTAATGCTAGGCTGTTGTGATGTGAAGAGGTTTCCATTTTAAGAAGAAGGAAAAGACCCTACTTTCTATTTTTAGAAGCATTTCTTTATCATCCATTGAAAATGGGGCATGGCATTTTTGTACTCATTACAACCATTGTGTGGGGACCTAATGGCCACAGTCAATCAGGACTTTCTTGCATTGGAATTTCCTATGTACTCAATTTAAAAGAAAAATGCTCTCCCTTATAAAGTTTTCATTGAACTAGTAGATTTTTACTTTTTATTTAAAAAAAAAGATTGATGGGTTAAAAGTTAAAACGGGTTGGGTGAACACATGCGTGTGTAAAAGTAAATTTAAAATAGGTAAGGTCAATTTAACATCATTATCTTTTGTTTTGATAAAACAATAACAATAGGCATTGTCTATTTCCACCCCCCACTTCTATTTTCACCCTCTTGAAAGCGCCTCGCTTAGGCCTAAGCGAGGCGCTTTCTTTGCTTTTTAACTATCTCGGTACGAGGTCAGAAAAAGCTGATTTTTGACCCAAAGCGCCTCGCTTAGGCCTAAGCGAGGCGCTTCGAATAATTTTTTTTTTTTTTTTTTTTTTTGGTCTTTTGAGATTAAGGTTTAACATTTTTTTTTAAGTCAGACGTTTTTCAAAAAAACATTTTTTGGTCTTTTGAGATTAAGGTTTAACATTTTTTTTTTAAGTCAGACGTTTTTCAAAAAAAACATTTTTTATGTCAATGGGAGGGTAAACAAAATCGTCGATCCGACTGTTGATTTCTTTCTGCAACAAGGAACAAAATGTCAGCTTTTTCCTGAATTTTACTTGCTTGTATGAAAAGTATATTTTAATTGTTCGTTTGACAAACGTCTGGCTAACCTGTCCAGTTATCAATCTCACTGTCCAACAACTGAATTTTACTTGCTTGTATGAAAAGTATATTTTAATTGTTCGTTTGACAAACGTCTGGCTAACCTGTCCAGTTATTAATCTCACTGTCCAACAACTGAATTTTACTTGCTTGCATGAAAAGTTTATTTTAATTGTTCGTTTGACAAACGTCTGGCTAACCTGTCCAGTTATCAATCTCACTGTCCAACAACTGAATTTTACTTGCTTGCATGAAAAGTTTATTTTAATTGTTCGTTTGACAAACGTCTGGCTAACCTGTCCAGTTATCAATCTCTCACTGTCCAACAACTGAATTTTACTTGCTTGCATGAAAAGTTTATTTTAGTTGTTCGTTTTGACAAACGCCGGCTTGTTGGGTTAAAATGAGACCACAGTTACCAGGTTTTACCATGTTTAGTTGTTTGTTAAAGTTGGAGGGTTAAATATGTAGTTAAAGCATAGTTATAGCATGTAAACCCTAGTCTGCGCACCTATTTCACGGAGGCTGCGAACTTAACCTTAAGTTCGCAGTCCTCAGGTTTTCCCTATAAATAGGAGCTCATTTGTGCAGCTAGGGTTAGGGTTTTGAATGTATCTTTGAGAGCACAAGTAGTAAAGGTGCGAACTTATTTTATAGTAGTGCGAACTTGTATCATTCCATGGTTGTTTCAAGCTGAATCTTTAATGGAATCGTGTCTTTATGTTTCTTGTGTGTCGGTTCTTACAATATTCATCTAGTTCTTTTAGTTTTCATAGATTAATCAACTAAAACACCTAACAAATAGGTGTTTCTAGTTGATAACAATCTAGTGCACACTTAAGATCTAGCATTTTGGGACTACAATTTGGTATCAGAGCCTCTGTGCTCGAGATTGTATCTATCTAAAGATATCAAAACCCTCCTTGTTAGTTTTTACTTTCAAGTTTTTCAAAATTTTAGTGTTTATCAAAGTTTGAATATTTTCATTGTTTTGCCTTAAAATCTTGTGAAAAGTGTTTCTAAGGTGTTTAAAAGTTATTATCTTCATTAGAAACATCATTCAAGAGCTTCAAAACAATTGAAAATCTCTTGGACATGTTTTTGGAAAGTTAAAAAATTTTACAGCCGTTTCTGCGCACTTAAGTGCGAACTTAACTCAAAATCTGCGAACTTATTTCTTGATTTTGAGTACTTATTTCTTGTTTGTGAGTACTTGTCTCAAAAAACTGAGTACTTGCTTCAAGACTGCGAACTTGTCTCATAAGTGTGAACTTGTTTCTTGCTTGTGAGTACTTGTTTCAAAAGTGAGTACTTAGCTCATAAGCTGCATACTTGATATTTCAAGGTGTGCACTTATTAACAGCCACAGCTGCGCACTTAATCCAAAAGTGTGTGCACTTGTGTCTGTGTGAGCACTTAAATTTACACAAGGCTTTATAGCTTTCTCTCTCCTGGCACCACAACTAGGGTTTCTGCATACTTATTTGAAATCTCTAGTTGGTGTGCGAACTTACTGAAAAGGTGCATTTTCTGAGCACTTGGCTAGGGTTACTGCGAACTTAAATCTTAAACGAGAGTTTAAGTGTCTGCGTACTTGTACAAGTGCGCAGGCTGATCAGTCAAGACTGAGTACTTGTGCTGCTCTGACTTGGCTGAACTGCGAACTTAAGCCAAAGTGTGTGTGCTACAGGGACTGCATACTTAACAGGAGAATCAGGGACTCATCATCTTTGCTTCTTATTTGTTTCAGGTTTCAAGGATCTGCTAACTTGTGCAAACTGCGTACTTGAGCTTAGTGCGTACTAGACTGCGCACTTGTGGACTGATTTGAATTTTCAAGGACTTTGGACTATAACTTGCTAATCAATTCAATCAAAACCCTAAAATCAATCTAAAATCAACCTAAAATCAATCTTAATCATGTCTGGTAACAACTCATTCCAAGTTAACCCCATAACTCAAGCTGAACTTGAAACCGGGACCATAACACGTATTCCTAAGTTGATGGGTGCAGAAGACTATGGCACATGGAAGAACAGAATGAAAGCCTTCTACTTTGTCAACGATCACACCCAATGGAACTCAGTCCAGCTCGGACCTCACATTCCCACCAGAACCACTGATGCTGGAGAAGTGTTCAACACTGATCCCACCACATACACTGATCTCGACAAACAACTACTGCAGAGAGATCACAAAGCCTACGGTGCTCTCACCATGGCTTTGTCAAATGATGTCTATAACATGTTTGAAGAATACGGATCAGCGCACGATCTGTGGTTTGCTCTGAGTGAGTATTATGAAGGCAATGCTGAGATGAGGCAAAACAAACAAGATATGATTCAGAAGGAGTACGATATGTTTGGAAGTATCCGGGGTGAGAGCCTGTCTTCACACATTGACAGGTTCATGAATTTGCTGACCAAGATGAAGAAAGCGGGTATTCCTGTGAACAACCGCAACTCTATCAAGAAGCTGCTCGATTCTCTCCCAAAGGAGTGGAGTGTCCAGTGTATGTTGATCAAAAAGGACTACCTGGATGCTCAGTCTACTTTGGCAGACCTCATTAACACTCTGAAATCATTTGAGATGGACATCACTAAAAGAGAAATGAATCAGACTGTCCCGAAGGTGACTTCCAGTGGTGCTATGAAGAATCTGGCCTTGATGGCCCCAATCGGTGATATGAGTTCAAGTTCGTTGCATTCGTATGTTGATTCTGCAGGGATGGGTAGTTCAAGTTCTGGGAAAGCTCCAATGTATCCTGAAAGGGCTGCAAAGACTCTAACTCCACAGGCTGCTAAACTGGCTGCTGAACATGTGGAACTGTTCAACTCTTTCATGAGCAGTTTTGAAGCGTTGAAGACGGGAGAGATTAAAAATGACATGATGTCCCCAGAAGATATGTATCAGGTTGACCCGGATGACATGGAAGAAATGGATCTGAAATGGCAGATGGCTATGATCACTTTACGAGTGAAGCGTTTCCAAGATAGAACCGGGAGAAGAGTTGGTATGGGAAAGGCTGGGTTTGATAAGTCCAAGATCAGGTGCTACAACTGCAAGGTCCTCGGGCATTTCAAGTACGAGTGCCCCACACTGAACCAAGCTGAAATTAAGCCTGCAAAGAGGTTGGTAGCCATAACAGATGGCAATGAAGGAAATGATAAGGAGCCACAAAAGGCCTTGGTTGTTGAAGACTTTGACTGGGGAGAAGAGGCTGCCGCTGCTGAGGTTGAAGTTAACAAAGCCCTGATGGCCACAATCTGCACCAAATCTTCAAGCGGTGCAAACTCTGTTGAAGGATCGTCTGCTGAGGTTCTAAAAGGGGAAATGCAGAAGTATGCTGGGTTGAAGAGCGTGTTGACTGATGAGAAGGTGAATGATGAGAAGAGAGAGGAGGCGCTGATTGCTGAGAAGACTTCATCTGAGAAAGTCGCTGAGGAGGTGAAGAGTTCCTCTAAGAAAGCTGAGGAAAGGGACATGGTAAATATTCCTTTAGAAATTAAATCTAAACTGTGCACACCTAGGTGTGTTACAGCTGTCGCATACTGTTTATCACACAACAGACGAGTCTTAAGAGAAATGGATGACATTCGTAAAATAAATACTGAAATGAAAGAAAACGAGTGGGCATATCAGCGAAAGTTAAATGCAACTCTAGCTGAAATGCAAACTTTAAAAGAATTTGTGCTTAAGAAAGATTTTCTGATAAACGATTTAACCTCAAAACTAGAGAAATCTAGAAATGAGACAACTCGTCTTCAAATTGTTGTGGATAAATGGAATGTGAGCAAACGGGCTCAAGCTGATATAATCGAATGTGGAAGACAATCATTCGTAAAGGATGGAATTGGGTATAAGGATAAAAATGGAATCGAAAGATCTCTATTCTTACCCTTGAGCCAAAGTGAATACATACCCATTCCATCACCTCATCCAAAAAATGACCTTTTTGAAAATAAATGTGATGAATCTGAGTCAAATACTAACATAAGTAAAAGTACTGCAGATGTGACCCAACAGGCTCAGGTGGAGGATGATGTGTGTTGTGGTGGCCAGACAGTGGGTTTAGGACATCCGGGTGCCAATTACTCAACAGTGAATTGGTTTATCTGGAACAATGAAAATTCGAAAAACAATTTTATTTTGGATGAATGTAAAACTTTAACTAAATCTGATGACTGTAATAGTTTGCCTAGGATGGATGACTGTAATAGTTTAACTAGGCTGGATGACTGTAAACTTGATTTGAAAGGGGCTATGGCTCCCGATGATAGGAAGTCTCCTATCAAACGATCTAATGTTTGTGTTGACAATGCTATTCCTGTGTGTGTTGATCTTAATGCTGCATTCTCTGATGATAATCATGTGGTCAAACCATCTGTGTTTGTGCCAGAACTTAAGCGTAACAGGTTTGGGAAATTTCTCACTGAGGAAATCCCAGAATTTATCCCCTCATCCACAGATGTATCAGGTTCTGAAGAATCACAAAGTGAAACAGGTACCTCAAGTTCTGAAGAATCACTGAGTGATACAGAGAGCAGCTGCAGCTTAACTAATCAGGACTTCAATGAAGAATCAAGTAGCAACAGGGAAGAATCAAGCTCAACCGAAAGCTCAGGATCAACCAAGATCAAGAAAAGAACATCACAACCATCATCGTCCAGATCTTCTCCTAAGATCAAGCCTAAGCATTCTAAATGCTTCAGATGTGGAAAAGAGGGTCACGTGGTCAAGAATTGTCACATAAAACCTAAATCACAAAAAGATGTCAAAACACAAAACTCTTTTTCGGATCAATTAAAAAATCTTCAAGAAACCGTAAAAAGTTTTGTTAAAAATACACAAATTTGGAAGAAACAAGAGTCAACTTTGGGAGAAAACCATGACAGATCAAAACTTAAACAAACCTGGATTCCCAAAGTTACTTAAGTTTCAGGCAGAATTTCCTCTGTACATAGATTTTCTTTAGTTTAGTTTTGTTTCTCTTTTGTTTTTGTATGTGCAGAATAAATTACAAAAATGGCTGATAGCTCTCATGAGATATCTATGGCATGTCGACAGCGGCGCTTCAAGACACATGACAGGATTGAAAGAACTCCTCAAGAACTATCGGTTCATTGATGGAGAATTTGTAGCGTTTGCTGGGAATGAGAAGGGTGGAAAGATCGTTGGCATAGGAGATGTAGTCTCTGACGCACTAACACTTGAGGACGTCAACTATGTTCCAGAACTGTGCTACAATCTTTTGAGTGTATCACAAGTCTGTGACAAAGGAATCTCAGTGTTGTTTAACGACATGGAATGCATTTTCCTAAAGCCAGGATTTAAACCATCCACTGACATGATCATGCTAAAAGCCCCCAGACAAAACAATACTTATGTGATAAACATGAGGGATGCCAAGTCTGAACAACCAATGACTTGTCTACTGTCAAAGGCATCCGAGTCAGAGTCACTGTTATGGCACAGGCGATTAGGTCATGTTAACTTTAAAAATATAAACAAACTTTCTAAACTTAATCTAGTCAGAGGTCTTCCTTCTAAGGAATTCCCTTTTTCTGAAAAATGCTTAGCATGTGCCAAAGGTAAACAACATAAGAAATCGCACAAGTCCAAAACAGTGAACTCTATTGACTCACCTCTTCAGTTATTGCATATGGATCTTTTTGGTCCTATCAGTGTAAAAAGCTTGGGTAAAAAGTCTTACTGTTTGGTGATTACAGATGACTACTCTCGCTTCACATGGGTGTACTTTCTGGAATTCAAGAGTGAGGCTGCTGAGACCTTGATGCTGTTCGTTCCTTTGATCGAGAATATAATCAAGTTGAAAGTAAAGTCAATCAGAAGTGATCATGGAACAGAATTCAAGAACCAAACTTTCGTGTCGTTCTGCAGCGGGAAGGGAATTCATCTCCAATATAGTGCTACAAGGACTCCTCAGCAAAATGGAGTGGCTGAAAGGAAGAATCGTACGCTTATTGAAGCTGCCAGAACCATGCTCATTGACTCTAAGTTACCGATCATCTTCTGGGCAGAAGCTGTGAATACCGCCTGTTATGTTCTTAACAGGGTCTTGATTGTCAAGCCTCGCGGGAAAACAGCTTATGAATTGCTTTTCAAAAGGAAACCTCTCATTGATTATTTCAGGCCGTTTGGATGTTCTTGCACTCTTCTAAACAACTTTGAGAACATCATGAAGTTTGATGCTGTTGGAGACGAATGTTTCTTTGTTGGATACTCGTCTAGTCAAAAGGCTTATCGAGTATACAACAAACGCACAAAGATGGTTCTGGAATCCTTTTATGTTGACTGGCAAGAATCCAACTCCACCAACGTTGGAACCGGTCCTGACTGGTTCTTTGATGTGGATGTTGTGTTCAATCACTTTGTCATTCCTGAACAGCAAGCTCATGCAAAACCAGCTCCTGAAAATCAAGCCACAAGCTCCTCTCCGTTTGGAAATATTCTCTACTCTTCTGATGATGAAGTCGCACCGTTTACCACCCGTTTCTCTCCTCTGGTTGCTGATCCTATTGTTCCTCAACTTAATAATGGTGATACTACTGCTGAAACCTCTAACACTCCTGAAAGCACGTCAAATGCTGAAGGAACACATTCAAATCAGCAGTCTGTAAATGATCCATCCAGTTCTTCTACACCTGGAGATCATCTTTCGAACCTTCCTCTTCAAGTGCAAGAAGAAGAAAATATGGGATTTAAATCTTCTAAGAACCATCCAATTGAAAATGTCATTGGACCAATCAGTGAGGGTGTTCTTACCAGAAATCAGACAGACAAGCTCAACACCGCTCTCTCAGCTTTCCTATCTCAAACCGTTCCCTTCAGCATTGAAGATGCAGTGAGAGATGCAAGCTGGGTTGAGGCCATGCAGGAAGAACTATTTCAGTTCAGAAAGCTCAAAGTGTGGGAGCTCGTTGATCTGCCTGAAGGAAAGTATCCTATTGGGACAAGATGGGTCTTTCGCAATAAGATGGATGAACGTGGCGTGGTAATCAAGAACAAAGCTCGTCTGGTTGTTCAAGGATTTCGTCAGCAGGAGGGGATTGATTATGAGGAAGTCTTCGCTCCAGTCGCTCGACTTGAAGCCATACGCATCTTCTTGGCATATGCTTCATATCGAAACTTTAAAGTTTTTCAGATGGACGTGAAGAGTGCTTTCTTGTATGGGAAGATCAAAGAAGAAGTCTATGTGTGCCAACCGCCCGGATTCGAAGACCCTCATCATCCAAACAGATACTACAAGCTTGACAAGGCTCTCTATGGTCTCCATCAAGCTCCTAGAGCTTGGTATGAGACTTTGTCTTCATATCTGTTACAAAATGGATACACGAGAGGGAAGATCGACATGACCTTGTTCACCAAAGAAGTCAACAAACATTCTATCCTTGTTCAGATTTATGTTGATGACATTATCTTTGGTTCAACTGACGAAAATTTGTGCAGGGAATTTGAAAGCATCATGAAGTCTAAATTTGAAATGAGCATGATGGGAGAACTATCATTTTTCTTAGGTCTTGAAGTCCAACAAAAGGAAGACGGTATTCTCATTCATCAAGCTAAATACACAAGAGACATTCTGGCAAAGTACAACCTGTCGGATTGCAAACCGTCCAACACTCCTTTTGCAGCTCAAACAACACTTGTACCAGATCTTGAAGGACCTTCTGTGAACCCGCACACCTACCGTTCTATGATTGGCTCCTTGATGTATCTTACAGCTAGCAGACCGGACATCATGTGGGCAGTTGGATGCTGTGCCCGCTTTCAGTCAAATCCAAAGCAATCTCATGAGACTGCAGTCAAAAGAATCTTCCGCTACCTCAAAGGAACACCAAAACTTGGTTTATGGTATCCTAAGAGTGACAATTTTGACCTAATTGCGTACTCTGATAGTGATCATGCAGGTTGCAGGATTGATCGAAAGTCTGTCTCTGGTGGCTGTCAATTTCTGGGGAACCGGCTCGTGTCATGGCAAAGCAAGAAGCAGACCACTGTGTCGATATCTACTGCTCAAGCTGAGTACACAGCCGCATCCAGTTGTTGCTGTCAAGTGTTGTGGATCCAAAATCAGCTGTTGGATTACGGTTTGAATATCATGAGAACTCCTATCTACATTGATAATGATGCCTGTCGTGACATCGTGAAGAATCCAATTGATCATTCAAAAACAAAACATATTGAAATTCGGATTCATTCAATTCGCGATGCGCACGACAAGGGGTACATACAGGTGTTGCCTATCGATACTGCTGATCAAAAGGCAGATATCTTTACCAAAGCTTTCGACAAAACCCGTTTTCGTCAGTTGGTGACTTGGTTAGAAATGATCAACTTTGAATAACTTATTATGTTAAAAAAAAAAAAAAAAAAAAAAAAAAAAAAAAAAAAAAAAAAAAAAAACTTTACTTTATGAATAAATTATAGAAAAATCTTATGTTTTAAAATAAAATAAAGATTTTTGGGGGAGAAATAAACCGGTAGATCCCTGAATTTGCAAGTTTTTAAAAAACTTTTTGAAAAACAATCAAGAAATGATAGGATCTAATCATATTTGTCAGCATGTGAATAGGACCCAGAGGACGTTGTGGCTTCAAGCAACGACATGTCGGTAGATTCAGCCTGGAATTGAGTAGACTGCTAAAAGATGACAAACTAAAAGTCTACACGAGATGCTGGATTCCCACTGTGCTTCAGGCTTGCACAAGCTGAGTCCGGTCATACACAGGTTGAGAGATCAAAAGACACAGAAAATTTTGTGCATAAGCAATCAAAAGACACCTAAGAGTGCAAGCTACCAAAGCGGGGCTATCAAAATCAAAATGAGCAACAAAAGACACGCAATGTTAGTGACGTGCAAACATATAGATAGCTCAAAAAGCAATCAGATGATCATCTTCTTTGTTATGGGAACATAGACCTGAAGCTCTCATCATCTGATTGACATAATGATCATCTTCTCTGCTTATGGAAACATAGACCTGAAGCTCTCATCATTATATCTCAATAAACCTTGAGGATTGGTAGGCTTACACCTGGCACAAGTGGGGTCCATTAACATGTCGTCAATATTACCAAAACATGATAAAGATCATCATATAAAGCTTGTTGAAAGACGAGAGGCATGGATTTAAGTGGACAATTATACCGACAGTTTTTCTTGGGCTACAGCTATCCAAAGGAAAGTTGAAACGTGGTCTGGCAGGTATGACTGGTATGATCTTGATGCAAAAGGTGAGAAACGGTTGATCTCTAAACCCAAATTCTTGGTTAAAAGCTTGTTTTCTAAGTAATTGGGCCTGCGCACTTAAAGGCTTTCTTTAAATCTCTTATCTGGGCTTGCGTACTTGACTGGGCTCATGGGCCTGCGCACTTAAATGTCAAGTACGCGGCCCAAACCCAATTCCTATAAATACGCAGTTAAAACTCTCATTTTAACCTTTTATTTTTACAAACCCTAATTTTCATCTCAATTTTTCACCCACCTTTACAACAGCCGTTTTTTTTCTTCTTCCCAACCACCGTGTTCTTCACTGAAACCACCACTAACCACCGTGTGCCACCCCTCTTGATCCATTTCATCTGTTATTTTTTGTTATTGCGTTTGAAAAGGTAGTTCAATGATTCTAACCAAATCTCTTCGTGTATTGACAGGATCTGAGTTTGAAACAGTGATAAAATCAGTTTGATTGTTGGGGTTTTGATGTACTGCGTACCTGGAAACTTGAATATTTGCGCACTTGTTTCATATGAGTGCGCACTTGCCTCATATGATTCAAGCATCAAAACCCTAATGTAACTGCGAACTTGGGTGTGAACTTAAATCCTAAACGAAGGTTTAGGTGGCTGCGTACTAGTCTAGTACGCAGACCAGATCACACCTCCCAAGCCGTTACCATGCCCGAGTACCAGACTGCGCACTTAGGTCACAAGCCAGACCTGGTGACTGCGTACCAAGCAGCTGGTGCTCAGTCCTGATTTGGACTGCGAACTTAACTGTGGACTTGATTTTGGACCAAACTTTGACCATTGACTTGACTCTTCAGGACATTTGACTGGACTACGTAACTTGACTGATTCAACTGTAAACCGTAACCGGACTTAAATGACTATTAATATGGAAAACGAAACAAATCATATACACGTTAAAATCTAATCCATAAAATAAATAACACACGTAAAACCAACTTGAAACCAAACCTAGTCTAAGTGCGTCGTCCGTCAAAGAAAATGAAATGTCTGTCATTAGTCAAAATTCAAAATCAAAATTCTAACTTAATTTTCGTGCACGTGGCCAAAACAGATGGCTCTTGAATGGGATCCTCGTGGAATGCACAACCAGGCAATCATTCTGGAAACTGACGATTCAAAGTTTCGGGACGTAGTTGCTTGGATCAGGAGAAGCAGGATCGGATATGCAGTTGAGCAGCAAGTTGAAGTTTACAGTTCTCATATCGAAGACTTCTGGAGATCTGCAAGAGTGGAAACAGTGGCTCGAGTCAAGAGAATCAAAGCCACAGTCAGAAACAAGGCAGTTATCATCACAGAGGACACAGTGAGACAGGTTCTAAGATTTCAGGATCGACGAGAAACTGTCAGTTCTTTACCGAAGACTGTGATCCATCAAGAGTTCTTAAACTTTGGATACAAAGGAGACTTCGATGCCAGAGGTGATATCAAGAAGAGTCATTTAACCAGAGACTGGAAGCTTATATGTCATGTATTCCTGATGTCTTTATGTCACCGAAAAGGGGGTTATAATGCACTCAGCCCCGACTGGGCAACAGCCATGATCAAGATTTGCAAGAATGAGCCTTTCAATCTGTCGGGTTTGGTATTTGATTGTATGGTGAGGAATGCCCAAGATACAAAGAAGAAATGGACGATGTATCCGCGGTTTGTTCAGATGATGATTAATTCGCAGCATGAGGATCTGCCTCCTGGTGATAAATATGGTTTTGCCAAAGGTGCACGGTTCTTTACTGAATGCAACACACCGGATTGGGAACCGATGCTGGAAAGCATGTACTCTGCTCAACGCTATCCAGTTGTCATGAAGCTTTTTAGTGAGATGAAGAGAAGACGACAATATACTGCTAGAACTCAACAACCATCTGCAACTGAACCTGAACCTACTGAACCAGCTTCTACTGAACCTGCTCCTACTGCACCTGCTTCTACTGTTCCTCAGCACACTGCTGAAGAAGTTGCCCGTGAAAGATCTGTTGGTAAAAGGGCAGCATCTGATCCAGTTCCTCAGAGGCCGACCAAAAGAAACAGGCCTACTGGTTTGCTTCAGCAAGGGAGAGAATCGTTGACTCCCGAAGAACTCGAAATGGCTGAAGCTGCCAGACTGAATGCTGAGCGTGCAAAGGCAGAGAAAAGAAGAAGAAGAGAGCAGTTGCCCGAGTCTGAGAGGCCAAGGGTCATGACTGAAGAAGATGAGGAGAATGAAGCTATTCTTGAACAGATGTTTGGTATGGAGGGTCAACCTGGGCCTTCCACTGCCAGGCCAGGGCCCTCCACTGCTAGACCTGGCCCTTCCTCTGACAGACCACCCATTCCCAAGCCGCCAGCAAAGAAACAATCAGTACCATCATCTTCTGTTCCTGGTGCATCTCGTCAAAAACCGGTGCATCAGGAATTGTATGAGAAGTTATCTAAGGAGGTGGGAAAGAATGCCGCCAAGGAAATCTGTATGCTGAAGAATCAAATCTATAACAATCAGGAGTTGAGAAAGAAGCTGAAGAAGTTGAAGCATAAGAACCGAAGTCTTGAAAAGGTGGTCAAAGATCAGCGCTATTTGATTAAGTTTCAGACTGAGGTCCAGATGAAGATGTTTGATATGCTTCAGGAGTTAAAGACTCAGGGTTCCGATACTCCAAAGCTGACATTTGATGAGGTCTTTGATTTCGGAAAATTTATGGAAGAAGAAAAGGAGAAAGAGAGAAAGGAGGAAGAGAGCGATGTAGATGAGATAAGCGAAGACGAGATGCCAGAAACGTTTGTAGAAATTGGTGCAGGGGAAAAGACTGTGTATGAAATGGATGATGGGTATGTATTGGATCCTGAGAAAGCTAGTTGGTTTCCAAGAAGGCCAATCACCATTCCTGCGTTGCACCAGACTATTCACCATACTCGTGCTTCTCATCAGGAAAGAGTTATTTGCTGGGGATATGATGGGTTCAAACGTCTCTTCTTTGTAAAGCGAAGGGGAGGCGTCATTCAGTATTTCAAGGGAAGACCAAACTTGAAGTCCCTTCCAAGATGGGACATTCGAGAGATGTGCAGAACACCGTTTCTAAACCATTCTGGAGATTCCAATGCTAACATTGTGTCTGTGTATATTGAAGATGAATGTGCACGTGATTTCAAAGAATGGAAGCCACAAAAGCCAAGGCGAAGGATGTCGAAGAAAAGGATTGATCCTGCCACTGGACGGGGAATGATAACTTATGTGATAGACCCTCCAGATGTCGTCACTAGGGTTCCCATTCGTCCTGAGCTTCCTGTGCTTCTGGCAGACTTCAAGAAGTGGTTTTACGACAGCAGAACCGGTGAAGCGGTGATTAAACTGAGAGATGACACAGAAGCATTGAGAATAGTTGATCCAGTGGACGTGTTTGCTTTAAATCCATCTGATCTAACTACTCTCTTTGCTAATCAGATAAATGTTGGTGCTGGAAATGCGTTGTTTGAGGAAGCTGTTTTGTTTAGACGGGCTGTGGAAAGAGCACTGAAGAGAAAGCAAGAACTGATAGATCTGGTGGCGAAGATCAACGCAGCTGACAAAGCGAAAGATGACAGAGCGCTAGCTGCTGCTGTTGCTGCTGCTGCTGCAAAGAAATCAGAAGCTGAAGCCACTCCAGAGGTTCAAACAGAAGCTTCTCCAGCAACAGTTGATCTTGATCCTGAGCCTTCACAGGTACCACCAATCTCTCCAAGCACAGCTCCAGAGACTCAGCAAGATCAAACAACTGTAGATCTAGCTGAGTTGTTCATTCAAGAGCCACCACCTGAAGAACCAATCATTGAAGAAAGCATAGTTCAGGCACTCCCGGCACGTCAAGCAAGAGAAGAGGGGGAGTTGAGTGATGTTGAGATAGATTGATTGTGTAGCACTGGTAGCTGTGGTCTAGGGGGAGTATTGTTGGGTTAAAATGAGACCACAGTTACCAGGTTTTACCATGTTTAGTTGTTTGTTAAAGTTGGAGGGTTAAATATGTAGTTAAAGCATAGTTATAGCATGTAAACCCTAGTCTGCGCACCTATTTCACGGAGGCTGCGAACTTAACCTTAAGTTCGCAGTCCTCAGGTTTTCCCTATAAATAGGAGCTCATTTGTGCAGCTAGGGTTAGGGTTTTGAATGTATCTTTGAGAGCACAAGTAGTAAAGGTGCGAACTTATTTTATAGTAGTGCGAACTTGTATCATTCCATGGTTGTTTCAAGCTGAATCTTTAATGGAATCGTGTCTTTATGTTTCTTGTGTGTCGGTTCTTACAATATTCATCTAGTTCTTTTAGTTTTCATAGATTAATCAACTAAAACACCTAACAAATAGGTGTTTCTAGTTGATAACAATCTAGTGCACACTTAAGATCTAGCATTTTGGGACTACACGGCTAATGAATTTTACTGTAATGATCAGAAACATTCCAAATAACTGTTCAATTTCAGCTTTTGTTTAACTATTTTAGCAACTTCCATAGAGAAGGTATCAATCTTACTTCTTGAGTTGAACTTTCCATGATCTACCTTTATCATCTCAGAGAGATATGTGTCAACGATGAAAGGGAACCCGAAACAATAGAAGTGAGATTGATAACTTCTTTCATCATTGTACATATACCTCCTTATCTAAAAACAAATCACATCATTTGTATGAGTAGTGACCCTCTGGCAAACCTGCGTATGAATAGTGACCCTCTGGCACACCACTAGAACATTAATCGGTTTCATCTTTGTTTTCTTGAGTTTTGCTTTTTTTGGTGAAATGAACTTGAAGAAATGATTTGGTTGAAGAAAGTTGTGTGCCAGAGGGTCACTATTCATTCAAATGATGTGATTTGTTTTTAGATAAGGAGGTATATGTACAATGAACTTTTTACGCTAAATAAAACTTACACACAACTTTTTGCTCTAGTGGTGTGGCCTACCTTTTTGACAAACACCTGGCTAACATGTCAAGTTATCAATCTCACTGTCCTTTACGCAGGTTTGCCAGAGGGTCACTATTCATACACACAACTTTTTGCTCTAGTGGTGTGCTCTACCTTTTTGACAAACACCTGGCTAACCTGTCCAGTTTGCCAGAGGGTCACTATTCATACACACAACTTTTTGCTCTAGTGGTGTGCTCTACCTTTTTGACAAACACCTGGCTAACCTGTCCAGTTTGCCAGAGGGTCACTATTCATACACACAACTTTTTGCTCTAGTGGTGTGCTCTACCTTTTTGACAAACACCTGGCTAACCTGTCCAGTTTGCCAGAGGGTCACTATTCATACACACAACTTTTTGCTCTAGTGGTATGCTCTACCTTTTTGACAAACACCTGGCTAACCTGTCCAGTTATCAATCTCACTGTCCTTTACGCAGGTTTGCCAGAGGGTCACTATTCATATTATTATTATTATTTACATTATTATCGTTTTTGTTTTACGATAATAATGTAAATAATAATAATAATAAGGAAGGAAGGTTTTTGCAAAAACGAAGGTTCCCGCGTTAATGCCGATCCGATTTTTAAAGTATCAAGACTATGAAATTAGTAAAACAACTGAATTTTACTTGCTTGCATTAAAAGTTATTTCAGTTCAAACTTTTAAAACACCTGCAACATCTCAAGAGTCGAGGTCCTCTGAAAAAGACATCGTACAATGATTTGGCTTGCAATATTTGAAAATTATCATTTCTTGACATGCTTGGTAACACCTTGATCTGCAATATATGAAAACAGGAACATTCCAAATAACAGTTCAATTTCAGTTCAAACTTTTCAAACACCTGCAACATCTCAAGAGTCGAGGTCCTCTGAAAAAAGACATCGTACAATAATTTGGACTTGCAAATATTTGAAAATTATCATTTCTTCACATGCTTGGTAACACCTCTGTAATATTTGAAAATTATCATTTCTCGAAAAGTAATTAAAAGCACTTAAAAATTGAATTATAAACAATTGTTGCGAGTTAGGTTTAGTCGGAAGACCACTTACAATGATTCATCAAAGTTGTACAAAGTTGGATGTTTTTACTGGAAAACCAAAACGACCAATAAACGAAGCGGAACGGAGAGATATAATTTTCTTGGCTTAGAAACAACTTAAAAAAACTTGAATTTCTTGGCCAAAGCTAGGCACCCAAGCGCCTAGCTTTGGCCAAAGCTAGGCACCCAAGCGCCTCGCTTTGACCAAAGCTAGGCGCTTTGGCATTTTTTTTTAAAAAACTTGAATTTCTTTTAATTCTTTAAAATTATCTGTTAATCACCAAAAAATAATTTTCATTCATTTTTGCTTCTTTTAAGTTGTTTCTAAGCCAAGAAAATTATATCTCTCCGTTCCGCTTCGTTTATTGCTCGTTTTGGTTTTCCAGTAAAAACATCCAGCTTTGTACAACTTTGATGAATCATTGTAAGTGGTCCTCCGACTAAACATTCGATACCCATATTTTTTCAAAACATAATTTTTGCATGTTTAATTGATATGTTTGACTTCCAGACTATATTATAATTGATCGTTGGTGGTTTTCATAGCACCATATGGAATCTTTGTACCAAAATCGAAACCATCTCATTCCATGTTCTCCATATCCATACCTTGTTCCAACCACTAGACAGTAACTAGACAGTAAAATCATCTTCTTGTAATTACTTTCAAGTTTTTTAGAATCATTGAAGACACCTTTTCAGTTGTTATCCGAGAGATAACGATCATTTCGTTATCATTGCTAACAGACTTTGACCGATCAACGATGAAGACAACCTGAAAAGTGGATACCGCATTCGGAGTCTGATTGCACCGAATCCAGTCTTTCAAGTTTTTTAGAATCATTGAAGACACCTTTTCAGTTGTTATCCGAGAGATAGCGGTCAACGATGAAGACAACCTGAAAAGTGGATACCATGGATCAGAGAGATTCAAGCTAATCAAACTCATATCTCAAGCCGGTGCAAGTTATGTTGTAGCATCTTTGATCATCTTCTTGTAATTACAACTTTTTCAGTTGTTATCCGAGAGATAGCGGTCAACGATGAAGACAACCTGAAATGTGGATACCATGGATCAGAGAGATTTAAGCTAATCAAACTCATATCTCAAGCCGGTGCAAGTTATGTTGTAGCATCCTTGATCATCTTCTTGTAATTACAACTTTTTCAGTTGTTATCCGAGAGATATCGGTCAACGATGAAGACAACCGGATACCATGGATCAGAGAGATTCAAGCTAATCAAACTCATATCTCAAGCCGGTGCAAGTTATGTTGTAGCATCTTTGATCATCTTCTTGTAATTACAACTTTTTCAGTTGTTATCCGAGAGATAGCGGTCAACGATGAAGACAACCTGAAATGTGAATACCATGGATCAGAGAGATTTAAGCTACTCAAACTCATATCTCAAGCCGGTGCAAGTTATGTTGTAGCATCTTTGATCATCTTCTTGTAATTACAACTTTTTCAGTTGTTATCCGAGAGATAGCGGTCAACGATGAAGACAACCTGAAATGTGGATACCATGGATCAGAGAGATTTAAGCTAATCAAACTCATATCTCAAGCCGGTGCAAGTTATGTTGTAGCATCCTTGATCATCTTCTTGTAATTACAACTTTTTCAGTTGTTATCCGACAGATAGCGGTCAACGATGAAGACAACCGGATACCATGGATCAGAGAGATTCAAGCTAATCAAACTCATATCTCAAGCCGGTGCAACACACACTTTCAACCCATTCCTGGTAAACCCAGGGGAAAATGGCTATATTAAAAAAACTTCAAGATTATTGTTTTGTTTTGTGGATCAGACGAGGACTTGCCTGTGTCTTGAAAACACAAGGATGACACACGAAGCTTAAGACTCCAAGCGGATCCCTTGATTGCCGCATTTAATGAAATTTAACGCGCATACCGCATTCGGAGTCTGATTGCACCGAATCCAGTCTTCAAGGTGGACTTAAGCACCTGAAAGGGAAGTTGAAATTTTGAATGATGTTTTGTTTTGTGGATCAGACGAGGACTTGCCTGTGTCTTGAAAACACAAGGATGACACACGAAGCTTTAGACTCCAAGCGGATCCTTTGATTGCCGCATTTAATGAAATTTAACGCGCATACCGCATTCGGAGTCTGATTGCACCGAATCCAGTCTTCAAGGTGGACTTAAGCACCTGAAAGGGAAGTTGAAATTTTGAATGATGTTCGGCGACTGCACATTTTGAATGATGTTCGTCGACTGCACCTTGAGCGAGCCGCGTTTAATGAAATTTAACGCGCATACCGCATTCAGAGTCTGATTGCACCGAATCAAGTCTTCAAGGTGGACTTAAGCACCTGAACGGGAAGTTGAAATTTTGAATGATGTTCGTCGACTGCACCGAATCTAGTCTTCAAGGTACCATGGATCAGAGAGATTTAAGCTAATTAAAAAACATTTGGAAACACAAAGATGGAAAAATTCACTAAAAAGCCTAAAATTTCGGACCCTAACACACACAAGACGAATGTTGCAACATGAGTTCGACCAAGATGACACACGAAGCTTTAGACTCCAAGCAGATCCCTTGATTTGGGTGGAACAAGGTATCATCAATCTAGTATTAAGCACCTGAACGGGAAGTTGAAATTTTGAAGTTGGTTGATGATGTAAAGTTTAAGTCATTGACAATGATTAGGGTTATTACTTTGTTTTTTAAATTTTTTTAACTTTTTATAATTATTAAATTAAAAAAAATAAAAAAACCAACTCAAAAAATCCAAACAACTACCAAAATAAATTACCCCCTTGAAGCGCCTCGCTTAGGCCTAAGCGAGGCGCTTGGAATTTGAAAATCAGCTTTTTCTGATTCTCGTACTGACGGTCTCGAAGTTAGCTCAAAGCGCCTCGCTTTGGCCTAAGCGAGGCGCTTTGAGGGGGTTAAAATAGAAGGGTGGGGGGTTTAAATAATACAACCCTAACAATATATTGAAAATATCTTAATACATCTCAAGAACTATCAATCTACTTTAACTCTTTACTCATTTGACATGTTTTATTTGACCGGATGGAGATAATGTATAGTTTAAGATTATGACTAGATTGGCATTTGAAACCAATAAAAGAATAACATGTGTTGATAACGATAGGGAATATTGGTTTAAGACTTTAAGTTACTAGGTGGGGCTACTTAAGTTTCGGCTTTTATGGAATATAATGAGTATGAGATGACTTTATGTTTAGTGAAAGTTTAAGAAACCCAAACGGATACGTATGAAAGACGAAGTTACACCTTCAATTCAAATTTTTGTAGATTTTTTTCTTTAGTGATTTTTAGTTAAAAGGAAAATTTCCTTGGATGGGTGATGATTGATGACTGTATTAGGATTCTATTTAATCCTTACATTTTATGCTTCTTTAAACCACAACTCAAAAAGAAACTTTTTTTAGTTAAAACATTAACATTACCTACAACTAAAAATGTTATGGTAATTGGAACCAAACATGGCGATAAAAATCAAGACTTAAAAGATAAATGCAATATTCGTCCTAAAGGGACATGAAAGGGTGGTAAAGATTTCTTACCGGATTGTCCAAATCCTTTAATGTGCATGTATCGATCACTGTATCAGTGTTTAATAAAGATAAATTAAGAGTAGGTTAGTTTGTCATTAAAAAAAGTGGCTACGAATAAATACTTTATAAAACTAAGTAACTGATAGACCATAATATATATATATATATATATATATATATATATATATATATATATATATATATAGCTAATATGCTTCTGTATAAATTGTAAGTTTTTTATAACGTGTTACTTTTAGAAAAAGTGATCTTAAGAAGAAAAAAAAGTGATCTTTTA
Source organism: Ambrosia artemisiifolia (assembly GCA_032199755.1). Classification (NCBI taxonomy): domain Eukaryota; kingdom Viridiplantae; phylum Streptophyta; class Magnoliopsida; order Asterales; family Asteraceae; genus Ambrosia; species Ambrosia artemisiifolia. The sequence continues at coordinate 45,752,615 of CM063527.1, read as the reverse complement.
CAACAAAGAAACAATGATTTTGGCAACCAAAAAATATCTATATTTTTTTCCCATCAAGAACGTTATTTAAAAAAAAAATATGATTTATTAAAATAAATATGAAATATATATACACGAAAATGACAACTGCATAGACGCACAATGACACAGACAATCACATATGCATAGACACAACAAGCGTTTCACATATTTCACCTACTGAGGGGCTGTTTGGCAAGTACTGAACCAGTAAGTGCTGAATCAGTAAGAGGTCTGAATGAGTAAGAGGCTCTGAACCAGTAAGGGGCTGTTTGGCAAGTGCTGAACCAGTAAGTGCTGAATCAATAAGAGGTCTGAATGGTTAAGAGGCTCTGAACCAGTAAGTGCTGAATCAATTTAGAGCTGTTTGGCTGTATCTCTGAATGACTGTGCAGAATGACTATTTTACCCCTCTGAACTATTATGTGCTGAATGAATGGATCTGTTTGGCCAGAGTTCTGAATAGTGTACAAATTGATGAAAAATTGTAAAAGTAAAATACAAAACGTCATAGAAAATCCAAAAAAAAAAAAAACAATCAAAGCACAAACTTAGTTAAACAATCCATACTTCGCTCCCGCATTCTTAACCCATTTCTCACAATTCTGCGGCTTAAGACGGTTACTTCATGAACACATGCTTCAAGAAAGGTTTTTTCAACACCTTCTTGCTTCCAATTAATCCTAATCCTTTTCGCCATTTCTTTGGATATTGGTTCCTAAAGATAAGGGATGTAAACCACCTCAATCATACCAATTATCCAATGTTTCTAACAATCAACATACAACATAAAGAAAACATGTATCTTTTTCAACATACAACACAACCATTCTACCATACAACATACAACATAACAATCAACATACTACATACAACATACAACATAACAATCAACATACAACATACAACATAACAATCAACATACAACATACAACATAACAATCAACATACAACATACAACATAACAATCAACATACAACATACAACATACAACATACAACATACAACATAACAATCAACATACAACATACAACATAACAATCAACATACAACATAACATACAACATAGCAACATAACAAAAAAAAATTGAAAAATAAACTAAATTCAGAAAAAATAGCTGAAAAATATATCACCAAATTCATATAAATATCACCAAATTCAGAAAAAAAATAATAAAAGAAAAAAAATCTGAAAAATAAACAAAATCTAAAAAATAAACAAACCATAACAATAACCAAATAATAATACAAGAAAATAAACCAAATAACCAAAATCTAAAACAACCACATCATAATAATACAAGAAAATCGATTAAAAAAAAAAAAAAAAAAAAAAAAAAAAAAACGGGATCTGTACCTGTGCTCGCAGATCTGCGGAGGAGGAGAAGAGGAAGGAAGGGGAGACGGAGGAGGAAGGCTGTGGCCGGAGGTGGAGGGCCGGCGGTGGCTGTGGGTGGTGAGCAGGGGGTTGGGGGCGGAGGGTTGGGTTGGAGGGTTGGGGGTGAAGGGTTTGGAAGGTAAAGAGGAAGGAAGGGGTGTTTTGGTCTCAATTTTCTTTCAGTGATGTTTTCTATCTGAATGAATCAGACTTATTGATTCAGTTAAGAGGCTACAATTTTTGCAACCAAACAACCAAGCCTCTGTCCGAATAAGAGGCCAGCCTCTTAATGAATCATTAAGAGGGTAAACAAACAGCCCCTAAGTGCTGAACCATTAAGAGCTGTTTGGCTGTATCTCTGAATGACTGTGCAGAATGACTATTTTACCCCTCTGAACTATTATGTGCTAAATGAATGTATCTATTTGGCCAGAGTTCTGAATAGTGTACAGATTGATGAAAAATTGTAAAAGGAAAATACAACACGTCATAGAAAATCCAAATTACATATAAATCCTTTAACATCCATGGAAACATACGAAAATCCAAATACAAAATAACACAGAACAACCCGATCATAAATCCCTTAACATCCATGGAAACATACGAAAATCCAAATTACACATAAATCATTTAAACCACCTCAATCATACTAATTATCCAATATTTCAAATATAACAACTAATAACAATCAACATAGAACATAGCCAATTATCCAACATAGAACAACTCGTAATATGTATCAATAAACAACATATATCGACTAATAACAATCAACATACAACATAGCAATATTATCCAACATAGAACAACCCGTAATATGTCACACCCTCAATTTCCACGTGCGGGGTTTTACCGCGAGGCGCGTGACACACCAGGATCTCAGTCAACGATCACAACAAACATTCAACAAACATGCATTCATATATATGTATATATAACCAAAATATCATGCTTTGAGCCGTAAACCAGCAGCGGAAGCATTTCTTGTTTACAACCAAAAGACATATTAAAGTTTACAAAACATTGTTTAATACGTTTCAAAATACTAGACGCTGTGCGTGACTCCGTGCGCCTAGTCCATTAACTGCTACCTTAGCGACCTGAGAAAACATGCCAAAAAATGTCAACATATAATGCTGGTGAGTTCACAGGTTTTCTTTCATAAATGAGTTTTATAAGTTCCAAAGATCATATCCGTTACTACTAGGTTATAAGAACGTTAGCTAGACGTTAAGTGGTTTTTACTACTACGGTTGGGAACCCATTACTAAACATGTACCAAACGATGAACAGCCCAGACGACTGGGCTACCGATGCCTCGGTAACCCGATAGTTAGAGACAATATGCACCCGCCCGGCATCCCCGTCGTCGAGTGGGGTTTGTGAGGCCCAATAGATCTATCCACATTTCCCTCGTTGTGCTTCCTGCACATTCATGGTTTCCCCCTGGGACTTTCCGAAAAGACCGTATAGTAACATAAAGTAACCATAGTATAACATGACCTTTAATAAATAAGTAAGTAGCATGTTTCTCCCCCTGGAAATAAAACAGTAAAAGCGGGGCTGTGACACTCACCTTAGGTTGCGTTACTTGAAAATAGTTAAGTAGTTATGCTATGATAGCCCCAAATAGCGGCGACCTATCATAAGATATGTATAAGTATCCGGACTAACAACCCGCAGGTTAACTAGTCCCCGATTGTCCAGACCATAACCATAGACGCTTGAAAACACTTTTGACTGATAAACCGACCGTGCCATACAAGACTCGACATCCCATTGGTGACCCGACATTCCATGTGTTAGCTAAATGCAAAGTATCATGCAACATATGAAGTTAAACACTTAGCACGCGCAAGAGTTCACCTAGTCTAGCATAACGCCTATTTAAAGTACAATTGAGTCTGAACACGTGTTACCAAGTCATATAGCATGTCCCGGGGTTCCTATCATGTTCCTAGATGTCAAAACATGCTTCGGGATGCCAAAATACGCTTACAACAGCAGTACACGCGATTAGGAATTTAGCATGCAATTAGGAAAAGTCAACTGGTGATTAGGCTTGGTCAACATACCAATTAGGAGGGTAATCGCCTGACACTTCAGGCGATTAGGGGCCTAATCACCCCCTGACATTCCTAATCACCCCCTGCATCAGGCGATTAGGATTCCTAATCGCCTGTTGCAGCTGTGCAACGGATTTTCGCGCGTTTAACCCTCCAAATCAGATCCGAAAAATGCAAAAACACCCAATATCAAACCTAAACCATTTACCAACCCATTCCAAGCAAAAACCCCCAATTTATCACTGATCTAACATCCTTTATGCAATTATTTCCAAAAATGGCAAAGTACTAAGTTTCATTAACTAACCTTATCTTTCCTTAAATGGGAACAATCAGATTTCATCTCCTACAAGTTTGCAAATCAACATTTCTCTGTTTTAACACCTCCCTAGTGTAAATCCTAACAACATTCCATTATTAATCATACCATAATCATCCTAGATCTTCAAGAATCATCCAAATGGGTCAAAATACACATTTTCATCAAAACACAACAACAATAGCTCAAACTCTTAGATAATCATCCTAATAACCTCTACATAACAGAAGTACAACCATTTCATGGAAACATTCATGTTATAAACACCAAGAAGATCAACATATGCATGTAAACTTCACATATAGCAAGTATTATGGTGTAGACTTGTTTTAGAACTCTTTTCAAAGGGTTTTAAAGACACAAACTTAGCAAAACAAGGTCTGGACTTTTAGGGAACCAAAACAACAACTTTACAAAGGTTAGAGATGAAGAACACACCTTGGATTTTGTCAAAGAAAGGTGTGTAAGCTTGGAAATGGTGATTTTTGTAGCAAAACAAGTTCCAGAGGTGTTATAGGGTGTGTGGGTGGCTTAGGATCAGTTAGGGTTGCACTAAGGGTGTTTGGGGAGTTAAGGGTTGTATTTATAGGTGTTTTGACTCGTGCATAGCAGTGCAGGCGATTAACAGCAGTTAGCAGGCGATTAGGGGCCTAATCGCCCCCTAAGCCTTCCTAATCGCCTATAGACAGGCGATTAGGCAATCCCCTGATTCCTAATCGCCTGTAACACATCAGACTGGGTTTTCGGCGCGTTAAACACTATTTTAACACATATAAACACGCATTAACATACCAACAAGTCACGTAATGATTATAAACACATAACGCATGATAACTAACACATTTAGATCCGTTCACCAATTCCCAGGACTCGAGACTTGCGTGTGTGCGTTAAACCCGGTGATTCCATGAATCACCAATCCCTGAACACATGGTTATGGACCGACTCCCGATGATCCCGCGGATCATCGTAACGACTCCCGATGATTCCCTAGAATCATCGTAACGACCCGACTGATCTAGTTAAACAAGTATGAATCGCTAAGGTAGACTTACTAGTTTAGTCAACGTTACTAACCTGAGTTTGCCGTGTGTCACATAATATGTTTCAATAAACAACATATATCGACTAATAACAATCAACATACAACATAGCCAAAACATGTATATTTTTTCATAACAATTATCCAACATAGAACAACCCGTAATATTTATCAATAAACAACATAGATCGATTAATAACAATCAACCTACAACATAGCCAAAACATGTATCTTTTTTCATACCAATTATCCAACATAGAACAACCCATTTCTAAAAGCACAAACCAATTCAAATAACTAATATCATAATCAATAACAAATTTTAGACAAATAACCAAATTCAGGAAAAAAACTAAAAAAAAACTAACAGAACATAATTATGAAAACAGAAACAAATTCAGGAAAAAAAAACCTAACAGAACCAAAACTTATAAATAATTATAAAATAAAGTAAAAGAAATAATATAAGTTTAATAGAAAAAAAACAAAGAAAGAAACTGACGAGGTAGGAGCCCAGTCAGACTAGGCTGGCCCACCTCAATAACATGCAAGGTTGATAAGGCCCAATAAAGTCAGGCCCACTAAAGTTGGCCTAACCGTTTCTAGAACAACAATAACGATCAGGGGCGATAAATAAGTAAAAACGATAACAGATAAGCCCTGAACAACCAAACCGGTTTATAAGAGAAGAGGCGATAATGATTATCTCCGGGCTTAGAGGAACAACCGTTGCGATAATGGAGGATAGCATTGGCTATATAAAGAAGACACAGGTAAACGCAATGGGCATGCAATCACTCTTAACCTACTCTCCCTACTTTCACATTACTTAAAAGCCATACTTATTCTCACGCCGGAGGGTGGTCACAGGATAACCCCCTATCCTGTGACGAGTCCTAACGGTGTTCTCTTTTTGCAGAACAGGGTTTTCCATCAGGTTGGGCTGGAGTGACGCCTCTGTCCTATCTAGAAGAATTACCCCCTCAGGTACTTACTTCTTCATTGGCGCCATCCGTGGGACGGAAACAAGACAGAGAACGATCATTCCCACCCAGTTGAATGGCTTCAAACCAAGATTCAAGAATCGTGGCAGAACAAGACATCCCACCAAACTCGGCTAGGGTAAACGGTGAAGACGCTGATCGAGCGTCGGCAGATTCGGTTGATGAAGAAATAGTGCTAGAACAACCTCCGGGTTTCAGCCTTACAAATCAAGCCACTGGCGACGGAACAAGCCAACATAGACCCACTGGCACAACCCTGGCGGCTCCAACTTTTCCCAGGTTCATGCCGGCAACCACTTATACAAGACCCATAGCAACTCCTATTGCAACAGGAAGATCACTACCCCCGGCAAAAAATGTGTCATGGGTAACAGCCGCCGCCAGCCTTCCTCTGTTTTCAGCGGCAATGACTGCGTCGATGATGTCATCTCCCATGGCAACACTCATGCATCCGACAGTTACTCCCTATACTCCAATTACACCAGGGAACCAGCCGTATATGCCATACTACCCGGCAAGCCCGTATGGTTTCATGTATCAACCAATGGCAGGAAACCCATACTCATACCCTTACCCGTACATGTATCCGCCGCCAATGGCACCCATGTCGGGTTGGGGGAATGCAGAAAACCAGGTTCCCCGAACCGCAGGAACTCGTCTTGACGAGGTACGAACTAGGCTAACGTACGACAGGACACCGGCTCCTATCCTACCTCCTCAGAACGGTGTTCAAGGGCAACAAGCCGGGGGCCAGTTAACTCCACCCACCAATCAAGCGGAGCAACAGTCTGGTGGAAGAGATCACAATGGAGGGCAGGATGATGATGAAGAAGAGCTTACTAGACCGTATCGACCTCCGGCAACGGTCACGTACTCCAAGCTTGTGCCAAGAATCGCCAACGCTCCTTTACCACAGAATCTCAAACTCCCCTCTACAGTCGGCAAGTATGATGGAATAGGGGATCCGGACGACCATCTGAGCATCTTTGAATCGGTAGGAAGGTCAAAAGACTGGCCCATGCCTGCTTACTGCCACATGTTCATCCAGACGCTGGTCGGGGCGGCACGCGTCTGGTGGGACAGCCTACCCTCTGGGTCCGTTGCCAATTGGGATGAAATTGTCAGGGGTTTCTCCCAACAGTTCAGCCAACAGCGCAGGCACACCAAATACCGGGATGAAGTCATGCATATCCGACAACGCGATAACGAATCCATGGAGCACTTCATCGTGCGATTTAATAAAGAACGGCTTCAAATCCCGGGACTCACAGAGGAACTAGCATGCACGGCATTCACAATGGGAGTGAACGATGATGGTTTGCTGAGGAAGCTGCACGGTCCCAAAGGGTATCCGCAGACGATGGATGAAATGATGACCATCGCTAAGGCGTACGTCAAGCAAGAAAAGTCAATAGCTATGAACCATGCAGTCAGAAAAAGACAGGAGTCAAGTAAGATTTCAGACTCGAACGATAATCGGGACAGTAGGGGATCCAGGAACAGGGGAAGATCAGAGACATCTAATCAGCCTTACTCGAGGAATGACAAAAGAGAGGATAGGCGGGATGATCGCCGGAAGTCTGATAGACCACGGGACACGTTTACGGGAAGAGGAGATGGTACCTCACGGTCAAGGTCGGAATACCCGGAATTAACCAAAACACCGTCCCAGATCCTGGAATCCGAAGACTTACGGCTTAACACGCCACGACCGCTCAAAGAATCACCCGGGCAAGATAAATCGAAATACTGTGCTTATCACAAGGGTACCGGTCACGAAACCAATGATTGCTTCCAACTAAAAAGGCAGATCGAATACTTCGTCAAATCCGGGAAGCTTGCGCATTTGCTCAAAGATGTGAAGCCAGGACCCTCCTCTGCGGCAACTGACAAAGCCGCCGGAAAGCGTCCGTGGGAAATGAACATGGTCAGGGTAGAAACCAGATACGAGCGGAAGAGAACGTTTGAACGCTTTGAGCCATGGATGGAAGCCACAATGACCGTACCTCCACACTACCGGGTGCTGAGCATGGAAGCCCTGGTAATCTCCGCCGCTGTGGGCGATTATAGCATGAGAAGGATCCTGGTGGATACAGGAAGTTCGGAAGACATCATATACGAACCATGTTTCCGCCGGATGCGCCCGGAGGATCAGAAGATGATGGAACCTGCTAGAGGCCCGGTAAGGGGATTTACGGGAGAAAGCGTAGAGCCGTTAGGGCAATTGACATTCCCTGTTACCATAGGGGATGGCCGCAAGGAAAGAACCATTCTGGTCACATTCCTCATAATACCGGCCGACTCTCAGTATAATGTGATCATAGGGCGTTACACCCTGGGGCGTATAGATGCCTTGGTTTCTACGGCAAGAGGTTTTATGATGTTTCCTACTCCCCAAGGGGTGGTAACGATAACGGGAGATAAAGTCTGTTCATCAGCTGAAGTCAAAACAGCCCCACAGGCTCCGACAGGGTTACGCGGTCCGGAAAGGTGGGTACTGAACGCCGAGCATCCGGAACAGACAGTGCTGATCGGCGACACTTTATCACCCGCAGCCAAAGACCGACTTAAACAGGTGCTGAAAAAGAACGTGGACGTCTTTGCATTTAAGCACGCCGACATGACAGGAATCTCGAGATCAAAAGCGGAACACAAGCTGTCAACCTTCCCCTCACTTAAACCAATAGCTCAGAAGAAGAGAAGCATGGCCCCGGATCGGAGGGCAGCAGTGGTACAGGAGGTAAAAAAGCTAGAAGAAGCAGGCATCCTACGGAAAACAAAATACCACACTTGGGTAGCTAACCCGGTAATGGTCCGGAAGCATGACGGAACTTGGCGTATGTGCGTCGATTACAAAGACCTCAACAAAGCATGCCCGAAGGATGCGTACCCATTGCCGGAAATTGATCTCAAAGTCGACTCTCTTTCACCATTCAAGTTCAAGTGCTTTCTCACCGCGTACAAGGGATATCATCAAATCAAAATGGCTCGAGAAGATGAAGACAAGACTGCATTCCACACAGATGCAGGCATTTATTGTTACACGAAAATGCCGTTTGGGCTAAAGAATGCAGGAGCAACGTACCAAAGATTGATGGATCAGGCATTCGAGCATCAGATTGGGCGCAACCTCGAAGTATACGTAGACGATCTGGTCATCAAAAGCAACACGGAAGATGATATCATCAAGGACATCGAAGAAACTTTCAAGAAGTTACGGGAATACAATATAAAATTGAACCCTGGCAAATGCTCTTTTGGGGTTGAAGAAGGCAAGTTCCTCGGCGTGGTGGTCACTAAGGACGGGTTCCGGGTCAACCCAGAAAAGGTGGCGGTAATCATCAACATGCCATCTCCGAAGACATTGAAAGAGGTACAGACCTTGAATGGAAGACTGGCCGCAATTAATCGCTTTTTGGCCCAGCACGCGGAACGTTCGTTACCATTCATATCCACCCTGAAGGACTGCCTCAACAAGAATAAGTTTCAATGGACGCCCGAAGCGGAGAAGGCATTCCAGGAGATGAAGACATTCGTGGGCAATCTACCCACACTCACCGCCCCCAGAGGAGATGAGATTCTGAGAATGTACATAGCCGCGGGACATCACGCCGTCAGTGCTGTTTTGCTAGTGGAACGGGGCGGAACACAGACCCCCATCTACTATGTAAGCCGGGTGTTGTCTGACCCGGAAACAAGATACCCAACATTGGAAAAGCTCGTGCTGGCTTTGGTACATGCATCCCGGCGACTGCGCCGTTACTTTCAGGCACACAAGGTGGAAGTATTGACTAATTTCCAGCTGGCTCAAGTAATAAACAGACCTGAGGTGTCAGGACGACTGGCTAAATGGGCAATCGAACTGGGCGCACTGGATATTGGCTTCAAAAAGAGAACATCCATAAAGGGGCAGGTTATCGCAGATTTTCTGGCTGAAATCCCGGCAGGAGAACAAATCCCTCAGATAGGAGAGGCACTCATCCCAGAAACAGAGATCGAGGAACCGGCATGGCAATTATACACGGATGGGTCTTCTAATAGCAAAGGGGCCGGAGCAGGTCTGATGCTGGTCAGCCCGGATGGAACCAAGTTCCTATATGCCCTCCGTTTTGACTTCGAATGTTCCAACAACCAGTCAGAGTATGAAGCACTGTTAGCAGGATTGCGCATGGCACTGTCTTTGGGCGCGAGGAAAGTGGACGCGCACGTAGATTCACTGCTGGTCAATAACCAAGTCAACGAATCGTACGAAGCCCGGGATGACACCCTGTCAAAATATCTGGAAAAGACTAAAGAGCTGATGTCCAAGTTCAAAAAGATAACACTGATACACGTCCGGCGACACCGGAATGATATAGCCGATGCCTTAAGCAAGTTAGCGTCGTCCGGAACCAGGGAGGACATCCACATCGAGACTCTAAAACAACCGTCGACCCATGTGTCAGCCGTACATAGCATACATGCAGTTGAAGTCTCCTGGATGACCCCGATACAGCAGTACTTGGAACATGGCACACTGCCGGATGACAAGGGAGAGGCTTTGAAGATACGTACCAAGGCACTACAGTACGAATTACAAGACGGCATTCTGTACAGAAAGTCATACCTGGGCCCAGCACTGCGATGCGTGGCCCCGTCGGAGGCTAAGTTTTTAGTGGAAGAAATTCATGCAGGTACTTGCGGGATACATGTTGGTCCTCGGGCGGTGGTCGCAAAAATAACCAATGCAGGTTACTACTGGCCGGGAATGCACAACATGGCGGTGGAAGTATTACGAAGATGCATTAGCTGTCAGAAATATGCACCGCACACAATCCGGCCAAAGAACAACCTGATACCTGTAATGGCAGCGTGGCCTTTTCAGAAGTGGGGGATAGACCTAGTAGGACCGTTTCCCCTTGCACCCGGAAAGTTGAAATACTTGGTGGTAGCCATTGACTACTTCACCAAATGGGTGGAAGCAAAGCCGTTGTCCAAAATTGAAGCAATTAACATTAAGAAGTTCTTGTGGGAACACATAGTCTGCAGATTCGGAGTCCCGTTGTATCTGGTTAGTGATAATGGAACCCAGTTCGCAGACAAGTCCTTGCAGGATTGGTGCAAGGAGCTCCATATCCAGCAGGTTTTCACCTCTGTCGCCCACCCGCAAGGCAACGGACAGGTTGAAAGAGCAAACCGGAGTGTACTGGACGGGATCAAAAGGAGGTTAGACGATGAGGGTAAATCTTGGGTGGATCAATTACCACATGTGTTATGGGCTCACAGGACCATGCCGAAAACAAGCAATGGTGAAACACCATTCAGCTTAACATACGGGTCGGAAGCAATGATTCCAGCGGAGATCGCTATACCTACACAGCGAAGGAGTAATGGAAGCAGCACCAATGAACAGTTGCTGCGGGAGAACTTGGAAAGGTTGGAGGAACGCCGGGACACCGCTTGCATCAACGAAGCCCGGTACAAACGGCTGTTGGAAAAATACTACAACAAACGGGTTCTCGAGAAATCTTTCAAGGTAGGAGAATTGGTCATGCGCGATAATGAAGCAAGCAGGTCGCAGCCCCAAGGCAAGCTGGGTCCCAACTGGGAGGGGCCGTATGAAGTGGCAGAAGTGCTGGGCAAAGGAGCATACACCTTAAAGCAGCTCACGGGAGAACTTATCCCGCGAACTTGGAATGCTGCTCAGTTGAAAAAATGCTACATTTAAGTCTTGATATCGACTAGCCATAGTTTTTTATTTTTCCTTTATTTTATGTCAATAATAATAGCTGTGTAACAGTCGACCTGTTGGTCCTCACAGTTTGTTTAATTTAAATTAATAAAACGCCCATCAAGGCAAGTTCTTTTTCCATAATGGTTATATCCATTGGATCGATATACAAAAATCATTCACCACGGTAGGAGGCAGGACCAAAATCCATAGCCATTACAAAATACTAACCTACCACAAAACATAGCGCTATACAAAACATAAACCAGAGTCAGACATAAGGGCATTAGCAAAAAAGAATTATGCCCCTGGCTCACATTACATTTGGCCATCTAACATCGCTAATACCTCTGCAGGGGTATGTAGCACTTCTCCATCTGGAGCAAAATCAGGTAACACCAAGAGCTCCCCTTCCAACAAGGGTTCAGCTTCTTCATCATCCCCGAGGGGATCTTCAACCACCACACCATCTTCAGCAGCAACCGGACCTTCCGGGTCATTCACAGGAATGCCAATAATGTCCACCACCTCCACGTGTACTGCATTGAGGATAGGTTGAGGAACAGGCAAGGCCAATACCGGAGCAGGCTCGTTAAACAGCCTTCTGGGCCCCCTGGAATATGTTAACCCATATTGACGTGCAGGCACATACCCAGCGGTCCTCTCGTTGTATTCCTCCATCGCGGCACGACGACGGTCCATCTCGTCAGCAAACTCTCGAAGCTTAATCAACCCCTCCACCGCATCTAGCTCACGGTTGATTTCCTCCAACGAAGCTTGTTTGAATGACATGTTGGAATGAGGTCAGTGGTTTGTGGGTGGGGTTAGAGGAGAAAGGTGATAAGCAACCTGACTTATATAGCGACACTCAGGAAGATCAGAAGTCATCATTAACTCACTGACATTCGCCGTCAAACAGTGGCACGTGACAGTGGTGACATCATGCAATGATGATGTGTAATTAATGATTGATTGAGAGCTACTGTCACATCAGCATTAACTACATATCAGAACACTTAGACTGCATGTGTAACCATTTCAATTCAGTATTCACCTTAAGGTTTTTCACGTGAGCACTTAGACTTCACGTGCATCCATTTCTATTCAGTATTCGACTTTAAGGTTTTTCACGTGAGCACTTAGACCCCACGTGTAACTGCTTCAATTCAGTATTTAGCTTTAGGGTCATCCGCCCCTGTCAGGTGACCCGTTTGACTCGATTATCACCCCTTTTTCCCACTGACCTAGTATTTGCTACATGGACGGTATGCGTGTAAATCACAGAAAGCCCACGGTATCATGTGTTTAACACTTACCTGGCCAGGGTAAGTAATCCACACATGACACGCGCGATCTTACCGCAATTGTCACGATTCATTTCAGGTAACAAATCCTTTCGGTGCTCATCTTTTATTTAGTAAAAGACTCTATTCTTGTTACTTACAAAAACAAGGTCCTTACAAAATTCTTCCAAATTGTTTTGGGGTGTAATCACCCTTTCTATATTTTCACTAAATGTCCACACATGGCTGTAGCTCATTCGACTTATATTTTTCATTAAAACTCTTTATTTGAGTAATCAATCTCATTTTCAAATTCCCATATTCAAAGCTTATTTTATGCATATGTTATTCTTCATAATAACACGCAGTTATCTATTATCAACAGTTTTTATCATGGGGTTCTCACCCCGAGATAAGTATACCATCCCGGTCTACCCGAATCTTAGTTCCTCGCAAGGAACGTCATTCAGTGTATGAATATTATCTACATTAGTATTCGTACCTTATTTAGGAGCATGCTCCTATGGCATACTCGCGTTTGGTAATTCTTCATTACCAATTACTCATCCTTCCCCGTCATCTTTTGTTCAAGTCCTTTCTGCACATGTCATGTGGCCATGCTATTGACTCTTTATCCATTCCTCGTGATGAATTTATCCATTCCTTCGCCATCCTTTGATACGGTACTCAATCTCTGCAACAATTTATAAACACTAGCCATATCAAATTCAGTATATGCCCGTACGCAATACAGAGCATTCTTATTATACTTCTCAGCACCATTTTCTCATTAACTATTTCGATCTTCGGCTAGCCTTAGGTTGCCTTAATCATCATCTACTAATTCCTTTCGAGAAACGTGTTGTTACACAATTACCCTTAGGTGCTATTTATCATAACTATAATTCTATATCTAATCAGTTACTAGAGAAGTAACTTACCGGATTTACGCGATCAAGTCTTGAACCGAACACCCTCTAACACTTTGAGCACATAGTTTGAGTCCAAGTATCCTTCTTGACACTCGGATCCCTCAAACCAATGGCTCTGATACCACTTGTAAGACCCTAACCCGTAAACACGCGAATAATCGCTAAAACTTACGAGTTTTGGCCTTAATAAAAATCACGACCAGTTAAATTTTTTTACCTTTAAAACTACAATCCATTTTAAAGGCTTTGATTTGATAGAGACCTTCAACTTTATTATTTTTTTTTTCTTTTGGATATCACAAACCTATACTACGGTTTGTGCTTTAAACGACAATTTATTGCGGAAGCGTATAAGTGATCGGGTGTGTTCGGCTCTCCTCTTGACTTGATCCGTGCTCCGGAGCTCCTACCGAACGTGTACCTGGCACCATTACACAAGTAATGGTTAGTGGGGTTTACCAATACTGCATTTACTATATTAGAAATGTCGTTGCGTGTCGAAACGGAACGAACCAGGCCAAACGGCCCCATATCAAGAAAATAAACTGCTGCACTTTTGCGCAGCAGCTGTTTAGGTCGCATTTACCCATTTTAAAACTCATAATCTGACTTCGGCTTTCAAATAAGAAATGTTCTTCGTTCAAATACCTTTCCAAGCATATAAAGAACACCCCCTAACGATTTTTCTATGATTTTATACGAATTTTTAAAAATCAGCTTGTCTGTCGCGACCCGCCCGGGTCAGAATGTGACCCGCCCGGGTCGACCTGATGATTTAAAACTGCGAATTTTGACCCGCCCGGGTCAGAAAGTGACCCGCCCGGGTCGACCTGCTGCAACTTTATTAAGGCATGAATACTTATGCCTTCCCAAGGCCAACCCTTCACTATGGGCGTTTTTGGACATCCGGGACTTACCCAATATTATTTTAGACCTGCATAGATAAGTTCTATGAAGGTATAAATTTCACTTCTCGGTTTTGACCTATTAGAATCCACTTAGTTTGGTTTTAACCGTTTGACCCGTTAAGGTCTTAGGTTTTACAAAACCTTATTTAACCATTTAAAAAGCATATCAATCATATTGTCAAACCCATTGGACACTTGTTAAACTAAAACATAGTCCGGTTTGTTGAAATATGACCCGGTTTATAGATTTAGCCTTTAGTAAATCTTCAAAATTCCCAAACTACCCTTAGAGGTGTATATTCTATTTTAGTCACCCGTGGGCGACACCACTTGGTTACCACTCATTATTTTTGACTCGTTAACATGTTTGAAAACCTCTAAGCCTTTGCGGACTTAGCATTTTGCCAATTTCATGAATTCCATATTTTAAATCACATCTAAGCGCATTAGCACGCATTAGACACGTTTATAAAAAAACGACTCACCGATTTGGCACCCACGATTCATGTGGGTGGTTTCCATCCCCCTTTACTCGCCCATGGTCTTATTTTACACTACGGACTTACCCGGTAGCGTTAGCTCATTCCTATATTATTCGAATCATCTATATGATCCGTTGGCATCTCATACGCTTTTTGTTCCAATTCATCAACCTGTGACAAATCCTCAATTTGCAATATTATTATCCGGGAACCCTAATGGTGTCATACCATCATTTGACCCGTTCATCTTACCATTTAACACTCAATTATTAAACTTTCAATTCTTGGGCTCAAGTGATATTAACATCACATGACCCATTATAACAACACTTCATTATTCGTTAGACGTCCCAACTAGTTTTAACCATTCTCCATTGTTTTGGCGATTCTAACATTTTACAAGCTAGGATCCCATATTTTATATTCCTCTAACCACTTTTCCACCATTTTGGCGATTCTAAACCTTTACAACCTAGAATCCCTTATTCCTCTTTATGATTAAACACCTATTATTTGTTAATAACACAATTTCCATAATTGACAAATATTTACGCAATCCTTTTTATTACTAAGAGACTTATTTAAGATAAGTCACTTACCTTGGCCTCATTTGCGCATTCCATGATCCGCTTATCCGTTTGATCCCTTCCTCCTCAAGCTTCCACCTAGCTTGACAAGATCAACTTCTCTATACTCAAGACAATTCAAGTTAGTCATTACTTCAATAACTAACTCATATCATGAGTTTTCACACACTATTTCATTCAAACTTATATTCAGGTCAGTTTGACTTTTAAAAGTCAAACTAACCTTTTACATATAGCATGCACTAATCATTAGGCAATAGTCCTAATTATGAACAATCCCTTTTTATTTATCATCTCGACTCATTAAAGTTAGTGCACATTCCATCTTTGTAATCATCATTAGGCAATCCTATTTTACCAATTACTTTCATTCCTCACATAACATTTTAGTTTGTAAGGCTTTTTCGCATATCTTCACATATTTATGTCAACTAAGCATTTCATCAAACACCTAGTGTGCGTACTATATTTTCATGATTATTCCACTTACTAGACATTTAGCAAGTACCCAATTCATGAACTTATCATCAAAAATCATTCTAGCCATTATATTAAGCTACTTTCAATTTCAACTAACACACATGACTCATGCAATACATATAGAATGCAATTCTTATACATTCCATGCCTTAGACATAGAGTTTCCACTATTTTAGTAACAACAAGGCTACTAGTTAAAACTAAAATCACCATCTTTGCATACAAGCAAGTATCTAGCCATTTAATTCATTCCTAAACCATTAAGAATGATCAATATCACTAATAATCAACAATATCACGGATTTAACATGTTTTGTTCAAAACCCACAAGTGGGTTTCGAAATTCATACCAATTGAGGGTTAGGGTTCTTACCAAAGCTCCAAAACATGTAGAAAACCCTTAATTTGCAACCCATCAAGTCTACCCTCAAAACCCCTTGCATCTTTTCTTCAATTTGGTGTGATTAGGGCTTGTTTGAAGCAAGAACTCCCTCTTTGAGGGCTGAATTCGTTTTTCCCCAAATGGGGTGTGTTTGGACCTTTTGTTTTGTGTTATATTTACACCACAAGTCCCTCAAGTTTACCCCAAAGCCTTTTATTATCAAAAACTTAACTATGCAAGCTTGTTTCTAGTGTTATTTCCCCATTACAAAGATAATAACACTCATTAGGTTATTTTCATATTAGAACATAACCCGCATTCCCATCGTCTAAGCTCCGTTTTAATATTTTGTTAATCACACCTAATGGCGTAATTAAGCGAAATGGGTTTTTGGGGCGTTACAAGTCTACTCCCCTTAAAGAGGTTTCGCCCTCGAAACCTTCTTTTTGTATTTCTAGGCACTACTCTTTCAATTTTTATTTACAATTTTCATTTTAACAATGCCCATTTTAACTCAATTTGGTCCACTACCCTATAGATAGTAACCTACGTCTAGGGTTCACGACCCCATTTCACCCGGCTTTAGCATTTTATGTTTGCTTTCATGAATTTCTCATTCAGCTTAAACCCGAGTCCCTCGACTCTTTTATTTACATAGACATAATCTTATTATGTCATATCAAACTTTTACATTACTACTTGATCATTTTCTTTTACTTTGGGGCTATTTCATTTCATAACACCCAATTGCAAATTCTCGTAGTATTATTTCTTTAGATATTTTCTCGTAGGCGTTTAGAACATAAGATCGTTTCCCCTACCTACCGACATATATAAAGTCTGATTTCATGTCCAACGACCCATTCTCCATTATTAACATCCCGAGGATGTAGCATTCCATATATCATTTCTACGCATTTTCTTTACTTGGCGTGAGAGTCATACTTGGCTCCCACGCCTTAGCAATTTACTTTTCGTTTCTATTTTATGTTCTAACAACCATAATCCTAAGACTATGATCATATTCCTTCTATTTCCAACCATACTAACTATGATCATAATATTACGATCATTTTCCTTCTACCTTTGACTCTACTAATCACGATCACAAGATCATGATCATTTCTTTTCTACTTTCAGCTTTTCTAATCATGATCATAAGATCATTATAGTTTTCTTTCTATTTTCGACTCTCTAATCATGATCATAGAATCATGATTGTTTTCTTTCTATTTTCAGCTTTCTAATCATGATCATAGGATCATGATTGTTTTCTTCTATTTTCGTTATTCTCTACAGTTCACAAAATCATTTGTACTTCGGCCCTTATATTCAGTATCACTATGGTGGTTCTAAGAATCACAATAGTGTGCACTTCATCTATCTTTTATTTCTATTCTTATTCCTAGAACAGATCCTTCCATCCCAATTTAACCTTTACAATAATTACTTATAGTTTCTAAAAGTAACCATGTTCTTTCTTTCTTCATAATTTTTTTTCCAATTAATCAATCATAAATCAGCCTGAGGGTTTTCACGTGTGTACTTAGACTCCACGTGTATCCACTTCATTTCAGTATTCAGATTCAAGGTCCCCACATGAGCACTTAGACTTCATGTGTAACTATTTCATTTCGGTGTTCAGCTTTAGGTTCCCACATGAGTACTTAGACTGCATGTGTAACTATTTCAATTCAGTATTCTGCATTAAGTTCCCACATGAGTGCTTAGACTGCATGTGTAACCATTTCAATTCAGTATTCCGCATTAGGTTCCCACATGAGTGCTTAGACTGCATGTGTAACCATTTCAATTCAGTATTCAGCTTTAAGGTTTTTCACGTGAGCACTTAGACTTCACGTGCATCCATTTCTATTCAGTATTCGACTTTAAGGTTTTTCACGTGAGCACTTAGACCCCACGTGTAACTGTTTCAATTCAGTATTTAGCTTTAGGGTCATCCGCCCCTGTCAGGTGACCCGTTTGACTCGATTATCACCCCTTTTTCCCACTGACCTAGTATTTGCTACATGGACGGTATGCGTGTAAATCACAGAAAGCCCACGGTATCATGTGTTTAACACTTACCTGGCCAGGGTAAGTAATCCACACATGACACGCGCGATCTTACCGCAATTGTCACGATTCATTTCAGGTAACAAATCCTTTCGGTGCTCATCTTTTATTTAGTAAAAGACTCTATTCTTGTTACTTACAAAAACAAGGTCCTTACAAAATTCTTCCAAATTGTTTTGGGGTGTAATCACCCTTTCTATATTTTCACTAAATGTCCACACATGGCTGTAGCTCATTCGACTTATATTTTTCATTAAAACTCTTTATTTGAGTAATCAATCTCATTTTCAAATTCCCATATTCAAAGCTTATTTTATGCATATGTTATTCTTCATAATAACACGCAGTTATCTATTATCAACAGTTTTTATCATGGGGTTCTCACCCCGAGATAAGTATACCATCCCGGTCTACCCGAATCTTAGTTCCTCGCAAGGAACGTCATTCAGTGTATGAATATTATCTACATTAGTATTCGTACCTTATTTAGGAGCATGCTCCTATGGCATACTCGCGTTTGGTAATTCTTCATTACCAATTACTCATCCTTCCCCGTCATCTTTTGTTCAAGTCCTTTCTGCACATGTCATGTGGCCATGCTATTGACTCTTTATCCATTCCTCGTGATGAATTTATCCATTCCTTCGCCATCCTTTGATACGGTACTCAATCTCTGCAACAATTTATAAACACTAGCCATATCAAATTCAGTATATGCCCGTACGCAATACAGAGCATTCTTATTATACTTCTCAGCACCATTTTCTCATTAACTATTTCGATCTTCGGCTAGCCTTAGGTTGCCTTAATCATCATCTACTAATTCCTTTCGAGAAACGTGTTGTTACACAATTACCCTTAGGTGCTATTTATCATAACTATAATTCTATATCTAATCAGTTACTAGAGAAGTAACTTACCGGATTTACGCGATCAAGTCTTGAACCGAACACCCTCTAACACTTTGAGCACATAGTTTGAGTCCAAGTATCCTTCTTGACACTCGGATCCCTCAAACCAATGGCTCTGATACCACTTGTAAGACCCTAACCCGTAAACACGCGAATAATCGCTAAAACTTACGAGTTTTGGCCTTAATAAAAATCACGACCAGTTAAATTTTTTTACCTTTAAAACTACAATCCATTTTAAAGGCTTTGATTTGATAGAGACCTTCAACTTTATTATTTTTTTTTCTTTTGGATATCACAAACCTATACTACGGTTTGTGCTTTAAACGACAATTTATTGCGGAAGCGTATAAGTGATCGGGTGTGTTCGGCTCTCCTCTTGACTTGATCCGTGCTCCGGAGCTCCTACCGAACGTGTACCTGGCACCATTACACAAGTAATGGTTAGTGGGGTTTACCAATACTGCATTTACTATATTAGAAATGTCGTTGCGTGTCGAAACGGAACGAACCAGGCCAAACGGCCCCATATCAAGAAAATAAACTGCTGCACTTTTGCGCAGCAGCTGTTTAGGTCGCATTTACCCATTTTAAAACTCATAATCTGACTTCGGCTTTCAAATAAGAAATGTTCTTCGTTCAAATACCTTTCCAAGCATATAAAGAACACCCCCTAACGATTTTTCTATGATTTTATACGAATTTTTAAAAATCAGCTTGTCTGTCGCGACCCGCCCGGGTCAGAATGTGACCCGCCCGGGTCGACCTGATGATTTAAAACTGCGAATTTTGACCCGCCCGGGTCAGAAAGTGACCCGCCCGGGTCGACCTGCTGCAACTTTATTAAGGCATGAATACTTATGCCTTCCCAAGGCCAACCCTTCACTATGGGCGTTTTTGGACATCCGGGACTTACCCAATATTATTTTAGACCTGCATAGATAAGTTCTATGAAGGTATAAATTTCACTTCTCGGTTTTGACCTATTAGAATCCACTTAGTTTGGTTTTAACCGTTTGACCCGTTAAGGTCTTAGGTTTTACAAAACCTTATTTAACCATTTAAAAAGCATATCAATCATATTGTCAAACCCATTGGACACTTGTTAAACTAAAACATAGTCCGGTTTGTTGAAATATGACCCGGTTTATAGATTTAGCCTTTAGTAAATCTTCAAAATTCCCAAACTACCCTTAGAGGTGTATATTCTATTTTAGTCACCCGTG
This sequence comes from Ambrosia artemisiifolia, assembly GCA_032199755.1. Taxonomy (NCBI): domain Eukaryota; kingdom Viridiplantae; phylum Streptophyta; class Magnoliopsida; order Asterales; family Asteraceae; genus Ambrosia; species Ambrosia artemisiifolia. The sequence goes on along the minus strand of CM063527.1, from coordinate 45,731,808 downwards.
GGCGACACCACTTGGTTACCACTCATTATTTTTGACTCGTTAACATGTTTGAAAACCTCTAAGCCTTTGCGGACTTAGCATTTTGCCAATTTCATGAATTCCATATTTTAAATCACATCTAAGCGCATTAGCACGCATTAGACACGTTTATAAAAAAACGACTCACCGATTTGGCACCCACGATTCATGTGGGTGGTTTCCATCCCCCTTTACTCGCCCATGGTCTTATTTTACACTACGGACTTACCCGGTAGCGTTAGCTCATTCCTATATTATTCGAATCATCTATATGATCCGTTGGCATCTCATACGCTTTTTGTTCCAATTCATCAACCTGTGACAAATCCTCAATTTGCAATATTATTATCCGGGAACCCTAATGGTGTCATACCATCATTTGACCCGTTCATCTTACCATTTAACACTCAATTATTAAACTTTCAATTCTTGGGCTCAAGTGATATTAACATCACATGACCCATTATAACAACACTTCATTATTCGTTAGACGTCCCAACTAGTTTTAACCATTCTCCATTGTTTTGGCGATTCTAACATTTTACAAGCTAGGATCCCATATTTTATATTCCTCTAACCACTTTTCCACCATTTTGGCGATTCTAAACCTTTACAACCTAGAATCCCTTATTCCTCTTTATGATTAAACACCTATTATTTGTTAATAACACAATTTCCATAATTGACAAATATTTACGCAATCCTTTTTATTACTAAGAGACTTATTTAAGATAAGTCACTTACCTTGGCCTCATTTGCGCATTCCATGATCCGCTTATCCGTTTGATCCCTTCCTCCTCAAGCTTCCACCTAGCTTGACAAGATCAACTTCTCTATACTCAAGACAATTCAAGTTAGTCATTACTTCAATAACTAACTCATATCATGAGTTTTCACACACTATTTCATTCAAACTTATATTCAGGTCAGTTTGACTTTTAAAAGTCAAACTAACCTTTTACATATAGCATGCACTAATCATTAGGCAATAGTCCTAATTATGAACCATCCCTTTTTATTTATCATCTCGACTCATTAAAGTTAGTGCACATTCCATCTTTGTAATCATCATTAGGCAATCCTATTTTACCAATTACTTTCATTCCTCACATAACATTTTAGTTTGTAAGGCTTTTTCGCATATCTTCACATATTTATGTCAACTAAGCATTTCATCAAACACCTAGTGTGCGTACTATATTTTCATGATTATTCCACTTACTAGACATTTAGCAAGTACCCAATTCATGAACTTATCATCAAAAATCATTCTAGCCATTATATTAAGCTACTTTCAATTTCAACTAACACACATGACTCATGCAATACATATAGAATGCAATTCTTATACATTCCATGCCTTAGACATAGAGTTTCCACTATTTTAGTAACAACAAGGCTACTAGTTAAAACTAAAATCACCATCTTTGCATACAAGCAAGTATCTAGCCATTTAATTCATTCCTAAACCATTAAGAATGATCAATATCACTAATAATCAACAATATCACGGATTTAACATGTTTTGTTCAAAACCCACAAGTGGGTTTCGAAATTCATACCAATTGAGGGTTAGGGTTCTTACCAAAGCTCCAAAACATGTAGAAAACCCTTAATTTGCAACCCATCAAGTCTACCCTCAAAACCCCTTGCATCTTTTCTTCAATTTGGTGTGATTAGGGCTTGTTTGAAGCAAGAACTCCCTCTTTGAGGGCTGAATTCGTTTTTCCCCAAATGGGGTGTGTTTGGACCTTTTGTTTTGTGTTATATTTACACCACAAGTCCCTCAAGTTTACCCCAAAGCCTTTTATTATCAAAAACTTAACTATGCAAGCTTGTTTCTAGTGTTATTTCCCCATTACAAAGATAATAACACTCATTAGGTTATTTTCATATTAGAACATAACCCGCATTCCCATCGTCTAAGCTCCGTTTTAATATTTTGTTAATCACACCTAATGGCGTAATTAAGCGAAATGGGTTTTTGGGGCGTTACAAGTCTACTCCCCTTAAAGAGGTTTCGCCCTCGAAACCTTCTTTTTGTATTTCTAGGCACTACTCTTTCAATTTTTATTTACAATTTTCATTTTAACAATGCCCATTTTAACTCAATTTGGTCCACTACCCTATAGATAGTAACCTACGTCTAGGGTTCACGACCCCATTTCACCCGGCTTTAGCATTTTATGTTTGCTTTCATGAATTTCTCATTCAGCTTAAACCCGAGTCCCTCGACTCTTTTATTTACATAGACATAATCTTATTATGTCATATCAAACTTTTACATTACTACTTGATCATTTTCTTTTACTTTGGGGCTATTTCATTTCATAACACCCAATTGCAAATTCTCGTAGTATTATTTCTTTAGATATTTTCTCGTAGGCGTTTAGAACATAAGATCGTTTCCCCTACCTACCGACATATATAAAGTCTGATTTCATGTCCAACGACCCATTCTCCATTATTAACATCCCGAGGATGTAGCATTCCATATATCATTTCTACGCATTTTCTTTACTTGGCGTGAGAGTCATACTTGGCTCCCACGCCTTAGCAATTTACTTTTCGTTTCTATTTTATGTTCTAACAACCATAATCCTAAGACTATGATCATATTCCTTCTATTTCCAACCATACTAACTATGATCATAATATTACGATCATTTTCCTTCTACCTTTGACTCTACTAATCACGATCACAAGATCATGATCATTTCTTTTCTACTTTCAGCTTTTCTAATCATGATCATAAGATCATTATAGTTTTCTTTCTATTTTCGACTCTCTAATCATGATCATAGAATCATGATTGTTTTCTTTCTATTTTCAGCTTTCTAATCATGATCATAGGATCATGATTGTTTTCTTCTATTTTCGTTATTCTCTACAGTTCACAAAATCATTTGTACTTCGGCCCTTATATTCAGTATCACTATGGTGGTTCTAAGAATCACAATAGTGTGCACTTCATCTATCTTTTATTTCTATTCTTATTCCTAGAACAGATCCTTCCATCCCAATTTAACCTTTACAATAATTACTTATAGTTTCTAAAAGTAACCATGTTCTTTCTTTCTTCATAATTTTTTTTCCAATTAATCAATCATAAATCAGCCTGAGGGTTTTCACGTGTGTACTTAGACTCCACGTGTATCCACTTCATTTCAGTATTCAGATTCAAGGTCCCCACATGAGCACTTAGACTTCATGTGTAACTATTTCATTTCGGTGTTCAGCTTTAGGTTCCCACATGAGTACTTAGACTGCATGTGTAACTATTTCAATTCAGTATTCTGCATTAAGTTCCCACATGAGTGCTTAGACTGCATGTGTAACCATTTCAATTCAGTATTCCGCATTAGGTTCCCACATGAGTGCTTAGACTGCATGTGTAACCATTTCAATTCAGTATTCAGCTTTAAGGTTTTTCACGTGAGCACTTAGACTTCACGTGCATCCATTTCTATTCAGTATTCGACTTTAAGGTTTTTCACGTGAGCACTTAGACCCCACGTGTAACTGTTTCAATTCAGTATTTAGCTTTAGGGTCATCCGCCCCTGTCAGGTGACCCGTTTGACTCGATTATCACCCCTTTTTCCCACTGACCTAGTATTTGCTACATGGACGGTATGCGTGTAAATCACAGAAAGCCCACGGTATCATGTGTTTAACACTTACCTGGCCAGGGTAAGTAATCCACACATGACACGCGCGATCTTACCGCAATTGTCACGATTCATTTCAGGTAACAAATCCTTTCGGTGCTCATCTTTTATTTAGTAAAAGACTCTATTCTTGTTACTTACAAAAACAAGGTCCTTACAAAATTCTTCCAAATTGTTTTGGGGTGTAATCACCCTTTCTATATTTTCACTAAATGTCCACACATGGCTGTAGCTCATTCGACTTATATTTTTCATTAAAACTCTTTATTTGAGTAATCAATCTCATTTTCAAATTCCCATATTCAAAGCTTATTTTATGCATATGTTATTCTTCATAATAACACGCAGTTATCTATTATCAACAGTTTTTATCATGGGGTTCTCACCCCGAGATAAGTATACCATCCCGGTCTACCCGAATCTTAGTTCCTCGCAAGGAACGTCATTCAGTGTATGAATATTATCTACATTAGTATTCGTACCTTATTTAGGAGCATGCTCCTATGGCATACTCGCGTTTGGTAATTCTTCATTACCAATTACTCATCCTTCCCCGTCATCTTTTGTTCAAGTCCTTTCTGCACATGTCATGTGGCCATGCTATTGACTCTTTATCCATTCCTCGTGATGAATTTATCCATTCCTTCGCCATCCTTTGATACGGTACTCAATCTCTGCAACAATTTATAAACACTAGCCATATCAAATTCAGTATATGCCCGTACGCAATACAGAGCATTCTTATTATACTTCTCAGCACCATTTTCTCATTAACTATTTCGATCTTCGGCTAGCCTTAGGTTGCCTTAATCATCATCTACTAATTCCTTTCGAGAAACGTGTTGTTACACAATTACCCTTAGGTGCTATTTATCATAACTATAATTCTATATCTAATCAGTTACTAGAGAAGTAACTTACCGGATTTACGCGATCAAGTCTTGAACCGAACACCCTCTAACACTTTGAGCACATAGTTTGAGTCCAAGTATCCTTCTTGACACTCGGATCCCTCAAACCAATGGCTCTGATACCACTTGTAAGACCCTAACCCGTAAACACGCGAATAATCGCTAAAACTTACGAGTTTTGGCCTTAATAAAAATCACGACCAGTTAAATTTTTTTACCTTTAAAACTACAATCCATTTTAAAGGCTTTGATTTGATAGAGACCTTCAACTTTATTATTTTTTTTTCTTTTGGATATCACAAACCTATACTACGGTTTGTGCTTTAAACGACAATTTATTGCGGAAGCGTATAAGTGATCGGGTGTGTTCGGCTCTCCTCTTGACTTGATCCGTGCTCCGGAGCTCCTACCGAACGTGTACCTGGCACCATTACACAAGTAATGGTTAGTGGGGTTTACCAATACTGCATTTACTATATTAGAAATGTCGTTGCGTGTCGAAACGGAACGAACCAGGCCAAACGGCCCCATATCAAGAAAATAAACTGCTGCACTTTTGCGCAGCAGCTGTTTAGGTCGCATTTACCCATTTTAAAACTCATAATCTGACTTCGGCTTTCAAATAAGAAATGTTCTTCGTTCAAATACCTTTCCAAGCATATAAAGAACACCCCCTAACGATTTTTCTATGATTTTATACGAATTTTTAAAAATCAGCTTGTCTGTCGCGACCCGCCCGGGTCAGAATGTGACCCGCCCGGGTCGACCTGATGATTTAAAACTGCGAATTTTGACCCGCCCGGGTCAGAAAGTGACCCGCCCGGGTCGACCTGCTGCAACTTTATTAAGGCATGAATACTTATGCCTTCCCAAGGCCAACCCTTCACTATGGGCGTTTTTGGACATCCGGGACTTACCCAATATTATTTTAGACCTGCATAGATAAGTTCTATGAAGGTATAAATTTCACTTCTCGGTTTTGACCTATTAGAATCCACTTAGTTTGGTTTTAACCGTTTGACCCGTTAAGGTCTTAGGTTTTACAAAACCTTATTTAACCATTTAAAAAGCATATCAATCATATTGTCAAACCCATTGGACACTTGTTAAACTAAAACATAGTCCGGTTTGTTGAAATATGACCCGGTTTATAGATTTAGCCTTTAGTAAATCTTCAAAATTCCCAAACTACCCTTAGAGGTGTATATTCTATTTTAGTCACCCGTGGGCGACACCACTTGGTTACCACTCATTATTTTTGACTCGTTAACATGTTTGAAAACCTCTAAGCCTTTGCGGACTTAGCATTTTGCCAATTTCATGAATTCCATATTTTAAATCACATCTAAGCGCATTAGCACGCATTAGACACGTTTATAAAAAAACGACTCACCGATTTGGCACCCACGATTCATGTGGGTGGTTTCCATCCCCCTTTACTCGCCCATGGTCTTATTTTACACTACGGACTTACCCGGTAGCGTTAGCTCATTCCTATATTATTCGAATCATCTATATGATCCGTTGGCATCTCATACGCTTTTTGTTCCAATTCATCAACCTGTGACAAATCCTCAATTTGCAATATTATTATCCGGGAACCCTAATGGTGTCATACCATCATTTGACCCGTTCATCTTACCATTTAACACTCAATTATTAAACTTTCAATTCTTGGGCTCAAGTGATATTAACATCACATGACCCATTATAACAACACTTCATTATTCGTTAGACGTCCCAACTAGTTTTAACCATTCTCCATTGTTTTGGCGATTCTAACATTTTACAAGCTAGGATCCCATATTTTATATTCCTCTAACCACTTTTCCACCATTTTGGCGATTCTAAACCTTTACAACCTAGAATCCCTTATTCCTCTTTATGATTAAACACCTATTATTTGTTAATAACACAATTTCCATAATTGACAAATATTTACGCAATCCTTTTTATTACTAAGAGACTTATTTAAGATAAGTCACTTACCTTGGCCTCATTTGCGCATTCCATGATCCGCTTATCCGTTTGATCCCTTCCTCCTCAAGCTTCCACCTAGCTTGACAAGATCAACTTCTCTATACTCAAGACAATTCAAGTTAGTCATTACTTCAATAACTAACTCATATCATGAGTTTTCACACACTATTTCATTCAAACTTATATTCAGGTCAGTTTGACTTTTAAAAGTCAAACTAACCTTTTACATATAGCATGCACTAATCATTAGGCAATAGTCCTAATTATGAACCATCCCTTTTTATTTATCATCTCGACTCATTAAAGTTAGTGCACATTCCATCTTTGTAATCATCATTAGGCAATCCTATTTTACCAATTACTTTCATTCCTCACATAACATTTTAGTTTGTAAGGCTTTTTCGCATATCTTCACATATTTATGTCAACTAAGCATTTCATCAAACACCTAGTGTGCGTACTATATTTTCATGATTATTCCACTTACTAGACATTTAGCAAGTACCCAATTCATGAACTTATCATCAAAAATCATTCTAGCCATTATATTAAGCTACTTTCAATTTCAACTAACACACATGACTCATGCAATACATATAGAATGCAATTCTTATACATTCCATGCCTTAGACATAGAGTTTCCACTATTTTAGTAACAACAAGGCTACTAGTTAAAACTAAAATCACCATCTTTGCATACAAGCAAGTATCTAGCCATTTAATTCATTCCTAAACCATTAAGAATGATCAATATCACTAATAATCAACAATATCACGGATTTAACATGTTTTGTTCAAAACCCACAAGTGGGTTTCGAAATTCATACCAATTGAGGGTTAGGGTTCTTACCAAAGCTCCAAAACATGTAGAAAACCCTTAATTTGCAACCCATCAAGTCTACCCTCAAAACCCCTTGCATCTTTTCTTCAATTTGGTGTGATTAGGGCTTGTTTGAAGCAAGAACTCCCTCTTTGAGGGCTGAATTCGTTTTTCCCCAAATGGGGTGTGTTTGGACCTTTTGTTTTGTGTTATATTTACACCACAAGTCCCTCAAGTTTACCCCAAAGCCTTTTATTATCAAAAACTTAACTATGCAAGCTTGTTTCTAGTGTTATTTCCCCATTACAAAGATAATAACACTCATTAGGTTATTTTCATATTAGAACATAACCCGCATTCCCATCGTCTAAGCTCCGTTTTAATATTTTGTTAATCACACCTAATGGCGTAATTAAGCGAAATGGGTTTTTGGGGCGTTACAAGTAGCCTCCATGGACACTTCGTAAAAAGCATTAATACGATCCTGGTACTCAGTACTGCCGCGAATATAACGCCAGGATGCCGGAATGCCTCTATGAATCAACCAGTCACGGTCACTTGTCAACACGTCCACCCGGGACTGCAAAGCATCAACTTGAACCTTAAAGGACTCAGCAGTGTTCACAACCGTGTCTACACGACTGTTAGCGGCCTCAAGCTGTTTTTGACAGTCGTTTAACTGTTGGAATACTTCATCCCTTTGCTCTTCTGCCCGCCGGATCCGAGACTCATATGTTTCCACTTCCGCAGACATAAGTTTGTACCTCTCCATATCCGCCTGATGACCGGAAATTGTGTTTTTCGCAGTCTCCAGCTCTTTTGACAGGACCTTGACCCGATCCTCAAAACGAAAAACAAGCTTGTTCAACTTGTCTTCCCGACGGTGCCAATCCAGTTTCTCCTCGGTATGTTTCGTCACCATCCGGTCCATATCCGCTTCTATCTTCTCTTTGGCCACTTGGCGGGCCACCACTTCCACTTCCTGGTCGGCTAGTTGCTTTGAACCGCTCATTCTCGGCCTTTGTGCGGCCCTGTTCTTCCCGGACATTGATAAGATGTGCTAGATCAACACGCCACCGCCTTAACACCTCATATAGGGCAGTAGAAGAACTTACACTCGCTCCCATTACGTTTTCTGCCAGCTGCGCATTATCCAGGCCCTGCAGATAGTACCTCTCCGCTGGGGGGACAGAAAACTCAGTCCAATGGCGTATCACGTCCGGATTAATGAGCCGTGTAGACTCAGCAATATGCCAACCAGGCACATATCGGACGTGCTTCAACGAGGGGCGCCAGTTGATCCCGGGGAGATAAGTATTATGAGCTATATCATCCGATGATACATCTTCAGTTTGTTCCCCAGTGCGGATTCCTCCCGGAAACCTGATAGGATGCCTCTGAACGTCTCGCAGCAGCTGAGAAAAACTTTGTCCGGATGCACCAACCGGCGTTGTCACAGTACTAGCTGACAAAGTAAAAGTCGGCGTTTGAGTTATTGGAACATTCACGGAAGCAACCGTAGTTGACACCACAGGAGGAGGAGAAGTCTCGGCAACAGTAACCACGGGTCCGGTAGACAGGGCATCCATAGATGCTGTGCCGGTGTGGATAATAGCACTAGCAGACCCGGCTTGGGTAATTCCAAGGGAGGGAGATGACAAGGGTCCCGTTGAGTTGGTAACCGTTCCCGGATTACTAGAAGAGGGCGGCAGCATGGACGATCCACCAGCATCGGAGCCAGACAACCCTGTCAGGGCATCAGGGGGAGAGTCACTTACACCGATCCTGGCGCCTGCAAAGAAAATACGGTGCTATTAGTACAGATGGCCAACATTACTGTAAACACATGCATATCCAGTCGACAAACTTACTGAGGGTTTTTTCTTTCAGCGCCTTCAGCTGCTGCCTCTTGGCCATCAGCAGATCCACATCGGCTGTATCAGTCTTTTTCCTCTTCTTGGATTTCTTTTTCCCTGCAGCAACATCTTCCTGAGGCATCGCCACATTCAATGGGTCCGCATCAATGGGACCCAAGGAGCTCTCTCTGGACACATCAACGTCAACATTTGTGTCTACAGGAACGTGCGGTTCAGAAGGACCCGCTTCACCCGTCTGCTTCACGGGGATCGGAATGTGGAAGCTGCCTATCGTCTGGCTAAGAACGTCGGCTTCCGACGCCCCAAGGGGACGGTCATGTTCCACCAGGAGGTGAGCCGTGGCAGGGTCCAATACGTCAAAATATTGCCATCGCGTTTGATCCTTCCGGCGGTACTCAGGATAAACGGTGTCATCCAACCATAGACGACTCATACCCACCGCAACCATGGCCCTCTCCGGAATGCTAGTACATTCCGTAGGGTTATTGGTCAAAGCAATGAACAATGGATCTTTCTCATACACGGCGGGAGCCGGACACACATCGGAAAGTTTCCCCTCTGGATACCTGATAGGGGCTACAACCGGTAGAATTTGCTCGTCAATATAGAAGAACTTCTTCCTCCATTCTTTGTCTCTGACGCTCTGAGGGAAGTTCTCTATACAAGACAACGCACCGGGACGGCGGTCGAAGGTAAAGTATTCATGTTTAAACTTTAACACGTATAGAGCACGGAACACCTCTAGACGAGGCGTCATCCCAAGTCCTAGGGCACAGAATTCGAAATGGCGAATCTTAATCAGCCCCAACGGATGCAATTGGGATATGTTGACACCATAATATGATAATAGATTACACACAAACTTGGTAACCGGAAGACGAAAGTGGGAGAAAGTGAAGAATTCACCGTAGAGGGTCAGCTTTCCTGGCTTCAAGGGAAAAGCTACGTCGTCCTTATCAGGGAGCACTGGATTCCATTCCGAAGGAATTTTATAATCCCCAAGAAAGGATTCGAGTACCGTTAGCGACCATATACAGTTGATCTCGGCAACACTCGTGACTGTGCGCGTAGAACCAGTTTTGGGTGCCATTTCAGGGGTGATGATTTTCAAAGTGAGTATTTCTTCTGAAGATAAGATTATGCAAGCCCCCTGAATTGGCAAATTTATAGCACTAGTTGACAACGGTTCAAATTTGAAATTGAACCGCCAACAGTCGCTTCCCCTGTCAGTCGGACTATTCAGAAACGGCTGATGGGACATATGTGATGATGTCAAAGGCACGTGCATAGGTCATGCGGTACCAATCCCAATGAAGATTTACAATGTGGCCCCCTAAGCATTTCTTTTCCGTACATTTTTTATTTTTCTTTTTAGAGTCTAGTAATACTCGAAATCTCTTATCACTAGACTGGGGGGACATGACGAGGTAGGAGCCCAGTCAGACTAGGCTGGCCCACCTCAATAACATGCAAGGTTGATAAGGCCCAATAAAGTCAGGCCCACTAAAGTTGGCCTAACCGTTTCTAGAACAACAATAACGATCAGGGGCGATAAATAAGTAAAAACGATAACAGATAAGCCCTGAACAACCAAACCGGTTTATAAGAGAAGAGGCGATAATGATTATCTCCGGGCTTAGAGGAACAACCGTTGCGATAATGGAGGATAGCATTGGCTATATAAAGAAGACACAGGTAAACGCAATGGGCATGCAATCACTCTTAACCTACTCTCCCTACTTTCACATTACTTAAAAGCCATACTTATTCTCACGCCGGAGGGTGGTCACAGGATAACCCCCTATCCTGTGACGAGTCCTAACGGTGTTCTCTTTTTGCAGAACAGGGTTTTCCATCAGGTTGGGCTGGAGTGACGCCTCTGTCCTATCTAGAAGAATTACCCCCTCAGGTACTTACTTCTTCAGAAACTAACTTGTGATGCGAGACTGAAGGGAGGAAAGAGAAGGGTGCTGCGAGACTGAAGGGAGGAGGTGGAGGGGTGCTGCGTCGTTGAAGCTGAGGGAGGAGGAGTAGAGGTGGTGCGGCGGTGAAGCTGAGGGAGGAGGAGGGTTGGGGCTGCGGTGAAGAGAGGGAGGAGGAGGAGGGTTGGGGCGTCGGTGAAGAGAGGGAGGAGGAGGGTTGGGGCGGCGGTGAAGAGAGGGAGGAGGAGAGGTGAAGTGGTGAAGAAGGTAAAGATCTAGGGGTTTGGTTTGGGGAAGAAAGGAATCAGACGTGAGGAAAGGGCTTGGAGGTCTTTTTTTTCTTTCAGCATTGAGTAATGTCTGGATGGTTAAGTCTGAATGAGAGTCATTAAGAGGTTGGATTTTTTCTTGCCAAACAACAATACCTCTGTCCGATTAAGAGGTTGCCTCTTAATGAATCATTAAGAGGTGAACCAAACAGCCCCTGAGTAAATAAACCGGTTTAGATTCCCTTAAATTTGTAATTTCCCTAACTAAAACTTTAATCTAAGTACCAGTGTACCACACATTAAATAAATTTGTTATCTTTTGTTACTTTTATGTAAAATTTATCCCTTTTAAAATAGAGTCGAGTTTTGCACATTAGGTGTGTAATATCATTATCAATGAAAAGCAAATTACTTGAAGTCATAATTTGTGTTTACATAAGATACGACTAAATAGAAGACGTTATGACTATCATCAATATTTGGTAGTTGCAACTAACTTTCTTGGTCTAGGTTTATTTTGTTCCACACTTGATTAGATTATTGTTTGGTAATTTTTATTTTTTTACTTACTGTGACGTACTTTATATGGTAGATTTGTGGTTTATCTATTTGAGAAACAAAAAACAAACTATAAATATAAGGAATATATGCAATTGTTAAAAGATTTAATGTGTCATAGAATAATTGATGCATAGTTCATATGAAGTGGTACTATTGATGCATGGTCATGTAATGTCTTATTCATTGATTGCAACTTGTAAGGGTGTTACAAGCATATATACAAAATGTCATCCACCATCCTTGAGTAGTTTCAATTATATGGTACTTGTCTATACTTACTGATTGTACGATAACAAATACTTCATGTATTTATAATTAACAACCCAAATATAATAATTGAACTTCTTATGATGAGTATGACTTATAATTGTTAAAAAGGTCTATGTCATATGCAAACATGAGAAATAATGAGTGTTTATGGTTCGATCATCTGGTTTTGACAAAAATTTTGGGCCAAACTGCTTACTACAATTTTAGATAAACAACTAACAAAACCAGTTGGGTTAGATGGATGACTCAAACTAGTTTGTTATGCGCTTTAATGATTTGATTTTGATGGTTTTTGAGCTTAAACTGACTTTTTTATATCTCAAATTCATTAGGTTGTATTGTAATTAAAATGGTAAAAGTAGGTTAACTAGCATGTTTAATTGGCCGGTTCAAAGCTTCAAAGTGGGCCGAACTATTAAATTGGTGACTTGCTTTGGTTTATACGGTTTAAGAAACTATGATTTCTAGATAAACCAAAAAAATGGAACCCCGGAACTAACTATTTTTTGTTTCTACTCTTTTGAAACTCAGGTATCAATTTGTTTACCCTAATATTCGACGTAATCAAGACCAAACCTATGTTTTTACTCGAAAACTGCATCACTCAGGCTTTTTTGTTTTCCTTTACACCTAGACCATGCGTAAAGGGCCGTGGAATCCCCATTTCACGTTGGATCACGTCCCTTGCCACCTCCCCTAGGCGTTAAACATGTCCAAATTGTTTGAGGCGTGTCTTGTATCACAGATCCATTTCACACACACATATATACACATTCCTGCATTAGATATACTTAATGATTAAAGGGGCGTTATAGGGGCATGAACTTACACCATTTTTTCCATGAAAATAACTTTTTTGACGTGGTGCCCACATGACGAAAAATACCCCTATTGGACATGGACCACTAGTCCACTACTCATTGTCTTATTGAAAACTTTCATTTGATTTGAAATGGAGAAATTATTTTATTTAGCATGGTTTTGTTGTTTTTGATGTAAAATTTGTTCATAGGCAATCAACAACCCAAGCCATATAACTGCAAATGTTATGCCTGTTTTATGATAACTCGGGAAATACGCGTTTGCATAGAAATAGCTATCCTTTTGTTGTACACCATCACTTGTTTTTTGTTTTGTTACTATCTGATTTCTAGAAAAGTCACATACACATCTAGTACTCCATTACAAAAGGGGAATATATTAAAAACAATGCAATTGATAAATCTACGATTTTTTTTCTCACATGATTTATACTGATAAGGAAGTGTAACCAAGCAGAATAGAGTCAATACGCACACAGTCAACCTCGACAAGTCAACTTTACAATTTGAAGCTAGAAATAAAATTGAGCGCCCTCAAGCCTTTATTAAAAGCTTGGACATCGATTTAACTCAATTATATGAATTAAACAATAATAGCAGTAATAGTAACCCCATACCGTAATCAAGCAGTAAAAGTTTAAGACTTTCTAAAGGATATCTACACTTGTGACACATTAAAATCATCTGTCTCAACACAACAGTCCTGAATCGTAGAGGGCTAGTTGTTTGTCTAGCTCCAAGGATATGTATGTAGGCTTACTTGCCAAGTCGCAAAACGGTTTCCTCATTCCAAAATAAATTAGCAATAATCAATTATAATGGTAATCCATTAGTTACTCTTGAGTGGACTTGGCTATATATACTTAGGTTAGGTTATATTGTATGTGTTTAGATATATAGGGTATAAGGGTAAGCATGTAAATTAACAAAAAGATCCGACAAGGCCACATGCTTTGTGGTCCTAGTATTATGAGTTACAAGCACGAATTGAACGTGTACGTGAGTTGCTTAAGTTTAAGCATGACTCATATGAAGCAGTTACGAATATTTTTGCACCAATAACAACTAGCTCACGAGTTAAATTAAGTCAATTATGACCTATATACATATATCCGGTGTGTATATTCTAGCAGTGGTGAAGCTTGGAGATCAAATCGGCGAGGGGCAGACTCATTTTTTTCCGATCGGTAGGGGGTGGAAGATCAAATCAGTGGGGGCCAGATCCAATTCATATAAAAATTACCTACGAAAATCGTAAAATTCCACAATTATGCCAAAAAAAACGGCGGGGTCGGGGCACCCCAAGCTTCCACTATGCTTCGCCACTGTATTCAAGACGTTCTTGAGAGCATTCATGCCAACAGAGTTGACTGTCATGTACGTAAATACACGCTTTCAATAAAGATGTAGTTGTATCAAATGTTTATATAAAAATTCAACAACATTTGGCTACTTTTATATGGACGTAGAGGTGCATAAATAAACCGATCCGGGAACCGAAACCAGTAAAACCGACCCGAACCAAAATCGGCCAAAACCGGCTTCAAATGAAACTTGTGCTAAAAAATCCCAAACCAAGCCGAATACCGGGCTAAAACCAATGCTAAAACCGGTCAAACAAATCCGAATTCTACAACCGCGTTATAATCATCTAAGTCGTACTACCCTTTGGTGTGATTGTATAAAAAGAATTCAATACCCGACATACTTGGGTTTTTTCAATACCCAGTGTCCCAAGTATTTTTCTCAATACCTGGTATGCCCGGAACCGGGTATTGAAAAATCGAAACCGCGTATATAGGATATGGTTTTTTATGCTAGGAACCAGAACTGAAACCGGTTCTTGCAATACCCAGTCAAAGTGATACCCGATCATACCCGGAACTGATTCTATACCCGAAACCGTATATTAAAAAAACCCGGTTTGTGCACCTCTACCTCTATATGGGCGTGACTCCGTTGGAAATTAAAAACATTGAAATGCATTGAAGGCCCAACTGGGCCAAACTTTTAGGCCCAAACGGTGTTTCATTTTCAAACACATAGAGACAAGTGAATAACCGAAAAAATTATTAGTAAGTAAATTTTACTCTAATAAATTACAAAATTTTTAATATCATAGGTTAAAATCATGATTTGATCATAAAGTTTGTTAATTTTTTTTTTTTGGAAATTAAACTTCATTAAAACACAGCGGCCGCTCCAAGCCGGAGCGCAACCGCGAATTACATCACCTCAATGTTAAATTTACACCATGATTTCCAATCAACGCTACCTTCCCTAGACCTACTTTTGAACCAAAGAAAACCAAGACTCTTGATATCCGCCACCACTTGAGGAACCTTGACTTCAACATTGCGAAATATATGATCATTACGAGCCTTCCAAATCCTCCAACAAACCATCACAAAAATCCCGTACACGATAAGCTTTTTCTTCTCGGGCACACTATCTTGATTCAGCCAATGTTGAATATCCGCAATCGAAAACCAAAAAACCGGGGAGACCTTGCACCAAGCCGCAATGCTACTCCATACGCCAGACGCAAAACTACACCCGGTAAAAATATGATCTGTCGACTCTTGTACGTCTTTGCAAAAAACGCATAACCCATCACCCATAACCATATTTCGTCGTCTAAGAGCCGCCATAGTAGGAATCCTATCCATGTTAGCGCGCCACATAAACAAGTTAACCTTAGACGGAAGCCATTTGCACCACTTGAACTTATTAACCATACTAGAGTTCTGCAGCCCTTTTAACCATTCTCGCGCCTCCTTGACAGAATACTCCCGCGAAGCTCCTTCTATCCAACACCACTCGTCCCTTTTGTCTTGGAACTGAACCGCCGAAATGAGTCTGTAGCACTCCACCAGCTCAATCATAGCCACTTCTGAATCAGGATAAACACTCCAATCCCACGAGACAATCCTGGAGCCGTCCACGATCCTGATGCGATCTGCCACAAAACACCATTTGTGCCTTTCAAGCCGGAACAAGTTAGGAAACCTAACCTTTAACGGCTCAGGGCTAATCCAAGGATCCACCCAAAACCGGATACCTCTGCCATCCCCCAGAACTCCACGAATCAAGTTAGCGAAACACACCTCATCCACTTTAGTCTTCAAACCTGTACGGACTATCTTAGTCCAAGTGCTGTGAAGAGTGCCATTAGCCGGGTATACCTCCCAACGCCTAGAGGACCCGTGAATAGCAACAATCACTCTACGCCACAAAGCTTCCTCCTCCACCCGGAAACGCCATAACCATTTAAGAAGAATAGCCACATTACTTTGTTCAAGAGAATTAATACCCAACCCACCTTCATTAATCGGTTTAGTCACTAGATCCCAAGCCACCCAATGTACTTTATGAACTTCATCACTACCTCCCCACAGAAACCTCTTCATTTTAGCTTCCAAAACTTTGATCACCCCCACTGGAGCTTTATACAGAGAAAAATAATACATAGGGAGACTTTGGAGCACTGATTTAATTAGGACAACCCGACCACCCATCGACAGAATATTAGCTTTCCATTTAGACAAACGAGCGTCAAAAATCTTCACAATCGACTCCCAATTCCCTAGCCGATTCATGTTTGCCCCCACTAGGATCCCCAAGTAAGAAAACGGCATCTCACCTGCCTTGCAACCCATAGAATTCGCCTCCTCCATCACGTCCTCACTTCGCAAACCAACTCCATAAATCGTGGACTTATTAATATTGAATCTAAGCCCCGAGCACATATGAAAAATCCTTAGAAGCCTTCGCAAACTTCTAAAGTTGAACCGAGACCACTCTCCCATCACCATAGCGTCATCCGCATACAATAAATGAGTCACCTCTGGCCCATTGTTGGGAAGGCGAACCCCGTTAAACGCTCCAAGCCGAGTCGCTCTTCTCAATAAGCTAGAGAACGCTTCCATAACTATCACAAATAAAAATGGAGAAATCGGATCTCCTTGTCTAAGCCCCTTCTGACAGTTGAACTCAAACGTTGGAGAACCATTAACCAGAACCGCTGACCGCGCAGACATGAGAACCCCTTTAATCCACTTGCACCATATTTCTGGAAAATTGAGCTGACGCATAATAGAAATCAAAAACTCCCAGTTCACGTTGTCATACGCCTTCTCAAAATCAATCTTGAAGAAAAACAGTTTCTTCTCAGCCTTCTTAGCCCACGCCAGAATCTCATTGAGAATAAGGGGACCATCCAAAATATATCTACCTGACAAAAACGCTGATTGTGTCTCATTCGTAATCACACCCATAACCAGTCTAAGCCGATTGGCCAAGACTTTGGAAACCACTTTGCTCACCACCCCAATGAGGTTAATCGGCCGGTATTCGCTAAGATCAACAGGATCGCTAACCTTAGGAATCAAGGTGATGAACGACGAACCAACACCTTTATTAATCCTCCCCGAGTGAAAAAACTCATCCAAGATCTTAACAAAGTCGCCTGAGAAAGAAGACCAAAACTTTTTAATAAATCGGAAGGTAAACCCATCCGGTCCCGGACTTTTGTCACCCCCACAATCGAACACAGCCAGCTTAATTTCTTCTTCAGTGAAGTTACGAACCAGCCCCGCTGCCATAGAGTCGTCAAGCTTCTTGAGATCGTAACAATTAAGAATCGGCCGAACCTGTTCCTCCTCCTTAAACTTCCTTTTGTAAAAGCCAAGCACCTCTTTTTTAATTAACGAAGGTTTAGTTTCCCAAGACCCGTTAATCTTCAGACCCGGAATATTATTAGCCACCCGACGCTTGTTCACCATCCCATGAAAAAAACTAGAATTCTCGTCACCTTCTTTAGCCCAACGCACTTTAGCCTTCTGACGAACGTCTTTCAACTTAAGATCTTTTAATTCACGAATCCTAGCTTTAGCTTCCTCGTACACCCAACCCTCTGCCTCAGTGAGATCCCTTTCCTCGACAGCACAATCGAGATCAAAAAGTTCTTTGACTAGATTTTCCTCCTCTTCGGCTTCTTTAACGTCCACTTCTTTCTTCCACTCGATGATCGCTTTCTTCACTGCTCGGAGTTTATTCATCATATTAACATCCGCATGACCTCAATCCACGAAATCCTCCAAAGCTCTATTAACGGCTGCATCAAAACCTTCCCTGGACATATAAGAATTAAAAAGCTTAAAAGGTTTAGAGCCGAAATTTTTATACGACACCTTCAAGATCAACGGGCTATGATCCGAACCATCCCTCCCAAGAGCCCGATATTCCGCATTCGGCCATTCATTGAGGAAACTCCACGACACAAAAATCCGATCAATCCTGCTACACTTATTCCCTGTGACAAATGTAAATTTGCGACCGCACAACCCATACTCCTGAAGCATACACCTATCGATAAAATCATTAAAATCATTAGCCATCGCCACGTTATAATACGAGTTCCTTCGTTCTGCTCTCTCTCTAACACAATTAAAATCACCCCCTACTATCCACAACCCATCATCTCCTCGGATCACCTGCTCCAGCTCAATCCACAAAGCTCTTTTTTCAGTCGCTTTTTGAGGCGCATAAACATTCAAAACATTCAGCACTTTATCACACCCTTTTACCACCCCCCGCAAAAGCAAGAATCTCCTATGTTTAACTACCGAGGACAAACCAAACAATTTCGAATCCCACATTGTAACAAGACCCCCGGATCTCCCTACGGCATCCACATGTTCACTCGCGAACACCCCACCACCCCAAAACCGACCAAGATCAATACCTTCTAAAGACGCAAATTGAGACTCTTGCATCATTACCATCCCAATCTCATTATTAACTCGTAATCTTCTCACCCATTCACTTTTTTTATCACAACCCAACCCTCTAATATTGATGGAGAGCACATTCATTGGTCCACCTCTTGAAAACCTTCTTCGCTAACCTGCTTTATAAGAGAGTCCCTAAAATCTGCCAAGTTGTCCGCTCCCAGCACCTTAGCGAACTCAATAGTTTCCCCCACTTCTGCTTCCACACCTGAGTTAACATTCAAATCCAAACATGACCTGATATCGTTTCGAATAGTCACATTATCCAACCCGTTGAGGCCACCTTCCTGTTGCCGACCCATAATCACCTCCTCATGATTCAAGAACGGGGCATTCACCACGTCACTGAACCGATTTAGATCAATCGTTTCTTCCCCTTCCCGACTTCTCTTCCTAGGCCGTTCTTGCCCGGATGGAGAACCATTCCTACTGCCACTTGAGTTCCGTCTTCTAGAAAACTTCCTACCTTTCTTTTTACCCCTCATACCTTCATTAACGATCCCATCACTCCCTTCATTCACCAGCACACACCTATCCTCCTGATCCCCACTTCCTTCAGTCGCCTCGGTTTGCATACTTTCCCTAGTCGCCTCCACTTGCTCCTCCTCTTGTGTAACAGTAACATGGGCATCTGTTCCGCTATCATCCTTCGAAACAACACTCTCATCTTCTTCCAAATCAAATAAGCATTCAGGACTCCACTCCCCCACATCCTCCTCTACCACCACTTCAAAGTTCATATCCCTCCACTTAATATTCACTTTTTTGTTAATCCTATCAACCGAGTTAATCAACACCCCAACACTCCCATACGAAAGATCTCTACCATCTTCAAGAAATTCAGTAGATTGTATAACCGTACCAAGTTTTTCCGCAACACTATCAAAGACGACTGTATGAGCTAAATGCAACGGCAAACCATATACTTTCAACCAGGCGATCCGTTCGAAATCTATAATCTGCCCATTCCATGCTTCAACACAATCAAAGTACTCCGTCCAATCCTCCTTCCCTGCTAGAAACAAAGACCTTTCTATCCCACCCCGGAAAACGAGCATCACGTGAAACCCACCAATATACCTGATCTCAATATCCAAATCAGATATTACTTTTAAGATTTTCTTCAATTCAGTCAGCACCTTAAACTTCTTGACCCTAACCACTACCCCATTATCAAACAACTCACTGAAAGCAACGATACTATCCTCCACCACCACTTCATGCACTTCGTCATTCCTTTCCTTGTTCAAAAGAGTATCCACAAACGACCTACTCCCAGCCTTATTGTTCACAGCAGCCTGCTCCTTCACCGGCCCACCCTCATCCCTAACTGGACCCATATTGACGTGAGTCCCATCTTGATTATCTTGGACCACTGGTTTCCACTGTTTTTCATCACTCCTCACCACCCTTTCACCATCCACAAACCTAGCCAATACGATGAATAACTTATAACTTCCTATCCACACATCTTTCATTCGCCTTTCCAATTCTACCGGATCATTGACATTACGAAACCGTACAAACCCAAACCTCTTACCCAACCTATCTAGTTTACGAGCAATATAATTGACTTTTTGTTGTAGTTTAACAGTAGATTTTGCATTAAATATTTACATGCGATGGACTTGTAAAGGAATCGAACATTTAAAGAATCGTTTAGCAAAATGTTTGTTTAAATTGAATGAACATAAAAAAAATGCTGCCCCCTTTAATTAAATAACCGAATATGAAGAAAAAATGATATTCCTTTAGTTAAGAGAATCAATATGAACATATGTCATGTTCGTTCATTTACATTCATAAACGTTCATTTATGTTTTCTTGTTTAAATTTTGTTGTTTATGTTTGCGTACACATTTATGTAACTTTATTTATTATTAATTGGCCTATCAGTTATCGACCTATCACCCAAATCAAATTTTAGAATTGGTAATTAACTAAAGAGTTGAACCAACAAACAAGAGCACATTCACTTTCATCATCACTTTACGTTTGTTTATACATTTGTTTAATGTTGTTTGTCTTTATGGTTGTCCAAATTACCTCACAGCCGCTTAAAAAATACTTCTTTGGTTTTCTGCTTGATTGTAAATCAGTCGATCGGTTCAGTTTGGTTTGTAAATGACCAAGCACAGCCAAAGGCTCGCCTCACCCGTCATTATTTTCTATAGTCTGCTCATCACCTCATCAACCATGACATCATTATCGGTCACAACATTGTCATTTATGAACCATTTTATGCAATGCATTATTGCTATTTTTTAAGGTATAAAAACTTGAGACCCAATATTGGTACTAAATATCTCTACAAATATAAACGGGATGAAACCCTAGACAGTATGGTTGTCCAAGTCGCTTGGTGCTCGCTCAAAAATTTGATGCTCAAAAAATGCTCATTCAAATTTGGCTCAGTTGTATACGAGCTGATTAATTGGATCGGCTCGGTTGTAAACGACCCAAGCACAAGCAACGTGCCGCTTGGTTCGGCTCGGCTCATGAACGAGCCACTCATGCCGGTGCCCATTCCTTTTCTATAAAAAAAACACTTTTAAATTAATATTTTAATCAATATTTACACCCCACTTCTTCTAGACCCATTCAAACAATAATATTTTAATCCTCATCAAATCCTATATGCACTACACACATATTTTATATAGAGCCCCATGAAGCACCTCATCTCACTTTATTAATATTTTAATCCATCAAGTCCCATCCATCACCCGCTACACATGCCACAGAAGAAACAAACATTTGAGACGTTGAAAATTCTTTAGATTCAATGAGGCCCACAAGTTGGGTATTTATAGGCAAACACTGAGAGACGACATGTGTGACATTGACATTAAGTGTCGTCGATGCGCATTGCATCCCAATTTTATTGTATCCCAATCTTAATAAAAACCTAATCCTTTCATTCACAGTTGTCTACTAATCACGTTAAACAACAAATCTCATAAAAAATGACATATTTTACGTTTTTTTTTGTAAAAGTCCCCTACCTTAATTTTCAGTGGCAGATCTTGAAATTTTAAGTAGGGATGGGGAGTCATGGGGCCGATAAAAACTTTTTCCTACCACTAAGTTTCTTTCGGAAATCTGGTTTGGGTTGGGTCAAATACCTAAAGCAAAGTCAAAATTCAAGTTTCAACTAACCTGGTATCGCTCCCTGCTGAAAAACCGACTCCAAATCAACCTCGGCTTCGCCTTCTACCACAACCCTCACCAAATCAACATTGAACTCGCCTCGCCTCGTTTGCAACCATAACCCCTCACCAAACTAAAGTTAGACCTTGCTTTTGACGGCCCTCGTCTCTAGACCAAATCTTCAAACCTTAATCCCACCTAATTAGAATAAAAAATTAGGATGGTGCCACCATTTTTTTTTCTTCTAAAACATAGGCATGGGCTTTAGGGTTATTAGATAAATATGTTAATGGATTAAATAAAGTTTTGATCTTTAAGTTATTAGTTAAATAGGTTAATTGATTAATTTACTCATTGGCATTAGACTAAAAGTTATAATGAAAAAAAACGTCAAATTACACTAAAAACCACTTTATTTTCTCGCTCATTTTTATTAAATAATATTTTTTATAACTTTATCATCACATTTTCTCTCTCATTAACTCACAATCACTTTCAAAAAACATTAAAAATTTTTGATGGTGAATAGTAGCTTTTCAAATATACAGATGAACAATAACATTTTTTTTTCTCCTTGACTCACAACCCCTCAAATACACTTTTTAAAATATGAAGAACCTACTCACATAATATAGTTAATGGAATGCGAGTGCTTTTAAAAAAATGAGTTGGATACTGGTTTAACGAGTTGTTTTACTATTTATTTAAAAGAAAGGATTGGATATCGGTTTACCAAGTTATTTTACTAACTTTTATTAATTTTGAATAAAATTGTGATTTTCTAAAGTAAATTTGAAATTAAATATCTCTTGTTGTAGATTATTTGTGAAAATATCTCTTGTTGTAGATTATTTGCGAAAGTTTACCATGTAACGGTATGTTATCGGGTGAGTGGTCCAAGTAGTCTCTTGCTACATGTGCCGGGGCGAACGGTGAGTGGTCACTGTTTTTTGCAGCCTTGTTTTTGTATCGTCGTTTGGGTGTTTTGAATAAAAGTTCCTTTTGATTGTTAAAAAAAACATGAAAGAACAATATTCAGCAATCATTTAATATCTCAAAACATCGTGTGACTTTCTTTATTAACAAAGCAATCAAAACTAAAGACCTTAACACTACGCTTTAAATACACACGGGTGTCGGTGTACCATAACCGAAAACGACGTCGTCACGTAACAAAAAAACACCAATAATAATAATATTATTATTATATCAATCAACAATCCAAACACAATTCACATTTCACAAAATCAATCAAAACCTTACATAAAAAAAAATCATCACCACCATTCAATTCAATTCAATTGAATCACTAATAATAATATTAACAAAAACCCATACCCATCATCACAGATCTCAACACCCACCACTCACACCTCAAACAGTTTCCACTTAAAACGACACCGTTCCATTATCTTCAACTTTTTCTTGCTACCCAATTAGCCAATGTAATGTGATTGATAATAAAGTTAGGGTTTTTTTAATTCACTTGATCTTCCTCTCTGTCTGGTAATTGTGTTGGGTTTTGCATGTATGCATTGATTGATTTAATAACAATTTTAATATTATTATTAATTATTAATATTATTATTATTTTAGGGTGCAATGGCAATAAAGAGAGGGAATTCAATGACGGTTGGGCGTAGGAATAGTGGAGGGAATGGATCTTGGATGATAATTGTGGTTATTGTGTTGGTTCTTTTTCTTGCTCCTTTAGGTTACTTCTTTGGGACTGGAATGTATTCTTCAAATGGTTAGTTATTATTATTAATTTATTTTTTTTAATGTGATTTAGTAGTTGAAAGTGTGATTTGTTTGAAATGTGCTGTTTAATGTAATTTAGAATTGGTTTTAGAGGGGGGGGGGGGGGTTGATTAGTGAATAGTGATATTTGGTTGTTTGGATAAGAGTTGTTACGAATTGTTGTTAATCGTTTATTAGTGTCGAAACTCGACATGATTAGGAAAAACATTAGAATGATGTGTTTACTCCTTGTAGTTTTGAATGCGTTAAGAACGATTTGTTTGAAGTAAGCGATGCCAAACTCCTTATTGAAAACGACGTAGTTAAGCGTAGAATAAGCAGATAAGTGTATTGCTTTTGTTAATTCAATTATCCAAACACTCAAAAGTGTGTGTCTGCTTTTCTTTAAAACACACAATTAGATGCATGGTTTAGATGAGTTAAGTTGGGAATTTCGAACAATGAAACCGACTTGGCGTGCAAGGCTTGAGGAGGGTTTTAAGGAGTGGATGATATTTTTTTGGGGGGTAAAGGGCATAGCCTGGAAAATATATTAATCACCAAAATAACTTACATCAATCAAAGGGGCATTTCCCTGTATCATCACCCAAAAGATGCTTTGGGGTCCAAAAATAAGAAACCATACACCCCATTTTGGGGTTTTACGGAACCTAACATCCCTAGTAGCTTGACGCTTTACAATACTAAGACCTGGGTTTTAAAAAGCATGCCTGAGGCGCGAGGCGCAACAGGGCGCTGCCTAGGGCACCTCAGGGATTTGCGCTTACCCATTTTCCCGAAAGCGCAAGAAATGCACATTTTTTTGACCTTTTTTTGGCCCTGAGGTGCGCGCCTATCGTACACCATGTGTTTTTATGCATAAAAATGTTGTACTTTGGTGTTTTTGGCTTGTACATATAGGTAAAATCATATTAAAACCTTATTTATAGCTATATTTTGGGTAAATGAAGCTAAAAACCTATGGGATATATAAAAAAATTATATAATAAGCGCGCGCTTCGGGTATGAAAAGCCCACCGCTTTTGTGCTTAGACCTCGTCGCTTTTGTGCGCCTAGTGCTTTTCAAAACCAAGACTAAAACACAACCAAATAGAAGAATTCCAGAGCTGCTCATACAAAAAACACGGCTCACAAAAGTTAGTATTTGGGAGTATGCACCGAAAACCCGCCAACCCATATTGGTTTATGTTAGGATGTGTTTTAGATAATTTTTATGTAAATTAATTAATATGTATCCTAGTTATAGTCTAACACGTTATTATGCCATGTTAATGTTAATTGGTAGTGCTTTGTATGAAGTTTTGAGTTAGTTTCTTCATCAGTAAAACTTATCGCGTGTTATAGTTAGCCATAAATTTATTCTCATTTGAGATCGATTATGACTTGAGGCTATTCCAAATACCACCTATTATGCAGATTGAAATATATATATGTTTGACTGCTGGACTTCTCTTCTTGTGCTTTAGTTATTCTTTCTCGATATCTTATTCGTCTTATCATATGCAGATGAAAATGATTTATCAGCAAGTATCGGCAAGCAAGTATGGTTCTTTATCAATTCTCATTTACGTTATTTATATTTCAAAATTCAAATGGTTTGATACTTACTTTGAGCAAGAGTGCAGGATGTAGATTGGAGAGCAAAGATGGCTTTACAACACATCCGGTCTCTTTTCACCAAAAAAGTATGCTGCTAAAGTATATGAAAAATTTTCATTCAACAATAGTTATTCATTATGATCTCATATTTTCTTTTGTTACTATTATATAATTTAGGTTATTGATGTTATCAAGGCCAGCACAGACGATTTAGGACCTTTGAGTCTTGATTCTTTTCGTAAAAACAACTTATCGGCTTCTTGGAAAATTATCGGGCAAGAAAATGTGATCGATAATAATTCCATTCCTGTTGAGGTTAGTATAACTTAACACACAATAGGCTATTAGGCTCTTAATTTTTATGCTGTTTTCGTTGTGCAATAAAGTATGATTTAAATTTTCTTATTAGATAACGGAAAGTAATAGAAAATGGACCTCGGCTGGTACATTGGAGAAGACTATAGATGATCATTCTCAATCAGTTGATACGCCTGCAAAACTAGCAAGAAGGGTAATATTGTAATCTGAACTTTTTAATGGAGCGTAGTAACATAACACGTCTTGTCTCATGATTGAATTACTCCTGTTTACCATTCTTGCAGCAACTTAGAGATAAAAGACGTGAAAGTCGAGCGGCTGATTTAGTGAAAAAAGATGATGATGTCATCATAAAGCTTGAAAATGCAGCCATCCAAAGGTCAAAGTCAGTTGACTCTGCTTTTCTTGGAAAGTACAGTATTTGGAGAAAAGAGAACGATAATGAGAACATTGACGCGACTATACGATTGGTCCGGGATCAAATGATTATGGCTAGGGTTTATATGAGCCTTGCAACAATGAAAAATAAGACACAGTTAGCACGTGAATTACAAGGTCAACTTAAAGAAAGTCATAGGGCTTTAGGCGATGCTACTGCAGATGCTGATCTTAATCACAGGTCAGTAGTTGCCTTGCCTATTATTAAAAAAAATGAATTTTGGTTATGTGTTATATAGATAATTGGTCGAGCTAGTGACATAAAGTTTTTTAGATCACACAAAAAGCAAATAATATACTTATAACAACCTCCTAAAGTGCTATATTTATATAGATTGATCCAATATATTTTTTACGGGGTTGTTTAGATTTGATTTCTAAAACTTTATAGCTCACACAATAATTTGTTTTTAGCGTTTGGATAAACAAAATTAGCTTTTCTTTAAACCGTGGTATCGATTTATGGGGACAGATCTTGCTTTTGACTATTTAAGAGTTATATAGTCAGTTTTGGATAACTATTTTCTGCTAGTTGACGATGTATGAGTAAAATATAATTACCTGGTTTTCCGTTAAAAAAACAAATTTGAAAGACTTCTTATTCTCACTTAACAAAAAATCAAGTGTTTTTTACAAGTGTGTCCTTTTAGTCACTCCGATACCTGTTTTTTATGACTTTAACCAACAGAAGCACTTCCTAGCACTACCTTTTACACAACACATTCAATTTATCAACTACAACTGATTCTATGATTATCATTACAAACATCAACTCCGCAAAGTAAAGTAGCTTTGTAATCCTATCTAATGTATTAAGTATTTATCAAAATAAAATAAACACAAAGAAAAGTGTTGGTACTTGGCAGGTTGGTCCTACTTTGTCCAGTTTGACCCTTTCCCCGACCCATCTGACCCCCTATTTTGCCATCTATAGCGAAATTTCAAGTGTGTTTTGTTGATGATGTTATTCTTAGTGTTGCGGAGAAAATCAAAACTATGGGTCAACTACTGTCTAAAGCTAAAGATCAGCTTTATGATTGTAAGTTAGTCACGGGGAAGCTGAGAGCTATGCTTCAGTCAGCAGATGAACAAGTTCGTAGCTTGAAGAAACAGAGCATGTTTTTGAGTCAAATAGCAGCCAAAACAATTCCAAATGGAATTCATTGCTTATCCATGCGCTTAACAATTGACTACTATCTTCTTCCATTGGAGAAAAGAGTGTTCCCAAGGAGTGAGAATCTTGAGAATCCAGATCTCTATCATTATGCACTTTTCTCCGATAATGTCTTGGCTGCATCGGTTGTTGTGAATTCAACTATCAAGAATGCTAAGGTATATATGCTTATGCATCTTCTCTTATTAGATAACATCATAGAATAGTACAACGATTTGCAATATCAGTTACCCGTTTTTACAACTAAACTTGATTTTTGAACATGTCGTCACCCTTCAAACATAAATACTTCGCAGTTTGTGAAAGATAAAATTTTGATTAGCTATAATCCAAGTAAGCATCGAACATGTCGAACCATGTCTTTTGTACTGGCTGGGTTGCATTGACTTGCAAACATTTTGTCTATTTATGATTTATAGTTAAAGCATTAAAATGATCGCAAAAACTATGTTATTTAGGAGGCTGCAAATATTATAGTACACTATAAGCGACTTTCATCCCAATTGACCCGTTCCCCTTTTAAAGTATAAATTATAATTAGCAGGCTGTAAGCTTTATAATGGTTCTAAATTCTAATGATTTTATTTGCGTCAAATACAGGAACCAGAGAAACATGTTTTTCATCTTGTATCTGATAAATTGAATTTTGGAGCAATGAATATGTGGTTTTTACTGAATCCACCTGGTAAAGCTACAATCCATGTGGAAAATGTTGATGAATTTAAGTGGCTAAACTCATCCTACTGCCCGGTTCTTAGACAACTAGAATCCGCTGCAATGAAAGAATACTATTTTAAATCAGATCATCAATCAACTGGTTCATCAAATTTGAAGTACAGAAACCCAAAGTATCTTTCTATGCTGAATCACCTTCGGTTTTATCTCCCTCAAGTTTATCCCAAATTGAACAAAATCCTCTTCCTAGATGACGATATTGTTGTCCAAAAAGACTTAACAGGGTTATGGAAGGTTGATCTGAATGGGAAAGTGAACGGTGCTGTTGAAACATGTGGAGAAAGCTTTCACCGTTTCGACAAGTATTTAAATTTCTCAAATCCTCATATTGCAAGAAATTTTGACCCGAATGCGTGTGGTTGGGCTTATGGGATGAACATGTTTGATCTCGATGTGTGGAAGAAGAAGGATATAACTGGTATTTACCACAAATGGCAAAATATGGTAAGATTTAACCGTAATAATCTTTATTTTTTTTAATCTCTAGATTTATATCACATGCTTGTCATTGTCACATAAGATTTTAATATGTGGTCTGGGCTCATAAGATTTGGTTAACTGTTATATAATTTACTACTTGTTGTTATCAGAATGAAGATCGGGTTTTATGGAAGCTTGGGACTTTGCCACCTGGATTGATGACATTTTACGGGCTGACACATCCGCTTGACAAGTCATGGCATGTACTTGGGCTAGGGTATAACCCAAGCGTTGATAAAAAGGATATCGAGAAAGCAGCCGTGATTCACTACAACGGAAACATGAAACCGTGGCTTGAGTTGGCAATGACAAAGTATCGTTCGTATTGGGTCAAATACATAAAGTTTGACCACCCATACATTCGGGGTTGCAAACTAGGAGAATGAAAAGATTTTTATTATCGAAAAATCATTCCATTCCATTCTTTGTTATAGTTCATATTGGTGTTATAGTTCCGTGTATTTGTTGTGTATGCAACTTGTTTGGAATAGGTGTCAAAGATAATAGTTTGGCTGTATCTTGTGTTCTTTCTGTAAGGAGGAAGGTTTAATTGTAAAGGCCTTGGATGTGAATATCTACCTTCTTTCTTCTGAAAGAATCGCGTGTTCTTTTTGTTTGTGTTTTTATAGGTCGCATCATAGCTTGCAGTTCTGACACCGTTGGTGCAAACATC
Source organism: Ambrosia artemisiifolia (assembly GCA_032199755.1). Lineage (NCBI taxonomy): Eukaryota > Viridiplantae > Streptophyta > Magnoliopsida > Asterales > Asteraceae > Ambrosia > Ambrosia artemisiifolia. The sequence continues at coordinate 45,702,570 of CM063527.1, read as the reverse complement.
ACATAAAATCTCGTCAGAATTAGCGCGCTGGTCTGGGCAGGTCAAAGAATTTGATTTTAAAAAGCGGGAGGAGCTTTGAGGCGTTTAAATCTCTCTGCTTTTGCCACTGTGAGGTGCTAGAGCCAAGATAATGAGCAGGGCTGGGTTGCGAGGGAGTACTGGGGATCGTGAGCGGGTGTGGGTCGGTTGGTTTGTTTCGCAAGGGGGTTATGAGTATGGCATAGGCATTACCACATGAGTAGTCAGTGAATCTCAAGTGATATGTCACAAAATATTGGTTAGTTTGGAAGAAATGTTGAACACATGGTTATTTTGTCATATTGTTTTTATAAATGGGGTCACTCTGGTAATTAGTAATATTTTTAATAAATGGAGGGTAGAATTTTTAAGTAAATAATGTGTGAAAGTTTAATTTCCATGGTGCAATTTATTAGTAGCTAGTGTTTATAAATTGGTACGGATTCGTTAAGGATTGAAGTAATACCAGGCAGGCCCGGCTCTAGCCCAATTATTTTGAGGCTAGGGCTTTGGGCCCCCAGTTCTATAAGGCCCCAATTTTTAGTTTGTTTCATGGGCTGGATTTAGGCCTAGGTAATAGACTGAACTACATTGATTAGGATATAATACGCATGGGCCAATTTAATTCCTCCCCTTTGTAGACTATCACCAGACATGAGACAACAAAGCATTGAAGCAAGTCAGCAACGCCTCTTTTTTAAGATTTTAAAAAATATGGTTTCCTAAAAAAAAGGCCCCAATTTTAAGACTCGCTTTAGGCCTCCGTGAAGGTTGAGCCGGCCCTGATACCAGGTTGAAGCGATTTTTTGTCCGAAATTGATATATGATGCAACATAGAATGTTGTTAGTTTCGTCACAGTGAGCACTAGATGGTTCTCACTATGACGCATTAATTGCTTCCCATCATATTTTTTTGTAGGTTTGTGAGCCGGGGAATTTAACCAATGTCACAAGTTTGGTCCAATGGACAATTGCTTTACTAATAGGATGTGTAAATGTAATTTGATGTAACGCTTGGTTTTTGCCGCTCGATCCCTGTCTTGGGGATAGAGTGCAGTGGCGAAGTTTGACCCGAAGGTTCGGGGGGTCGGAAGTCACTGGTTTCGGGGGGTCGAAACCCTATATTTTCAAAATTTTCTATACGGATGCTATATAATCGGAACTTCTGCACGAAAATCTAGGGGAGGGGGGTCGGCCGCCCCTACCCGCCCCAACAAACCTGCGCCACTGATAGAGTGTGTCGGTGTTTAATGAAGTATAATTTCAAAAAAAAAAAAAAAAAAAAAGGATGTGCATCTCTTGTAAAAAATATTCTACTTGCTAGGATCTTGTTATTAAATGTTTGGAAGATAATCGATGAAGGTTTATTTTCCCAAACTTGCATGGATGATCGAAGATAATGCTACGCCTGATCGTCACAATAACACCAAGTCTAGCTTACCGTTGTGGTCGTTCAATTTAATTCCCTGAATCTGGATTGGGGTCGGGTATATGACACTCGATCCTGGTCGCTCACTGTTTTCTCTTATGTTGTTCCTTCTGTCTGTAATTAGGCGTTTTCCTTCTAGCTTTGGCCATGCGTTGTATGCTCAACCGTGTGGGCCATTGGCATTTCACTCTTCCCCTCCTTGGAACATCAAGGTTTTTTTTAATCGTGTAATGAGAGGAATAATCTATACATATAATAAACCAAAACCATTTTAATGACATGACACTCAAAGAGGCATTCTCCTCCTTGAGTGTGTCATGTGTCATCCCATGTGGCATTGAGATATTTTAGGAAAAAAATAATTTAATAACAAAATTAGTTTTTTCTCTCTTATGTTTTCTCCCATAATTTTTAAACGTTAATATCTTTTATATACGATATTTTTTAAAGAAAAAAATTACACCAAATTAACGAGCGTTTTATTATCTTTCCAACGAGTACCATAGTGCTATATAAAAAACGGAGAAAAAAACGACTATTTTTTGTTGTGTTTTGTTCAAACAGGAAAAAAAACACACAAAGTGTTCAAGTAAATCATTAATCATGTATAGGCAAGTCACTAATTATGTTCAAATCAGTAAATATGAATTCTATTTCAACATGCGTTAGCATTGGAGTTATACATTGTTTTAGGTTAGATATTAATATTAGAGTTATACATTGTTTAAGGTTAGACGTTAACATTTGAGATATATTTTTAATTGTTTTAGGTTAGTTGCTACCCGAAGCGTTCATGCATGTAACTGTAAAGCACATCATTCTATTTCATATGTAAAATTAATATGTGATATTAGATTTTTCAACCCCGGGACCTTCCCGGGGTATAATCTAGTACAAATATAACTTGTTTAATGGGAAGGTATTACTAATACTAACATTTACAATTGTATACAGTTCTAATTCCCTATTTGTCTATTTATTTTTATTTTAAGCATTCTTTATTATTTTATTATATATTATTTTAGGTTATATTTACTTTTAAAACCCTAACTAACATTTACATTTGTAATTATGTATTGGTCCATAATTTATTTTATTTTAAGATTTTTTATTATATATTATACATTATACATACATACATATATATACACATTATATTACTTGTAGGTGATTTTTAGTTTAAAAACTCCGTATTAGAGTTAATTGCCAATTTAGTCTATGTGGTTTGTCAAAAATTGCCATTTTCATCCAAATCTTTTTTTTGTTGCAACTGTGTCCCTGTGGTTTCATTTATTTGTCATTTTAGTCATCAGCACTAACTCAGTTAACAAAAACCCAGTTAAGTCATTGGCATTTTTGTCCATACACACCAAACTTTTTCCTTTTGCTATTTTCATCCAAAACCTATTTTAATTATTATTATTATTATTATTATTATTATTTGCTTTTGACCTCATGTGGTGGTGGTGGACCAATTTCAATTTTAACCATTTTTTTTGGCTTTTTTTTTGCATTTCATCCCACCAAACCCTACCCAAACCTTCACCTTCTTCATCTACCACCGACCGCTACCATCTAACAAACCTCCATAACCGCCACCGTCTTCCACCCACCGTACCCAAACCTAACCCGACCAAACGACCACCCATCTCCTCCGACTTCAACCGACCCGATTTGTAATCCTTCTTAACCCAATCGGCACTTAAACCCTAACCCGAACCCAGCCTCCATCTCGGGTCATTGATCGATCGGAATAAAACGACGGGATAGTAGCTGGTTACTCATTTGATGGGTAATAACAAACGAAGGTGGTCGCTGTTTAATTAGAACAGAAGTGAAGGAGGGTTGCGGTGGTTATCGGATTCAAAAGAGGAGGAGGATTACCGGTTATCTTATCGGGTCGGAAGGAACTCACCGAAGGGATGGTTACCGGCGCTGGTCACCGGACCGGTGACCTCTGGTCTGATGCTCTTGACTGCACACGCACAAGTGTGTGTTTGTGTGCTGATATATGCAGAACAAGGAAGGAGATGGGTTTATATAAGTGGGTTCAAATGGGTGCTGTTTGGTAATGGATATAGGAGCTGTCAAGAGGGTGTTTGGCGACGGGTTTAACAACAAATTAAAGGGCGTTTGACTGATATAATCAAATTAGGGTTTGGATGAAAATGGCAAAATAAGAAATAGATATGTAAAATGACCAAAATACCCCTGACTTAACTGATTTTTTTTTAACGGAGTTAGAGGGTTGGACTAAAATGGCAAAGAAATGAAACCACAGGGACACAGTTGCAACAAAAAAAGGATTTGGATGAAAGTGACAATTTTTGACAAACCACAGGGACTAAATTCGCAATTAACTCCTCCGTATTATGACACATAATTAATTACATGCTTATTTTTATAGGCATTTCGGTGTGAACACATGTACTATCACGATTTATTTAAATTACTGTGTTTTTGCATCATTACGTTTCGATGTTCAGAGCTGAGATGCAGCAACAGCGAACCGAACACATGTAGATATTATTTTGGTTATAAATGTACGACTCTTTCTTTGGTTTTCTTTATCCTTTGTCTTAGTGTGCGATACTGATTGAACTCTCACCGCGTCCCTGCTACAACGTCATTTAGATTAAAGCTTGCATTGTCTATATAAAACAATAAATACACCATGTAACAAATTTAATTCTCATTTTTTTATTTATTCAACCTATTAAAGTTAAAACTAACTTTTAACTCTACACTAAATATGTTTACCCAACCGCCAATGATCTCCAGCTCAGCTGGTTTGAGGTAGGGTGGGTTTTCCCTTAGGGGTTCCCATCCTGGGGGGAGGTCACAGGTTCGATTCATGCACTCCACAAAAAAATTCCCCGTGACGGTTTGAGCTTAGGCAAAGAGGACACCGGTGTGTGGGTAGGGATTCGAACTTGGGACCAATAGGTTAGGGTTGTACAAGGATTTCCATTGATCTAAACCTTTCAAAAAAAAAAAAAATATGTTTACCCAACCGAGTTGCTTGCTTATTTTTTGTTGTTTAGATTAAAGCCTAAATGGTCTAATATTAATTCATCGATATATCAGATAATTATACATTCTCGCAAGTATCCACCTGCGACCCTGCCGCGAAGCGCGGGATCAAATGCTAGTTACAAATAAAAGACAAATGTGAGAACGTTTAGCAGAACCCCTATCTAATAATCATGACAAATAAACGACACAAAATTGTTATCACCAACTCGTCTATTATGATTAAAAACACACATTTGGCCATTGGGAGTGAAGGGTTTAATTAGGCATGATACCTTTTTTTCCTCTAACAAATTAAAGCCGGCTAGTATTTATATATTGGTTCTGGGTTTTATACATCATGTGATATAACATTCTGAGGGTGTGACATCACATTCTGAGGTATGTGCCAGCCTTCTATTGATGTATGATTTCTAAATACCTTTATATATATATATATATATAACACATCTATTCTTGGTCTCATAACTCCTAGAAATCTCGTAAATCTACGAGTAACACATATTTTTTTTTGTAATAAATAAATATAAAAATTTATATATCTAACCGGTGACACATGTTTTATATGCTTTCTTTTTTCTTAGTCTAGACTTGTGTTTAATGATTTTAAATAAAAAAAAATCAAATTGTCCACTCTTAAACGTAAATATACACAACATTGTTACAAAAAGAACATCTTATAATAAAAGAAAGCAAACAAGTAATTAAAATTCAATTAATTAATGAATTCTTTAACAAAATTACGTATTGCAGAAGCTCTTCTTGGATCAACCATTTCAATTGCATGAAATCCTACATCATCAAATCTTGCTTCAACCACAACTCCTTGCATGACCATCATTTGCACAAGTTCTTGTTGTCTATCAATCAATGGGTCTCCTCCAAATCCTATAACCAAACACCTCCCTAACTTACCCATCTTTTCCTTCACTTGTTGATCCGCTAACGGATTGCAAAATCTATGATCGCGATCTGTACCATTTGGCAATGCAAGTTCCCATAATAGATCAATCACTGGCAATGGAAACAACGTGTCTGCTGCTAGTTTTATCTCTGATTTTGTTCGTTTTTTGCCTCCTATTAAGGGCTCACATAGTATGATTCCTGCTATTGTTAATGGCGATATGTCCTTCAAAATTAGAAAGAATGGATTAGCTAGGCTTAATGTTGGAAATTATTTCATGATATAACCTTGTGATTATTAGATTACTTAGTTTAATTTTCATGTTATAATAATGCGAAATTGGATTTTAATAATCCAAACTTTGTCTCGTTTGCTGACAATAATCTATATTTAAGAAATTGCTCACAACAGTCCTAACTTTTAAAAGATTTTCCTCTAACGATCTTTTTAACTTTCATACTCTTTCAATTTTGAAAATAGGTTAGTTCTCGGTTTACAAAAGCTCATTGGAGGAAAATACTTTAAAATAGGTTATTACCGGCCAACAAGGCAAAGTTTAGATTATTAAAATCCAATTCCCGTATATACCTACCTCATTGATAACTCGTAAAGCCGTTTGCAAAACAATGTTGGCTCCACACGAGATTCCATAAAGGAAAACCCTAGAAAAATCAACATATTGTGTGATCCACGGGTCGCCATCCGGATCCGTGGATTGTGCTTTTACCCAATTTAAAGCATCCAATGCGTCGTCGTATTGGCCCGGGAGTTTGGTCTCCGGTGCTAGACGGTAGTTAACGGCGACGATAATAGCCGGAACCTCGTACGACAGTTTGTTCATGGATTCATGGTTCGTTGAACTTGATACTTGGAAGTTAATCCAACCACCACCATGGAAGTACATGACCAATGGCAATCTTACAATTTTGCTATCATTTGAGGGTATTTTCACTGGTCGGAAAATACGCACCCATGTGTTTTTGTTGGCGTCGAGTGTAACGTCCTTGGTTACGACCGTTTGACCGGGGAGGATGTCATCCTCCCCGGTAGCGGGAATTTGTGGGAATACAATTAGACGGGTAAGTGTGCCGTCTTGGTTTTTAACAAGCTTGAGATGTTCATATGGGTCGAATTTTGACATGTTTTTTTGTTGATTAGAACAAGATCAAGAACAAATTTTGAAGATGTTAAGGTTTTGATTTGTGTTTTGTTTTAGATGTGTTGTTTAATTGGGTTTGGTACAAGGTTTGTGAAGGGCTATGCTAAATTGTCGGACCATAAAAATTGTGCATCCTTTGTAAAAGTTTTACTACGTCTTTAGGAAAAATATAAAGAAAAAAAAATACAAATAAGTTGTAATGTAAGGAGTCAAAATGGTTTTTTTTTTTTTTTTTTTAATTCTATTTTATTTTAACAGATTGCAGTTGATGTATGCATTTTCGACATGTTTGTGGATCTAGATTATTTTAAATTTGTAATGGGTTAAATAAGTGATTTTTTTTAAAAGTATATTCAAATGCTTATAACCTATGTTATTGGTACAATGATACCAAAAAGATGCTTGCAATATTCTAAATTGTTTTGTTTGAAAATATATACATCACTAGGTTATATTGGAAGTTTTCCGGAATAAACAAATCTAATATGAAGTGACAAAATGTGTGTTACGATGTAGCATAGAAATTAATGTACTATAATATAAGAAAACAACAATTTTAATCATGTGAATAAGAATGAAAATGCATATTAAAGAGATAATATACGTTTGGATGAGGAGCAAACGCAGAAACAACTACTGCGGAGTGTGATTGAGAAGGTGGCCATGAAGGTGTAGCTTTTTAGAAATGACGGTTTTTGACATATTCTACTATGGATGAAAACAGATTTCCTATTTACAATCTCATATTTGCTTGATACACCTCAAGCTCGTGAGGCAACACCTACAAACAAAATACTAGTTACTTATTATCACCTAAGATACTTCATTAAGGAGTTCTAACACATTTAAAGGCAAACTAGAAGGGTGGCACCTTAAAAAAAATAGGATTTTCTAAATGGCAAACTAACCTATTTTCAAATCACTTAAGTCTGTGCTTTAGAGGATTTGAACACTCCACCTTTTAACATAAATGGTAGACACCTTACTAAAAAGAAGTTACTTTTGCCTCCTCATATATTAGTGTTTTTAGGAAGCTAGTTAGCAAAACAAACAAAAACTAGTTAAAAATAACTTTTTGGGTACTTTTCGAAGATATTTTAAAATTTATGCAACGCTTCTAGTCTTTCATACATTCGTAGACTCCACAGCTTGCCTAAGTATACCCCATTTCGCTGTTAGAACACCGAAAGCTCACTTGACATCTTTTCTTGTTGACTCTTACACCTTCTTGAATAGCTTTTCCTTCATATCGGTCAGATATCGAAACATATAGTCGCATTTAATGCAATTTTATTCTATGATGGGCATGTGATGCAACTGATGCGGTCCGATATTGCGTCCCATGCAATTGACTAGTATTTGAACAAACTAGACAATCAATAGCAACGTGTCAAAGGTTTTTAAATTTGACCATCAATTAAGCAATGGGTTTGAATATTTGAACAAATTAGACCAATGATCAAACTATTATCCATAATTAGTTCTCTATATTTTCTAATAATACACGCCTCACATACGTGATGTGCGTACCTATCACATAGGCTTTTGGGGTAAAACACATCTGATCACCTCGCGCCTTTTAAAACCAAACCTTTATTACATGAGTACAAAAGATGTGACAAAACAACAAGATGAAACATATTTCATTTATGAAGATGCAAATCTCAAACAATGGAAAACGCAGAAACTCTATCAACATCCAAACTAAAAAATGAGTACCGTAACTATGCAACAAGATTTACAAAAATATGAAAATCTGGAGAAGTTGAGATCCAATCCTACACTTTGAAAGTAATATTTCACTACCTCAACCGGACACGTGTGTAGGATCATGAATGGCATCCATGGTGCTATTGATGGTACCATCGTCACTCATTTTTTCTTTATTTCCAAGCATCTTCTTCTCTTCGGCTAACGCTGCATCTTGTTCTTTTTTAGTAAAGTGGTGATACTTTGCCTGCATATTCAAACCAACACTTAAATCTATCTTTCAAATCATCATCATCATCATACTCAGTTAATCCCACCAATAGCAAAAGCTAAGGTAGGGTCTGAGGAGGGTAAGATGTAGACAGCCTTACCTCTAACCCGTGGGAATAGAGAGGCTGCTTCTAGTGAGACCCCCGGCTCGATAGTGGTTTTGTATCAAGCCTTGGACATAAGGCACATAAACACTTAGCAACCAGGACAAACCCGATTGGTGCATGTAACCCCTTGTCTTTTAGCTATCAGTGTCACCACATGATGCATGATTAACCGTCCGTCATTTTTAACGTTATTTTCATGAAATTAGTAAAATAACGTTAATATTAGTGCAACTTTAATTTTGCCCCCCGATGACCACACATATATACATTATATGCGCATAGCCGTAAGGGGCGATAAATCTATCTTTCAAAGACATGTTTAAATGTTTACCAAGTATAAACACAATGGGTCAACCTACCAGCAACTTGCATAAAACAACATACTTTTGTTAATGGATCAAAAGTATGTTCCAAATAATGGGAATCGAACAAAAGAAGTTTGGTTGTACTACCCTTACTGGTCCATGACTTTGTTTTTGGCGACCACACTAAGACTTCCCACGAGGTTACCAAATATGCTTAACTATGGAGTTCTAAATGGATATTTTGTGCTTGTGACCCAAAAGACATCATGCATGGTAAGAGCGCTCTCTTTGACCCACGACCTCTCCTATCTTCAATGTTTGTTACATTGCTACTAATTAATCATCAATACTATTTTTAATATATGTACTTGTGTAGTCACCCAAGCATTGCACATTTGACTCAACGTATGAAATACTCATAAACACCAAAACTACTTTATTAAGGACAATTATGAAGTATAATTGAGGAAAGCTGTCAATGCAAAATGTTTCATTACTTACTTTGACTATGATATTTCCTCTATCCTTCTTATCTTTGATCTTGAGCATATCAAGTGAAGGCATTAGTCTCAAATCAATTTCTTTCTCAACATTAGGTTGAAGATCAACCAAAGGTAATTTTGCGATTCCCAATCTTTGGTCAGATCCAATGTCTTCATCAAAAACCTGTTATTCAAACATAGCATGATCACAAAATGATAGAAACTAAGAACTATGGGGGATGTAAGGATTAAACCTCAACAACTGCATATTGGGTCTCTTTGTCTTCCACAGTTAGAATAAACATTTGATCCCAAACAGGATTTAAGTTGTTCTCGATGACTTTTGTTTTAAATTTTTCTAATGGCCGAATGAATGCAACTGCGTAAGGATCAGACTTCCCCATCACTTCCATATTTTTCAAATGATTTGCTTTCACAATTGTTAACATGAGCTTCCCTTGTGGCTTTAGCTCTAAATCACTGCCTCATATAACAATATATATCACTAAAGTTTAGATATTGTCACAATTAGATAATGTTCTTACTAAAATCTAGAAATATGCGCGAAGAATGAACAATTATGGACAATTATGAAAATATAAATAAGTATACTATTTCGGATTGAAATTAACATGTAAACTCTTTTTTATTTTATTTTATTTATTATTATTTTTTAAACTGCAATTTGACTACATATATAAAATATTACTATTTTACTTAACATGTTCGATTATTACTAATTCAAAGCTCCTTGATAAAAGCTTATGCATGCTATTATAAATCCATTGTATAGCTTTTTGTGATCGATTGATATTACCTTGTATCGACAGGTACACCGCCAAGGGGAACAACAATCCTATGTGGCCATTGAAGCATATCGGTAATAATTGAAGTTACAGTATCCTATACACAATGACAAGTTATTAGCATTTTAATGATGTCAAAATGGTTTAACAAATTGTGATCTTGTAACAAAGAAAGCCTACTTCAATCATATCTGAAAGTCCAGGAATGGCTGTTAAGCTTCCTCCAATCGCCTTCACTGTATAATCAATTCTTGGCTTTGGCTGATACCACAAAACATCAATTTGGTTTTATTTGACCATAAAAACACTTCATGACTTTATATAATGATATCCTAATATTCATAGCAAAAAAGAGTATGAACAAAAAACACTACTTTGCAATAAGGAACCAATTTTAAAATAGAGTGTCTAGTATGTTGACTTTCTTCCTATTTGTATTCTTTCGTGGTTGACTTTTAAAACTAATGTACTTTGGGCTCGTATTTGGTCTTGCATTGTTAAAGGTATCATCTATCATCATTCTTATATCATCATTATTTGACTATGATGTCTTGTTGTGTTATGTTTAAATTTTTACAATTTGCCAAAGTTTAAATTTTTTTTTTTACATTCTCACAAGTATGATCTTTAAGTACATTAAAATAACATATGCAACGACTAAAAAGTTCTAATAAGTCTGTATAAAAGTGTTTAATTAACATCTTACAATAAGCGCAATGACTGATCCACATTTTGAACCATTGTCCTTGGTTATTCGCTGAACGTAAATCACTTTTCTAGTAAATTTTGCATGATATACAAAACTTTTGGCAAAAGTAAACATTTTGGACGAAAAGTGCCAATCACTTGGATGTTTTCGTTTAGCAGAAAATATATACATCCCTCACAATCATCACAAATGTGCCATCAAAGTTGTTGAATATACAATTAATATTCGAAGATTAAGCATCTAAAAGTAGTTTAATATGTATTACCTCAGAAAGTAATGCCACAACAACAGCAGAGATGCAAGGAATCTCCTCGCAAAGTTGAAATATAACACGAATAATAGTAAAAACTTGAAGGTCCTTTAGCTGCAACACATATTATGAACTTAATTTAAAAATGACTACAAAGATATCATAATAGTTGAATCAAATCTAACCTGAATAGGCAATGAGACCCCTGCTTCGATTCCTAAAACAATATCTGGATTACCACCCCATCTAAAATCTATGTCCATTGTTATCTGACCCTGCTTTTGGCTTTGAATGCGGATACCTGCTCATAATAAGTAACTTGAAAACTCAACTTTGACTATTAGCCAAACATTTTGACTAACATGCATGTAAAACTAGCTGTTGCAATGTTTATGTGTCCTATGGGGCTTTTGTATTGCTCATTAAAAATGTTTATCTACTTATCATTTTTTTTCCAAAATAATGGAATATTCATCTTCAAACTTCTATTTCAAAACAAATTCTTACAGTTGAGATTTGATAAGCATTCCAAATACCCTCAAAATAACTTAAAAGTTGTGGATGCATTATTTATAATACCTTCAATCTTTGGTGCAACATTTCCTAGAGATAGCTTGCTGAACTTTAAAGATGAAATTCCTGATGGACGATATTCTTCCAAGATTGGCTCAACCGATTCTTTTATTATTATAGTAGCAGCCTGCAAATAATATTTGAGACGACAACAACATAATAATAATAATGTAGATGATGAATAGCAAAGGTAGACAAAATTACTTCAGCTACATACGGCCACAACTTGCTGAGTTGTTTGTTCAACCATTTCACCTAGAAAATGACCAAAAAGTAATTATTGAGACAAATGTAAAATAATATAATGGGTCAACTGGTTATTAGTTATTTGATCCTATTTCTTCAAACTGTGATAATCAGTCATAAAATTCACAACCTGCTCGTAAACAGGAAAGGAAATCCACTCCGGATAGTTATCACCACAAAGTTTTTTCACATCTTCTCTATCAAGAGATCCAAGAAGCTTTATATCTGCTGCCTGTGGAAACAATAAAACATCTCAATTATAATAATTAAATTAACTAAAACTTTTATAGTCAATCTTTGATCACCACAATGGTAAATTTGTATAAGTACATGTACAATTTTGGAAAACAAAATCAACACAAGCACTAATATGTAACAATGACAGTAAAGGGGATGTTTGGTCTTTGTAAATGAACCAAACGTTCAGTGAGCCATTTGGTGAGTGGTGCGTTTGTTTGATAAACGAACGGACATGAGGAATTTTTTTGTTCGTATACTTTATGCAAACTAACATGAACACATGTCCCGTTAATTCATTTATGTTTGTGAATGTATGTTCATCTGCCCTCGTTTATGTCCTTAGTTATGTTTTTTTTATACATTCTAAATTCTTTGGCCCGTTACAGTTTAGTCTAGTTTATGAAATTAAAATATCATTGATTACAATTTAGTTTAATTTTCATTTAGGCACGACACATTGATGTTCACCTTTACTTTGAATTGGTGTTTGTTGGATAATGTATGTTCATCTCTATCCAGTTATGTTCATAAACTGCTTGTTTATACTATTAACAAATAAATATAAACGAACACGAATAAAAAAACCTCGTCCATTTAATTGTTCATGTTTGCTTGTTCGGTTAAAGTTAAACGAATTGAACGAACATGGACATGCCCCATTCGGGTTTGTTTGGTTCGTTTACAACATGTATGTGCATTCTCAGAGTAATGATGTCAAGTTTTTTAGTACATTTAAACACCCCCTAAATCTAAATCATCACTAGAATCTATAATATAACAAAATCTGTGATCATCACATATTCCTAAATGTCTAAAATGAAACAATTAATTTAAACATGATCAACGTAAACAAAACCTCAAATTGTTCATAACATCAACCAATCTTAATCATAATATGATCATTAATCTAATGCATTACCTTGGCAGCTCGATTTCTGCTTCGGTTCCTCATCATATAACGCCAACCCGCCATAACCAAAATCCCGAATAAAGCACCCATAAAGATCCCCGAAACGAATCCCATTTTCGATCAAACCCGAATGCCTGTAAAGACAAATCATAACAAATCAAGATTTGACTCAATGATCATAATGAGAGGGTGGTAAAGAGAATAAGGAGAGACTCACTATGTGTATTATTAATAAGTGTATGTGTGTTTTTTCGGTTTTTCGAATTTGAATCGTTTATGTTGTGGATCTTAGCATTAAATTCCTTGTTAATAAGTACACATGATGTTGTTGCTGGTGAAGAATAATATTGACATGGGGTAGCGTTTTGTTAAGAATAAAATGATGTGTGATTGAGAGGAAGAGATTTTGATGTTTATTTAGATGCAAAACAATGTTTTTGCATGCATGTAAATATACGTAAGGAACAAGTATGAGTACGGTTATCGGTAACGGTATTTTGGTACGGTACCCGTTTTGGTACCACTTTGTTATTTTTCTTTTTTATCACTTGTACGGGTATCAAGTAGGTAAATCATTACGAGTATCAATACTATACGGGTACCAAATTGATAAAATTGGTACGATTACCAATATGGTACATGTACCAAATAGGTAAAATTGATACGAATACCATAAATACCATAATACGAATTTAGAATATTATCAAATTCATTAGTATATAGAATTTGGTACCCGTACTATTTTAACCCATACCTATAACGATACCAAAAGTCCCAAATACCAAAATCAATAAAAGTGGGTACCGGTACCTATACCGAGTACCTAAATTCAGTACGAATACGGATACCGGTACCGGTATAGGTACGGTATAGGTATGGTATGAGTATGGGTATAGATTGTTGATGAAAAAATAGAATGGTCATCCCTATGTTAATGTTATTGAATTAATTATCTTTATTTCAAAAAAAAAAAATGAAAGGCACGAGATACTAAAAGAAACTTATTAAGTTAATAATATAATTATTTTTTAGACAGAACAAAATAGAATGTAGTTGAAATACTAGAAAAAATGGATATGTAGAGTCCAAAAGTTAAAAAATGCTAGTGGGATGGGAATCGAGTTCCATTCCTTAGGGGTGGATGGGTTGGGTCCAAAAGTAAGAAATCGTGGTTTATATATTATTTCAGTGTCGTCTTCAAGAATGACATTTTAATCGCACACTATAGCAGATTTGTGTGATACAAAAACAAAATAAACTTTATATATATCGAGGGTCGTCTCCAAGAAATATATAAATGTTTTAGGCCTCGCCTGTAAAAAAAATCAGGCCCATATAATTTAATCTCACTCACAAAACTTACGGTATTAATTAAGTATAACCTATTAAACTTCAATTCATTAGGCTTAATTTTGTTTGGTCTAGTTTTTTAAACAAATTGAACCTCTATCAAAGTACTAAAAATAATAGTTCAAATATATGAATATTTCTTAAAAAAATAGATACATATAATATATATATATAATTAAAAAAACGTTTGGGCCCTTGGGGATGTCGGGCGTGGGGCTGTCGCCCTCCTTGCGCATCCTCATCACCGGGCTTGTATAACACTAAGTTATACACCCGGGTATTACATGGAGTTGTGTAAGAAAAAATTAAAGTACAATAATGTGTGTAAAAATTTACAATAATTGTGTATAATAAAAACTATATAGTTCAAGATTATAGACAGATGTGTTACACAGGTTAAATAATGAATAGGACATAATTTGTAAATCAAGAGCATTAGCTACACTCTCAACCATCAGGAGTATTGTTACTTGTGTGACAGATGAGAATAAAACATAAGAGAACCAGTTATGTGGAAAACTTTCTGTGTGTAATGTATAACAATTTTTATTTTTAAGTAGGTGTTGCACAATGAATAATACTATCAAAAGTAAACCATAGTCATCAGTCACGGGTCGGGTCGGTCTCAATCCAATGAAACCCCGACTAACCTGACATGATTATACTTGTTTGACCGATTTATAGAATACCTTGAACCTTAAATCAATTTAAAAAAAAACACATAATCAATAACCGAACCAAAACATAACCAGCTCTCTTCCAGTTTGGTTCAATGCTAGTTTGGTTCTTTGGTTTCGTCGCGTTGTTCAACCTGGATATCATGTATTATTGGGTCTACTACATTTACCATATTTATTGAAGACATAATTTATACTTTTGATAACTGTTTACAATCTTACATGATAGCTCCAAGCATCAATGCCATGTTACATTACCGACACACTGAAAAAACTATACAACGCGTCTTGATCATTCTCTCGCTTTATTGCTTTCGGCTTTCACCTTTAAGCATAAAACAAGATGAAACCCAACATCAAAGTGCTTTACGAGTGCAGAGTAGTTTGTTTGAACCGATCTGATCATGCAGATATTCTTGGAAATGCAAGAAGATGAAGACCTCCGTCGATGTGAAGAGTAAACATGGTTCGATAAGTCACTCTTCTTGATTCATCGGCCAATTTAAACATGAAGAAATGTAGAAGAGCAATCGACACTATCTTCATCTGACGGTAAGCAAAGTCCTTCCCCAAGCAAATCCTTGGACCCGCCTGCAAAGTTGGTTTGTTAGAGCAACCACTATTCTAACCTTGTTAAAGGTTATAAAACTGTCATGTCATAGACCCCTACACCTTTACATTTCATAAACCTATCTTCACTATGCATAAACATTTCAAAGGGTTACAGTTGATTATTGTACACCCATCCTAGACAGAAAAAGTTCAAAGACGTGATCTTTTATCACGCCATGTCATCATAACCTCACACTATTATCGCTTTATTTCTTTATAAACCTTTTGATATACTGATAAACTTGTGTTTTTTCACTTTGAGAGTACAAATGAAATGACTTTCTAACTTCATAATCGACCTAAATTCATAATTTGTTCAAGGAAATGTGATGTTTATCGAAATTCATAACAACTGCCATAACTATAAAAATAATAACAATAATACAAAAAAAAAAAAAAAAAACTTGTGTTGTAGATTTATAAGGTGACCCATCTTGAATCAAGTTGCTTTGACTTAAAAGTCAAATAATTAAGTAAAGAGAAATAACAAAAGACATTGACTTACATGAAATGCTATGAATTTGAAAGGAGATTCAGGCTGAAAAACTCCATTATCATTAAGCCATCTTTCAGGTTTGAAATCATATGCATCATCTCCCCAGATGTATGGCATTCTTCCCATCGCGTACGAAATATAGTACACACCGTCCCCTTTTTTCAACTTGAATCCATCCGGAAGAATGTCATCCGCGTCAGCAACTCTTCCATCCTAGCATTTACAAAAGAAATAAGTACACATAAACCATCAAAACATTATACATTTGCAGAAGGAGTAATGGAAATAAATAATCCTAACTATTGACTATTGGCCAATAACAATCCCAACTACGAAAATAACCACTAGCGGTCCCAACTTTCGACATATTGGCCACCATTCGTTAGTGTGATGCTGACGTGGCATGCCACATAAGATGCCACGTAGGATCATTTTTGCCACCTAGGATTTTTTAACGAAAAAATGCCAATTAAAATGGTATTTTTGCATCAACATTTCCCACATTTGTCCAAAATCATGAATCTTTTTTATCGAACGTTAGCATTGTTTTACCATTTTCACAAGAAATAATATAGATTTGAAACTTTGTAGTTACCACAGGGACTGCAGGGTATAGTCTCAAAGTTTCAGTCAAAGCTGCATGAAGATAATGCATTTTCTCAAGTACTTGATCATCTATTTTGTTCACAAAATCTTCGATACTCGATCCCTTTTCTTGTTGTCCCACAACCTTTTCGATTTCTGAAACAACTTTATCCTGAACGAGCGGATTCTTGCAAAGCATGTAGAAGAACCATGAAAGCGTATTTGCACTAGAATCTTTTCCAGCTAAAATGAAGTTCAGGATTATATCCATTAGATACCGATCATTCATCGCTGCATCCTTCTTGCTCTCTATCAGAAATCTTGAAAGTATGTCCTCTCTCTCGTTCTTGAGATCAACGAAATTGTTAATAGGGATAATTGCACAAATAAACATTTGACCAAAGTAATTTGCAAAAATAAACATAGGATGCATCTAAAAACAGGGACGAGACACTCTTTGCGTCTACCAATCAGACGATTACACGTGTAAAGCCTTCAGACACCTTAATTTTTAAGGTCTGTGCGTCTAAACTTTAGACGCGAAAAAGGATTGCGTCTAAAGAACAGACTCTTAAATTAAAGAATCTAAAAATTAAAGAGATTTTTTAGACTCTTTAATTTAAGAGTCTGTTCTTTAGACGCAATCCATTTTCGCGTCTAAAGATTAGACGCAGGGACCTTAAAAATTAAGGCGTCTGAAGGCTTTACACGTGCCTCGTCCCTGTTGTTTAGACGCAAAGAGTGTCTCGTCCCTGTTGTTTAGACGCATACTATGTTTATTTTTGCAAATGACTTTGGTCAAGTATTTATTTGTGCAATTATCCGTTGTTATTAACTTATAGTCTAAGTTAGAATGGTAAACGAAAAATGTCAACCGGATAAAATAAAACTCACACAATGTTGGTTTGTTTCAAGTTGTTCTCTTCTCTTGCTGATTAAACTGAGAACAAAATTATTTATTAATCTGATGTTCTTTCTTAGATTAGCTTCACAACCGATGTTAAGAAAGCGTTTGAGCTTCCATATGGGATCTACATAGCGCCAGTATGTTAATGCGTTTGAGTCATCAAAAGCGTTGATGAATGCGCTCCCTTCTTTGCTAGATCCTTCAAGGCAATTCAAATCCACTCCGAACCCAACTTTGAATATTGAATCCAAAGCGGATTGCATAAGCAAATTCTGCGGTTTTGGACAAAAAATGATCTTAACTTAGCATTGTTATTTGTGGCATTATCTCATTCTATGAATTGTGGGCAACTTTATAATCAAGATAAATCATAACCATAATTGACCCATTCATAAGCAAACGGGTCAAAACTGCCACCTGGCCTACCTCTACTCGCTAATAACAGTTAGACTGTCCATTGTGAGCCGCAAGCGACCACCGGCGCGAGCAAGGTTTCAGTCCGGTGCTCACCTCCAGCCACAACAGCCCTGGTGCAAGCACACGTGAAGATCCCAGCGCGAGCACGTGCGATGGTGCTCGCGTGTGTTACAAGGACAAATTGAGCACAGGTCGTGCCAGTGCTCACCCCTAGCCACAACGGGGTCAAGTGAGCACATGCGATGAGGTTGATTGAGAGTGAAGTCGGTGGCTCGCATTTGGTCGCTCGCCTCCCACAACGGATGGTCTTATATAACACAAAATTGAATGTAAGAGCATAGTGGTAGTGAGATTATATGGTATGTGTTCAACTTCAAAGGAAACCTTTGTACATCTATATGCTGCTCAATTATAACATACAGATTTTCTATTAATATTCATGTGACCAAGATCAAAGATCACACTAATAAAAGTTATAGTAAGCTAAAAAGGCTAGATCTTAAAGGATCATGACACACTTACTTGTACATCAAAATCTTTACTCGCCTCGGAGAACTTAGAAACAACTCCAACCAATTTAACCGCGTTTTTTCTGAATACTGAACAGCTAAAATCTCTCAAAACTCTAGTTGAGAACTCAAAGCTTGCAAGCTTTCTCTGCTGTTTCCACATAACACCGTCAACAGCAAAGATCCCGTTGCCAAATAAGTCTGTAATAATATCTTTGTTACTCTCTCCTTTCGAGTAGTTATCAAAGTTGGTTTTAAGTATGTGCTCAATGTTTCGAGTATCAGTAGTGTATAATTCAGATTGATCAGGGGCAAGAAGCCGGAAAGTAGGGTGTTTGAGAGCAACATCTGTATGATAGTCATGAAGTTTACTAAAGTAGAAGAGTTGATCAAAAACAGTTCCAACAACCGGGGCGTGTTGTGGACTTTTTATTGATTTTCCAATGAAAATCTTTAGTATGAGCGATAAAATGGCTAGGACGATTAATAGTAGCGTTGTAGCTATAAAGGTGAAGATGATATGCAGAAGGTCCATTTTGGATAGGAATAAAAGAATGACTATATAGTCATATACTGCATATGCAATATATATGCAGATTAGAGAGAAGTTTGTAAGATGTGTGCATTTGGATGACATTGAATCTGTCTTTTTCATTTGAATATTTTAATACATACGACATAAAGATGTTACTCGTCGTCATCTGAACTCAGGGGCGGACCTAGCTTGAAGCTAGGTTCCGCGTCCGTTGCTACTCAACTTTGCACGCGTAGTGGAAAATTAGTGTTTTTTTTACGATATTTGGAAAACGTTACTACTAAAATGAAAAAAATGAAAAACGTTACTACTGTAATTAATTTCTAGATCCGTCACTGTCTGAACTCATCGATGAATGCTAATATTCTAACATGGATGAAAGTAAATGGCTGAACCAAATAAATATTGTGTATAATGTTCTTTTATTTCATGCTGTTTACAACTATGTATCCAAAGTAAAAGACGAGCAGTGACGCCACATATGTGTCGTCTTTCAAGACTTGCGAATGTGGAAAAACAAGAACAAGAAGCAAACTTATGATTTCTATGTATATTAAAATCTGAATCATTATCAAAGGATGCAGGTCAGGATATTCTTCTGCAGAACATATATAAAGAAGACAAATATGTGGGTTGAGTTTACAATAACTTTAATAAGTGTTTCATCTGTTTGTGATTATTATACATGTTTATAGCTTGGTGAATGCAATGTTTGACTTGAGTGTAAGTTCAATGGAAATAGTCAATATTACTCAGACATCTAGTAATAACAAATGAGAATAAACTTATAAATTAAAAGATAGTTTAACAAATAATGTCATAATCATAATTGACTTTGAAAATGACAACTTTTATATAACTTATGAATCATGATCAATGACTATGAGGTGTTTTAATATACTGAAAAGTGGAAACCTCAATGATCAGTTTTGCAGTGATGAGAAAATCCTATTCTGACTCTCGTTTTTAGGCGAAAAATAACAAGCCTAATATAGAGAGAAACTAATGCAGGAAATTTGGAGAAAGCTTTTAGTGATTAAATCAGAGCTTTAATTGGTGCGATTCGGGTCCAACAGATGTGCCAAACCACCTATGTATGTTTGCCACATGATCCGGCTCCTCGACACATTTCCTTCCGCTGGTTATTGACCCATAACTTCGTTTGTAGCCTAACTTCGGCCTTTTCAAAGTTGGCCAATTTCTGTCCTGTTTTTCCATGTCTAGTTTGGATCAGCTCCTTAAAAACATAAAATAGATTGTGAAGATGAATAAAAGGTCAGACAAATAACCTCTTATGCATATGCATAAGAGATTCATTAAAGGAAAGAAGAGAAACGAAAGGAGTTTAGGAGGGAAAGGAAAGGAGGGGGTGTGATTTTACTTCGTGTTCCCGAGTTTCATTAAAGGAAAGGAAAGGAAAAGAAAATAAACGTCTTATGTGTTCCCGAGTTTCATTAAAGGAAAGGAAAGGAAAAGAAAATACACAGTTTTACTATTATACCCTTTTGCATTTTGCTTCACAACTTGCATACACTTTCCACCTAAAAAATCTGCACTTTTTTACTGCATTTGGAGTGCAAAAAACTGCACTTTTTTACTGCATTTGGAGTGCAAAAAACTGCACTTTTTTACTGCATTAAGAGTGCAAAAAACTGCATTTTTTTACTGCATTTGGAGTGCAAAAAACAGCACTTTTTTACTGCATTTGGAGTGCAAAAAACTGCACTTTTTTACCGCATTTGGATGCAAAAAACTGCACTTTGGTTATCTGCATGCAAAGATAACTAATTCAACCACCTGTAGTTATGTAGGTCATGAACAAACAAGCAAAAGCCAAAAAAAAATACCACTTTAACCATTAGATTCCTTTTCGGAAAAAGAAATCTTTATACCAACAATTGCTTTCAAGATCGATGAACAAAAGTCAAATACGCAAGAAAAAAATAAAAATGTCATAAACGTACTAAGTTGTGAAACAAGGAAAGCGTTAGTAGATAAATGCATCCTTAACTCGCTTAATTATTTAAACCAATCATACCTTTCAGCATAGTCAACCGTATTTGAGGACGACAAGTAAATAATGATCTTGCTTTTGCTTGATTCTCTGACAAATAATTGAAAGCCAACTGTAGTTCATGAGTTTCCAAACCCATCGGCTCCAATTCACTATAGATTTCCTCACCTGTGTACTCGCGATGATAAACTCTTTCTAGTATATTGTTACTCTCCTGAATAATTTTATTGCCATCTATAATTGCATTAGCCACGCTGCCAACACTATTCATAATCACAGAGGCTAAATCTTCATCTTGTTGCTCAACTTTTCTTTTTCTACTCTTACATTTCTTAGCACTTGAAGACTGCTCAAGTTGAGAAGACGAAGGATACACCACCTGAATATCATCATCGATAATGTTTTGACTCTCCAACATTACATCATTGGCAGCTAAAAAGTCATCTTCTGGAATGCTTTCTATGTTAATGTTATCAGTCTTCTGCATTCGGGCATTTCTTTCCTTTGCAGTTTCAGCTTGTGCACCCGATGCCCTATTCCTTGCAAATAGTTCTAGCATTTCATTATAGTTTGATATTTTCTTCGTCTTCAATGTTGCAGCATCAGGCTTTGACTATTAAACAAAATGAAGATAGCTAGTAATATGAATTATAATCTAAATACTCAAGTAAATACTTAAAGCACTTACAGCTATTAATTTATCCCAGACATCATCCTCAGCTTCAATTAATTGAGTGTTTGAATTCCATGAGAACCCACTCAGTGACGTTCCGCGAAACATATCATACCATTGCGAAAAACTAGCTTTCATCGTTTTTAACCGATTCTTCAAATGGTTTTTGGTAAAATCCATTCCAAGCTTTGTGCTTAGCTCCTCAACCATATTGATGTATGCTTGTGTAGTAAAAGTACCATTGATCCTATTGCCGTTATCCTGTTGAGTTATCATGGATTGTACGAATGCATTATCCATTTGTTCCTGTGAAACAATTGAAATCTAGAAAAGCTTTTGTTTGTATTGCTTGAATGAAAAACAAACTACAAAAGGCAAAGAACTCGACCATTAAATAGAAAAAATACAATATGCTTTTAAAAGGAAATGTGCAAGCTGGAGGGCCCTTGATTGACTCCAACGGCTACTGTCCAAGATGAGTAAATAATGAATATTTGATATCTTATTTTTCTAACACCCCCCCTCAAGTTGAGTAGTGGGATTCCCGATACTTAACTTGTGAAGACACTCACTGAAGATCCTTCCGTTAACGGCTTTTGTTAATATATCTGCTAGTTGGTCTTCTGAACGAACAAATGGGAGAACTATAATTCCTGTTTCGAGTTTTTCTTTGATGAAGTGCCTATCAACCTCTACATGTTTAGTGCGATCGTGTTGAACAGGATTTTCTGAAATTTGTATTGCAGCTTCGTTGTCACACATAATAGCACTAGATTCGGGTTGAGGGAACCCCTCAATCAAAAGCTTGCGTATCCAGAGAACTTTGGCTAGGCCGCGTGCAATCCCTCGAAATTCTGCCTCGGCACTTGATAGGGCTACAACTTTTTGTTTCTTGCTTTTCCAAGTAACTAGATTTCCTCCGACCAGGGTAAAGTATCCTGACGTTGATCTTCGATCTCCTTTGTCTCCTGCCCAGTCTGCATCTGTGTACGCTTCGATTCTAAGGTGGTTGTTTGGTTGAAACAGAATCCCATGGCATGTCGTACCTTTGAGATACCGTAAGATCCTCCATACTGCATCCATGTGAGCTGCCTGAGGTTGATGCATGAACTGACTCACTACTCCAACTGCGTATGCAATGTCAGGGCGAGTATGTGAGAGGTATATAAGTTTGCCCACCAACCATTGGTATCTCTCTTTGTCCGCTAATTTTGCCCCTTCTTCCATATAGAGTTTCTGATTAGTCATCATTGGAGTGTCGGCTGGCTTGCAATCGATCATTCCTGTCTCAGCAAGAAGATCAAGAATATATTTCTTCTGGAAAATAAAGATTCCTTGTTTAGACCTTAGTACCTCAATTCCAAGAAAGTACTTAAGCCTTCCCAAGTCTTTCATCTCAAATTCGGTGAACAAGTTAGTCTTTAACTTCTCCATTTCTTCTACGTCGTTCCCTGTAATAATCATATCATCAACATATATAATCAAACAAGTCACAAGTTTACCTCTTCGTTTAAGGAATAGGGTATGGTCAGAGTTGCTTTGTCGAAAACCATATCCCTTCATTGCCATGGTAAATCTGCCAAACCAAGCTCGAGGGGATTGCTTAAGCCCGTAAAGAGTCCTTTTTAACCGACATACTTCCTTAGTTTTGAAGTTTTCCATGAAACCGGGGGGAGCTTCCATGTACACTTCTTCTTTCAGTTCTCCATGTAGGAAAGCGTTCTTAACATCAAACTGATGAAGAGGCCATCCTTCATTTACAGCAATAGAAAAGAGTACACGGATCGTATCAATTTTGGCTACCGGGGAGAATGTCTCTGAGTAGTCAATCCCATATGTTTGAGTATATCCCTTGGCTACTAGCCGAGCTTTATATCTTTCGATTGTTCCATCTGGTTTGCGTTTGATTGTAAATACCCAACGACAGCCTACTGGTTTCTTTCCTGGGGGAAGAACACTTTTCTCCCAAGTTTCATTCTTTATAAGTGCCTCCATTTCTGTTTCCATAGCATCTTTCCAATTTTTTGAATTCAACGCTTTTTCCACAGAGTTTGGAAGTTGTTCATCGTATAGGGAAGCAGTGAAAGCTTTGGCTTCTTTAGATAAATTTCCGTTGGCAATGTTCGTTACTGGATATCTAGAGGACCTTGCTTCTTTTTCAGGGGAATATCGTTTTGGTGGGATCCCTCTATTAACTCTTGGAGGTAAAACATATCTTTCAGTTGTCTTGTTTGGTACACCATGTTCTTCTTGTATTGGTTCCGTCTCCTGCATAGGCTCAATAATAATACTAGGGGAATCTTGGTTAGATATGTCAATATTTTGGGTATCCTCCTGCGTGTGAGAGTGACTAGCCTCATTAACTGGACTGGGAGGATCTTGGTTAGTAGCACTGACGGTTGGATCATTTGATTGAGAGGAAGTAAGTGACTCATCTTGGGTATTGTGATCAGCTTCGTGGGTTGGATTATATTGAGTATTGTGATTAACGTCTTCTGCAATGGGGTCCACTTTAACCAACTCAGTGTGTCAACATACTCCTTCTCCCCCTGACCACTGTGTTGGGAAGTATAGAAGAATTCTGTTTCAAGGAAGTCACAATCTAGGGTAGTATACATATGCCGACGTTTAGGGCTATAGCACCGGTATCCCTTTTGGTCGATACCATAGCCTACAAAGACGCACTTCTCTGCACATGGGCCAAGTTTTCCCCGATCATGTTTTGGAATGTGAGGAAAGACAGAGCATCCAAAAACCCGTGGTGTTAACGTAAGGGGTGGGGGAATTTTGGTAAACTTGGATAGGGTTTGGATAGGAGTTTTTAAATTAAGAGCTTTGGTAGGAAGACGATTGATTAAATAAGTGGCGGTCGCAACAGCTTCAGGCCAAAAAGATGTAGGAACGTGAGATTCAATTAAAAGGGCTCGGGTTATTTCTAAGAGAATACGATTTTTTCGTTCAACTGTGCCATTTTGTTCAGGAGTGTGTGGGCATGTTTTTTGGTGAATAATTCCTTTGCTTTGATAGAATTGTTTCATGGAGTCATTTATATTCTCCTCCATTGTCTGATTGAAGGATTTGAATGTTGGTTTTAAATTGTGTTTGTATCAGGTTATAAAATATAGTAAATTTATCAAAAACCTCATTTTTGTGTTTTAAAAAATAAATCCACGTCATTCGAGTGCAATCATCAATAAAAATAACAAAATACCGAAAATTTTGTCCCCCGCACTACAACAAAAATGACTTTTAAGGACCTTTTGTGTGGGACGCTTGTAAAATAGGGTCCTAAAAACTATTTAATAGGACGAATGAACTTTTGGGGTCCTTTTATAACATACGCTACTAAACCGGTGTCCTAAAAACGTATTTAATAGGATGGATGATTTTTTGGGGTCCTATTATCGTATAATTTAATAAAACATTTAAGATGTAGATCCTAATAAAGTAATTTATAAGATATTTTGTTGTTGGTGTCCCATTATGTGGTAATCTAATAGGACACTTGATCACTAGGGGTCCTATTATAATATAACTTAATATGACACCTTGTACTTAAGTCATAAATGTTCCATGTTATAGGACCCTTTTCTAGTCAAAGTCATATTAGAACATAACTTAACAGGACACTTGACACATTGGTCTTATACCTTTAACCTTTATAGGACACTTAATGATCGTGGAGTTATCATAATACACCGTAATAGGGCACATGATATTTGAGTCATAAAACATCAGTTAATATATATATATATATATATATATATATATATATATATATATATATTATTCTTGCAATGATACTAATCCGTTAACATTAATATCCCACGAGTGAAGAATACGTTTTTGCACGTTATTTACAATTAGTATATGTTTTTTTCTTTGCATTATAATAATTAAAAACAATATTTTTTTTTTTTTTTTAAGCAAAGATAAATATTATAATCGATACCAACAAGAATTACAAGTCAGGCGCGGGTAAACGGGCAACAAGCTGCGCCGCAACCCCTTTTTGGATAGTAAAGCCTACTCTATTAAATATAAAGCTTGTGTCCTTGGCCGCAGGAGAGTTACTCTGCACCACCTTTTGCACTCGATCTAAAAACTGGATTGCTTCGGGAGCAAGGCCCCCAAATGTGTCAAAAGCGAAGGGCACAAAGACGTGTTGGTTTTCAAGACAAGCAGCTTTATGTTTGTCAACTTTCTTGGATTCAGCTTTTAAGACTGCCTGCCCTGCCACAAACCCCGAATCCCGAAGTCCCACCAAAGGAGACACCCCTGTGAGATCAACGCACGCGTGCTTGCCCTGCGCCCACCCAAACACAAGGACATCCGCTGGTCTTAGGGTGGACCGCCCCTCAAGTGGATCCGTCAAAAAATTAACCGGGGCCTCTTTCCTGGCTGAAATCCCTGCTCTTCGTAAGACGTCCCATAAGACATCCCTGACCAGATCATGTCTGTATTTAAATCCTGGCAGCTCCTTACAGTGAAGGGCATGCTCCCCAAATTTATCTAAACAAGCCTTTTTGCAAACTGGACACGGCTCATCAACTGGGAACATGGGAATCATAAGTCTATACTTAAGGATAGCCCGGTATTCAACAGCCGACATGTGTTGCCCAAGCCCATCGATGGGAAGGACAGTCAAGAAATCTTGGGCATGCGCTCCTTTAAGGCATTCAAACACGGCTTTCTAGCGCGGGGACATGGCAAACTTTTCTCCCATTGTCTGAAGGGTTTTACCGGTAAAAGCACTCGCCAAAATTTTTTGAGGTTTTTTGGGGGCGGTGTCCTTATCCATAAACCCGCCCAAATCAAAGTCCGGGAGAGAGCTGCGAATGTTGTCCAATGCAAGCTCATAATCCAGGTCCATCCCCACTAACCCGCTATTCCTTAAGATGTGGTCTTGAAGGTCCCAGGACTGCACCCGAGAGGCCACAAAAGCATAGGCCGACACGTCCTCCGCCGAACTAAGACCAAGCCCTCCCAACCGAATCGGCAAGGACGCCAACCGCCATTGAAAATCCCCAAAGAACGCCCCTCCACAAACCACAATATCTTCCGCCGCTTCTCGAATGCCTTTGTCAAAAATGGTTATAGCCTCATTGGCCATGACCGGTGGACATGTCCGAAGGCCAAACAACAGTTTGGCAACGCCCATACATGAACGAAGCAACAAAAGTTCACTTTGGGGGTCCCTCAACTTCTGCAGAGAGAGCATTAGTTCTGTTGCCTTCTTAGCCCTTTTAACTACCAAAGAGCTAATATACCCCTCATCCCGACTAACGGCCCCTCCTAGGAGCTTAACACCTCCCTCTGGTCTCCCTATCTCGCTAGGAAATAAACCAGGCTTCTCTTGCGCTCTGTTACCCGATAGCCAAAAAACTTCAGATTTCTTAATATTAAGCGTGAGACCCAAATTCGGTCCCTCAGCTCGGATGATATCAAAAGCCTTGGCCACTTCCTTGGCCTCTCCAATAATTGTACCATCATCCAGGTACCAAGCATGAAATGGGAGGGAACAACGCTCCTCTCCTCCAGGTACCAAGCATGAATGAAATTGGCGGCCAAATGTGTTCCATTTCTTGCATCCAAAATTTTGAATCCCTCCCACTCATCCCCAAACATCCATAATTCCGCCTCTTCTTTTAATTTGCAGAGAGAGAACAATGAGAGAGAGAGATGTGTTTCAATCGGTAACAAAAAATTAGGGCTTTTTTCGCTTCACTCTCTCGACATGGCATCGTCGTTAATTGTGATCAAGGATCGTCGTTGACGATTTTTATCGTTTAATTTTGCTTATTTATCTATCGATTTTGATGATTATTTGGCTTTTTGTGTATGATTATACAGAATAGTGATTTGAAAATAAGAATATTGGGTGTTGAACTGTAGCAACGGTTAAGGTTGTTGAGCTACTTTTGATTATGCTAAAACCTAATTTCTTTTGTTATGTGTCATCTATTGTTTGCCACTAACTAATGTTCATTTGATGTGTTTAGTGTACATTTTATTGAGGCTTATAACCAATTATTTTTTGAATCTAAGAATTTCAGGTGTATTGAAAAGTGGAGTTAACAACAAAGTCTCTGTTTCCTGGTGTCATTGAAACCAGTCTTTGGGTATTGCATTCTTGTGCCATTACAACCAGACTTTTACGTCATCACAAGTTTCTTAAGGGTAAACATTGGATCCTTGTAATTTAATCTCTACTGTTGACACTTTTTTGTTAATTATAATTCTTTAATCATGTGTAATGAAACAGGTTGGTAAATACATCTTGAAAACTAACCCACATGTTTGTGTTAGACAATTGAATTTTTGTTTCTGAACCTAACATTTCATGAAATTGACACTTTGGATCCTTTTGATGAAAGAAGCACTAGCCACAGCCTCCAGTCGATGGGGTTTAGGCTTGTTGCAAATTAGTGAGTTATTCTGGTACGTTGTTTTAAGTTAATCTTGATTTGCTTGTATAAATCACCATCTAGAGTCAATTCTGATCTTTCCGGGTGGTAATGAGGGTGTGCACCATGTACAGCGAATCAACTTTTGGGAATCTTCATCCAGCGATTCCACAAAAGTTAAGAATGAGTGTTGTACGGCGGCGGTGGTTGTGTGAGCTTAGGCGGTGAGACTGGTGGCGACTACACGTCTAGATGAGCAACTTGTAGATGGCCGACGAGTTCATATGGTTGAATTCAAAATTTTCTAGCGATTGAGGTATGTACATCAATTTCTCCGGCAAATGTGTCATTCTTGCTTCAATAAGAGTATGTTGGTTGCTTAGAGTGCTAATTAAACCATTGTCTTGTTATGTTTTTTGTTTCATTGTTGTTATCTAATCTGGCCATTTAGCTTTTGAGTTTTTGTAAAGTGTGACGATTTTGCAATTTTCCCTCTTTTTTTTGCCGTATGTTTGCCTTCTTAATCTTACTATGTGCTTCTATGATACGATCCACACATTTAAGTTTGGAGCAGTTAAAGGCATTAAGATATATGATATACCATTTGTATTTCACTAATTTTTTGGAGCACTCAACGTGTCAAACATTCCAGATCTAGTCAATGCGGATTTTAAGATGAGTATGTGTCGGTTCGCGAACTAGTCTCGGAAGGTATGACGCGCGCTCGTGTTTTCTTTTCGGTTGAGTTAATTGGTGTACATTATTATATTTATATATAAGTGCATTCTAAACATAAACGTTAATTGCGTACGCGTACGTAATGAACCGAACCGACTTGTATTTTACCTAGAGTAATAATGAGTCGTTAAATAGAAAGATTTATAGATATATAAATATGCTTTTGTTTTTACATTAGTTTTATTTGTTATCTGCTTCTGGTTTTTACATTAGTTTTATTTGTATGAAGTCGTTAGCATGATTTTGCTAATTGATTAAAAATATGAGTTTTGTTAGGCTGAGTATGTTTGTAATTTGGATACTTTGTTAGACTATGGAATATGTAGAAGCTGTGAAATAGATGTAGATTTTAACTTGTAGACTAATCCTAAAAATGATTGTAAGTTGGTGATTAAATAATGGTTACATTGGGCTACACTATAAAATAATAATGTCTATTGATATTTTTTTTTCATATTAGTCTTTTCTATAAAACTATGCTAGTGTAAAACTTTATTAATCTTTTTTTGTGAAATGTTACTTGCCCTATTGTGACTAGAGTTTGATAAATATTTGTTGAAAACTAAAATCTAGGTCAAATATGAAGTTTTCCTCAAAAGCATTCTAAACTCTACCGAGACTGTAACAAGAGGATGGGTGAAGAGCTTGAACCCAAATGAACTAGTTGTTGGTAAAGAGATTGGACCAGAATGGTGTGAGGTAAACGTTCAAGTACCAATAAAATAGATGAAAAGTTGGTGAGACCATATGGGTTATTTTCCACAATTCAAGTTTGTATTGGTGCATTCATCGTATGGTCTTGTCCTTTCACCTCGGTATGTATTTGTTAACTTGTAATATGAATAATTTTAATAATTTGGAACTGAATGCTTATACATGGATGGTTATTTGTCCGTAGATGGTTTATTTGTAAAACTTGTGATACGAGTACTTTTAATAATCTGGACTTAATACTTATACATGGATGGTTTATTTGTAGGTAGTCCTTGAGGATTGAGGACGCATGATGACTCAGGATTCTATGCTGCTTGTTCTTTCATTGCTTTTAATTTCATTGTTAAATGTTACAAGAATTTAAGTTAGATAATGCTATAACGTATTTATATTTATTGTTTTTGTTATGAATATGCTTATTTGAAATATAATAAAATTTTATTTCTATCATCAGTTAATGTTATATACACAATAACTATTAGGATTTTATATGTTGATGGTCTATTTATTGTATAATAAAAATCATTATTTGGATGTCAATAACCATATCGTAAAATTGTGTGACATTATGCGACCATAAAATTGGTTT
The DNA here is from genome assembly GCA_032199755.1 of Ambrosia artemisiifolia. NCBI lineage: Eukaryota > Viridiplantae > Streptophyta > Magnoliopsida > Asterales > Asteraceae > Ambrosia > Ambrosia artemisiifolia. The sequence goes on along the minus strand of CM063527.1, from coordinate 45,672,196 downwards.
CATAATCTTATTTGGGATATTAGGACCCTTTTCTTGGTACTAAAGTACCTATAATGTTACATCATAAGAGTCCTATAAATTAATATTTAAGGACGCTCGTATGTGTACTAAAAGATTAAAAGTAGGTAAACACATGTTAAAACATTGTAAAAGTGTCCTAATATGTGTTTATATGGAGTTTTCTGGGTTGTTCATAGACATATTATGCGACCATAAAATTGGTTTCATAATCTTATTTAAGATATTAGGACGCTTTTTAAGTTTCGGGCTTATTCCGACCCCTTTACATGAAACGCTTTTAAAGTTGGTCCTATTAAATAAAAGGTCCTATAAAATAACATTTTAGGACGCTTTTGTGCGTGCTAAAAACCCATTTTTGTTGTAGTGGCGGGTCCCCAAACATCTGAATGAATAAGAGAGAATGGAGAATCAACTCTTGTGTTATTTAGTTTATAGGTCTGTCTATGGCTTTTAGCTAAAACACAAGTAAATCTGCCAAACACAAGTAAGAGAGAATGTAGAGGTTGGTTTTAAGAAGGTTAGTGATCTGCAAAGCCAGATCATTATCGATTGAATCTGACATGGTTGTCTTCGGTTGTGGTTTTGAAAGGGTAGATGATGAGCGGGTCGATTCTAGGACCGTATACACCGCTCTGATACCATGTGAAACAATTGAAATCTAGAAAAGCTTTTGTTTGTATTGCTTGAATGAAAAACAAACTACAAAAGGCAAAGAACTCGACCATTAAATAGAAAAAATACAATATGCTTTTAAAAGGAAATGTGCAAGCTGGAGGGCCCTTGATTGACTCCAACGGCTACTGTCCAAGATGAGTAAATAATGAATATTTGATATCTTATTTTTCTAACAGTTCCGTCCACTTTAGTTGTAAACCTTTTCCGGTGGCCTCGTGTTTGCTCATGATAAATTTCTACATGGTGCATAAATAAAATTCACATGTGTAAATATGTAAATGGTTGTTTATAATAAATAGAACAAGTATATGCAAACGCAAATAAAAAAAGAACCAAATCACTATTTATTGTAACCATAATAGTCAATACAAATTAAAATGAAATACTATAATGTACTAATCTAAAACTACTTTGACAAATCTATTTCGTTGTTTGGATACGTCAAATAGTTAGTCCACATTGCATTTGCAATTGAGTTCCTTAGTTGTTCGGATCCGGTACTTCCCTCACCATTTCCTCTTGTATTTTGACGTTCTTCCTCACTATTGCCTCTTGTATTTTGACGTTCTTCCTCTTGTGGTCCATTTAACACCTCTTGTAAAACCTCATCTTCAAGATCTTTGTCACGATCTTCTTCTAGTAAAAAGTTGTGTAAAATACAACATGCCAAGAAGATGTCAGACTGTGTTTCGCAAGAGTAATAGGAAACCTCTTTTTCAGCACACCAAATGCACGTTCAATTGTGTTGCGTAATGATGCATGCCGGAGGTTAAACAATTCCTTTGCATTTTCAGGGGAGCGAGTGGAGTATTCTTTCAAATGATACCTAACACCTCTATATGGTGTCATTAGGGTCCTCGTATGAGGTAAACCCGCGTCTACTAAACAAAATCTACCTATAAACAAGTTGTAATTAGTATTATAATAAATTATCACACAATTAAGTAACTTTGGTTTAAGAAACTACCAGTTGGAATTACTAGTTTATCATCTCTATTAAATGCATTCTTTATAATTCTTGAGTCTGATGTTGTACCCTCCCATCCAGTTAGCACATACGTAAACTTTAAATCAAATGTGCAAGCAGCCAATACATTTTTTGTTGGGTATCCCTTACGACCACAATATCTAGGGGCATCCTTATTAGGTACTTTGACCCGAACATGTGTTCCGTCAATTGCCCCAATACAATCCTTAAAGAAAGGATAAAATCTTTTTTTTTCTTGAATTTCTTTCGGGACAATATCACCTTTAGGTTGTTGAATGTACCGACCTTCTAAAGATATGATCGCTCGCAAAACTCTATGTAGGCAACGACTAGTTGTTGATCCAGAACGAGGATATAGCCAAGAGGTAAACCGATTTCTAAAATCATTACCTACAATATGCAAAAAAGTTGCAACATGCTCTTCAACAGACATGCGTTGAGTAGGTCGAAGCCCACCATCACGCTTTAAGATACTGCACAATGTCATAAAAGCTTTCTCACTCATGCGGATAAGGTCTCGACATTTACCGCTGTTTAAAAGGCTATGTAACATCTCTTCTCGTACATATCGTCGCTGTAACCTTTCATCTCTAGTAGGTAAGTTAGCACGATTTTTGGTTGACAGCCTACGTAGTGCAATGAAAGCCACCAAAAAGCAAATCAGGTTAACTGTTTGCAATTGCCTGGCTCGCACAAGTTGAATAACCTTGCGTATATGATTATCCATTGTAACTTTACTTGCTGCTGAAAAATGTTATTTGATTAGGAAATTGTTATTTAACACTTGACATTCTTATTCTATAAAATTATGGTAGGCACCACAAATTCATGTTATTAAACCTTACTACCTTATATTTTAGAAACTACAAGCCTCAATTTTACAATTTGACTTATTGGTAGGATGATCAACCTACTACACTTAATAACTTATGGTTCTAAATATAATAACAACTTTAATATGAAACTAAACCTGTTATTAGTAATGCAAAATAGCACATAAAAAGGTCCATATACATGAAAACAAATGCAAAACTAAATACACAAGTAGTAAACACCATGTAATCAAATCCGGTCGCTGAAAGAGAAAGTGGTTGTGTGGTCAAAATGCTTTCCTAAAAAAACAAATTTCATAGCTTGGAGAGCGGGGCTAGATAGACACCCAGCTTAAACGGCTATCGAATCCGCGTTGAACAGTCAATCGGGTCTTTTGGATTGGGCATGCAGATTCGACAGCCAGTTTTGGTGTCATGGAAATACCGGTGGCTAGACCAGATGCTTCAGGTTGCCTGTCTCATCCAGGCTGGCTGTTGGGTTATCTTTATGTTTCCCAAATGGTTTTACTTTCTACATCTTGTTTAAGGAATTTGTTTTTATTTAAATTATAATTTCTAATCTTGTTTGTTCATTCTAAAGGTCTTGGTGGTCTCTGCAAATATCATGCTCTCTTCTAAATCTTTGCAACTTGGAGCTCAGGCTATCAAATGGACTAAATAGCATAAATAGCAAATATCATGCTCTCTTCTAATCCATATTTTTGTAATCATATTCAATGCATTCGTTATTAATAAATTTTAAAAAATGGACTAAATAGCATAAGTGGGTCAAATAGAAAAATTAGATAAAAATGAAATGTATTGGAGGGGTTAAATGGGTCTAAAGTGGCTCAGAGTGAAATTATAATTTATGGAGATAAAGATTTCTTAATGGCTTATGTTATATGATGTTACAGTGTGATAATAATATATGTGTATAGCCAGTTGAGCCTGAGCATGTAAAACCAAGCACAATCTGAACTTAAACGGCTATCGAATCCACGTTGAATATAAGTCGAATGGTCGAAGTAGCACTTTTGACAAGAGGACCTTCCGGCATCGGCTTCGAGATTTCCACAGAGTTTGGTAAGCATGGCGCTTCCATCGACGCCGCAAAACTGTCGTTGACTATGTAGTCGCTTCCCTCTAGTCACTTGGTATACCGGTACTAACTTTCTGCCTCTTTTGGTTAATATGTGATTATGTTTATTAGGTTGTTGGTTAATATATTACATGTGATTATGCTTCTACATGCTAGCTGTTGGTTATAAATACATAACATATGATTGTGCTTAATATATAACATTTGTGTGTTAAACTGTTAACATAAAGTTAATAGATTGGTGTGGTAGTTGATATATTTGTGGTAGTTGATATATTTTCTACTTAGTTGATTACCATTAACACTATGTTCTAATAAGAATTAAGTATAATAAGTTATAATTAATTTGGACTTTGGACTGTATCATATGCAAGTAGTCACACCAAAAAAAATAATCAAAAACCTTATGAAGATACCGATTAAGATGCTGTTATTGTTGTTCCTCAATTTATGAAAATACCAAATCAAATGCAAAACTAAATATGCAAGTAGTCACACCAAAACAAAATCATCAAAAACCTTGTGGCCCTACCTAGATAATCTACACAAACACACTATTGGACGAACTAATAATCATGTCTTCAACAATCGGATAAGCATAAACAGAAACCCACAAAGTTAAATCCTTCAATTCTTTAATCAATAACAAAAACCCATACCTGGAAGATGACCTGAAGATTGATCAATGATGGAGGTAGGGTTACGAAAAGCTTATGCATAGAGATGATGGAAGGAGGGTTGAATATATGGAGAGGTGTAGGAGATAAAGGGCGGGTTGTTGGTGGGAGATATACCGCCAATTTTTGATGAGGGCAAATCTGGAATGAAACTAAAATCGTGATATTCTTTCTTCCTTTCTCTCATAATCTTTCCAATATGGAGAGATTGAGATATACAACTACAAATCCTCTCCCTTCTCTTCTCCCCTATTCTCTTCTCTCCATAAAAAAAACTCTGGAACACCAATTTTCTTCATTTCCTTTCAAATCCTTTCCTTTCTCTTGGTAAATAAAACTCTGGAACACAGTGGTGGTTCTTGGGGATTTTCATCATGCAAAGGCCATAATTACTACCAATAGACCTTATGTTTAAAAGGCATGTTCGAAACAACCATTGGACGTCCTTGTTGCAATGGCATGATGTACTCACTGTCAAAACTTGCATTTAGGGGGTGTTTGGGATTGATTATTTAAAACATATTATGCGTTTTGGAAAAGTATGGGTGGAGTTGCTTATAGATTATTACGTTTTGGTAGTCTAAAAAACTGATTGTCTGCATTTTCAAAACGCAATCCAAACACTAAAAACTGATTATCAGCGTTTTCAAGCGTTTTCAAAACGCAATAATCTAAAAATCAGATTCAAAACGCAATCCCAAACACCCTCTTAACCATTTACTTGATATGATAGTGTCCAAGTATACATTCCGCATTAACCATTTACTTGATATGACAGTGTCCAATCCTTAAGCTTTCTTATCAGGTTTGATTCAATGTCTTAAAAATCAAGGATTTATCTATAAACCACTAAATGCATTTGAAACTTGTATGCTAAAATAATACTAGAGATAATTATTGGTCTAAAGTTGATTTTATTCATTTCTTTCCGGTCCGAAGTATAATATTTTTAACGGCGAACACAATTTCTCTAAAATATAATTCTAAAATCCACCTATTGCTCACTTTGTGAGACTTGAACCCACATCACTTTGATAGAGACAAACACCTAATGCCAGTGTTCCACTATGTCAGGAGGCTATTGACGAGTTTAATTAATATCTTTTTTAACTGCAAACACACACATCATCATCATCCCAAACTCTACACATAATATCCACTTATTGTCAACTTTGTAAGACTTAAACCCACACCACGTTAATAAAAATAAACACAAGGTTAAGTTAGATGTGATCTGACTTTCGATCTATTTGCAATCCATGGTTTAGCCAGGTTGCGGTTCCGGTTCCGGTTCTGGTTCCAATTCCAATTCAAGTTCCGGTTTGGATTGCTGGTCTCGAACTGCTTGCACACGCCCCTAAAATAAAATTTTAAAATAATCCATAATATTCTTAGAACAACAAAATATTGTATATCGACATACCGTAAATCACAGGCGACTTGAAAAATAAGTTCATACAGTTTCTTTGACGATCAGATAAAATTTTCAACAACAATAATCACAATCCAGATGTCTCACGATCACAATCCAATCAACTATAACCATGTCTAGTTTCTTCAAACAATTAATCGACAATTTCAACTCATTCATTACATCTCTCGATTCACCACCCAACACTTCAATTCAAAACCCTAGCACATCAAACAACAGCAGTTATAATAATCAAACAACGATGGAAGGTGTGGAGAACGAACGGGCAGCGTATAAGCTGAAAGGATACTTTGATCTGGCTAAGGAACAGATTGATAAAGCGGTTAGGGCTGAAGAGTGGGGGTTAATTGATGATGCTATATTGCATTACCAAAATGCTCAACGGATATTGGGTGAAGCTATTTCTACGCCTGTGCCTTCGTATATTAGTTCCAGGTATATGTTTTGGTGCTCTCGAGTATTTTCGGTGACTTTGAAATCAAAATCGTTACATAATTAATAGTATGATACAAGTCTAGTTCAGGTATTAGTGATTTGAAACGTGAGGGTATGCATTTTAAGTGTTCGATGAAATGCTTGAACGTAATCTAATTTTAGTTCGTATAGGTATTAGTTTTGTTATTTAGCCTGTTTGATTTCGTGGGGGATGATGCAGAGTTCTTGTGTTTTCGTATATTAGTTCCAGGTATATGAATCATTGTAATTTTTAAAGTGATGTAAGTGTGGTGAAGGTGCATGCACTTTAAGTGTTTGATGAAATGCCTGAATGAAATTGTTGTTTAAATTGGATCGGTATTAGTTTTGTTATTTAGTTTGTTTGTTTGTTTTTGTGGTAGATTAGATGATACTTAGGTCGTGTATTTTTGGTGACATTGAAATCAAAATCATTATAATTTTAGTGTGATGTAAGTGTGGTAAAGGTGATGGTGACTCGGAAGTCGGAACATGTGGGTATGCATTTTAAGTGTTTGATGAAACGGCCGAATGCAATCTTATTTTGATTCGGACCAGTTTAAGACTGTAACCTATCAACACGTTTGTGCGCAATAAACTAGGAATTTGCTTACATAATGAACTTTTAGCGTTGTTAAACCATATAATATGTTGATTTCTGACTTTGTAATCAAAATAGTTGTAGTTTTTAACATTATGCAAGTCTAGCAAAGGTATTGGTGACTAAAAACCTGAGGGCATTGTCAAATCTTGAAATGTGAACACGATAAACTAGTAATTTGGTTTCGTAATGAACTTTTAGCATTGTTAAATTATAGAAATCTAATGTCTTGAAAGATAACAAAATTTGGCTTCAATTTTGTTGCCATGTGGACTGTGGAGCATTAGTTGAAATGTTTACAAATTTTAGGCTTTTCATTCACAACTCCTACTGTAGTTTTGAAGCATGCTCACTGAAGAGAGTTTCTAACTTTATTTGATAGAGAACAAGAGAAGGTGAAATCTTATCGTCAAAAGATATCAAAATGGCAGGGTCAAGTTTCCGAGAGATTATTAACTTTAAACAATCGATCAGGTTCTAAGACTTTTGTACTTCTTTAAGATGATTATTATGTTATTCTGATTCGGTGTTATCGTTTTTTGTTTCTAAATTTCTTATGCTGCTTTTTTTCTTGCTTTTAATCCTCTCAGGTGGCACCTCAATAAACAAGGTATGGATTGGTCTATCTAAAGTGTAAGTTTATACATGTAGTTTATTCATCATCCTTGATATGAGTGTTTGCAAAATGTATAATATTATTATGTAACTTGTACTTCTTGTTTCGAATGCTGCATGTATTTTCAAACTATGTGCAGAAAGCATCATCTCAGTTCCAAACGAATTTGGTCTCTCCATCAAAGTCTAATGCTACAAAAGTGGTGTCAATCAAGTCTTCTGGTTCCAGTTTACATGGTTCTAAGACACCGACTCAGAGCAATAAACCGATGAACTCAAAGCCTGTTCAAGAACCAAATGGTGGTCTTGATCCAAAGCTTGTTGAGATGATAAATTCTGTTATTGTAGACAGAAGTCCATCTGTGAAATGGGAAGATATTGGTTAGAAACTACTATATTATTCATCTTCCGGGTTGTTAATTACTATATTGCTGGTTACCTTTTATTTTGCAGAAACATTTTTTCTAATAGCTGATTGTGATTGCAGCTGGCCTTGAAAAAGCTAAACAAGCTTTGCTGGAAATGGTAATCTTGCCAGCTAAAAGAAAAGACCTATTTACAGGCCTCCGCAGACCAGCTAAAGGTATTTCTTTTGGCAATTAGGACAAGGGTACACTCGATTCATGTCTTTCTTATGCATTGTTTGGTAAGGAGGAATCAGAGAAGGAATTAAACGTATTGAGTTGGAACTAAAAAGAAATTTGTTTTGTATGAAGGAATGAATATATCTTCAAGGAATGCAATTCCAATCATGAGACAAGGGCTGTTTTATTCATTTCATCATGAATAGAATATAACCTATTCTTTCCGTGTAACCCAAGCCCTTGAATATTTTTAGTACTAACAGTATTTATATTCTCCCAAAATAACTAACGTTTCCATCGTAACTTAGTTTGATATTTTATTGATTATTAGTTTGTTTACTTTTGTTATTTCTGTATTTTTTTTATATCTTTCGTTAAATTATGCATCAGTTTGAACGAAAGTTATACTATTGCACACATATTAATAAAAATGTATTCAATTGTTTTTCACGATTTTGATAAGAATTTACACTAACATATGGTGAAACACGCCAAACTATATACTTGGATGACCATTCCATTCCTAAAGGTCACCCAAAGTTGTTGTCATAACTCCTAATGTTTTTTTCTTCCCGTTTTGTTTCTCTTAGGTTTGCTTCTCTTCGGTCCACCTGGCACTGGTAAGACAATGCTTGCCAAAGCAGTTGCTTCAGAATCACAAGCAACGTTTTTCAGCATCTCTGCTTCCTCTTTGACATCAAAATGGGTATGTTCTTTTTCTTCGTTTTAGTTTCTAAGTCTGCCAACGTAATACACATAATTGATACACATAAACACACACATACATACAGCGGTGGTTCAATTGAGAATCATTAAATAATCATGAATCGTATAAACCACTGTTCAGCCCATAATCATGGAGAGCGTGGTCTTGATTTATTTATGGAGGGGAAGAGACATGATAGCTTTACATTGAATTATGATTATATGACCTAAAGGTGGTTCCTGATCATTTAATGGTTCTCATATGAACCTCCCTCTCTATATGTATGTGTATGTATATTTATGTATTGATATTTTCTTATTCATATATTTCATGTGTAACTGGAACAGGTGGGAGAGGGTGAAAAACTTGTTCGGACACTTTTTGCAGTTGCTGTTTCCCGACAACCTTCAGTGATATTCATGGATGAAGTATGCTACTGCTTTGTGTTAACTATACATAGCTTATTGTCTAAATGTCTGAGATTGACCTTTACTTTTATTTACAAAACATGTAATAAGTCAAAATCTTGTAATTTTTCAAGCATGACTCACTTTTCTTTTTGCCAAATACTCAATTAGTTAACAGAAATTGATTATTACATGAAGAATGTACAGAAAAGATAGTTGTAGAATATACTCTAGTGCCATTGCAACAAACTTGAAAGTTTATACAAAAATTTTCAGTTTTGGAATATATGAAAAGCTTGTGGTTGGCATCTAATTGGTTTAAGTTTTTTTGATTATAGATTGATAGCGTGATGTCAGCAAGAACATCTAATGAGCATGATGCTAGCAGAAGATTGAAATCAGAGTTTCTTGTTCAGTTTGATGGCGTGACCTCAAACTCTAGTGATCTAGTAATTGTTATCGGTAAGCTTTACATTGGAATTAAACAAGACATTTTCTAGTCATTCCAGAGTCCTTACTGCATTATCATATTGTCTTTCAGCTAATGAAAGTCCCCTTGTTCATGCAGGTGCTACAAATAAGCCACAAGAATTAGATGATGCTGTCCTTAGGAGATTGGTGAGTGCGCTGGTGCTGTTATAATTTTTCGTGTGGACTTGTAGCAGCTTGACAATTATTTGTTAACTTTTGTTTTGCAACACATGATCTCTATATAATAGAAGTTAAACTCATGAATCAGGTGAAGAGAATATACATCCCCTTGCCAGATGCAAATTCTAGGAGAAATCTTTTGAAAAACAAGCTCAAGGGCCAACAATATTCTTTGCCGAGTGAGAATACGCTCCGCTTGTAACACATTTTTAATTACAAGGATTAATATTTATATCCTTCTAGAAGTTCAAAGCTCTGTGTATATCCTTCTATCATATATACCCTTTCAAACACTAAAAATATCATATGAAATAAATCGGTTATTTTTAATAGTGTGTATCACTGAATAAACAAATAGGAAAACAAGATTACTATTACAATTTACAACTCTTGGTGGCTGCATAGTGTTCTTTTTGTTTATTCGGTGAAACAGTTTGTTATAAGTAAATGACTTTATTACCAACGGTGATTTCTGGAACAGCTGTAAATGACTTCATTTATCATGCAATGTGTAAACATGACATTCCAGTGTTTTGAAAGGGTAAATATGAAATTTGAAATGATATATAAGAAAGTTCGAACTATTAGGAGGATGCATATGAAATTGACCCTCTCGATAGTTCTGTTTACTAACAGCGATTTCTGGCACAGGTGGGGATCTGGAAAGACTTGTGAAGGACACCGAGGGTAAGATGGTCTCTAATAGTGCATATTAGTCTTTTACTTAATATTGCATAAATTTATTGTACAATCTGTGAGGGACATTGAGGATGTTATTGATAATAGGGCAAAAAATAAATTATTTTGTGTACAGTCTTTTGATGGCAAAAGGATTAGGTAGGGTAGTCTAAACAGACTTGGGTCATACTATGTATTTCAAGTACACTCAAAACAGTCAGCCGGGCTGACCCGTCAACACTTTTTTGTTCATCTCCTTATTAATGTGATAAGATAAACCATCTTAAAATAATATTTTTTTTTACTAAAGTGATATACTTTGGGCCACTTTCAAATTCTAACTGGTCACTCATTTGACCTGTTAGGGATAAAAATAAAATATAATCTAAATTGACCCATTTGTAAGTAAATGCGCTGAAATTGTTACATCTAAATTGCATTACCTGGGATTTGTTTTCTCATTATTTTGCCCTAATTTCATCCTGCATCAGATTATTTATGATTTTCTATTCTTATATAACTAACGATTTGATCCTGTAGGATATTCCGGGAGCGATCTGCAAGCTTTATGTGAGGAAGCAGCCATGATGCCTATAAGAGAGCTCGGTTCCAACATTCTCACTGTCAAGGCTGATCAGGTAGCTCTGCTTATAATTTATTATTTATTTAAAAAATAATTCCACTTTTTTTCTATGTTTACTTCCAACTAATAAATGGATAAATACTTATGTTGAAATGGACATTGTTGTCAAAATATGTTAACGATGTTAAGATACAATTATTCATTTTAAATTATCAGGTAAGACGATTAAAATACGGAGATTTTCAGAGCGCGATGACTGTAATACGACCTAGCATTGTAAAAAGCAAGTGGGATGAGCTTGAACAATGGAATAAAGAGTTTGGCTCTAACTAACAGCAAAAGATAATATCATGTTTTAAAGTACATGAAGCAAGATCAAGACCTAATTAAACAGCTAATTAGGCATATTATTTGGGGGTCATGTTCGGTCAATCAGGTTGATCATGATGTACAAGTCATGTAAGCTATGCATAGATTATTGTACGGTCTATCAGGTTGATCAATATTGCATATTTAAGAACAGGCTTCTTAACCTTTGATGACATTTGCAAGTCGTAAACATGTACAGAAGACGCTTTTCTTTGGGTTATACTTTATTTAATCAATTGTAATGTATAGAATTAGAACCTTTCTGGATTTAAAACAAATTAAGCAATAAAATCCTTTATATCTCACAATTGTCAGTAATTTATTAGTATAACAGTCTTCCTACGAAGAACAAGGCTTGTGCATCGAGATTGCCAGATCTTGACGTTTTGTTGAGCGCTCGCAAAAGGTGGTTTTTCCATGGCAGGTCGCGATGTTTAAATCTTGACAATATTGTCCAGATTTTGGTGTTTGGTTTGTTTTAAATCAGAAAAATAGTTAGAACTAAAAACATACATGTTTAAAGTGATTATATTGTAATTTGTTTATCTATAGTTCAAGTGTTGCAAAGATGTTAGTTGAATAGACAATAAAAGTGACAAAAATAAAATAAGATGGCTTCGCCCGGGTTCGAACCGGAGACCTTCAGTGTGTTAGACTGACGTGATAACCAACTACACCACGAAACCGTTTTGTTTGATTTCTAAAACATAGGCAATTGATCTATTATTTTTTATAAACAGAGATAAAGGGCTAATTTTAAGTACCTTCCTCAGTGTGTTAGACTAATGCCACAAAAGTGATGGAGCAAAATTGTTCGGGTCCGAGTTTACATGATACAAAGAGCAGCAACAAATTGACGAATGCAAAGTCTGTACAAGACTTAAACGGTTGTCTTGATCCGAAGTTAGTTGAGATGATAAATTCTATTATTGTAGACAGGAGTCTATATGTTAAATGGGAAGATATTGGTTAGATATTTACTATCACATTAATATCCATCTTAAATCTTCTTAGAACTTTTTACTAGTAATTGACTATGATTAAATCTAATGCAGCTGGCCTAGAAAAAGCTAAACAAGCTTTGATGGAGATGGTAATTCTGCGAACTAAAAGAAAAGACCTATTTACCGGCCTTCGTGAACTACCAAAAGTTTTTTTTTTTTTTGGTTGGCAATTAGGATATCTTATGCATTTGGATCAAGGGGGCATAATTAAAGAGATAATAAAGCAGGTTTAGAGGAACAAATGTGTTAATGTAGAAACTGTTTGATACATACATGCTTTTAAATTAGCACTGAACCGAGATAACTGTTCCTATGACAGTTAAATAACTGTCATTTAACGGACATACTAACTGCCTTATCCTTGGACCTAAAAACCGGATATATATATACTCGAGTTGAACTGACCCATTTGACCCGTACATAATATATATAACAACAATAATACTTCAATAAAACTAAGTTTGACTGAGTATCTTCAATTCATTAGTATGAGGAAATCAGAGAAGGAATGGAATGAAAACTCATGATCTAACTATTTTTTAGTGTAACCCGAACACTTCGATATTCTCAGCACTTCAATTAATTTTTCTGCATACTCCCAACACAATGGATATTGCAACTTCATTCGATGTTAATTGATCATTTAGTTTGTTTCCTTTTGTAATTGTTTCTATAAAAAATAAAAAAAATAATAAAAAAAAAAAAAAAAATTATGCATCAAGTAGAACTAAATTTTTACTGCTATAAACATATTATTAAAAACATGTGTTCAATAGTATTTCATAATGTTTATATAATAATCCATGCCAGGCAAACTCTATACTTGAACAATCATTTCATTCCATTCCTGAATCGAAGGTCACCCAAAGATGATGATGAATTCATGATGGAATGCGATGACTCGTTTCGATTACCTTGTCCGTTGCATTCCATTCCATCCAACCAAACATGCCTAATCTTGTTTTTCTTCCTGGTTTGTACATTCTTCTAACATCAAAAGGAGACAATTGGTATAACCATAAATATTAATGTCTTACAAACTTTATTCTGTGACTTTTTTTTAATAAAAAACAAAGTCAATTAATAAGAAGTATGGAGACAATTTTCTTTAGAGGGGCTATTTAGCTGTTTACCTATAGTTCAACGGTTGCAAAGATGTTAAAGTAACAAAAATAAAATAAGATGGCTTCGCCCGGGTTCGAACCGGAGACCTTCAGTGTGTTAGACTGACGTGATAACCAACTACACCACGAAACCATTTGCGTTTCTGAAGCTCATCTTATATTTTTAAAACAGAAGAAAATTACAAAGATATTTAGATCATGAAGTGTAAATTGTTTTTGTAGTTGTAGACAAAGGTGAATTCACATAACCTATAGCAGTATGTGGATGTGGCTGGTTCAAAAATCGTTTTTGTAATTATTTTACTATTTATCTCAAATTATTAATGAATTCAAAATTTGGTTCGGAACTTGTGTTGTTCGGTGGGTTACGTTAGCCGTTTTATGCAAGAGCCAACACATAGACTCAAGACGTGAAAAGGTATTTTTTGAAGGGAGAATCGACCTCTTTATTTCTATCCAAAAGGCAGAACCACGTTACATGAGTTTATCGATAGTAGTCACTCGGTGAAGAGATATGATACCGCGCAAGTGCACGGGCCCACGTCTCCAGACATGCCAACACAGCAGGCCTACGTGGGCTTCTAGAAAGCGGCGCGGAGTACCTCGTGGCATAAAAGCTAATGACCGACAGGAAAAGGACGTTCAGCCAATCAGAGACGTCCATTCCCTGCTCCACGATCGCCTGCAGGTACGAGGTACAGAATAGTACAAGAAAGGACAGACAAAGACACGTGGACCAATAGCGAAGGAACAACGCAGCGGATGACAACGGCCCAATCGTACAGCCAGCTGTCATTCTCCTCTCGTCCAATCACAGAAGACCTCAGGTGGCCTATAAATACCCTATGAGGTCAGACGAAGAAAAGGATGAACAATCACAGAGCGAGAGACAACCATAGTTATGAGAATTAGATTATAGTCGAAGCGCTGTAACAATAGCTATTCTGGTCCTGTAATAGTCATCGAGTCATTAATAAGAATCGTGTCTTTATTTGTGCCTAAGTCCTAGAATATTGTTATATTGGTGTTTCTTCACTCGGTGATGCTGACAATGAACAAAGCACAACGAGAATAGTCTTTTATTATATGGTGATGCACACATAATGTGGAATTCTAAAAAACAAAGCACCATTGCATTATCATCTCGCGACGCAAAGTTCATGGCAACTACATCTGTTGTGTCAAGCGTTGTCGCTTCAACAATTTCTATCAAAGATGATTGGTGAAACGGAGGAGGTAATGATACCAATAGTGGATAATTCATCGGCTATTGCCTTTGATGAAAAATATGGTCTTTCATGAAGGAGCAAGCATAGACATACATGTTACCACTTAATACATGAATATTTTGAACGAGCGAGCGCAAATTAAAGTGAAAGACGTGAGTGTGGATTTGCAATAGGCTCACATCCTCACAAAAGCCATGGCAAATTTGAAGTTCATTCGGATGAGAGGACTCATCATTGTCATAAGATTAGGGGGTGATTGTTGGTCGGCCAATTTGTGTAAATTTAGGTAAAAAGTGACCGACTTACAAACTAAGGGATCTCCTTAGTTTTTTTTTTCTTTTTTTTTTTATCCTAGATCGAGTCAAATAAGTTTCTTTCCTTATCATAGCCTAGGTAAATGAGTTACGTTTTATTTTATGTTTTGTTACGTTCAATGTTTTCAGAACCGGTCCGGCTGACCCAATGAACCGGCCCAGAAATCGAACCAAAACAAAAAAAAAACCGGTCGAATCGCCTCAAAACTCGGTCCCGCCAGCGGTTCAACCTCCGATTCAATGCACAACCGGTACAACGTATCGACCCGGACCGGCCGGGGGTCCGTTTCCCAGTCCAACCGGTCGGACCGGCCGGTCCAGTCCGGGTTTCAAAACATTGTTTACGTTTTATTGTTTTTCAGTTGAAGGGTCACTTTTGTTATTCTTGCATTGTTAAGGGCGTTTCCTATAATTGCATGGACTTATATATCTACGTATTTGATGAATTAAGTTTATCATGTTTTGAGATCATTATCTTCTCCTTCGTCTAAGGCAATCTCTGTTACGATTCTTAGCCTATCACTCTATCTGGTATACCAATTATTCTCTAGTTTATTCATCATCATCTTTGATATTAATGTTTGAAAAACGTCTAATATTATTATCATTTGTTTCCAATGCTTTATATATTTTAATTAAAAACTGTGTGCAGAACATAGTACTCAAAGCAGCAAAGCAATGAACTCAAATAAGAGTCTTGACCCAGAATTAGTTGAGATGATAAATTCCGCTATTGTAGACAGGAGTCCATCTGTTAAATGGGACGATATTGGTTAGATATTTACTATCACTATATATATCCATCTTTTGTTTTTGAGGGAACTTGTAGTTTTTGTCCCTAAAGGTTTGCCCAAAACATCATGTTTCGTCCGCCAAGGGCGAAGCTTAAGAAGGGCCGAGGGGTGCCCCGGCCCCCACTTTTTTTCGCTCAGCAGTGTAAATTTTCCCGTTTTTGTTCGCAAATTTTGTATATATTGAGTCCAACCCCCCCCCCCCCCCCCACAATCGATTTGATCTTATATTGCGTAAATTTGGGTCTCGTGATTTTCGGCCCCTACCATCTTAAAATTCATGTTTCGCCACTGTCGTCCGCAAACCATCATGTTTTGTCCACCTTTAGCTTTAATGTTTCCTGACGTTTGAAGTATTAACATTAATATTTCTCCCAGGTCCTAACAGTCTGTTACCTAGTCCGTTAATTAACTCCTCCCACATGCCCGTCATGTGAGGGGTAAATTCGTCCACCTAAACATCATGGTTGAAAAGACAAATTTACCCTCACATGAGGGGCATGTCGGGGGTAATTAACAGACAAGGTAACAAATGTTAGAGCCAGGGACGGATAGTGTTAATGCTTCAAATGCCATAGAGGAATAGCGTTGAAGGACTTGATTTTTAGGCAAACCTCAAGGACGAAAACTACAGTTTACTCTTATTTTTCTACAAATTTTAACTAGTAGCTGATTGTGATTAATGCAGCTGGCCTAGAAAAAGCTAAACAAGCTTTGATTGAGATGGTAGTTCTACCAACTAAAAGAAAAGACATATTTATAGGCCTCCGTAGACCACCTAAAGGTATTTTTTTGGTAATTAAGATATGTGTTTACTCACTGAGTCTACTATGTATGTCTTTGTTATGCATTCATTGGTATGAGAGATGTAGACAAACAAAGATACATCATCATCATACTCAGTTAATCCCACATATAGTAAAGCTAAGGTAGGGTCTGAGAAGGGAAGATGTAGACAACCTTACCTCTACCCCTAAGAATAGAGAGGCTGCTTCCAGTGAGACCCCCAGCTCGATGTGGTTTGGTATCAAGCCTTGGACATAAGGCACAGAACACTTAGCAATCGGGACAAACTCGATCGGTGCATGTACCTCTTTGTCTTTTGGCTATCAACGCCACAACATGATGCATGATTAACCGTCCGTCGTTTTTAACGTTATTTTCACGAAATTAGTAAAATAACGTTAAAACTAGTGCTAGTTTACAAACAAAGATACATATATAGATATAATACATAAGCAATCTAATACTACCTCTAAAATCTGCACCACTGTCCACCATGGAACTTAAACCCTCAACCTCATGGAAGGGACACACCCGAATACCGCTATGCCAAAGTGAAGTCTCTTTGGTATCCAACCAAACATACCCAATCGTGCTTTTTTTTTCCTGGTTTTGTTGCTCTTAGGTTTGCTTCTATTTGGTCCACCTGGCACTGGTAAAACAATGCTTGCCAAAGCAGTTGCTTCAGAATCACAAGCAACATTTTTCAACATCACGGCTTCCTCTTTGACATCGAAATGGGTATGTTTTTCTTCGACATCATTCTCGTTTCTATGTTGTAACCTATGTATTTTCATACACATGTAACACATACACGCGCGCGCGCACCATATATATGTAAAAATATACACATACATATATATTTTCCATCTCTATATATATGTACTTTTATATATTGATATTTTCTCATTCGTATATTTTCATGTCTAACTGGAACAGATAGGAGAGGGTGAAAAACTAGTCCGGACACTTTTTGCAGTTGCGGTTTCTCGACAACCCTCAGTAATATTCATGGATGAAGTATGCTATTGCTTTGTGTTAAATGATACACAAGTTACTAACTCAATTTATGGGATAGACTCTATTTTCATTTACAAAACAATTAATAAGTCAAAACCTTGTAATATTCAAGTATACATAACATATTGGCTTCTCAATATCCAAAAGTATTGTACTTGAATAAACCACTAAAAATGAGCTATGAAGAGTTAATTTGTATTTGGCAGATTAGGGTTCGCGATTCAGAAAGAGGTGGCGGCGCAGCTTGTTGCCCGCCTACCCTCTATTTTGATGTAACTTGGCAATTTTAAGAAATGAAATGGGCAATATTTATATTAAAAAAATATATTTGTATTTGAATTTGAGAAATGAAATAGAAAATGGATGATTAAAAAAAATATCTATATATTTTTTGTCAAACACTCATTTAGTTAGCACTTAGCAGAAACAAATATCATGAAGAAGGTATATAAAAAATAGATGTAGAATATAGTTAAATACCTTCCAACATAACAAGTTGACACTTTGTACAAAATGATTCAGTTTTAGAATATATGGAAAATTTGCGATCTGTATCTGATCGGTTTAAGTTATTTGTTTATAGATTGATAGTGTATTGTCTGAAAGAAGATCTAATGAGCATAGTGCTATCAGAAGATTGAAATCAGAGTTTCTTATTCATTTTGATGGGGTGACCTCAAACTCTGATGATCAAGTGATTGTTATCGGTACGCTTTATAAGTTATCACAATTTAAACCTCAGTACATTGTTTCTAGTCATTCTAGACTGCATTATCATATTGTTTGAACAAATGTAAGTCTATCCTCTCGTTCATGCAGGTGCAACAAATAAGCCACAAGAGTTAGATGACGCGGTCCTTAGGAGATTGGTGAGGGCGCTGGTGCTAATTCTCGTCGTAGAATAATAGCACCTTGACAGTTATTTGTTAATTTTTGTTTTGCAACATGTGAATTAGGTGAAGAAAATATACATCCCCACACCAGATGCACATGCTAGGACAAATCTCCTAATGAAAAACCTTACGGGCGAACAATATTCTTTGTCGAGTGAGAATATACTCCTCTTGTTACACATTTCTACTTATATAGATTAATTTCGTATATATCCTTTCGTTGTCATAAAAAAATCATATAAAATAATTCCTTTACTTGTAACAGCGTGTTTCACTGAATAAACATTATAATTGCAACTCTCTGCGCATAATGTTCTCTTTGTTTACTCGGTGAAACATTTCGCTATAAGTAAATTACCTTATCTTATATATCATTGAATCCGTAAATATATTGACATTGCAATGTTTTGGAAAGGTAATGAAATTTAAAAGGAATATAAGTAAGTTTGAACGTTACGCAGGATATATATGTAATTGCCCATTAAGATAACTGATCTGTCCATATTACTAACAATGATTTTTGGCACAGGTGCGGTTATAAAAAAAATTGTGAAAGACACCGACGGTAATATGGTCTTTAATGTTAGAGATATAAAAGTAAACTTGATTTATTCATATGTTATTGTAATATTAAACTTATGTTAAGTAGTATATCCTAAGTCTAGATGGATAATATCAACCGGTTTGTATCACACCGGTTTGTAAATAAATTAGTCCTAAGTGTGTATATTGTAATCGACATGTCTGTTGACATTGGCACCGGTTCAAAACCTATTTAAAGGGCCGGATGTCTTCATTTGTTTAATAAGAAAGTCTATGTTAAATAACTAACTTTCAAACTACTCTCTTTCCCTCCAAATCCATAACTACCCATCGCCCTATATACACGAAGCGCCACTGCAGAATTTCGTTTGCAGAATTCGTATAAACAGACCTGTGCAGAATTGTCAATCACTAACATGGCATCAGAGCCCGATCAAAAGAAGATATACGGTATGTTCGATTACGAAGAGAAGTCCGAAGATGTTCCCGAAGACAAAGGCAAGCGGCCGATGTCTCCATATAGTGAAGATGATCGTGTGGATCAAATTGTTCTCGATAAGAAGATCGCAGAATTTAAGAAGGAGTGTATGGACCCTTCGAACATCAACTTCTCCAAATTTCACATCGGATCAGGCCCAAAGACGCGTGTAGAAAGGAAGAAACATGCGCAAAAGGAGTACAACAATCAAGTAAAGGATGCCCCCGAATACCCACACGCGATGTGTTGCGGTAAATGTAAAGAACCCTTCCACTATAGAAGAAATTGCCCAAAGAAGATGGGTAAAACAGAATTCATGGTAAAAGGAACGGAAGGAAAAGGATGGGATGATGTTTGGTACGCAAGCTTAACAAGAAAAGAACATGGTTGTGGTTTCAAGGACCAATTCGCCATATTCACAAAATCATTTGGAGTAGAAGGCCAACCAAGCGGATATAGGAGGGAGTATTTTAGAGGAAGAGGATCGGTAATCATCACAAGTGGAGGGCAAGTTCACAAGATCAAGAAGGTATACTATGTCCCTACACTTAGAAAAAATGTGCTAAGTATAGAAAAATTAAATCAAGAAGGCCTAGAAGTAGAATTCGATGGTGACACTTGTCACATACATCGACCGATCCTACAAGAGAAAAGAAAGTTGATTCTATGCCGAATTTGTGATAGTGAAAGTCACTTCACATTTAAATGCCCCGAAAGGAAAAATATTGTTAAGAAAGATGGAAATGGACCGCTAGAAAGGTTCTCAACCAAACGGGTCAGATTTGAAGGCATAAAAGAATCACTAAGTGTTGAAGATAAAGAAAGGGCTTACATGTTCAAGCAATTTCAAGAATTCTCTATCGATAAGGACAATTATGAAGGCATTATGGAGAAAGGTCCTACCATGTACCCAACCAATGGTTCGCGCATACAAGATTGCTTAGTTTTCATGGATATGCTCCATGTTACAACAACGGTTGAAAGGTACAAACGTAAGTTCGAATTAGAATTTGAGAAAATTGTAAAATGGTTCATGCAAGATTTCTTGAAAATAAGAATTGAAGCCCCTATACCACCACGAGACACAACCGGCTATCCGATTAGTCTTTTGGACTTATATACAAAAGTTCAAGTGTTTGGTGGATATGAGAAAGTCACTAGAGATGAAAATTGGGCGATTGTTGCAATGAGTATGGGATATGGAAGAGGGCTGCCTAGTCTCGCAAAGAAAGAAGAGATAGCAACTACACTTCGGCTTGTGTTTGTTAGATATCTAGAGATGATGGAATGGTACCATCTCAAATACAAAGGCCGCGAGTTGGTTGTAGAAGTCAACAATGAAGAAGGTAGCACAAGTGAAGGCAACAAATGGAAGGATGAAGATATGCCGCCTAAGAAGAGGAGCCGATCATCATCATCAAGTGACGAATGAAGAAAAGATTGAAGAAATCAAGTTTAAGGGGGAGATTGTTAGAGATATAAAAGTAAACTTGATTTATTCATATGTTATTGTAATATTAAACTTATGTTAAGTAGTATATCCTAAGTCTAGATGGATAATATCAACCGGTTTGTATCACACCGGTTTGTAAATAAATTAGTCCTAAGTGTGTATATTGTAATCGACATGTCTGTTGACATTGGCACCGGTTCAAAACCTATTTAAAGGGCCGGATGTCTTCATTTGTTTAATAAGAAAGTCTATGTTAAATAACTAACTTTCAAACTACTCTCTTTCCCTCCAAATCCATAACTACCCATCGCCCTATATACACGAAGCGCCACTGCAGAATTTTGTTTGCAGAATTCGTATAAACAGACCTGTGCAGAATTGTCAATCACTAACATTTAATAGTGCATATTAAGAAAACATGTTTTGACTAGTCATTTCCTTAACATTGCATATATCCGTTGTACAATATAAGAAGGAAATCAAGGATGGTTATTGATAATAGGGCGAACGCTGTATTGTTTTTTTGTACATTCTTCTAGCAAAAGGATTGGGTTGGGTATAGCCAAAACAGGTTCGGTTCAAATTATGTTTTAAGAACAGGTCAAAACAGTCAGGTCAGGTTGACCCATCAACACTTTGTTCTTAATTTCTTTTTTAATTATAGACTAACTGATAACATAAAATATATTGTTTAAATACAAATCTTACTCATTTGACCATTTCGAGATCATATAACGTAAGTTGACCCATCAGTAAGTAAATGGGTCGAAATTGTCACCTCTAAATTCCATTCCCTAGTTTTTTTGTCACATTACCTTGTCCAATTTCATCTTGCATCACATTATCTATGAATTTTTGTTCTTATATTTATATTAGTAATGATAATTGATCCCGTAGGATATTCTGGGAGCGATCTACAAGCTTTATGTGTGGAAGCAGCAATGATGCCTATAAGAGAGCTTGGTTCTAACATTCTCACTGTCAAGGCTGATGAGGTAACTCTACTTATAACTTATCATTGGTTAAAAAAATAAGTTCAGTAGACATTCTTTGTCAAAATATGTTTTTAAGTTATCAATAATGTTATGATCATAATATTATCCAATTTTTATTTATCAGGTGAGACGATTAAACTATGAAGATGTTAAGAGTGCGATGAGAGTAATACGACCTAGCATTGTAAAAAAAAAGTGGGAAGAAGTTGAACAATGGAACAAAGAGTTTGGCTCTAACTAATAGCAAAAGATGAATCATATTTTCAGCTACATGAAGCAAGATCAAGACCTAAGTAGACAGTTAATTGAGCATATTATTTGGGCGTCAAGTTGGAACTTTTAAACATGTACAGAAAATGCTTTTGTTTGGGTTATACTTATTTTTAGTGAATCTTAAGTTTAACATTAGAACCCTTTTGGAATTAAAACAAATCTATTAGATTTCACTATTGCCACTAATATTTTTTTTTGAACGACCAACTAAACAACGCCGGGTACTTCGTACGCGGCCCCCAGTGGCAAAGACAGGGGCACACCCCGGCCCACCCCGGACGCACGAAGCCCCTAGACCGCCCGACAGTCCGCTTCCAGGGAAAACCCGAGCCATGAATATTAATATAACAATCTTGCTATCGAGAACATGACTTGCGCGTTGAGATTCCGAGATCTTGATGTTATTTTGAGCTCTCGAAAAAGAGGTGTACTCAATTGCGGGTCATAACCATCAAATCTTGACAATATTGTCTAGATATTGATGGTTAATTTGTTTTAAATTAAAGGTAAAATGATAAATATAGGTGTCTTAAAAAACTTGGTGATTATTTTGTGATTTCCTTTCATTTTTGCACCATAAAAAGTCAATGAACAAGAAGTATGGAGGGGAGTTTGTTACTTTTCAATGTTTGAAGGGGATATCTAGCTGTTTATCTATAGTTCAAGGGTTGCAAAGATGTTAAAAGAATTATGGACTTTTTTAAAAAGTGACAAAAATAAATAAGATGGCTTCGCCCGGGTTCGAACCGGAGACCTTCAGTGTGTTAGACTGACGTGATAACCAACTACACCACGAAACCATTTGTGGTCCTAAAAGTCATCTTATTTATTATATAACTGAAGAAGATTGGAAAGATATTTAGATCATAGTGTGTAAATTGTTTTGTACCATTTGTATTTCAATGCGATATTTTCAGTTTGGGGTTATATTAATGTATTTTTTTATTTGTCAATTTTAATTATGGCTATAAGTGGTATGACATCTTGGTTACTTCTTATAAAACTGACCATAATAACCCTAAAATGATGATACCTACAATAAGATAGATGGAACATTATTATGGTAGTCATACTTTTTAAAAACTTTACTACATATAAAACATTTTTTATCTCTGATGCACGGAAACGGCAAGGAGGTGCCGTACCACGTCCCCGAAACTCGCCGGGGACGGAAACGTGTACGGGGACGGAGGGAAACGTTTCTAGGCCGATTCTTGACCGCTTCGAGAAGTCAAACGACGTTTCTGCTGCCGTTTCTGTATTTGGGGACCGTTTCTTTAAAGTTTCCAGAAGTCTAAGCGGTAATATAGCGATTCCGGCGACAATTCCGGCGACTTCCGGCAAAGATTCAGGCGACTTTGTTTTTCCAGAATTGAAGTGAAGGAGAAGATAATGAGGCGGCTGTTGTGTTTGATGCTTTTTAGGGTTGTAAATGATAAATAACTTTATATATTTTCATATTTAACCCATCTATTTTTCATTTGTTTACATATTATGCCTAAAACTTTTAAATTTTAGATAGAAACTATAAAAACTTTAGTTCTTATTCAACACCTTTAATTAATTGCTACAACTATAATAAAATACTAATCAATTTATACAAGTTAAAAATTATAAAATTGAATATATATTTATTTTATTATGTATTTATTTCCGTACCCGTGCCGTACCCGTTTCTTGATTTTTTGAGTTTTGCCGTTTCCCGTTCCCGTACCCGTACCCGTTTCTCGTTCCCGTACCAGTTCCCGTGCAACATAGTTTTTTATTTCTTTGCTAAAATGGATCGTATCAAAGTCCAATGACTGGTCAATTTTAATAAAGTTCAAGAGCTCATATGATAGGCCGAATGTTGTTATTAGGGTAGGCGGTGTGGCTTACTGGGTCATCTCGTGTATCGCCCTACCCGATCGGCTACACCGCCATGGGTGTCTTGTGTAGGGTTGGTTCAGGTAGCTCAATTGGGTTAAAACGGTTTTATTAAACAATAGGAGTTAAATACCAAGGGTTTGATTTAACCTATTGCAGTCATCTCTTGACTAATTTCACAAAATAAAAACTAGGGTGTGGTATAAAATTACACCTTAAATGTACAGGATAACTTTGTTCCATATCAAATAATAGAGGGGCTGTATTGCAACTGTATTCTAATTAAAAGACAAAGGAATTTAGTTAGCTTGTTACCGCGTATAGTTTGACACAAAAGTGTTCCCGTGTAAAATAAATTAAAAATAAGGTCGTTATATGCTCAAAAGAATATCAGTAAGTGTTCAATGAATACCAGCATTGGTATCGGTAATAATAATATAATGGTATCAATGTTGCTTGGTGGGTATCGGTTCGGTTCGTTTCGTTTCGTTACAATACTAGTACTTGATATAGTTTACGATCCAAAAGATAATATATTTTAAATACAATTGTGTATGTAGTTTTTTTTGTTCTTAAAAACGCAAGTTATAATAGAAAAATAGCATTAAGCTGATAAATGAAAAACTATTAAAATATTAAAGGGGTCCTTTGTCTTTTTAAACATGTGCTATGTATATATTTATGATATGGCAAAAATCCTGTGTGGTCACACTATTGTGTGAAATATAAGTTATGCAATGATAATGAAAAATATAAAGAGAAAAAAGTCTTATTGATATTGTGTGAAAAATAAGGTATGCAATAATCATGATCAGTATAAAAAAATAAAGCTTTATGAATAATGTGTTCTTGAAACCCATCGCCTTTAAACCTTGAAACTAAACACACATTTGTTATTTTTAAACTATAACACACTTTTGATACTGTTACTTTTTTTTTTGAATAGCAAATTTTATACCACTTTATTTTCACCTAAACTTGCATTTGCAAGGATTTAAACCCACAACCTCACATTTGTAAGGGGGATACCATACCACTAGACTAAGAGGTCACGGGTCTTTTGATAGTATTACTAAGTTTCTTTTTAAGAACGTGGAATTTGACAGAATGAATTAATTAGATAAATATAGAGTTATTGTAGTCTTTTATTTTTTTTTTAAATGTCCATATAGAATTTTTATTATATATACAGCAAGGTTAATCACATTTTTCATCTGCATTGATGACATACAACTCACAATTTTCCTCGAAAGGGATTTCATGTTTTTACAAAGCATGATTAATACTCCAAACTGATCATCTTTGTTGAAGGTTCAATGGAACCATGTGGATCCTCATGTCTTAATATATATGTATAAAAATCTTGTTAGTTTGTAATTATCACATGTTCATGCAAATAACATGTTCGTCTTAATTCTTAATATAGATATGGAGAAACAATGATTTCACCAAGAAAAACGTTGGGAGTGTAATAAATCATTTGTTCATAACTTTAATACACTCCCCTCTCTCTCTCTCTCTTTTTTATTTTACTTTTTGCAATGTGATTTGGCCAATTATAGTAAAAAAAATTATAAACTGTACCGCTAACTACGATTTAAGAAATGGTTAAACTAAAGTTGGTCAGGTAATTGGTCACAACAATGAATTGTTAAATGTTTTTCCTATATGTCACTTATTCTCTAAATTATACGTCTATATCTATCTATCCTGCATAAGACTGGGTGTAGTCGAGCGCTATTCAGGCGTGATTTTGGAACATAGCGCACCAAACACCAAAACTGGGGAGCGCTATACCTTCAATTCCAGCCACAGCGTTATATAAATAACGCCAAACCAAACTTGAACCCTCCAATGAGGGCTTGACATGCGGCGAGGAGATCAAATAAAACGGTCAAGGAGATCAAATAAAACGGTAAAGGATATCAAATAAAACGGTCAAAGAGGAGATGATGAAGGAAGATGATGAAGAAGAAGAAGGTGGAGGTGGTGGTGATGAAGATGGCGGCGGAGGTGGTGGGTGATGATGAAGAAGAAGGTGAACGTGGTGGTGATGATGAAGAAGATGTTGGTTTACGGTGGAGGTGAAGGTGAACGTGGTGGTGATGATGAAGGAAGATGATGATGGTGGCTGATGGTGGTGTACGGTGGTGGTGATGAGGAAGAAGGGTTTGGGATGGTGATGGTTTGTGGTCTCAGACAAAGAAGAAGAATGTTTTATTTTAGTTTTGATTTTTTTTTTCTAATAAATAGCGCCCCTTTTCCCCCTACCACTACACCCATTTTTCAGTTTCTCTCTCCATGCTGACTCAGCAGCCACATGGACCAATCAGGAAGAGGGGCTCCATATATGGAGCCCCCCACTACACATGGTCTAATAAACTACTAACATAGGAAATACATGACATCATTTTAGACAGTGGCGGACCCAGAAAGTTTTTTCATGGGGTGCGAAAATTTTATAGGTTGTTTGGCTATATCTATATAACATTTTTTGTCCGGTTCTGGTCGGGTCAACGTTTACGTAATCTAGATGCGTTTAATAGCACATATATGAAATTCGAAATTCTGTACGGCATAATAATTATTTTTTAACAATCTAGCAAAAATAAATAAACAAAATCACAAAATAAGAAAAGTTATTAAGCTTAAAATAAGAAATTTAAAAAGCAAAAACTAAAATCTTCCCATTTTTCTATAATAAGAGACACTTGAATAGTCACTTGCTGCTAACATGCGCTGCTACATGGATGTCAATCTCCAGCCGCCAAAATTGAAAACCAATAGGCTGAAAATCTTTTGCCGCCTTTTGTATTTGCTTTTTTTAAGTGGTTTTCCAAAGGTAATATTACTAGGAGCAATATTTGTTGGATTTTGAAATGGAAACGTACAAGTGGTGAAACTTTTTGTTATTATTTTATTACTAAAAAGGCAACCCAAGTGTTAACGCTGGTGTGAAACTTAATGGGTTGCGAGTATTTTTGTGAAGCTCATGCGAGCATAACAGTCACTTAATGTTATTTTTTATGCCCACCAAACCCTCAACGCAACAGGAGCTCTTGGCAGCGAACCGCTTCCCATTGTGCGTAACATGTATGCACAACAGTGACGCTCGCGACGAAGCATGGACCACCGGCTAACACCTAGTTATTAAATATTAATATTTACATTTGACTTTGAGAAAAGATACTGACTGCCTCCAAAAGAAAATTGGCAGAGTACATTTTTCTTTGGTAAAGTAAGTTTTAAATGTATTAGTAAATTACGAAAACACCCCTCAAAACAAACTTTATTACAATAACAGTCATCATCTTCTCCATGTTGCAATTCCAATATATTCCTATTAGCTGTACACCCGCTGGTCGTAGAATTAGCCGTAATTTCAAAAGTTCATCAAAATCTAGTTTTTTCTTAGAGCTTGCTTTCGAAAGTTCAAGCCAAGGGGTGCGATTTCAAAATTTTACGGGGGGCGCTTGGGATTTTCAAGCATATGTAAAACTATATATTATTTTTTTTAAGGGGGCGCCGCCCCCTTTGGGGTACCAATAGGTCCGCCCCTGATTTTAGAGCATCTTCGTTAGGTTTGCCCGCTCAAAAGTTAATTGCTTTTACTAATGGGTCATTTGGACTTGTATTAACAATCTATCGGTTCAAAGTTTATAACCCATCGAAATCCACATGTTTAATTTTCTTCACTCACAACCACTTACACCAACGCCATATAATTTGAGGGACACACTTACAGAAAAATGAAGGAGCTGCTGTGAATGCTCTAACATATAAGTTTTTTAAAAAGCCAATAAGTAAAATAAGTGTTCGGCATTGATAAAAATGATTTTTTATTTTGACTTTATAAAAGAGGATAAAAGTTGTTTTTTCAAAAGTCGGTCTACTTAGTACTATCTTAGTGTAATTTGCTAGTTATAAAAAAAACCAAAAAACACACAACTTTTAAACAACTTTTGACTTTTTGAACATAAAATAATCAAATTATCCGATCATTTACCCTACTAATCAAATTATCCAATCATTTACCCTACAGAAACTCCAGGTTCACAAAAACACATAACATGCCATGCACCCACTCCACCTTCAACTGCCACAATCCACCAATCTATAACCATCCTCCTCACCCATCAATCTTCACCTGACACCATCCACCCATATTAAAATGCAATTAGGAAGGACATTTTAAGGTAACAAAAAGTTAAAAACATTTTTTTTAGTTTAATATATAATTAAGATACAAACTTAAAATGAGGATAAATTGGTCTTTCAAACAGTAATTACATTTTAATCTCATCATTTTTATCCAAATTGATAGTTAGTATTATACTTTATCCCCCCTTATAAAAAACTAATAATCTCGTGATTTTTAAACGACATGATTATTTTGTATGCTAATTTAAAAACAAAAATGAGTAGTTTATTTTCTTTGATTTGAGTATAGCATTACTATACTTTTTTAATTAAAAATTAATATGTTACGTGATTAACAGTGTTTAGGATGAGCAATAATTGAATCGCTAACAGAAACCAAACCGAAACCAAACGAAACTAGGGATGGCAATGGGTCGGGTTTGGGATGGGTTTTAGGTAATCCCAACCCCATACCCGATTAGGTATGCTTGTCCCAAACCCGCCCCAAAACCCGACGGGTTTGTGTCGGGTAATTACCCATCGGGTATCGGGTAAACCCATCCCTAAACGAAACTAAACCAAAATCAACCAAAAACTAAATTGACTGAAACCCATTAAAAAAAACTAGAAATTGATTATCGATTGTTTTTCTCCCCTCGTTTAGTCAAAATTAACCGAACTGAGCCATTCATATTCTCTTAAGTTCTAGCTTTTATACCTACAGTTTATGAATTTCATATTTTATACATTCATTTCATGTATTTATATTAAAATTTCATGTTTTTTTTAGCAAAAGTTTTAGTTCACGATGTGTTCGCTGAAGTACCTTACATACTCGGTTAAAAAGAAGTCATGTAATAAAAAACTTTAATAACGTTGTTTTATATATAGTACAAAAATACTTAATATAGAAAAGATTATGATACTTGTAAATATTCCTATTCCTACTAAACATTTAAATAGAAATAATTTTATGATATTTTGATATATATATATATCAAGAAAATAATAATGATATCTTGATTTATGACATGTTTCTTTTACTAGTTCTCCATTTTACTCACCTTCCTTAACTAAACCATAGTCAATCTTAAACCCTAATTTAACCCCTTAAACTTCGCCACCTTTATCATAACCCTTCACTATCTCCTCCTTCCTCATAAACAAACCATAACCCCTACCATCTCTACACTAACCCTTACCGTACGCTCAAATGGCTATCTTACGCCTCATCATCTTCCTCACCTTATCCTTCACCACCACCGTCATCAGCCACAACATAACCGCAATCCTGAACGAATATCCTGCGTACAGTTCGTTCAACAATTATCTAACGCAAACTAAAATCGCTGATGAGATTAATCGTCGTCAAACGATTACTGTTCTTGTGTTTAATAACACAATTGCGTCTGAATATTTGTTGAATTTAGATGTTTCTGTTGTGAAGAAGGCGTTGAGTGTTCATGTTTTGTTGGATTATTTTGATCTGCCGAAGCTTCAGACGATTGGTGGTGGTAGTGTGATGACGACGACGTTGTTTCAGACGACTGGTGAAGCGGAAAATGGTGCTGGATTTGTTAATATTACGGATCTGGTTGCAGGTATGGTTGGATTATATTTGTGTTTAATGTAATTATAATAATAAAATAATAGAAAAAAAGGAATAGAAATAACAAAGTGGTTAAAAATTTATGTAAGAAAAATTAAAACTAAATAATTAATTTTCCAATTTACACTAGTGTTCATGAGAGAATCGATTAGTTCTTGTAACATGTAGAGTGCTGGATCTAGACCAAAATTTTATGGGCAACATTCAAATGTCAAAAATAATTTGAGAGGTGATGACGATAGAATTAAGGGGTGGTGTAATACGAAAAACACAAAAAATACGAAAACTTTCCACTAACGCTACCCTTGCCCAAAGCTAAGTCCGCCTCTGAAGAACATGTATGTTTATGATTCGATAAATTTAGTTGTAGGTAAGGTTGGATTTTTGTTCAAAAGAAATTATAATAATAAAATAAAAGGGAAAATGTTAATAGAAAAACAAAGCTAGCTATTAAAAAATTTGTATCAGAATTTTGAAATCTTTTTTAAATAAACACATCTGCGTATATAGTTTTTATAACATGTACGTTATGATTCGACTAGTGGAAAATGGTAATAGAAAAAAGCAAAGCTATTAAAAAAATTTATATCATAATGTAGTGAAAATAAAAAAGAAATTAAACACAACTGCATATTAGTTATTTTCTAATTTACAATAATGTTATAATAAAAACATCTTGAGATTAGTTTTTATAACATGTACGTTTGTGATTCGATTAATTTAATGGTTGCAGGTAAGGTCGGATTTGGATCCGGAGGTTCCGGATCAAAACTCAACGCATTGTTTTACAAATCTGTCAAACAGATTCCATACAACATCTCCGTGATTGAACTCACGTCCCCAATCATAGCTCCAGGCGTTTTAAACCAATCTCATCCGTTAGATACGAACATCAGCCACTTATTGGACAAGTCTGGCTGCAAAATATTCAGAAAATTAATTTCTGATACAGGAGTGTTGGACATTTACGAAACAACTGAGCCAAGAGGACTCACTGTGTTTGCACCGTCAGATGAGGCGTTTAACGCTTCTGGATTGCCAGATTTTAGAAACTTATCGAATAATGATTTTATTTCGATGTTGTTGTATCACGCGATTCCGGTATTTGTTAATAATGCTAGTTTGGGGACGTTGAAGAGTCCGGTTGGAACGCTTGCCACGAACCTGGTTCAGGAATTTGATCTAACGGTGAGGAGTGACGGTGATGGTTTTATCCTTGATTCTGGTGTTGGTTACTCGCGTGTTGTGAGCACGGTTCTCGATTCGGTTCCGTTAAGTATTTTCACAATCGATCATGTTCTTGTTCCCCGCGCGGCTGGTCGGGTTCCGGTCCCGGTGCCGGAGACTTCGCCTCCGGCACCAGTCGTGCCTGTCTCTGCACCGGCTCCTGTTCCGGTATCGGTACCAGCTCAGGCGCCGGTGCATAGACCGAGTGCGCCGTCTCCGGCACCGGTGGGGGGAATTTCACCCGTGAATTCCCCACCAGCGCCTCCAACGTCAGCTCCGGGATCTGGACCAGCCCCTGCGGATGTGCCAGCCGCGGATACTGGGAATAATAATTCAAGTGGTGGAGATAAAGCTCCGGTGATGTTTCTAGCTCTAGTTACGGTTGCGGTTTCAGGTATAATGTCGTCTATTGTTGGTTAATGGTTAATTTCTGTTAGCTTGTTTTGTTAATTTATGATGATTTGTTTATGGAGATTAGTGGTTTTTGATTTAGACTTCATTTGGGAATTTTAATGGTTTTTGTGGATTTTTAAGGTTATGTAACGTTTTATTTTGTAACGTTTTTGCATGTGACGTATTTGGGAAATACGATCCCATTGATAAAAAGACTTTTGCTATTTGCATCATGTATTTAACATTTTGATATGATTTGATTTTAGTTATTCATTGATTTGTTGATTTGAGATAGTGGTTGATCAAGATTTAAATCGCTTTGGACATGTTTGTTTCACTTATTTATTTAAAAATCTATTCAATTGTTTTTATATAAAATTAGAAAAATTAACTATAAATTAAGTGGAATAAGTTTATTAGTGCTTTGGTTTATATTACAAAAACGTATTTTTAAAAGTAATATCTTCTAGCCATTCAAAAAAAAGTAATATCTTCTAATCATGCGTAGTGCGTTACTCTTTGATGAGGTAAAAAAGAATAATTGGCGTGTCAACTAAGCAATAATCGATTCAAAATTACTCTTTTAAATTTGTTATCAAGCTTTTATTAATTGATCTTAAGAATTGGCTATGTACTCAAAAAAGGTAAATTTTACATAAAAGGTAATAAAAGTTATAGAAGCATTACTGGTTTTTTGAAGTTTTATTGATCGAATCACGTTTTCATTACATAACGAATTTGCATTAGATTTACATGGAAAATTGCAATCCGATCGATTTAAAGCTTTTGCCTTTTACATCATGCATTGCTGTCACCAATTATTTTTGTATGATTATAAATACGTTATTTGTAACGACTTATGTCTTCTACAAAGACTACAAAAAATGAGAAGGGTGAGAAGCCACTAAAAAATGACATGTGGCAAAGGATCAAACAAGTGGGAGGGGTAATTTGGTCAAAAATATATGCACATGCAAGTCACATGCCATTTCCACCTTCATTTTTAAATGTCCGTAACTTTTTTATACGTCATCGTTTTTTTAAAAAAATTATACCATAAAATCGAGCGTCTTTTTATCTTTAATATGAGTACCATATTTCTATACTTTCGAAAAAAAAGTCAAAAACCCACTTGCGTAAGAGACAATGGAGTGTAAAACACAATGAGCAATAATTAAATATAGGGTATAAAACATAATCAACAATCTAATAAAACACAATGGATGACATACTAAAGACACAATGAATAGAATACTAAAACACAATGAATACTTTTGAAAAAAAAAGTTGAAAACCCAGTTGCGTAAGACACAATGGATGACATACTAAAGACACAATGAACAGAAAACTAAAACACAATGAATACTTTTAAAAAAAAGTCAAAAACCCAATTGTGTAAAACACAATGGACGATATAATAAGGATACAATGAACAAAAGATTAAAACACAATGAATACTTTTGAAAAATAAAGTTGAAAACCCAGTTGCGTAAGACACAATGGAGATAACGTAAAATACAATGAGTACCAATTAAATATGCAATGAAAAATAGGGTATAAAACACAATGAACAGTCTAATAAAACACAATGGACGAGATATTAAAGACACAATGAACAGAAGACTAAAAAACAATGAATAATAGACTTAAACACAATGAACAACATAATAAAACACAATGTACACCTAAATACAAAACTCATTTGCGTAAAACACAATGAAAAGCATACTAAAAACACAATGGACAAAGTTAAATCATGTGTAGTCTAAAAAAACATAAATAACATATTTATAAAGCACATGTGCATACTATAACACAATGAACGGGCAGAAGACACAACGGAGAAGAAACCCACTTAACATGATTTTTTTTTTTCAATTTTAATGTAGCAATGTGGTACTCATATTAAAGATAAAAAAACGCTCGTTAATATGGTGAAATTTTTTTGAAAAAAAAATATCGTACGAAAAAGTTATAGGCGTTTTAAAATGATAGGGGGAATTGACATGTGCATTGCATGTGGAGAGAGAAAGTCAACAAATGTGGTTTTCCTTTTATGCCCCTCCTCTAATTTATTATTTATTTTTTTCAAACAAACTAATCTCAACCCTTCAAATATATGATCAATGGATCACAATCCTTCTCACCCTTCCTAAAAAAATTGTCTTGTGTATTTGATCCTAACCCTTTAGGCAAGAACAAAACTAGACGGGTCTATGTTTTTACATGTGTTCTTCTCTTTAATATTAGTTAGTTTTAAATTAGAAGTAAAAGCTATTTAAAGGTTAATGGTGTAATTTTTGGTTGATTATTTTTGTTTATCTATTTCTTTTTTGAATACCATGATTATAAATTGATACATGAACGATAAAAGTTTAATTTAGTTTGGTTTTATATACCCCTTTATGTTTTGTCATTCTACCTATACGGAACAAGTTAACTAAACTTAATCCATTTTCTTGATCTTTAATTGTTCCCCCCATACAACTCTCAAGCATCACTATGTTGTCTTAGCTCTATTTTGAACATGGTGTGGTTCATTATGATACTCTCACATTGTTGAACACAAACCCGCAAATAATTTATTTATATAATACATATAAATACAATTTTAAATAGACTTTTTTTAAATGGAATGGGTCGCACCCACCTAATTGATAGGCCATGACCCTACACACTTCAGTCTATTTTGTCTAAACCGGGTCCACGCTGGTAGTTGTGTGGCTGTTAACGGCTTTCGCCCAGAAACCGTACCGCCTCCACACGAGTTACTTCGTGGGAGTAACGGCCGGATGAAAACCAGGTCAGCTCAGGATCGAACTCCCACCACCGGGATTGACAAGAAGCTCATACATATTTCGGTTTTGTGACTTTTTTAGTATGAAAATAACGTTAATATGTTACTCTATTATAAGATACCAACAGAATTGTTGGCGTGTCAGCCAAACAATAGACGTTTCAAAATTACACATTTCCAATTTTATATCAATCATTTTTAATTTGATATCAAATCCTAATAAAGGAAACTTGGCTTTTTAATTTTCTTTAAACATTCACTTTCATTAAAAACACACTGTCTATCCTTAAAGCAAGGACCGTAGGCACCTCAACAACACGAAATGTTCAACGGAAACTTACACCAATCACTCCATACTAGATTATTCAATCTAGACCGCAACAAGGACCACAGGCACCAATGGACCGTAGGCACCTCAACAACACAAAATGTTCAACAAAAACTTACACCAATCACTCCATACTAGAGGTGCACAAAACCGGGTTTTTTGAATACCTGGGTTCGATTACGTACCCAGGTTCGGGTATGACCGGGTAGGGTATAACCGGGTATTACGAAATAACCGGGTCGGGTTCGGGTAGGGTATTTTCGTGAAAAGTCATACCCTATATACCAGGTTCAGGTCGGGTTCAGGTTCGGGTTTTCAATACCCGGTTTCGGGTATACCTATTTTCGGGTACTAGATACCTATTTTCAAGTAAGCGTGTGAATTTCTGACACGACCCGAAAACACGACCGAACCTAACACGAAATTAGCGGGTTTAGGTTTACTCTAAATGGGTTCGGGTCGAACCCGCGAACCCGTTTAGCTAAACGGGTCGGGTTCGGGTCAACTCGGGCGGGTTGACCCGTTTAACCTATTTATACTATATATTGTTTTTTTACAATATGTTTTATATTATAAATTAAATTGGTTAGGTATTTTATGCTACACTTATAACTTAAAATAGAAATTGGTATGAGATTTTATAAATAAAACATAAATGTTTTATATATATTTGTGTTTTTTGTAGTAAAATTTTAATTTTAATACATTAGTTTGCGAAAAAAATAAAAATAATCAAGTTGAACGGGTCGGTTTCGGGTCAAACCAAGAATATTCAAGTCAGGTTCGGGTTCATTTGTATGTCACAATTTTTGGGTTCGGGTTGGGTTGGACCCACCAACCTGCGAACCCGACCCGTTAAGCACCCCTAAGTACAAGTGATAAAAAAAACATAGATAGTTAAGTCTTCGTTGATAATGGAGTAATTTATCGTCTTTATTTAACGCGTTCGTTTGATAATAAATACCCGGGTTTTAAATTACCCTACGGGTAGGGTCGGGTTCGGGTATTAAATAACCGGGTTTTAAAATATCCGGGTTCGAGTATTTTTTCGGGTTCGTGTATTTTGTATACCTCTACTCCATACTGGATTATTCAATCTAGACCTTTTTTTAAAAAAAAAAAAAACTACAAAGATTTAACATTTTCAACTACTGTATATCTATAACCTTAGTACTTTTACCTTAAAAAATCTTTGACGTTCCATATATTAAAAAAAAAGCTAATATGAGTGTAACTAAGATCTAAAATATGGTCGAAAGAAACTATTTGTTAATCATGATTCATCATTATCATTTATCAATTTACCATTTTTGCAAAACAAATTTAAAACTCCTAGTATGCTTATCGTGAAGGCATTTCTAATCTAACTCCAAATATTATTTCAAAGATATGGCATGATTAACGCATAACTTTCATTAATCTATAACGATATAAAATTGCAAGTATATCCTTAAATAGAGAAATTTATATCAAATGTTTATTGTGCGAATTTTAGACTAAAGTAAAAAGTATATGTTCGCCGTTAAAAAAAAGTAAAAAGTATATTATTACTTTAACAATCCATATAAAATCCTTCTTAAAATAGTTGAGAAAAATAAAGTGTAATTCATTTAGAAAAACATAAGAGTTCAGATTTTTAATATCCTTTATTTTAATGAAAAATTGACGAAATTATTTTCAAGTAAAAAAAAATATGTAGTCAAATCATACTATTCTTTAAAAAATGGTCCGACTTTTAGGGGCCTGCCCAACACAACGGAGGGAAGAAGATCCAGTTTTAATCTTCTGATTCATTTGTGTGTGGCCCATTTGGCTCAACAGCCCATCAACAGTATTCTTTATTTTTTCTTTTTTTTTAATTATTAGTTAAACCATAGATATTTAAAAAGTTGATTAGTTAAAACCCATTGTCTTCATGACAGACGTTTCGTTAAATCACAATGCATAGCCTGTTTGTTAAACCATAACGCATAGCCTAAAAAAAGCTGATGTACCATTCAATTTGTTGAAACCCATAACATTTTTGAGAATGATTTTTTTTTATGTAAAGGAATTATCATTCTTTCCATAACATTTTTCTTTTTGAGAATGTTTTTTTTTAGGAATTAACATTCTTTCAAAATTGTGAACGACATAAACCAGAAAAATCAATTTTTTCTCACTCCCTCACCAACCACCCTCATCATAGTCGCTGCTGCCACCACCGCCACACCACAACCGAGCAACCATTTGCCCATGCTTATTTAAGCTTGTGTAACCATTTGCCACCACTGTCACCTAAAAAAGCTCACATGCGGCATGCCAAACTTGGATGAAACATGAAAACCGAAAATGCTCATATAAACTTGGTTACAAACTCTTATTCCTAAATAACAAAACCAACTAGAAAAAAACACATAAGATTCAACCACATGACACCATTGGATCACTTCAACCTCCATAAACAAAACCAAACAAAATCCTAGAAAAATCATTCTGCATTGGGTTCATCGTCTGCAGCTTCATTAAACGATGCAGCCAAAATTTCAGCAAGGCTAGGTTGTGAGCTAGCCTGTCTTGGAGATTCTGAAACTCGAGGTTTTTTCGCATTAAGAGAAGGTGGAAACCACTGCTTTTTGAGTGACTTCCAAATTACAGGTTCTAAAAACATCCAAGGGTCTTCCACCATTGACTTGTTATAGAAACGATCAGGCCGGTCTTCTGCCGATACATGATTATGGCCCCGCCCTCGTCCCCCACCCTGTCCTGACCCACGGCCTCTCCCTCTGCCAGAACTTGGACCCGATGACATGTTGTTCCCAAACCCCAACCCATACCCTCTGCCTAGATTAGGACCAGAGCTAGGGTACCCACCTGGGTCCGCGCCAGGGTTGGGACTATTCCTGAAGTTGGGTCCAGGACTAGGGTAGCCGCGTCCTGAACCATGACCTGGGCTGTTGGCGAAATGGGGACGACTAGGACCAGAGCTAGAGTAGTTGGGACTATTTCTGAAGTTGGGCCCCGGACTAGGGTACCCTCCTCCTGAACCACGACCTGGGCTGTTGGTGAAATGGGGACTGGAGCCAGGACTAGGGTAGGTGCCTTGTCCTGAACCACTGGTGAAGTGGGTTTGCGGGCTAGGAAAACCGACACCTGGACCATAGTAGCCTCCAGGGTGAGGAGTATTGCCTCTCCAACTCGGGTTGGGTAAATTGCTACTCTGTGGTGGGTTAGAATGTGCATAATATCCCTGTCGTTGCATTTGCGGATTGGGCGAGTGGTTTATATGGGGTTGAAAGGAAGGTGAGGGAAATGTTTCATTGGTCTGCGACCCTGCTGAACCAAAAAATAATTATGTATTAATAAGAAAGGCGATTTAATCCAATGCAAAAATATAAAGAAAACGGATATAAAGAAATTCTAAATGTGTATTAAACTATTAATAAGAAAGGCGATTTAAATGTGTAAAATAATGTTTTTTTTAATGGCTTAAAGGGAATGGGTCAAAAAAGCTAAAAGTTCTTAAAGTGTATTTGTAATGGATGCAACCTCCTAAGTCAGTCACTAAAAAATTCAGAATGTTACTGCAATAACATAGTTTTTGTAATCACATTTGACCCGTTGATTAAAGCTACAAAAATGGCCAAAAATGTTAAGTAAACCCGACCCCATTTTGACTCGTACAACGCGATCACCCATTTGATATTTCATATTGCTACATATATAAAAACATATCATCATAGATTTTCAATTTATAGTACTTGTACCGTGACAATCTAATCATCTTACACGGTCAATTAACAAAACACATATTCAATTATTATCTGTTTAAGCCCCAATAAGTCATGCAAAGATGTAAACTTTAACGTTCATACAGTGAAATTAAGAATATAATATAGCACAAAACGAGATACCACACATAAGAAATTCTAAAAATTATGTGACAGCAATATGGCAATATGTTATTACTTGGATGAGTGGATGAAAAATTCTGTGATATCTGAGGGCTGACCTGGCTCCTCTGCTTGTTGCCAGAATACGCAGCCATTGGGTTCGTGTAATAATTAAAGCTTTGAGAAGTCGTCTGCGCCTGAGTTTCAGAGTTAGTTGTGGATTCAAGTAACGGATTTGAGAGACTAACAGCTGAATGATCATTATTATTAGCCGCGTCCTCCTTTGAAGCTTCCAAACGCATAGCTTTTAGTCGTTCTCTTCTCTGAGTTGACTCTTCCATTGACCTTATTGTGAATTATCCTAGAAAGTGTATACAGATACTGCATGATTGCATACAGTTGCTTTTTATTATTGACATTGACAATATATATTACTTTATTACAATTCCATTCCGTTTAGACCCGTATAAATGGTTGTGTAGAAAGATTCATAGAAAACTTTATATGGAACGGGAAAGGTAGTTAGTAGATACATATATAATTTGAAAAAGAAAAGAAGTAATATCAAGCCCTATGACTATTTAAGCTGAAACAGGATCATTCATGTTATACTCTTTAATCACTTAAAAGGCTGGTGATCATAATTCAAGGAAAGAAACTTATGCATAATAGCCTTAATTAGTAGGGCTGGCAATTCAGACACGATAACCTGACACGAACCTACATGATTTTAACAGGTTTCGTGTCTATAACAAGTCGACACGTTAAGACCTGTTTATTTTCGTGTCATGTTCATGTTTACCTGTTTCGTGTTCGTGTCTTAACAGGTCTTATCGTGTTTCTTATCATGTCTTGCCATGTCTTGTCGTTTCTTGTCGTGTTAACCTGTTATACACAGGGTCGTGTCTTAACATGTTCGTGTAACTTGTTATGCCAGCCCTATAAATAATTAGTCTATTTATCGGCATCGATCAACTCATACGTGATGTAACTAACAGATATCAATGTGGTTAAAAACTAAAGCACAGACAAATTTGGCTTCTAACAGAAGTATGAAGAATCATATGAATTCAGAAGCTAAAACATAATACAAAACCACAATTAACTAAACACGTATGAAGCAATCAGACGGGCATAATATAAGTTACCAATTAACAACAAATTAGGGTTTAAACAGGAAGGAAGGAGCAAACCCTAGAAGAATTAGGGAAACATACAGAATAATACATATTATATGGATAACAGTTACAAATTGGAGCTCATATGTTTGTGTAAACAGGACAAGAGAAAGAGAGAGGTAACCTGAATTAATTAATTAATAAGTTGCAGAAATCAGAGTACGTCTTCTTCAACAAAGGGAAGATTTCAAAGATTTTTACGCAGACATTGTTTACACTTTACATTAATAAATTGGTTACAAGTTTGATCCAAATATGTAAGATAAATACCCAGGAGACCCTCAAATGTTAGTAGATTTGCACTTTGCAACCATCGCTTCAGCTTTTTGAACCTAGAATTTTTTTTATTTTTTATTTTTCGTCATGTGACGATCAGTGCCCTCCCCCCCTCTCTTCAGTTTTCATCAGTATACATAGTGTCGTCTTAGATTCTCCAAAAACGGAATTATTTTTAGTTTATTTAAACTTCAAATTTTTTTATTACATCGTGATTTACCTTTTAAGTTTTATTTTTAGGTTAACGTTTTCTAGATTCAGATATGTTTTTTTGAGATCATACGAAATTTTAGATGCTTGAAGAAGAGCCGAAAGGAGAACTTCATAACGGTGATATAGATAATATGTTTGGTGAGGAAACACAAGGTTTTTGATATATATGTTACTTATTTTAAGTAGTTTTAGTATATTATGATTATTGGTAACTAAAACTTCTTATTTTATATTATATAAAAGGAAAATAGTTATGTTTTTGTTGATAACGATGGTGATGATGGTAAATTTCGTCTTGTAAGTGAATGTGAAATTGAGGCACTTAACACTACAACGCCACAAATTTATTGTAGACTTTTATGTAAAAGGAATTATGTGCATTTGGATTATTTTTTTAGTTGAAATTGTATATTTATAGAAGTATAGGGCTGACTAGTCAACCCGCTTTAGCCACCATGTACAACGCAGTACCACCAGATGAACCTTTTTAGAGCCCGACACGATATGGTATAAGAAACTGTTTCTAAAACATTGGTATAAATCGGTTCATCTATATGCTCCTGTGCTCCGGATTTTCTAGTGGTTCGGAAACTAAACCGGTACCCTAATTAGACAACGCTCTATCTTAAGGTAATGTCTCCGGTATCTGGTTCAACCAGTAATACTGGCCGATTCGAACCGTTTTTTATAAGAGTTACTTTTGTTTGCTAAAACTAACTTTTAATGTTATCAATGTGATAGGAAGTATTTGGTTTTCGGTTTCTATTATTAGGAAATGCAATTTTATGTACCAATTGTTTATATTACCCAGTAACCCTTTGTTTTTGGTTTAGCCTTACATTTTTTCAAAATCCGATTACCTAGTCGCATATTTGCTCGTCAAAAAATTGCTATGAGATTCTTGTAAAACTAGGAGAGATGTTTAGGAGTTGTATAATGTGTGTTTCTTTAAAAAGTTACTAACATACTCTTAAATATATACCACGTCATGGATGCTCAAGTAAATTCGTTCAAGATAAGAGGAAGTTCTATTGCAGATTTTTTCCTTTTTTTCTAAACAATGGCTTTCATTTAAAAAAATGGTTGAGTCCTTAAAGCGAGGACCGCCAAACCAAACCCCACTTACAACATAT
The DNA here is from genome assembly GCA_032199755.1 of Ambrosia artemisiifolia. NCBI lineage: Eukaryota > Viridiplantae > Streptophyta > Magnoliopsida > Asterales > Asteraceae > Ambrosia > Ambrosia artemisiifolia. The sequence continues at coordinate 45,630,910 of CM063527.1, read as the reverse complement.
AAAGAGGGAAAATACACTAGTCCTTGCACCGAAGGAATTTAAACCTAGATCTATGTTTAAACCAAAGAAAAGACAATGAGTTAACACCCGCGACCACATCATTAACTTTAGAGTCTTTCCGCATGAAAACCTTGTCATTCCTTCCCTCCAAATAGCCCAACACGTGACCAAAATAATGTCATGAATGATCTTCTTCCCTTCCTTCCCTACAGTAACTTTTTTGTAGAGCTCCAAAAGGTCACGAACAAAAACTAGTTCTATTACAATAACTACTTAGTTATATGCCTATGTAATCTGATTATTTTGGTCCTAAGAAAGAAACTAAAATCATTGTAAAAATTGTTGAAACCATATTTTCGGGTCTTTCCTTTGACCATACACTCAATACCCAATTATGGGAAAACCACTGAAATAGCCTTTGACTGAGAAAAATCACCAAAATAGCCACCTCCCACGACTTTGGAGAGTCGTTTCTCGGATTCCGAGACGTCTCCGTGAGGCTTTAGTGATAGACCAATAGCAGGTAATATAATAAAAAATCATCACTTCCCAACCCACCTTCCTTTAACACTTCCCAACTCTCTCTCTCTCTCTTTCTATTGTCAGACATCAATTTATGAGGAACACAAATTATTTCCTTTCACCTTCCTCTCTCTGGATCACTCATCACCCTTGTTCCTTTCACTATTGTATGTCATATAGAGGAAGCCATCTTCTTCATCCTTGTGTTCCTCATAAATTGCAGCTGTTGGAAAGCAGCAGGAAATATAACATAAATTATTCCACTACCAATCAACTCTCAAACCGTCACCACTCACCACCTTCCCACCAGATCCATCACCACCATGTCGTGAAGTCGTTGTTGTCAGCTTCAACAGATCCCGTCTTGGTTGTGGTGGTGGTGCCAGAGAAAGGAGAGAGAAACCAAACGAAACAGGTGATGGGGTGGTGCCAGAGACGTCTCTGTGACGCCTGCCGGTCTTTGGCGTCTCTATGCCGTCTCCCATCTCCCTGGCAGCGTGGAGCCGTTTCTGAGACTGGTCGCAGGAAAAATAGATAGGTGGCGTCGTTTCATTGGGCAGCACTGGTGGCGTCTCCGAAGTCTCTTCCACCTCCTCGGAATCCAGGAACCGACTCTCCCAAGTCGTTTTCCCCTCAATTATTGCTTCCTTATACTGGTCCTCCTTTTGACCATTGACTCCATCATTGCCACCCTTTTTCTCTCGCTAGTTTTATTGTCTTTCCTTTTGTCTTGATCCTTTTTGTGTATTTAACCAATGGCCTATGGCCTTCCTATGTATCTCTTCTATTGAAGAACATTGAACAATAAAAAGAATAACATATCAATTTCTATATGGTATCAGAGAGGTCTTGAGAAGATCCTCAAAACAATACCAAAAAAAATCATGGTCGGTAATTTTAGCCAAGAAACCCGTTGGTGGCAAAAGATGATCATTAGCGCTCGGTTTCTAAAAGCAAGAAGCCTTCTGTGGATGCTTCCGCGTTTCAAGCATCAATCTACAACAGGCGCAACATTAATCCATCACAAAACAGAAAAAGACGAAGAAGATGAAGCGCAACAGAAAAAGGAAAAAGGCGAAGGTTGCTTGTGTTGAGGGGGAGACTTGCCCAATACTGGGTATGACTAATGCTCAGTACCAACAGTTCATAAAGTTCTTCAGGAACAAGGATGAGGAGACCAAAGAAGGAAGCGGACCGGTGGCTAACATGGCATGTATTTATGGGTAAAGAAAGTAAATGGGTTTTTTGACTCGGGGGCCAATGACCACATAACTTGTGATTACTCAGTTCTTGAAAATAAAATGAGACGAAAATACGAGCCGCCTGTTACTATACCTAATGGTGAAACCATCACGGTTGTAGGAAGAGGCGGTCATACTCTTCAAAACGGCGTGAAGGTTAAAGACATTCTTTATGTTCCTGATTTTAAATGCAATGTGTTGTCTATTAGTAGATTGTCAAAAGATCTAAAGTGTGTTGTAACCTTCTTCCCAGATTTTTGTGTCTTACAGGACTTATATTCAAGGAAGTTGATCGGAGTGGGTGAGTGTGAAGATGGTCTATACAAGATGAAAATGACGGGAAGCAAAAGACATGCCATGATGACGACCGTTAGTACTTGGCACAAGAGATTAGGTCACCCGTCTAACCCAAAACTCCCTCATATTGATTTTTTGAGAAATGTTCCTTTAAATTCCAAAGACTTTTGTGATGCTTGTGTTGAAGCCAAGTTTGCAACTGCCTTTTCTCATTAGTACAAGTAAGACTTCTGCAATGTTTTGATTTGATCCACTGTGATGTATCATGTATGGGGTAGATATCGCACACCTTCGTTTACAAAAGCATGCTATTTTTTGACAATTGTCGATTATATTAGCCGTGCGGTTTGGGTATTTCTTCTCCAACATAAACATCAAGCAAGTATCTTTCTTATGGACTTTCATAAAATGGTGCAAACCCCATTTGGAAAAAGGGTTAAAATAATAAGGTGTGATCACGGGGGGAGTTCACTTCAAATAAGATGCTAGATTTTTATGCCAAAGAAGGAATCGTGCTAGAAACAACATGCCCACACACCCCACATCAAAACGGTGTTGTTGAACGAAAACATCGCCATTTGTTGGAAACTGCACGGGCTTTAAAATTTGAAGGCAACTTACCCACAAGGTTTTGGGAGAGTACGTGTTAACAGCCGCGCACGTCATAAACCGAATGTCGTCCGAAGTGATCACTAACAAACCGCACTATGAAATTTTGTACAACCAAAAACCCGAATATGACAATATGAGGATTCTCGGTTGTCTTGCATACTACAAAAAGTGTGGAAACCAACAGGGATAAGTTTGAGATAAGAGGATGAGCGGGGGTTTTCATGGGCTACCCTCAAGGAACAAAGGGGTATAAAATATTTGATGCCCAACATGATAAGATGGTAACATCTAGACACGTGAAATTTTTTGAACAAATCTTTCCCTTTGCAAACTCCAAGACTAATGAGGAAGAGGTAGGGCTGCAAACGAACCGAACGAACACGAAGACGGCCTTGTTCGTGTTCATTTTGTTAAAGAAATTAAGTGTTCACAAACAGTTCATGAACACTTACTGAACGAGATTTTCTGTTCGTGTTCGTTTGTTAAGAAAACACTCGTGTTCGTGTTCGTTTATTAATTTTGTTTATGAACACACACGAACATTAATGAACACAAACAAGTGTTCATGAACACAAACGGACACAAATAAGTGTTCATGAACAGAAATATACACAAACGGACATAAATTAATTTTCGAATAAGATTGAATTCATACACAATAAGAAATTAGCTAAATCCACCCAAAATATAACCTAATTATCGAGACATACTTCGTACTTAATATAATATTAGTAAACCTAATAAAGTAGTGTCTATTGGAGGTGGATGGAGGAGGGTGTCAGAGGTGGATGGTAGATGGTAGATGGCGTCGAAGGTGAAGGTCATCAACATTGGAACGTGGAAATATAATGAACTTGGATACTAAAAGTAGGTTTATTGATCTCATATAGTCATATACTTACCTCACAAATATTATCTGTTTGGATAAAATAAATAAAAATATATAAGAATATAAAAAATTATAAAAATTGAAATTCTTAATAAACTATCAACACAAACGAACATAAACGAACACGTTACCGAACGTTCACGTACATAAACGAATGAACGCAGTCTCTGTTCATGTTTCTTCGTTTAACTAAACGAACGAAATTTTTTGTTCGTGTTCGTTCATTTATTAAATGAACGAAAAAAAAACCAACTTCCCGTCGAACGGTTGATGAACTGTTCACTGAAACTTCAGTTCGTTTACAGCCCTAGGAATAGGTCTTTGTAATGCCACAAGCTTGGATTGATGAAGAGGCTCAAAACCAACCTAAATCCTTGAATAGGAATGCCGCTGTTGAGGAGGAGGTAGTTGGGCAACCAAGAGAAAAGAGTCACAAGAACATCAGTGAACAACGGGAAGGCCCACCAAACAATAACAATCATGGGCCCAACCTTGAGCCCGGAGCAAACAATTAACCCGAGCGTAGACTTGAGCCCAATACTGAGAACCCGGAGCCCGAACTCAGCCATGATGAAGCTGCGCCAAGCAGCGAACCATCCATGAATTTCGAACCCGAAAATGTTCCACTAGTAATGGAAAGACGAAACAGATCCCAACCAAAGCATTTCAACGATTACGAAGTGAAGCTTCCACCATCTTTGCACCACGAACAACCCACTTCCGATCAACAAGAGTCCTCAACAGTACATCCCTTAGCACACTATATTTCTTAAGATAAAGTTACTAATTCTCACAAAGCATTTTTAGCGGCCATCACCACAAGTCCACAAGTAATGAGCCAAAACATTTTAAACAAGCAGCTAAAAATCCCAAGTGACGTGAAGCTATGCAAAATGAGATACGGGCACTTGAACAAAATGATACTTGGACCATTGAAGAGCTACCAAAAGGAAAGCGAGCTATCGATTCGAAGTGGGTTTATAAGATAAAATACAAGCCCAACGGTGATGTTGAGAGGTATAAAGCTCGCCTTGGGGCGAAAGGGTTCACTCAAACGAAAGGGATAGACTTCCATGAGACATTCACTCCGGTTGCTAAATTGGTAACGGTCCAAAACCTTTTAGCGGTTGCTGTAAAGAAAGGGTGGTACGTGCATCAACTCGACGTCAACAATGACTTCCTGCATGGAGACTTACACGAAGAGGTTTATATGAAGATACCTGAAGGGTTCGGGAAACAAGACACAAACATGGTTTGCAAGTTAAAAAAATCACTTTATGGGCTAAAGCAGGCGTCAAGGAATTGGTATAAAAAATTTACTAATTCCTTGTTGGACATAGGATTCAAGCAAACCGGGGCGATCACTCATTGTTTATTTTTAGAGATAAACAAATTTTCATTGTTGCGCTAATTTACGTGGATGATGTCATCCTTGTGGGAAACAACCTGAAGAAGATACAAGATACCAAAGCCTTCTTAGACAAAAAGTTTAGCATAAAGGACCTCGGCCCTTTGAAGTTCTTTCTTGGTATTGAGGTTGCAAGGATAAAAGAAGGCATGGCGTTGAGCCAACAGAAATACACTGTTGACATTCTTGAAGAAACAGGAATGATGGGTTGTCGACCGAGTTCATTCCCTATGGAACAAAATTTGAAACTTGGCAAATGTGAGGAAGAACCAAAAATTGATTCCAACCAATATCGAGGATTGATATGAAAGCTTCTTTGCTTGCAAGCCACATGTTCCGATATTTCTTATGGCATAAACGTCTTGAGCCAATTTGTCAGTGACCCAAGACAGAATCACATGGAAGTGGCAACTAGAGTTCTTCGATATCTCAAAACAACACGAGGACAAGGCATCTTAATTCCCAAAGAAGGGGGTACTACTCTTACAGCCTACTGTGTCGCCGATTGGCTAGGTTGTCCCATCACCAAAAGGTCCAGAACTGGCTATCTACTCCTACTGAGAGGAGCGCCCATTTCATGGAAATCAAAGAAACAGTCTCTCGTTTCTTAATCATCGGCAGAAGCAGAGTATCGTGTCATGGTAACACTGTGAGTGAAATAATTTGGATGAGATGGTTGTTGAGTCTACTAGGTATGCCCCCCATGGGCCCAACGCCTCTCTTCTGTACGACCAAGCGGCCCGTCACATAGCCAACAATCCATTGTTTCATGAACGGACTAAACATGTTGAGATGGATTGTTATTTTGTCATGGAGCACGTCGAGTCTAAAGAAATACAACCCATGAAGATTGATACCAAGACACAAATTGCTGACGTACTCACTAAACCATTAGGGTCGCATCGATTTAGGTTACTGCTTGACAAGCTGGGCGTTCGAGACCTTCACGCTCCACCTTGAGGGGGAGTATTGAAACCATATTTTCGGGTCTTTCCTTTGACCATAGACTCAAGACTCAATTATTGCTTCCTTATATTGCTCCTCCTTTTTGACCATTGACTCCATCATTGCCTCCCTTTTTCTCTCGCCATTTTTATTGTCTTTCCTTTTGTCTTGATACCTTTTCTGTATTTAACCAATGGCCTATGCCTTCTTATGTGTCCCTTCAATTGAAGAACATAATACCATATAGATTTCTATAAAAATCACATTACTTAACCATTTGAAAACGTGTTTTCTAGTAACAATGATCAAGTAAATGTCACATTTATCATTTTTTATTTATTTATTTTTTTTTTTTGTAAAGTAACTTTCATTCACAAGAGCCACAAAACGATCCTCAAAACAAGGACCCCCGGCCAAATAAAGCTTACATCAAATCCAAAGGATAATTACACCATAATTTCCAATCGATATTTTTTATTCTAGATCTATGTCGAAACCAAAAAAACGAAGTCGATTTGATACTTTCCATAACTTCACTCGGTCTTCGGGTCTTATCTTTAAAAATTCGATCATTCCTTTCAATCCATATCATCCACAAGGCGGTATAGAAAATGCCTCTAAGAATATACTTTTTCGATTTCGACAAGGCTTGAGAATCCACAACATTCAGAACGTCCAGCACATCAAACGCAAAAAACGGACCTAATCGACACCAAACGCTAAGCCTGCTCCATATTTCTAAAGAGAAAATGCAGCCGGTGAACAGATGGATCGCCGTTTCATGACCCGTTTGACAGAAAACACACCAATCCTCCTGCACATGAACGCCTCTTTTGATTAACTCCATGCGGGTAGGTAGGCGGTTTCGGACAGCACGCCAAACCATAATCTTGCACTTTATGGGAACCCAACCCTTCCAACTAATACTCGGAGCACTAAACGCTTCATACATAAGCTTCTTGGCTGAGCTCACTGAAAAAATGCCATTAGAATCCGCCTTCCAACTCCACTTGTCACAACCCCCTCTCCATTGAAATTCATGGATGTCCTCCAAAAGTTGGAAGAGTTCTGAAACAGCTTCCTGCGATGCCGGTTCTGATCGCCAGCCCCAAGTAATGATTTTAATTCCGTTTTCTACCTTCAGACGGTTACTCACAAAGACCCACTGATTCGATTCCAGTCTTAAGAGATTAGGGTAAACAATGCGAAGAGAGGTTGTTCGCGTAGCCAAGTATCTCCCCAAAAGGAGATTGTCACCCCGTTACCAACATAACCAAGGAAATAACTCTGCAGCGATCTCCCATTAGTCAGCATTCCCCCCCCCCCCCCCATTTTGACTATATTCTTCCACCCTTTACTCGAAGAACAAGAACAAGGCAGCGCAGACCAAGTTCGAGACGACCCATTGCATTCCAAAATAATCTTTTTCCACAAGCTATTACCTTCCTTTTTAAATCGCCAAGTCCACTTTAGGAGTAAAGCTTCATTCACCACCTGTAATTTCGAAACCCCAAGGCCGCCACCCTTTTTAGACGTTGTAATAACATCCCAAGCTACCCACGAGATCTTCCTCTCAACACTAGATCCTGACCATAAGAACCGCCTCATGATAGATTCTATGTTATCAATCACCGTTTGGGCTTTATAAAGCGAGAGGTAATATAAAGGCAAACTTTCAAGAACCGATTTGATAAGGATTAAACGACCCCCATTAGATAAACATCTCGCTTTCCATGACGCAAGCCTATTGTTGTTGTTGTTATTATTATTATTATTATTATTATTATTATAAAGATAAAAACTAAAAATTGTCAATTAAGAAAAAATTAACTAACAAGTAACAACCATAAACTGTTTGCTCTTTTTACATAAATCACATACCTTGATTACAGCTTGAATTCAACTTGGTTACACCCTCAAGAGCACGAGTGATTAATGACACTTATAACTGTCGTGGAATAATGTGATGATGCTATTGATCATTGTATAGGCAATACATTGTGGAGACACATGTATAAGTAAGAGAAATTAAAACCAAAGGTGATCAAGAAATATGCCATGACAATAAAAAGTAGGATTTTTGCAAAGAAACACATAATCACTCACATACTATCTAGGAATAGAAGTACGGCAAGCACAAGGAAGGATACAATTGAAGCAATCAGCCTACGCAAAGAAAGTTATCAAAGAAGCTAGACTAGAAGACTGCAATCCAACAAAGACTGCAATGGAACAGGTCTGAAGCTCACCAGAGAAGATGAGAGTGAACCAGTCAATGAGACAGAATACAGAAAGCTAATTGGAAGCTTAAGGTACCTTACACATACCAGACCAGATATCACCTACGAAGTTGGATACGTGAGCAGATTCATGGAGAAACCAAAGACAACTCACATGAAGGCAGTTAAACATTTGATAAGATATATCAAAGGCACGTTGAATTATGGAATTCAATACAGTAGAGGAAAAGAAGCAGAAATCATTGGTTACAGCGACGGCAGTTATGGAGACCAACAAGATGGAAAAGGAACAACAGGAACAATATTCTACTACAAAGATTCACCTATCACATGGACAAGTCAGAAGCAAAGCACAGTAGCTTTATCATCATGTGAATTAGAGTTTATGGCAGCAACATCAGCAGCATGTCAAGCAATATGGCTACAAGGAGTATTAAGCGAGCTCACAGGTGAAAGAGCAAAGAAGATAACTCTACGAGTAGATAACAAGTTAGCAATACAACTCATGAAGAATCCTGTGTTTCATGGAAGATCAAAACATAGCAACACAAGGTATCACTTTATCAGAGAATGCATAGAGAACGAGCAGATACAAGTTGATCATATCAGTGGTGAGATGCAAAAAGCCGACATCCTCACCAAGGCATTACCAAGGATAAAGTTCATAGAGATGCGAAGTCTCATAGGAGTCGAAGACCTTGGGGAAATCAAGAATTAGGGGGGAGAATGTTAGACATAATTATTGATTTCCACATTTATCCTAAGTTATATTAGATATTATTAGTTATCCTAAGTTTGTTATATGGCGGTTACAACTTAACCAACTGGTGTGTCGGTTTGCCTCCAAGGGTCACACCCTTTCACTTGTATAAATACCGAACACATGTGTACATTTATAATTGTATTGTTTCTTTCACATCTTTAGAATTCTCTCTCAAATCCTTTACCCTCAATCGATCCTGTGATCTCACACTGATCGCCAGCCCCAAGTAATGATTTTAATTCCGTTTTCTACCTTCAGACGGTTACTCACAAAGACCCACTAATTCGATTCCAGTCTTAACAGATTAGGGTAAACAATGCGAAGAGGTTGTTCGCGTAGCCAAGTATCTCCCCAAAAGGAGATTGTCGCCCTGTTACCAACATAACCAAGGAAATAACTGTGCAGCAATCTCCCATTAGTCAGCATTTTCCCCTCCATTTTGACTATATTCTTCCACCCTCTACTCGAAGAATAAGAACAAGGCAGCACAGACCAAGTTCGAGACGACCCATTGCATTCCAAAATAATCTTTTTCCACAAGCTATTACCTTCCTTTTTAAATCGCCAAGTCCACTTTAGGAGTAAAGCTTCATTCACCACCTGTAATTTCGAAACCCCAAGGCCGCCACCCTTTTTAGACGTTGTAATAACATCCCAAGCTACCCACGGGATCTTCCTCTCAACACTAGATCCTGACCATAAGAACCGCCTCATGATAGATTCTATGTTATCAATCACCGTTTTAGGGGCTTTATAAAGCGAGAGGTAATATAAAGGCAAACTTTCAATAACCGATTTGATAAGGATTAAACGGCCCCCAATAAATAAACATCTCGCTTTCCAACGCAAGCCTATTGTTGTTGTTATTATTATTATTATTATTAGGATAAAAAATAAAAATTGTCAATTAAGAAAAAATTAACTAACAAGTAACAACCATAAACTGTTTGCTCTTTTTACATAAATCACATACCTTAATTACAGCTTGAATTCAACTTGGTTACACCCTCAAGAGCACGAGTGATTAATGACACTTATAACTGTCGTGGAATAATGTGATGATGCTATTGATCATTGTATAGGCAATACATTGTGGAGACACATGTATAAGTCAGAGAAATTAAAACCAAAGGTGATCAAGAAATATGCCATGACAATAAAAAGTTGGATTTTTGCAAAGAAACACATAACATAATCACCACCATCAAACAAATCTGCAAATGATGTTAAATGCGAAACTTTGTAACAAACCAGTATTGTTAATAAGGATACTGACTGAATCATCAAATATTCGGATACCACAACTATGTAGCAACCATTCCAACCAATATTATACAACTGTCAACTCGAAACATGTATATTCAAATAAAGGATTTTGACACAAAGTAACCAATATTATACAACTGTCTTACTGCTGCTGTGAAGAGATAAAAAAAACATTCGAGTAAAAGAATTTCAGCTGTAAAAGATAGTAAACTGTTTTTTAAAGCGTAACACAGTAACTAGTAATTAGTAAAAACGAATGTCGGCAACTGGACATCATAAAGCAAAAAATAATTGTCCACTATGCAAAAGCATATTATAAAGAATTGGTTGAAATGCCTTTAAAAAAGCATCCTTCTTTTGTCCACTGCTTTCTTATCTCCACTGATTCCTTGTCTCCAATCAGACTACTATCATCTTCTCTCCAATCATCTTACTCACATACACATACATTCATTGCATACAGACCAAACCAACTACACTCATTCCAATTTCCAGTTTACATCTTCACTGTTAACAATGGCTGAAACTGCTGCATCTGCCCTGATCAATGTCATTTTTCAGAAGCTAACCGATGAAGCCTTCAAGAAATATGCTCGCTCTCAGAACATTCACTCGGAGCTCAAGCAACTGGAGATCACGTTGACCCAAATTCAAGCTCTGCTTAATGATGCTTCTCACAAGGAAATAACTAATGAATCTGTCAGACTCTGGCTGAATAATCTCCAACATTTGGCTTACGATATGGATGACGTACTTGACGATGTGGCTACAGAAGCTATGCATCGTGAGCTGACCGCGGAATCAGAAGCAAGCACCAGCATGGTAAGAAAGCTCATCCCAACTTGCTGCACAAAGTTCTCACTAAGTCATAGGTTGAGTCCCAAGTTAGACAGTATTAACACCAAGTTACAACATCTTGAAAAACAAAAGTCTGATTTGGGTTTGATTGTGAAAGATGAAAAGCCGATAAGTACTAGTAGAAGAAATGAAACATCTTTGCTAGAATCTGATATTGTTGGGCGAGAAGGTGAGAAAGAGAAGTTGATCAACAAGTTGTTGCAGGATGAGGCATCTAAAGAAAACTTTATTGTCGTACCCATAGTTGGTATGGGTGGGGTGGGGAAAACCACTCTGGCTAGAATATTGTATAATGATACACGGGTGAAGGGTCACTTTGAACTCATGGCATGGGTCTGTGTTTCTGATGATTTTGATATTCTAAAGATAAGCAAGACCATCCTTCAAGATGTGTATGAGGAAGTCAAGGAGTACGAAAATTTAAATCAGGTTCAAATGGCTCTTACAAAGCAACTTAAGGATAAACGGTTTCTACTAGTACTTGATGATGTGTGGAATGAAAACTATGACGCCTGGGAAAACCTAGTGCGCCCGTTTCATTCAGGGGCACATGGAAGTAGAGTAATCCTGACAACTCGCAAGCAACAACTGCTTCAAAAGCTAGGCTTTAATCACCTAGACCATCTCGAGAGTTTGTCAAATGAAGATGCTTTGTCTTTATTAGCTCTACATGCATTGGATGTAGATAACTTCAACTCGAATGAAGCCCTTAAACCAATAGGTGAAGGTATTGTGAAAAAGTGTGGTTGTTTGCCTTTGGCTTTAAAGGCTATCGGAAGGCTATTAAGAACAAAAATAGATAGAGAAGATTGGGATGATGTATTGAATAGTCAGATATGGGATCTAGAAAATGCTGATGAGATTGTTCCAGCACTTCGGCTTAGCTACCATGATCTTTCTGCCGATTTAAAGCGCTTGTTTGCATATTGCTCTTTGTTCCCTAAGGACTTTTTGTTTGAGAAAGAGGAGTTGGTATTATTATGGATGGCTGAAGGGTATCTGAACGAGTCAACTGCAAACAAGTCACCAGAACGATTGGGCAATGAATGTTTTGAGAAATTGCTATTGAGGTCCTTTTTCCATCCTGCACCTAATGGTGAATCCTTTTTTGTGATGCATGATCTCATGAACGACCTGGCTACATTTGTTGCTGGAGAATATTCTTTAAGGTTTGAAAAGGAGATGGAGATGACGGAAGAAGCTTTAGCCAAGTACCGACATATGTCATTTATTCGTGAGGAGTATGTAGCATTCCATAAGTTCAGGGCATTTGAAAGAGCCAGAAGTTTGAGAACATTGTTAGCGGTATATGTTGGGGAAGAACAAAGGTGGAATAAGTTTTACTTATCCAATAAGATTTTGCCTCACTTACTTCCTCGATTACCACTGTTAAGGGTTCTTTCCTTAAGGCAATTTAACATACGCGAGGTACCTGATTTCATTTGTAGTTTGTACCATTTGAGGTATCTCAATTTGTCTGAGACTGAAATCTTAGAGTTGCCAGAGAATGTTTGTAATCTTTATAATTTACAAACATTGATAGTTTTTGGATGTAGAAGTTTGACAAAGTTGCCTAAAAGCTTCTTGAAGCTAAAAAAGTTGAGGCATTTTGACATCAGAAATACTCCACTTTTGAAGCTGCTTCCCTTAGGGATTGGTGAGTTGAAAAGCTTACAAACTCTTACTAGGGTCATCATAGGAGGAAACACTGGCTTTTCAATTACTGAGTTTAAGGGATTAAACGATCTCCATGGGGAAATTTCCATCAAGGGGTTGGACAAAGTGAAAAGCTCAATACATGCACGAGAGGCAAACTTATCTTTGAAAAGGCTTACAAAGTTGGAGTTGGAATGGGGTGATGGTTCTCGAAGTGGAACACTTGAAAAGGAGGTTCTTAATGAGCTCAGGCCACATGTTGATACATTAAAAACACTTGTGGTTAATGGTTATAATGGAACAGAGTTTCCAAATTGGGTTGGGGATCCGTCTTTTCATCGGTTGGTTCATGTGTTGCTACACAAATGTAGAAAATGTGAATCTCTACCATCACTTGGGCGGCTACCTTCACTTAAGGAGTTGTTGATTGAAGGCATGAATGAGGTTAAAGTCATAGGTTTGGAGTTAACTCGGACTAATGATGTTATCTTCCCTTCACTTGAAATTTTGAGGTTTGAATATATGTCAAGTTGGGAGGTATGGTCAACCAATAGCGAGGTAATGTTTCCATTCCTTCAAGAGCTTCGAATAAAAATGTGTCCCAATTTGATTGATGTCTCACTTAAAGCATTACCTTCACTAAGAGTATTAACAATACAAGGATGTCGTGAAAGTGTGCTGAAAAGTTTGGTTCGATCAGCTTCATCAACCACTAAGCTGGAAATAAGTTCAATTTTAGGGCTTACGGATGAGGTGTGGAGAGGTGTTATAGAGAATTTTGGGGCTGTCGAAGAACTACGCATAGGATGGTGTAATGAAATAAGATACATTTGGGAATCAGATGTAGAGGCAAGTAAAGTTCTTGTAAAGTTGAAGGAATTGGTGGTATGTGATTGTGAAAATTTGTTGAGTTTGGGAGAGAAAGAGGAGGATGAGGATAACATTGGGAGCAACCTCCTATCATCTCTTAGGATTTTAAAAGTAGTTCGTTGTAAGAGTATGGAGCATTTGTGTTGTCCAAATAGCATTGTGAGTTTAGATATCTATGAGTGTAGTTCAATTAGACAAGTCTCCTTTCCAAGAGCAACAACAACAACAACAGGTGGGGGAGGGCAGAATCTCAAGTCACTTACTATAAAGGGTAAAGACATGGACATGGAAAAGATCAACAACACAAGCATGCCAATGCTTGAAGAGATAGAAATAAATGGTTGGAGAACTCTGAAAACAATAAATGAATTGAGTAACTCCACTCACCTCACCAGATTGCATATATATGGTTGTGAAAGCATAGAGTCAATTCGTAACCTCCAGCTGCCAAATCTCACACAGCTGGACATATTATTTTGCAAAAACATGAAGGAAATTCGTGAGCTGCAGCTACCAAATCTAATCAGTTGGAGCATATACAATTGTGAAAATCTGGAGTCATTTCCTGACCTTCAGCTATCCAATCTCACAAATCTGTATATATATAGCTGCAAAAACATGAAGGAAATTCTTGGCCTGCAGCTACCAAATCTAATCAGTTGTAGCATAAAATTTTGTGACAATCTGGAGTCATTTCCTGAGCTTCAGCTATCCAATCTCACCATGTTAAAAGATGTAAGTATCATAGCGTGTCCAATGATTAATGTTTCCTTTCCTTGTGGGATTTGGCCTCCCAATTTGGTTTCCCTTTCAATAGGGAGGTTGAAAAAACCCATATCAGAATGGGGCTATCAGAATTTTCCAGCTTCCCTTGTTCACCTATGGTTACATGATGAAGCAGATGTGAGGAATATTAGTGAATTGTCCCACCTTTTCCCTTCTTCTCTTACATCTCTGGAAATAAGAGTATTTAATAATCTGGAATCACTGGCAACGGGACTCCAACATCTCACATCTCTTCAACATCTCAATATTTGGTATTGCCCAAAGCTGATACATCTACCAGAGACGTTGTTACCTGCACTTTTGAGCTTGGAAATAATTGATTGCCCTAAATTGAAAGAAAGGTGTAAAGGAAGAGGCTCCCGCTACTGGCCCCAAATCTCTCATATCCCCAAAATCTACATTGAAGACTGGTACTTTAATTAAATAGCAATTGTTACTCACATTGTTGCAAATAAATAACCAATTCTTCTTGTTTCTGTAGTGATTGAAAAGAGTTTCCTGACGTAAATACCCAATCACAGAAAAGACGACACCGTACGAATCACCCTACTCCCATCTTCACATCACAGAAGGGAGATTTCTTGTTTCATCCACCGCTGCTCACAGTCACACCCTCCTACTCAAGGTAACATCGTTAAACCCAACTGATGTCTTATTATATTTTCTTCAAAGTTTTTGCTCCTACTGCTTTCTATCTTGTTTGGGCCTGCTCGACAGCTTTTTATTGTTGAAACTTGAAAGCCCAACTCGTTTATTATATATTAACCCATTAAGGAATGTTATTTGAACCTTGTACATAACGGTTTGGGTCGGGTGAAACCGTTTTCACCTTTTTAAACCTCTTTTCGTTTTTTTCAAGTAGGTTTGAGTCCAAACCGGTTTCAGTGGCGAGAGTAGGAACTGGTATACAAATTGGTGGTTTGGGTCGGGTTGGAATCGGTTTGTGGGTCAAACCGGTTTCAAGTGTGGTTTCTGGTCGGTTTAGGAACCGGTTTGAAAATCCAAACCATTCACTTTTTGTACATCTCTAATTTATAGTAAATATACCATATTTGATTTAATTTAAGAAAATTACTGTTGCCTATTTCTAAAATTTTACTTAAGTGAGAGTTAATAAATCTGGTTAACATTGAGATTATAACATTCAAATAAGTTACATTTACATGATTGCAGTTGCCCTAATGTAAATAGGCGACTTGGGATTTTATCTAAAACGTTCACTCTTTTACGTTAAAACCTTGTATATGATATTTCTTTTAGACTTGTATATTTCTGCCTTCTGTTGTGTTCGTTCACTTTAGGCGTACACTTACTCTTAGTCACGTTTCTTTCTTTGCGATAGGTAACCCAATTTGTATTGTGAACTTCGAAGATTGATCAGGAATCAACGGAGATCAAAGACCAAGATTGTAATGTATTTTTGTGTTATAATGTTTTATTTTTTTTAAACAAAATGTTTTATGATGACCAGCATTTGCATAAATGCTTTTATGTTGCAGTGGTTGTGCATTATTGATGTGTGTCTTCTTGGCCATTCTATTAACAATGGATTATGGGAAGATTTTATTTTCATGGTCTTATAGTTTGGATAGGTATTTGCTTTGATACATATATGAAGTATTTAAATCCATGTAATTATATCATTCTGATTGCCAGGCTTTGAGACATGCTTATTACTTCTCGACATAGCAACCAGGTAACGCACTCTACATGTTTACTTCATGACTACGAATTGCATCATCTTTGGTGGATAGGTTAAATTTTCTGATTTGGATCGTTGTACTGTTTGTAAAAACCATTGCATGCTATTGAATGGACAATTTTCTGATTTGGATCGTTGTACTGTTTGTAACGAAAACAGATACAAGGAATGGAGAACAAAGTGCCTGAGTTGGTTATGACCTATTGGACCGAGACTTCAAAGATTGTTTTATTCAAAGCAAACAGCTGAGCATTTGACTTGGCATGCCATTCATCAAAGACAAACAGATTAAATGAGTCATCCTAGTGAAGGTCGAGCCTGGAACCATTTTGACACGATTTATCCAGAGTTGGAAGAACTGTGAGAACACCGACGTAAAATGTGAATTTTAAAATATTTTTTTTCACACCGATGTAAAAATGGGTAACTCCACAGTAAAAAAAATGAAAAAAAAAATTTTACGATGGTTTTACGCTGGTGTAAAAATTACAGCACACAAATGTTGACTTTTTCAAACAAGGAATATTCCATTCAATATTTTATTATCCTTTAATTTACAACCACACAATCCTGTTTTGATTAAATTAAGTATGTGGTTATAAAGTGTGTTCCTTAGTTCTTCCAACTCAACCATGTTCTCGTTTTACCCTTTCCCTATATATATATTTCAATAAACGGGTTAAATAAGTCAACCTGAACACAACCTTTTTATTAAGCGGGTTAGCAATGACAACCAAAACCTGATTGTTTTCGTGTTGTATGAGAAGTTGTCACCTTTATCTGTTACTACTCTGAGCTGTTGGTGATCCAAAATTCTTTTTTTATTTTTGATCTCTTATGCTGACAATATTTTTGTTTAAACCTTTCTCTTGAAGGAGCTTTGCATCATATTCACTGTTCAATGCAAGATGCGAGCTAGAAACAGAAACAAAAGTGCAGTAGTTTTGCCCCAGAAAGCCCCGGCTGACCATATTATTCGACTCCCAAAGTAAATTTTCATTTGTTTTTTATTCATTTTACTCGTGTTATTGTGTTGATTTAGTTCTTAACTTCTTATGTATGCTTACTAAATGTGATCTTTATACTTTTGTCTCCAAGTTCGTATGAAGGTGAAAGTCTCCTTCATCTTCTCAACTCAATTCAGAGGTAATACATACATTGCAATAGAATGAAATTTATTGTCCATTCAGTGGTAGTAAATACACTGACAAATTAAAGCTTTCCCTTTTTTTGGACCAGAGAAATTAAGTCAGCCAGACTTGCAGATCAATCTTTACCTCATAAAATTTGGCTCAAGGTTTAATTTTCTCATATTATTTTTTTTAATTTATTTGTACTTATGATTTATAATCTTTTATAATTTTGATTTATGTTGTTTTGATCTTGCTTATCAGCAACAATTTTCAATTGGTGTCAATGATGTGACCCGTGTACTTGAACGAATGCCAGCTATTCGTGGATCTATTAGCTCTCGCCCGCAAAACCCCACTTACTGTAGTCACAATGCAAAACAGCCTCCTCTCCGACTGCAGGTTATTTATGGTGTTTTTCTGTTTGGTCTCAAAAATACTGTTAAGGTGTTTTAAAATAAAGCGTTGTAGTCTGTAACCCTTGAAGGCCACATGCCTGATGCTAGTTGCTTTTCCTGTTCTAGGGTTTTTCTGGTAGGGTGTGTATTTTTAACACGAAATTCATAGGTTTCGGTGTGGTCTAAATGGGTTCGGTCAATTTTGGGTTGAACCAACAAATACGCTTAGCTAAAATGGGTTGGGTTCAGGTTGATTTGGCGTGTTCACGGGTTGACACTTTAACCCTTTTGTTTTTATAATTTTTTAGTTGTGTTTTTTATCATTTTATGTCATTACTTAGAATGATTGGCTATTTTGTGCCAAAACTTAAAATACAAAAGAGATATTGATATTAACTTTCAAAATTTGAACATAATATAGTATACATGTTTGTTACAATTTTTAGTTTAGAATATCAATATGCAAAAAAAAAAAAAAGGTTGAAGAGGCTGTGTTTGTGTCAGCCTGCTAACATTCAAATCAGTTCATGTGTCCTATCCAGTTTTCAGGTTCGACACATAACGACTCTAACTGGTGGGGCCCTGTGAGTTTTCTGCTAACTGCTTCTCGAAGTTATAAAGAGAAGGCATAACATAAAACCTAATTTGTTTTGTATATTACAGGCCATACTTATAGCAACAGACTGTAATCCTCGAGGGCTTACAAAACACCTGCCGATCCTAGCCTCGTCCAGGGAAGTGCCCGTTATTTTCGTGAAAGATAAGACTGTTGGATCGTTTAAATTGGGTGAAATTGTGAACTTGAAGACAGCTATGGCAATTGGAGTTAAAGCTAGAGGAAATTCAATCAACAAGTTGATAGGCGAGATTCTTGGAGGTAACGATTGTGTGCCCGTGAATGATTGGTGTGAATGAATGAAACAAGTGGGTGTTCATACAAAATCAACAAGCTTTGTTAGAAGACTAGGCCGATGATTGAAGTTCAGGGGTAGGTTTAGTCTCCCTATTGTATTTTCTTGGCTCATTTGTTGACAGCTTAGTATACTGTTTGGAGGTGAAAAAGGACCAGCTACAACTAACAAAGAGTTGTACAACTGCTAATGATCAAGTAGACTTTATAGACTCAGTTATTTTGTTCCAATGGTTACTTTTTTTTTTTTTGTACAGCTAACTGTTACACTCCTCGGGTTCTAATGGTTAATCAAACTACCAAATACCAACATACCAAAATTATCTTCCATGAGTTTCTACTAATTTGTTTATATCAGTAGGTGCTCTTTTTTTCAGGGTCTTATACTCAAGCATCAAGGACAAGCTCGCCTACCTTTTAACCACGTGGTCGTGGGTTCAGTCTCATGGATGACGCTTTATCCCCAGCAATATTTGCTCTTACGGGGTCAGATGCGTGTCCGTGGGGCAACGCCCGCGGGTCAAATACTAGTTCAATATGGTTCTAGTTTTAATTACTAGGCCTACGATTGTTATTAGGAACAAGTTCATATCTTTGAAGTCTCGGGTTTTAGTTAAGAGGCGGTAATTTTTTACTATCCGAAGCCTGACCTGCACCCAACATGAAAATAAAAAGGCTTTCGACTAACCCAAACCATAAAAAAAATAGGTCGGGTTCGGTTGACCCGTATTAAAAACAGGTGGGTTCGGATGACCCGTTAACCCAATTAAGTATTTAGAAAAATGATTATATCTATATTTTTGTTTTTTCCATTTCCATTTTACATTGCTAGTCATATTAATGTTAGTTTTTGCACACCATATCATTTACTTGTCTTACTCAGACTCACCACTAAAATGGTATCATAAACCGCTTATTATCCGACAATGTATGATGACTTATTTAAAAATATGGGTTAAAAGGGTTGTGTTGGGTTGACCCGAATTTATGTGTGTACAGGTTAGGGTTGAAATCTTTGACACGAATAATAATATGAGCTATGAGTCCAATTCGTGTTGCAAATTTCAGCCTAACCTGTCAACCTGACACGATTAACACCCCTAGTTTTGGCCAAAAGTTTTACTTATAATTTAGCCAAGTGAGCTTTGCTTTGCGTATGCTAATTTTTTTAAATTTTATTCGGATGATAATTATTTTCCAACCTCACTCAAGTTTAAGTTTGGAACCATATAAATCTAACAAGTAACAATGTTCTGTGCATTAAAATATAATATCTTATAAAATAGATTTCATTTATAAATATTTCAAGTGCTATTATTTTAGCAGGCTTTCAAATTTAGCTAACAGGCCCATAATTTTCACTCCACGGGCTCAATTTAGATATTTTATAATAGTCGTCTATCTTTAGATAAATTATAATAACAATTAACATGTTTATATCTCAAATTCAGTCACTGAAATGTAATTTGTTAGCCCCATAACCTTTCAATGTGGAGGTCATGGGTTAGAGTCTCACCTTAAGCAAGAATGAAGACCGAAGGTGGAACAAATAAGAGAATCAAAATGGAGATCTTAGATCAAAAGGACTAGGTCCAGAATTGTGGTTGATGTCCTTTTAGACCCGTTCGGTTTTGCGTTCATTGGCTCGAACGGAACCGAACAAACTTTCACTAGTGGCTCAATTCAATTATTTATATATTTTGTGTGGTTGTGTTTTTATATTTATGTGAAATATTTACACAGTCAAAATGTATATTTTTCGCAACTATAATAGACGACAATAATCTATGCTTACTATAATAGGAGAGTCTTAAATTACATAAGAAAAGCTGATGTGTCAACCATAGAGGTGAGCCAACAATGCCTGGCTGATGCGAATGCTGATGTCATTAATTAATTAATCTATTAATATCTACCATCTGTCAGCTTTATTAATTTATCTATGTCACACCCTCAAATTTTCACTGCGGAGTTTTACAGCGAGGTGTATGACAAACCAGGATCCAAGTCAACGGTCACAACAAACGACTACTATATGATTTAAAATATCGTTCAAAACATTTCATACATTTTAAAGAGTTGACAAAATGCAGCGGAAGCAATTTAAGTTTACATTTCCAAAATACCACAAGGAAATAGTTGGAGATATGGAAATAATATTTGATAACCATGCATGGCATTATGAGATACTGTGGGACTCCAGTGTGCCTATATGAGCTGCTACCTTAGTTACCTGAGAAAACATGCTAAAAATGGTCAACATATAATGCTGGTGAGTTCACAGGTTTTTATACTAGAAAAGCCTTTGTGTAACCGGATTCACATACAATACTCATTAAGTGATGCTAGCTATACATCGTACAAGTTACTCAAGCGTTATGAATCATTGCTGAACGTTACTAACACTACAAGAATTTGGGGTATTTACCCACACATAATTTACCTACACATGTAAATGTGTGGGTAATTATCTACACTTTTTTTAAATGTGTGGGTAACTGTTCATAAATTATTTTTTTTATTATAAGTAACACTTAATATATGTTGGTAATAGTTTACCTACACTTTGCAATTGGTGGGAAAATTTCTCCCCAAAATTAAATGTGAATTAAGCATTAAACTACCTACACATGTGGTAAAAATTTGTTATGTGTAGTTAAAATATCTACACATATATAAACAACTAATATATGTGTAGGTAAATCATTGTCTTTACCAACACATAATAATCTTAAATAAAAATGTGTATATACTAAAATTGAAAAATGACGTGGCAAAATAAATATCTCTACACATGTTTAAAATTGTACAATATGTGTAGATATTACATAATAAAAATTAAGTAAATGTTTTATTTTAAATGATGTGGCCAACCTAATAGCTACACATATTTAGAAATATACACTATGTGTAGATATTGTTTATTTTCTTACTACAAAATAAATAAATTAAACATTATATATATATATATATAACAATTACCAACTATGGTGAAAAGTATTATCTTTTGTAATTTTAACTATACACCTTATACTCTAAATAATATAAATTTCTCATCGTATAGTTTACCAACTTATTTATAAACATACCAAAAAACATTTTTTTAAAAATTTTCAATTTCTATTAGGTACGAGCTCTAGGATCGTAGAACAGATTGCAAACAAGAGGGGCTTCCAACGAGGCCCCTGTGAATGACTTAGAAGATATTGATGACGAATTTGATGATGGGGGTAAAATTTTTTTTAACTACGAATCTATACTTGATTTTGAGATTATGCATGATTTCGATGATACAAATCATAATTGTGATGATGATGACTCTTTGGCATGATGAGGGTAAAATGTAATATCATTATTATTATTATTATTATTGTAACTATTTATTTTTATTTTATGAGTATGTGTATGATACCAATCTCATCCCTAATAATCATCAACAGTTTTATATACTATTATCGTATTTTTACATAGAATTATTATTAGTACTTATTATATATACAATATATTATATCTTTTTTAAGGTGATTTTTTATGTTGTGGCAGAGTTCATCACAAACCCTCAGAAGGGGATCCCCTAGCCACTCTGCAATGGTCAGACTATTTTGTCTTAACCGGATCCACGCTGACGCGAGAGTGGCCGGCCCACAAGCGAGTCGAGGCTGTGCATAAGGGGCACTAAGGCTTCCACCCAAAAAATTTCCCATCACTTACCACTTGACAGATGTTGTACCCTCCACAAGAGGCAAGCCATATCTAACTGAAATAATAGAATAACAAAATCCGTTTAAAAAAATAGAAATAACAAATGTAATCCAATTATTATCGTATTCTACCCTTTTGATTTTGGTCATCGATTATAAATATTTTTATGGCTATGGATTTTTACAATTGTAATCCAATTATTTTACTTGATTTCTAAAAATTTTAAACTACCCGCCTCCCCCAAATTTCCCTTTCCCTCCTCTTCAAAATTAATAAAAACCTAGTCCCAAGCACACTGAATCTAATCCGCCTCCCCCAAATTCCCCCTGACCCTACCATTGTCGACCATTGCAGGCTATCCGACCTTCAAACCCTTCCAGCGTCAAACCATACCAGCAATCAGGTTAGGGTTTCTTTGCTCAAAACTGTGTTGATTCTTAATATTGTGTTTATCTTAATATATTTAAACAACAGTTACATAAAGTGTTTATCTTGTAATTCTTTGCCGTTAAAGTGTTTATTTTAGTATACATAAACTGTGTTGATCTATATGATAGGAATTCTTAATATTGAGATTGTGTATTTGTAAATGGATTCTTCCGTATAATATATTTTAACAATAGTTACATAAAGTTTTTATTTTAGTATATATAAGAAGCAATGAAGGTGATCTTGTAATTCTTTGTCGTTAAAACTGGGTTGATTTTAGGGTCAAAGGGAGCGTTGACTTTTTGGTCGAAGTCACTATTGGCTTTTCAATCACCCCTAATGATGATGATTTGGTGATTTCTGGATTATAAAATTAATATTTTGTCATTTGATAACGCACGTAAGGTGTTTGTGAAAATTTCCCTGAGAAACAACGATGTAATTATGAGCACGAGGTTAATAAAATTTCCTGTTGATGCGTGTTTAACGGTAGTGGCAGATCTAAGATTTTTTGTTATGGGGTGCATAAAACATGTTGATTAAGAGGGACGGTTAAAACGGGTCGGTCAAAGTGCCTCGGTTAAAACTGTCATATAACACTATAACAAATAAAAAAATGAACATTTAGATTATTTCAAACAACAGGAAATTTACTTATCAATTGTATTTTTTGATTTATTTTTTTGATGCTAACGAACTTATGTATTTTTTGATGTCGAATATGTGGGCTTTGAGCATTATATATATTTTTGATGAAGAATATGTTAGACTATGATCATTGTGTATTTTTTTTGTTGTTAGTTTTAATGGGAAGTTAGGAAACTAATTGAATTTGGCTATAGTATATGTGAAGACTTCATATGTTGAAACTTGATGAATATGTTTTTTATCAGTGGTTTCTGATGTAAACCATTGTATTAGTTTTTGAAATGTTGTAGTACGGTATCACATTGAGCGTGGATTAGATTTGGAATCTTCATCGGGTCAACTTGAGACTTGGCGGCTTACACATTGGGATGAGGAAAAAGGTTGGATATCTAATGCTTCGGCTACAATATATGTAAGTTTACATATTCATTTCTACCACTAAATATTCATTATTTGGTAATTTATAGTATTTGTTTTCTTTTTCGTTAAAAGGATGAAATGATGAAGCTGAGAAACCAACATACATTAGAATCAACGAGCGATGAGAAGATTATTGAGAGTGTACTTGGAAGAAGCTCTATTCGTCTGCATGGGTGGGGACGCAATCCAGTTATACCTGATAACACAATATGTACTAAAAAATCAAAGCGTCATACTTATGACGAGTAAGTGGATCAACTTCAAACAGTGGCAACTAAATGTGCAATTATGGAACAAGCACTGATTGATAATAATATTATGTCTCCTCCATCAAACACATCAGAACAATCTCAAAGTGATACACTAGAGAGTGATGAAAGCACTGAAGACTGAAGTTTTTTAGTAATTTTATATAACTCGTTATTAACTTATGGCTAATTTTTCTTTTGTTTATTTTGTTTCTTGAACAATGATGTTATTAATAATGATAATTTGGTCGCATGTCTTTATATACTTCTTTTTGTATTTGTTTATATATAATATTATTATATATATAGCGGTGAGTGTTTAGCTACACATAATTTTACATTTAACTACATATATATTAGTGACACGTGTCATAATCATAATGCAATCAAGCTGCCTTATCATGTGTCATGTCATCGGCCACATCGACACACGCCACATCATGTGCCACGTTAGATGCCACGCCATGCGCCACGTCAGCTTCCACATCATCTGCCACGTCACAGGCCACGTCAGATGCCATGTCATAATCTATCTTAACAAGTTGTTATAGTATTAACCACACATATAACATATTTTTAGCTACATATGTATGTGTAGGTATAGCTTGCTGTATACCTACACATAATTTATGTGTGGTTAATGATCTATATCCACAGTCCTGAGTCTACACATCATAACACTTAATTTATGTGTAGGTAAATACAAAATCCAACACATTATAGTCTTTTTCCCACACATACTATGTGTGGGTAAAGACCTATATTTCTTGTAGTGTAACAACTCGTCACCGGACATCACCCGGAGCCGTAAAGTTAGGTAGGACAAATATGCACCCGCTCGACCTCCAGTCGACACGAATGGGGTTTGTCAGACCTAATAGATCTATCCACACTTTCCCCGCTATGCCATATTCATGATTCAAACTGTTAGTCGAAAGTTTGATGAAAGTCACTTAGTACACAAGTGAAACCTTAGTATTTATGTAATCCATGTAGTTCAGTAAATAACGTTTTGCATAGCATGTTTCTCCCTCAACAGGAAAACGGTAAAAATGGGCCGTGAAAACTCACCTTAGGTTGCTTTGAGTTATAATCCAACTCCAAACGTAAAAATAGGTGAATTGCTAATGTTCCCTATTTCAATGTTGAACTTTATAAGTATGCGTTCAAGAATGTTCACAAAACCTTTTACCCAAAACTTCACGTAGTTCAAGTGTTTTCGTGTGACTCAAGTGTGACCAAGTATAACAAGTTAACCCGACGACCCGTTGGTGAAAGTTTAGTTCTCATATGTTCTCATATCATATATTCCCTTCCACATAATCCACATATGTTCATATATCTCATATATAGCATATAAGTCAAGAACTAACAAATAAGTACAAAATACTAAATTTGTTAAATCTGTGATTTTTGGACAGTTTTTGTGTTGTCAAAATGATTTTTGATAGAATACTAAATCAAGTCATTTGACTCTCAAATTTTTCAGGAGGTTTCTATATGTTTGCTACTATTGTCCATATTTTTATTTTGTGATAAAAACCTTCCAAAAATTTATGAAAAATTCATGAACACGACAAGGTACTAAAAATGAGTTGTTTGCGACAGTTTAGTAGAAAATTCACCAAAAATCTTACGTTTATCCAAATGAGATGAATCCACTTGAAAAAGTCATAAAACTCATAGATCTATCTAATGACCAAATTTCATGATCAGAAAGTTTGTAAAAATCAAGTTATGACCTTTTAAAGTTGACCAAAGTTTTCTGTCCGAATTCAGTTTTGACATCTGATTTTATAAAATCCAAAAGGAATACTTAGACTCATCCAATTTATACAAACTTGGACTTTCTGGAAATCTTATTTCATGTAGAACATCTTAGAATAAAAAACTATCAAATTTGGATTTTAGATCAGTAATTTATAAGCCAAACAAAATCGGATTTTGAATCTGTCCACTTTTTAATCTTTGATATAAACTTATTAATAAGACTTCTATTGACACAAACCCATCAAAACTCAACATAACAATACATCTACAAGTTACCTAAGATCAGATCTTGTTGAGTACATAATTAACCATGTTCATAATCCAAGCATATATTGAGATTTGTCTAGTTAAACAAGTTAAAAACTCTAACATGTAACTTATTGTTTAAAGATCATCAAAACATCATCTAAACATATTATATATACATATCTATATTACATTATAAAGAGGGAGAGATGGGTAAAAAGGTCCAAAATGTCAAAGTTAAGGTGGCAACTTAAAAGTCACAAGTGTAATTCTCTAAACTTGACCACTTTTCTTCCTTTTATGCCCTTGTCAATGCATTAAGATGCTTGTACCATGTGATGCATTAAGATGCTTGTACTATGTGCTTTTAACAATTTTGACATCAATATTGTGCATTTAATTGGATGCTTTCAATATAAAGGTATTGAAAGCAATCAAATGTTTTATCTTATTCTACACACTTTAATGAAAAACTATATCTATAATCTATATTACATGTAGAATAGTTATGCCTTCTATTTTTAGTTGATTACTAACTAATTATCATTTTTTTAAATATGCATTGTGTAGTGAGACTGAAGTGAATAAGTTTGCTTTTTCATTCACCACATCAATAAGCAGATTATAAAGCTAACAAAATGGTCATGAGTTCACTAACTATGGAGATAAAATATTCTTTTTTTTTTGAGCTTTGCTTGAATACTTTGTTCAAGAGACGTAAGACGCGACCTTATAGTTTCTTTAAGACGGCAGTTACCTAATGTTAATTATAATGACATTTAATCATTTGTAATTGATTGATCATAGGCTTTGCGATTCAAAAGGGGATAGCGGCGCAGCTTGTTGCCCGCTTACCCACCATCTAAATGTAACTTGTTTTGTCTTGGTATGAAATGAATAGTATTTATTGTGCGTTAAAAAAAAGATTATTATTATTATCATCAACCATTTCTATTGAATCCGCCATTCTCATACTTTCTGAAGAAACCATACCCACTAAAGACAATGGGTAGCCAGCGAAGACGATGGTTTATTAATCATCAAATTCTGTAAATTCGCCGAATTCCCCACGGTGGGTTCAAGTTATAAACTTCATTGCAATAATAATATGTACGTTTGTCGTCAATCTTTCCACAATCTTTCTAATGGTAAGATATTCTCATTTTATATGTTATAGTCTTTGTGTTGATCACTTGATCATTTTATCAACTCAAAATTTTTGGATTTCTAATTCGGCATGTAGCCTTACATGATCATGACATTGGTGGTACAGTCTTCTATGGAATATTCTATCCTTAGAAAGGTAAATCATTTCTTTCATTTATTTTTAACAATTAATTTAGTTTTATGTAAGATACAATTGGCCTTTGTTGCAGACCATAATATTGTAATTTCAGTTTGTTAACTCCAATAAAGAAGTTATTTTATGCAGGCATGATTTTTTTTACGTACACTAGAGGGCTGTCTACTTCCATGCTAACTTCAAAATCAAGTGAAGGCTCATTCCTCTCTGATCTACTATCCATAAAACAAATTTGAACTCCTGAACTTACTATAGGTAACTGCATAAAATCATCTCAACCCCCCTTCACCCTTTTAAGTATCCTAAATTCTTATTTACATTTACCTAAGTGCCATATTTATATACTTATTCCTTTTGTTGATCTACTTACCTGCTTTCTTACAACTATAGTAAAAGATTACATATAAGATGAAACAGAGGTTAGTGAAACATTTATATCTCAATGTAATAGTTAGTGATTACTTTTAGTAAATATTGTGTAAAATATTTCTTTATCTGTTCATAGTTTGCATATCAACGATAGTTTTGCTGAGATCAGTTGACAAATTTTCCTCGCTTTAGGCCAAGATTGCCCGGTCTAAAATTAGTATCTATAGGTTAATATGCAAAAATGTGTTCTTATATGATATATCACTTAAGTTTTATTGTTGCCGTTGTTTCTTTAATATGTTTAAGCATGTATCTGCTGGGGTTTTTTTCTTTCAATGAATGCATTACTTACCTTATTGTTTTAAATAAAAATATAAAAATGTTTACTTGTAATCAAGTATCACAATATGCATATTATCAGCTCGCTGATCATTTAACTTCTAGAACTATAATTTTATAATTTGTTGTTTGTGTTGCTATGTTCAACATTTGGATGGTAAGACATACTTCCAAATTGGAGTTAACACATCAAACTTAGTCAATAGGAAATAAAGGGGGTGCAAAAGTAATGATATTATTCAATTTGATCATACGACACTTCACGAGTAGCTAAGTATTTTTTTAAAGAATGGTTTATTTGAAACACAATGCTAGGTACTTGGTTGTACTATTAAATCTGCATTTTTGTGTTTTGTACATGAATCACATTGTTGTATTGCAAACTTATTTAGATCCCGCGGCAACGCGCGGGTTATCCTACTAGTATATATATATATATAGGAAAAAGATCAAATAGGAACCAAGGTACTAGTTAAGAACTTAGGAACCAATCTGAGCCCTTCATCTTTTAATCTTGATCTAGGGGTAGTTAGGTAATTAAACAATTATGTTTTATATTTTAATTTAAAAAAAAGTTTTAAAAATGGAAGTTAATAAAATCACGTTTGATTGCCTTCATCTTCTATCCACGAATTCCTAACGTCCTCCTAATATCATTCAAT
This sequence comes from Ambrosia artemisiifolia, assembly GCA_032199755.1. Lineage (NCBI taxonomy): Eukaryota > Viridiplantae > Streptophyta > Magnoliopsida > Asterales > Asteraceae > Ambrosia > Ambrosia artemisiifolia. The sequence goes on along the minus strand of CM063527.1, from coordinate 45,602,281 downwards.
TGCCTTCCTCCAATCTCTCAACATCTTAATCGCATAATCGAACACTATATTATCTATTGTATGCTTCAATAAATCACGTTCGATTTGAAAGAGAAATAATAGAAAAACTGTCGGCTTCCATCTTATCAAGATATTCAAGTGATGGATAATAATCATATACATGAAAACATTCAATCAGTTTCTCACGATATTGAAGATCATGAAACACAATCACAACCTTTTTTGCTAAATAGTGTTGAGAATCAAGGTATTTATGTATTTTTTTAAGTTTTTTAATTGGTTTTTGTTCGAAATTCAAGTTTTTGGGATTTGTATTATGGATTTCAGTTTTGATTTTGCGAAATAGCAGTTTTGGATTGTCCAGTTCAGTTTTCGAAGTACACAAGAATTATACACTAGTGTATTTTTTGCGAAATACTTGTCTTGTATTATACAGTTCATCTTTTTTTACGTACAAAATTGGAATTATACACTGGTGTATTACTTATTGTTATTCGTTGAAGCACACAGATACAATAAGATTTCTTCTTAGTTTAATAGTTTGTTATACACCAGTGTATATTTGCTGAAGCTTACAGATACAATAAGCTTTTTTGAAGCGTACAGATACAATAACATTAACTATACATAGGTGTAGATTAGTTTACGTGTTCGTTATACACCAGTGTATATTTGCTTAATCGTAATAATATAATAAGATTTTTTGAAGCGTACAGATACAATAACATTAACTATACACAGGTGTATATTAATTATAAAAAATGGAATGTCTGACTCTATTTTTTTAAAATATTGGTTAATTAAGTTCTAATGTACATTTTTTATTGTAGGTTCCTCGTCCAGCAAAGTATATGAGTCTCCTGGTGGGACGAGATATTGGACGCCTGTTGTACCAGACAATGTTAAACCATTTGTAGGTGCCAAGTTTAGAACGTCGGACAATGTTAAACCATTTGTAGGTGCCAAGTTTAGAACGTCCAGCAAAGTATATGAGTCTCCTAGCAAGACGCAGCCGATTGAAAGTTTTTTTTTTTTTTTGATTCAGAGTACTCTAGTAGGGTATTGTGCTTAGAATGAGGAGATGATGTTTTTCTTTTGGTATTGTGCTTAATCACATTGAATGTGTATTTTGTATATAACGGTGTATAATTTCTTAATATAATGTACGTCATATATTTAAGAAAACGATAATATTTTTTTTGAATGGTGATTGATTTAAATTTGTTAGCTACTTTCTAGGAATCATGATTATCTATTAGAGATTCAAAAAAAAAGGATATGATTTGGGTTTTAACGGTTTTCAATATTAATTTGATTCTAATTAATTATTAGCTTTAAATAAAATAATACACAATACACATACCATAATAGGCCTAATATGTTCATATTTTTTGCCATCTATAATATCAACCCAGTAATAGTGCACCGATGTAGATTATCTTGAATATACTTGTACATCATTGTATATTCAAGAACATATATACTACAATAAATAATATCAGAAAAAACAAGAATAATAAAAGAAAAAAAATCCAACGTTACTTTTATTTTGCAATAACCAAGTACATCACAAAAAAAAAAAAAAATTCGACATCGAAATAGTTATCCAAACTGCGTTTCACTCAAATACTAAAAACAAATTATTTAAATGGGCAGTGTCTGGCCTCATGATATCCTAAACGACCACACTTTCTACAATAACGTGGATTCCTATTAATGTACTCATAAACAAGATTGTACTCTCCATTGCCAAAAATTACATCTCCAGTTCAAACTTAAAAGCTCCGTGTCCAAGTTTGAAACAACAAGCATTAGTTAATTCCCTTGTCGTCAACTTGACATTGTATCCGAAACCTAAATAAAATTAAACAAAAAACACATATTTTAGAACGAGTTGTTACAGTATATTTCGACATTAATCTACTACTCACCAACGTATAGTTTACACTAGTGTATACTGAAATTAAACACGCCTTTACTAATAAAGTCTCTTGTATACACCAATGTATAGTAATACATATGGTACCCCTGTGTATATTCGATATACACTAATGTATATTTAAATTATATTAACATCGACAGTATTCATTTACAACATTTTACTAGGGTTTAAAATACCTTTTTTTTTTATAAATCAACACCAAAGAATACTTTTTAAGACAAAACAATAGTGTATACTCAAAAATAAACTTGCTGTTATTCATATTTTATCTTGTATACATCAATGTATAGTTAACACAAATCCTACATCCGTGTATATTGTGTATACACAGGTGTATATTGTGTATACACCTAAAATCGAATCTCGATCATCCTGAAAATATTTTACTAGGGTTTCAAATACCCCCCTTTTTTTTAAATCAACAACAAAACTTTTTACTTATCAATACCATATTTGGATCATATTTATCAAATCATAAGAATAAATCGATAAAACTTGAAACTTCAAACGTAATGGTTATGAAAACAAAATAAACGACGATTGATTATGAATAACAATGATATAAACGACGATTGATTAAGAATAACAATGAAATATCGCACCTTCATACGTACATGTATATGATTTGTTGCTCTTCATTCGATTTCTGCACATTCTTTACGTATGTTGAAGGATACAAGATCGCTAATTATGATATTATTGTGGTGTTTGTCTGTTACAATGGATAATAAATAACCTATCAATAATCAAATACTAAAGACAATATTACCCCTTGATTTAATTAAAAAGTTAATTAATGTTTAACATATTTAGCATCATGCCATTGAAGATGGAAATGGATAATAAATAACCTATTAATAATCAAATACCAAAGACAATATTACCCCTTGATTTAATTAAAAAGTTAATTAATGTTTAACATATTTACCATCATGCCATTGAAGATGGATGGATGAGATTGGTTCCTAAAGTTCCTAACTAAGGGTTGGTTCCTATTTGAACCCTACCCTATATATATATATATATATATATATATATATATATATATATATATATATATATATATATATATATATATATAGTGTAAGTATCCATGGAAAACCCTATATTAGGGTGAAAACCGTGAAAACTCTAACTTCCCGAGCTTTTTAGGGCCTGAAAATTTTAGGGCATGTAATATACATAATTCTAAGCACTTTGAGCCAAAAAAATCAAAAAAGCGCCGAGCGTTTTTTTTTTTTAAAATAAAAACCGTTTTCTGGTAACACATGTTAGTGGAAAATAACATGTGTTATTTTCGTGTAACATGTGTTACCCGAAAACTTTATTATTTTTAAAAAAAAAAAACCGCTCGGCACGTTTTTGATTTTTTTGGCTCAAAGTGCTTAGAATTATGTATATTACATGCCCTAAAATTTCCAGGCTCTAAAAAGCTCGGGAAGTTAGAGTTTCCCGGTTTTCACCCTAATATAGGGTTTTCCATTGATCCTTGCCCTATTTTTTAGATGCTTCATATTTATTATTTGTGTACTGTTAGAAATTAAGCAGTTTACTAATTCTGTAAAAATAATATAAAAAACAGTAAACTATACAAATAGTCTTTATAGTATGAATAAAACCTAGGAAAACAATGAAAACAGAGTTTTAAGGTAACAACTTAAACTAAAAAGTTATATTCTGAAAGTTAGATCAGGCAACAAAAATTGAGCACATTCAAACCAATGAATTTAAACTTACAGATAACATGGTAGACTTGATATATTCTTGATCTTATCACTTAGCTCATTCATCTTGAAGTATCTCTATAGGTATCAAAATGACTACTGTAGTGGTTGACTGCCTAAAACACTAAACATATTATATGCCACAAAATAATGCAATTTCTTATGTGCTAATGTTTAATGCAACAGGAAATTTGAGGATGTCAATCATTCAATCAACATCATTATTAATGATATTTGTTGTTACATAATTTAGCATTATAGAGCATTTGCGTAATTTCTTTTACATGGAAACTTTGCCTGCATTTCATCTTTTATTCACTTGTCATTACTTAAGTAGTAAAAAAAACAAGAATAGACAAGTGAGGTCTTAAACAAGGTTGGCTTAACATTATTAGAGGCCTATAGAGGGTTCTAAAATCGGGGCTTTCTCGTAGTTTATTTATTTATTTGTTATTATTATTATTATTATTATTATTAATATTATTATTATTTTTTGCTTAGGATCCTAACCTAAGTGAATATGATGATACATGTTTTTTGCATGTGATTTCTAAAAGGCACAAAAGCACACAACTCCATTTGAAAATTCAGTAGTTTGAGACCTGTGGGTGGTGTGATTGGAGAGGAAGAATTGAATGTGAATCATAGTCAAGCAAGAATCATAGACAGTGGCGAAGCTTGACCCAAAGGTTCGGGGGGTCGGAAGTCACTAGTTTCGGGGGGTCGAAAACCAGTTTCGGGGGGTCGAAACCCTATATTTACAATGGCAAGGAAACATTGTTCAAGGAGCAGCTTTTGCTTAGGTGACTTAGCTTTGGCAATAATATATTGTTTTATGGAAGGCCCAACAAAATTTTGAATGTTGATAGACCTCCACAACACGTGTAGATGCAGCACGCTCCTTCTTTGATTTAGTTCACAAATTACTCTGGAAATGAAAGGTTCATTAAGCCCATCTATCAAATTAGATCAAAAGTATTCATAATGTGGGCAGATTTGGTCAACAAGATGCAGGAATAAATACTTCAACTTTTATTACGTGAACAAGACATTTTGTTCTTATTTTGGCATATATATTTTTCTTTTGTTTCCAAGACAAAACACTTTTAGAATGTTCGGTTGTCCGAAATAAATCTTGCGAAACCTGCAAATTTACTGACATCAAGTTTGACATTACTTAGTCACCCCAAATAAAGAGATAAACAGCCACATTATCAAATTAGATGATCAGTTAAAACAGAATGGCTTAAAATGATGAAGAACATGAAAATTAAAATTAACTAAGACTACACAATGCATACAACCTCGGTCCTTAATAATTCTATTTAAAGGTTTATTATAATAAACTCTTAAAAAAGGGACAACTGAAGTGCTTGTGAGCCAACCTGGCGTGGCAAGTTTGACCGAGCTATTACCTGACTCATCCACCCATCTACCAACCGCTGAACGTCGTGTCTCAAACTTAAACTTCTCTACTCTACGAAGTATATAGTTGAGCACAAGACTAAAACTTCAGAATATACGTGCATGGTATTTTGAGATTTGTTGCAAGTATTAATTCAACTTTAGTTGCAGCATTGATTTAATGTGTTGTGGTTATTTCATCTGTTTCTTTAGGAAAACCTGGTGAAACTTCAAGGGCTTTTGTAATATTGTGACTGTCGAGAAAAAGATTGAGGACTGCTATGTAAATCTGCATTATGGTTTCCTTATAAACAGAACTACTTTTGGGCTCAACCGCACAAGTAAGTCATTTATCTAAATGGGCCGGTGTGACTTGCTTAAATAAACGGGTTATACATGTCAATTTGTCTTTAGTTCAACATGTCAAACAAGTCTTTAAAGCATGCCATGTTTATTAAACATGACAACTCTTATCTTAAAGGGTCCTCTATCTACACCCCCCAAAAGTATCAATACACCCTGATGCATCTATACGGAGCGTATGGGCCCATACGCCACGAATGGGTCCATACTTTTTTTTTGTGCCAGCCACTGATTGGTGCTAACACCACCATCATCCACCACCACCACACCCGTAACCATCATTGTCACCCTCCCCCACCCCTTCAACCACCACCGTCACTCTCCTCCACCCCCTCAACCCCCACCGTCACCCTCCCCCAACCGAAACCCACCATCAAACAAAACCCGAACAAAAAAAAAACCGTCCGTCACCACCAAGACACCCACCACTGCCACCACCTTTACTTATCCCAATGTCTGACATGAAAAAACGAGAAAATGTATACCTATACGTGACGTATGAAGCTATACGGTGCCTATAGGAGCCTGTTGACTGCCTTTTGACCTTAATCAATGATAGTACAAAAGCTATACGTGGTGTATAGACTCATACGCCCCATATAGAGGGGTGTGCCATTACCATAACCCTATCTTAAATTGTCTCCTGCTTTTTATTAACCCTTGTTACTATAAGCTATGTGATGTACAAATATCATTAGTAAGTTAAAGTGTACACTATAAGCTATGTGATGTACGCCATTGGGGTTGGTGGTCCAGTGGTAAGGCAAAGCCTTTTAATACACTAAAAGTGTGAGGTCTTGAGTTCAAGTCTCACAAGGAGCAAGAAATTCGCCTTTCAAAAAAAAAAGTTAAAGTGTACGGTCACAAAAACCAACCATTCATTCATTAAACAGAACATCATGCCAACTGAATAATGTTCAGTACATTTTCATTTGCTACAACAGCCCAGCAAGAAAGAAACCAAGACTGTGTTCAGCTAAACAAAGAAAGCGGAAACAAAATCGCAGCCCCCTACTCGCCCAACCCATTTTAAGTTTGAAATTTGGTTTCTACATCGTTTTCTTCATCAAATTGACAACAACCATTGATAGTTTTAAGCTTTTTTCCAATATTTCATGATCTAGAAAACTTAATCTTTAAGATGGTATAAGTTATATCTAATTAAATAAACTCAATTCAGCTTCCTAATTAATTATAGGGGTTTTGGATTTTAATAATCCAATGTTTGGGCCACTGGCCAAGGTGGATGATTTGCCCCATTTTTCCCATTTGGTCTACCCCATGATTTGCCTCTAGTTGTGATGACAACCTTAATTAGTGGTTCACAAAAAACCGATTCGGGTCGAGTTGGGTCGTGCCGTAAGTTTAGGATTGCATTTCTAGTTCCATCCGTTTTTTTCTAGGTCGGTTCCAAACCAAAACCGATTCGGGTTGTCGGTTTAGGGTTGCATCTCTAGTTCCATCTGCTTTTTAGTGGTGCACAAAAAACCGATTCGGTCGGGTCGGGTCGTGCCGTGAGTTTAGGATTGCATCTCTAGTTCCATCCGCTTTTTTAGGTCGGCTCCAAACCAAAACCGATTCGGGTTGTCGGTTTAGGGTTGCAACTCTAGTTCCAATTGCTTTTTACTAGGCCAGTTCCAAGATTTTATTCGCACGATTTCGTGATTTTATCAAAAAAAATTTGTTAATTTATATAATTCAATAATCTATTCTCGTAAATAAAAACCAGAGCAAAAATATGCTCTTCTGGACTGGGCCATCAATTTCAAAGTATTGGATTCAGTGTATTGGATTACTGTATAGTTAATATTTTTATAGCACACTAGTTTATACCCCGGGATTGAAAATCTAATATAACGTAATAAAATTTTTAATATATGATTTACACAAGAAAAAAAAACTCAACCAAATACGCTGCAAAGGAAAACTACCATTTCGACATTTGTTGTATCCCCTAACCAACTAATACGCTACCATGTCAATCATATTGGTCCCCTATGGATTTGATTCATATTTTAGCCACTAATAATTACAATAGAATACCACTACATCTAAGTATTATATTTCTAAAAGCCATGTATAAACGACATCGAAGTTATGATTAGCTGCCTAACTTCCACGTCCTTTGTGGTCATTTCAGCGATCACATTCTCAGTGATCATCTAATTCACCTAAAAATATCTATACCCTGATTTTTCTTCACATTGAAAGCCCATATAAAACACAACCACCCTTATTAAATAAGAACCACCCAAACCAAATACATGTTTTCTCCTACACCCTAACCCACAAAGCAAACTTAACCCTTTAACCATCTCTCTTTAAACCACCATAAACCACCATCTATAACCGGTTTTCCCAGGGCCGGGTCAACCTGTTTAGAGAACTAAAGGAAGATTTTATTTTAAGACCTCTTCTATAAAGTTTTTAATCCATTTTTTTACTAATATTAACCATGATTATAGTCTTTATCCCATAGTAATTTATATTTCCAAATCAACTTATACTACACTTCTCCTAATGAAGTCCATGTTTCCTGTTTTGCATTCCCATAACTTATGTGTGTACAAACATGAACCAGATAACACTAATAATCGAATCAAAACAAACATTAAATCTTCCTCTACACATATATAACTACTCTAACTACTCTACTTGACACCTATTAACCTAACCACATAAACTAATATAATCTATCAATCACACAATACACATCCTACAACAACAATATCATCAAAATCAACATTCGCTACCTTACAATTTCATATTTGTATCAAATTAAGCTATAAGTTACGTTATAAATAGAACTAGAACAAAGATAGAGTGAATGATGTCATCAATGGGCTATTCTTTTATATATAGTTATTTATTAACCGAACTTGTCCAAAAGTTTATTTAAAGGGCTAGTTGTCAAACTCCAAAGTTCCATTTTTGTTCTTCTTAAACAAACGGGAATCTAGAACAAGTAGGGTGAGCAATTGAGTTTAATTGTAAAAAAAGGCTTGAATACTAAAAATAATATAACAAAAGTAAAAGCTTTATGTAGAATCTTATAAACACAAATATATTACAATCTACGAAAACTAAGTGGTTTGAGTTACTACCCTTTATATGCGCATGCAAATACTTAGAGGGTGTTTGGGATTGAGTTTGGAAATGCAAAAGTGATTTTAGTCAAAAGTGCTTATTGGCTTATGACTTTTTGAAAAAGAGTTTTAAAAAAGAGAAAATTGCTCGAATAGTCCCTGTGGTTTGCACAATTTTCACCTATAGTCCTCAAGTTTTCAAAATTACAGGTATAGTCCCGAAACAGTGAACTTTTTGCACTCGGATAGTCCCTGGAGCTAACTGAGGTTAAATAATCCAGTTAAGTGGGTGTGAAATTACTAAAATACCCTTACTTTAATAAAAATAAAAAAATCAATTAAATAATAAAATAGAAAGAGGACCCACATAACCTCTTAGCCAATCATGTGTCTCCAACAATCCTTAGTGGGGCCCACACACTTCATCTTCCCCACCCCAATCACCTTCATCTTCCCCATCCCACCACCACCACCACCATTCGAACTGGTTTGATATGTCAAGGTTGACAGAAGCTTTTTTCTAATTGACTGCTTGACCATTCTTTTACCCAACATTCATTCAGCCATTAACCACCAATAATCAAACCTCAATATATCATAACTATAATTACCACTATCATCTATCATTATAACAACCATCAATAACCCCTATAGCCACCATCAAGAGCACTATGAGACATAACCAACCATCACCATCAATAACCCCTACAGCCACCATCAAGAGCACTATGGCGGGGACATTTAAGGACGAGAATTTGGCGTTTCAGAAGAAGATTCTGGAACGATCTGGATTAGGTCAGAAGACGTATTTTCCTGATGCGGTGTTGCAGGTTCCGCCCAATCCGTGTGTGGCGGAGGCACGAAAGGTGGCTGAGATGGTGATGTTTGGGGCGATTGACGAGCTGTTGGCCAAAACCGGGGTGAAGGCCAAGGATATCGGTGTTTTGATTGTCAATTGTAGCTTGTTTTGTCCTACGCCTTCGCTTACTTCTATGGTTGTGAATCATTAAGCTTAGAGGTAATATTTTGAGCTATAATCTTGGAGGGATGGGTTGCAGTGCTGGATTGATATCCATTGATTTTGCCAAACAGCTTTTACAGGTAGGTATGTTTTATAATCGATCAGTTAACAATCTGCTATACACAAGCTGCTGACAATGACAATCTAATCTAATGCTGATTTGGTGGTGGTGGGATGGGGAAGATGAAGGTGATTGGGGTGGGGAAGATGAAGTGTGTGGGCCCCACTAAGGATTGTTGGAGACACATGATTGGCTAAGAGGTTATATGGGTCCTCTTTCTATTTTATTATTTAATTGATTTTTTTTATTTTTATTAAAGTAAGGGTATTTTAGTAATTTCACACCCACTTAACTGGATTATTTAACCTCAGTTAGCTCCAGGGACTATCCGAGTGCAAAAAGTTCACTGTTTCGGGACTATACCTGTAATTTTGGAAACTTGAGGACTATAGGTGAAAATTGTGCAAACCACAGGGACTATTCGAGCAATTTTCTCTTTAAAAAAAGTGTTTGGATTAGATTTTGAGATGAGAAACGTCAAAAAGTCAATAAATTGTTATTTTTTTAAGTGTTTCGCTTAACTTATTGCGAATATTGGTTGTATGAGTGGTAAATTTGTAATTTTTTTCCAAAAGTCAAAAGCCAAAAGCTAAAAGCCAAGATTTCTAGCTTTTCAAAAACAGCTTTTTCACCCTTAAAAGCCAAAAGCCAAAAGCCAAAAGTCAAAACAGAAAGTGCTTTTGGGTTACACAAACAGCTTATTGACTTATTGGCTTTTTCAAAAAGCCAATAAGTCAATAAGCAGTTTTGAAACTCAATCCCAAACACCCTCTTAATTACACCCACATGGTTATCCATAAGAAAAGAAAAACACAAATTCTTTTGGTTATTCGTTTTATGAAAACTTTGGATTCACATCTTTTTTTAATCATCAACAAATATTATAAAATTTTGTAGCACAAAAATAAATATTCAGTTTTAATAATATTATAAGGATGTGACAAAATGTTGCTATCATCAATAATGTAAACCATCATATATTATGAAAATACATACAAGTGGATTTTCTTTAATGAGTACCTACTTCTCTAATTGCTGCCGGCCAGAATATGCACAATATTATAAGAAAACAAAGACGCTTGACCATAACAGTTGCAACAATCTCTACAAACAACGGTTGCAATCGTTGTTTAGTTTAATTTGTATTACGATAATTATGTGGTGAACTTTGTGAAGCTTGAAGAAGAGCCGTTGATTTTTTAAGTGCTTTGTATGTGTTATATGGTGTTTATCCTATGCGTTTTCAACCCGGATAAAAAACTTCTAGTTTCAACTTTTAACCATAATCCATTATAATCATGTCTTATTTTCCTAAGGGTCCTACTACATATACACCAGGTGACGCTATTGTATGGGCAATGTGTCATGCAAAAATGTCTACACGGGCTATATGACTTTGCCAGCGGTCTATGTCAATCACTTTTGTGTTTACGGGCCAATGACTTTGCAAGTGGTCAACGCAAGTTACTTTTGTGTCGGTGTACCACATCATACATGCCATATGATAAGGAGAAACAATGCTTGCAGTCCATTTTACTTTAGTTTTATATTACTGGAATTATATGGTCATTTGTATGAAACTTTAAGAACCATTGATTTTATAAGTGCTCTGTATGTCTTATTACTAATATGGTGGACAAAAAAATTTCGAGTTTGAACCAAAATCCAAAATGACCACTTCGTATTTCCATAAGGGTCTTACTATGGGCAGTGTGCCAGGGCAAAAATTTCTATACGTGTCATATGACTTTGTGTTAGTGTCAATCACTTATGTGTCAGTGGTCAACGTCAGTCACTTATGTGTAAGTGAACTGCATCACACAAGCTACAAGATAGGGAAAACTGGTTATACGGACCATATGCTTTTGTAAATGATCATATCAGTCATTTGGTGTATAGAATACGACCCATATGGCCATTTGTCCTTGTGCTACGACCCATATGATCATTTCTGCCTTCTCACATGGCTCATATGGCATGTTAGTGTTATCTTGATAGTATTTTAATGGTGTGTGTTTAGACCAACCCTGTTCTTAATCAACAAAAAATATTAAATTGTTATAGTATATAAACATTTTATAAGGATAAATTATTCCTTTAGTCATTGTCATCCATCAATTATTATGAAAATATACAAGTATATTTTTATTATGATACCAAGTCCTCTTGGCTGCCGGCCAGAGCAGCACTATATTTTTAAAAGAGAAAGAAACAGTGACATAACAATTGCAGAAATCATTGTTTAGTGTTTGGCAATGTTGGCCATCTTTTGGCAAAATGTGAATAACAAGAACTTCAAATTATGAATAACCTTTTTGCCCTTCTTCCATGCATGTATATACCGCCGAATGCATTTAAAAAGGATCATAGGTATCGATTTTGACCCATTTAGCTATAAATAAACAGATTCTGGATAGCGTTTTACCTTAAATGAATCAAATAAGATAGTAAAGATAAAAGGTGAATGAGTCAACCAGCGTGAAATCCATCCAAAGGTGAATGGGTCGGGTCTAGAATGTTAATAGTAGAATTCAAATGAGCGGGTTTGGTTGGGTTGGGTTGGGTTGACCCATAAACACTTTTATACCCTCTTATCAACATTTTAACCGTTACAAAACAACACCACAACCCAAAATCAAATAACAGATTTATGAGGTTGGGTATTTTTTTTTATTAAATCAGTTTGTGATAAAACCTACCCAAATCAAATCATTTACATGTACATATATTAACATTGTCAGCTTAAAGACAACCTATAAGCAGAAGAAATGTGTTTCTGATTGGTGTGCAGAATTGCTTTATGAAAATTAATTATTGCAATATTTTTTCAAGTCTTCTTATTTTAACCTGCAAACTTTCCAATGGATGATATGAAAATGTAATTGTCTATATGATAACAGGTTTCAAACATAGATACATACTAAAAGTTTTATCAAACTTAAACATCAATACTTATATACAAACAATTATATGTATGTATGTACACTTCCAAGCCGGGTAAATAGGCGGATCGGGTTGGTAACTGGTTACGGGTCAAATGGGTTGGGGTCAAATTTTGTAAAACCATGTGACACGTGAACTGTAAAACCAAATATTGTAATCCATCAAATATTGTGACAACGCACTAGTGGCTGCAGCCAGCACATGCACTTGTTTTTTTTTATGTGGTCGCATATATGAAGCGTTCATGGATCGTGAATTCGTGATTGTGCTGAGTGCTGACCTTTAAACAGATGGATCTGAAAAAACAGAACGGAAAAATCGAGGGAGTGATGCGAAAGCAGAGTGTTTCTGTGAGTTCTGAATGCATTTTGAAAAGGGTCTTAGTATTTTCAGTTCAACTCAATGGTCTGGTCTATTTTAACCAGTACGCATCTGACTTAAATCCATTATGATCCATTAGCCAACTATATGCTTAATGCTTGCCACCTCAACTGTCACCAACTGTGTAGTTAATAGTTCTAAGGTCACCAACTATATGCTTAATACGTCCACATGATTATCTTATCCATAATGAGCAATTTTTTTTCATTGTAATCCATCAAATATTATGAAAATGCATATATGAGTGGTTTTTTTACTGACTACCTACTCCCAGAACATGGAGAATAATATTAAAAGATAAATAAATAAATAAATAATAAATAAACATTGACTGATGCACCCTTTTGAGTTTGAGAATAAGTGATTGCCCAAAATTGAAAGAAAGGAGTAAAGGAAGAGGCTCCCACTACTGGCCTCAAATCTCTCATATCCCCGAAATCATCATGTAAGCCCGGTACTTGTTAACTCAATAGAAATTGTTACTTACATTGGTACAACAGAGGAACGTTTTCAAAGCCCGACCCGGTACGGTTCAAAAATCTGTTTTTATAAGTTATAACATTGGTATATACCGGTTCATTGATGTCAAGTTGCCGACTTTCATTTTTACCAATTTTATTACAATAACTTTTTGTTATATGCCTATCAAAACTGATTATTTTGATCCTAAAAAAAATAAGTAAAATCATTGTAAAAATTACATTACTTTTTTTTTTTTGGAAGATGACTTTCTTTTAACCAGAAGTTGTCATACCCGCTTAAGCAGGCCCTGACCCTCCACTCCTCAGTCTATGTTTAACCATTAAAACTTGTTATGGTGTTTCTAGTTTCAATGATCAAGTAAATGTCACATTAATCCCATATTTTTTTGGATAAAAAAATAAAAATTGTCAATTAAGAAAAATTGAACTAACCATCATAAACAGGTTATATAACACAATTGTTTGCTCTTTTTCATAAATCATATACCTTAATTACAGCTTGAATTCAACTTGTTTACACCCTCAAGAGTACAAATCAATGATTCTTAAAAAACTGTAGTGAAATATTGTAATGATGCTATTGATCATTGTATAGGCAACACATAACCACCACCATCAAAGAAATCTGCTAATGATGTTAAATGCTGAACTTTGTAACAACCAGAACCAGTATTGTTAATAAGGACGCTAACTGAAATCATCAAATATTCGGATACCACAACTATGTAACTAACCAATATTGTACAACAAGTGTCAACTCGATACAAAGGATTTTGACACAAAGTAACCGAGTTGTCTGACTGCAGCTATGAAGAGATAAAAAAAAAAACATTCGAGTAAAAGAAATTCAGCTGTAAAAGATAGTAAACTGTTTTTTAAAGCGTAACACAGTAAGTAGTAATTGGTAAAACAAACGTCGGCAACTTGACATCATAAATCAAAAAATAATTGTCCACCATGCAAATGCATATAATAAAGAATTGGTTGAAATGCCTGTAAAAAGCATCTTTTTTTGTCCACTGCTTACACATACATTCATAGCATACAGACCAAACCAACCAACTACTCTCAATCCAATTTCCACTTTACATCTTCACAGTTAACAATGGCTGAAGCTGCTGCATCTGCCCTTATCAGTGTCATTTTTCAGAAGCTAACCGATGAAGCCTTCAAGAAATTTGCTCGCTCTCAGAAGATTGATTCTGAGCTCAATGAACTGCAGACCACACTGTCCCAGATCCAAGCTGTGCTTAGTGATGCTTCTGACAAGGAAATTACTGATAAATCTGTTAAACACTGGCTCAACCGTCTCCAACATTCGGCTTACGACATCGAGGACGTACTCGATCATGTGGCTACCGAAGCTATGCGCCGTGAGCTGTCCCCGGAATCTGAGGCAATCACCAGCAAGGTAAAAAACCTCATAGTCCCAACTTGCTGCACAAAATTGTCACTAAGTCAAAGTCTACATCACAAGTTAGATAATATTAACACCAAGTTACAACATCTAGAAAACCAAAAGTCTGGTTTGGGTTTGGTTGTGAAAGATGAAAAGCCGATAAGTACAAGTAGAAGAAATGAAACATCTTTGCTAGAATCTGATATTGTTGGGCGAGAAGGTGAGAAAGAGAAGTTGATCAACAAGTTGTTGCAGGATGAGGCATCTAAAGAAAACTTTATTGTCGTACCCATAGTTGGTATGGGTGGGGTGGGGAAAACCACTCTGGCTAGAATATTGTATAATGATACACGGGTGAAGGGTCACTTTGAACTCATGGTATGGGTTTGTGTTTCCGATGTGTTTGATATATTTAAAATAAGTGAAACCATCTTTCAAACGGTGGCGACAGAAAATAAAGACTTTAAAGATATAAATCTGCTTCAAGTTGCACTTGGAGAGCAACTTAAGAATAAAAAAATTCTGCTAGTACTTGATGATGTGTGGACTGAGAATTATGATGATTGGGAAAAGCTAATGCGCCCATTTCATTTGGGGGCCCAAGGAAGTAGGATAATTATAACAACTCGTAAGCAGCAATTGCTTGAAAAGATAGGTTTTAAACATCTAGACAATCTTGAGAGTTTGTCGCATGAAGATGCTTTGTCTTTATTAGCTCTACATGCATTGGATGTAGATAACTTCGACTCGCATGACACCCTTAAACCAATAGGTGAAGGTATTGTGAGAAAGTGTGGTTGTTTGCCTTTGGCTTTAAAGGCTATCGGAAGGCTATTAAGAACAAAAATAGATGAAGAAGATTGGGTTGACGTGTTGAATAGTCAGATATGGGATTTAAAAAATTCTGATGAGATTGTTCCAGCACTTAGGCTGAGCTACCATGATCTTTCTGCTGATTTGAAGCGCTTGTTTGCATACTGCTCTTTATTCCCTAAAGACTTTTTGTTTGATAAAGAGGAGTTGGTATTGTTATGGGTAGCTGAAGGGTATCTGAACGAGTCACTTTCAAACAAGTCACCAGAACGTTTGGGCAATGAATATTTTGAGAAGCTGCTATCGAGGTCGTTTTTTCAACCAGCACCTAGTGGCGAATCCTTTTTTGTGATGCATGATCTCATGAGCGACCTGGCTACATTTGTTGCTGGAGAATATTCTTTAAGGCTTGACAAGGAGATGGAGATGACGGAAGAAGCTTTAGCCAAGTACCGACATATGTCATTTATTCGTGAGGAGTATGTAGCTTTCCATAAGTTCAGGGCATTTGAAAGAGCCAGAAGTTTGAGAACATTGTTAGCGGTATATGTTGGGGAAGAACAAAGGTGGAATGAGTTTTACTTATCCAATAAGATTTTGCCTCACTTACTTCCACGGTTACCACTGTTAAGGGTTCTTTCTTTGAGGCGCTTTAACATAAGTGAGGTACCTGATTTCATTTGTAGTTTGTACCACTTGAGGTATCTTAATTTGTCTGAGACTAAAATCTCACATTTGCCAGAGAATGTTTGTAATCTTTATAATTTACAAACATTGATAGTTTTTGGATGTACAAGTTTGAACAACTTGCCTAAAAGCTTCTTGAAGCTAAAAAAGTTGAGGCATTTTGACATCAGAAATACTCCACTTCTGAAGAAGCTTCCCTTAGGGATTGGTGAGTTGAAAAGCCTCCAGACTCTCACTAAGGTCATCATAGGAGGAAACAGTGGCTTTGCAATTACTGAGCTTAAGGGCTTAAATGATCTCCATGGGGAAATTTCCATCGAGGGGTTGGACAAAGTGAAAAGCTCAATACATGCACGAGAGGCAAACTTATCTTTGAAAAGGCTTACTAAGTTGGAGCTGGAATGGGGTGATGGTTCTCAAAGTGGAACACTTGAAAAGGAGGTTCTTAATGAGCTCAGGCCACATAGTGATACATTGAAAACGCTTGTGGTTAATAGTTATAATGGAATAGAGTTTCCAAATTGGGTTGGGGATCCGTCTTTTCGTCAGCTGGTTCATGTGTCGTTACGTGGATGTAGAAAATGTGAATTTCTACCATCACTTAGGCGGCTACCTTCACTTAAGGAGTTGTCGATTCAAGGCATGGATGAGATTAAAGTCATAGGTTCGGAGTTAATTGGGGCTAATGAAGTTACCTTCCCTTCACTTGAAATTCTAAGGTGTGAAGATATGTCGAGTTGGGAGGTATGGTCAACCAATAGCGAGGTAATGTTTCCATGCCTTCGAGAGCTTGAAATAAAAAGATGTCCCAAACTGATTGATGCCTCACTTGAAGCATTACCTTCACTAAGGTTATTAAAAATAGATCGATGTTGTGAAAGCGTGCTGAGAAGTTTGGTTCGAGCAGCTTCATCAGCCACTAAATTGGAAATAGGATCCATTTTAGGGCTTACGGATGAGAAGTGGAGAGGTGTTATAGAGAATTTGGGGGCGGTTGAAGAACTAAGCATTGAACATTGTGATGAAATAAGACACCTGTGGGAATCAAATGTAGAGGCAAGTAAAGTTCTTTTAAACTTAAAGGAATTGAAGGTAATTGAATGTGAAAAGTTGGTGAGTTTAGGAGAGAAAGAGGAGGATGAGGATAACATTGGGAGCAACCTCCTATCATCTCTTAGGAAGTTGTATATAGGGTGGTGTAAGAGTATGGAGCGTTTGTGTTGTCCAAATAGCATTGAGAGTTTAGAAATCAGTTGGTGTGATTCAGTTAGACAAGTCTCCTTCCCAGGAGGAGCAACAACAACAGGTGAAGGAGGGCAGAATCTCAAGTCACTTACTATATCTGGTCATCGCATGCACATGGAAAAGATCAACAACACAAGCATGCCAATGCTTCAAGATATATATATATAAGTGGTTGGAAAAATCTGAAAACAATAAATCAATTGAGTAACTCCACTCACCTCACCTCTTTAACAATATATGACTGTGAAAGCATGGAGTCATTTTCTGATCTTCAGCTATCAAATCTCACCAGGTTGAGAATAGATGGTTGTGAAAGCATAGAGTCAATTCCTAACCTCCAGCTGCCAAATCTCACACATCTGGACATAGAAAGTTGCAAAAACATGAAGGAAATTCGTGAGCTGCAGCTACCAAATCTAATCAGTTGGAGGATAGAAGATTGTGAAAATCTGGAGTCATTTCCTTACCTTCAGCTATCCAGTCTCGACATGTTAAAAGATCTGGTAATCAAAAATTGTCCAATGATTGATGCTTCCTTTCCTGGTGGGATTTGGCCTCCCAATTTGGTTTCCCTTGAAATAGGGGGGTTGAAAAAGCCCATAACAGAATGGGGCAATCAGAACTTTCCAGCTTCCCTTGTTGAGCTAGAGTTATGGGGTGAATCACATGTGAGGAATTTTATTCAATTGTCCGAACTTCTCCCTTCTTCTCTTACATCTCTGGATATATCAGGATTTGAAAATCTGGAATCAGTTTCAACAGGACTCCAACATCTCACCTCCCTTCAACATCTCGTTTTTTACAAATGCCCAAAGCTGAAACATCTACCAGAGATGCTGCTGTTAGATTCCCTTTTGAGTTTTAACATATGGGATTGCCCAAAATTGAAAGAAAGGTGTAAAGGAAGAGGCTCCCACTACTGGCCCCAAATCTCTCATATCCCCAAAATCTACATGTAAGGCTGGTACTTGTTAATTAAATAGCAATTGTTACTTACATTTGTTGCAAATAATAAATAACCATTTCTTCTTGTTTCTGTAGTGATTTGAAAGACATTTCCTGACGTAAATACCCAATCACACAAAAGACGACACCGTAGGGTACCACCATCTGACACCGTACGAATCACCCTATACCCATCTTCACATCCTATTGGATATCTATAGCCATCACAGCCCATGGAGTTATGTTTTATAAGTTTCATCGACAGCTGCTGACAGTCACACCTTCCTACTCAAGGTAACATCGTCAAACCTCATGTTAAATGATTTCTTTCTTGTTTGAGCCTGGCAGATTACTGTTATGATGATGTTGGAAGCCCAATTGGTTTATTATATATTAAGCCATTAAGGAATGTTATTAAGCCCAACATAACATAAACCATTTCATCTTAATATAATATAGTAAAGGTCTACATTTGTTTTTTTTTTTTTTCAGCAAAACCTGTTCGCTCAGTCCTTATGAAGGAAAATCTTTGAACCTTATACATATCGCTTTGAGTCGGGTTGAAACCGTTTTCACTTTTTTAAACCACGTTTTTAAACCTCTATTTGGATTTTCGAATAGGTTCGAGTCCGAACCGGTTTTATTAACAAGAGTAGAAACTGATATGCAAATTGGCGGTTTGGGTCGGGTTGGAATCGGTTTGTGGGTCAAACCGGTTTTAGATGTGGTATCTGGTCGGTTTAGGAACCTGTTTGAAAATCCAGACCGTTTATTCTTTGCACATCTCTAATTTATAGTAAACATACCATATTTGATTTAATTAAGAAAATTACAGTTGTTGATTTCTAAAATTTTACTTAAGTGAGAGTTAATAAATCTGATTAACATTGAGATTATAACATTCAAATAAGTTACATTTACACGATTACACAGTCGCCCTGATGTAAAAATAGGCGACTTGGGATTTTATCTAATAAAATGTTCACTCTTTTACGTTAAAACCATGTATATGATATTTGTTTTAGACTAGTATGTTTCTGCCTTTTGTTGTGTTTGTTCACTCTAGGCGTTATGCACTTACACTGAGTCACATTTCTTTCTCCGCGATAGGTAGCCCAAGTTGTATTGTGAGCTTTGAAGCGTGATCAGGAGTCAACGGAGATCAAAGAACAAGATTGTGATGTATTACTGTGTTATAATGTTTTATTGATTTGTAGCAAAATGTTTTATCATGTCCAGCATTTGCATAAATGCTTTTATGTTGTAAACTTGTAGTGGTTGTGCATTACTGATGTGTGTCTTCTTGGCCATTCTGTTAACAATGGTGTATGTGAAGTTTTTTTTTTATGGTGCTGTAGTTTGGATAGGTATATGCTTTGATAAATATATGAACTATTCACATTAAAGTAATTATACCTTTCTGATTGCCAGGCTTTGAGTCGTGCTTATTAATTCTCGACATAGCAACTAGGTAACATACTCTGCATGTTTACTTCATGTCTTCGATCTGCATCATCATTCATGGATATGTTAAATATCTTTGTTTTGTTTGTATAAAATAATCACATCTTATGAAACCGATGTATGAAATATAGTTCTAAATTAATTACGGGTCTCTACTCAGTGACACGGAAGAAGTCAAGCAAATGAGTTTTCAAGTGCCCTTAGTATATTTTGATCACCGATTCGGCTAGTCTAGCCAGAAAGATGGATTTGCCTTGAAGATAATCGATAATATCTTAATTCTTAAAGATCAAATTTTTTAGAACATGCAAATTTGGCAACAGTGAATACTATACGGCAATTGTGAATTTGACCAAGAAACTGAAGTAAAAAACCATAATTCATTTTTTTAACGGGTACAATTTGGTATTCTGGTTTTGGTTTTAATTTTGAGACCCCATCTTGACATCTTGTAGCCCGGGAGTATTGTGTTGTTCCCAAGTGGTTGCTTATGGAAGTGTTAATTTAGTAGGGGAGTGATTTAAAAAAAAATAGGGGCAATTTATGAGGTAAGAAATTTGTTTCACACAAGTAGTTGAACACAATAACTAAATAGACAAACACCAGAAAACCAATCACCATTCGTAGGCAGAGGTTTGAATATGCGATTCATCAGCAGAAGTCTAAGTGCCACATAAGTCATGACCCATTACCATCCCACATATATTGATTACACCTAAAGAAGGCGATGACAACGTTGCCTCCACAATTCAATGGTTTTGGTTATAGAGAGAATGCTTCGATGGTTTTGGTTCTCTTCTACACGAATGGTCAGGTCTAAATGCTGGTTTTTACACATTGAACCTGTGTATTGTACTACGTACTTTTATTTTATGCTTCGCCAGCTGAGCCCCATTAGAGCATAACAGAGTATTTGGAGAGTGAATGGCCAACTCAATTTAAAACATATTTTTTTAGAATTGTTGGCTTGATACATTCTTGATAGGTTTTAGGTATATTGTCACACCCTCAAAATCCACTTGCGGAGTTTTACCGCGAGGCGCATGACAAACCAGGATCCAAGTCAATGATCACGATAAACAATACTAAATGAATTTCAAAAAACATAGTTTAAAAATCCCAAACATCAGCGGAAGCTAAATGTCGTTACACAAACAAAATAAAACCAAATGTTTAATGTTCAAAACCATGCAACTCTAACTAGACGCCGTGCAGACGCGTGCGCCCTAGTTCCACTTTGCTACCTTAGCGACCTGAGAAAACATGTAAGAGTTTACGTCAGCACAAAAATGCTGGTGAGTTTACAGGTTTGTAATCAAAGTTCCAAGTATAACTTGTCCATACTATAACAATTGTAAACCAAGTACGCTAGCTAGGCGCATGTACCATTACTACTACGATTGGAAAACCATTACTAACTCGCAAACCAGTTGTTGTGCCCGAATAGTAAACCTGTTCCTGTTTGAGACAATATGCACTCGCCCGGCGCTCCATGCCGACGGGTGGGGTTGGTCACTCCCAATAGCGCTATTCACATTTCCCCGTTGTGCAAACCAGCACATTCATGGTTCCCCCCGGGACTTCCAAAGATCGTATAGTAAACCGTTTGAAAACCCATAGTATGACAGTTGTTACCAAATAGTTGTTTAACACATGTTTTCTCCCCCGAAAACGAAAACCAAGTAAAGTGGGGCCGTAAACTCACCTTAGGTTGCGTTAACTTCAGATAATAGAATAGTTCAACAAGCTATGCTAGTCCCGTAAAACAGCGACCTAACATATGGTAGTTACAAGTACTTAGACTAATAACCCTTAGGTTAGTTAGTCCCTAGATGTCCAGACCATAACCAAGTTCGTTTGAAAACACCGTGACTGTTTAACCGACCCAAAGTACAAGACTCGACATCCCATTGGTGACCCGAGACTCCCCGTGTTATGTTTACGCTCCAAAACATACAATCATGCAAGTACCCTTAACATACGTTAACACACAACAAGTTACAGCACATAGTTCACGTATCACCGAAATACATCCAAGTATATGTTACCAAGTTATTAGACATGTTACGGGGTTCCTAGCATGTTCCTAGGTGTCAAAACGGGTCTCGGAATGCTAAAACATACATACAGCAGCAGTACACGCGATTAGGAAAAGTCAACTAGCATTTAGGTTGGTCAACTGGCATTTAGGAAAGCTAATCGCATGTAACTACTAGCATTTAGGGCTAATCGCATGTAACAACTAGCAATTAGGGCTAATCGCATGTAACAACTAGCAATTAGGGCTAATCGCATGTAACAACTAGCAATTAGGGCTAATCGCATGTAACAACTAGCAATTAGGGCTAATCGCATGTAACAACTAGCAATTAGGGCTAATCGCATGTAACAACTAGCAATTAGCCTCCTAATCGCCTCTAACATAGGCGATTAGGATTGCTAATCGCCTGTAACCTTGCTGTTCCAGTTTTTCGCGCGTTTAACGCTCCAAATCAGATCCAGAACGTGTGTAACCACCCAATATCATCCCAAACACTATCCTAAACATGTTTCAACTAAAACCCTTCGTTTTGCCTCGTATTATCAGCCCTGCATGCAATCACGTAATCCAAACACCATACACATAGCATGCAATCATCATACTAACATGCATAACAATAACCCTATAATCAATTACTGAGATTCCTATCATCATAATATCAATATCAACACTGATCTATCATAATAACATAGCAAATCATCATCATGAATCATAAAAACCCTAGCTTTTTAATCATACACACTCATAATACATGCATATTAGTTATAATCCGATTAACAACCCTTATTGACGATTTTCAGAAAGCTTTTTCGTTTAACAACAGGTCTGGACCCTTAGGGATTGATTAAAAACGTTTATAAAGGTTTATGGATGAGAATCAAACCTTAGAATTATGAAAGTATAATGATTCAAGCTTGAAACCTTGAGTTTTGATCAAAAATCGCCTTCCAGAGGTTGTTTATGTGTTGGGGCGGTTTATGGGACGATTAGGGTTTGTATAATGAAGTTTAGGAGGTTAAGTATGGTATTTATAGTCGTTTTTAGTCGTCACTTACGTTGCAGGCGATTAGGCCTCAGTTGCAGGCGATTAGGGCTGCTAATCGCCACCCCCTTAGGCGATTAGCCCCCTACTCGCCACCCAGAGGAAGCTACTCGCCACCTGGGGTGAGCTAATCGCCACCCTGCAGGTGATTAGCTCACCCTAATCGCCTGCAGGGTCCCGTTCCAAGTATTTTGCGCGTTAAACCCCGTTTTAACACATGTTAACACATTTTCACATACCGACAAGTCACATAATGATTGTAAACACATAACACTTGTAATTATACACATTCACACTCGTTCACCAATTCCCGGGACTCGAGACTTGCATGTTCCCTATGCTTTGACGATTCTCCGAATCGTCACCCCTTGTATACTTGGTTAAGGACTGACATCTAACGATCCTCTAGGCCAACATCTAATGATTCCCTAGACTCATATAACAGTTCCCGAACCATAACCCGACTCAACTAACCCAGTTAAGTACAGAATACGCGTGACTCGCTAAGGTAGACTTTAATTTAGACGACGTTGTTAACTTGAATTTGCCGGGTGTCACATCATCCCCACGTTAAAAGAATTTTCGTCCCGAAAATTATGTAAGTACCAAGTATGAACAAAAGAAACAGACAAAAATAGAAACCAAGAGAGAGAATTACCCGAGTTGTCACATCATCCCCACGTTAAAAGGAATCTCGCCCCGAGATTCATTCCGTTGCAGTGGTAACGTGTCTCGACTCGAATGCCTCTTTAGGAAAGAGATGAGGATACTTAGACTTCATCTGATCCTCGCGTTCCCAAGTGTATTCCGGTCCCCGGTTCGAGTTCCATCGAACCTTAACAATACGAATCTTACTGTGACGCAGACTGCGAATCTTGTAATCAAGGATCTCGACAGGTTCCTCCACTATCCGAAGACGATCATCAACCTTGATCTCTTCTAGTGGAACGATGAGAGACTCGTCAGTCAGACACTTCTTTAGGTTAGATACGTGGAAGACGTTATGTACGTTACCGAGCTCCGTCGGTAAATCAAGTCGATATGCCACCGGTCCGATCCGTTCCAGGATCGTAAATGGACCGACATACCGCGGGTTAAGTTTGCCACGCTTCCCAAAGCGTATGACGCCCTTCCACGGTGAAACCTTTAGAAGTACCTTGTCACCCACTTGAAACTCCAATGGCTTACGGCGATGATCAGCATAGCTCTTTTGTCGGTCCCGTGCCGCTGCCAATCGGTTACGGATCTGTACGATCTTCTCAGAAGTCTCGTACACCAGTTCTGGCCCAGTGAGCTGACTCTCACCCACTTCGGCCCAACAGAGAGGAGACCTGCATTTCCGTCCGTACAATGCCTCGAACGGAGCTGCTTTGATACTCGTATGATAACTGTTGTTGTAAGAGAATTCTACTAACGGTAAGTGAGCTTCCCAACCTTTGCCAAAATCGATTACACATGCTCGCAGCATGTCTTCTAGAGTTTGAATTGTACGCTCACTCTGACCGTCAGTTTGTGGATGGTAAGCCGTACTCATGTCTAGTTGGGTACCCAAAGCCTTGTGCAAGGACTTCCAGAAGTGAGAAGTAAAACGGGAGTCACGATCCGAGATAATAGAAACTGGCACTCCGTGCTTAGAGACAACTTCTTTCAGATATAAACGAGCCAACCGATCCATGGTGTCGGTCTCTTTAATAGCAAGAAAATGAGCTGATTTCGTCAACCGATCAACAATCACCCATATCTTGTCGTTCCCGCTTGGTGATTTAGGAAGTTGTGTGACAAAATCCATAGTAATCCGTTCCCATTTCCACTCTGGAATTTCGGGTTGTTGCAGTAGACCCGACGGTTTCTGGTATTCCACCTTGACCTTAGCACAGGTCAAGCACTTACTCACGTATGAGGCTATATCCGCCCTCATGTTTGGCCACCAGTACAGTATTTTTAGATCCTGGTACATCTTGTCTGAACCAGGATGAATGGAATACCGAGACTTGTGAGCTTCATCAAGAACCAGCTCCCGAAGTCCCCCGAATAAGGGAACCCAGACGCGTTCTGCGAAGTAGCGCAGGCCATCAGGCCTTTGCTCGAGATGTTTGTCGGCGCCGTGCATAGTTTCAGCCTTAAGGTTTTCCTCCTTCAAGGCTTCTGACTGAGCAGAACGGAGTTGATCAGGCAGAGAGGAGTGGATTGTGAGTTGCAACGCCCGAACGCGACGAGGGTTTGTCGATTCTTTCCTGCTCAAGGCGTCTGCCACAACATTCGCCTTGCCAGGATGGTACTTAATGGCACAGTCATAGTCGTTCAGGAGTTCAACCCAACGGCGCTGTCGTATGTTCAGGTGCTGTTGGTCAAAAATGTGCTGGAGACTCTTGTGATCGGTGTAGATGGTGCATTTGGTACCGTACAAGTAATGCCTCCAGATTTTTAACGCGAACACCACCGCACCCAATTCTAAATCGTGGGTAGTGTAGTTCCTCTCGTGCACTTTGAGTTGACGAGAAGCGTACGCAATCACCTTCTCGCGTTGCATCAACACGCAACCGAGACCATGAATAGAAGCATCACAGTAAACAACAAAATCCTCAGTGCCTTCAGGCAAGGACAAGATAGGAGCAGAGCAAAGCTTAGTCTTCAGTTTTTGGAACGCTGACTCCTGTGGTTCACCCCAGTCGAACTTTCTATCCTTCTGGGTAAGAGTGGTGAGGGGTTGAGCGACCTTCGAGAACCCCTTAATGAAACGCCGATAATAACCCGCAAGGCCTAGGAATTGCCGCACCTCAGTTGGCGTCTTCGGTGCTTCCCAGTCCTTGATCGCTTCGATCTTAGCTGGATCAACATGGATTCCCAGTTCATTGACTACATGCCCTAGGAATTGGACTTCGCGTAACCAAAAATCGCACTTCGAGAACTTGGCGTACAGTTGTTCTCGTCGTAAGAGTTCCAAAACTAACCGTAGATGTTCCCCGTGTTCGGTCTTGTTCTTGGAGTAGATCAGAATGTCATCAATAAACACAATGACGAACTTGTCCAAATATGGTTTACAGACGCGGTTCATCAAGTCCATGAAAACCGCCGGTGCGTTCGTGAGACCGAAAGGCATGACCAAGAATTCGAAATGGCCATAACGTGTTCGAAAAGCAGTCTTTGCAACGTCAGCCTCCCTGACGCGCAGCTGGTGATAACCGGACCTCAAATCGATCTTGGAATAATAACTAGAACCCTGAAGCTGGTCGAATAGATCATCAATACGTGGAAGAGGATAACGGTTCTTAATGGTCAATTTGTTCAGTTCTCTGTAGTCCACACACAATCGGAAACTTCCATCCTTCTTCTTAACAAATAAAATCGGGGCTCCCCAAGGGGAAGAACTAGGTCTGATGAAACCCTTATCCAAGAGTTCTTGTAACTGGTTAGACAATTCTTGCATCTCAGGAGGTGCAAGACGGTAGGGGGCCCGAGCAATAGGAGCAGCGCCAGGTACAAGATCAATACCGAACTCAACCTGACGATGGGGAGGAAGACCAGATAAATCATCAGGAAAGACATCGGAAAACTCGCGTACCACCGGAATATCGTCGATCTTCTTCTCGCTGGTAGTGGAAACAGATAAAAGTGCTAGAACAGCCGAATAACCCTTCCGAAGATACTTAAGGGCTTTCATGCTAGAGATGAGACTTAGCGGAGCACCGCTCTTGTCCCCGTACACAGAAAGAAATTCTCCATCAGGGAGAGGAATCCGGATGACCTTGTCGTAACAAACGATTTCAGCGCGATACAGCGACAACCAATCCATGCCTATAACCACGTCAAAACTACCCAGAGATACCGGCATAAGGTCGATAGGAAAAGACAAACCCGACAACTCTATGCGACACTCCCGAAGAACGCAAGTAGCTTCTATCTTCTTACCGTCAGCCAATTCTATAATATATTTAGCCTCTAAAGGAACAGGTACTACATCTAGCAAACGACTAACTTCCACAGATATGAAACTTTTGTCGGCACCAGAGTCAAATAAAACACTAACAGAGCGATCGTTGAGAAGAAACGTACCAGTGACTGTGTCAGGGTCCTGTCTTGCCTCTGCAGTCCCAATAACGAAGGCACGTGCGTTCCTGTTTCCGCCCCCGTTGTTACCATTTCCATTCCCATTACCATTCCCGTTCCCTCCCTGTTTCAGTTTTGGACACTCCTTCTTATAATGCCCCGTTTCCCCACAGTGAAAGCATCCCTGTTTACCCGCAGTCCCCTGAGTAGTAGAAGTCGGAGTAGTAGCTGGGGCCTGAGTCGATGGAAGAGTTGCCCTACAGTCTTTGGCAAAATGCCCCAACTTCTGACAGCGATGGCAACGATTGTTGTCACAACTCCCATGATGATGGCGTCCACACTTGTTGCATTTCGGTAACTTCCCTACATAACCACCACTTGGCTTAGAACCCGATGAAGACGAACCCCCACTATCAAACCTTTTCCCCTGTTGAGCTGGTGCTGGTGTAGAACTCTTCACATCATTATCCCACTTTCGCTTGTTGCTCTCTGGAGCCTTAGCAGCTGAACCCTTGGCAGGCAAGATACCCTCACTCACCTTCAAGTTAGTCATCCTATGAGCAGATCGGACCACCTCCGCATAAGTAGGAAGATTTCCCGCAGCCACCAACCCTGCGATTTCTGGCACAAGACCCGAGATATAATGCTCAATCCTCCTATATTCCGGTACATGCAGATCAGGACAAAGTACAGCCAACTCATTCCGCCTCACAGTATACTTCTCAATTTCTGACCCAGACATTTTGAGGTTCCACACCTCGTGTTCCAGCTTTTGAATCTCCTCCCTGGGACAGTACTCCCTCTTCAGCAGTTGCACAAAGTTTTCCCAAGGCATAGCATAAGCCTCCCCTATACCCATAGTCTGGGTGATATCGTTCCACCAGGTCAACGCAACATCCTGTAGTAACCCAGCAGAATACTTGACGCGATCCTCCGGAAGACAGTTACACATCAGGAAGACAGACTCCACTTTCTCCAACCACCTGAGCAAACCTACTGCACCCTCAGTACCCGCGAACTCATGGGGCTTGCAGTCCCGAAACATTTTGTAGGTGCACATGGGTGGTGGTGGTGGATTAACATGACCACCTGTAAAGAAACACGTAAGAAAACCACGGGAAAATGTAAACAAAGTTCACCGATGAGATAGAAGTGGTCAGGTCAACTTACCGCCATTTTGCCCTAGCTGAAAGGCAGCCTGCAGCAAGTTGTTCAAGTCATCCTGCGTGAGGTTCACACCCCCACGACCACCATTTCCACGCCCACCATTGCGACCACCTCCACGTCCTCCTCGTGCTCCAGACATGATTCTGGCAAAAAGGACGAGAAAATTTAGTTTCACAGCCAATGATAAACACTAGCGTTTACAAGATCAAAGCTAGATCCAACCCAGGACTATCCATTCGAACCCAGAGCTCACTAGGGCTTTCATGCATTTCGGTTTATGATTTTGTGTGCACCCAAAATGATAAACCGCTCTACATGGTCCTCCAAGTGTTCTCCTAGTTCAAAGTTCAAATCACCGGACATAGACTCTTAGCTATACACCGTAATACTACGGTAGTTCATGACAAGGGTTTTTATTGGGGTAGGAAAGGAGATGTCCGAGTCTTGGACCAATATCAAGAGTATACAGTTAACCCCAATGTACCTCACTGTCTAGTAAGCAAGTAACCCAGTAAAAGAGAATGGATAATGTAACACAGAAGAGTAAGATGATTTAGAGACACCCCGACAAGTCTATAAGTAACCCAGTATAAAGTTTAGTACCATGTGATCATCTAGTGTGTGCGACTCAGTTATAGACTAGACTCTACATGCAGTCCTAGTTCACTATAACCATTGGCTCTGATACCAATCTGTCACACCCTCAAAATCCACTTGCGGAGTTTTACCGCGAGGCGCATGACAAACCAGGATCCAAGTCAATGATCACGATAAACAATACTAAATGAATTTCAAAAAACATAGTTTAAAAATCCCAAACATCAGCGGAAGCTAAATGTCGTTACACAAACAAAATAAAACCAAATGTTTAATGTTCAAAACCATGCAACTCTAACTAGACGCCGTGCAGACGCGTGCGCCCTAGTTCCACTTTGCTACCTTAGCGACCTGAGAAAACATGTAAGAGTTTACGTCAGCACAAAAATGCTGGTGAGTTTACAGGTTTGTAATCAAAGTTCCAAGTATAACCTGTCCATACTATAACAATTGTAAACCAAGTACGCTAGCTAGGCGCATGTACCATTACTACTACGATTGGAAAACCATTACTAACTCGCAAACCAGTTGTTGTGCCCGAATAGTAAACCTGTTCCTGTTTGAGACAATATGCACCCGCCCGGCGCTCCATGCCGACGGGTGGGGTTGGTCACTCCCAATAGCGCTATTCACATTTCCCCGTTGTGCAAACCAGCACATTCATGGTTCCCCCCGGGACTTCCAAAGATCGTATAGTAAACCGTTTGAAAACCCATAGTATGACAGTTGTTACCAAATAGTTGTTTAACACATGTTTTCTCCCCCGAAAACGAAAACCAAGTAAAGTGGGGCCGTAAACTCACCTTAGGTTGCGTTAACTTCAGATAATAGAATAGTTCAACAAGCTATGCTAGTCCCGTAAAACAGCGACCTAACATATGGTAGTTACAAGTACTTAGACTAATAACCCTTAGGTTAGTTAGTCCCTAGATGTCCAGACCATAACCAAGTTCGTTTGAAAACACCGTGACTGTTTAACCGACCCAAAGTACAAGACTCGACATCCCATTGGTGACCCGAGACTCCCCGTGTTATGTTTACGCTCCAAAACATACAATCATGCAAGTACCCTTAACATACGTTAACACACAACAAGTTACAGCACATAGTTCACGTATCACCGAAATACATCCAAGTATATGTTACCAAGTTATTAGACATGTTACGGGGTTCCTAGCATGTTCCTAGGTGTCAAAACGGGTCTCGGAATGCTAAAACATACATACAGCAGCAGTACACGCGATTAGGAAAAGTCAACTAGCATTTAGGTTGGTCAACTGGCATTTAGGAAAGCTAATCGCATGTAACTACTAGCATTTAGGGCTAATCGCATGTAACAACTAGCAATTAGGGCTAATCGCATGTAACAACTAGCAATTAGGGCTAATCGCATGTAACAACTAGCAATTAGGGCTAATCGCATGTAACAACTAGCAATTAGCCTCCTAATCGCCTCTAACATAGGCGATTAGGATTGCTAATCGCCTGTAACCTTGCTGTTCCAGTTTTTCGCGCGTTTAACGCTCCAAATCAGATCCAGAACGTGTGTAACCACCCAATATCATCCCAAACACTATCCTAAACATGTTTCAACTAAAACCCTTCGTTTTGCCTCGTATTATCAGCCCTGCATGCAATCACGTAATCCAAACACCATACACATAGCATGCAATCATCATACTAACATGCATAACAATAACCCTATAATCAATTACTGAGATTCCTATCATCATAATATCAATATCAACACTGATCTATCATAATAACATAGCAAATCATCATCATGAATCATAAAAACCCTAGCTTTTTAATCATACACACTCATAATACATGCATATTAGTTATAATCCGATTAACAACCCTTATTGACGATTTTCAGAAAGCTTTTTCGTTTAACAACAGGTCTGGACCCTTAGGGATTGATTAAAAACGTTTATAAAGGTTTATGGATGAGAATCAAACCTTAGAATTATGAAAGTATAATGATTCAAGCTTGAAACCTTGAGTTTTGATCAAAAATCGCCTTCCAGAGGTTGTTTATGTGTTGGGGCGGTTTATGGGACGATTAGGGTTTGTATAATGAAGTTTAGGAGGTTAAGTATGGTATTTATAGTCGTTTTTAGTCGTCACTTACGTTGCAGGCGATTAGGCCTCAGTTGCAGGCGATTAGGGCTGCTAATCGCCACCCCCTTAGGCGATTAGCCCCCTACTCGCCACCCAGAGGAAGCTACTCGCCACCTGGGGTGAGCTAATCGCCACCCTGCAGGTGATTAGCTCACCCTAATCGCCTGCAGGGTCCCGTTCCAAGTATTTTGCGCGTTAAACCCCGTTTTAACACATGTTAACACATTTTCACATACCGACAAGTCACATAATGATTGTAAACACATAACACTTGTAATTATACACATTCACACTCGTTCACCAATTCCCGGGACTCGAGACTTGCATGTTCCCTATGCTTTGACGATTCTCCGAATCGTCACCCCTTGTATACTTGGTTAAGGACTGACATCTAACGATCCTCTAGGCCAACATCTAATGATTCCCTAGACTCATATAACAGTTCCCGAACCATAACCCGACTCAACTAACCCAGTTAAGTACAGAATACGCGTGACTCGCTAAGGTAGACTTTAATTTAGACGACGTTGTTAACTTGAATTTGCCGGGTGTCACATATATCATTAGCTGCAAAGAGTTTAATAATTATTATGGTACTGCTTTTATAAAAAAAACACTACAAAAGACAAATTTGAGAAGAGTAACCATCAACAAACACTTTGCTAATCATCTAACAAAAATCCCCCTGCTAGCTGAAAAGAGAAGGGAGAAACTCAATTGTTGTCGAAATCTTAACGTTTAACATCTTCATTTCCTTCCCTTTCCCCTTTTACTAGCATTTTTTCCAAACTTCTTCCCCTTCTTGGGGTTATTCTTCATCAATGCGGCTTTAGTTGCTTTTGTCTGCCTTTCTTTCCGAACTTGTTCAAGATTTTTCACTTCTGAACGTACATGAGCATTAGGAACCAAACGACTCTTGTTCCCACCTCTAAACCCTCTTTGCATTTTGCGCCCTCCTGCTAAGACCCACAATTTTGTTAATAACAGTGAAAGCAAGTGATGTAATAAATGCACCAGAATTCAGTAACAGAAAACAATCATTAGACTGATATAAAGTTCATAAATAGAAAGAAATGATGGTCAACTACAAGCATACCTTGGAGACTTGTAGATTCCATGGTGCTACCGCCTTCATTATTTGGTCCTTGGAAAGATATCTTACTGTGAGATCTTTCTTTCCATCTTTTATATAATCCAGTTTTATTTGCCTTTGCTTTTGAGCCGCTCTCTGTTACTATCTGTTTACCATTGCACGTAGACATTAGACTTCATAGTAAAAGGATGCTTCATACAGATTAAAAAGAAGATCAATGTTCATTGGATGTCAAAGCTGTAAGTAATGTACCTTCCCACTAGCCGTGACGCGATCGCCATTGTTCAATTTGACGTACTTTTTACTCCTCTGGCCATAAGATAGATTGGTGTAAGTTGGAGGATGTTGAGAGATAGGTAAAGTAAAGAATTACTAGAAAAAAATCAGGAGTCCAACCTTGTCCCAGTGATATGAAGACTTTTGCTTTTGTAAACCCCCACTGTCATCTGCAGCTAGATCGAGGACAGCCGAATCCAACCTAATTATTGATCAAAACAAGTATTTCAAGTCAATGCCTCAAGTTTCAACCATAATGCAACATGCATTAACTAATTATATGAAACCTATGATTTTGCAGTTTCCCTTTACAGTTAAAACTTACAAGAGCCAACAAAGATTTAAAACACCACCTAATGACAAAAGCAAAATCTGAAGTCTCACAAGCCCTTAGCATACCATAGACAAAGCCAGCCTGCTATCATACTAAAGTGGCATATGACCACCAACAGCCATTGTTCATATATGTGGTCCCTTAGAAATAATTCTAATCCTGTTTGTTGTTCATGTGGTGTGTTTTGGCTTTGGCACACAATGTTATACTACAACTAGTCATTTAGTATCCCAACTTTGCATTTTGAACCAAATTTAAGGTATATTAGACATATAATAGCAATTAGCATCCATTCGACATATAAGAGACGGTATGACCACATCTACGTGATCAGCATTTGTTGACCTTTACCTGTTGGAAGCGAAGCCACCTTGGTTATTTCTGACTGAGAGGCCTGCCTCAAAATGCTGACATTGAGAAGAAGACATCAAGATTCATATAAAATCAAACAATAAAATAGAACAGCTTGCATGGCATCCAAAGTGAATATAATATTTAGAGTGTCAGGAAATGATAACATACTTGATTGGTTGGCACTGAACTTATAAAAAATTCCTCATCCTTGAAGCTCCGTGCCTTCCTTTTACTACCAGACACTGACAAAGTTTAATGGAACTTTATATCAATGATGAACTAACAATCATAGTTTATCAAGTAATAGCCAAGAATCCCAAGATAAAACAAGAAATTCAAAGGTAAAAAGTTATTGTGTGTGTAGATATGTACATGCACACTACAGAGGAGCCCACGCGATGCAGTGGACACAACACGCTGACACTGGCCTTGGTAAAGCACGTAATCGTATAATGGTATATAATCACGTAACATGTTTATTTTATTTGCAACAGAAAAAATATATAGCAATACCATTTTCAAATTTAAGAGAATAAAATGTTCGATTTTATGTCGTAATTTTATTAAAAAGATATTAACGTATGAACAAAGTATGGCCCTTTAAAAGTCATGGGGGGACTTGCATGTGCAAAGAGGATTTAGCTTTAAAAGGATTGTAACATATGGTTTTGAATTTGTAATTACTTAAAAGTCTAGAAATATGTTAAAAGTACTTTCTTGTACTCATATGCACATATTTAATAGCATCCCTCCTAAGCTTTTTCATGCAAATCCTCGTGACGGGCACTCATCAAAAGAGTAAGTGATGTTTACTTTTTTAAATGGGCGGTCAATTCTTGCCAAGTGTTCTTTAGAATTAGAAGGATAAGAACGAAAAAGCTTAGGAGGATTAAGTTACTCCGAGAAAACAAAAACATCAAAGTGGATGCACCATACTAAACCAGGACAAACCTTTCTTTCCGGTGCCTGTTGAAGTATTATCTGTAGATTCAACTTCCTGCAAAGCATAAAGCCATTCCACGTGTCAGATAAATGAATAAGGACTAAAAGACTATACAGATATGGCAGCACTACTTTGCCTGCCAAACTCACAAAGAGACCAAGTACACTATTGATGAAATAAGAAAAATCCTTGGACTTAAGATCCAAAGGTGGGACTTAAATCATGAATATAATAAAAAATTATGCCAATTCTATAAACGCACATGCAAATCTGAAAGCACATAAGAATAACTCCAATTGACGTGCAAGTCAAATATAAATCCGAAAAGTCTCGGTCTCAATTCATGTCAGCAATTTATATATTATACAATGACGTCTGAATCATTTACCCATTGACCTACTTGATGCAATTAACCTGAGACTGATAAACTTTTGACCAACCACCAACACAAGTGTAGTTCAAAACTCAAAAGACAATAAAGGCTGAAAGTTCCCTATGACAGATGGTCAGATATATCAATGTAGGAC
This sequence comes from Ambrosia artemisiifolia, assembly GCA_032199755.1. Classification (NCBI taxonomy): domain Eukaryota; kingdom Viridiplantae; phylum Streptophyta; class Magnoliopsida; order Asterales; family Asteraceae; genus Ambrosia; species Ambrosia artemisiifolia. The sequence continues at coordinate 45,567,776 of CM063527.1, read as the reverse complement.
ATCAACATATACTTGTGACGTGCAAATTCAACAGAGTGTCCGTTACTCTAAAAAAGCCGAGAGATAATGGGCATTCTTTACATATATTACTAAATTCTACAGTATTAAAAGTGAGAAAAAAAAATCCTGGTTGATGTGCTCAGCTTTTAGAAGCCAACTGCTCAGTATAGTTGAACCATAAAGGTTACATAGGGGCTCTATATAAAGTTTGATATTACACACAGATACCTTCTGGAATCTAGACCATGATTATTATGATTACATACATTACCAGTCTAATAAGTATTAAGGTATAAGTACATTCAAGATACACTATCCAATTGGAAGATGATTTACTAGATAGAGACATGAGAGGACACTTTCTAAAAATGAATAATTATTAGTCATGAAGATCCTAGACTATTCAGTATGAATGATGTGATTGTGAAGTCAAGATACATAATTAAGTTATAATGATATAAGTGTATTTGCAGAAATGTCCACACCTATACTGATAATGAAATAACATGTAACCATTGGTACAAATGCACGGTTTACTCTCTAATGAAAGAAATCCACATGGTATTCATGACTTCACCTTTGCTAAAAGATTGCTAGAGTGCTGCTGGTTTACTTTATTGATGACCCCCTCATGAATAGCACGTTTCATCTTCATAACATCAACCCATTGGCTAGCAGGTCCCTGAAAATAGTATGTTTTAATACAATAAAATAAGCATAAACATAATCAGAAACATAGTTGTCAAAAGCGCGCCTAGGCGCAACCAGGCGCATCAAGTGCGCTGCGCCCTGTGAGGCGCGCACCTAGGCAGTGAGGCGCACTATCGGGGCTGTTTTCAGGCTGATTTCCGGCCAAATTCAGGCTAAAAGTTGCCTAAACCTCTAAAACATCCTAAATGAGTTATGAACAAGTCCTAAACAACCCCAAAACATCCTAATGTAGCCCTAAAGCCCAAAACATCTCTAAAATCCCTAAAATGTATTTTATACTATGCGCCTAATTATAAAAAGCCCTCGTTTTTTATGTGCCTTGCGCCTAGGCTCCGGGCTCGGCCTATGCGCCTTGAGTGCGCCTAGGCGCTTTGACAACTATGATCAGAAACACGTGAAAGGAGCACGAGGCAATAAGAAAGGCGTCCTCTGAATATAAACATGAAGTCAAACAAAAAAGAGAAGGAAAAACTTCCTAAGACTTCCTTACGAGCAGCTAAGGCAACAAGGCATGATTTAACCTTCATTTACTTTTCCATTCGATCAACAGAACATTAAAGAGCGATTGTAGAATGAGACATATCAATGCCCTTAACAACATAGATAGAAACTTAATAGTCCTATTATAACTACAGTATGCATGTAACGCATGTTCCTAGTGAAGTAACACAAGAGTGCCTAAGATACAATAGTTAATACACCGTAATGCAAACAGATCCAATTTACACTGTTGAGATCACCATCAAGAAGAAGCATAGACAGAGTACAACTGAGATACAATCGTTAATACACCATAAAACTAACAATGTAGTTATTACCTGAAGATGCTTTGCTTTGGCAGCATGACCTTCAGATTCCAAAACAGTTTGCTTTGCTCTGGTATTAATTAGCCATCAATTCGTTAAAAGATGAAAAACCTTTATCTAGAGTAAGTACAAAAGGAAAGAATACATTTTTGTAAACAATTTTACCTGTATGCTTTTAAGCTCTCGGAAAATGCTAGTGCAGATAATTCATTGTCCCCCAGTACTTTCATAAACATTGGATGCAACCCTTCACGCGGCAAATTTTTAGCTCTTTTAACCGACTCCCTGGAAGGCTTCTCTTTCGTTTTTGAGTACAAACGGAATGCTCTTTCACAAGGCCTCAACAAGCAGTCCAATTCTGTGGACGAATCAAGTATTTCACGAACTCTGTCTGCAACAAGATCAATAGCTGTTTGGGGGAAACGGCCATAGACAGTTTCACCATTGGCCATTGCCTGATCAATAGTTGACATAACCCCCTTCATATCACGCAAAACCTCTTCCTCGGTGGGTGCAGGTTTAATTGGCCTAGAAAGAAAAAGATGTAGATCTAGAAGATAAGCCATGTCTTCAGATGTGACAAAGGAAAAGGCAGTACCGGTCCGACCAGCTCTCGCAGCCCTACCCACCCGATGAACAAAAAGTTTTGGTTTAGGAGGAAAATCCCAATTGATAACATTGTCAAGCAGTGGAATGTCGATCCCTCTAGCTGCAACATCAGTCACAATTAAAAGCATGGTCTTCCTTGATCTAAATCGTGCGACATTGATCTTGCGATCATCTTGATCCATATCACCGTAACAAACAGAAGGTTCTATACCCTCTTCTCTTATCAGATGATCAAGAAACTGAACATGATGTTTTGTAGAGACAAATATCAATGATTGCTCATCAGACCTGATATGCTCCCTAATCAAATACAGCAAAGCTGCTAGTTTTTCTTCCTGTCTTAAGGTAAAAAAGGTAAGTTTCAAATCAGGACTAATTTTGGTCTCCAAATCAAGACGCACAAGTTGAGGGTCACGGAGGCCTGCTTTGGCAAATTCAGCAAGAGCACTAGGTAAGGTTGCGCTAAACAGCAAGGTCTGCCTGTTATCACTAAGCTGCATAAGAATTCTGTGCAACTGCTCAGCAAACCCCATGCTAAAGAGACTGTCAGCTTCATCGAAAACCACATATTCAACTGATCGTAACGACATGTCATCCACCTCTTCCAAATGATGCATCAGCCTGCCCGGAGTTGCAATGATGATATCAGGACTTTGTGACAACTCTTCAAATTGACTTTCCATGCTATCACCACCAACCAATAAACTAACCCTGAGGTCTGTAAGATTTAAAATGATGGGAATTAAGTAAATATAAAAAATTGCCCAATTCAAAGTTGAAGAACAAGAAAAGCTTTTGACTTTGTCAACATGTGCATAAGAGAAACAAGAAGCAATTGCGTAGATAGTAATATAGCATTTGTTCCTACCATTCTAAAATATTCTCTCCCTTTCAACAGGCAATAGCAGATTTACACCTGTTGGAAGATAACATCGGCATCTATCAGCCTAATTTTATTATTGTATTTATTATATGTAACTATGATACTTAGTAGGGCTTATCAAATAAGCAGCTATAAGGTAAGTTATTGGCGGCATATTGCAAAGGTATGACAGTTAAAAGGCACTGTTTCACTACCTATATATACCCTACATATGCCTCATTTGTAAATAATATGAAGAAAAAGAAACCCAAGCTTTGTATATTTCTATCTTCATGTGCATAAGAGAAACAAGAAAGCAATTGCATAGATGGTAACATAGCATTTGTTCCTACCATTCTAAAAAAAATTCTCTCCCTTTCATCAGGCAATAGCAGATTTACACTTGTTGGAAGATAACAACGACATCTGTTATCCTAAGCTTATTATTGTAATTATTATGCAACTATGATACTTAGTAGGGCTTATCAAATAAGCAGTTGTAGGGTTAGTTATAGGCGCCATATTGTGAATATATACAATATGGCGCCAATAACTAACCTTATAACTGCTTATTTGATATGCCCTACTAAGAGGCACTGTTTCACTACCTATAAATACCGTGCATATGCCTCATTTGTAAATATATGAAAAATCCAAGTTCTGTATACTTTCTATCTACATCGCATGCTATCAATTCATATACAAACTCACTGCACATCACAGAAAACTAGCAATACTTTTACATACTTCTCACCTTTAACGCCAATCCATGAACAAAACTCAATTTTAGGAAAACTAAAAAATGTCATGTATCTAGAGTCAAGTGAACTTCTTCCAGTTTCATGCTTAAAGTATGCAAAGAGCTAAAATGTTAACGCTTGATTTACGTTACTACAAACAATACTTATGTTGCATACAACAATCACCAAATACCGTAGTAGAGCACCATAAGTCCATTAGAATGTCAAAACACAGTTAACATATGAGAGACGTTTTTACCTGTAAATCTGCCAAGCTCTTGGGTAAACTTAAGCGTCTGAAGAGCAAGATCGCGAGTGGGTGACAAAATTAAGGCTCTAACACCAGACTGGGAGACATGCTGATGCAGCCTCTCAAGCATGGGAATCAAAAAAGCTGCTGTTTTACCCGAGCCAGTCCGTGCCATTGCGACGACATCAGCACCAGAGAGAATCAGAGGCATCGTTTTTCGTTGTATAGGTGTTGGTACTCTATACCCTTTACGTTTAACGCCTCGGAACACATTTGAGCTTAAATTTAATGATTCAAAGCCACCAGATTTAGCCTTTTTATCTCTCTTCTCTTTTTTCTTCAACTCTGTTACAGAGCTCACCAGATGACCCATTCCTGACACCCTGCTACAACAAACATAACCCATAAAATCAACCAGCTTACACACATCTGAAATCAAATGTTCATGGTACTTGGACACGGTTAGATCACCATGGATAGTTCCTTAGAAGACATATTTTACTTAAACTCAAACGCTATCGGCTATGATCTTGTAGGTTTCTGTTAAGATCTAGAATTATTAACAATCACAAATTCATATCATAACGCCCTAAAATAAACTAACAAATGCACAAATTTAACATTTCAGTTTCAAAATTAGGATGTTAATAAAAGAAAAACAGAGTAAGGAGTCGTTTCTTGTTTTTTAAAAACAACCACACATCTATACTCCAATGAAAAACTAAACATCTAAAATGCATAAAATGTTAACCTAAAACCCTATGACGCAACTCAAAAGCATTCAAAACTAAAAATGTTAGAGTCGTTCATTTTCCCTACAATATCTATGAATATCAGTGTTGTAAGAATTGCTAGGCGCCAATTAATCAGGATTAGTAAGGATTAATCCTGATTAACCGGATTGGGATTTTATAAGTAATTTTCAGTTTTGAATATATACACACACATTTTATACGTAGTTTTTTAAAGTAGCCATGTTTTACCACCTTCCACGACTCATATCTTTAAGCATATAGAACTAATCGCCAGTACAGGTTTTGGTCGGAATCCGACTTACATTTACAGATTTTGGCCGAAATTTGGCTGGAATCGCTAGACAGCCACCGACCAGCGATTAATCGGTGTTTACTCGGTGAAACTAATCGGAGGCTAGGCCGGATTTTTACAACCATGACTGAATACAGTTTAAATATATATTATTGAATTCGTATGTGATATGTATTAGAATCAGTCCTCCTTTATAGTTGTATCCGATACACTATAATAGGTTAAAAATTAACATGCCTATATTATAAGTATAAAGCAGATTAAAACAAAACAAATCGATAAATAAGATTATTAACATCAAAGAAGACAACATATTATTAATGGATTATTATTATTATAACACACCTGAGGTGGAGGCGGCCGGAGGTTGAAGTGGAAGTAGCTTCGACGACCGGAGAGTGTGGAGGAGGAGGCGGTTTGAATGTTAAGTGTTGTATTTCACGTGTGTGTTTGGTTTTAATAAACCCTAATGTGGGTTTTCCTTTTACATTCAAAAAGAATTAGAATTAAAATTAAAATTAAAATAAAGAGTAAATTATAAAAACCGTGTTTGTGGTTTGACCCAATTTGTCACTCCAGCCCAATTTTTTAAAAGTGCATGAACACTCCTTGATCTTTCAAAAAATATGTCAAAACAGTCCAACGACTTAACTCAGTTAACTTTTCTTCGTTAAGTCAGGGGCATTTTCGTCAAGTCAGGGCAAAATTCATCTTCTTCCCATTTTCTTCTTCCCTAATCAGATCCACCACTACCCACCATCTCCTCTAGGGCTGTTCAAAACGTTCGGCGCTCGTTCGGAATTTGCTCGGTAATTGCTCGTTTGATTCTCCGCTCGGTTGTAAACGAGCTGATCGGCTCGATTCGGTTTGTAAACGAGCCAAGCACGAGCAAAGGTCCGCTCGGCTCGGTTCGGCTCGATATAATTTTTATTAATTTATTATGTATATAATTATATATATAAACATTAATTACAATTATATTTATACATGCCACTCTATTGAGTTTGGCTCAATATATAAATATATACAATTATATTTCTAGTTATTGGCTCAGGCAACCCAATGATAAGTTAAGACTAAGTTTAATTGTAAAACCCTAAGTCGTGAAAAAACACGCTTGACTTCATATTCCCATTAGTTGTCCACCATCAATCATCTCCTGCTATCAACCTACGCCACAAAGCGACAGTTGTTATCTATAGTATGCTCATCACCTCACTGACCTCAACTAGAGCCTCATTATCGAACGGTCGAACCTCAATCATCACTAGGCAGCTAGAATATTAAAGGAAATATCCCAAATTTATGGTTATCCGAAAACACTTGCCGCTCGATGCTCGATCGAAAAAATGTGCCCTCGAACAATGCTCGCTTGGTTTTCGGATCGATTGTAAACGAGCTGATCGGCTCGGTTCGGTTTGTAAATGAGCCAAGCACAAGAAAAGGTCCGCTCAGTTCGCCTCGGCTCGTGATCAGCCCTAACCTTCTCCACCTTTCACCACCACCACCCACCATTCTCTTTCTCTCTTCAATCAATCAAATCCAGATTCTTCTTCTTTCTTCTCTCTAGTTTACACCTCAAAGTTGTTGTTACTAATTACTCAATTGCAGATCCAATTCAAGGTATCTCTCCTCATTTCTTTGCTTTCCCCCTTTTTACCGATCTAATTTCAACTCCAATTGTTTTAAATTTAGAGGGTGTTTGGGATTGAGTTCGGAAATGCAAAAGTGTCTTTGTTCAGAAGTGCTTATTAGCTTATGACTTTTTGAAAAGGAGTTTTAAGTGTATGTATGTGCAGATTATATGCATACGTACAACAGTCATGAATACAATTATAGCAATTACCAGTTAGGACAAGCATGCTCACATAGTAAAACATTCATAGAACTCACTTGTTTAATAGTTGTTTAACACCTTGTTATTCCAATTGGGTACTACCTCATGGTCCTGATACAATTAAATCATCCTAGGTTAGGTAATGGTTCACCTAACTAGTTATTATTATGGTTGGGTATTGGTTAACGCTGTCATGTTTAAGCATGTGTGATCAGTCCATGCCTAACTAAGGCTAGGTTACCTAATACCCACCCCTAATAATAATCTTAATACCTAAAAATAATAATACTAACTACTACTAATAATACTAAAAAAATATAATAATGAGCTAAACATAACTTAAACGGGAACATGCCTTAATACTATCTACGGCACACTGATGTAGAGTCTCTCTACTCGTACACCAAGAACGACTAATAGCAACACCCGTTAATCGTAGGTTCAGGATTCTCTAAGAGTAGAGTGTTACTTTAATTTTTGGTGTACTACAGAAACTATACTGAGTTATCTATTTATAGGAGTCGGTGGACGGTGGGCTATCTTCATTTGGTCGATGTGGGATGATTGCTAGTAGACATACACGCACCTCCATCTTTTCTAAATATTCGATGTGGAACAGCATATAAATGCTTTCTACTTTCTAGCTCAAAGTTGGATATCCACATACAATTATATGTTTCAACCTTTCATTTAAGGTTTATTATCTTAATATAATAGGAAAAATTACAGAAATCATCATTTATGTTTACATCGTTTTTCAGTGGATGTCCTTTAACTTCAAAAGTGAGGAAAATCGTCCTTTATGTTATAAATTATTGCAGGTCTCGTCCTTTAGGCCTAACCCAGTTAGTTTTTTGGTTAAGTTTGGTCATGTGCCTTGCACATGAGGGCAACTTGGTAATTTTGCTTATTTACTTAAAACATATTAAAACAATCAGAAACCCCCAATCTAGAAACCACCATCTTCCAACATTCAATCTCCGAAAACCACCACCATTCAATCTCTGATAACCACCACCATTCAATCTCCGACAACCACTACCACCTAATCATTGACAAAGTAAACCCCTAATCTAAAAACCCTAACCGCCATCTTCGATCAAGAAACACCAAAATCCAGAAACCCTAACCACCATCCTTGCTGAATTTGGGTGGAAGAAACTCTCTGCCACAGACATGGAAATGGATGAAACGCAGCAGATTATGTCCATGTTAACAAACATCAAAATGCAAGAAAAAGAATATAGATGGGGTTGAGATTGCAGGATGGATGGAATGTTATATCAAATCAGATCACCAGGTTTGATATGGTAACTCAGTTGGATTTTGGGTTGAAGGGGAGTGGTTATAGGGTTTTGAATCGATAGGGAGGTGGTCTTGGGAGTGGTTATAGGGTTTTGATGTTATGTTCAGTTGGATTTTGGGTGCATTTGGGCATTTTGTTGTTAACCTTCTTTTTTAGGGATTGTTTAATGGTTTTGGGTATTATTATTGCAGGGTTGATGAAATTTGGGAGCTTTAGGTTGTAGTGGTGGTAGGTTGGTGGTAGAGGTGGTGGCAGGTTGTGGTGGTGGTGGTAGAGGTGGTGGTGTGGTGGTAAGTTGGTGGTAGAGGTGCTTTAAATTTGTTCGTGCAGGTTATGGTGGTGGTGGCAGGTTGGTGGTAGAGGTGGTGGTATAGCCTGGTGGTGGATGTGGTGGGGGGTGGGGGTGGTTATTGAAGAATGCAAGGGGTGGTGGTGATAAAGATGATAGAGATGAGGGCATAACTGTCATTTTGCCGTCATGTGGGTCCACATGACCAAACTTAACCAAAAAAACTAACCAGGTTAGGCCTAAAGGACGAGACTTGCAAGAATTTACAACATAAAGGACGATTTTCATCACTTTTGAAGTTAAAGGACATCCACTGAAAAACGATGTAAACATAAAGGACGATTTCTGTAATTTTTCCTAATATAATTAATAATTAATTCAGCTGCTTTGCTCGTTTTTCTAGTATAACTTCTAAACTATAACGTTTTACTAATTTTCAAATATACTCTTAAAACGAGCTAATTTTTATCTACGCTTTGACCCAAGTTTCATTAAAATAGAGTACGGTCAAATATAACATCTTTTGTTAATCGAACTAAACGGCCTCTTATAATACCATTGGCTCGACTAATCCTTATATATCAAATAATCATACTATTCACGACTAGATCATATAATACTCATGATATAAATTTCATAAACATTTCTATTTTATTTGATCACAAAATGCGGTGTTACACTTATATATATATATATATATATATATATATATATATATATATATATATATTTGTTATGCATTAGTTTAAATTAGTTAAAACAAACATTCAACTATCTTTCTTACCGGTAAATCAGTGACGACGGTTCAGTACAATCGCTCCGCGTGCGTCCATGGATCGATACTTGGTTCTTATCTATGTTTTACTACATATGTGACAAGGTGCGCTTGCCCTTTAATGTGTGTTCTAATGTTAAGATTAAAATCATTTTTATAAAATTTAAAACCCAAGTTGCGCGAGCGTATTTTATGTATGCTCAGAGCACACCAAACCCTAAGTGTCCAGATCTGATTCAAATAAGTTTTCATGAATAAAAACCTTCCTAACATCTTTCTAAACTAGATCTATACATGAATAATGAGTTTTATTACAAAAATCCCAATATTAATGATGTTGGTTGACTTGTTTATGTGTTATGTATTATGAAATGATGTATAGATGTTATATAAATGATCTAGGACTGATTTGGAACACTATGGGTGTTTTGATGTCTAATTGATGTTTGATGGATTTTTACCCATTTTGGGGTTTTATGCTAGATCTAGGGTTTGTTCATGATAAAGATGATTATGATACGATTAGGGATTCACTAATACATGAAAATCCGTGCTTAGTAATTTATACATGATGATATTTTGATAGTTTCCATTTTAGGTAAAGTTTTCATGCAATAAATGTGACATTTCCATAATTTGCGATTTTGGGAAAGATTGTGATTGCTATGTAAAATGGACGTTTTTGTATGTGAAAATGGTATGAATGCATGTGGTTAGGGTAGACATAGTTAACTGCTGTGATTTGTGACTTTTCGTGACGTTTTCGGACTGTTTTGATGGGATTTTGTTCGTTTAAGTGGTGCAGCAGACAGTTAGGTCGAACCAGATTTCCGTTCGACCCATCGAAGGGTCGAACCAAATTCCTGGAATCCCATTCGAACCTTCAACTGCAGAAATGAAACTTTGGTATAAACTAAGTGTTTTATGTGCATTTCTTGTATGTAAACTATGTATACTTGATCAACTGATATGGCGGGTCACCAACGGGATGTCGAGTCTGTCTTGTGTGTCGGGTCAACGTTCAAACACATTTTCAAACATACATAGTCATCATCTGGACAATCGGGGACTAGTTAACCTACAGGTTATAAGTCAAATCAATTATACAAACTTTATGATCTGTCTCCGGTAATTGGGGCTATCAATTCATTGTTGGTTATTCTATTTTAAGAACACGCAACCTAATGTGAGTTTCACGGCTCCCTTTCCACACTTTCTCATGAGGGAGAAACATGCTACACATTTTTTATTCATAAAGATCATGTTATACTGTGGTTGTCTTTTGTTTACTATACGACTCATCCTAAGTCCCGGGGAAACCATGAATATGCGGGGATGCATAAGGGGGAATGTGGATAGATCTATTGGGCGTGACCTGCCCCACTCGGGTCGGCTGGGAGTCGGACAGGTGCATATTGTCTCGACCTACATACCGTGGATGACGGTAGTTCATTCGGGCTGTTTCATATTGGTATTCGTGTCAGTAATGGTTTCCAATCGTAGTAGTAACATACATAACGTCTAATTAATGTTCGCATAACATAGTAGTAACGGGATTGATCTTTCAAAACATATGGAAACGTTTTCTTATAAAACCTGTGAACTCACTAGTATTGCATGTTGACATTTTTAGCATGTTTTCTCAGGCCCCTAAGGTAGCAACTTTTGGATAGGCGCACGGAGTCATACATGCGTCTAGGTTCATGTTTTGGTGTCGGAACTTTAAACATGGGTTTTATTTCTAACTAGAATTAAGCCCCCCGCGCGTTGCGGTGGGGCAAAAAACCGTGCCAAGCTAGCATTGATCCCCCTGTGTTGCGGGGGCAGTGGTAGAACGACGACATAGCCGAGAAAATAAAAGTATCGTGACTTAGATATATTGACCAAACCTAAACACAGCAAACAAATTCCGACACAAACATAGCCCCTCTAAAAACAAATTTAATACAATCCGTTTTCCAAACCATAATAGGATAAACAAAATACATCAGGCTTTCCAAAAACAATTCAAGTTGAATCCTATATTCAAACCACAAATAAAGATAACAAAATACTAACAGCCAATATTCAGTATTTGTAAACCTTCTTCTTGGGTCATCTGTGATCATTTTATCATCTTGCAAAGATCAGTATTTAAACATCAACAATATAAAACAATATAACTAAAAGAAAAAGATGAATTAATAACTTAAAAGAGGCAGAGTCTCAACCACCCTTGAATGATTAGATTAAAAACCTGGGTTTTAGCTTATTAAAACAAAAGAGCTTATCTATGCTTGAACCACAGGTTGACTGAGAACCATGTGCACCGAGAACCACATCAATTTACGTAAATTTACTGGTGTATAACCCAATTACAAAACCCCTTAATACCAGTAAATGATATCAAGCAAATAGCCCTCAATTTCCACCGAAAATATGTAATGCAAGCTATTTAAAGCGAAAACATGGACTGAAAAAGCACATACCTCAATAGAAGTAGCAGAGAACCACTTCCGAATATAATAAAACGTGCACCGAGAACCACATCAATATACGATACGGAAATTTACAGGTGTATAACCAATTACAAAACCCCTTAATAGCAGCAAATGATATCAAGCAAATAGCCCTCAATTTCCACCGAAAATATGTAATGCAAGCTATTTAAAATGAAAACATGGAATGAAAAAGCACATACCTCAATAGAAGTAGCAGACAACCATTTCCGAATATAACAAACACCAAGCAAAAGCTGAAAAATGTAAAAAAATGTAGTCAGTTGGGAATGTGGATTATGTATACATCATGTAAGTTCATATTTGTGGTTTTTGTAAGTTGATGCCTTGTTATTTATTGCATTGTTTGGTATTCAATCTTTGTGAGTCACAATGCTTCATGAAGATTATAATGCTTCAATGATCTTAGTAACAACATTTAACCAACTTGGCACCCTTATGCTTCGACCCGTGTTGCATGCCGGGCCACTCGTTGAAGATAAAAGTATATCGAACCCGTATGAAATTTTACCATGAGCAGATTGTATCCATTGAGCAACACACACACATATATATCTATATATATAAAGTTGCAAGTAAGAAAAAATTGCCAGGGCAAATGAAAGCACATGTCACGCAAATAAAATTAACAATGGATATATGTAATACAATCCCATCATCTAGTTGTAGGAAAATCATGAATCTTGAATATACAAAAAAATGTTAAAATTCAAGGCCAAAAAACTATTTATATAACAGGTGGAAAAGGGTATTTTGGGGTTTTCACTACTTGGTGGAATCAAAATCTGAAGTTAAACAATAGCAGCATTTGTTTGCCTATTGAATCAGTCATGTTTTGGTATCTATCCCTTGAAAGTGGCAATTTTTCTTTCCCTGCTCAAGTTTATCACAGAGAGGTAAACTAATTTAGACCAAAGTAAAGCATTTTGACTTTTAAAATGTCAACACTAATACTCCTAAAAACACATTTGACCAAAAAAAATTACAAATTAAACATAATCCTTACTATATTGACATTACTACTTATTGAAAACTTCATTCTGGTTGAAACTTTTTCTTGAAATTGAGACATGCAGATTGATTTTTAAGCAAAACCCTCCAAATTGAAAACATAATATATTACAAAAACCTAAAGAAACAGCAAAAAGTTCGAACGAAAACACAAAAGTTCAAATAAAAGACTTACTGAATTGAATGATATTAGGCCGCGGAATCAATCAAATGACAAATCGGTAATACCGAATTGAGACCTGAGAAGCTCGAAGGTAACAAAATCAGTTTAAAAACAACATAAAAACCTTCTCTCTCCAACGTTTGCTCGAGCCATTACCACCACCATTTACCTATTAAAGTAATCCCTAAATAAAAACAAACAAACAACAACCTACAAAAAAATGGAACTGCAAAAAGAAGTCTCAAACCTGGAGGTCTTAAGGATCAAGGAGGAAGACGTTTCCGTAAAACATCAAACAAATTATGATCTTTCAGCATGCTAGGGCACGTTGACCGAACACCGAAGATCCCGACAAAACACTGCTTGCTTCGAACATCAGAATCAAGGGGGAATGCGTTCGAGTGTTTGCGTCGACTATGGACCATATGGGTTGAGAAGAAGACGACGGCGTCGTTGGAGGTAGCAGGGCGGTGGAAGGAGTTGTGTGATGGAGACTGTAGTAGGTGAGAGAGAATGTAGAGAGGGAGAGAGTCTTGAAGATGGGTTTTGTTTATGAGGTTTTGCTACACGTGTAAAGGCAGAGCAAAACCAGAATAACTCACCAAAACCGGCCCATGGTATTAGTTAATACCACCAGTATAACACTTAAAGCATACAATACAACACATCATTGCACAAACCCCTTGGTAAATAGAATATTTTAAATTTGGATTTGTAAACTTGATACGCTCCCGCTGTAACTGGAATGGTTGTTTTAAACATTGCATGGTTTGGCTTACATTATTTTACTCATACAATTGTCGTTTATTGTGACCGTTGACTTGAATACTGGTGTGTCACGCGCCTCGCGGTAAAACCCTGCAAGTGGAATTTGAGGGTGTGACAATAAAATATAGCAAGCGTTGATTATTTTCCATTGAATGCGAGATTACAGTTGCCGAAAATATAGAGTGTTTGTTTGAAGAGAATCATGTCAATTATACGAGGGAAGACATTTTACAATTTTACCCCTAAATCATCAAATTTATTAACATAAAAATAACAGTAATTACAATATTATCATCTAGTTATTCTATACCCTTGATTAAACTTATATAATGATCATAAATCCTTCTTTATCCTTCTCACAAAATACCTATCATATATATTACACACACATTGCATGTCATTGGGTAAAAAAAATCCAGGTAGCTAGGAATTTATGTTTGACTAATTAAATACGTTTACATAACCAAATCTAACAAGATTAAAAAATGAAAACAAACAGAGAATCCCAACACCACCACAAAAGTTCACAATTAGTCTACAAAAAAGGTAACAATATTAGATGAAACACAGATCAGAAGGTGCAACCAAACTTTCCACGTACTCAATGGAGCGCATATCCTTCATTCCAGGAATTTTGAACATCTTCTTGAAATCAGAAATCGTATTTATCCTCTTGAAATCATTCAAAGTTGCCAAACCGTTGAGTGTCTTATATGAATCATTTGAAGTGTCATAGAGAACAAGCTGGATTGAGCTATTTGTCATAAGAATTTTTCCGTTTTCCAAAATATAAATAGGGTTGAACACCTTGAAACAATTTCCGTCCAAACCGAATGTGAATGAATATGCTTTCATCCATGAGCACTCTTCTTTCAACAACCACACATCAAATACGGTGGTACCAATGTTGTTAATAACGCAAAGACATCCGACTATGGATCCGAAAAGAAGCTCTTTTGCGTAATCGCATCCATGCGGTAGTTTTACCTTTGAAAATACCATCTCCTTGATATTGAGAGCCAATATATCAAAAGAAGTTGACCAATACAAAGAGCCATTTAGAAACATACCCACATCAACCACAAATTGAAATTGTCGATGGATGTATTGTGATGTGGTCCAAGAACTAGTTTTAAGATCAAAGACATCGCACTTATACCGAAGGCGATCTGGATAATCAGGAACTTTAAAGCTAACAAGCTTTAAGTCATCAATAGTCGCCCCATAACCAAATCCAAATACAAAAGGAGGGCTATCATAATTGTGTCCATCCAAAACCAGAAGTATCTTGGATGCACAGGATAATGGATTGTATAGGATCAACTGACAACGTAAGGACTCGTTAGTAAGAGCCAAAAGCACAATGCCATTGAATGTTCCAACGATGGAAACAACGTGTGTACCTTGATAGATCGCAGGATGTTTGAGAGAGAATATGTGAAACTATGACAAATGATTACATATGTTTGTATATATACATGATGAAGGGTTGTGACCCTCTAGACTAACCGGCATGGCGGTTGGTTATTAATATAACCGACTTAATTAAACTTAGGATATAAATATAACTTAGGATATACTATTATATAATATGTATATTATTTAATATAACCGACTTAATTAAACTTAGGATATAAATATAACTTAGGATATACTATGATATAATATGTATAATATTTGGAAATAAGAATTACTATCTAACATTCTAACATACCTTCCTTTTGTTCTGAAGGAGAAGGAATTCCGACCGTGGAATGAACCTCGTCTTCAACCGGTACGCTTTCGTCTATAACAGCGAGAGACCGTGGGAGTGGCAAAAGGATCATTCTACGTGATCTTGACTTCATAAAATAAGGATCTGAAATTAGACTATTCCAATGCTTCGAAGCACATCGAAACCGTAGTAAAGACTTTCCGGGAAGTCGAGCAAGTATGTTGTGAAGAACGTTATCGCCAACGTTCGCCATAGATTTTCCAATGCTGTTTTAATGGCGATGGAATGAGAAGATAGTCGGCTGTTTGTTTATAATAAAGAAAGAAAACCCTAGCTACTTTCAGTCATGTTTTAATACGTCAATAAAAATTATACGCATACAAAAACTACTTTAAAACTATTAGTTTTGTTTTTTTTTACCGGAAAATTTGGATCATAGAACGACGTATTATCGTACCACTAGTGAGAACATCCGATCATATTCAAATAATGCACATACACCAACTAGTTCATTCCCCGGGAAGTTCCCGGAATAGACAAATTAATCTAATACGAAGTGGCAAAATGTGTGTACCGTAAAAGGAATACGGCGTCTTTTCATAAGAATTTTTTTTTCTAAAGAATACTCATAAAACCTACTTCTAAATCTATATGTGCGCATCTTGCTCGAGTGAAATCTCTGTATAACTTTATCACTTCCTCAAGATATTTAAAGCTGTGATGTGAACCTAGAAAAAAAACAACCAAAATTGGTATCAAAATGATATGTCATGATGGTGATGATAATGACAATAGACGATTCTGATATGCAAAGTGAGCATATGTGAATGAATGACATATACATTCAATCTTTATTATGGGATATACAATCGACCACGTGGGTGAAACTAAATAAAAAAAATCAACAAGTAAATAGTGAAGATCCATTTTGAAGATAAATAAAATGATATAACTGTTATCGACTTAAAAGATTGTCGGATGATAACTTTTCATGTCCCCCGACTATTTCTCTACCCATAACTAATTTAAGTATTTATTTCAATAGTCACCACATATTAGTCGATTTCAAAGTACATACATTAAAAATGATTTAAGCGCCGTGCATGGTGGAGTGATTAATTATCACTTATCACCTTGAGATTTATTTGGTATCTAAGAATCATAAACCTGAGTGTCCTGGGTTCGATTCTTAAGCCAGACGGGTTTTACCGGTAATTTCATCGTCGTGCCTACGGACGGGTGGGTTACCGAGTTTTCCCTAGAATTGGTGTTTGACAACTCGGGTACTCTCAGAATATTTGAATTTGTTGAAATGGTGCCCCGAGAGTGCCCTATTTGATTTGTTACCTGTTCAAAAAAAAAAAAAATCAACAAGTCAATAAAATGTTATTTAAAAAGTGTTTGAATTTGCTTATTATAAAAATTGATTATATAAATGGATAAATTTGTATTCCAAAAGCAAAAGCTAAGCTATGTGATTTAGAAGGTGTTTGGGATTGCGTTTTGAATCTGATTTTTAAATCATTGCATTTTGAAAACGCAGAGAATTAGTTTTTAGTGTTTGGATTGCATTTTGAAAACGCAGATAATCTGTTTTTTAGGCTACCAAAACGCAATAATATATAAGCAGCTCCACCCCTGCTTTTCCAAAACGCATAATCTGTTTTGAATAATCAATCCCAAACACCCCCTTATTGAAAACAACTTTTCAAACCGTATTAAAAACCCAAAATAGAATTTAGCCTAATACTTTATTGTGTTTTTAAGAAGTCCCAAAAACTCTCTTTGGCTTAGGCTGTTTAATGTGGAGTCGGGGAAGGGCTCGGGTGGGGGTAAGGTGGCACCACCCCCCGATCGGGAACCACCCCCCCCCCCCCCCAAAAAAAAAAAAAAATCTCGGTGCAATCGGTGAACATCCCCCGACTTCACCGAATAGATTTGATTGGTGGATGGATTTGAACGTTGGAAAGAGAATGGGTTAGGACCTTTGAAAAAAAAAGAATGGAGGTGGTCGGTCTACCGGAGCTTGGCCGGAGAAGATGACCTGGAATCACCCGTTCTCACTCTTATCTCCTGTTTTCGTTGGTGGTCTACGGCGGTGGCTCTGATGTGGGCGGTCGGAGGTTTCAAGGGTTGGAGGTGCGGTGACCAGTGGGCGGTGGTTTCAGGGGTGGGGGTTTAAGTAGGTAATGGTTGGTTTCATGTCTGGGTGGGTTACAAAAGATGAATATATGATTTGGTTTCAGCGGTGGTTTTAGGGGTGGGGGGTTATGTAGTATAAAATCTATCTATATAATAATTGAGGTCACTTGGGTTGAATCAAGGCCTTAGAGAGGGTTTGAGGTATCCATATTGAATATGGAGCTCCAAGTTAGTCCATATAAATACTCTTTTCTATATTTTAATTATGTACATTTTTCCATCACACTCTCAATTCCTCACTAACAAATCTTACAACCAACATTCATCGCTCTTCTTTTTATGCATTCTTGCTTCTAGGTATGTATCTTCTTCATTGAGATCGACGGACCTGCATCCATTATAATATGTTCCGATTCATAATCTTTTAAAATAGCCATATCATATGTTCCGATTTGAGTAAAACTTTTATGTTATCGCTAATCAATAAAATACATCCATATGATAAATTTGATTCAATATTTAGTTTATAAATCGTGGTTTATAAAAGTTAATTATAATCTGGAACCATTTCATAAACAGGAACCAATCTTCAGTGTCATCGTTTTGTTCAATAGCAACACATGTTGAACAATGTGTTTTCAAATAACCGGTCATCAGATTTACAGATGATATGATAGTTGCTTACAATAATGTTTTAATAATGATATGCTTGAGTGTATGATTATGGGTTTTGGCGGATTATAATGTTATATGTTTGATCTTGTCATGGTCTTTGATTGATCATGTGCGAGTCCTTTGATGTGTTACTTTGAAGATCCGTAGCCGTTCATTTATATTACTTTTTTCGAAATTATGTTTAATAAGATTTAATCATTTTTAATATATTTTTAAAATTGTTACAATTAATATTATTTATTGACATTAATAATAATTGACCTAATTCAATGTTATTTATTAAAAAAATTTAATCTCATTTATTTATATTACTTTTTTTGATTTTATGTTTAATAAGATTTAATCATTTTTAATGTATTTTTAGTATGTTACAATTAATGTTATTTATTGATATTAATAACAATTGACCGAGTTAAATGTTATTTATTACATTTTTTAATCTCATTTATTTATATTAATATTACTACGAAATTATGTTTAATCTATCTTTATGAAATTATGTTTAATATTATTTATATTACTATTCGTTCGAATTATTATTGGTCTTGCCTACAATTAATATGATTTATTAATTTTTTAATGATATCTATTATGAGTTTAATGACATTAATAATAATTGACTGAATTTAATTATATATTACGTTAATACAAATAGTACTGTTGTATGGTAGCAATAAAACCACGATCTTCAAAAGCAGTTACATCTACATTGAAGAAATTGTGGGGAAGATGAAGTATAACAGAGATTGTTTAATAAAATTTCGAAATCAATAATATCACAAAAATACTTGCAGAGCAGTTGGTATTTGGGGTTATGTTGCAAGAATGAGAACCGGCCAGAGGCCAGGTTCGAGTCCCCCAAGCTACAATTTTTTTAAAAACTGAATATATAGGTGAATGGACCATAATACCCCTCAAACTCAGTTAAGTTTTAACTAGGTTAGTCTCTAATACCTGACATTGAAACAAATTAAAAGGTTAATACCTTAAACTGAAACAATAAAACCTTAGTACCTTGCATTGAAATTAGGTGGAAACCATAAGGACTAACGGTGTAATTTTTTCTATTAATATTACTACGAATTTATGTTTAATTTATCTTTATGAATTATTATTGGTCTTGCCTGCAATTATTAATAGGATTTATTCATTTTTAATGTTATTTTTTATTAGTTTTAATGACATTAATAATAATTGACGAATTTAATGTTATATATTACGATTTTTAAGCTCATTTATTTATTATTGACCGAATTAAATTACGAATATATTACTAATACTAAAACTAACTATTTTTAATTTAATCCCATTTATATCTTATATCTTATTGACCGAATTAAAATTTTCTATTATTATTTTTACGAATATATTACTAATTACTAATAATTACTAATACATACTAATACTAATATTACATGCGAAAATTGTTTCTCAAGTCGTTAGGTTTGTTATTTTCATATTCAACATTTTTGTTTACAATATTCTTATTTTATAATTAGTTACACATTCTAAATTTTCACTATATAATGCTTTTATAAAGGTTTATTGTGATGCTTCCATTGGCGAATATTGTGTCTTCAAATAGTGTTTAATCCAGCACAAAATGTTTGTTACTAAGGCTGCACCACAAGATGTCATTGAATTTGAAATTTAAATTATGATTTTGATGTTATTTATAAAGAGTTTTAATGTTGTTTATGATGATTTTAATGTCATTGATTTGAATGATTGGTTATGATTTGGTTGTTATTTATTAAAATTATTAATCTTATTTATTGATATTACTTTTTTTGAATTTATGTTTAATAAGATTTAATCATTTTTAATGTATTTTTAGTATGTTACAATTAATATTATTTATTGACATTAATAATAATTGACCGAATTCAATGTTATTTATTAAATTTTTAATATCATTTATTTATATTACTTTTTTTCAAAATTATGTTTAAAAATATTTAATCATTTTTAATGTATTTTTAGTATGTTACAATTAATGTTATTTATTGATATTAATAATAATTGACCGAATTAAATGTTATTTATTACATTTTTTAATCTCATTTATTTATATTAATATCACTACGAAATTATGTTTAATCCATCTTTTTGAAATTATGTTTAATATTATTTATATTACTATTCGTTCGAATTATTATTGGTCTTGCCTGCAATTAATAGGATTTATTCATTTTTTAATGATATCTATTATGAGTTTAATGACATTAATAATAATTGACCGAATTTAATTTAAGAATATATTATTAATACTAATACTAATATTATGAATTTTAACTTTAATCTCATTTATTTCGTATTGACCGAATTAAATTACGAATATATTACTAATACTAAAACTAATATTACGATTTTTAATTTTAATCCCATATATATCTTATTGACCGAATTAAATTTTTCCTTATCACTATTTTTTCGAATATATTACTAATTACTAATAATTACGATTTTAGTTTTACTATTCGTAAAAATAGTATTGTTGACCGAATATATTTCTAATACTAATTGACATTAATAATAATTGACCTAATTGAATGTTATTTATTACGATTTTTTAATCTCATTTATTTATATTAATATTACTACGAATTTATGTTTAATCTATCTTTATGAATTATTATTGGTCTTGCCTGCAATTATTAATAGGATTTATTCATTCTTAATGTTATTTTTTATTAGTTTTAATGACATTAATAATAATTGACGAATTTAATGTTATATATTACAATTTTTAAGCTCATTTATTTATTATTGACCGAATTAAATTACGAATATATTACTAATACTAAAACTAATATTACTATTTTTAATTTTAATCCCATTTATATCTTATATCTTATTGACCGAATTAAATTTTTCTATTATTATTTTTACTAATATTTCGAAATTCATTTTAATATTGTTGACCGACTTTAATTTTGATATTACAACTTTCCTTTAATCAATTGTCATGAAACGATATTATTTTAAACATATACGACATTCTTTCAAACATTTATTTCAATCTATTTAACAATGTTAAATCTATTATACAGTTTATAATTTAAATGTAATCCAAAGATAACAATGTACATTTATTTTCCTACACTTTTATTATTCTGTTAATAATAAATATAATTTAAATATATTTAACAGTTTCCTAAAATATATAATGTACTCAAAATAATTTTCAATGTTATTAGTAATATTACGACCTTTATTTTAATAATGTTGACCGAATCTGAGTAAAAACTTTTTACGTTTTTGTTAAATTGATGGACGTTAATTCTTTGACTATATGTCTTTGAGTTTGATTGTGCTAATTCTTTGACTTTTTACGTTTTTGTTAATTTGTGGACGCCAATTCACGTCAATTACCAATCCTTCCATTTTTTATAATTCAAAGACTTTCCTTTAATCAATTGTCATGAAACGATATTCTTTTAAACATATACGACTTTCCTTTAAACATTTATTTAAATCTATTTAACAGTTTATAATTTAAATATAATCCGAAGATAGGAGTGTACATTTATTTCATACACTTTTATTATTCTTTTAATAATAAATATAATTTAAATCTGTTTAACAATTTCCTAAAATATATAATGTATTGAAGATAATTTTCAATACTATTACTAATATTACGACCTTAATTTTAATATTGTTGACCCAATCTGAGTAAAAACTTTTTACGTTTTTGTTAATTTGACGGAGGTCAATTCTTTGACTTTATGTCTTTGAGTTTGATTGTACTAATTTTAAGCGTTGTTGACCAATTCACGTCAGTTACCAATCCTTCCATTTTTTATAATTCAAATATATAAATAAATATTCCTACTCAATCACGTCAATCGAGGCTCAGTATTTCCGATTTTGCATAGTTGTTTGAGACACAACAATACTATACAAACCTTAACAAATAATAAAATCATTTAATCGTCATACCAATTTTAACAACGAAATTAAATGATAATATAAATTTTCAAAATTTTACTTTCTGTTAAAGAATTATATTACTTCAATCACAACTAATAATGATTATTAAAGATGTCAATAATAATTTGTATATAATGGGTAATGCAATTTGAGAAGCGGATGATTTTAATGTCATTTATTTGAATGATTGATTATGATTTTGATGTTATTTATTAAGATTTTTAATCTTATTTATTGATGTTACTAATATTACGAATTTCATTTTAACATTGTTGACCGACTTTCATTTTGATATTACTACTTTCTGTTAATCAATTGTCACTAAACGATAATCATCATCTTGATTTCAATAAGTGTGCTAATTTTAAGATGTCAATAATAATTTGTATATAATGGGTAAGGCAATTTCAGACGCGGATTATTTTAATATCATTGATTTGAATGATTGATTATGATTTTGATGTTATTTATTAAAATTTAATTGTTAAGTACTGTATTTACACAGTTTAAATAGTAGTCTTTCGGCCAATACCATTGTAGTGTTGTGATAGGAGTATTGGTGGATAATGATAGAAGACTCAGGGAATTCTGGGATCAATTCTTGATGGAGACATATTTTATCGGTATTTTCACCATTGTGCCTACGGGCAAGTGGGTTACCGGGTTTTCCCTGGAATTGGTCTTTGACAACTCGGGTTATTCTCGGAGTACTCGATTTGTCTGATGAGTGCCTCAAAAATGTTCGGGTTTAATTTGTTGGCAGTTAAAAAATAAATAAATAATAGTCTTTCAATATCCTTGCATGTTTCCTAATTTAATTAAAAAATAAATAAGGTAAAAGGATACGGACAATGAAACGCCAATTTAAGGATACAACAAATTAGATTTTAAGTTTGTGTAAATTCAAATTTTAAAAAGCTATGGTCAACAATTGACAATCACTTTTAACTCTTATTTATGTTCATTAATTGCAATTATTTTTTCATAATTAAAAAAAAAACAATACCGAGTATAATGGAATTTGAAATAATTATAATACACTTATTGCTATTTAAATATCAATTCTTGACTTACATTCTATTTTACAATTTACAATAACAACACTTTAATCTCAGAGTTATAATTTTCATTCCCCATTTAATCATATATTTTCAAATATATGAAAATTATATTAAGAATGAGGATTAGAGTTAGCGATTGAAGTCTGGTGCCGGCAAAAAAAAAAAGCGATTGAAGTCTGGTTATCACTATTTTCAATAACAACACTTGGATTACGCATCTAAGAAACTTTCTTTAGAGTAGCTTATTAATTGTTTGATGACTTTTGTGAATCAGCATGTTGCAAGTTGGACAGTGAGATTTTATTTGACAAGGACTTAGACTCAGAAGTTTTTATGTGTTTTTAGTTTTCGTTTAGTTTGTATACAAACAAAAATTAGATATCATGTCATCTTTTTCTTGATCTTAGGTTTTAAAGTACACAACCTAATCTTTATAAAAAAAATTTCATTTGACTTGGGGATGTACCATGTGTACACACGGGACTCTAACCTAGCTTACATATATTGCAACCGCATTTTTAGATATCCAACCTTTTTCGCATCCCAATGTGTAAGCCGCCAAGTCTCAACTTGACCAGTTTGAGAATGATGCGGACAATACCACCAAAGTATTGTGCTGCACAAAAGAATTTATATGAGCACACTTTCAAAAGATGATGGCTAAATTAAATGCTAAACAATATCATGACTTAACTATTATTGCTAGGGATCGCATTGTGAGTATTTTATTTTCCTCTTTATATTAACATCCTTACTAATTTATTCAAAAAGTTTACTTACTCATATGTTAGTTTATATTTCATTATATATGACTATATGTTTATTGTTTCATTAGCGTCTGCCAAAGGAAGTTGTTAAGATGGCGAAACTTGAACAAAGCAGTCTGCTTATAACTGTAAGGAATCTTGACGGTATTGAACTTCAGATGTCGCTTCGTCTGGAAAAGTCAAAAGAGGATTTTAGGTTTGCTATTGAAAATTGGGGTGAATGGTTGAAGGAAAATGGGATAGAAAATGGTAGTTTTGCCACATTTAGGTACATCAAGACTGAAGGTGTGCTTACTGTAACTTCAGTTTACAAATTGGAAAAACGAGAAATTAAGAAGCGCAAGGCCAAAAGAGAAATTTGATAATGTTTGATTTTTACGTCATATTGTCTTTATCCCACTTTTTTTAGTAATCTTTTTTTTTAATACTGTCTAATATGTGAACTTACCAATGCAAATATGACATTTTGATTGTTTTTTTTTTTCATGGTAGTTGATTGTTTGTTTTGGAATTGCATGTTAATATTATGTTGGATATATTGATTGGTTTTACGGACACTCAACTTGAATAATACAACTCTTAGTTTAATATTATTTTTAATTTACTTTGGTTTGCACCGTGGGTCCCCACGGGGCTCTAACCTAGTATAAAATATACAAATAAACAAAAGAGAAAAATAATAAAAAAAGAAGGGAAGTGGGGGAAACCATTTCCTTGGTTAGGGAAGGAAAATAGAAAATGACGTGACGCTGATAGGGCTGTACACGAGTTGAGTCGAGCCGAGCCAGGCTAAGCTCGAGCTTGAACTTAAAGAAGCCAGCTCGGCTCGACTCGTTTTTTTGGTCGAGCTGAAAAGCTGAGCTCGAGCTGGCTTGAGCCAGCTTGTTATTTTTTTATTATTTTGTTACAAATATATATAAAATAAAAAAATTACAAATATAAATGTATCTTTTTTATTTTACTAATATTTTAAAGAATGAAAGACATATTAAAAGTATTATATGTATAATTTGTGTTTTTTTCCTATTAATTTTCATATTTTATTGATTAATTAAAGTTAAAATGTTAACACTTCAAACTCATGTCACATAGTTTTTAATTTTTTTATTTAAACGTTTAAAAATAAAATTAATACATATAAATAAAAATATTCGAGCCAGCTCGCAAGCTCACGAGCCGAGACAGGCCTAGCTCGAGCTCGTTTACAATTGAGCCGAGTCGAGTTATCTCATTTTTTTCGAGGTTTTTTTTTAGCCGAGCGTTTTCCGAGCTTTTTTTTAAGCGAGTTTCGTGCGAGCCACGAGTTGCGAGCTTTTTATACTAACCCTAGACGCCAGTGGCGGATCCAGGAATTTTTTTCACTGGGTTCCTTTTTTAGATGCTCTAATTTCATATGACCGAACACAAAAAAAATCGGGTCGGTACATGGGTTCGGTTTGGGTCGATTTAGGTTTCAACTGGTTAAAATTTAGCATCCCTAAAATAACTAATACGATAATAACCAAAACCAGAACTAATATGATAATTATATAAGTATTTAGGAGGTTGTAAGCATTTACAAACCTTTAATTTTCTGTCCAACTATGGCTTTTACGACAGCAAGAGACCAACTCATTCAAGTACATATCCCACTTCAATGTGATCCTACACAAATAACACAAGTAAATAATGCATTAACTTTTAAACAAAACAGTTGTTTACTTTAATTCCTGTACAAAAAATTTCAATATCACATGATTTACCCAAAAAAGCAACAGTTTTAACTTAGGAATACAAAATGATGTAGTTATAAGGAAGCAATAATATATAAAGACTCAATGTTTTTACCAAAGCAAAACAATATTTGTCTGAAATCTGGGAATGATTGCAATAAGCATAAACAACTCCAATCCGAAAGTAACCTTAGATGATTGCTCGTGAGATTCAGCAAATGATCTTCAAACCTGCAAAAACTAAAATGGTTAATAATGTTTGTTGTGTAATACAAGTATACAACAAACCATTCAAGAGCTTATATAGTGTTAAAACAGGAAACCATTGATTCAATTGCATATATTGAGTTTCCAAATTCAAAAGTAATAATTTTGAATGATAGAATAAGAATTGAATAGTCCATCAAGTCAGGTAGGTGAGTGCAGTTCCTATCTACTAATTTATCAGAAACATGAATTTGTAATGCCACTATATAACATTTGGGGAAGGCGACTTATAAGTATCTTAGAATATCAAAATATGCAAATTATATACAACTTAAAACACACATCTTAAACAGTTTGTGTTGCAAAACTTCATTTCAATGCAAACCAAGTTAAAGCGTTTAAATCAAAAAGTGAAAAAGACTAGTTGTATTTGTTCAAATTTAATTCAGTTATGTATAAATCCTAGATTTATTCCACATATCTTAACAAGTTAATGAAACTAAAGTAATAAATAATGATATTCACAAATCCTAGATTAGGTAATTAAGTTCATACCTTTGAGGGGTTGAAGCTTTGATTCAGGTAACAAGAGGCTTATGAGGGCAGAGGGCGGAGGCGGAGAGCAGGAGGATCCGAGGAGGAGGGCAGGAGGCGGAGGTCAGGGGGAGGAGGGTTTGGACGTTTGGGACTGCTGTTGCCTGTTGGCTGCTGTATGTATGTCTTTGTTTGGAATTTGAAAGGGGGAAGAGTTAGAGTTTTACACTAGGTCTGAATAAAAAAAAAACAAAGTTAGACCAAAAATAATAAAAAGCGTGAAAGAGGAATCGAACCTAAAACCTTGTTAATGTTATGCAAGATTTCAACCACTGGAGCAGCTTAAACTTTTAGTAATGGGTTCCTTTCTATTTTTTCTTATGGGTTCCGTTCCAATTTTATGTATACATTACCACTAAAAATTACAAACCGGAACCCGTTGGGTGAAGCCTAGATCCGCCCCTGCTAGACGCTGACATGACATTTTGGAGAGTTGGGAAACCATCACAACACCATACTGCCTTAGAAGTTGGGCTCTGCCCACGGGAAGCAAAACAGTTGATGGAGTTCACCTCCGGCCACCGTGCCGCCGTCGCCGATTCAGAAGAACAAAACAAACCTAAACCAACTAACTATCCCATCTTCCGACTTCCGTCGAACGTCATCAGCTCCTTACGTTTCATCGAATTGCTATCCACCACCGCCAATAATATTATTTCCGACGAAATCGAGACGGCGGAGGAGAAGAATATTATTATTATTCAGACCACCGATAGACGGACGTGTAATATTTGTAATTACAGTTTCCTTTCACTTCACCACCAGCGGTCTCATTTCAAGTCAGATTTTCATCGATTCAATGTATTTCGCTTGACCTAACTTAATTATCTGTTTGTCATTCTTTATTTTGTTCATCAAGTGTTACTGGTTTTACTTTCTGATTTTAAGCTATCTATGATGACTATTCAACGAGTATTTGAACAGTTTAAGCTGAATATTATGTTACTAGTTACTTGCATTCTAGCAAACGTGTTAGGGGCTGTTTGGTTGATTAAGTGCTGAATTATTAAGGGGTCTGAATGGTTAAGAGGTCTGAATGGTTAAGTGCTGAATCATTAAGTTGGACCTCTTAATGGTTAGTATTTTTGTCCCATATTGGTAGGAGAGCCTCATTAAGGTTCAACTTAGTTTAGTGCTTAATGGTTCAGCCTTAACCATTCCATTCGGAAGCTGAAACAAACACGCTGAATGCTGGCGCTAAATGGTTTAGAGCCTCATTAAGAGGCTTACCAAATAACCCCTTAGTATTATGAGTTTATGACTGTTTGTTTACATGAATTTGTACTTCAAGTTGCAGCTTCATGGCATTATCTTCACATGAATATGTTCTATTGTTCTTTTATGTACTAATTAATTCCTTGGTGCAGTTTAGACATGGTTGCAGAAGTCGGCCTAGGCGAGCGCCTAGGCGCTAGGCGGACACAAAACTAGGAATTTAGCCCTAGTCGGATTCCTAAGCGTTTTGGCCTTTAGGCGGCAGTTAGGCGGAGCCTAGGCGGGCCTAGGCGGTGGTATTTTTTATTTATTTTTATTTTTTTTATTAAATTTCTAAGTATTTCTAGGTATTTCTTAGTATTATGTGTATATATCTTAACATATTTTCAAAAAACACCTAAATTTGTGTATATATATATAAAATACGTATAAAATACCAAAACGCCTAATTCCGCCTAATTTTGCCTAGTCCCTAGGCTGGACCTCACCGCCTGCCTAGCGTCTAGCGCCTTTTGCAACCTTGAGTTTAGATATGTGTATGTGTCTCTGTTTTAAACCTAAGAAGCTCTAGTTGTGAAATAAGTTAGCAAGACAAATACATATTTCACAATGATTGTAGTTTTTGTTGAGGTGATGATGGAATCCAGCCAACTAGGGTTAGTGATAAGACAATGCTTTACTTTGAGAGGTAAACCAACCCTCCTAGTGATATGAAATTATTGATTAATATTAAACATACTAAAATTATAACACTAAAGCCATATGCCCTTATATATTGATTTTCTAAATAAGAATCCATATCACAATTCACAAATTCATAGCATAACTAAGGTTCTTAATCATTAACTCATCTCATAATAGTAAAGCTAATATCATCTACTAATAATTGTAATTTTAGCTGTATATGTTTGTTACTGAAAGTGGCCTTAATTTTTTATTTTTCTAAATATTGATGCAATACAGATGGCTGTTAGTGAAAATAGCTATGGTACTCCAAAAAGGTTAGGTGGCCACAACAGGCACTTCAGTATAATTCAGATTTCAGTGTGATATTTGTGTTTCATAATTTGTATTCTTTTTCTAGTCGTCGTATGTTTGCTTACCAGAATATTATCTCAGATAAAGCTAAGCATTGCAGGAAAGGGTTCTATCAAGGAGGAGGATTTTGATGTATGGAGTTCCAATTCTTTAGTTAAAGATGATGCTATTATATCAAGCATATCAGGTTCAGAAGACGAAGATAACAGAGAATTCGGTGGTCATAGTGATCTAAGTAGAGGATTGTTAGTGAGTGCAAAACAGAAAGTTTCTATACTTCTACCAAATGGAGAAACAATGTCATTCTGGAAGTGTTTGCTTTTAGGTGACTCTGAGATAATTATATATGAACATGATTTATCTGGATCCATGAAGGATGATGATACGTCGTTTGTGACAGTGCAAGAAGTGACTGAGAAACTGCTCAATGTGATTAACGAACCTAGAAACAATACATGTTTGAGAGTTATCTTGCTTGCTAGCGGTGGTCATTTTGCTGGTTGTGTCTTTGATGGAAACACCGTTGTCACCCACAAAACATTCCACAGGTTCGTCCTTTCCTTGATTTTCTATTATAGGTGTAATTTTGTTTTTTCCAAGATAAAATTTGCATAGGAACCTGGAATTGATTTTGTTTTGGCCAGACATAATGCATAGTTCTACTTCCATAACTAGTTAGTAATACAGACACATAGTAACAATTTAAGAAACATGTGTTGAAATAAGTATAAAAACTTAAAACCATAGTTATCAAAGGCGCTAGCGCGCAATTAAGGCGCGTAGGCCTCGCTTGTGGCCTAGACCCAAGGCGCAAAAAAAGCGGGGGCTGAGTTAAAAAAAGCTAACAAAGAAAAAAATTAAAAATAGATTATGTATTTTTTTTTTTTTAATCTTTTATTAAATACGTGAAGAATTACATCAAGATAGCGGGTAGACGGGCAACAAGTTGCGCCGCCACCCCTTTCTGGACAGCAAACCCTAACCTACTAAAAACGAATCCCTGCCCCCCCGGAGTCGAGACGCTGCTATGAATAACCCGTTGGACTCTGGTCAGGAAGCGGATGGCTTCCGGTGCCAAGGAGCCAAAGGTATCAAATGCCAGGGGTACGAAAACGTGTTGGTTTTCCTCACAAGCTTTAGCATGCTTCTCAACTTTCTTCGTCTCTGCTTTTCGCACTGCTTGCCCTGCTACAAAACCAGTATCCCTTGAACCAACCAGGGGAGATACACCTGTTAGATCGACACAAGCGTGTTTCCCCCCGGCCCATCCAAAGACAAGCAGGTCTGCTGGACGTAGGGTGGATCTCCCTTCTGCGGGGTCCGAGAGGAAATTCACGGGAGCCTCTTTCTTGGCTGAGATCCCAGCCCTTCTTAAAATGTCCCAAAGAACGTCGCGGACCCAGTCATGCCTATATTTGAAGCCAGGCAACTCCTTACAGTGAACCGCGTGTTCCCCGTATTTGTCCAAGCATGCCCTACGGCAAATCGGACAGACTTCATCTTCATGGTACATGGGGATCACCAAACGATATTTAAGAATTGCCCTGTATTCAACCCCAGACATGGTCTGGCCCAAACCTTCTATTGGGATAACATTCAGGAAATCTTGGGCATGGGGGCTTTGCAAGCATTCAATAACTGCCTTTTGGCGGGGGAACAGATCAAAAGATTCACCCAGGCTCTGTGCGATTTTGCCAAAAAGGGCATTCGCCAAAGTTTTCTGAGGCTTTGGGGGGGGGGGGGGGGCGGTGTCCTTGTTAGAAAAACCGTCCGTATCAAAACCTGGGAGATAGTCATTTACCCGTTCGAGGGCCTGTACGTAGTCCAAGTCCATGTCGACAACCCCGCTATTCCTTAAAATGTGGTCTTGGAGGTTCCAAGATTGAGCTCGCGATGCCACAAAAGCATACACCCCAACATCCTTTGCTGAAAGGAGCCCTAATCCTCCCAAACGCATCGGCAAGGATGCTAGTCGCCACTGTAGGTCACCAAAGAACGGACCACCGCATACCACTATGTCTTCGATGGCTCCCCGCAGACCCTTGTCAAAACATGATACTGCTTCATCCATCATGGCGGGCTGGCATGTTCGCAAACCAAAAAGCAACTTAGCGATCCCCATACAAGATCTGAGCAAAAGGAGTTCACTCTGGGGATCCCTAAGGCAGGGCAAAAGTTTCATAAGATCAACCGCGCGCGAGGCTCTCCGCCCTGCCAATTCCCGTATAAAGTAAGAGTCCCGACTAACAGCTCCTCCAAGGAGTTTCACCCCCTTTTCTGGCCTGCCAATCCCACTGGGGAAAAGCCCGTCCCTAAGTTTCACCCCATTACAAGACGGCCAAAAAACCTCAGTTTTCTTAATATTCAATTGAAGCCCCAGGGATGGCCCCTCATTCCGGATGATGTCTAAGGCATTCGCAACATCGGTAGCATCACCAATAATCGTCCCATCATCAAGGTACCACGCATGGAATGGGAGGTTACAATTTTCTTGCACCCGGAGAACCATAGGGTGTAATGCTAAGGCAAAAAGGAGGGGATTTAGGTCCCCTTGCTGAACCCCTGTAGTGGCCCCTATACAATCATTACCAACATACAACCTAGCTGGTTGGGCATATAAGAACTGTACCCACAAATAGATAGACGGACAATGATGAAGTACTTCTCGAAGAAGGGCAGTGCGGTCGATCATGTTGAACGCGTTTGAAAAATCCACGGTGAGCATAGCCAAAGAACCGTCTTCATGGAAGGAGTTAAGGAACCTGTTCGCACTGTGGAGCACCGCCTCTGCCCCATTAGGAGTCCCCACTCCAAATTGGAAGTCCCCCAGATACTTAGCCATATCCTTACCAACCTTCTTCATAGCCACTTTAGATACCAGTCTGCGCCAAATGGCCCCTATTGCAATGGGTCGGATCCCATTATCAGGTTTCAGAAGAGGGGTAAGGGGGGCCGAAGCAATAAATTCAGCTAGTACCTTGGGACACAACCCCCCTAGCCATAAATTGACGACTTCAGTAATAGCTGAGAGCAAACCCATGGAAGCCACAGACCCCTCTCCGCTAAGGGCGTCCAATAGATGTTGGGCCCTCAAACCATCCCTCCCGCAGGAAGTGCCTTTAGGGAAAGATCGGAGGCATTGAAGCACACAGTCCTCATCCACTACAAGCGCGTGCATGATGTCGGAGTTAGAGGGCAATGACGGAGGAGGCAACACCGGATGTTTATCAATGAGGGCTTTCATGGTAGAGTCGCCAAAAGGAGCAACCCCGCTAGAACACAACACCTTGACAGCAGCTGTGAAATGACCGTCCCTTACTTTCCGGAGGCACTGTTTGACATTAGGGCTCTTTTCAGTAGCCTCACTCCCCCTTGCTTCCTGCTTGATAAAAGAAACACCCCCCGCGTAGTCGAAGAGAGAAGGAACCAAATCTGCGAACCCAGAACCATCTTTCCACAAAGAAAGCGATTGCATGATGCTACTACACTGCAATGATTTCCTATTCCCAGACCTTCGCTCCTGCCTAGTGGACGGTTTGACCACCCGCAGGGTACACCGCGGCAATAAAAGTAGTTTGACCCAACTTTCTACGGAGCCTGGTGAAGCCACCACTTTGCGCAAGGCACCAGTCAAGGCCTGGACAAACGCCAATCGACAGCTTGGGGGGATGCTCTTGACAGTTTGAATGGGCAGTGAGAAGACCTTTTCTAAGAGGGATATATCCCCAACCACACCTCCTGAAGGACCAGGTTCCATGTTCACAGTGACGTGACGAGGTTTCTGGATCCCAACAATGAAATCTTCCACATCTCCCGTAGCCACAGAGAAGGAGAGGACGTCATCCGCAGTGTGAATGCACCTTTTGCTGAGAGCATGCATCACCATGCACTTCCCACATAGCCATTTAGCCCCATCCCTAAGGGCGCCCCCAACATCCATAAAAAGGTCCAAGTCTTTGGAGATTGCATCTTGTAAAGACGTCCTCCTTTTTTCTGTCTTGAAATGAAAACTCTGCATGTGCTCTAGAAGGCGTAGAAACCCTGAAGACCCCGGCTTACCATCTTTACACTCATGGAGATGCTTAAAAGGGCATGCTCTCAAACCACTACTCGAGCCAGGGCCAAAACCTCCTTGTTTAACATTCCGATCCCTTTTATTAGGAGCCATATGCACGCAAACACCAAACACAATAACAGGCAAGAAAAATAAGAAACCCCTACTCGAGACGAGTTGGGTGAAAAAACACGGGCCTAAACCACGCCCCCGCAAGAACAAATGAGTTTGGAGGGAAGCAACCAAAAATTGCTCACCTCCTACCCGTCAAACGGCAACTGCCTTTTTTACGTCATCAGGCCACGTCTGACGACACGGACGAGGAGGCGTACAGGAAGGAAACTTTTTATATTTATTATTATTATTATAAGGAAAAAAGGACCCCACTTAAACTTTGAAAACCACCTATTATTATTATTATATTATAATTATAATATTATTATTATTTTTTAATCAGGAACTAGAGTAGATTGAAAATCTTGTATTATTATAATATTTTATTTAATCCAAATGAACTTGTTACATTTACCTTTCCTGTTAAAAAAAACTATTAATTGATTGTAGTAGAAACCCACAAAACAATTAAGAACGGGAAAGGGTCGAAAGAAGAAACAGAAGGTCGAATGAAGAGACAGTGGGTCGAAAGAAGCAAAGGGACGAAGGGAGGAGACAAGTCGAACGTAGAAAACGGTCGAATGTAGGAGACAGGTCGAACGAAGGAAACGGTCTAATGGGTTTCAAATATTTTGAAAAAGGACCGTTGGGAGGGAGTGGGAAAAACAGAGAGGAATGGGAGGCTGTGATGGATCTGGGTCGGGTGGCGAAGGAGGAGGAAGACGGTGACAGTTCTGTGTAGGGAAGAGGGAGGTGACGGTTCTGTGGAGGGAAGAGGGAGGTGACGGTTGCGGTGAAGGCAGAGGTGGGTGAGGAAGACGGCGGCGGTGATGGATCTGGCGGAGATATTATGATGGATCTGGCGGTGATGGATCTGGCGGTGAAAAACAATATTATGTATTAGAAAAATAATATTGTTTTTCATATAAACTAAACAAAAGCTATTATATAACATTTCATGTAATTAGTATCAAAAGTTCTAAAATATTAGTGTATAAAAATAGTTTTCCTTAGATAAAAGTAGAAATCTGGTCGGAATCTAGCCATAATTTAGAGAATTTAGGTGGAAACGCTTTGGAATTTGAAAATATCGCTGGAATCCGCGCCTAAACCATCACTTGGAGAATTAAGGCGCAATTGCCTCGACTTAAAGCGCAATTGCCTCGCCTTGCCTAAAATTTGGGCCTAGGCGCAAGAGGCGATGGCTTTTAAGTTTTAACAATCAAGTTAAAACTAAGTATCATATTGAGATAGCCAGATAGGTTAAAAGCCATAACAAATTAACAGGCAACAAAAGTAAGCCATACTAAAATCATATTGATCAAAATGTGTAAAATTAATACCATGAGAGAACTGTTGGATCATATCTGGTTATCTGATCAGTTTGAGATAGAAGCACAAACTGAATCTACCCATCTGGACATCCATAGTAAATAGGTTGAAATTGTCGCGTCACAGCTCTAACAAAGTATTGTGTACAAAATAAAATAATATGGTATCAACTATCAAGGCAATAAATTTTTATATGCAATTTACTTCTCAGTTTCACTTCTGCTTGAAATTCGTTGTTACATGGCCAACGTGTCCTGCTGCATATCACACTATATATGGTCAGTTAGCAAAATGCTAAAAATGCAATCTTTTCATGTAGATATGTAGTAAGGGCAAAAGCTGGTAATAAGCAATCATCAGAAGATGCCGGTGGCAAAATTGCACATTCTGCAGGAGCTTCAATTCGCCGGCACAATGAACTTGCCTTAACAAAGGCAAGTTTTAAAATACATACTTTTTTTAGAAACAAAATATATTCATACGAATTCCACTTTTGAAAGATTGTTGTTTTGACCTTTATAGTCAAAGTAGGACAGGTAAAAGAACAAAGATGAAATATATTATATATGACTTTGTGAATGCATAGTAGTTTCATAATACAAAAGGCTGCATTTGTCAAAAGCTTTCGTTTATTTCTTGCCTGCTTTAATCGATTTTAGTTTTTTTGTCCTTCTAGTGATGTTTTGCTTGGTGATTTTCACATTACGTTAGGAAAATATTATTTTAGTGGCATCTTGTTATTTCTGGTTGCTTTAATTTTGTGACTAATTCTCATTTAACATTTAGGATATCCGCGAACTACTCACTGCATGGAAGCCTTATTTTGATCTAGCTACTGGTATCTTCATTCATGCTCCTTCACACAACCGAAAACTGCTATTTGATGGTGAAAATCCGTACTTCAGATGCCAGAAAAATGTTATCAGACACATCCCAATAACAGTTCAAAGGCCAACATTTAAAGAAGCTCAACGATTGTATAAAAAATTGACCCAAATCTCCATTGGAACAGACAAAGAAATATCACCTGTCGTTAAAGAAGATTCAACAAGTACACTTGGAAAAGAACCTACAAATAATAACCTGAAAATTGAGAAACTTTCTGAAGATGATCTTGTTATAAGTGTGCCAAGAGTTCATATGTCATTGCTTTTACATGAAGCAGCAAAAGCTGGAAATGCAGAGAAAGTTCTAGAGCTACTAGAACAAGGTTCTGATCCTTGTGTTATAGATGAAAGGGGACGGACCGCTTATAGACTTGCAGGTGGAAAAGAAGTTAGGAATACATTTAGACGTTTTATGGCATTGAACCCAGATAAGTGGAATTGGCAAGCTGCGAAAGTGCCCAGCCCGTTAACAAAAGAAATGGAAGAATCTCAGAACATTAAGCAGGTATCTTCTGCAGTGAATAGTTTTGTCTATATTTTTCCTGCCCATTTATATGCTTGATTGAGTATAGTAGTCTGGAATCGCCACACTTAGAGATGGCTAGATGAGTGGGTGGGTCAGGTAATGAGTCAACTTGCCCGGTTGGCCAGCCAGGTTGCTTTAGGCAGCACACACTTTGTTGTCACTTTCAAAGTTTTATGACCACAAAATCAGTTTTGTTTTACAAAAGTAAACTAAATCTTTAAGTTCAACAAAATAACAGTTGAGTAGGTCCGTAAGACACGCTTTATTATTGTCCCTTTCAAAGTTTTGTGACGACAAAAACAATTTGATTTATTTATTTATTTATTATTATTATTATTTTTTTGCAAAAGTAAACTAATTCTTTAAGTGACTTTATTGTCACTTTCAAAGTTTTTGACTACAAAATCAATTTTGTTTTACAAAAGTAAACTAATTCTTTTAGTAGAACAAATAACAATTGAGTAGGGAGGCTGCACACATATATAGTCCCTTTCAAAGTTTTATGATGACAAAAACAATTTGATTTATTATTATTTTGCTAAAGCAAACTAATTTTTAAGTGGAGAACAATTTAGGAGGGTGTATGAATTCCATATGGACTTTTGGGTGACCCTGTTCTCTTCTAGCTATTTTTTAACACATTTGAGATAAAGAATAACCCAAGCCAGAATTGTTTTTAGAACTAAGGGGTTAGGTAGAAATATGAGTGCTTTTAGGAAGGTTGGAGTGTTGAAAGTATTAAGTATTAGCAGGTAGTCCACTAATGGAGATTTCAGACTTCTTGTTGTTGTTTTGTGTGTGTGTGTGTGTGGGGGGGGGGGGGGGGGGGGGGGAACTCATATTCATTCTAAACTCACTAGTTAAAAAAAATCCCCAAGTCATCCAAATCATAAGTAAATGGGTTCATATCGCTGCTGAGGTAGCGTCATTGGTGCTTCATCTATGTGTTGCATCATCTTTATAATCTTTTTAATATCTGATAAGCTATAACATATTCCGTGTTTACTAATCCATAACCTTTCAGTGTTTACTAATTCCAAACTTTTCATATACATTTTAAGGCAAATAAAGATGCTAAAAGGAAAGCAAGAGCCAAAGAGCTGAAGCGGATACACAAAGCTACAAAAAGGAAGGCCAAGGTGTTCATTTTATTTCATTTTTCTGACATGAAACGTGATAATGCAATTGCAATCTTCATTAAAATTATTTATATCCTTTTCACCGGTTTTCAAGAAAATATAGCTTAAATGACCCATTTTCATACAAATGGGTTGAAATTGTCACCTTTGTTTGTTAAATGATCATCGGTTATCCTTATGAAATTTCCCTGTAAAAACCATTACCATTATTGCAATTAATGGTGTATTCAGCTTAGTACATATAACTTGTACTGCTGTCCCACAACTGCTGTATTTTCTATTTTGAACTATTCCATGAAATTGCAAATAGAAGCATTAGAAATTAGCTTGTAAGATCACTTATTTCCTGATTATTATTATTATCAGGGCCGTCTCTGATAACGCTACAAAAAATTTGGGCCTCGGGCGAAAAAGAATTTGGGCCCAAAATTTTGTAAAAAGGAATTAATTAAAAAAAAAAACTTAATATGGTGCTAGAGACTTCTATATTAAATTTGCATAGTTTTTCCAACTTCATTAACAAGACTTCTATGTATAAAACACAAATATATATCATAAATATATAATTTAATATATATGTGTATATTTAAAAAAAAAAAGTTCGAGCCCATTTGTAGGTCGGGCCCTGAGCCGGTGACCACCCAGCCCATGCTCAGGGCCGGGTCTGATTATTATAAAAGGGCATTGAAGAAACTTGACTAATAGCAAGAATAATTTTTTAATTTTTGTCAAGTCTTTCAATTTACATGGTACGGAGAAACTATGAATGTGTAAAGCCGTAAAGGATTAACCAACGTAGAATTCAAATTCATTTCGCAGGAAGGCGATCCGTCCAACCATAAAGGAACTCACCGGATTTCAAGTCGCGTTGCGGGAGCTTTGGTTTTGGTCATTGGGAGTCTGGTGATGGTAGCCTTTAGTCAAATGGTCAAAGGTAGGTGGTGGTTAGCAAAAAGTTGTTTGTCCTTTTGGAATTTGACACGAACCACGTTCCAAAGTAGTTTGGCATTGTTAATGCTATACATTTGGAACGTGTAATTTTTTTGAAAACCTTTTTGGTCTCCATAACAAACGCCCTTTTAAGAACCTTAACTTTTAGTCTCTTTATCGTTGCAGGAAGAAATCACAAAGAACGCAAGATGATTAAATGGAGGTGATTTGTACACTTCAAAATTTATTTCTTACACCATAAACTACAACATAAGTAGCATGTTGTACATCACTCCACAAAGACAGGTGTAGTAGCGTATAACGTAATTTTTAAAGTATAGATGCATGCTAGTGATGTGAGTTGACAAGTGATCATTCGACATACATAAGGTTCTTCTGTATAGATGTGTTAACTTTGAGCTATTTACTTATAGTTTCATTGATTTAACTTCTGTTTCGTATCTTATGAGTAAAGCTAAAAAAAGTCAAATGAGTTAAATGCCTAGCACTGTTGTCCCAGCATCGCTGCTGTTCTAGGATCGTGTGCAAAACCTAGCCAAATAGTTGTTCTTGTCAGCTGTTCAAAAAAAATTGTTCCTGTCAGACCTGCTGCCTCCCAAACTGAATCACCACAGCTAAACCCGAACCGTCTCTGCCGCACATACCCAGCCGTTGCTAGTCCAGATTTTCCTGTCGCAAAACCTGCTTTAGATTTTCTGCTCGAGTGTTTTTGTTTGAGTTTTCTTTTACTGTTTGACTTTCTGCAGAGAACCACGGCTTCTGTTTCATGTTCTCAGTGCAGTACTTCAGCAGTAGAGAAGACAGAAATCAAGCGTAGACGTCGAGTGAGGAAGTGAATGTAACTGAGAAACATGACTGTGATGCATTAAACCAAGAAGGTTATGAAGAATCCCATAGAGTTTGACAGTTTCGACCCTAGCTCTAAGGGTTCTTTTGGATGTGTTATTGACAACGTCAATGTGGCTGTAACCCAAACTGAAAGAATTCTGGAAACCGAAACCCAAAATATTTACTTAAATGTTACCTGGTGCGGGATCGTAACCAATGATCCATGGCGATAAGAATTTGCATCAATTAGAAGCGAGAGACGAACAGCTGACCCAAAATATTCACTTGAATGTTGGTAATTTTAGTGATTATCGACTTTTATAGTGATATTGGATTAACTTGTTGAATAGGTGTTCTTGTTATTATTAATCAAGTTATGTGATGCAGAATAGCGGGCTCGATATTTCTAACAGGTTTGTGTGTGTAATTGTGTAATATAAATAGGGTCGGCTGATCCATATTTTTATTTCTCTGATGGGTTATACAAGACAAAAGTAATTACAACACTTGTGTGAAACTTATATAAAAATACTAAAATATTTGAACAAAAGGGTTTGGGTTCCAACTATCTTGACTCAAACCCATTTTAGCTTTACCTTTTTATTGTGCCACCTCACTCTTATATTACAAAATTACTAGATCAAGTCAGAATTGTATTAACTGATTGGTTTCATTTAGTTTAAAGATAGTTGCCTTGCTTCCTTTTAAAAAATATATCAAACTTGCAAAGTGATTGTGGTTTGTTTCAGATTAGTATTTTGGTATATTGATTTAAGACTTATGTTGCATGATAAAGCAATGGGGCTTATGGTTCTTTTCTAGAAGTTTGATGTTGTACCCATTTGAATCCAAGATGTTCACTGTGCCCCTCTATTTTTTGTTATTCAGTTTGTAGTTTGTATGCTTGTAAATATTAAATTAAAACTATGTTCAAGTATGGTCTCCAATCTCATAGGATTCCTTTTGCTCCCAACTTTGTCTGTGATATCTTTGAAGACTGACATTATCTGCGCGACCGCCACAAACATTATCACCCTTCATTTCTTAAATAAAATTTTCTTTTAAGTTTATTTTTTTCAAGTAACATCTTGAATCACTAATTTTGTTTCTCTACATTTCTTGTTTAAATTAAATCATGTTAAAATGGAAACTAAAAACTATAAAAGTACATTTAAACCAAAATCAGGGGTGTAAATAAACTAATCAAAGCTGAGCTTGCCTAGGCTCAAGCTTGATCTCGGCTTAGTTCGGTTCGAGCTTCGCATCTAAAGCTTGAGCTTGGCTTGTGGGTAGTTTTTCAAGCTCAGGGTAGGCTCATTTGTTATTTATTAGTTATTAGTTTATATTGATTATTGTTATTTTGTTTGTTTTCTATATATAACAAGATTATGCATATATATATATATTTATTAATTAAGTTATTTATATCATAGTTTAATGAATAAAAAGTGTATTTACATAAAAATATATTTAACATATTGAATAAAATGAAATAAATAATAGGCTCGTTTGCCGGCATGAATTCGATAAGTAAAACTCGGGCTAGGACTCGTTTACTAAATAAGCTCATTTTTAGGCTCGGGTCGGTCTCGAGCTTGTTTAAGCTCGACTCATTTCGATTTTTTTTTGAGCCAATCTCAAATAACTTGGCCCGTTTGCAACCCTAATCAGAGTCATACTTTCTTTTTTTTTGAACGGCTAATTTCACACCCCCTTTTTTTTACACCTTTTACACCCCATTTTGCTCACCCTTGGAGTTGAACCCCCAACCTCACCCAAGAGAGGATTTCCTCTCTACCACTAGGCTATAACCTAAGTGGCAGAGTCATACTTTCTTAAACTCCCTCGGTCAAAACAATGATTTGAGCAATTTTTGTTTTGTAAGCTATTTGACTATAAGTCTTTAATGCTATTCGGAAAAAAATATATGTGATTATTATTAAGTGCTTTAAAATGCAAATTTAAAGACACATGTGTATGTCACAAATCAAAAATATGCAATAAACACATTAACCTGCCTTAAAAGCTCACACACCCTTTGTAAGGTATATTGACCATCTTTTCATTCTTCATTTTCCTCCTTCCTTACCTCCCACCGCACATTTGGGCCCCAACTCTCTACCTTTTGTTTTGTTTGACCTCACTCAAAAGCAACACTCTTTACAATAAACTCAGAACAGTGAACATAATTGGGATTCGGATACTTATAAATTTAATAATTTTTTTTTTATTTATCACTCTCTTTCATTCCAAAACAAAAAGGGTAAATTGATCTTGAGTAAAACTCGGCTCATTTAAGACTGACTTATTCCGAGCTTTTTTTCAAGTTGACCTTGAGTAGTTCACAAGTAGCTCGGCTCGTTTATCACTCTAATCCATATATTACTTTCTTAAACTTCCTCACTCAAAACTCAAAACAATAATTTAACTGATTTTCTTTACTAAACCATTTGACTATAATGCTGTTAAAAAAAAACTTTTTGATTATAATTTTTTTTGAAAGTTATTTTATTATAATTATTAATTAATTAAGTGGTTTAAAATGCAAATTTTAAGACATACACACATTGTGTCCATCACAAATATGCAATAAACACTTTAACCTGCCTTAAAAGCTCAACCTCTCTCTCTCTACACTGTATATACTAATATCTCTTCATCCTTCCATTTCCCTCTTTCCCTCACCTCACATTTGGGCCCCATTTCTCTTCACCTTTTATTTAAACTCAAAATCAAAACACTCTTTACAGTAACCTCTCTTTATCACACACACACAGTGATCACCAACACTTGAAAAACCCTCACACATAAGGTTTTTATGATTCTCTCTCCAGTAACGGCAACATAACGGCGCCGTTAACTTTCTACTTATATATTACATACATCCATGGCGTCGTTTAGAAACGGTAGTAGAGGTCCGTCTAAAGTAGATCGAGTTCAACCAGCTGGTTCAACGAACCTTAGAGCCTCTGCTTCGTTTAAATCCAAGACCTCTAATGTTCGTCGGAGTAGCTCCGGTTCTAATGTTAGAGATTCCGTTGATTCCGGTATGTTTCAGTATTATTGTTATTATTATTATTATGTTAGAGATTCCGTTGATTCCGGTCTGTTTCAGTAATATTAACTCTTATTATTATTATTATTATGTTTAGTTTTATAAGTTTTATTATATACTTCTATTATGTTTGATTAAGTTTTAGTTTGGTTATATATTAAGTTAGTGTGTGATGTATGTTAGGTTTAGGTTTAGTGAATGTGAATGTAAATCTAGGATGTAAATGATGAATGCTGATCTGTAATGAGGATGTGATATGTTGAAACTAGGTTTTGGATTTGTTTTAGTTAGGTTTTAGTTTAATTTGTGATGAGTTTTTATTTTTAAAGGTGGAGTGGTTTGACTAGAGTATGGTATGATGACTGTAAAGTGTTGTTTTAGTGGTATGATAGTGTTTGAGAGGTTTTAGGGTTATTGTACAAAGGTTCCCCACTCTATTGTGATGGTCAGGACTGTTTTTATGCACATGGATTGGCGGGGCCGGGGTTGTTGATTATTTGATTAATAATGTTGTTGTAATGGATGTATTGTGTATGGTAGTATGGTACAACTAGTAATGTGTGATGTACAGATATGTAGCACTGTGTATACAAATTATGTTTGATAATGAGGAAAAATGGAAAATGTGTAATATGTAAAGTTGCTGATCTGATCGGAGAGGAAGGATGTGCGGCTACCGGTGTTGTACTGTTTTATGGTTGTTACATGCTTAAGAATAAATGTATAGTGGAATGGTGATGTAACTTACTGACCTAAAGATTATCCCGAAATGCGAGTTATAGAACCACATAAAGGTTATTATGTTGGAGTTGAATGTGGTTAAGTTAATATTCTCGCTGTACTCTTATCCCGGTCTTTTTTAATAATTTGAAGTTGGCTAATCATCGAATGCCTGATTGCAATACCAGTACACTTGCACCTGTAACCTAGTTTCTCGATAAGATTGTTTAGTGAGTCCTGTTTGTTGGTTTGGATTTGAATAATGATTTTACAAGTGTGATCTTGGTTCGCAACCAAGAGTTTCTAGCTCAGCATATTAGTTGTTCATAGCTAACTTCAATGCGCAATATTATTTTCCCGATTGCCAACAATTAAACATCAACAGGTCTTTAAGTACAACCTAGTTGGGGTAGGCTAACTCACCACCAACAAAATCAGAGAGTTTAAAACTAATATCTTGAGTTGGTGTTGCAGTTTCTGGTCGAGTTCGAGTTGCTGTCAGATTGAGACCTCAAAATGCTGAGGAGATGGTGGCAGATGCTGATTTTGCTGATTGTGTGGAATTGCAACCAGAGGTGTGAAAATTATACATCTTACACGTTAGGATTTAAGGAACTTAGAATTATATATATATTTTTTTTCAGTCAGAGTTCATTTATTTGTGTGATTACTCAGGGTGATAGGTGTTTTTTTTAATCTATCTCAGTTTAAGCGGTTGAAACTTCGAAAGAACAATTGGGATTCAGATACTTATGAATTCGATGAAGTGCTAACGGAATCTGCATCACAGAAGCGTGTTTATGAAGTTGTTGCAAAACCTGTAGTGGAGGTTGGTAAAGTTACACTACTTTTTATTTTCAGTTTCATTACTTAAGGTTCAATGAAGAATCTTAGAATTGACGTGCTAATATTTTATATCTTTATGAGAATCTAATTATGAAATGTTTTCTGGACATTCAATTACCACCCACTCATGTATTTCTTTTGAGTTTGGACTTTGGAGATTTACAACAATTTATTTGATTCAGAATTAATTAGCTATATATAACTAATCCCAGTGAATATGTTAAGATGTAAATTAGTCTATTCTTCATGGTTGGCAATATGACAAGTGAGAGAGTGTAGGTGGTACTTGGTAGAGTATAATAGTATGACGCTTTGAATATTCCTTTACTACTATTAATTTTCTTTCATGCAGCTCTGGTATGTTAGAACTTAGACCTATTGTAACTGACATGTTTGTGCATTTTAGAGTGTTCTAGATGGTTACAATGGGACAGTGATGGCTTATGGTCAAACTGGCACAGGGAAGACTTTTACTCTAGGAAGATTGGGGGATGAAGACACATCAGCACGTGGAATCATGGTCCGTTCAATGGAGGATATACTTGCAAATATATCTAGGGATTCAGATTCTGTCATGGTCTCATACCTGCAGGTACCTATGTCCTTACACATTAAATAGAACAATGAATCTGGGTTCTAGTTTACATAAAACTTTGTGCTGAATCATCTGCAGCTTTACATGGAGACGATCCAAGATCTCTTAAATCCAGTAAATGATAACATTGCAATTGTTGAAGATCCAAAGACTGGTGATGTGTCTGTACCAGCTGCAACTCTGGTAGATATACGAACCCACCATGATTTTATGGAATTATTGCGGTTGGGAGAAGCTCATAGAGTTGCTGCTAACACAAAACTGAATACTGAGTCTTCTCGTAGTCATGCTATTTTAATGGTATTTGATAATTTCATGTTCTTAGTAGTCCTGTCCTAATGTTCATAAAAAATGACTAAATATTGTTAAACACTTAAACCCTGCTGTTTTTTTGACACACTACTTTCAGGTGCATGTTAAGAGGTCTGTGACAGATATGGAATCTGAGATCTCAAGTGAGAATTACCATTCTCTTCACATGAGCAAAAGCTCTAAGCCACCTGTTATTCGGAAAGGCAAATTAGTTGTTGTAGATCTTGCAGGCTCTGAGCGTGTTCACAAGTCAGGTGTGTAGTTATAATCTACAATAGGATTTTATTTAGTAGTAGGTTTTTAAATACCATTTCTTAACGGGGGATCTGGTTTACTTTTCAGGTAGTGAGGGACACACATTAGAGGAAGCCAAATCTATAAATCTTTCATTAAGTGCATTAGGGAAGTGCATAAATGCTCTTGCAGAGAACAGTCCTCATGTACCTGTTAGAGATTCTAAGTTGACGAGGCTGCTTAAAGATTCATTTGGAGGTCAGTTTATTAGAATCTTAGCAGTTTCTTTAATTTGTTTTTTTTACCATTTTAGTTTTAATCAAGCAGATTATGGTGACTTGATAACCTTTCTATATTTACAGGTACTGCAAGAACCTCATTAATTGTAACTGTTGGCCCATCTCCACGACATCGTGCAGAAACATCAAGTACTATATTGTTCGGACAAAGGGTGAGCACCTAGCTTTTGAAAGCTTTAAATTAAGAAACTAAGAAACGATATTCTCTGTTTATG
This sequence comes from Ambrosia artemisiifolia, assembly GCA_032199755.1. Classification (NCBI taxonomy): domain Eukaryota; kingdom Viridiplantae; phylum Streptophyta; class Magnoliopsida; order Asterales; family Asteraceae; genus Ambrosia; species Ambrosia artemisiifolia. The sequence continues at coordinate 45,522,936 of CM063527.1, read as the reverse complement.
GTCACTATTTTCTGCATAAAGTTGACCGTTTGCTGAAACATTTGCCAGAATCCGTTAGTACAATTATCATGCATGATAACTCAATTGTTTAAAAATTGGTGTTTGGGCATTTGTTACTCTGTACTTCTCGTTTTTAATTTTCTTCTGGGTTATGCATATTTCTAATGAGTGAGCCTTGTTAAAACTATACATGCTTATGTAGGCGGGAGTTGACTTATTTTTACCTTTGAACTAAATAGCTGTTTGTTACATTTAATCTGTCACAGGCTATGAAGGTGGAGAACATGTTGAAAATCAAGGAGGAATTTGATTACAAAAGTTTGTGTAAAAGGCTTGAGACACAGATTGACAAACTAATTGCAGAAAATGAAAGACAGCAGAAAGCATTTGAGGATGAAATTGAGAGGACAGCAATAGAAGCGCAACAGCGTATATCCGAGGCTGAAATTAATTATACAGAAGCTTTAGAGGTTTGCTTGGAAATTTGTGTTTGCATTTGAACTTCTTTCACTAAATTATATTCGAGTATGCCTCTAAAATTCCAAATAGTTGTTAAAAATATAGGTAGATTGCACGAAATAGAAAGAAAGTTTATGCTCTTTTCCTAGCAAACAGCTTTAAATTTGGCTAAAAAGATAGTCGAACTTACAAATTTATTAGTTAGTTTAGATTTTAGCAACCAAGTTACATTTTATTATTGATTGTAGCAATGCATTACATGTTCAAGACTTCAAGCTCAACAGGTAGTGGGTCTATTTTATGCTGATGCGTCATTTTATTTGTCACTTCAATGTACATGTATATGCCACTTTGCATCTGATTTGACATTTAACAAATATTTTAATGTTTGTGTGGATGTATAAAGCTACCATTCAAAACTTGTAAGCATCATATCCACATAGGCATATATAGTTATATTTCACACGTGGTGGCTGGGATGCCATCAATAATGTTGGGGCCTTGGGGGAAATGTGAAGTTCGTACTAGAGTTGGTATTTGGTATAGTACTAGAGTTGGTATTTGGTAATAAGTTCTAAGTTGTTTTTTAACTTGCTCCTTATTTCAAGTGTTGCTAATGTTGGGGGAAATGTGAAGTTCGTACCTATTTCGTGCAGTTTGCCCTTTTATATATATAAGTGTGTTTCTTCAAAAGAATCAGAAGTGAAGGTTTCAGTCTATCATTGTTTGCAGGCATTTTTGCTAACCCTGTTATGTTTTATGTCGTAGAGGGAGAAAATGAAATGTCAGATGGACTACATGGAATCAATTAAAAAGCTAGAAGAAAAGTGGATGAACAACCATTCAAAACATGGAACCAATGGCTTCAATAACGGGAATCATGGTGGAGAGGTATCAATCCTGGATATTCTAGATATTAGAGAGGTTTTTAAATTCACAACTCATTTCTGATGATTTCACTGTCAATAGAATTAGAATCAACACTCAACAAATGCAATTTCTATTTTCCCATATCTTATTCACATTATTCTTTTACTAAGCAGTTAATGCAGTAAAATATCGGATATCGGTCAAGGACTGATATTTGAGATATAGGTTATCGCGGTGAGATATCGGTGATTTTTATATCATGCAAAATCCATATACAGAGCAACTTAAAACACTAATTCAATATACTCTCCTATCATTAACAAATTAACCTCTTGCAACTTACAAAACAATAACAATTGTAGCAAGTGGGAACTTATTAAAACACTAATATTTAACACTTAACAATTAACAATTAAGACTTAAAACACTAATAACAATAAGAATTAAGACAAATGAAAGAACTAAGAAGAAAGATACTAATAGCGATTATATTTGTATAGATAGCAATCTCTTTATCTTAGGAAAGTTGTTGTATTTTATTAACTAGTTTCCTATTATCATGCATAGCATTGTATTATTTATAGAGATCTTGATTAATGAAAGGATTCATTCAGTCAAATTATCCTTCCTATAGATACCGATATCGAGAATATCAGTGATATATCGGTCAATATCGCCGATAATATCGGTACCAATATTTTGTACCGATATATCTGTTGATGACCGATAACCGAGATATCGGTGATATATCACCGATATATCGGCCGAGTTAACTACTTAGTTCTTTTATCATTCTCACTCCCTCTAAATCACCAGGGTAATGATCATGCCAATGAAGACATTAGAGAATTAAAAATAAAGCTCCAGAAGGAAATAACATCGCGGAAACAGGCTGAAGAAGAGATCCAAAATCTTAAGAATTCACAACTCCACCCTACAGAGGTCTGGATTTTTTGTCTTTAGCGAGGATACGCCTTATCAAGTTCTCACGTTATTTTCTGATTACTGCTTACTGGAATACATATTACCTCACATGCTTCTCTTCATGGATTAGGCAGGAGTAAATGCTGATGTCATAAAGCTCCAAAATTTACTAGATGACGAGATTCGTCAAAAACAAAAACTTGAGGAAGAAGTTTTGCTATTGCAAAGCAGATTGGCACAGCTGACTTTCGGTTCTGGTCAGGTAGTAAACATGATCTACTTATAAAACATGGAGCATTATAGAAAGAGGTGAACATTTGGGATGTTTTTTTTGTTGTTTCAGCCAAGAAACTCACAACTTGATAATCAAGGCAATGGAGAGAGAACATCAATTGCCAATCTTCACGAACATGGTATGCAAAATTTTCACTTTAATGCTTTTAATACATGGCTTATATTTCCCTAACTTTGTCATCTCACTTATATTGAATAGTTGGATTGCAAAAGATCTTGTCTTTGCTGGAGTCGGAAGATCCAAATGTACGTTTGCATGCAGTTAAGGTGGTGGCCAACTTAGCAGCTGAAGGTCATTGTTTCCAAAACCTTTTTTACCATATATATATATATAGGGGTCGGTTCAAATACAAAGTCTCAAAAACGTGCGAAGTGTGCGAAGTCACGTAACATACAAAATTACGTAACATGGACAGAATACCTACTAGTTCCATAACTAACGTGATTTTAGGTATGAACTAGTAGTGATTCTGTCTATGTTACGTAATTTTGTATGTTACGTTTTTTAAGGGTATGGAAAATTTTTTATGTAAAGTTTTGAATGATTCTGTCTTATGGTACATAATTACGTAATGACACTATATGTTACGTTATTTTAGTTATGAACTAGTAGTGATTCTGTCTATGTTACGTAATTTTGTATGTTACGTGACTTCGCACACTTCGCACGTTTTTACCACTTTTCACAATAACCGCCCCCTATATATATATATATTTCATTTTAAGGTTAATTTATATATTAAAATGCTGTTTTATACAATCAAACTTGGGCAAGTTATAGGCGTCCTGATGCGCGCTTCTAAGACTGGGTAAATTTTTTTTGGGTCTGGTGACTGGTCAACATTTCTTGGTCAAAGTTTTACCCTCAGAGCGCCTCAGACTTATATAAAACCAAGCAGTCAGCAGGGCTACTTTGTTATGGAACAGGCAACCCTAGTTGTGTCTTTGGTTTTCCAGACATGTATACAAATGAGTAGCTGAAGATCGAAAATATGTTACAAAATTAAATAAAAGAGTTATTTCCTGATTGGATTTTGGTTGGTGAATGCACCGAGTTTTCTTGATTTAAGGATGAATAGATTGCCACTGCTGATTAGTATGAATCTACACAGTATTTTAAAATTACAATCACGTATATCACTATGCGTATAGCTTGAATGATTAAATGATTATTTCTAAAGTTTGTAAAAGTTGAGTTATGTCATGTAATATGCAGATACTAATCAGGAAAGAATAGTTGAAGCTGGTGGTCTCTCATCATTGCTGGCACTCCTTAGAAGCAGAAGTTTTGATGAAACAATTTGTAGAATAGCAGCTGGTGCTATTGCAAATCTTGCAATGAACGGTCTGTGTCTGTATACACATGCACATTAATTTGTTATGCAGCTTTTGTTTATGTTTGTGATCAAGTTATTTTGATCATTCCATGACATTTATGGTGTGAATGCAGAAGCTAATCAAGAACTTATAATGGCTCAAGATGGGATTAGTCTGTTGGCAATGACGGCAGCTGATGCTGAAGATCCACAGACTCTACGAATGGTAGCTGGAGCTATTGCCAATCTATGTGGAAATGGTAGTGCTACTTCTATTAACTTTTATATTTACGTAAAGTATTTACGTAATTACTTGATTACCCCAACCTATTTCTCAATCCATTTCCTAATTAAACAGATCCATTTTAGTTATAGTGAGAAACATTTGCAATTTTATTATTTGAACTACTCCCTTCAATTCATAAATAATATATAAGCCACTGTGATTTCTAAACTTAATTTCGTAAGTACCATTCTACACTTTGTAAGTTGGTAACATGTTGTTGATGTATTGGACTGCCACTTGCAGATAAACTACAAACACGGTTGCGATCTGAAGGTGGAATCAAGGCTTTGCTGGGGATGGTTAGGTCAAGACATCCAGATGTTCTTTCTCAAGTTGCACGTGGAGTTGCAAATTTTGCAAAATGCGAGTCCCGAACTTCTAGCAAAGGCAAGTCCCTTTCAATATAAACAAATTACGGGCCTTTTTTTGTAAATTAGAATTTCTAAGAAAGAGACAACACAACCATTTTTATGTTGTATAGTGTTCGACTGGATGTTACGCTTCAACTAAAGACTGGAATAATATCTATTTAGACATATATCCAATCAACATGAAGGAATGATGATATAATATTTTGTGGGCTTTTGTCCTCCCTGTTTTGTACTAATAGTTGGATTGATTGTTTCATGTTAGGTAACAAAAATAACCGATCTTTGTTGATAGAAGACGGGGCACTTCCATGGATTGTGCAAAATGCCAACAACGAAGCATCAATAATTAGACGCCACATTGAGCTCGCACTTTGTCATTTAGCACAACACGGTGAGTATTTCATTGTGTTGAGGTTTTAGTTATCAATATACAAGTCATACCGGCTGAGAGAGGTTCAAATGACAACCATTTAACAATTAGCAGCCACTTTTTAACTTTTGGATCGTATTTGAATAGGGATGGCAATGGGTCGGGTTTGGGACGGGTTTAGGTAATCCCAACCCCATACCCGATTAGGTATGCTTGTCCCAAACCCGGCCCAAAACCCGTCGGGTTTGTGTCGGGTAATTACCCATCGGGTATCGGGTATACCCACGGGTTTCGGGTAAACCCATTAATTTTTAAAACTTACTAATTGAGTATATCCGACTAAAAACCTGACGGACATCTATTGAGTAACTATTAACCAATTACATTTACCATTATTAAATATATATGTAAATGATTACAATGTATAAATATAAAATACTTGAATCATATAAAAACAATCAAAGACATAGATAACAAATAGTATACACTAACTTTTTGGTAATTTTAGCACAAGATGACAATGTAGATGGAAAATTAGATATGTTATGCATAAATATTTAAAAAGATATATTGGAAATTATATTGGGTATCTAATCGGGTAAACGGGTATACTTTATCGGGTAATCGGGCCGGGTAAACGGGTATATCATCAAATCCCAAACCCGTCCCAAACCCGCGAAAAAAATAAAAACTAATCCCATACCCGGACCCATACCCGATTACCCGACCAAAACCCGTCCCAAATATGTCGGGTTTCGGGTTTACCCATCGGGTTCGGGTTTGATTGCCATCCCTATATTTGAATGAATTATTTGAGATATCACTCTGTTATGTGTTAAACTTCCATGAATCTTGACCGTCCACTCTATGATCAAAGGCTGAAAAGGACATTACTTGGTTTATAATTAATTGTTGGTTCTCAGTTGATCTTAGTCAACTCACCCCATATGTTATTTATATGGTATGATGATGGTTCTTATGTGTATTGTGGTTTATGATTTCAGAGGTAAACGCGAAAGACATGGTGAGCGGAGGTGCCCTTTGGGAGCTAGTTCGTATCTCACGTGATTGTTCCCGAGAAGACATACGTGCTCTTGCTCGCCGTACTTTGACTTCTAGCCAAACCTTTTCATCTGAACTGCGGCGCTTAAGAGTAGAGATCTAAATTGTTGTAGTTTTATTAAAATTACGAGATCATATTTTTGTAACATTCGTGTGGGCATTCCATCTTCTTGTGGGTTGCTTCATGTTTGGTGTTTATAGGATAATAATCTGTTTTATGAGCATGCATTGTCGTTTGCGATTAGTTAGTTGGTCAATTTTTTTTGTTACATCATATTAACTTTTATAAGTAAAAATGCCAAGATATGTACAATAATACGCTTGTGAGAACCATATGAAAATAACGATGCATTAATGCAGACTGCATGGAATCTGGAGTTCTTTAAATCCCACGTTATTACTGCAATAGAGATTTGAAAGTTATTTTTGACCAAAATCTTTATGTTTTTGTTCTTCTCGACGGATGGTTACCTTAAAATCAAATAGCCCGAAGAATGGAATTATGGAAAGGAGGCCCATGAGTGATGAGCCCATCCAACTAAAAATAGAAATTCACTTTTCCCAAAAAAAAAAAAAAAAAAAAAACTAAAAATAAATAGAATATTAATGTAAAAACTTAGCTAGCTAAAAGAATGTAGGGGTTTGTTCATATAGTGGTAGGGTTAGGATAATTTGGAAACCCGTCCTTACACGGTAAACTCTGGAAACTCTGACTTCCAATTATTATTTTTTTTTGAAAAAAATTGGGCAAGTAATATACATAATTTTAAGCATTTTGGGCCAAAAAAATTAAAAAAGTGCCGAGTAGTTTTTTTTTTCAAAAAAAATAAAATTTTGACTAACACATGTTAAGCGAATTTAACAGGTGTTAACCATGTGTTAACTATATGTTAACAGTAGACGTTTTTTATTTAAAAAAAACCGTTCGGCGTTTTTTTCGATTTTTTTGGCTCAAAATGCTTAAAAAAATGTATATTACATACCCTAAAATTTTCATAAAAAAAGTCGGGAAGTTAGAGTTTCCAGAGTTTACCATATAACAAGGGTTTTCTCTATATACTTCCACTATATATATAGTGGTATACTTAAAGAAACTTAAATTGTTAAGACTTTTTTTAGTAATTTATTTATGAGTCTTTATTTATTTATTAAGTTTTTAAGGTTTCGGCGACCGAGTATTCAATGAGTAATCGCTACAACATACGATGTCTATGTGATTTTCTTTTAACTCCGCCTAATTTTTCGTAATCGATCAAAGATGGTCAGATTCGGATTTTATTGGTCGGTTTTGGACGAGTTTGACCTAAGAAAATAAAACATAATTTCTATTGCTATAATATTAATGAACAAATATCTATTTTTGAAATATTTTAATATTTCAACATGTGTCTTTTTATTTATATTGATATTCACGTTTTTTTGTTGTTGTTAATATTAGTAAAATTATGATATATGACAAATATATAATTTTCAAAAATTAGTTTCTTTATAATTTATCGGTACTCTCCGATTTGGCCAAGTACTCTAACTCCCCAGTCAACCAACATTGGAGAGTCTAGCTACTTCTGCAACCATGGAATGTGTATGTTACTATGTTATACAATTCCATCAATTTATCTTAGAATTTATAGAGGGTAAAATGTTAGCAAACCTTCAATTCCAAAAACCATATGTGAAAAGTTAGTTTTTTGGCTCGAGTGCAGAAGGTGGTGCATAGTAATTTAAAGAGCTCAAGAATCAAAGGTTTGTTTTAGCCGAATAAGGTTTGTAATTCAGAAAGGAGTAGTAGCGCAGTTTCTTGCCCATTTACATGCCAACCTCATGAAACATGTTTTGTTTGTTCAATTAAAGTGGTTTAACCAATAAAAAACTGGTTACACCAAAAGTTAGTTATAGTTAGCTACACTTATTTAACACAAAATATAATGCGTTTACACTTTGACAAGGAAAAATAGTCATAACCAACATATATGCCATATATGATCAACATATAAAAAACGTTCAAGAAAAATTGTTGTATTTCTTTCGCACTTCGACATTAGTCACCAATATCGGGTTGCCTCCAAAAGTGTTGTGTTGTATTGTCTTTAGAGTTAAGGACAACATTAAAATGTCAAACCTTTGAAGGTGTTAATATTTCATACATGTGAAAAGGTTGTACATTGACCATTCTAAAGCTACATAAGAAAAACATACACGAGCTGACCACTTGGTCATCTCGGACCTTTACCAATTGTCTAATGTCTACACCTACCTTTTGATAGTTGTCTAACATGTTGACCTTGTGTCAAATCTCTATGCTCATCTTCGTTTTCTTAAAAAGTTGATTTTTATAAACTTAGCTATTTTGCCTAAACTAGTAAAAGATTAAAATCCCAAAATTCACGGGAAAGTTGAACCTTTGCAAATTTCAACTATTTCAAGGCTTTGTAATATTGGAGTTTATGTTTTAATTTAGTGGGATATTATTGTGTCGGTGATTATAATGTAAATGATATATTTTATTGTAAATAGGTTCGCAAAATAACATTCTAGAGTTACATTAAAGAGAGGAAGTGAGAAGAAAGTGAATGAATTGGAAGGAAAGTGAAAAATAAATGTGTTCCACAGTTTTATTAAAGGAAAGGAGTTGATAGAATTTGAAGGAAGTTGAAGGAAAATTATTGTTAAAAACTTTCCTTCAAAAATGAAAGGAAGTGGAAGGAAGAGAAAGTTATAAAAATAAAATGTTTTAATATTTACCTAGATATTTGCCCGCGTTGACACGCAGTTTAACAATGTACGATTATTTGGAGTAGTATAACGTATAAGAAAAATACAGTAGAAAAATTTTATTAAAATTTAAAAGCAACAAATACACATTTTATTCAAATATCGCTGAAAATTTCCTTATACACCACATTCATCTCTTTTGCCAAGTGGTTTCACTTGCGCTTTCTCCTTTTTGACATTCATCTCTTTCAGTTTACCTATAAATACAGACATTTATTATCAAAACAACACACATTTATATTAAGAGCACATGTTGATAAAGTCTAAGATAATCTTAACTAAACTTTAAGCGCATTAAAATTACTTGTGAGCTTCTGTTTGTTAAGTATTCCCATAACTTTTTTTCCTTTTGGTTTCTCCTCTAGGCCATATATGTTGATATCATCTATAAAAACATGCAAAGATGTAAAATGTTGTTTGATTGAAAATATATTTTGCTCATAAATAATTTGATAAGTAGTTCCAAAAACACTAAAAAACAACTCTATATTGCTAACATCAAGAAAATTCATTGCGGCATACCTTCACGAAAGCTTTACCTAAGTCCTGATGAACATATAAATTCGTTAGTGTTAATGATTATAGAAAAATGTAACCATACCATAAAAGCTAATTATTATCACACTTATATTTACCTGAGTTTGACTTTGACTCTGTTCATTAGTTGATTCTTTTGAGGTCCATAGCTGTTCCAAGTTGTAATAAACTACCCAATTGTCATGAGTACGACCATGATCGATACCCACAAGACAGCCTCCACCGTTGCTCACTGGTGCAACACAATCATTATACACCTGCAACCGCCATAAAAAAGTATTAAAAAACAAACCAAAATTTAGTTGATGTATTAAAATTAGTGCAATAACTTTACAAACCAATTTCACCATCAATTCCATTCAACAACTTTCCAAACCAAGATCCATAATTATAACAATTATAGTTAATACATTTGACTATGCAGTTAATACATTTGACTATGACTATATGGAAAGTGTACAACTAATTGTGCTATTAACTTTCCTATAATACAATCAATCAATCTCTTACCAAAAAAATCGACCATTCCTTTTAACAGCCAAGACTTTTCAAACCACCATTTATAACAATTAATTATTATACTTATCCTTCCAAACTTTAAGCCACCAACTTAGGAAACAAATAAAATGCTAATAAATGAGACCCGAATCAACAAACAGAGCCCGTACCCGAATAGCTTTCCTAAGCAGGTTAATCACTAAAAACTATCCAACATTCTTTTACCTTTCATCTAATATTATAATCCTCAAGAACACCTCGAAGAACATATGAACATTCAACCTCACCCGAAAACAAACATCAACTGAGGAATGATTCTCATCATGAATTAGAATCAAAAAACAATACTTAACAGGGCATGAACCATAATAACAATACTTACCATTAAGAACAACAAACAACACCTAAACTTTGAAGTAAATGAGAAAACATGAAACATCATAGCACAATTCTGGAAATTATTAAAATCTCAAAATTGACAACCACAAACATAATACCTAAACATTGAAAACAAAACACAATACCTAAACACTGAAACTTAAAGTAACAATATCATATCCGTAGTCAAATAAGAAAGATGAAACCTAAATGCCCAAATCTGAAAAATTATTAAAAACCAATCAACAATAAAAAAAGGTTAATATTAGAATCAAATAGCATTAAAAAATACATAACAGGATTTGACAATCTTAACAGGCGACGAACAGAGACAAAGAAACATGACATGGAGAAACATCAACAATGGAAAAATCTGAAAATAATTATAACGAAACAACAATATATAACAGGAATCGTATGAAAAAGCAAGAAACAATCGTTACCTTGAAGGAGAGAGACGAAGAACATGAAACCTAAACCCCCAAATCTGCAAAATTATTTAAAAGCAATCAACAATACAAAAAAATAGGTTAATATCAACAATCGATTATCCCTGAAAATCATTAAATATGAAAATCATTATAAGAAACAAACAATCGCCTAAATATGAAAATCATTATAACAAACAAACAATATATAACAGGAATCGTATTAAAAAAAAATAGAAACAATGGTTACCTTGAATGAGTGACACGAAGAAGATGAATGATCGGAGCCGACGAACACACACAAAACAAACAGACTGATGTTAAACAATCTATTAAATCTGAAAACGACCCAAATTGAAGACTTTGTTTTCCAAACCATTTTTTTCTTTATAAGTTTACGCATAAATCCAAAAAAAATACATTATTATTATCTATAACTGAACCTAATAATCGTTTTAGAGGTAAATTGAATGTAATTCATAACATGAGCATAGGAAATATTGATGAACAACTAAATAAAAAAGATTAGAAACTCTTACCGTGAGGTGAACCGTCTCTGGGATTGAAGCAAATAATCGCCCGTCCTGTATATCGAGATGAAAAAACTCGTGTATTAAAAGTCGCCTAATCAAACACCGAATAATCAATAATCCAAACCCGAGCAGTCTAAACAACCAAAAATTATATTGATAAAAAAACAAATTTGTTGATAAAAAAACAAACACAAATCAGAAAAAAAAAACAAATTTAAAATTATCAACTAAAGTGAACAAATTTGTTGTTCACAATTTGTATCGTTATCCATTCAACAATTAACCTAAGAAAAAGAAAAAAAATATGATAATTAACCTGGGAATTCATCCGCTGCGCATGTGTATCCTTAAGAGCACTCGAGAATTCATCCTAACTCAACAACCCATCTGTATAAATAGAACATACCTACTGAAATTAACTCTTCGGTATTAGTATACGAAGAAGATCGTTCAAGTGTAACCACTCGAACAAAATGGAGCCAAGGATTAAGGTTTGCGAATGAAAAGGGATGCCTAACTACTTGTGGAAGATTGACTAATATTATGAAAAAAGAAAGTTTTTAATGTGATATAAAAATAATTCTGATTAAAATGAGACAATATTAGTATTGTTAACTCGTATGATATGTTATCAATATCGAGCCACCTATCCATGCCATAGAAGATTAGTGATCTAGAACCATAACATTTTGTAGCAAAAGATAAAAAAAAAATTACATAAAAATAGGAATATTATAAAATAAAACCATACATTTTACATGTTTGTAACTAACCTCAATTTGTAAGTTTTCTCCCTGTGAACAAAATCGAATACATTGTCTATATGCCACAACCAAATACTTATAAATAATACAACGCATCAAAACTAATAAACAAAAAGAACCTCAAACTCTACATGATTTTGCAGCGTCAGTTTTCAAATGGAATTTTCATGTATAAGATTAAATAACATAAGAGAATATATTAATCATAAAAAATCATTGAAACAAACAACACAATTCGTAAAAGAAATTTTTAGGAGAATGGAAAGATGATACCTTGAAGAAGAAGGAGAGGAGACGATGGAGAATAATCGGTGGCAATGTTTATGTTGTGGTGGAACGAATGTTTGAGGCAGTGAATGAGAATGAGAAAGAATATAGATACAGAAGAATGAAAGAGAAGCGTACAAAAGAAGTCTTTGATTAATTAGAATAGTCATTAAATGTTTTTTATTTAAAAAAATTAAAAATCTGGATTATATTGTTTAGGAAAGTTATTAAACACCTTGACCTATTTTGACCAAAGTAATTAATAATTTTCGATTTTTTTAAAAAAAATATTAATACTTACTTTGAAATTTGAATTAGAAGATCAAACTTTGACCTCATTTAATTTGAATTTAAATTGAGTTTAGGAAAGTGATTAATGGTTGACGGATGTTGACCATTTCTTTTAATGTATAGATTTTTCAATTTAAAAAAAAGAAAATTTTATAAATTCTAAGGTTAGGACACATGGCACAATATGGGAAGAGAGAGAAACTGAGGTGAAATGAGGGAGTGCCAAGTGTCCTAATTGACTTTGTTTTATTAAGAGTATAGATATTTTATTCATGAACTTAATCTAATATAATACCTAATAAGGATATCATTGTAAAATTAAATCTTTCTTTTCCTTTCCTTTCAACTCGAGAACACATAAAAATTTTATTTTCTTTTCCATTATTTCGAACTCGGGAACACATAATGAAATTATTTATTTCCTTTCCCTCCCTTTCTTTTCTGTCTTAAATCTCTTTTCATTCCCTTAGTAAACTCGGGAACACAGCGTGGGCTTGAGTAAATTAAGATGTGGAGTACACTGGACCTCCTGTATCACATTCTACATCTCTATCTTGATATTATTATTAGTTTTTTTTCCTTGTAATTTCTTCTTTTTCTTCCATATTTGAGAAACAAACCAAAATACTTAATGTGCAATCCTTAAATATTAGAGACGCGAGTACAGATCTCTATATATAGAGATTTACTATAGCAAAATCTTTATATTTGGGGATGTTAGGATGAGATATATCTATATTTGAGATGGAAACAGCGAGGAAGACTCCAACGTGAGTGCTCTAAATAGTCTACCTTCTCAAGGTTTGACGAAGCAAAAGATCATATGATTAAAGCACACCAAACCCCTTAGAAGAATCGCAACACCTATTTATATAGGGGAAAAAGGATTAATAAAACTGTGGAGGGAGCTTTGAATTCATGAAGTCAATATCAACGGTCTCTAAGTTGATAAAGAAGAAAATGAAAATAATATGTTTCATTGAAGCTCATCGATAAGCTTTGTTAGTTGATTTGAGCTAATTACCGAGCAGTTAGTGTGAATTGAATTGGGCCGACTTGAAGTGCAAGTGGGTTAATTAGATAGCTTGGTTCACAAGTTGGTGGGTACTTAGAATGTAAATAGTCACAAGTTAGTGGCCTACAGTGTAGATAATAATTCAATGTTGACATTTTCTAATTGTCAACGAATATCATATAAGCCCGGTTACCCGGGTAAACTCACTGGCAAAATGCCACTCACACTCTGCAAACGCAGACAATGTTGATGGCCCGTCCCGTCTATCATTCCAGAAGAAACTCACAGCCTGAATGATCACTGTGGTAAACCTAGCCCACCTGATCGCAAATTATATCAAGTGGACTCGAACCCATAGCCTACACTTTGGAAGGTCATGAAGCTGCCTTCAATTGATCTAGGACTCAACGACAAAAGTTGATATTTATCTAGTTAATTATATCATTAGCGATTTAGCGATGAGCGACGGTTTCCCTTAAGCTAATACCGACGGGATTCCTTCGGCAATCCCATCGGTTATTATAATATATCCAAACAAATAATACTATAAGTTCGAATTACCATGATTTCTTTAAAGCTTTACGGACAATTTCTTAAGATTACCATTCCCATTTCTATTTTACTTTTTATCAGGATTCCGCTAAAAATTATTTTGGTAATAGTTTACCGGTGATATTCATTTATGTAGTGTTGCGACATCACACATGCTAAAGATAATGGGATTCACAGTTAGAGCTTAGAACCATGGCATGTAAAAGGTATTTTTTTCGGACAATAAATCAAAATGATTTTATAAATCTCCAAGAATCCAAAACAACTCATGTCAATATTGAAATCCTCATTCATTCGTTAAGAGGAAGTATATCAATGAGGTATATTAGAATTTGGGATCGTTTCTCTCAGCTATTACTGAAGTCGTCAACTTATGGTTAGGGGGTTGTGTCCCAAGGTATTTCCTGAATTTATTGCTTCGGCCCCCTTACCCCTCTTCTGAAACCTGATAACGGGATTCGACCCATTGCAATAGGGGCCATTTGGCGCAGACTGGTATCTAAAGTGGCTATGAAGAAAGTTGGTAAGGAAATGGCTACGTATCTGGGGGGACTTTCAATTTGGGGTGGGGACTCCTAATGGGGCAGAGGCGGTGCTCCACAGTGCGAACAGGTTCCTTAACTCCTTCCATGAAGACGGTTCTTTAGCTATGCTCACTGTGGATTTTTCAAACGCGTTCAACATGATCGACCGCACTGCCCTCATTCAAGAAGTTCTTCAGCATTGCCCGTCTATCTATTTGTGGGTCCAGTTCTTATATGCCCAACCAACTAGGTTGTATGTTGGTAATGATTGTATAGGGGCCACTACGGGGGTTCAGCAGGGGGACCCTTTAGGTCCCCTCCTTTTCGCCTTGGCATTACACCCTATGGTTCCCCGGGTGCAAGAAAATTGTAACCTCCCATTTCATGCGTGGTACCTTGATGATGGGACGATTATTGGTGATGCCACCGATGTTGCGAATGCCTTAGACATCATCCGGAAAGAGGGGCTGTCACAACCCGACCAAGGTGGGCTTGGTCGAAATACAGATTGTTATCAAACATTACATAATGCAAGCAAACAGCGAAAGCACAATATAAATAAATAATCTTTTATAAATAAATATAGTTTACATTTCTTATATATTATACATTCTCCCGTTCAATATTCTAGGTAATGTCTAAGGTTCTCGCTTATCCTCTGATTCGTCCGTCAGGAATACTCCGAGTCGTAGCCGCTCATTTCTTCTAACTCTAACAGGTACCTGAACACATGCTTAAAATAGGTTTTGGGTCAACAAAAATGTTGGTGAGTCCGTGCGTGCGTTTAAACTAGTTTGAAAACAAGGTTTATCATCTCAAAGCAAGTTATCCTTCAAAAGCAAGTTTAATAAGTTAAAACAGTTTACACATAGTGATGTACAAGCCACACCTCAATCCTAACAATGGATCCATCTACTCCCATTATGGACTCTCATGGCAAAACACATGACACATATCCCAGTGGAGGGTTCCCCGGGCTTCCGAGTCCACTGCGTGCGGGGGTTTCCCCAAGTAGCGCTACCCACATATCAAGCGGCCCAATCTCCCGTTGGGTTGATGAGTGTGGTGGTATCGGGAGCACCTTGTCACATCATCTGGTTCATCACATTTAACTGGTTCTACCTGGAAGCATGTATTCACCCCAAAATAGTTAAAATACAAAAAGAGGGGATGGTTCACGAGACTCACCTGGATGCAATATGGTCGTAATAACATAAGAATAAGCGTCTGACATCACGTTCCGATATCTCCATAAGCGAATCCTCACACTCGTCTTAGGTTCGCGTCGACTAGGTTCTATCCTGGTTGACTTCTGTTGACCCGCTCATTGACTGACTCGGTTGACCCAGTCAACACCACCATCGCCTTTTGACCCCAACCATCCTGCTCCTTCATCAACTGTGACCCCTTATTAACAACAAGCGACTACTACAACCATCATCCAATATTATCAATCAATATTCACCGGTGACCCAACACCTCAAACCCCTCTTGTGACCACCGCAGAACCATTACATCTGCACCATCATCAACCACCTGCGACCACCGAGGCCACCATCGAGTCCAGCACCCAACCACCTCCGCCGCTCACCACATCAGAATCACCACCACCACCTACCCGAGACCACCACCAATAATCACCAAACCCTCAATCATCAACCTTAGATCTGAAATCGAAGAGTAGGGAATAGGTTAAGGTTTCACCTTGGTTTGATGAGGACTCGGTTACAGGGGTGGCGCCGCCGCCTGACCACCGTCGTCTCCGTCTTCCTCCTCCGTCTCTCTCTCTCTCTTCTGCTTCTCTCTTTCTTCCTCTTCGGCTCTGCTCTCTCTCTCTAACCTCTGTCTCTCTCTCGTCTTTCTCTCAGATCTCTCTCTCTCTCTAGCAATAGTAATAAGCAGTAAAAAGGGGGTGGGGGTCTTCGCCATATGCCGCCGACAGAGGAGACCCTCTGGTCTCCTTTCCTTCTCGAAACAACAGCAGAGGACATAGTGGGGTGGTTGAGTTGAAGGAGAATTCTATTGTGGTTGTGTGTGTGTGTTACGATG
Source organism: Ambrosia artemisiifolia (assembly GCA_032199755.1). NCBI lineage: Eukaryota > Viridiplantae > Streptophyta > Magnoliopsida > Asterales > Asteraceae > Ambrosia > Ambrosia artemisiifolia. The sequence continues at coordinate 45,506,376 of CM063527.1, read as the reverse complement.
AGAGAGAGGGCAGAGAATAGAGTTTGTGTGTGTGTATGTAGAGATGAGAGGTGAGGGTTGGTTCTTCAGCAGGTTTAAGGGTGAAGGGGGTTGGGCCTTTTATAATATTCAGGAATATTTGTGTTCTTGACACATGGGGAGGCACATGGCACCATCTAAAGGTGCCATGTGTCTCCGGTGATGAGTAATCAGAAGGAACGGGTCGGGTTCGTTAACGCGTATAAACTCGGTCTCGTGACGCTTATTCTATAATAATATGTTATATATACAGGTTCGGTTTTTAGTTTCGCACACAACCGGCTCGGCTAATATTTATTGGTGCGAAAAATTTCGGGGCCCACTCTGGGTTGTTACATTATCCCCCCCTTATAAGAATTTCGTCCGCGAAATTATGGTTGGGGTTATATCCTGTGATTCAATTACGGTTCCTATAGCTTGTTAAGGTTATCTGATTCTTTAGCGTCACTCATGGATAAGAGCTTATAGTTACTTTGCTAGGTAGACAGGTCTCACTACAGGAAAACGGAAAAATAAATTCAAAACATACCACAAAATAACAAGGAATAACAGATACTAGGGCTCTATATGGTCATACTATGTTCTTCAAAACAGATTTGCGGCTCATACAAATAATAGGGGATTTAAAAACTTAACAATCCTTCTTACAAAATGAAGGTATGGAGATCGGCTCATTAGTTAGGATGTCCAAATACAGGGAGGTTTACCAAATCGGTGACTTATCAGTCGTCAAAAATGGTTAGATAAACAGCTAGGACATGGAAATCATGGAAACAGGACCTACAATTTCTTCGAACTTTTGGTCGTTCGATTAGTTTTGAGCCTGATTCTGTTTTATTTCTTTATTAGTCTAACGAAACGGATCAATGGGGAGGGATGAAAGGCATTCGAATGAACGAGCAAAAGAAAAACCAACTTTACACTTGCCAAGTTGGGCGTCACTTGGGCTTTGGTAAAGAAATACTCTTTATATCGAGTGCTCTCCTTGTCGTTTATAATACAGGACAAAAAGTGATTTGGGCGTTTCCATTTCCCATAATCGAGTTTATAAAACAGGTTCTCGGAAGATTTCCGTGTCAATCAATAAAAGGATACCTTCTGGTTTGGGCCGAGGAGTTTCACTGGAAAAGAAGAAAGAGTGAATATTTTCTTTATTTTCACATCGAGCGCACCGTCCTTGAAAGGATTGCGATATTTGATCAAAATCAATAGTTTTGCCAAAAAAATAACAGAGAAATGATATTTGTTTAACGCAACGTCCGAAGACTGACTAGAGTTTATTCTAGATTGGACTTCCAGTTTTAGTTCTGACGTACCATTGACGTTTATATATAGGGTGTACCGCAGCCAACCCACCACATCTTTGATACACCAGAAATTTACCAGAAGTCTTTTTCAAAGAATAGAGTTTAAAATTTTGAATTGATTCCCAGTTCCATTCTTGATGTACCATCGGTGTTTATATATAGGGTGTACCGCAGCCAACCCACCACACCTTTGGTACTTCAAAAATGGACTGGAATCTTTTCCAAAAATCCGCGTGGAATTCTATACTACAATATAACGTACCTGTAGATTTGCGATTACGATCGGGACCGTACTCGCCAATTTACTTTACATTAGGTGTTATGTCCTTTGATGATATTAACTCGACTAACAAGTCCTATCGAAATGCAAAGACTGGTAGAACTTTTGATAACATAGGAAGAGAACAAATGTTTCGCTTTGGTCAGAATAAATGGTTTCGTCACAAACAAAAAGAGTTTACTAATGAAAAAAAAAAACGAAGAAAGGCCATCAGGTTTCTGGTGCCGTTGGATGATTTTGCTCATAATTTTGATAAATGTCAGTGGAGTTTCAAAAAAAAAAAATTTCGATTAAAAAGCAAGGAGAATGCAATAGATGGGGTTCAACAAAATATTATCCCACGAGATTTACAATCCGAAAGGTTATGCACAACGTTTTGGATGGTTCAAGTGAACGATTTCGAGTTCCAAAGGATGCTTACGTAAGGTTTCATAACCGTAAACGGGGCATCGGGCAAGAGTTTTGGTTTCCTAAAGTAGACGTGTAAGATGCGTGTTGCACAAACAAAGAATTTCTCACATATGATTGATAAAAGATGTTCTACGGAGCACGAGAAAATCACTTAATGGGTTCAAGTCTACAGTTTATCAAATAACAATCTTATGTTAGAAAAATAAGTAACACAAAGGTAAGATGTATTTCTAACTTGTCTGTAACAGGTAGTCGCGGTTTAGACAAGTTTCTTGTTTAAGAGTGTCGATTCGACTATCACGATCTTTAATAAGATATTCCCGAAATGCCCTTGTGCCTGCGGATTCATGATTATGTTCGCGACCATAATCACTTCCTCGCCTCACTTAAGCATCCAAGTATATTCTTTATAAACATCATGATATCTATCTTCTCTCTAGTTTATTCATGTGTTTTTGGTAAAGTCTCATCCTAATGTGTTCAGTACCCGTGGTCGACTCGTTTGGTATCACCTTGTTGCATCTCCATTTCATCCGCCATGTTTTGGTTCTCCAACCGAAATAAACTTTGTGGTTTCAAAGGTCAGGATCCTAAGGTTCACGATTGAAGCCTAATGGGATTCTTATTCGCTTCAGCTGTTTGCTCTGATACCAACTGTCACAACCCGACCAAGGTGGGCTTGGTCGAAATACAGATTGTTATCAAACATTACATAATGCAAGCAAACAGCGAAAGCACAATATAAATAAATAATCTTTTATAAATAAATATAGTTTACATTTCTTATATATTATACATTCTCCCGTTCAATATTCTAGGTAATGTCTAAGGTTCTCGCTTATCCTCTGATTCGTCCGTCAGGAATACTCCGAGTCGTAGCCGCTCATTTCTTCTAACTCTAACAGGTACCTGAACACATGCTTAAAATAGGTTTTGGGTCAACAAAAATGTTGGTGAGTCCGTGCGTGCGTTTAAACTAGTTTGAAAACAAGGTTTATCATCTCAAAACAAGTTATCCTTCAAAAGCAAGTTTAATAAGTTAAAACAGTTTACACATAGTGATGTACAAGCCACACCTCAATCCTAACAATGGATCCATCTACTCCCATTATGGACTCTCATGGCAAAACACATGACACATATCCCAGTGGAGGGTTCCCCGGGCTTCCGAGTCCACTGCGTGCGGGGGTTTCCCCAAGTAGCGCTACCCACATATCAAGCGGCCCAATCTCCCGTTGGGTTGATGAGTGTGGTGGTATCGGGAGCACCTTGTCACATCATCTGGTTCATCACATTTAACTGGTTCTACCTGGAAGCATGTATTCACCCCAAAATAGTTAAAATACAAAAAGAGGGGATGGTTCACGAGACTCACCTGGATGCAATATGGTCGTAATAACATAAGAATAAGCGTCTGACATCACGTTCCGATATCTCCATAAGCGAATCCTCACACTCGTCTTAGGTTCGCGTCGACTAGGTTCTATCCTGGTTGACTTCTGTTGACCCGCTCATTGACTGACTCGGTTGACCCAGTCAACACCACCATCGCCTTTTGACCCCAACCATCCTGCTCCTTCATCAACTGTGACCCCTTATTAACAACAAGCGACTACTACAACCATCATCCAATATTATCAATCAATATTCACCGGTGACCCAACACCTCAAACCCCTCTTGTGACCACCGCAGAACCATTACATCTGCACCATCATCAACCACCTGCGACCACCGAGGCCACCATCGAGTCCAGCACCCAACCACCTCCGCCGCTCACCACATCAGAATCACCACCACCACCTACCCGAGACCACCACCAATAATCACCAAACCCTCAATCATCAACCTTAGATCTGAAATCGAAGAGTAGGGAATAGGTTAAGGTTTCACCTTGGTTTGATGAGGACTCGGTTACAGGGGTGGCGCCGCCGCCTGACCACCGTCGTCTCCGTCTTCCTCCTCCGTCTCTCTCTCTCTCTTCTGCTTCTCTCTTTCTTCCTCTTCGGCTCTGCTCTCTCTCTCTAACCTCTGTCTCTCTCTCGTCTTTCTCTCAGATCTCTCTCTCTCTCTAGCAATAGTAATAAGCAGTAAAAAGGGGTGGGGGTCTTCGCCATATGCCGCCGACAGAGGAGACCCTCTGGTCTCCTTTCCTTCTCGAAACAACAGCAGAGGACATAGTGGGGTGGTTGAGTTGAAGGAGAATTCTATTGTGGTTGTGTGTGTGTGTTACGATGAGAGAGAGGGCAGAGAATAGAGTTTGTGTGTGTGTATGTAGAGATGAGAGGTGAGGGTTGGTTCTTCAGCAGGTTTAAGGGTGAAGGGGGTTGGGCCTTTTATAATATTCAGGAATATTTGTGTTCTTGACACATGGGGAGGCACATGGCACCATCTAAAGGTGCCATGTGTCTCCGGTGATGAGTAATCAGAAGGAACGGGTCGGGTTCGTTAACGCGTATAAACTCGGTCTCGTGACGCTTATTCTATAATAATATGTTATATATACAGGTTCGGTTTTTAGTTTCGCACACAACCGGCTCGGCTAATATTTATTGGTGCGAAAAATTTCGGGGCCCACTCTGGGTTGTTACAGGGGCCATCCCTGGGGCTTCAACTGAATATTAAGAAAACTGAGGTTTTTTGGCCGTCTTGTAATGGGGTGAAACTTAGGGATGGGCTTTTCCCTAGTGGGATTGGCAGGCCAGAAAAGGGGGTAAAGCTCCTTGGGGGGGCTGTTAGTCGGGACTCTTACTTTATACGGGAATTGGCAGGGCGAAGAGCCTCACACGCGGTTGATCTTATGAAACTTTTGCCCTGCCTTAGGGATCCCCAGAGTGAACTTCTCTTGCTCAGATCTTGTATGGGGGTCGCTAATTTGCTTTTTGGCTTGCGGACCTGCCAACCCGCCATGATGGATGAAGCGGTATCATGTTTTGACAAGGGTCTGCGGGAAGCCATCGAAGACATAGTGGTATGTGGGGGTCCATTCTTTGGTGACCTATAATGGCGACTAGCGTCCTTGTCAATGCGTTTGGGAGGATTAGGGCTCCTCTCAGCAACAGATGTTGGGGTGTATGCTTTTGTGGCATCGCGAGCTCAGTCTTGGAATCTCCAAGACCACATCTTAAGGAATAGCAGGGTTGTCGACATGGACTTGGACTACGTGCAGGCCCTCGAAAGGATAAAGGACTATCTCCCAGGTTTTGATATTGGCGGTTTTTCTAACAAGGACACCCCCCAAAGCCTTAGAAAACTTTGGCGAATACCCTTATTGGCAAAATCCCATAGAGCCTGGGTGAAGCTTTTGATCTGTCCCCCCGCCAAAAAGCAGTTATTGAATGCTTGCAAAGCCCCCATGCCCAAGATTTCCTGAATGTTGTTCCAATCGAAGGTTTGGGCCAAACCATGTCTAGGATTGAATACATGGAAATTCTTAAATATCGTTTGATGATCCCCATGTACCATGAAGATGAAGTCTGTCCAATTTGCCGTAAGGCATGCTTGGACATATACGGGGAACACGCGGTTCACTGTAAGGAGTTGCCTGGTTTCAAATATAGGGATGACTGGGTCCGAGACGTTCTTTGGGACATTTTAAGAAGGGCTGAGATCTCAGCCAAGAAGGAGGCTCCTTTGAATTTCCTCTCGGACCCCGTAGAAGGGAGATCCACCCTAAGTCCAGCAGACCTGCCTGTCTTTGGATGGGCCGGGGGGAAACACGCTTGTGTCGACCTAACAGGTGTATCTCCCCTGGTTGGTTTGAGGGATAGTGGTTTTGTAGCAGGGCAAGCGGTGCAGAAAGCAGAGGCGAAGAAAGTTGAGAAGCATGCTAAAGCTTGTGAGGAGAACCAACACGTTTTCGTACCCCTGGCATTTGATACCTTTGGCTCCTTGGCACCGGAAGCCATCCGTTTCCTGACCAGAGTCCAACGGGTTATTCATAGCAGTGTCTCGACTCCGGGGGGCATGGGTTCGTTTTTAGTAGATTAGGGTTTGCTATCCAGAAAGGGATGGCGGCACAGCTTGTTGCCCGTCTGCCCGCTATCTTGATGTAACATTTCGCAATTATGTTTAATAAAAATAGTGTTTATTACAAAAAAAAAAGTTACAAGGTGTTTAACTAATTTGGCCATTTTGTGGTATTGCCAAACTTGAATATCTACATTGCTTGCAAGTACATCGAAAAATTTGTTGTATGGCGCATTGTTAGTATTCCGTTAGCGTTTGGTGAAATGAAATTTAGTTTTTTTTTTTAACGGAGAAGAAAACTTATATTCCACCAACAAACTAGCAAGAAGCTAGAGGTACACTAAAAAAACGAAAACCACGAGACATACATTACCAAGCCTAAACACCTAAGCAAACCGCCTTAGACCCCCAAAACTATGCTAACCGATCAATTATCTCGACTGGAAGCATCACCTTAAACCTTGACACTTTAACACCTTTTCTCACCCGACGGCTTCTCCCTTGGATCTTGTCATTCTCTTTTTCAACCACATCAATTGTCTCATCCCAAGGAACACCAGGGTTGGACACGTTATAAATTTCACTGGCCAAGCCAAGTGACAAATCCAAAGGATCAATTTTAGGTCGAGCCTTCTTCCGAGACTTAGGCGCAAAGGACAAGCTAAACGGAAGTGGGGAACCGGCCGGAGTAGAAACCAATTGGCCATCCGATTGGCTACCTTGCCAATGATAACTTAAGGATTTGCTAGGCGTTAAAACCCCTGCCCCTTCACCTTGAGGCTCGTGATGCCCCTCCTTATCATAATTCTCCGATATATTATTACCGCCAATTTCATTAGTATCTTGAGATATGTCGGCTACCTTTTCATTAGTATCTCGAAAAAAGTTGTTTGTGTTATTTTCCTGGGAATCATCTCCACCTTGAGACACAGTATTATTAATATTTATTCCATTTAATTCATATGTCTCATGTAGGCCACCATTCTCATAGGACACATCATTTGAAACAACATTATTATTAATGATATTCCCAGCCGCACAATTGTTGTTTACCAAGATCTCGGAAATCCCCACACCATTAATAGCATTCATATCCCCATGCACACGCATATCATGGGACTTTAGAGATTCCTCGTGAACTTTTGGCTCCTGGGCATGCACCGGCGGGTTCTCCTCCGGTTTCTCTTCTGGTAGGACGTCATCATTACCGGTGACAATCTCACCCTCTTCAAGATCATTAACAGTATCAAGATTATCCGAGGAGGATCCGGATGTGCTAGTAAGCACTGTATCAAGAATTCTACCGGTATCCAGATTAAACATAATTCGTTTCTCATCCTCAACAGTCGACTTAACAAAATCCGGGCACCATGTTTCATCCGTTTCATTCACCCAAACTCGGAAGCGGTTTTGTTTCCATTGAATCTCCATTTCTTCAGTAATGCGTTTCCCGTCCTTTACCACCACTGCCACGGACTCCATCGCAAAATTGTCATCACTAGCACTTGCAATCGACCCATGAACAACCTCCCCATATGATGCAGCAATGATGTCAAACACTTCTTTGTCCCAAAGATGGAGCGGAACCCCGGTTAATTTCAGCCATGCAACACGTTCGAAAGTCGGGCTTTCCCCCGACCATCGTTCCAGATTGTGAAACCAGTGCTTCCACTCCTCTTCTTTATCGGTCAGAAAAACTTCCGCCAAGCTAGTTGTAAGGAATGTCATCATAACCGTCATCCCAGCCACATATCTTATGGTTACGTCCTTCACCTTGGTAGAGCTGAGGAAATCTTCAAGTCTGCACAGTCGGGTGAGGTCTTTCACCTTACCAATAAGAGAGCATCTTCCGAGGGTCGAGTGGATCTGAAAGACCTTGTCCGGAACATGAACAAGCCTCCTACCATAATTATGATTGATTGGAGGGAAATGACTCTGGTCTCCCCAAGCCGCCTCACCGGACTTTGACGTATTTCCTCTGGAATGATCATTAACCTTATCATTGTTACCATAGATGACGTGCTGATCTCTTTGTCCATCCTTTCTAGACTTGTCTTCGTCTTTTTTGAACTTTGCAACGTTAACCTGAAGTCTCCCTACCCCCATACTTGTATTCGCAATCGCCTGTACTAGTGCTTCGATGTTTCGAACCTGGTCAAACCGTAGGAAAGCAAAGAACTTACCAGCCTTGTTTCTTCTTCTCGACAGGTAGACATCTGTAACGACCCAGTCAGTCGGTGACGGGTCGTCGGGTCGGGTATCAGAGTTGCACAGCGGATTCGGATTGTGATAGTCTTTGACCTTTCCAGGATCCACGTCATCATATCTGTTGGGTTACCTGAACACATGCCAAAAATAGTTTCTGTCAACATAAAGTTGGTGAGGTCGTGTATTTTATAAATAGAATGGCCAGTTCTGTATTTATTTTTCTTTAATAACAATCTTTTAATAACACATGCTTTACAAATATAATTCTGGAGGGGGAAATATATTCTATTATACCAATTCGATTAAAGTATACCGATTATAGGTCCTTCTATTATATTCTATTAGTTGCCATTCCTATCGATTATACCATTATGTTTGTGGTAAATATAATTATGCCTACCCTCTACTCGGGTAAGACTGGTTCTTGTCCTCTAGTCGGACAAGAAAGGAAATGGCGATATACCGGTCAGTACTGGCCTAGTTGTTTCTATTATCCCCTTTTCTATTATAATTCTTTTATAAAATCTATTATGTAAAGCATTTCTAGGTTTTCTAATAAATGACATGTATTTCCCCTAAAACGTTTAATAAAACAATAAAAGTGGGGAGTTCACGATACTCACAGGTTTGCGTATAATCTTCTATAGTCTCTTTTATTACAATTATATGTCATATATATATCGATACGTTTTACGCGTGGGACTTGTTAGATTGTAATACTTAGGATATATATCATATATACAATTTATATATATAGAATTCGGTATATATTAGATAGTCCTAAACTCGGGGTTCATTATTGACACGACACGGACATCCTAAATCTAGCTGGCTATTACAGCTTAGCCTCATAAGCTGGCCATTACAGCTTGGCACTCGTAGCTACAGAACTATAAATACGTACTTACCCGGATGCTGGATCGGCTGAGCATATTATTATTAACCCGAGTCTAGTATATCGTTTTATATATCGAATCTTATATATACAAACATATATATATTTTATATACGATTATTATTCTCTTATTATTATATCAAGTCCGTACGTTCCCGTATTATATATATATTCGTATAATTCTAATAATCCTCGTCTAGCTATTGGACCGGGTTCTATTCCGGGTGTTGACCGAGTCACCGAGTCGACTCGGTATCGGTTTAACTCTCCGATTCGATTAACGGTACCTCGCAATGATCACAGGAACAGTATTATAATCGGGTATCAATAACTAATACCAATATATATATAATAACTGTTTAAAGATTATACCTTTCGGGTTCTCACCGGGAAGTGACCGGAGTATAACCGGAATCACATCGGCATAACCAGAAGTTAACCGGTTTTATCATGAACAACAGGAGGGTTCGACAGTCACCGGCTTCAGGACCACACACACATCGGTGTGTTTGTGAGGGTTACAAACGGTTCAGGCGGGTTCACGAGTATAACCAGAAATCGAAGGGTTGGTTCTATAGAAGCTTATCAAGTACCAGACATGAACCGAACGGTGACTAGGACCCGATTACAGTAACCGGAACAGGTTACAGTCGCCGGAACAGGTAACTGTCCGGTTAACGAGACAGCACATGGTCCTGGGTTCGGTTAAATAGATGGACAGATGGAGGGTTACCAGACTGATGAAAGTCACCAGAACCGGTGACTGTCTCAACTTTGTATAACAACAGAAAAGGGGCCAGGTTCACCGAATATATACAACAGTAACAGAAGAGAGATGGTGACTCGATGGGTTAACGGGTTGGGTTTGATCGGATGATTAACCGGTGGTTCAGATTTGGTAACCGAAGGACTCGGTGAGTTACAAGGATTCATGACAAGAACAGAGGCTCGGATTATTGATGTGTTACCATGACTCACGACAGTCACCATAAATCCGGTGACTGTCCGGTTATAATAACGAAGAGGATAAGGTTGTGGTGATTGTTATTATCAGAACAGAAGGTCATAAAGATGGTTCGATGGTGATTATAAGGGTAGCCGAAGATAGATTATTATCGGGTTAAGGGTTCGGTTCATTAGAGACAGGAAAGGAAGAGGGTTGTGGTAGTTATAAGGGTAGCCGGAGATGGAGGAGGAGGCGGCGGCGGCGCCGGAGGTGGTGGCCGGTTGGCTGCCGCTGCTGTTTTGATTCACACACAAGTGTGTGTGTTGTCTGGGTGCAGTGAAACAAAGAGAGAGAGGAGAGTATTAAAAGAAATAATAATACAAGGGGTGTTTGGCAACGAGGATAATAACTAAAACTCGGGTGTTTGGTAACGGGTATAACAATAAAATAAGAAACGTTTGGCAACGTTTTAATAGAAGATAAGGAGCGTTTAACCGAGATAATAAAAATCCAATAATTATTATCTATATAATCGATTGAAACGGTTAGTCGCGAGATTCGAACTTAAATAATTTATTAGATAATCGGGTGGTCGGGTACGATCCGACCCGTTTAAGAGACCCGTAACAACTCGGGTTGTTACAACATCAGACATCATCCCATAGTTTTTGAAAGTTCTCCATAATAAACCCAATGTGCAATCCCATGGAAGGTTTGCTACGTAGAAAGTTGTAGTGTCTTCTCCTGTGGTTTGTCTGTTTGATTTGCTTGGATTTCTCCTTCTCCGGTGTGGATCTTCCCATTCTCCGTCGTCTCTCTCTCTCTCGTTCTCTCTCGCCATAAAGTTACTGACTTAAGCTTTCTTTTCATTCTTCTCCATACTCACTTAGAGAAAGAGAAGAAGATGAGATATCAGTGGTTCTGAGACCCTCTCTAAAATTTAGTTGAACGTTAAAAAAATACATGGAAAATTGCCCAATTAATAGCTCTTGCAAAAGTATTATCTGACCATTCTCTATTGGTTCTCAAGAACACCATACAAGGTCAACTTTGGTTTGACCATCTGGGAATACTACAACCATTGGACCACAAACACTTTTAATTTATTTTAAACGTCTACTTTCGTCGAAGACTTTTAATAAATCATCGAAGATGAATGCTCAAAGGTAAATATTTTTCAAAAGATATAATGTAATAATCTTTTAAAATTTTAACCATTCGACAACCTTCAATGAGCGAGGGGCAGTGTTGGTAAACAGAGATTTTAGGATTTATTCTTATTTCATTGTTTTTTTTGTCTAAACCGGCTCTTAAAGACAAAGGCGAATCTTGCCTTGGGCAACACCAGGCCTCGACCGTCCATTTTTTTTGTTTAGTAGTGTAAATTTTATCAAAAATTTTATGCGTATTTAGTCTGGTCACACCCTCACATGGCCACCCCCCTCCTCGTTCGGTTTAAAATTTAAGATTTTTAAAACCAGTAACTTTTTTTTTGTATACATAAATAGGATTTGGTTCAAATGAGAACCTTTCCCCAAATTGAGAACTGAGAGAACCATTCTGAGCCACACATTTCTCTAAGGCAATTTTTTTTTTTTTTTTTTTTTTTTTTTTTGCAAAAATCGCTGCTTTATATGTAAGAATTTTTTTTTTATTTTTTTTGTATTTTTTTTTCAGTATACACATGTGTATAATTGCATTATACACATATGTATAATGCAATATACACATATGTATAACTGAAATATACACATATGTATAACTGAAATATACACATATGTATAGCTGAAAAATACTATATACACATATGTATAATTGACATATACACATATGTATAAATGAAAAAAAAATTCAAAAAAAATAAAAATTTTTTTTTCCTTGCATAAAAATGTGCGATTAAATTTTTCCTTGCATAAAATTTTTTTTTTGCCTTTATATGAAATGTGTGGCCCAGAATGGTTCTCTCAGTTCTCAAATAGGGTTTGGTTCTCTTAGGATCCCTACCCTACATAAATATACCCCCTTAACTGTTTTAGCACAAATAAAAAATTGTACTTTATATAAATTTATATAAATTAATACACTCAAAAGATAATACATAAATATAATTTTTTTAAATATATAGTATAATATAAAAATAAATAAATAATAATGTTTTAATTGTAAATGAACCCATTATAAAATCAAAATTTAAATTGGTGGTTCTAATCATATTATTAAAATTTGAACTCCCCGCCCCTGCTTCAAAGACGTGTAGGTGATTCCCAATTGGTTTTTTCACATAAATATAGTTTCCCTCTATTCAGAGCATTCACAACCCACCCATCAAACCTTTCCCCATCTTTAAAATTTAAAAAATCCTATTAAAAACACACTACAACCCATCCACCATTTTATACCATATCTTTATATTATGAAAATTTGTTATCATAGCTTTTCATATATAAAAAGCTACTATTCATCCTCCACCAAATTATTGTGAGTGTATGAAAACGAGAAATATAATAAAATATGTGTTTGTGAGTAAGATAAAGATAAAAATGGTGGATGGAATGTGGGAAGTTTTTTAAATTGAGAGATAAATTTTAAAAAGTATGATTTTTTAGTTAAATTATAGGGTAAAAATGGTGGATGGGATGTGAATGGTCTCACCCTCAAACCCCTAAAATCTTCGATTGGCGGCAATTAGAGCTTCAAAATTTTAGTTTCCCTCTATCACTCTCAAATCGCAAAACCTATTCACCCTCAAACCGCATATCAGACCTAATTTTCAGTGATCGTCTATGGTTCAATCACCGAAGATCTGGGTTTAATAACCGGAAGTTGCTCGGTTTCAATTGCCTATTAAGAGTGATTCGTTCAGTAGCCAGAAGTTGTCATGGTTCGATCTTCTGAATAATTGCAGACAGACACATACTGGTTCTAAAATTCTTCTTTCTTGAACACATTATATTTTGAAATAAATGATATTATGTGTGCTGATTCGTGTGACTATACATAATCCTCTGCGTTGCACCAGTATTTTGGTGTATTTCTTTATATATCTCCTTTCTTAATTTTTTCTTTCAACTTTCTTGATAAAATGGTATATGCTCCATTTGTAGGCGTTAGCAATACAAGATGGTTCAATAGGCAATTTATTTGAATATGAAACATATAAGCTAGTTAGTCAGCCACCTACTTTAAGATTAATAGTTAATCACAAAGTTCTGATAAAAGCACTATTTATGCTTATAAGTGCTGGATGAGTTAGTTTTGCACCATTTATCTGTTAGTCATCATTGACTGAAATAAGATGATTTAATAATCGGTCTGGTCAGGATGAGTTCGGTTTGTAAGAGACCATTAAAAAAGGGTTGTTTTGGTCCAGGTCAGAACACGGTTAAGTTAAGGCGATTCAGGTCAGAACAGGTTGTACCAGTAATAGGTATGGTCAAAAGGGGCAACTTTAAAAAAGGCTCCGGTTATATACACAACTAGGGTTTATATTCACACAACCCCTCCACGGGTCGTCTGGGCCTGGACGGCCCGTAGAGGGCCAAATGGGCATGTAGACGGGTCGTCCAGGCCCAGACGGCCCGTTTAAGGGCTTAAACCCTAAACACGACGGCCAGTCAAGGCCAGGACGACCCGTCAAAAAGCATCAATTCCAAAACAATCATTGGTAATCATTGGCAATGATTAGGTGATGATTAGGTGATGATTATTTTATTTTTTTATAAGTGTAGTGAGTGTGGATGTTTAAAATGGGTTTGAATGTTTGGTTTTTGGTTTTTTATAAATGTTATTTTTTTTATTTGTATAATCTGATCTTTTTTATATAATTGTGTATATGAATATGAACTAATATCGTTTATGTTGCCGAACTAAACAAAACCCAAGATACGAACAAGATGAACAATAAAACATAAATAAGTATAATATTCCAAAAATTTACATAAAAGTAAGAGTTCAAATGTTCAACCAAAATACCACCAACCCGTCTAACCCGACCCACCCTGCTGATCCGACCCACCCGGCTGATCCGACCCACCCGGCTGACTGGTGGACGCCCCACCATGCTGACTGCTGGACGCCCAACCCGGAAGTGGACGCGGCTCCAAACCAGCTTCCCGCCGTCTCTCATTCTCGCTCTCCAACATCCACCGCATGTCAGCTCCCATCGTCTGCACATCAGCCCGCAACGACCCTAACTGATCCAGGATCTGCTGAAGTACCTGGGTCATGTCATCATGCAACCTGACAGCATGATAAACGCGGCCAGGACGCTGTCGCTCATCAATGGGAGCATCTGGCATCTCTATATCGACCGGTGGGTCGCCGCCAACGTGTGGCATCTGGACCTCAGGGGCATTCGGCCCATCGAGATGTACCAGCGGCTGTGGCACAAAATGCTCGCCACGGTCGCCAGCCTCGCCGAAAGCACGCTGGTAATAAGCGGGTGGGTTGCTGCGCGGGACCCGTGCTGCCACCTTCATCTGCTGCATAGTGGTAATATTTAACGGCCTGAAATGCACAACAATAATAATATTAAATAATAATATATAAAATTAAATAATAATAATAAATAATATTAAATAATAATATATAATAATAATCTTACTTGGGTCTCATCGGAGGTGGTAAGGCATCCTCCTCAACAGCAGTCCACAACTCGCTCGGGCAAATACGCAGCGCGATGGCGGTGATGATCCCACCAATCGGAATACCCCCCGCCGGGTTCCTGTGAGGGTAGGTCGCGATGTACTCGGCAAAGCACCTGTGTAGCGCAACCGGCCTACCCCTCAGGAGGCAGTAAAGGAAGAAAAGGTCATTCTGCTGAACCCTTTCGTTACAGTTACACCGCCCGGCTATCGACCAGGTAATCAAACGGTGTATGTAACGGATCAGAGGGTCCCGAATGTTGCTGGCCCTATCCACCCTGCACAGAATAATACTAACATTAAAAAAAATTCGGCAGAGTTTCCTCTGTTTTTGTACGAACCAGACAACATAAGTCGTCTACAAAATCCAAAAACAAACAACCTAAACTAACTAATTAACAATAATAATTAAGTAACTAAGCGAACTAAATAAATATAATAATAACGAACTAAATGAACACGAACTAAATGAACTAAATAACAATAATAATAGGAAATAATACCTCTCGCCATCCTCCCCATACGCCTCACCACCGATAGTGGGCCACCAGGCCATAAGCATGTCGTCTGGCAAGGTCGTGATGGCCGTGGTGTACATGTCCTGGACAAGCTCGTCCTCTCTGTACCAGCAGCAAGTCGTAGCCCACTGGTCCATCGTATATGAGTAGAGCTGTCCGAATAATCGGAACTGTACCTCAGGCTCAGGCTCGCCGTCAGGACCTACTGGAGGGTCAACACCTGCTGGATGCGCCGCGTAGCGGAATGTCGAGATGAACTCGATCGTCAGTGGCCGATGCGCATCTTGTTGAAGATCAGCTAACATCCGCTCCCAAGGGCTGTCGTCTGGGATCCACTCCTCAAACCTCTCCTCAGCACCGATCGCGCGTAATGCGGCCCAGTCAACACTGCGCGATCCGTGTATCGAATGCAGCTCCATCTTCTCCCAGCGCGCGATCTCGTAGTCGTCGTTATCGAGCCTGTACCGCCAACCTCTCATATCGCCCAGTGCAAGAGGATTCCCGTCCTCAGGCTGGATACGGCGTCTTCTGTTGCCTCTGTTTGCCATATCTGCAAAACAAAAGCAAAACACTTTAGGCGCGCGTTTATATTAAAAGGAACTAAACAAACACACTTTAGGCGCGCCTTTATGTTTAGGCGCGCGTTTAGGTTTAGGCGCCTAAACACAAATGCGCGCGTGCGTGTTTAGGCGCCTAAACCTAAACGCGCGCCTAAACATAAAGGCGCGCGTTTAGGTTTAGGCGCCTAAACACAAATGCGCGCGTTTGTGTTTACGCGCCTAAACACAAACGCGCGCCTAAACATAAAGGCGCGCGTTTATGTTTAGGCGACTAAACCTAAACGCGCGCACGCGCGCCTAAACATAAAGGCGCGCGCCTAAACATAAAGGCGCCTAAACACGCCTAAACACAAACGCGCGCCTTTATATAAAGGCGCGCGCCTAAACATAAAGGCGCGCGCCTAAACATTAGCCCAATTTTCTTGTAGTGCAGATTGATTCTTATTGTTTAAAAAAAAAGAAAAATAAATGATACATCACATTGGGTTAGCAAGATATGGCGGTGTTCATAAGTTTTCTTATTGTTAATAAAGAAAAGAATACTACCTTGTTAAACACAAATTAATTAGCATGTGTTCTAAATCAGAAATACAAATTTTCAAATCAAATTCATGTTCCAATGCTTCTTTGTAAGCAATCCTAAAATTTATATGAATATTCACTACTAGAAAAATACCCCTATCTTGACGCGCATTGCGCGTCATAAAAGGGTGTTTATGACACACAGCAAAGTGTCAAGGAAGAACATGTCATTAAATTTTTATGACATGCAGACGCGTGTCATCTTTTAATGACACGCATTTATGACACTCCTTTATGACACGCCTTTTTGACACGCATTTATGACACACTCTTTAATGACAAACATTCTTGACACTCATTTACGAATTTTTTTACATGCATTTATGACACACATGAATTTATGACACACCTTTATGACAGTCATTTTGCGTGTCAAGTTTTTTTACCTAAATTTTTTTTTTCTGTAAAACGAATAATATCCTGGAATTATTTTTTATTTATAACAATAAATTTAATAATAAAGCTGCATATATTATACCACCAAAAAACCCATTACAATTATGTCGAATTCTACCACAAAGGGTTACAAAAACATTGTATCAATACATTACATTAGTCGATGAGTAAGCCTAAACATACAGATCATAACTTGAAAATGAAGGTCGGGGCATAACCCGACCATTCTTCACGAACATAATCAATATCCGCATCCGAGTAAGCCTCCACTCCTCCCCCAACCTGAGACACAATTAAATTAATAAGATGAAAGGTTAAGGTTCGCGATGGTTTTAGTTTCAAGAAAACAAAAGTGACTAGAATTTGACTCGGTCAACTTACATTGTCCAATATTCCAAGTCCGTCCGTAACGATCTCCTTCATGAATTTCATTACATAATAACCACATTCTGTGAACCCCGGCTGACACGGACACTGCACATTAAAAGAATTATATCACATTTCAATTGTATAGTTGCAATTGTGTTTAAATAGAGTTATGTTTTATCAGCCTGTTCAGCTCGCGCAGGATTAGGGCGAACAGTCTGTTCAGCGCTTAAGCTCTGCAGCTGCAGCGCTTCCCTAATCCTGCAGCGCTTCAAAAAACGGGACAAGATCTTGAAATTCTTCTTGAAGCTGCTGAATTGGATTACAAGTATCAGAAAACGGCCCTGCTTTGTGCATTAGTACTCAGTAGCGTTTCCTGCTCTGTGCTGCAGACGGGTCAGCTGAGTTGCAGCAGCTGCTGCTCTCGAAAAGCTGCATGTAAGTAAACATCCTTTTAGAGTACATACTTTAGTATAAGAAGAACTTTATCGGCCTCGTACTTGTTAGGGATTGTTGTGTGTGTATGGTGTTTGTAGATGATGCGTTATGGTGACATGAAGTATGTAAGAAGCAACAACCTAGTAGTAGTGGGTAACTCATTAATGCCGGTTATTAAAGCTTGAAACAATGTAGAGTACAGTAACAATCAAGATCCGAACAAGCCACCGGGACGCGATGTTTTTTAGTGAAGTCAATATGAATTCTGGATTAACAACAAACTAACATTTTCTTGTTGTTTCTTCAACCTTATCTGGAGTAGAATGATTATGATTACAAACACAAGCTTTGGACTTTATGTGGCAAGAAAGTAAAATAAAATTTAATATATAAGTGTTTACTTTAGCCTAAGACGTTCTACAATATCTTTCTCATCTATGTCACAGATATTCTTATCTTTGCCATTTTCCTGTACGTAAACAAGCATGTAGGCATTCGACTAATTTTGTAAATTCAAACGGTGCATTAATGGAGCCAGGATTTGTTTGGGTAAGTATTGACAAAGCATAAGAGAAAAAGATAAATGAGCACTTAAATAAACATGATACACATTAAAGAAACAATGCATAAATTTTCAAAAAAATGCATTACCTCTTCCTCATCACCATACTGCTCTTCTAAGGGCCTCTTCTTATCTTCTTTAGTAACTCTTTCATCATCAAACTTAAACCTACAATTGCAATGATGATTACAAGGACCCCATATTACTAACGATTCTATAAATAGAAGAGTAACATGCAAAATAAGCACAACTGTGTAAAATACATAAAACTCACCACTGATCTGAGTTTCTTAAAGAGTTCGTCTAATAAATGCGTAATAATGTCCACGTTTTGCACACCGCCACTATGAACCAATACATGTTTTTAGGGAGGAATGCTATTTGATATTGTTTCCAATGTATTTATCCGTTTGTATCCTATAAATAATGATAAGCATTAATCCATGAACCATTACAGCGGTTGCTATGATATACTTGGTAGTTAATAGACAAAAAGGTAATAAGTGGCAGATTATTCTTTTATAGGAAGTAAGATTATAATGACCACTTTAGAGTAGGAATTTTTTGGTTCTGTTTATGTATATAACTAATTAAAATTAGCCACCACAACAAAAACCTCAAGGAAGGCTTTACTTACCAAAGAATACTTTTGCGACCCAAATATTTGCACCACTTCTTATAATTTTTAAAAAGTTTGTTCATAATTTCAGTAACCGCACGATCATCCAACTTTTCAAAAGAACAATATGATACAATGCCATAAGATATGATAATCGAGGTATATAATAATCTTAGGCCATGGTTAAAGCATAATACCTTAGGTTGTTGGCTTGGGAACATGCGAATGTAAACATCTGAAAGCAACAAGATTAAGTGCTTTCTCTGATTTGAGACATTGTCTTTTGGTGGCATAAAGCAGGTCACATTGACGTTCATCATGAGATATTAGATATTTCTAGTAAATCAGTAAACGCCAAAGCTGAAAACCAAATATAGCGTGTAGTCAGTCGAGGATGTCATCATGTACTTTCTTCTTGTAGTCGTTGGGCCATGGAAGTCCCCTGGTGTTATGGAGTGCAGAAATCGAAGCTTGGATCTACAAGTTTAACAATTGTAGTATGGATATACCATACTGTTAATAAAAACTAAAATTGGAAAGACAGGCAGGCGGGTTGAGTAAGGGTTAAAACCTTTTTTGTACAGGTTGGGCCACATCATAACACTTTTTGTTCTAAAGCTTCAATTTTTATGAATAAATAGTGTCATATCTTTGAACAAAAACCACAACATTTAAGTCCTTTTAAAAATTAGAGGTTACATTCATCAAAAAATTCATTTTGGAAACTTGCAACCCATTTGACCCATTTCGGTTTTAGCTAACCAATTCAACTCTACCCGTTTGACCCATTACTAAAAACATACCCGAATCAAATCATGCATCAGCAAATGGGTTGAATTGGCACTTCCACGAGTTCGTCTAATGGCGCCATATTTTTCACTCAGCACCTGCATCGAAGTACAAATCAAATGTAAATACCCAAAATAAAAGATTAACATGAAATGAAACACAGAGAAGTAAAAGTAGACCTTTATTTTCTCCAGTAAAATGGGGCTTCCAGACTTATATTCAGCTTCTAATAGAGACAAGATAATCCTTGAACATAACAATTTATAAACACAATCACTGAAGAGTTACATCATGGATTCACGGTCACAATATACAATATATAAACTTGGATAACAACCTCCAGAAGGAGACTACAAAGAGCCAAGGATATTTTAGTGAGATTTCTAAACATACTCACCGCTAACAAGGATTAACTTATTAACTACAAAAAAAATAGTTTTCTTTTACCTTATCACCAACAAATGGAAACTTAGATGCATCTTGCTCAAAACTTGCAGACTGTTTTTGCATAACATCACTGTCCTTGTAGTTGGACCAATCATCAACAGCTTCATAATCAATGTTGAATGCTGTGGACTCTGATTCGGATTCCAAAGGTATCTCATCATGATTCTGCATCTTTTCCAGCAACAAGTCAACAACAATATGGCAAGAATTGTTTTTTCTTATGTGGTTGCTTTCGTTTTTGCCAAGAGCCTGCTAAAAGTTAGAATAAGCAAGTGAACAGTTAGGTTCTATATCTAGAAGGATAATGATAAGTTAATTACATATATTATGGAAATTAAATAAAGAAAATAGTTTAGGCGATTCCAAAAAACGCCTAGACTATATTAGTTTAGGCGATCCAAAAGAATCGCCAAAACTATATAGTTTAGGCGATTCCAAAGAAACGCCAAAACTAATATAGTTTTGGCGATTGCAAAGAAAATTCATTTGTTACTTTGTTTCGTACTTTCATTTTATTTCTTACAGATTTTCTACATAACAACTATGAACGATTTTTTGGTTTTCTAATTTCTTTCTTACAAATGTTTTAGTTATTCACTTAGGAATTCTATAGAACACTTGGTGTGCAAACATATTATACATACCAATCAAACACATTTAAACCAACTAATTAGCAAACAATTAACAATCAATCTATCATAACTCAAAACATCACCAACTACTTACTACTCAGCATATAACATCAACAATTAATTATAAGCCCAAATACTAAGCACACAAAGTTCAAATAAGAAATCTAACCTGAAAAACCTAATCATGATTATTATCTGTTTCAAGTCTGCTCGTACTAATGGTTAGCCATAATAACTAAAACACAATACATAATAAGATAAACCCTAACCTGATTAGTATCACATTTCAACAATAAACCATAATAACTAAAAAACAATACATAATAAGATAAACCCTAACCTGATTAGTATCACATTTCGATTGCTTCTGAAGTTGAAGACGCGACAGGGTTACGAGCTTGAAGACGCGATCTGCAGAGGCTTCTGAAGAGGGTTACGAGGGTTCAGAAGTTTGATTATGATGGTTACGATCTGCAGAGGCACATCTTAAGAGGGTTACAAGGGTTGGGTTTTTTTTAGCAGAGAGGGTGTTTGATGATCTGTGTTTGCACAATAATAGAGGAAGAGAGAGAGGAGGGAAATGAAAAATGTGAAATATTTGACACCAAACATGACACTCAATTTTTATAGTGTCATGTTTTTTAAAATCTTGACATTAGATTGTTGACATGCAAAAAAGAGTGTCATTGTTTAACCATTTTTTTAAAAGACGACGATTTTTTAATGACACGCGCTTTTGCGTGTCATGAATTCTCGCGTGTCATTAAATGTGTGTCAAGATATGGGTATTTTTCTAGTAGTGATTTAAACATCTAAATGTAAAGATTGAACTCTAACGTTGTTATAAAATTAACGGTAATCTGAGCTTGTAGATTAATGGTTACTAACTTCTCTAACCAGGCTGACTTAATTTCCTACCACTTGACACCTTGCTCAACTTGGCTTGTAAATTAATGTCACTATTTCTGACTTTTATAGGTCCATATGTCATGTAGTTTAATATTAAAAATATGTTTAATTTATCGGTAATTATAAATATAATTATCTAGCAATTTTATAAATTTATGTTATTTATTCTATCAACATTAAAGAGATAACGGTGGAGTGGTATGGAGGCCTAATGATAGGTGATTTGGGACTTAATGGTCACAAGTTCGAGTCTTGAAGAATACCAGGTTTTACCGATTATTCACTGTTATGCCTTTGGATGGGTGGGTGGGTGGTCGGGTTATCCTTGGATTGGTGGACCTGGAGGACCGAGTGCCTTGTGGGTATCCTGAATTCGTCATAAAAAGATTCTCACGAGAGCCTGTGACGACTTTGTTAGCCTTTAAAATTTTTTTAAAGAAACAAGCATATCTAGGGTTCAACAAAGCATCTACATTCCTCACTCAAGACAAACCAATCACTTTCTTCTGCAAGAAACTCACACATATTTTAACAGAAAGATAATACACACATGACACACACACACACATATATATAGAATATATATATAGATATATATATAGAGAGAGAAGTGTAGTGATGAAGCTGACGATGGGGTGGGTTGCACTTGCTGTTGCTTGCATTGGAAAAGAGCATTAATAAGAGCTCTTGCATTTGCACGTGTAATCACTCTCATCACATAACTTCAAAACCCTAAATAAAGACAGTCAAACATCACCCTCACACAGATCTACATACACAGATTTAGAGACAGAAAATATATATTATGTATGTACGTATGTATATAGACACATATATACAAAGCCTTAGACAAGAAGTTAAAAATGTCCATAAATGCATGTTTTCTTCAACACCCATATCCTAAAGATATCAACTTTACCATATTCTGCATAACACCTTCAAGACACTTTTCCGCCATTTGCTCAACCTTCATCAAAAGATGCACACAAAAAGATTTGTACTTGTGTAGTTCTTTCTTTTTCTTTAACTTACACAAAATATATGTTATGGACAACTAATAAACTAACATAAAAGACTATAACATGACCATAAAGTATATATATATGATGTTGATATATATATATGTGAGCTTGTGGGGTCTCATTTATCATATGTGAGGGATGTATAGTTGGGATCTTGAGTGGTTTAATGAGGGTTTCATAGTTCATACAACCTAAAAGGAAACCTTAAATTAATTATACAAATCATGTAAAGCATCTTTTTCTAGGCTGTCTCATTCATTAGTTATATTCTTCAATTAATTGTACAACTAAGAGCATCTCCAACGGATGCCCATAGACGCATGTGCCCGTGGATGGAAAGTCCATCTATAGGGCCGGGACGAGTTCTGTGAAAGGGGAGCAGAGAGAGCGTCCCGGTCCAAGAAATAATATAGAGGGGGAGAGAGGAAGCCGGTCAATAAGGTAATGACATAAAAATGCTTCTCTCTCTAGAGAGAGGGGGAATTGAGATGTACTAAGAAAATTAGATAAATTAAAGATTTTGTGATTGAAAGAAATTAAAAAAAAAAAGATTAATGTTCTAGCATAATGAACTTCAAAAAAGGATATTAATTTCACAAGCTTTGTACAACTCAATTCTTGATCAAACATGCTATGACACCCTAATCATCTCAATTAATTAACATCACAAACTTACTAATTCATGTGTAAATAAAACAAACAAAAGGAAAATGATCGAAGAGATCGAATTACACAAGTTTAAGTGAAAGTAAAGATAAAGAAGAATTAAACAATAGTGTTTAGATTCCTCTTGATCATGATCATCAAAAAGGCGGACGATTCGCACCCCAATATGCATCCGTCGGCAATTGACAAGAATTTAGCATATTAGGAGGCAAGCCATGGAACATAGATGGATTCGCCTCGTTCATGAGTTGCTGTTGTTGCTGTTGTTGACCGTTAATCCCAGAAGGGGAAATAGGTGCAGTCTCTTCTTCTTCAAGAGGAAGTCTCTCATATGCCGCATTTCCAAACGAAGCCGCCATGATTACCACGGGCCCAGATGCCAACAAGGGCCCAACAACACCCCCTCCGACCACTTGCCCTTGACCACCAGCCAAGTAAATAGTTAACCCTGAAGCAGCCGGCGGAGCTGGGGGTGGAAGAAATGACCCTGAAAGGGATAAGATCTCAAACCGCCCATGTAGGGTCAAAACATCCCCAGCAGTCGTCGGCTGCTTCAGGGTTACATTAGTAACCGTCCCACTAGCACTCAATATACAAACCCCTCTTTGCTTTCTTAGCGAAAAATTCGCTATACTCTCTTGAATATCACATCCATTCGCCACCTCCATCACATGCGACCGCAACGCGTTAGGACTATCCCTAGTAACAATAACCGGCGGCTTCGGCTTGTTTTTCGATCCAGCCGGCCGTCCACGTGGCCGCCTTCCAATACCACTACCACCACCACCACTACTTTGATCTCCTTGATCTCCACCGTTCACCAACGAAGCTAACTCTCGATTCCCATCATTATTATTATTATTATTATTATTATTATTACTACTACTATTACCATCACGATCCCTCTTGTGACCGACAACCTGATCTTCCTCATCCTGTGGCTGCTGTTGAAATTGATGGTGGTAGTGTTGTTGTTGTTGTTGTAGTTGAAGATCTCTAGTATGAAAAGGAGGAGGTAAAGGACGACCATGCGTACTAACTGGATTCATTTTAATCAGATCTTCTTCTTCTTGTAATATATATATTCTTCAACTTATAAACAAAATAATAAAATTTTCCCTAAATATCACCTAACATAACAAGTTTTTGACAAACCACTCTCCATGTTTACATATATATCCTTTGCATGAATTGGATTGACACAAGTAGATGGTAATATTTGGTCATGTAAATCTTTTAGGGAGAGAGAGAGAGAGGGTTTATTATTGATGTGTGTGTGTTTGAAGTTTGAAAGAAAGATTATGGTATTTAGGTTTTAGATTTGAGAGTTTTGTGTTGAGAGACAGCGAACGGAGCGCATGGCGGTGGGTTGGACCCACGTTTCTCTCTCCTTTGTCTCCCTCGCTACCCCACGTTCTCTCTCTCGTCTTTCTATTTTTTTTTCTTGTTTTGTCGCTTCTTAATAAATACAAAATCATGTTTTACTGTATTTGTTTAAACGTTTTAGGATTTAGATTAAGGTTTTTAATTTGTTCATTAATCCGTTTTGTTCATTAATATCATCCTACATATCAGGATTTGGGGATATCTAGGTGTTTCTTTATCTTGTTTTAATATCCGAATTTATTTGTTTGGTTTGATTTTGAAGTTTTTTTTTTGGTTTGGTTATCTAATTAATTAATGGGATCTTGTGAATATCTCTAGCCTACCTGGTTTGAGGTAGAGTGAGTTTTTCCTTAGAGG
This sequence comes from Ambrosia artemisiifolia, assembly GCA_032199755.1. Lineage (NCBI taxonomy): Eukaryota > Viridiplantae > Streptophyta > Magnoliopsida > Asterales > Asteraceae > Ambrosia > Ambrosia artemisiifolia. Next base: position 45,481,452 of record CM063527.1, on the reverse strand, counting down.
TTTCTATCCTGAGGGTAGGTCACAGATTCGATCCATGCAAACCACAAAAAAATTTCCCGTGACGGTTTGAGCTTAGGCAAGGAGGACACCGGTGTGTGGGTAGGGATTCGAACTGGGGACCGCTAGGTTAGGGTTGTACAAGAATTTCCACTGAACTAAACCTTTAAAAATAATTAATTAACGGGATCTTATTTTTTGAGCGATCAACACCGAGCACTCTCGAGGGTATATTTTCGACAAATTTATGTACTCTGAGAGTACCCGAGTTTTCAAAACACCAATTCCAGGAAAAACCCAGTAACTCACCCGCCCGTAGGCATGATGATGAAATTACTGATAAACCCGTCTGGCTCAAGAATCGAACCAAGGATCCCCCAGGTTTTCTATCATTTGTCACCAATATCTCTACCACCACACTGGAATTATATTGACAATAGGTTAAACCATTTTTTGGTTTATCGGGTCCGGTTAGTAAAGTAAACCAGATATTTTTTATCCGATTAAATACGGTTCAGTTATTCAAATAATCAAAATTTATGGAACCGATAAGTGAATGGAAATCAGAAGCAATTCGCACACATTCAGGATACCAGTTTTTGGTATGGATAAGTGAATAACCGAAAATGGTTTTGGTTCGGTTTTTCGGTTAATTACTGATACCAGTTTTTAGTTATGGATAATTTTGTACGCCCCTTGACAGAAAAGTATGTAAATTATTAAAGTTGTTGATCGTAAACTACAATCAGCGACAAATTTACGACGACTTTTATCTTTATATATATACACTACCCTTTGCATAATAGTTTAATACAATACATATCATCGACTTGGTGTTAATTTTATGTACAACCCTTCACACCATCAAGATCACAGTAATTGTTATGTTATAATTTTCAATTATTTATGTTAGTGATTAGAGGATAGAGAGTCTCTGTGATTGCATAAAAGATGAGTTTAAGCAAACGAATGGGAGCCTTGGGGATTCCTAGTTTAGAGGAGCTAGGTTAATGATGCGATGCTTGTCAAATGGAAGGCCCGGTACCATAATGACCGGGACACACTCTGGAAAAAAGTTGTTAACTGCTGGCATAAAACTTGATCATGGTTGCATTCCATTCCGGTTAACAAATACATCAGAGCTAGTTGGAAAAATGTCAAAAGTATTAGGATCTCAACAAAATAAACTCAGAAATATAAACACAAGACAAAGAACAAGAGTATAGCGACAAAACGGTGACCAAAGCTCTTATTAAACCAACCCAAAACTTTACCCACCAGAACCCTAGATTCTCAGTAAATCACTGAGAATCAAAGAACAATACAATACACACCTTCTACTGATTGATAAGATCAGTAGACGATGATGAAGAAAATACAAAGAAATCACTATACCTAACAACTAAGATGAACAGACTAGAAACCCTAGAAAGTACAGAGAGAATACAGAGAAAAAGATGAACGAATACAAAATGAATGAATTATAATAAAAATCTAAACTATATATATGATGATCCAGAATCTTCGAAGATATAACAACTCGGTATAATCTGAACCGTTGATCTCAAGTTGTTATAACAATAATCTCAACTGGGCTCCCAGCTAGTTTAGTCCACCAAGCCCACTACAAACTAAATGGGCTTAACAAAACCTGCAATACATAAACTAGCCCAACAATTATAGGATTTGAATTACACAAAATATAACACTTTTAACATTCCCCCTTAATTCAAATCCTTTTTAAAGAAATCAACCATTCCAAGTTTGTTGCATAAAACCTCATGTTGTGACCCATTCAACCCTTTAGTAAAAATATCTGCAATTTGATTTGCAGATTCTATCTTAACAGTTTTAACTAAACCATCTTAAATCTTTTCTCTAACAAAATGGAGATCAATTTCAAAATGTTTTGTTTTTTCATCGAAAACAGGGTTAGCTGCTATGGAAATAGCAGCCTTACTATCACAGTTAACACTAATAGGAACTTTACAGTTAATATGTAACTCAGTCAACAGGTTTTTGACCCATATGATTTCACAGACACCAGAACACAAAGCTCTGTATTCAGATTCAGCAGAAGATCTGGATACAGTACTCTGCTTTTTACTTTTCCATGATATTAATGATTCACCAAGAAATAAGCAGTAACCAGTAACAGATTTTCTAGTTATAGTGCATTTTGCCCAATCAGCATCTACAAAAGCTTTTAAATCAAAACTATCAGACTTTCTTAAAAAAATACCTTTTCCAGGTGAAAGTTTTAGATATCTCAATAGCCTAAGAGCAGTTTGTAAATGTCCATGTGTAGGCTTATGCATAAATTGACTTAAAAACTGAACAGAATAACTAATATCAGGCCTGGTCAAAGACAGGTAAATAAGTTTCCCTATTAGTTTTTGATAACCAGTAACATTTTCTAATAGTTTTTCATTTTTACCAGTTTTGCTTGACAAAATGTAATTTAATTCAATTGGTGTATTCACTGGCTTACATCCCAAATAACCAAACTCATGTAAAAGTTCTAAACAATACTTTCTTTGTGTTAAACATATACCATTATCATTGTATAGTACCTCTATCCCTAGAAAATATTTTAATTTTCCTAAGTCTTTAATCTTAAAGTTTTGACTTAAGAACTTTTTAATATTTTCTATTTCACTGATATTATTCCCTGTCACAATAATATAATCAACATATACAAGTAACACTACAAATACACCTTTTTCAGATTTTATAAACAAGGAATGATCACAAACACTTTGTTTAAAACCAAAATTAACTAACACAGCAGTAAGTTTCTCATTCCACTTCCTAGGGGCCTGTTTCAGCCCATACAAAGATTTAATTAACTTGCAGACCTTATTATCAGATTTAGAACTGTACCCTTCTGGAGGTATCATATAAACATCTTCAGTAATTGAGCCATAAAGAAATGCATTATTGATATCTAACTGATACAAAGACCAGTTATATTGAACAGCTAAACTTAGAACACACCTAATAGTGACCATTTTCACAACTGGTGAAAATGTTTCACTAAAGTCTAATCCTTCTCTTTGATTATAACCTTTGGCAACTAATCTTGCCTTATATCTCTCAACCTCACCATTAGCTTTGTATTTTATTTTATATACCCACTTGCACCCTATAGGTTTCCTACCCTGTGGTAACTCAGTTAGTTCCCAGGTATGATTACTATAGAGTGCTTCCATCTCTTGATTCATGGCTTCTACCCATCTTGGGTCTTTAGAAGCCTCTGAATAAGAGGTAGGTTCAAAAGTTTTATTTAGACTAGAAACAAAGCACATATTATCAACAGAAAGATTTGAGTAATTCACAACTTTTTCAACACCATATTTTACTTTGCCCTCTATAATATAATCACTAAACCTTTTGGGCATATTAGACACTCTATCAGATCTTCTAAAAACAGATGTTCCCTCAGATGGGTTATGCTCTTCTTCATTTGGAGAGCTACCATCATGGTTTACCATGCCAGGGGTCCTGCAACCTGGGCTGTCAGGCTGCTGACCTTGATTTGGACTATCAAGGTCTACCCCCCAGCAGCCCTGGGAGGAAACCCTGGTTGCAAACTAGTTAGCTTCTCCTGAGCCAGATTGGTTCCCCCTTCATCATTGGGAACCTTCAAGTTATCAGTCACATTTAAATTTTCAGGTATATTTGTTTCAGAAAAATCAAAAAAATTAAGATGGTTAACATCATTAACCATCTGTTCTAAGTTTTCAGAAGATTGTTTAAAAGGAAAGATTTCTTCATAAAATCTAACATCCCTAGAATACTCAACACTTTTAGTTTCAAGACACCAAAGTTTATATCCCTTTTTAAAATTTGAGTACCCTAAAAGAACACATTTTTCAGATCTAATAGACAACTTATCATGATTGTTTAAAATTGTATTATAACAAAGACACCCAAAATTTTTAATGTGACTGAGAGTGGGGGGAAACCCATAAACAATTTCATAAGGACTCTTTCCTAGTAGCACAGATGAGGGAATCCTGTTAATCAAATATGTTGCAGTTAATACACAATCACTCCAAAACCTAATTGGCACACCACTCTGAAAAAGTAAAGATCTAGCAGTATTCAACAAATGCCTATGTTTTCTCTCAGCAATACCATTTTGCTGAGGTGTATAGGCACATGTGGTTTGATGTAAGATACCATTTTGATTACAAAAAGATTGCATTTGTTTGTTAACAAATTCAGTGCCATTGTCACTTCTAAATATTTTGACTTGCTTTTTAAACTGAGTTTTTACCAGTTCATAAAAAATAACAATGTTTTCAAACACTTCAGTCTTAGTTTTTAACATGTAGCACCACACTGTTCTAGAAAAGTCATCAACCACAGTTAGAAAATACCTATAACCTTCCCTACTAGTTACCTTATAAGGACCCCAAACATCTAGATGAACAAGATCACCTACTTGTTTGGTCTTATGGTCACTTATAGGGAAAGGAACTCTCACTTGCTTAGCTTTGTGACAAACATCACAAGGCTGAGAGTTCCTATGTCCTAAACTAAGATCTTTCCTTAATACAGCTAATACTTGATCAGAGGGATGACCAAGTCTGCTATGCCATAAATTGGCATCATTCACACTATTAAAACAACTGTTATTAATACTTACATGTTTTCCTACAAAGTATAAACCATCACTTTGTTTACCAGTCACCAGGATTCTCTTGGACTTGGAATCCTGAATATAACAGTTTTGTTCATCAAATAAGACACTTAGCTTATTATCCCTAGCAAGTTTGTGAACAGACATTAAATTTACACAGTAATCAGGAACTAGAAAAACATCATACAGAATAACACCTTCTGCAAGTTTTATATCACCAATTTTAGTAACTTTAGCACTTGACCCATTTGGGTGTTTTACCAAAACATCATATTCAGAAACATCAATACAATTAAACATTTCTTTATCACCATTAGTCATATGTTGGTTTGCTCCTGAATCATTGATCCAACCATGACTAATAGCATCCTTTATAAAACTAGAACAACTAGCAAAGTTTTTAAAAATATTTTCCAGATTTGATATTTTAGACATACAAGAAAAACCATTGAAAACCACATTTTTACCTCCTGAATTAGAGGTTTGAGTTTCACTTCCTCCTTTCTCACTGATCAGATTCATAAGTTTTGATATCTGCTCAGAAGAAAAAGGCAAACCAGTAGAACTAGACATAGACTGTTTATTATTTGTAACAGTAGCATTATTTGAAGACACATTAGCCCTAGCATTTTGGTTAGTTCCACTCCTTTTGAGACCAGGAGGGTAGCCAACCAATTCATAACACCTATCCACAGTGTGCCCAATTTTATTACAATGGGTACACTTAAGATTAGGGTTAGGACCTTTATTAGGACCAGAAACCTTTCTATTATTAGTATTCACATTGTTAGTCCTAGTAAAGAAAGCCACATTAGATCCTTTAACATTATTAGTGCTAGTTCCCCTATGTGATTCTTCCCTAGACACAATAGAGAATGCATGTTTAACAGAAGGTAGTGGATCCTGCATCAGTAAATTTATTCTAACAGGTTGGTACATATCATCAAGACCCATTAAAAACTGCATAAGTTTTATTAAACCATTGAAACTGTTAAACTCTCTTGATGCTTCACAAGTACATGGTGGTAATTGTACAATTGAATCAAATTGTTTCCACATGGTATTAAGTTTATGATAATATTCTGAAACTGAACTACCATTTTGACTCATAGAACATATTTTCTGATGCAGGTTAAAGACAACAGATCCATCCACCTTATCATAAGTTTCTTTTAAATCTATCCAGACATCCCTAGCCAACTTAGAGAAGACTTGTCCTAGATACAGTTCTTCACTAACTGAATTCAATAACCATGACAGAACAACAGAATTACATCTATCCCATTGTTTTGCCAATACCTCATCATCAGCAGACTTAACAGTGGTACCATCAATAAAACCATATTTATTTTTTGTTTCAAGAGCTAATCTCATTGCATTAGACCAGACTTTATAATTTTCAGTACCTTTAAGTTTTACTGTTATTATAGTCAAAGAACTTGTATCACTTGGATGTATGTATAAAGGATCCCCAATGTCAAGTTTGCTGATTAAGGTACCAGTATTAGGGTCACCACCACCAGAGTTTGGTGGTGGAACAATAGCAGCATCTCCCATATTAAACAATTAACAGAGTGCAAGAAACAACAAGATAAAACACACAGAATCAACCAGAAAGAAAGATAAACAGTAATAACAATGAATTCCTAGAAGAGCGAAGCTGTGTCAGTGTAAAGATGGTGGGTTCATCACTCAAGGTGCCCACCCAATTCTTAACACAGGAGCTCTCTTATTATCTATATATATATATATATATATATATATACTAATAATATGCAAAGAGCAAGAGATACAAGTAATCAACAACTAGCAAATAGAACAGATATTCAATCAACAAATAGTCACAACAAGAACAGAAGTAAACAGAGGAGAATGGAACAATCTCACCAAACAAACTCGTAATCTGTAACCTTCACTTTGGGTTACAAGATCAGAGAGCAAACACCAATGAACAAGCCTCCAACGTATATCCAAGCAGCTCAACCAAGGAATCAAGAGTTTAAAGCCAACAATGGTTGACAGTCACTCCAGATCTACACAGATACACAAATAAGATAATAGACCAGATCTAGACAGATCAGATCTACTATAGAACTAATCAACAGGTCAAGATCTATGAAACAGATCAAAACCCTAAGAATATAAAATAGGTCAAGATCTATGGACAGATCAAAACCCTAACCAGAAAAGAAGAAGATTAATAAAAAAATCAGACACAAAAAACAAGATAGACAGCGGAAGACGAACAATACCAGAATCAAGAGCCTATAGGCTCTGATACCATGTCAAAAGTATTAGGATCTCAACAAAATAAACTCAGAAATATAAACACAAGACAAAGAACAAGAGTATAGCGACAAAACGGTGACCAAAGCTCTTATTAAACCAACCCAAAACTTTACCCACCAGAACCCTAGATTCTCAGTAAATCACTGAGAATCAAAGAACAATACAATACACACCTTCTACTGATTGATAAGATCAGTAGACGATGATGAAGAAAATACAAAGAAATCACTATACCTAACAACTAAGATGAACAGACTAGAAACCCTAGAAAGTACAGAGAGAATACAGAGAAAAAGATGAACGAATACAAAATGAATGAATGATAATAAAAATCTAAGCTATATATATGATGATCCAGAATCTTCGAAGATATAACAACTCGGTATAATCTGAACCGTTGATCTCAAGTTGTTATAACAATAATCTCAACTGGGCTCCCAGCTAGTTTAGTCCACCAAGCCCACTACAAACTAAATGGGCTTAACAAAACCTGCAATACATAAACTAGCCCAACAATTATAGGATTTGAATTACACAAAATATAACACTTTTAACAAAAAACATAGTTAAAACCATTGATAATATGAAAGTTGGAGGTATCCCATTCACATGAGATTTTCGGTTTTAGTTGGCTATGGCCTCTCGGTAAGATTTTGGTTAGATAGTTGGCTACACAACATCCCCGTAGCCTTGAAATAACCCTCTCTTTTCGATATGGATAGGAAGAAATTCTCTCTAGTGGTTGAAAGGGTGAGGATCTCTGATGGTCAGTGGGATTTGCTACGCAGCATGTTTAAAGAGCCGTTATTGGAGCTCTATGATGCAGAGCTGATCGATGGATTTATTAAGTTCGGTGTCAGCTTTGAATGGATTTATTAAGTTCGGTGTCAGCTTTGAATAGGCGGTCGGCCACATATCAATGGAGGTGGTTATCCAGGCCTATTTCCGATTTTAGTGCTAAGATGGTTGAAGAGATGCTGCGAAAGGATAGGGATACATGTGACTTATTCGTGATGAAGTAGGTGTTTTGGGTTTCAATTAAATGTAATACTCTTGCTTGGCAAGGGGAACAAGGCTGTTTCCCTGTTAAAACGGAGTTACTCAAAAGAATTATTCAAGTGGGTAACACTCTTTGTCAACTTTGCGAGTGGGGCGATGAATCATCTAATCATGTTCTGTCCGGTTGCGAGATTACCCAACAAGTGCTTATGGAGATAGCGCAGTGGTGCGGCTTGGGTAGTATTTTTGTGTTTAACGTCCGTGATGTTTTGACGCTTTACAAAGGAGTTGGAGGTGGAAAGTGGGGCCGGAAGATAGTTCAAGGGATCTTTATTGTTGCTTGCTGGTGTGTCTGGATCGCAAAAAACGAAAAGCTTTTTAGAAACAAACCGATGATTAGTAGGTCTATAGTGGCTAATATAAAGAGTTTGTCGTTTTTTCTTTTTACAAAATAGGTCGAAGTTTAAAGATGTTGTTTGTGATGAGTGGAGGAAATATCCTTTGTATTTGATGTAATTTTAACCCGACAGTTCTCGCTTTGAAGACCATTCCGAGGGTTTTTTTTGTTGAATGAAAGTAAATTTAAAAAATAAAAAAATAAAAGATGAGTTAATTACGGGGATGGTTACCTTTTGGTATTGTACTTTTGACTAACTTCCGTGATTAACCATGTTGAAACACTGAGTTATATGATTGTCGTGATTTTTACCTTTTCGTGTGATGGATATATATTTTTTTAAGACACGTAGTAAAGGAAATTATGTGAGTTGATTTGATCAACTTTTTGGTGGCATATACTGTAACAGATCGAAGGAGAGTAACGTTAACAAAATCTATGAATAATTAATCATGAGGATAACAAAAGTCATTTTATTGGAATAAAAAATAGCCTTAAAAATCTTTTAATCTGAAGTATCTTTAACATTACCTTTTAATTCATTTATAAATTGAAAATATCTAATTAATTAATTTCACAATTAACGTTTTCTAGCAATGAAATTGATAGGTTTTTTATGGTTTAGATTTTAGATATGAATAGAAGCATCCATTCGGACAATTGGTGTAAATTTAGCCTAATGTAATTGTTCTTCTGATTGTTTTGAAGAGGCGGACAGTTGGTATACCGGACAGACCAACCCTCCACTTTCCCCTTCATTACATAAAATCCGTTTTGTGGTCTGTTTGATTTGGGCGGATGGTTCATCCACAAAGCATTGTAGATGCTCTAACAAGAACTACTTATAATAGTTTTTTTTTACAATTAGTACAAACAAATATTAAAACTTGGAAAATGATCATATTATTATTATTGTTATATTACAAAATGGTCATTCATATACTTGCGGAATGAGATTTAAGTAACAGTCATATATATGGGCTTATGGCGTTAATTTATTGATATACATACATTCATAATAGTGTTATTGGTATATAAAAATTTGTAAATCAATGTTAACTTTACTAATGGCAACCAACGTTATTATTAATTAATTAATAAAAAAGTAGAATATTATGTATTTTGAAATATGTTAATCGACAAGTATGGAATCGAGTTATTGCAAACCGCCACAATACTTACGGTGAATGGAGCAAGCTTACTCTCTTGGAAGGATGAATTTGACGATTTCACAAGAATGTGCCACATAGGAGTCTACGTGTTGTTCAAAACCTTAGCCAATTTGCCAAATGATTAACTTTAATAATTAACTATATTAATGCTCCTGTGAATAAACAAGGGGACGGGGCGCTACCAGAATTAGACACGGATACACCATTACCAGCACGGTAATACTGCCGCCACCTGTGCTGGTAGGGTTCCCGTGAACCGTTTTCTGGTTCTTGTTACCGTGCTGGTACAAAGAAACGGTCCTTTTCTTGACCAATACAAATATGCCACGTTTTTCTTTCACCTTTAACCGTGATTTTCTGACCGTATTTTATTTTTTGACCGTTTACATTTTGAACTTTTTTTATCTTTTACCCCTAATCAAACAACATTAAACAATAACACTAAACATTAAACAACATTTAACAATAAACATAAACAACATTAAACATTAATTATTAAATAAATATCACAATCTTCGCCATGGCGCAAAATGGGTGAAGTTACTCATTTGTTGGTGGTGGTAGTCGTCGCGCGTGACTTAGATTGCAATGTCTTCTTGAAGATTAGGGTGCCTCTCCATCGTGGCTTCATAGAGGACGTTCCAGTGGAGATACCTGGACCAGAGAAGAATCCTCCTATTAACGAGCGAATCCTTGGTGCGGTCATTTGTGCCGGTTAAATCATTAAATATCGCTAACACCCGGTTCCAAAACGAAGTTGGGGTATCGACTTCATGAACCCATGTGTCTCTCACTATCAAGTATGCTCTCGTTAACGCGATCTCCTCATTTGCATTCCACGGGTTCAATTTAACGATACGATTAAAGTATAACCGGCTTTAGTGTGATTTTGGTATTGAAGTTTTATTATGTGGTTTTTATAGAACAAACCTTAACGGTACAAATTCTCGAAGGTTGCAACGGTTTAAATGTTTAGTAACGGTAACAAAATTAATTACCGTCTGCAAATTACAACGGTTACTTTTTTTTTTAAATTTTAATCAAATATAAAATGAAAGAATCAGTGGAGTGCTGCCTACAAAAAAGTGTTTCAGTGAAGTGATGTGGCAGTGCATAATTGGTTAAAATCATTTAAGTGAAAAAAGTTTTCTATAGGCGCCCCTTGAGGCCTAACAATTCTTTAGGGGTAAACTTGTTAAAAAAATATGGTACAAATATTTTTTTAAATTTAAAAGAAAGGAATACACATGTTATTCAAATATCGCTAAATTTTTTTTTATACACCACATTCTTTGGTTTAGTTTTGACATTCTCATCACTATCTAGTGTAAGTACTTTTACCCCTGCCCTGCTCATAACTCTTGATAATGCGACATAAAATCCAACCTTCGATGTGATAATACATGGTCTCTTAAATACAAACCAACCTTCGATAGAGACTGTCCTTGCCTTTTATTGATGGTCATTGCGAAACATACGGATAATGGGAATTGACGCGTTTGAAACTTTACTGGAATCTTGTTATCAGTTGGTATCAGCGTCATTCTAGGAATAAGAGTTTTGGTACAAATGTTTCCACCTGATATGATTTCGGCTTCAATAACACGCTTCGCAAGTTTATAGTAATTCTTAATCTTGTGCCGTTGCACAAGCTATTCTGTTGATCAATGTTTCTCAACAACATCACAGGTACACCCACCTTTAGTGCTAATCGATGATTAGGCAATCCAGATATTTTTAAATAAAAGAAGTTGAACATATGACAATGTTTTATCGTTTGAGATATTAGATAACGGTGTTCGTTCCTCATAACCTTAAAAATAAAATAAGCTATTAGTTAGAAGGAATAACAGAAATAGTAGATACAGAAAGACATTGTAAATAAAACCAAACAATTACCATTTGAAATATTAGATAATGTTTTTCGTCCCATTTCACCTAAAAGAAGGCAGATTCTACATAAGATAAAATGTTAGACAACCATGTTTATATATGTGGCAAACAAAATAAAATAATTGTATCGCAATTGAAGTTTGTTATAATAACATTGTTAGTGTAATTAGTTGTCATAAAAATGAAAATTTATGTTTTGTGAATGTATTGTTACAGCGTAAATAAAGATGATTTTAAATAGTAACAATGATCAAATAGTAACACAACAATCTTTTTACTACAATAAAATTAAATTTGAATTTGAATTATATTAGTTCATATATATTTTTGAATGATGTGGAGTAAGAGCGGTTATATTTGTAATTGTCAAAACAAAAAGTAGGTAAGAAGTTGCTTGAAAATAGAAAATTAGTGAAATGACTGTGAAATCAATGGACTATTTCTATTGATATCGGGCACTGAAATTGCTTTAAAAACTATCTAAATTCCCTTTAAAATATATGACAAACGAATACATCATACTAGGAGTTTACAAATGTCTAATGGCTTATTTAAATTGTATAGTTCCAAATATATCCAAGTCCACCATTTCTGACCAATCTTGTTGGAGCTATATTATTATTATTATTATTACGCGTTTACTTCTTTTATTATTGTTGTTTTCAATATTTTAGGCATGCTCAAAATTAATATAAAAGATAATGAAATTCTAGGGTACAAGAGTAACAGAAATTAAAATGGCTAAAAAAGGAGCCCAAGGCGTCGCAGAGAAAAAGTAGAAGAGGGCCCAGGAGTGTGATAGATTCTAGTGCTGCAGGTTATGTTTGTGTATTGCTTTCAATTGAAGAGTTGACACAACTTCTATAGGGACTTTGAATCTTATTAACTGTGAAAATAAAAGGAAAATTAGTATATGTAATTTCTTACTATTATTAACCAAAATTCAAAATTTTAAATTTTGTTAGATTCGAATTTAAATATTTTGAATTTTAGTTTGAAATTCAAAATTCGATATTTAATTGATTACCAATAGGCTTGTGTTAAATATACCAAGTAGAAGGATTAATATACCAATTTAGTCAAACTTTAATGATAGGTAGGCATTTAATGATAGATAAACATTTAATGATAGATAGACATTTACATTATTATACTATTATTTATTTTTGTATTACTATCTACTATCACTTTTTTTATTTATAATTTTATATTTTGTTGTACTATTATTAATATAAGTAGTTTTATATTTACTGTGTAAAATAATATATTTAGAGTAAATTCCTTTTTAAGTCCCTGAGTTTTCTTGATTTTAACTACTTGAGTCCAACATTTTCATTTTTAACATTGTGAGTGCCTAAGTTTTAATTTTGTAACCCTTTGAGTCCAATTTTCTAACGACGTTAATCAAGCCAGTTAAGTATAGGGGTATTTCAGTCATTCAACACCTAGGTACAACTTTATAATGCATAATGTATTAGGAACAAGTCTTTAATGCATGAAGTTTTTAATAATATATAAATAAGTATATATATACACACACATAAAACTTTCTCTCTCCCTCACACACACAAACACACCTGCACCTCCACCATTGCCTCACCACCACAATCCACCCCCACCGCACCTCCACCTCCGAACCACCCTCACCACCACTACAAACCTCACACCTCACCTGAAAACCCCTCATCGTCTTCCCTGAACCCACACAACCCTTCCACCTGTTGAATAAAACAACACACACACACATAATACTTAGAAGATAGAGAGAGTGGAGCTGCTCATCGTCTGTTGAATAAAACCTCACCTGAAAACCCCTCATCGTCTTCCCTGACACCCTCTTCATATTCATCTCCAACATATAAAGATTCCACTCCATATACAATCCAATCCACTTCAATCCTCGCATATACCCTTCATAATAATCCAACCCCAGTATTCAACTTTGTATCTTTAGTCCTCTTGCTAACTAATTTGGGCATTTTATAAAAGAAAATTGCAACTTTTCTGTTCTTTGTATAAAAGATTGCAACTTTTTTGTTATCTTGAACAAATATTCAGTTTTAGGATCTGGGTTTTTCTTTAATTTAATAATCTTGATGATTATTTAAAAATAAGGGTTGTGTTCTTCTTTATCCCTTTACACAGATGTCAACAAACAGATCACCATCATCCTACTGGTGTTACAGATGCCGTCAATTCACCGCAGTCCCATCTCACCAACAAAATTCCTCTTTATTTTGCCCCGATTGCAACGGTGGATTCGTGGAAGATATTGATGGTGGTGGGTTACTGGTGCGTTAGGGTTCCGATCTGTTTAGAGATGGTGATGGCGGCGGTGAACAGATTTGGGGGTTATTTGACACAGATTCGTACAGACCTGGTCACGTTATCCGGTGAACAGATTCGTACAGATCTGTTTGGGCTGGTGGTTCGGGTTGTGTTGGTGGTGGTTCGGGCTGGTGGTTCGGGTCTGCAGTGGTGGTTTGGGTTGTTGGTGTTATGGTTCAGGTTAGGGTGATGTCAAGTGATGGTTGTGTTGATAGTGGTTCAACCATCGGTGGAGATTGATGGTGGTGGTGGTGGTTGCTGAAAATGTATGATGGTGGTGGTGGATTTGGTACTTAGAGAGAGAAAGAGAGAGAGAGAGGTGAGAGAGAGAAATGTGAGTGCAGATGTATGTATATATTATAATATAATAAAGTATAATATTTAATAATTATTTATTTTTAATGATAGGGGTATTTTGGTCATTTCATAAATATTAACAGAAAAAATCTAACAGTGTTAGAAAATTGGACTCAAAGGGTTACAAAATTAAAACTTAGGCACTCACAATGTTAAAAATGAAAATGTTGGTCTCAAGTAGTTAAAATTAAGAAAACTCAGGGACTCAAAAAGGAATTTACTCATATATTTATCTAAATATATATTTTTTTCTTTTTACGAAATTAAAAAAAACAAAAGTGCTAAAAGTTCTTAGTGACAAAACGAAATTAAAACAAAAGTGACGAAATTAACAAATAACATATTTAAACAAAACAAAACAAATCACTATCTTAACTATTGAAAGTTATATTAGTTTTACTTATAAACAAAACAAAACGAACCAGTAATCAGATTAGTTATGTTTTTGGGTTACTATTAATCGGACTCGATAAATATTTTTCCGAGTAACGTAACGTCGTAACGTATAATTTCATTTAGTAGTAAGTTAGTAACGTTTATTAAATTTTAGTAGCAACGTAAATTTCATTTTAGTAGTAACGTTTTCAAAAAATCGTAAAAAAAACGAAAAATGTCCACTATGCGTGCGGAGTTGAGTAGCAGCGGGTGTGGTCCTTAGTTATGAGCTAGGTCCGCCCCTGCACACATATTTTCCCAAAAAGCCATATAGAGCCCATCCTAATACTTTATAATATTTGCAAAACACCCGGTCAACGGGCTATTTTGGCCATTTTCCCTTATTTTAATCCCATAAAGCCCCATGGAGTACCCCCCCCCCCCCCCAACTACACATGACCTTATACATGGAAATTTTAAAACTTTAGATAATGCTAAGAATAATAGCAAAAACTCAACATGCTAGAATTAACGAGTGAATTAGATTTTCCTCCATGGACACAGAGAAAAAACATTAAGTTTTTACCGTTTCATCTGTCGATTATGACTTATGTACCAATTTGTTTCCAAAATAAATCATGACTGAGAGATAGATAAGATAAAAAATCAGAAGTTCTAGATTGCAAGCAATTGCTAAACCCAGGGACATAAAATTTAATTAAAACAAAAAAAAATATAATTGTCATCTAAAAGTGCATGCCTTATTTAATAAATTAAGTGTTCAAAAAAATCATTAAATTGATTGAAAAAATGAGCATGGGAAATTGCCAATAGCATTTAATATAAGTCATAAGGTTTGACCATTTTGGTATGTTTAACAACACCCTTACCAATATAAGCTAAACTAGTATTAAAATAATAGAGCAATTAATATTATCAATTAATGTATTAATTGGAGAGTTTACAATACTTATGTAGAGACTTTGAATCATATTAAATGTGTAATTAAAAAAAATTAGTATGTGTAATTTTTTACCATTATCAACCAAAACTCAAAATTTGAAATTTTGTATAATTCAAATTTAAATATTTCGAATTTAATTTGAATTTTGAAATTCAAAATTTAACTTATTACCTATATAAGTTACACTAAAATATAGATATAGATATATAAGCAATTATATTTTTATTATTTTTTATATGTAAAGGGGTGATTTTTTTCAGTTTCACCCTTATACTATGTATAATATATGTTGTTAAATAAGACATCCCAGTTTCACCCTTATACTATAATATATGTCGTTAAATAAGACATCCCTGTACTTTATTTTCTTTGTTTCTTGAGACAACTTTCATGTAATTTTTTTAATTTTCTAAGAGCATTCACAACCCGGGAACCAAATTTATGTGAGTGTGTCCACCAAATTATATGGGGTGAGTGTAAGTGGTTGTGAGTGGAGGATATAGAGAATATTTGGTGGAAACACTTTTACCCCTAAATATGAAAAGTTATTGTTCACCCCTAAAAATATTTTAATATTTTTGGAAGTGGTTGTTAGTGAGGAGAGAGAAAATATAATGATCAAAGTATGAAAAAGTATTATTATTTTAATTAGGAGAGAGAAGATTTAGAGGTTGAGTAGTGATTTTTAGTGTAATTTGATGGAGGGGATTTGATGAATTGGTTGTGAATGCTCTAATACACATAATTTTTTTACGGAGTCGAACCAAACTGATGCTACCCAAACAACATCGATACTAGTTTCGGTATCCATTTTATAGAGTTTCTTTTGACAACATGTGTCGAAACGATGTCATAGCGCGTAACTTTATATTTAACTTGTGTTTACGTAATTTATTTATTTTGTTTTTCGACCAACAAGAGATATTCAACTTTTTATTTGATGTACGCCATTTTCTTTTTGATGCATATACGAATTTCCCATTATCGAATGCAGGAATCCCACTACTAATCCCCAAAGAAGTGTAGATATGAAGTGAAGAAATGTTATTGGACAGCCAATATGTATTAAGTCAAAAGACATGGGCTCCCTGGGTCTGACACCCAAAGTCCCGAGCCATGTGTTTATTGGTTCGAGCGTTTACCACCCACGCGCACCACCACAGCAACCGACCTGACCACCACGATCGCACCGGCATCCTGCAATCGCCTTTATATTCACGTACCTACAGGCTACAGGCTCGTCTTTTTTTTTTCTTTTTCTTTTTTCAATTTTAAGGCCATACAGGTTCGTTTCAAACAGAAACTATAAAAGATCATCTAACAACCAAGAGGCTTAGTAAGGTTTTCATCCTTAGGATGAGATTTGTACTATGCCCGTACCTATAGCTGTACCAGTACTGAATATGAACGAAAGTGGTACCGATTTATTGGTACGGTACACGTACCACTTTGTTATTTTTATTTATTGACCAATCATACGGGTACCAAAAAGGTTAAACCGGTACGAGTATTAATACTATACAGGTACCAAATACAATTAGTAACATAAATACTACAATACGAGATAAAGCATAATATCAAATTCATTAGTATATAAAAATCGTTACCAGTACCATTTTTACCCATACCGATACCGAAAGTACCCAATACCAAAATCAATAAAACTGGATACTGATACCTATACGAATACGGGTATGAGTATTGATTGATATTTGGGAAAAAAATGTTCATCCTTTGTTCACCCCATGAGGTGGGGAGAGTTATAGTCACATGGTGGACCTTTGGAGTAGATTGAGTGGTGTGTTAGTTTGTTTGTTTGTTCTAGAATGATACAGTAATTTTGAAACAAATAAATCAAAAATTATTTTGATTTTGGTCATAAAATGGGAGAAAAAGATGAGATTATGAAATGAGTGATTTTTTTAAAGATAAATGGAATGGAAAGATTTTGGCTGAATTCTGGTCACCGATCATTGAGGATATATTAAAATGGCACGAAGGCCTTTTTTAAGATATTTGGGAGGGATATTAAAAGTGCTTCATTTTTTTTATATTATAAAAAGAAAACTATTTCAAATTCTTGTTAAAAGCAAAAACCTGTAAAACTGTATCAAGTGAGTTAACTCTACATTAACATATTTGATTCATTCCAACCTTAATCGGGTTTCTACAATTTTACATATAATAAAAATTAACTAGTTCAACTATTTAAGATGAATGAATATATATGGCCACATTTAATATTTGTGTTTGCTCGCTTCTGTTACACACAGACACACAGTTATGGTGGTGGTTTGTGGTAAATGAAATGAACCTTGAAAAAACAAATAAAAAAAATAGACACACAGTTAGACTGTCTGTTGTGGCCCGCGAGCGAGCCAACAAGCCACGTGACTCGCGAACACACGGCCCTCACGCGTTAACGGTCTCGCAAGCTAGCAGACACGATGTGAGCGAGCAGGCTCACCTTGAGCCCCAACAGGGTCAAGTGAGTGAACTCAAGCTTTATCCATTGCCATGTCAGCGTCCAAGTGGCTTGAAATGATAGGATAATATTTGTGTTCACCTTAGCCACCAGCACATTAAGTTTTGTGTTATTTTCTAGAACTCCTTAAATGCATAACTATTGAAGTTTTGAAAATCAGTCAATCACATATAATTGAATGATTTAATGAGCAAAATAAGATTCAACAAGAAGAAGACGACAAAAGAACAAAGAACACAGAAATTAGTGAGTCAAAAGGGACACGAGTTGACTTAAATATCATTGATAAATAATAATTGGTTTGATTGAAGCAAAACGTCGAGCAGTTGGAAGGTAGTTTTCAACAATAATTCCAAACAGTCACCATCAATCACATGGTCACCTCAAATATGGCCGGCTACTTTTTAATCCGATCTAAAACACTCCCATTGCTAATCCTAATTACGTATCATATTCTAAATTAGTCATATCACCTCTCTACTTTAACTTGCAGGGCGCGTTAAACTCGTTTAACTGTTTAAGCATATGAGATGAACGTTACATTAAGACTAGACCTGGCAATTTCAACCCATTTGGTTGAGTTTGGGTTATTTTGGGTTTAAAATTTGACTTTGTGGGTTGAAATGGGTTTAGTATAATTTTCAAGGGGGTTAGGATGGGTAATTTTAATTGTAGGATATAAGTAAGTAGGTCAGGATGGGTAAATTAAAAAAAACAAATGGGTCAGGATGGGTATTTTTAGATAACCATATACAAATTTGAATAAAAACTCACCAAACACCAAAAGCGTTAATGCCTCATAGAAATAAATGTCATTAAAAACAAAAAATTATATCTTTTGCATTTCTTGATAACCCCGGTCGGTTCGAAACCGTTCAGGTCGTTAACGGACGACCAAGTCGAAACAACACGGGTTGTTAACGAGACCGATCTCATCCAAATGGTTCGTGTCGTTAGCGGGCTTGAACGAGTCGAAACAGTCTGAGTTGTTGACCGGCCAGTTCGGGTCGAAATGGTCAGGTCGTTGGCGGGCCCGGTCGGGTCAAAACGGTCCGGGTTGTTACCGAGTCTGGTCGGGTCGAAACCGTCCGGGTCACTACAGGATGGGTCAGGTTGAAACGGTCTGGGTCGTTACCGGGCCCGGACGGATAGAAACGGTCCGGGTCGCTACGGGACGGGTCAAGTTGAAACGGTCTGGGTCGTTACCGGGTCCGTTCGGGTAGAAACGGTCCGGGTCGCCACAGGGCCCGGCCCAGTCGAAACAGTCCGGTTCACTACGGGACGAGACAGGTTGAAACAGTCTAGGTCGTTACCGGGCCCGGTTGGGTAGAAACGGTCTGGGTCGCTACCGGGGCCGGCTGGGTCGAAACAGTCCGGGTCGCTACAGGACGGGTCAGGTTGAAATAGTTTGGGTCGTTACCGGTCCCGATCGGGACAAAACGGTCCGGGTTGCTACCGGGCCCGGTCGGGTAGAACCGGTCCGGGTCGCTACCGGGCCCGGCTGGGTCGAAACAGTCCGGGTGGCTACGGGACGGGTCAGGTTGAAACGGTTTGGGTCGTTACCGGTCCGGGTCGCTACCGGGCCCGGTCCGGTCGAAATGGTCCG
This sequence comes from Ambrosia artemisiifolia, assembly GCA_032199755.1. NCBI lineage: Eukaryota > Viridiplantae > Streptophyta > Magnoliopsida > Asterales > Asteraceae > Ambrosia > Ambrosia artemisiifolia. Next base: position 45,461,942 of record CM063527.1, on the reverse strand, counting down.
GGTTACTACAGGACGAGTCAGGTTGAAACGGTCTGGGTCGTTACCGGGCCCGGTCGGGTAGAAACGGTCCGGGTTGCAACCGGGCCCGGCTGGGTTGAAACAGTCCGGGTCGCTACGGGACGGGTCAGGTTGAAATGGTCTGGGTCGTTATCGGGCCCGGTCGTGTTTAAACGGTCCGGGTCGCTACCGGGCCCGGTCCGGTCGAAATGGTCCGGGTTACTACAGGACGAGTCAGGTTGAAACGGTCTGGGTCGTTACCGAGCCCGATCGGGACAAAACGGTCCGGGTTGCTACCGGGCCCGGTCGGGTAGAACCGGTCCGGGTCGTTACCAGGCCCGGCTGGAACGTAACAGTCCGGGTCGCTACAGGACGGGTCAGGTTGAAATGGTTTGGGTCGTTTCCGGGCCCGGTCTGGTCGAAATAGGCCGTGTCGCTACCTGGCCCGGCTGGGTCGTGTAACACCCTAAATCTGTTTACAGAAAACTCGCAGCGGAAAAATACCAACCGAAAAATTCATTTATAAAACAATCATAATTGTTTAGAAAACCGGTTCTACTAAGGAATTTGGTGTTACATCTTAAGTTATTTCTTAATACATTCAACAGGACTCGACTCTATTGGTTAGGTATCCGTGACCACGTACAATCCGCCTCCTCGCTCGATCTCCATCCTTCCCTTGAAGAAGTTAGGTAACCCAGACAACCTGCATCCACCACATAACCAATACGTTAGTTCAATGAGTGACCTCATGTAATCTACTCATAACACGAAGTAGCATCCCACAATCCTCTGTGATCCTGTCTGTAATCCTTCTCTCAAGTTCGGGTGGGTTACCCCGATTCGAACCTCCATGTCTCTTACAATCGTATTTACATACCTGCATCTCATATCATTCTCATAACAAAGGTTATTAACCTCGCAATACATATATATGTATATCCAAGGATATAAACCCCTACATGCAAATTCTACGATACATACAAGTATAAACTCCCACATGTATTACTACAATACATACAATACATACGAGCCTAAAACTCCCACATGTGTTACTACAATACATACAATACGTGCAAGTATAACTCCCACATGTATTGCTACAAAACATACAATACATACAAGTATAGCTCCCACGTTTAATACTACAATTCATACAAGCATACACCTCCACCTACAATACCATAATACATACTAGCATAAACTCCTACATATGATACCACAATACACACAAGTGTAAACTCCATATGTATTACTACAATTCATACAAGCATAAACTTCCACATGTAATACTACTATGCGTACAAGCATACAATTCATTTGCATAATTCTACAATACATATGAGTATGCAACTTCCACCTACAATACCACCATACATACAAGTATACTACTTCTACCTATATAATGCTATCATACATACAAGTAACTCTCTTCCTCTAACCTGAGCATGAGAACTTATATGTACATCTCATCTACAATACTACATAATCATGGTAATCTACTTACCGTATTTAATGCCATCGGATAATGCATCGATTAAACTACACGCACTTGTACCATTCCGTACTACGATCATGTTTACAAAACCACACTACTATTACTTGCTACACCCTTACAAGGCCCCACACGAGGTCCAACGATGCTAATTGGTGCGTTAAACGCAATTACGGGTCGCGCACCTAAGCGAAACATCATCAAATAATAGAAAAATAACATTGCAGCGACCACCGTACCCCTACTGTATGGCCGTAGGGGTACGGTCTGGACTTCAAGGTCTACGGCCATTCAGGCCTGCCCTACGGTGGGAATTTGTGTCCCTGGGCCACCGTAGGGGTACTCCCAGGCCGTAGGCCTACTGTGGACCTGGTGAAAATCTTGAACTTTTTCTTCCTTCTTTCCACCTCGACTCGATCCGTTCCAACCCGTTCCAAAGCCACGTTTATACCATTATAAACTCCTATTCAAGCCTTATCCTTGTTATTTAGGTACCAACATCTCACGGTCCTCGTACTACTATCAAACACATAAACATGTTAAGATTTATTATCCGAAGTGGAATAAGAACCACTTACCTTGTGTACTCCAAGTTCTTGCTTGTTTATTGTCCCGCCTTGACCCATTAGCTCCCTATGCTTGAGTCCATTTTTCCTATCCTTTCATATCACCATATTCACATCCTTGTTAGTACACATGATCATATCATACTAACAATCATTCTCCATCAAATAACACATTGACTTTCATTAGTCAACTTCTACTATATCTACAACATACATACACAACCACATTGGTTCTCTCATCATGTAATACCACTCATTATCATATATATCTATCTCATGGTTTTAACATGTATGCGTCACATAGTGCTTCTAATCGCACAATTAAGTTTAGGGATCTAACCATGCTATTCTACACTATTGACTTGACGGAAAGTCCACTTTCTACTATTCAAACTTTCTTCTTACAAACATATGTCTATATTAACATACTAGGTCATATGAATGTTACCATAAACATCACATTCATGTCTCACTAACATACAAGATCATTCACCATACCAATTGTCCATCACATGGTGTGCATCATACTATTCAAGCATCATGTACACTCTAATGCATACTTCTTATGAAATCATACAATCAACTAGATTTCACACATGAACACTCTCTAAGATACAATCTTCATGTTAACCTACTCTCAAGTATATCTACTATCAAGTATATCTACTATCACTTTACTTCACATTTGTCAAGACTTGCCTACAAATCCACACATTATGCTAGTCTAGACATTTCATCAAACACTTGGTGTGCATACAACATTCTAAGCTCAATGTACAAGCTCCTAATACACACATTCCACCAAATGAGTAATCACCTTCAATCACAACCAAGACTTCCCACATGCATATCATCAACTACACATTATTCCTACTATTACATGGATTTACCCATACTAGAGCAATATCAAGCTCAAATGAAAAACCCAATATCATCATCTATGCAATTAAGCAACTTCTAGTGATTAGCTAATCTCTAAACCATTAGAGATGATCAATATCACTTACAATCAAACAATAATACGAATTTAACATGTTTTGCTCAAAACCCACATGTAGGGTTCGAACCCTACACGAATTTTACATCAATTTCTACCAAACAAAAGGTACCTTCGGGTTCCATTGGCCTTAAAGGGTCGATTTCCGGCTCATGCACCAATTTCCCCTTTGAATCCTTGCTAGATTGAGTTGGTTGTTGAACTAGGGTTGAAACCCCTTTTTTCTTCTTCCTGATAATCGACCAAAACACACACAAGTGTGTGTGTTTTTGGTGTTATCCCTCATTTTATCTATTCTTATATGGACTTTGGGTAATTGACAATATCCACCCTCAAACTTATAACCTCTTGACTAAATCTTGTTATAAAAATCCCGCCTCTCAACGTATTTAAATGAAGCGGGTTTTTGGGGCGTTACAGGTCGAAACGGTCCGGGTCGGTACCGGGCCCTGCCGGTTCGAAATGGTCCGGGTCGCTAACGGACACGGTCGTCGACGAGCCAGATCGGGCCGAAACGGTCTGGATCGCAAACGGGCCTGGCCTGGTCGAAGCGATTTCGGTCACTAACGTGCCTGACCGAGTCGAAACGGTCCTAGTCGCTAACGGATACGGTCAGGTCGAAACGGTTTGGGTCGCTAACGGGTCCGGTCGGGCGAAATAGTCTGGGTCATTAACGACCACGGTCCAGATCGATAACGGGTCAGTCGAGTCGAAACAGTCCGGGTTGTTAACTGGCCCGCTTCGAAATGAAATATTTCGCATCCCTTAAGATTTTATTTTTGTTTTTTATTTTAATTTTTTTTTTACTTTTTAAATTTTTAATTTTTTATTGTTATTTTAATCTATTTTGATGTAAGTTTATCTTAATCCAAACCATCCAGGCCCAAACCCATCCAGACCCAACCCATCCTAACCTATTTTTTTAATTTACCCATCCTAACCCATACCCATCCTAACCCAAACCCATCCTAACCCAACACCAAAACCAACCCAACCCACCCATTTTGCCACCTCTAATTAAGACTATTATTAGTTCTATTTCATATATATACACACAAGTCTCACGAAGTTACATTAAGACTGCCACACAAGTATAACCCTTGAGGCCCAAATAATATGGTGCTAAATTGCTAATCCGTTGGATTGGGTAAACAATAAATCACAGTTTGCGTTGTTTGATCATGTAGCCGTTTTAAGTAGTGGTGGATCTTAAATGAAAAACCTGGGAGGGCCGGGCTCAATCTGGTAGAGCCGGACTCAATACATATAAAAATTATTGGAAATTTTCAGTAAAATTTACACTACGAAATGAAAAAACTGGGTGGGCCGAGGCCTGGTCTGGCCCTAGTGAAGAACCGCCAATGGTTTTAAGCTAAGACAGAAACTAGTGAAAGCTGGACCGCAAACCTGAGACATATGCTTGAAAGGAGTTAGATGCTTAAGGTATAGGAATGAAAATTGGTAAAGGAGAATTCTATAAATACATGAGCTTATATATAACTTGAAAATGTTTATCGAAATGATGCTTGCTAAAGAATATGAAAACTCGAATAGCTCGAAAATGTTGATGATCATAACTACGTTCTGTAAATCACGTTTAAATTTCAAATCGACTAAGGCGATTGTCATGGGATCTATTATTGTAATCGAACTCAAACATTAAGAAAGTTAATTCAATTAATCGCTCGTTTGGTCGATTTGGTGTAACTTTGTAATTATGTGAGTGTTGTTCCTGTGCCGGCCCGTTTCATGGTCTTGGCCTTTGTTTTTAATGAAATTTACCTTTAAAAAAACTAAAAACTCAACTTGCTTATAAATTACTACCCTATTAATATCTAACCAAAGTCATCCGGATTCTAAGTTCAATTCAGTGACACAATTTTCAAGACAGTAGTTCAAGAAAGATGAGATGTGATAACATGCCATTAAAGGTTAGACTACTAGGTGAGCAGACACCAAAAATGTAATGTTTCAGTCAGTGGCGAAGCTTGACCCGAAGGTTCGGGGGGTCGGAAGTCACCGGGGGTCGGAAGTCACTAGTTTCGGGGGGTCGAAAACCTGTTTCGGGCGATCGAAACCCTATATTTCCAAAATTTTCTATACGAATACTATATAATCGGAACTTCTGCGCGAAAAATCGGGGGGTCGGCCACCCCTCCCCGCCCCAACTAAGCTGCGCCAATGGTTTCAGTGCTACGTAGGATGCCACCTCTACAATGTGATGTCTCTAGCATTTTAAGACATGGATGGGATGTGCAGACACCAACATTCCATGTCTCAAGCATTTTATATTTTTTTTATTTTCTAATATTAATTGTAATTACTTTTATAAAAGAAATAAATAAATAAAATAATGTTCAAATAAATACTATAATAAAAAAATTTGTATTAATTGGATTTGTTTTCTAATATTTTTTTTATTTCTAATATTAATTGGAGTTGCTAAAATTTGTTTTTTTTTAAAAAAAAATTGGACTTCTAGGGGGTGGTAACAAAACTTTAAACTAGGGGGATTTGTTATGTAATTTACTTTTTTCTAAAAAGGGTGAATTTAAAACTTTAATATTAAAATAAAAAGTTTTATCTTCCTTCTACACTTCATCTTCTCAAAATATACAGAACCTCCATTGAAGGCTTGGAGGTCCATCGCTTATCAGGTATGTCTTTATTTTTCTAATTATTATGTTGATAAATGCCCAAACGTTCAAAATAAAAAAAAAAATCATTGATTGGTCCGTCCCATATGTTCCAAGGGAGACGGGGGACGGGGGTGGTGTATGGAGTTGGGACGGGGCAAAAAAAAGGAGGACGGGGGTGGGCGGGCGTCTGTGTACCGATCAGCCTTGTTATCGCTAGATTCAAAAGATATTAGGTGGTGATCACATGAATGTAAAATGGTGTAGTGTAATTTTGTATATATGTTCTTCCTTTTACATGTGGTCCATGAGATTAGGTGTTAATCTTTCATTAATGATGGTAGTTTGATGTGAATGGAGGAAAGAGAAGAGAGGTTTTATATTGAAAGCATTATATATTGGTTGGTAGCATACACAAAAGATAAATAATACATTTTAAATGCAACATTTTTAATTTATTTTATCTAAAAATAAACCAGGCTTGATTTTATAACCTTAGTTACAAACAAATTTAGCCAATGATGTCCGATTTAGCTAGTCAGAGGTGTAAGGGATTACACGCTTGGGTGGTTCACGCCCGGGGGTTCTCAGGTTCGATTCCCTCTGTCACCGAAAAATATACCCATTAGTGTTGAAAGGAACGGACGTGTAGGAGGGATTCAACCCGGAGCTGGGGGGCTCTATAGCCAAGAAGTTTATTACTAATCCACACGTTTCACAAAAGTTATAAACAAATTTCATCAGATATACATGTGCTTAAATACAATAAAATCGTCAATTATTTACCTAAAAACTATGAGTAAATTACAAGGGTCGTCATGTCTTAGTAAAAATTTAAGGTCATGTAAATTGGAAAAATGAAAGGAAACAAGAAATTAAAAGAAAAATAAAAACAAACCCAAAACAACCGCACCCCACTTTTTTTTTCACAAGTCACCGCACACCCACACTTTTTTTATCACCCACATTTTTCTGGCCCCACCTCTCCATGAACCAAACTCACAACCTGAGGCTACTGGGTAAGCAGACACCAAAAAACCCATGTCTCAGTGTCACGTAGGCTGCCACATCACCAAAGTGGTGTCTCACCATTCTTGAGACATGGGTGGGGTGCGCAGACATGAAAAACCCATTTCTCAAGAAAATCTCCTATTGGTCTATTACCCAACATTTTTTTTTTTTAAAAAAAGGAAAATCCTGATTGGTGCGTCCGGTACGTCCTTGGAGAGACGGGGGGGACGGGGGTGGTAGGGGACGGGGCAACCGGGGGGGTGTTTGGGTTTGGGACGGGGCAAAATGAAGGAGACGGGGGTGGGGGGCGTCCGTTCACCGGATAGCCTGACCGCCTTACTCCTCCAAGGGTCATGAACGTAGTGTCTTGGTTTTGAGTGTAGTTCACATGCGATGGTGCTAGAAAAACATGGCGTGAAAATTTTGCATAGCACAAAAACGATCCATGTGATTTAAAAAAAAAATAATTAACTTTTATAAAAGTATAAAATTAATTATCCAGTTTCTACTTTTTACTCGATTAGACTATGTGGTGTGGTTTAGGCAAGGCTTGAGAAGTCTTGCTGCCACGTTAGCAAAAAGTGGGTCATGCTTTGTTTTAGACATCTTGAGGACTACCCATGGGTATGGGGTAGTCCTTCTTGGGTAGTCCTCCCCTCCTATTGGCCACAATTTATTTTTTATTTTCTAATTTATAACTAAGTAAATAATTAAAATATAAGTTAAATCTAAATTATAAATAATTTTTCTTTTTTTTACCCTATGATATTTACTGAAGCAGTTTTTTTTAATATTTATTTTCAGTGTTGTATATATTATCACTCAAAACAGTTTCAATAATTAAATTAAACAATTTCAAGGTTCTATATAATTACCATTCAAAAAAAATATATATAGGGTAACATAAAATATTCAAGTACTAAAAATAATATATAATTACCTTTTCAACCTCCATCTTCAACCTCCAACCAACCTTCAGATTTGTAAGTAAACTCGTGACTTTTTTATAATGGGAAGGAAAACAAGGGGGATGGGAGAGGGATCCCACACAAAGCAAACAACCAATCACAATGGCCCGTCCAAGTCGTCTGAAAACAACCGTTTTGACCGGGTGTGGGTCGGTCGGGGCGGTGTTGGCCGGTCCAAGCCGGGGTTGACTGGCCGTTGCCGGCCCCCACACCGTTTAGTCTTATGGTTTATACTTTTTTGGTATTTAGACTATGTGATGTGATTTAGGCAAGGCTAGGAAAGCCTTGCGCCGCATCAGCAAAAGGTGGCCCATGCTTTGTTTTAGACATCTTGATGACTACCCAAGGATGTGGGGTAGTACTCATTGGATAGTCCTCTACTCCTATTGGTCCACCATTTTATTTATTTAATTCTAAATTATAAATAGTATATAATTAAAATATAAAATTAAATCTAAATTATAAACAAGGGGGATGGGCTAACTAAAAATATTAATAGTCATTTGTACTTTACTTAAAACTTTTGGGGGTAACTAAAAATTTGCAATAAACTCTCTTCTCTTCTCTTCGTCTCCAACCTTCAAACTCGTAAATCTTGTGTCTTTTTTTTCTTTTTTTTAATGGAAGGGAAAACAAGGGGGATTGAAGACGGGTCTCACACAAAACAAACAACCAATCACAATGGCCCGTCCCACTCGTTTGATTCTAGCCGGTTTGGTCAGGTGTGGGTCGGCCAGGGCGGTGTTGGCCAGCCCAAGATGGGTTCGCCGGTCCATCACCGGCTGTTGGACATATGGTATGTCCGATAGTAATTAAAGTCGAAGTCTATGTAACCCGACTCGGTACGATCCGAAGAGTTACACGTTGGTACACGAATCAGATAAGTTTACATTTAGGTGGTTTATTATTTGTGAAATAATAAATTGTTTGAACTGGAGGGACTTAATAGTAAAAGAGTTTATTATTAAAGGAGAATCCTAATTGATTACTAAAAGGGGTTATGTGTAAGTTTTAGGGAATCCTAATTGATTACTATAAGGGATTAGGGATCAAACCCTAATCACAAGTTTTATAAAATAAAAAACACACATACTCCCACTCCTCTCCTTGATCGCCGCCACCACCCATCGGTCGGCCCCTCCTCCGCCGCAAACAACCACCGCCGCTCACCCCTTCCTCTTGGTTGGTTCGTGCTCGGTTTGTGAAGCTTCCTACTAGCGAGGATTCGTTGTAACCCGCGTGTTACAATTCCGGTGTAGTCGTCAAAGGTTGATTACTAAACCCCCTATGGTTGTGATTATTATTTATTTGTTTATACGCATTTAACCGAGATCCTGATTGGGAATATTTTGTTAATTGGATTAATAAAATCTATTATTATTTACTATATATGAATCGCAAATATATATATATATATATATATATATGTATAAATATATTTCGGTTAAAATAAAATAATAATAATAACCGCTTCCGCTTCGTATACGATACCATGATTCCCAACAGTGGTAACAGAGCCACGGTTACGCGCGTATAGATGGTAAAAGTTATAATTTTGATCTATGTTTTATTTGTCAAAATTTATTTATTTATTTTGACAAAAGATCAAAAGCTTTTAGTTGTTCATGTTTGTGATGTGAATCGAGCCCTAGGTTTTTTACCCTTGTCATGGTTGTGTTTGTGATTGGTTTTATTTTATCTTTATCTTTTATTGATTTGTATTTTTTATTACGGATATTGGATCCGGTGTAATAGATAGGGTTAGAATAGATTTGTTTTATTTTGTATTTCAAATTTATTTGTAATCCTACAAGTACAAGATCAAGATGAAGATAAAAAGACGAACAGGTTCCATGAAGATAGAGATCTCGGGTCAAGTGGGAGTTATCAAATAGTTTTGAAACCCTTTTAGACTAGTTCGTTTCGTTTCTGGCTAAAACGAAACGGGCGACCTGTTAGGGGCTCGATTCGGTTATTTTATTTTATGTTTTGTGGTTGTGTTTTATTTATTGTAAATAATCGAGATAACCCAAAATAAATAAAATTTTTCACAATCATGACAACGGTTTTGTTAAAACAAGTTTTATAAAAACCGAAAAGCATATTTAATAAAAGGAGTTTTATTAATATTAAAACAAGTCCATTCGCGATAATACGACCAATGTAGTTTAAATAGGGTATTTAAAACTATACCGTGTCGAGTGTTGAAAGGAGTTTCAATTATCACGAATAATATAAAATTGGATTTTATAAACTATTGTGTGACTCACATCATGCTAACGAGTCATTCAATATATTTATGGTAAATATTAAAATTAAATCCCAATTTTAAATTGATGTTTCATGCCATCCTTAACATGTTAACACTTCTTCTAAATCTAACCCAGAAGTTAGTGCCGAACCCTGCTCTGGGGGTTGATCATGTAAGAAGGTAATCACCGCGTTTCCTGTGTAACATAGGCCGGTATTACAGCTAACAGTAAAGGACCAAACATCGCTTGTTTTACAAGTGGGCATAGTTGGGGTTAAACATACATCGCTCCTAGCGATAACCCCAAAATGGAGAGTTGTGTAGTGGACACAATTAACAATCGTTGTTTACCTACCTAATCATACGAGTGAACAGTGCTTAGCCAGTTCACTATGTATTGATAAATCGGGGTCTCATCCTATTTAATTTTGTTTTGGGTCATAATACAATTAGGATATTTAAAACATGAAATACTAATAAATTAATTTTGAACTTTGTAGATGTCAAACGAAAACAGTTCCGCCTCCCAATTTTTCTCAAGTCCATCTTAGAGAAGGACAAACTGAACCACTCCAACTTCATGGACTGGCACCGCAACTTGAAAATCGTTCTCAAGGCGGAGAACAAACTGTATGTTCTTGAAACGCCAATCCCTGATGAACCCATCAACCAACAAACTAATGCTTACAGAAACTATGCTAAGCACTTCGATGACTCTATGAAAGTCTCGTGTTTGATGTTGGCGTCCATGATCCCTGAACTTCAAAGGACCATGGATGACAAGATGGCATATGAGATGAATCAGCACCTGGTGGAAATGTTCCAACAGAAGGCTCGTCATGAGAGGTTTGATGTAATGCGATTACTCATAACCACTCGTATGCAAGAGGGTACATCAGTTAGCGCTCATGTGCTAAAGATGAAGGCTTATGTTGATCACTTAGCTCGTCTGGAATCTCCCTTGAGTGATGAGCTGGCTGGGGATATTATCCTCAACTCATTGCCCAAGTCATATGATCAGTTCACTATGAACTACAATATGAATGGTATGGAGAAGACACTTACAGAGTTGCATCAGATGCTCAAAACTGCTGAGGTAAACATACCTGGCAAAACTGCACCAGTGCTAATGATCAGGGAGGGACAAGTTAAGAAACCTAACACCAAGAAGAAAGGCAATCAGGGCAAAGGGAAGGGAAAGGGCAAAGCTGTTGCCAACAAGAAACCTCTGAAAGATGCCAAATGTTTTCATTGTGATGAAACTGGGCACTGGATGAGGAACTGTGCTAAGTATTTAGCTGAACTGAAGCAAGCCAAAGCTTCTGGAGGAGAGTCCTCAGGTATATATGTTATTGAAATCTTTGCTTTTTCTAGCAAAACATGGGTGTTTGACACAGGATGTGGTTTCCACATTTGTAATGTTTTGCAGGGACTAAGAAAGGTTAGAAAGCTGAAACAGGGCGACTTGGAGGTCCATGTTGGCAATGGACAAAGAGTTGTTGTGAAGGCAATAGGAGAATATGTTCTTTTACTTCCTTCTGGTTTAGAACTTGTTTTGAACAATGTTTATTATATTCCTAGTGTGACTAGAAATATTGTTTCATTTTATGCTTTGCGTGGACAAGGTTTTAATTATCGTTTTAATGGTGAATTTATTTCTGCTTATTTTAACGATGTATTTTACTTTGATGCAAAACCCAACAATGGGATCTATGAGATAGAAATCCAAAACGATAACATATTATGCAATATCTCCCATAAACGTAATAAGTTGGACTTTAATGATACGTATATGTGGCATTGTAGACTTGGTCACATAAGTGAGAATCGTGTTAAACAACTCAAAACCACAGGAATCTTAGATTCCAAGGGTTCTGAGTCGTTTGGAAAATGCGAATCATGCTTGAGTGGGAAGTTAACAAAAGCACCTTTTTCAAATGTTGGAGAAAGAGCTAATGATCTGTTAGGACTTGTACATACAGATGTATGTGGTCCATTCAGAACAATGTCAAGACATGGAGAAAGATACTTTGTTACATTTACTGATGATTTCAGTAGATATGGTTATGTTTATCTTATGAAGCATAAACATGAAACTCTTGAAAAGTTCAAGGAGTACCAAAACGAAGTAGAAAATCAGCTAAATAGAACTATTAAAATGCTTCGATCAGATCGAGGTGGTGAATATCTTAGTCAGGAATTCATCGACCATCTAAAGGATTGTGGAATAGTTTCACAACTCACTCCACCTGGAACACCGCAACATAATGGTGTGTCTGAGCGGAGAAATCGAACTCTATTAAATATGATTCGATCAATGATGTGTCGAACAAACCTTCCAAAATCCTTTTGGAGTTATGCTTTGGAAACTGCCGCAAGACTTGTGAATATAGCTCCAACAAAGAAGGTTGATAAAACGCCTTATGAGATATGGCATGGAAAGAAACCTCATGTATCCTACCTTAAAGTCTGGGGATGTAATGCTTATGTCACTCTAGAATCTTCGGATAAACTAGATCCCAGAGGCGAAAAAGTGGTTTTCGTCGGATACGCTAAGAAGATTGGTTACCTATTCTACCACCCCACAGAAAATAGGATTTTCACTAAACGTAGAGGCACTTTCTTGGAGGAAGAGCTTCTGGCGCGAGGGATTGGAGATAACCATGTGGATCTTGAAGAAATTCGAGAAACACAAGTGACTGAACCAGTTGTTCAGACAGAACCAGAAGTAACTGATCCAGTTGTTGAAGTTGAGCCTGAGAGGACTCAAGAAACAACAGAAACACCAAGTGTTCGAAAAAGTATTAGGGATCGTCGTGCACCTGTAAGGTATGACGATATCTTCATGATTGATGAAGCTGAGCCTGGTACTTACAAAGCTGCAATCTTGGATTCGGAATCCAAGAAATGGCAAGAAGCCATGAATGCAGAGATGCAATCCATGTATGATAACCAAGTCTGGGATTTGGTTGATCAGAAAGCCGAATGTCGGACTGTGGGAAACAAATGGATCTTCAAGAAGAAGACTGACATGGATGGGAATGTGCAAACCTACAAAGCAAGGCTTGTAGCGAAAGGTTTTACTCAGACTCAAGGAATTGATTATGAGGAAACTTTCTCGCCAGTAGCCATGCTTAAGTCTATTAGAATTCTACTTGCCATTGCTGCATATTATGACTATGAGATATGGCAAATGGATGTCAAAACCGCGTTCCTTAATGGACACTTACTGGAAGATGTCTATATGGTTCAACCTGAAGGTTTTGTCGATCCAAAGAATCCTAATAAGGTGTGCAAACTGAATAAATCCATCTATGGATTAAAGCAAGCATCTCGCAGCTGGAATCTCCGTTTTGATCAGAAAATCAAAGAGTTTGGTTTTATCAAGAACGAAGATGAACCATGTGTTTACAAGAAATCTAGTGGGAGCTATATCACTTTTCTTATACTGTATGTAGATGACATACTGATCATTGGAAACAATATCCCTATGCTTAAAGATGTTAAGGCATGGTTGGGTAAATGTTTCGCAATGAAAGATCTTGGTGAAGCCGCTTATATTCTGGGAATAAAGATTTATAGAGATAGATCAAAGCGGTTGTTGGGTTTAAGTCAAAGTACATATATTGATAAGGTCATACGACGCTTCTCAATGCAAGACTCAAAAAGGGGGCTCTTGCCCATGGCACATGGAACCATTCTTAGTAGCAAACAGTGTGCAAACACTGAAGAAGAAAAGAAGAAAATGGAAAGAGTTCCATATGCTTCTGCTATTGGTTCCATCATGTATGCCATGTTGTGTACTAGACCTGATGTCTCGTATGCTCTTAGCATGACGAGTAGATATCAACAGAATCCGGGAGAGAGTCACTGGGCTGCAGTGAAGAACATTCTTAAGTACTTGAGAAGGACTAAGGATATGTTCTTAATATATGGAGGACTAGATGAGGAGCTGTCAGTTAAGTGTTATACTGATGCATGCTTCCAGACTGATCGTGATGATTCAAAATCACAAACGGGATATGTTTTCATTCTGAATGGTGGGGCTATTACTTGGAAGAGCTATAAGCAAAGTGTGGTTGCTCAATCCACCTGTGAATCAGAATACAATGCTGCATCGGATGCTGCAAAGGAGGCTGCCTGGATGAAGAAGTTCATTACTGATCTCGATGTTGTGCCTAGCATAAAGAAACCAATCGAGATATTGTGTGACAACACTGGTGCCATTGCTCTTGCAAAGGAACCAAGGTCACATCAGACCACAAGGCATATACTCAGGAAATTCCACTATATTAGAGAGATAGTAGAACGTGGAGACATCATAATAAACAAGGTTCATACAGATCTAAATCTGGCTGACCCCTAAAAAAAGCCTTTACCTCAAGCTAAACATGAGGAGCATGCTGGAAAGATAGGGCTTAGAGTTGCTAGACAGTGGGCATGATCTGTAGTTAGTATTGGTGTTTTATTTTGAACTATGACAGTTATATTGAATGTTTATTTGATTTAATGGGTTAAATACAAATTTAAATATTTATCAACTGTGTTCATTTTTGTATGTTTAAATCCTTGAATAAGAGTATTCTAAAAGTCCGTAGTCGATCAAATTACATGGGAATGAATTTGAATGTAAGACTATTGTGAATTGAAATGATTGTATTCATGAGATGAATAACTCAAGGGTTTGAGAATCATAATTCACAAATATCATTGGAGAATGATATTGGATGTAACTCGTTTCAAAACGATCTCCATGGATCTGTGTCATGAGATGTTTTGATATTGATATGTTCAATCTGTCCTTTTTCTTAAGGCACATATTAAACTACATTGATCAAGGACTATCTTTGATGTTATCTAACGCTGTCCTGAAACATGGGTAGTAATCCGGGTAGCATTGGGAGAAATCCAAGATTGAGTGGGAGTTATATGACGCTGATGGAATTCTGTACTTCTATAGGATTAGAAGCTTAGACATTCTGGCGCCCTCGTAAACTCAAACTGGTGTAAACGCGTGGCCACGCTCGGACTAATGTAGTCCGTTAGACCATTTTGAATTAAAGACGAGAATAGAGAATGGTTGATCAATATAAGAATGAATGATCTATGTCTTATGATCAACATATGTTTATACAGAAGGGACTTATTGATAGAATTATCAGGGCTATAGTATTTGGTTAAGTAAAGCGTTACTTGAACTCAAAGAACTAGTTGACGACTGTAAAGTGTCATACTGTGTTGGGTGCATTGCGATGCAGCTAGGCGTCCAACTCTGCACACATTGACTCATTTAATTAAAATCGTCCAAGTGGGAGATTGTTGGACATATGGTATGTCCGATAGTAATTAAAGTCGAAGTCTATGTAACCCGACCCGGTACGATCCGAAGAGTTACACGTTGGTACACGAATCAGATAAGTTTACATTTAGGTGGTTTATTATTTGTGAAATAATAAATTGTTTGAACTGGAGGGACTTAATAGTAAAAGAGTTTATTATTAAAGGAGAATCCTAATTGATTACTAAAAGGGGTTATGTGTAAGTTTTAGGGAATCCTAATTGATTACTAAAAGGGGTTATGTGTAAGTTTTATTATTATAAATAAGGGATTAGGGATCAAACCCTAATCACAAGTTTTATAAAATAAAAAACACACATACTCCCACTCCTCTCCTTGATCGCCGCCACCACCCATCGGTCGGCCCCTCCTCCGCCGCAAACAACCACCGCCGCTCACCCCTTCCTCTTGGTTGGTTCGTGCTCGGTTCGTGAAGCTTCCTACTAGCGAGGATTCGTTGTAACCCGCGTGTTACAATTCCGGTGTAGTCGTCAAAGGTTGATTACTAAACCCCCTATGGTTGTGATTATTATTTATTTGTTTATACGCATTTAACCGAGATCCTGATTGGGAATATTTTGTTAATTGGATTAATAAAATCTATTATTATTTACTATATATGAATCGCAAATATATATATATATATATATATGTATAAATATATTTCGGTTAAAATAAAATAATAATAATAACCGCTTCCGCTTCGTATACGATACCATGATTCCCAACACCGGCCCCACACCGTTTAGTCTTAGAAAACATACAATATTGTGGGGGTAAACGCAACTTTAAATGATTTCATGAAAAACTTAAGATTAGATTTGTTAATTGTAAACATCATTTTGTTACTAGCCAAATAGAAAATGACTTGTGAAATAAATTTTTTTTTTGTTTGTTATCATTTTTTCTAAAACAAATTGACCTTTTTTTCGATGTTCATACCGACTCTTACCGTGTGTGCATTTCAACCGACCCAAAAATTCAAAAGTTGATACCCATCCGAAGACTTTTACTTTCCCAAAAGACTAATTTTAAAGTTATCCATCACGGTTATGACAACAATTGTGGCGATTCTAGATAGTCTCCAGTGTGTCTTTCGGTTTTTGTTGTGTTGTGATTGAAAATGAAAAAAGAAAAAAAAATCAATCTTGTTACAAGATAACTATGGACGTAATTCCCGTTCTTAGAGCTTATAAGGCGATAGGTTAGATAACACGTGGGTTTATTTTATTAGTAGTGAGGAATTTGAGTCCTACTCTAATTGTAATCAAGCCATGTACTATATAGCCTCATCAAAGTTGTAAGTTGTGATTAAAGTTAAGAGAAGCGTAATCAGTTTTGAGTTAGTTTCTTATTAATGAAAGTAAGAGTTATTAAACTTTAATTCTTTTTTTTTTAATTTTTGTTTGTTTCGGTTTGATCATCGATTAGGACTTGAGATTAGATAGTAACTAGATATGGTAAAAAAATAGAGCGATAGGAACATGAAACATGCGAGACAGATATTTGGATTTGAGAGTAAACAAAAAATGTGACGGCTATGTGATGGGTATGGCCGTATGGGATTAGGTGATACCCAGCTTGACTATCTGAATATATACCCAAATCATATACCTGAAATTTTGAGTTTTTATAAATTATTTTAACCACTCTCTATTAACATTTCATTCTAATAGTTTTGCTACTTAGAACATGAACTTTTCTTTTGCGATATGTATTTTGACGGTATCATTTATAATTGTATATTACGAACTATGATATGAGTAAAGATCAAATACATATAGTTTTTTTGTAAGAACTGTGAGAATCAAAGGGGGTAAAAAAATTTTATTTTTTTTTTTAAAATTTTTTTTTCCCATGTGCTTAAACATTCTTTCTAGATGAATAATACAAAAAAAAATTAAAAAAAAATTTTTTTTTAGTGTAATTACGTCATTAAGGTAAATACATTAGTTTACACTAGAGTAATTACTCTACACCAAATTTTTTTTTTTTTTTTTTTTTTTTTAGTTTTCAATACTATAATACATGTTTAACAATATGGGGAAAAAAAATTTTAAAAAAAAAAATTTAAAAAAATACCCTCCTTTGATTCTCACAGTTCTTACCAAAAAAGCTATTTGTACCGGATCTTTCCTCCTATGATATTAGTTTTGAGTTTTCGGTCGTTATGAAATTCACGTATTGTATATATTTCAAAAATAGGTCGTTGTATAATTCCTTTATTTGGAAGGAGTGTTTTCTATGTACATAATGTAGTTTTAAGCGGGCCTCGCCTTGAGGTTGCATTTTTTTTCGTTTAATGAAAGTTATCATTAAAAAAACAAAAAGTGGTATTTTTAATAGTATGCAATTTAAAGTTTTTGAAGCTCAAATGAGAATAAAAGTTGGTGACTGAAATTACAATAGTAATTGTGAAACAACTAAGGCCATGTTTGGGATTCCTTATTTCACCTCCTTATAACTTATCTTCTTAATCAAGAAGGAGATAAGGAGAAAATAATGTTTGGGTAATAGATTGAAAAGGAGTTTTTGTGGGTTGAAAAGGAGATAAGTTATAAGTTAGAATTTGTGACTTTTTGATTAAGGAGATAAGGAGGTAGGAGAAGGAGATAAGGAGAAGATTAGCCAAACATGCCCTAAATCTATTCGTGCATTGCGGTGGAAGCGTTGATACACGTAAACCTACATATGATGGTTGGGACCTTAAAAAACATAATGTTCATGTTCACAAAAAAAAAAAACACATAATGCAAACATTCGAGTTACCGCTTAGGTACGTAAGTTAAAAAAAATACCAATGTGTTGCAAAATAATAAAGTTTGTGTAAAATATTTAGAAGTTATATTAAAACATAAAGGTAACTAGTTTATTTTTCTTAGCCTCGCGTTGCTGCGGCGACGTCTAACCGATGTCAATCCCAAATCAATTTACCAGAGCCGGTCCTGAGAATTTAAGTGCCTCGTCCGAGCCAAAATAAAAAGGCCCTTAGGCCCTAACAAGTTATATTAAGTAATTTTTAATTGGCGGTTAACATTATATCAATAAACATAACAAAAATCTAGTATTAGTGACATACCATAATAGCTAACCAGTGATCGTGAAGCTTTTTTACTATTCTTAATACCAAACAGTTTGATCATCTCTTCGCAGTCTATACTCTCTAATATCTCGTATGGCTATCATTGTCAATCCGCTAAGTAAAAGGTCCTTACTAAATTTTATTTTTACACTCGAGAACAACAAACTTATATTGCTTAATTTCTTTAACAACCAATGTACTACAAACACTAGAACAAGAGGTGAGTTCTTTTAGCATTATTTTAATTGGTACTTAAGAGATTTTATAAAAGTTTGTCAATTATAATACTTTTAGAAAAAGTTATCTGTATATGTTATTCAAATACTAATAAAAATAAAGACTTACTAGTAAACCATAATAAACTAAATGAAGGATAAACATTTATACATTTTAAAAAGATCAACTGAAACAGAAATGTTACAATCTTTAGTAATAAGTTAAATTAAATTAATTGATATAAGAAAATTAAATAATTACAATTACTTACTTTGACTGGTTTTAGTTATAAAATATAAAATTTCGAATTACTTGGTCACCGGCTCATTTTGGTTAAATAATGCGAGTTGTGGGCTTGGTTTTAAAAGAGCCAACCAAGACCCAATACATTATAACTTACTATCATTACTTAATTAGCCTATTAAGTTTGTCTTCCTCTTCATATTTTCCAAAGATTCTTTATTAATTGCAGAGCTGTCGCCACCTCCGATCAAAAAAAAATCCGATTTCCAGCCTCACTCTTCTTCTTCTCGCCTATTCTCCATCACTTCTGAATAATTGGCGATGTATATATGAATTATATTTAAAAAATTGGCCCCCGAAAAAAGACGTGCCTCGGCCGGGGGTGCGGCTCGCCCACCCCTAGGGCCGGCACTGCAATTTACATACAAATAGTACAAAAATACAATTTACAATAGAATTGTCAATTTATACATCTTTGCAGCCTCGTAATACTTTTGACCCATTTGAACCAAAAAATGCATCCAATTACAATGTTTCTGACCCATTTGCAGCCATCATAGCCTCATGATTCTGACCCAATTGCAGCCTCATAATATTTTGACCCATTTAAACAAAAAAAATGCAGCCATTTGCAATGTTTGTGATCCATTTGCTGCCATCACAACAGTTGTGTTGACTGTTGAAAAGTCAAACAGGCAACCTTATAATAATATCACAAATACAATCTTATTACACTCTAATCTAATCACTAACATGTATTCTAACTTTCAATGTGAAATTTGTGGGTTATAGGTTAAATGTCAAAGCACCATTTAATTAGGCGCACAACCACTTAGATGAATCAGGTATGTAAGTGTATGTTCACGTTTAGGTGCATATGCACCTAGGTGTATAAACGCCTAGGAAAATCAAATGGCAATACAATAGTTTGTGGGCGACTAATTTTTAAGGTGTTGGCGTATGACAAAAAAGTTCCAGTAAGAATAACCTCTCATCATATTTTTCAAATCTTATGATCCTTACAATGCTATGGACAGATGCAATACAAGTTTAGCAAATTCATTTCAGTCAAGTTATCATTGGTTTCTGTTTTTTCCAAACAATTACTCACACAGTCAAGTGAATCTTGTTATAGCAATCAAATATATTTGTTTACTATTTTATTTCTCATAATAGTCCACTGTTTCCCATCTACGAACATTCATTTAAATAACTTTCCAGATCCAAAGTGCTCTTTATACAAGATAGTGTAGTTCATTAGTCATACCGTCACATTTGCATGAGACTCTGTTGCAGCAGATCCAATCTTAACGATGTTGACAATGGGAGACATGGTTGCATAAACTGGCAAGTAGCAATATAATGTATATACCTTACTGACCATAAAAACTAACAAATTTGAACAAATAATTTTTGCGATTGAAAGGAATTCTATAATCAAATGATAGGCGTAAACCTGCAAGTAGTAGTATAATGTCTATATTGAAGAAAATAAAACAACTCACCAGGAAACGTTTATCTGGTGAAAGGGCTGTATCAGTAACCGTCCATCGCAAGCTTTTAGCTACAATATTCTTCTGAAGTTTCATTTCGGCATTATCCTGATAAATAGGATAGAATTTTACCAGTTTAGAACATACAGTAGCTCCTAATTCTGACGACGGTCTTGTTCTTGACAAAAATTTCACATTAATTTGAGTGTAAATAATGATAACTTTAAAAATAGAACATAGAAAAGAATACCTGAAATGCAGCAACAAAAAAGGAACCATCATTTGAAAATTGTGATACATAAGCCCGGGTAGTACACCGATCTGCTGCAAAAACCGTCCTCGACCCGAATAATTCCCTTCTCGGCCATTAACATCTTCACAAGCGAAACCGTAACCTCCTCTCTTCGTGGAAGAACCCGCTTTAATCTTTTATGGGGTGCTGACCTCATCTTTGTTATTTGAGCAACTTCATGATCCAAATCATTCTGTATTTGTATGCGCTTCGTGTCTTAGAATATAGATGTTATTAATACTTTGTTAACTATAATGGAAGTGAGTTCCACTGAATTGTGAAGAAAGCAACTCTAAATCAACCTTGCAATGCAAATAAGAGGATAACAGCCAACACATGTCCTCACCCTAAAATGCTTTGTTGTATTGCTAACCTAAATTCCAAAGCTGCCCTCATTTTGCCATCTAAAGTTACTATGCTACCCTACCATTCTTGTTGACACAAGATCACTGTCCAAACTCCAAACACACAAATGCAAATTCCCTTCTCAACTAAGAAAAACAAAAACAAGTCTCCTCTCGAAACCTCCATCACCCGATACAACCCAACCCAATCAAACCAAATGGTGCAGCCACCAACGTCAAATGGCTCATCCGTTATAAATTAAGTGCAACACGATTTATACTCTATGTGATTTAAACTTTCAAGCTTTTGGAAATCGCCACTTCTTAACAATTGCATATCTCGAACCTCACTTCGTCTTTGTTAAATAAAACAATGAGAATTATCTTCAAATGATGACCATCCTCAAAACAATGGGACTCGATCGTATCAATTCTACTTCAGCCTTGGCTTCATCAGAAGGCTGAAAACGCATTAACGACTATGTATCGGCTTGCATTCACATCAGCTCTCTTTCAGTAAGCATTTACTTTTAACAAAACTATCCATAAAAACAAAAAGAGTTTCGTTATCGGGATTCAACCCCTTGTCCCTCATCTGACTTAACACAATCTTCATAAACTCTTTAAGAACTAAATTATAAGTAGCAAAATCCTCACAGCCCACTCAAATAACAAAACCTCCCTCCAACTACATCATAATTAAACTTAATATGAAGATCAAGATAAAGACCGACAGTTTACGATCTCAACATTGTCAGATCATTATTTTCAAACAAACATACTCAGATCAAACTTGTGAAATCAAACCCGTGAAATTACATAAACAACACCTTAAACAACGCCTTTTTTAGTCACAACTTACATTTGAAACAAACATAAACAGGAAATTAAACCTTTTCCAAAATTTTACAATTTTTAGTAAAAATTCAATTGAAGCTAAACCACTTAGCCCTTTTCTAAATAAAAAAAACAGCTAAAACTATGGCAAAATAAAAATGATGCCAGCACGAGTCGAACCCGGCCAAGACGTCAAACTTAACAAAACTCCAACCATCTGTGCTATAACATACTTACTGAAACATTTTTTAAAACTCAAGGGATTACTATTCATGAGCATCCAAAAATAAATATAAAGGATAAGGATAATATTAAAATATTTAGAAGTTATATAAAAAATAAGAAATAATTAATCAAAATATAAAACAAAAGTAAAGATAAAAAAAGAGTAAACAACATGTGTTGGACAAATGATATGTAGATACTAGGATTGGGTTATTCTACAAAGGCTATAAAAAATGAGAAGTGTGAGAAGCCACTAGAAAATGACATGTGTCCAAAGAATTAAAAAAGTTGGAGGAGTAATTTTGTCAAAAAAATATGCACGTGCAAGTCATATGTCATTTCCACCTTCATTTTTAAATGTCCATAACTTTTTTATACGTCATCTTTTAAAAAAAACAAATTATACCATAAAATTGAGTGTCTTTTTATCTTTAATATGAGTACCACGTTGTTATACTTTTGAAAAAAAATTCCAAAACCCACTTGTGTAAGACACAATGGAGTGTAAACACAATGAGCACCAATTAAATATTAGGTATAAAACATAATCAAGAGTCTAGTAAGACACAATGGACGATATACTAAAGACACAATGAGTAGAAGACTAAAACACAATGAATACTTTTGAAAAAAAAAAGTTGATAACGCAGTTGCGTAAGACACAATGGATGACATGCTAAAGACACAATAAACAGAAGACTAAAACACAATGAATACTTTTGAAAAGAAAGTCAAAAACCCAATTGTGTAAAACACAATAGACGACATAATTAGGACACAATGAACATAGGATTAAAACATAATGAATACTTTTGGAAAAAAAAGTTGAAAACCCAGTTGCGTAAGACACAATGGAGATAACGTAAAACACAATGAGTACCAATTAAATATGCAATGAACAATAGGGTATAAAACACAATGAACAGTCTAATAAAACACAATGGACGACATATTAAAGACACACTGAACAGAAGACTAAAACACTATGAATAATAGACTTAAACACAATGAACAACATAATAAAACACAATGTACACCTAAATACAAAACTCCTTTGCGTAAAACACAATGAAAAGTATACTAAAAACACAATAGATAAAGTTAAATCATGTGTAGACTAAAAAAACATAAATAACATATTTATAAAGCACACGTGCATACTATAACACAATGAATGAGCAGAAGACACAACGGAGAAGAAAACCCATTTAACACAATTTTTTTTTCAATTTTAATGTAGCAATGTGGTACTCATATTAAAGATAAAAAAAACGCTCGTTAATATGGTGAATTTTTTTTGAAATTAAAAATATCGTATAAAAACGTTATAGACGTTTTAAAATGTTGGGGAAATTGACATGTGCATTGCATGTTGAGAGAGAAAGTCAACAAATGTGGTTTTCCTTTTATGTCCTTCGTATAATTTATTATTTATTTTTTTCAAACAAACTAATCTCAACCCTTCAAATATATGATCAATGGATTACAAACCTTTTCACCATTCCTAGAAAAAGTGTCTTGTGTATTTGATCTTACCCGTAAATACTATCCACCAATCTTGCAAAATTTATACAGTTAAAGAGCTGAAATTGGGTTCTAAGAAAAAAAAATGCTGGGACATCAAGCTCATATGTGCCTCTGAATTTGTAAGTTGTGTTGCTAAGAGAAACATAAAATAGGATCATTAAAATGTGAAAATCTCAAAACTAGCACACTTAAAATCAAATTGGCTATAAACGAGCCTGCTCAGCTTGTAAACAATATAGAGTAAGGGTTTGCCGTCGCATGGCTTGATTAAGCTCATTTTGGCAGAATTTTAAATTTTAGTTGCGTTTTTCGTTGTTCTACTGAGTTGTTTACTTTTCATGTAATTTGTTGAACATTGGCAATGTGTAAACAATATGGTGACGTCACCATGCCACATCAACAAAAATGGTCACATCAGCAAAAATGGTCACGTCAGCGAAAAAAACTAACCATGGTTAGTCCAAGGGTGACACGAACTAAGAAGTTGAAAGTACAGTGTGGTGGTGAACAATTTTGTAGTTCAGTGTGTCAGCGACCAATAATCAATAGTTCAGGGTGTTAAAATCCGATTTCCCTTATTTTAAATATAGTTTATTTATAATATACATTCGGATTTGTTTTCATCTTGAAGGTTGATTGTGCTTATTTTGTGTGTATTATTAAAGTTTATAGTTCCTTTTATGATATTGTTGAATGTCTCGGCACAAAGAATCAACTGGTAAAACCATGACTCAAAAGTCATGATCAAGTGGGGTTAGAGTTGTTCTAATAGTTTGAAGTTCGCTCAACAATTGCTCACTTGGGAACAAACCAAGGCGGTTCGGTTTGTAAACAACCTGAGTTTAAGCTTGACCCAAACTCACCACAGTCCGACTAGTAAACAGGCCCAACGTAAACACAATAAAAACGTCATTTGGCAACTGAGGGGTGCGAAAGACAACAACTTTTGGGAGCAGCTTCGAGGAGAGGAAGAGAGTAGCTAACCTTTTAGTTGGGGCTGCTAAAATCCAGAAAAAAACATGGAAAGAGCTTGCCTGTCGGTGGGGAACTTGGCACATGATCTAGACACGAAAAGACTGCAGCAACTCGGCTGCTTAGTTTATGCACCAAAAAATCAAAGATGATCATTTGGGTCTAAACCCCTATCCTTGGTCCCATACACAACCAATTACTTGCTACTTACCAAATTAACATGTCTAACAAGCTTTACGCTTATCTTATCTCGTTCCTAAGCTATTAAATATGGTAGTTTAAATCTAGCATAAAAAATGGTCATTTTGACCCACTTATGGTGTGCACATATAATGTATATATGTGTGGCCCTCGGGGGGCAAAAGTAAAGTTGCACTAGTTTTAACGTTATTTTACTAATTTCGTGAAAATAACGTTAAAAACGACGGACGGTTAATCATGCATCATGTGGTGGCGATGATAGCCAAAAGACAAAGGGGTACATGCACCGATCGGGTTTGTCCCGATTGCTAAGTGTTCTGTACTTTATGTCCAAGGCTTGATACCAAACCAAATCGAGCCGGGGGTCTCACTGAAAGCAGTCTCTCTATCCTTAGGGGTAGAGGTAAGGCTGTCTACATCTTACCCTCCTCAGACTCTACCTTAGCTTTGCTATAGGTGAGATTAACCGAGTATTGATGATAATGATAAAAAAATGGTCATTTGGGTCTAAACCCCACTTATAGCAAGAATAATAACTTGAAGCTAAAGAAGATAAAATTTAAAGCTTAACTAAAAAAAGAAACAAGTGATGGTCTGAGTGGGTTAGAAGTAGCCATGAAACAACAAGCTGTATATAACCTTCTATATCGATATACAATTATATGTAGTAGAGAAACTATTATACACTTCAACAAAAAACAAAAATGTTAACCTGACCCATGTTATAAATTTGGATCATTTTGACCCGTTACCAACCAACCCGTTTTGCCACCTAAACTATAGTACATATCACAACTACAATAACAGCAGCAGCAACAGAATAATATCATACCTTTGGTTTTGCATAAAATCCCAGATAAAGCAGAGTACTCTCTGCATATCCCTGCAAAATAGAATGCAATATGCATAACCATATTCTAAAGATAGTTTACATTGCTCTCTCACATGTAAAAATGCACATTCTGTTGCCTAAAATCATATTTCAGGATTATACACAGAAGAATAAACTAAGAAAAAAAATATCAATCAACGAACTCTACTGATTCTGAATGCATTTGCGCCCACGAATATAACTACATACACTATGAATTGTATTTTAAACAAATATATAAGTAAAAGGCAGTAAGAGCAAAGAATAGAAATTAAAAATAATAATAATACCAGTTTTCAACAAAATCGAAACAGAATAGGACCGACTGTAGAGCTAAGCATTTCGCTAAGTGCTACTTGAACCTCATAAGACCCATGCTCACATCTTATCAACCTTGAAAACAGAGGGAAAAAGCGAGCAAGATTCTTCTCAAATGAAGAATCCTCCAAACTACATATAGCGTGTAGAGAAGCGATAACAACGGGTCCACGAGAAGCTAATTCTCTCTTTTTCCCGGACCCTAAAGGAATCAACCAATGGGGTTGATTGTTAGGAGACATGTTAGTCACATGTGCTATTTCAACATAGGACTTCAAGACTTGATGGCAAAGGTCAACAAGGTAAGCTTCAACATGTGATTCCTCATAGAATGGAGGTTTATCGGTTTCAAGATTCTTTAACAATGTGAAGCACATTTGGTAGGACTCGTTTTCAAGGCGTAATAATGGTGGATCCTGCATTTGGGTAACGGGCCCCAGATCTTGTAGGTTAGAGCGCAATGTGACATCAGTATTTATTTTGTGAGCATGGTTTGCCATTCCATGCACTGCATCCAAAAGGATCATGGTGTTCTTTACTGATAGTTGAGGTCTATACATGTTCTGGATCTCTGTAATTGCCTGATATATTTGCAAAACAGGAGCAAGGGAATGGAGTATTAGAATGAAGATAATACTTGCAGAAAAAATGAATTACAATACAAAGTATATACTCTTGAATCTTATCAATAAAAATGATAGGATTAAGAGCTGCAGTCATGTCCTGAAACCATTGCGGCCAAAACTGGTAAATATAAGTACAAAACAAACGAGTTAAATGAGTTGAAAATCGCCTGAAGTATACTATTAATGCATAAAATTACCTTAATCATTTTATTCAATTGATTAATGAAAAAGGTTAAATAGTGGTTTTGATGCATTAAAATAGTATATCCGACACAGTAATTATTAATAAAATTATTGGACAAAAAGTGGTTTTGATGCATTAAAATAGACCTTGAGGACTTTCAACACACTGGATCAAATTGAGTACACAGAACAGTAAGTCAGATCTCATATTTACCTGTATCAATAAAAGTTGAACCGCAGCCCGACATTTGACATCAGAAATGGCAGTATATAAACGGGCTCGTCGACTTTTCTCCAAATCATCATCCTGCATGCTAGACTCTGCAGATTCTACGCTACCTCTTTCTGCAGACTCATCATCATGATTTGGAAAGGTACGATTATTATCGAAAACAAAAAAGAAATCAGGCAATGTTGCATTAGCTGCTTCCTTTAGAGAAGAAACGACTTCAAGCCACTTATCATCAGAAAACAACTCTCCAGCATTACTTATCAAACGAACGAATGCAGCAACACCAATACCAGCAAGGCTTTGATGAGGACGTTTAATAAAACTCACTAGTAAAGCCAGCACTTTTTTTAAAAGTAGATTGACGGTACTGTAAAAATTAAGAAAAAGATCCACTACCAACTGGAGTGAAACTGTGCATGTTTCATAGAGCCAAGAATCTTGATCGAGTTCACCATCACCATTAAGACCATGTTCAGATAATGAATTATCACCAGAAGGATCAATAGCATGTCGAACATAATCGAAGATTGGAAATAAGACAGATTCAAATACCCGTTCCCATAATGGTAGATTGAAGTGATGACCATAGTTTCTTAATGTATCAAAGAGTACTTGAAGAGCACGTTGCCTAATTTCAGGCCTTGGGTCAAAGCTAAGTTCAGACAGCCCTGAGGAATAAGAATACATCATAATATAAGATATTAAGAAAACTAGCTACTAGATGTAGCAAAAGCGGGTCGGATGGTTTTAGAAACAGGTTGAAATGTATCGTACTTTAGTACGGGTGGGAACACAGTGGTCAACAAAGAAACAGATCTGCGCTTTTTTAACGTTTAGGCAATTAATATCGCCATATACAGACATTTCTTCTCAAAACTTTCCCAATATTAAAAAGGATGCTATTGCAAAAAAGTTTGTTTGTTCACAACATTAGAAAATCACAAGAGTTTGTAAATCAAAAAGTCAAGTAAGTAATGAACTTACTAACAAATTTTGTGGTTGCTAATTGTAATTACCCAAACCAAATATTAGAGGCATCAAGTGTTGTGTTTTCCCTGTTTCGCATCTATATGACTTGGTTAAAGAATGAACGATGATCAATTATTGAGTATGCACAGCCATGTATGTGCAGGGACTCTCGAAAGGAAACAGAGGGTGGGAGAGTTTGTGAAACACACAAACTATATAATTATTCCACACACATAAAATGATACATAGTTGGGCTATTGGAAAATAATCTTTGAATATCATATTTATCCTAAGTCTAGTATTATGTTTAATAAATAAGTGTGACATTGTATAGTTTATTTAGTCACACATGGGTCAATGTATGGCAGTTAGAATCGGTTTGATACACACCGATTATAACAGCAGTTGTAGGCAGTTATGGGTCAAGGGTTGTGATGTTTCATACTCACACCTTTTCAGTATGTATATATAGTTTGTCTAGGCTTCTAATGACATTATCGATTTATGTTTAACAAACTTCCCTATATTTTCTCTCCTTATTCTGCACTTCATATTATCTGTTTGTTTTCTTATTCTGTAACCGCCAAAGATATCAGAAATTCAACATGGCATCAGAGCCTAATCCGAACAAGACCTGTGAAGAAACCAACAACCGAGTGATTCGGTTAAGTAGGAATCCATCAGTCAAGAAGGAGGAGGATATCCGTAATGATTACCAGGCGCAAGGGTGCAGTTTTTCACCCAATTTTCAGACCCGTTCTCAAAGGCGTGAAGGCAAAGAGAAGGTAGATGATCGTGACGATTATCAGTGGAAAATCGGCCAGAAGAGTAATCTATATCTATCCCCTTTTATGGATTCAGCGAAGAACTTTATGTTGCAGAAAGAAAAAGAAATTTTGCAACACGGCGGTTACTTGTACAAAGACTACGGGAAGAAGGAGATCGATTGGGGATATCCAAAAGGTATGCGGTGTTCTTACTGTGACCAACCGTTCCATTATAGCAAAGATTACCCTCAAAGAATCGGGAAGATAGAGTTTATGGTGAGAGGGACGGAAGGAAAAACGTGGAACGACATTTGGTACACAAGTATAAACCGACAACAACACGCAACCGGGTACAAACATTTGTTTACAAATCTGGAAAAAACGTTCGGTATAGGAAGCAATCCGGAGGGATTAAAGAGAGAACTCTACAAGGGGAAAGGAAGCGTAGAGATCTTTAGTGAAGGACAAGTTCATGCGATAGGGAATGTTTATTACATCCCTACACTCAAGAGGAATGTATTGAGTGCAGATCGCTTGATACAAGACGGTTACAAGATCCGTTATGAGGGTGACGTGTGTTTCATCACCAAGAAAAAGGAGAAGTCCTTCTCAATCAAACCGAATGTGCATTGCTGGACTTGCAATGAATTTCATGAACCATTTACTTGTCCCAACATCGAAGATCAAGAGAAGAATAACAAGAGAAAGATGAAAGACAAGGAAGAAATGGGTTCATCAATGGGCAAAGAATTTGAAAGAAGGGCTGTGAAAAATCATCATCTACAACATCAACATGCCACGGCAGAATTGAGGCCGATTCTGTTCAAGAAAAAGAAGCCGACTTATACCCGAAAAATTCTGAATTGGAGAGTTGTATAGCGTTTATGGATATGCTTCACATCGCTACTCAAGTTGAAAGGCATAAGATAAAATTCAGAGGGGAATTTGAAAGAGTTTTGGCGTGGTTTCGAGGGGATTTTCTAGCAATTAAATCCGACATGCCAATCCCACCACGAGATCATTTCGGGAGGAACATTGATCTCTTTGAACTCTACATGATAGTAGACACGTTTGGTGGAATAGATGCAATCAACAAGTACGACTTATGGGTTCAAGTAGCAATCAAGATGGGTTATGGGTATGGAAGGCTAACAAGGGACATGAAAGATGATGAAATTGTGGAGGTTTTAAAGGTCACTTATAACCAGTATTTGGAGATCATAAACTGGTACCATCAGAAGTATAAAGGGAAGGAATTGAAGGTTGAAACGGATGAAGACAACACTAACTTCAAGATGGGATACAAGGCGATGAAGAACGAAGATCTACCTCCTAAGAAACGGTCCAAAACGTCCAGCAGTGAGGAGTAATTCAGAAGCAGATTCAAGACATGATATTTCAAAGATTAGGGGAGTGATTGTTGGAAAATAATCTTTGAATATCATATTTATCCTAAGTCTAGTATTATGTTTAATAAATAAGTGTGACATTGTATAGTTTATTTAGTCACACATGGGTCAATGTATGGCAGTTAGAATCGGTTTGATACACACCGATTATAACAGCAGTTGTAGGCAGTTATGGGTCAAGGGTTGTGATGTTTCATACTCACACCTTTTCAGTATGTATATATAGTTTGTCTAGGCTTCTAATGACATTATCGATTTCTGTTTAACAAACTTCCCTATATTTTCTCTCCTTATTCTGCACTTCATATTATCTGTTTGTTTTCTTATTCTGTAACCGCCAAACATATCAGAAATTCAACAAATCACTCCCCTAATCTTTGAAATATCATGTCTTGAATCTGCTTCTGAATTACGCCTCACTGCTGGACGTTTTGGACCGTTTCTTAGGAGGTAGATCTTCGTTCTTCATCGCCTTGTATCCCATCTTGAAGTTAGTGTTGTCTTCATCCGTTTCAACCTTCAATTCCTTCCCTTTATACTTCTGATGGTACCAGTTTATGATCTCCAAATACTGGTTATAAGTGACCTTTAAAACCTCCACAATTTCATCATCTTTCATGTCCCTTGTTAGCCTTCCATACCCATAACCCATCTTGATTGCTACTTGAACCCATAAGTCGTACTTGTTGATTGCATCTATTCCACCAAACGTGTCTACTATCATGTAGAGTTCAAAGAGATCAATGTTCCTCCCGAAATGATCTCGTGGTGGGATTGGCATGTCGGATTTAATTGCTAGAAAATCCCCTCGAAACCACGCCAAAACTCTTTCAAATTCCCCTCTGAATTTTATCTTATGCCTTTCAACTTGAGTAGCGATGTGAAGCATATCCATAAACGCTATGCAACTCTCCAATTCAGAATTCTTTGGGTATAAGTCGGCTTCTTTTTCTTGAACAGAATCGGCCTCAATTCTGGCCGTGGCATGTTGATGTTGTAGATGATGATTTTTCACAGCCCTTCTTTCAAATTCTTTGCCCATTGATGAACCCATTTCTTCCTTGTCTTTCCATTTCATCTTTCTCTTGTTATTCTTCTCTTGATCTTCGATGTTGTGACAAGTGTATGGTTCATGAAATTCATTGCAAGTCCAGCAATGCACATTCGGTTTGATTGAGAAGGACTTCTCCTTTTTCTTGGTGATGAAACACACGTCACCCTCATAACGGATCTTGTAACCGTCTTGTATCAAGCGATCTGCACTCAATACATTCCTCTTGAGTGTAGGGATGTAATAAACATTCCCTATCGCATGAACTTGTCCTTCACTAAAGATCTCTACGCTTCCTTTCCCCTTGTAGAGTTCTCTCTTGAATCCCTCCGGATTGCTTCCAATACCGAATGTCTTCTCAATGTTTGTAAACAAATGCTTGTATCCAGTAGCGTGTTGTTGTCGGTTTATACTCGTGTACCAAATATCGTTCCAAGTTTTCCCTTCTGTCCCTCACCATAAACTCTATCTTCCCGATTCTTTGAGGGCAATCTTTGCGATAATGGAACGGTTGGTCACAGTAAGAACACCGCATACCTTTTGGATATCCCCAATCGATCTCCTTCTTCCCGTAGTCTTTGTACAAGTAACCGCCGTGTTGCAAAATTTCTTTTTCTTTCTGCAACATAAAGTTCTTCGCTGAATCCATAAAAGGGGATAGATATAGATTACTCTTCTGGCCGATTTTCCACTGATAATCGTCACGATCATCTACCTTCTCTTTGCCTTCACGCCTTTGAGAACGGGTCTGAAAATTGGGTGAAAAACTGCACCCTTGCGCCTGGTAATTATTACGGTTATCCTCCTCCTTCTTGACTGATGGATTCCTACTTAACCGAATCACTCGGTTGTTGGTTTCTTCACAGGTCTTGTTCGGATTAGGCTCTGATACCATGTTCTAATTTGATGATCTCTGGGCGGTTAGTAACAGAAACACAGAAACAAATATGATGTGCAGAATAAAGAGAGAAAGTATAGGGAAGTTTGTTAAACAGAAATCGATAATGTCATTAGAAGCCTAGACAAACTATATATACATACTGAAAAGGTGTGAGTATGAAACATCACAACCCTTGACCCATAACTGCCTACAACTGCTGTTATAATCGGTGTGTATCAAACCGATTCTAACTGCCATACATTGACCCATGTGTGACTAAATAAACTATACAATGTCACACTTATTTATTAAACATAATACTAGACTTAGGATAAATATAATATTCAAAGATTATTTTCCAACATCAAGTTCCAACACAACAGAACCCAACATGAAATAAACAGGCTGGGGTAGGGACTAAACTTGTTCGGGTGATAACAGGTTGACAAGCGTAACCTGAATCAAAGAGTAGGGATCAGCGGCCAAACCAGTTCCGTTGATGAACAGGTCAAGAAGTGTAACCCAGATTTTTGGTAGGGTCCGTAGGGATCAGGTTCACTCAACCCATTTAAGTTACTATCAACACTAGAAGAACCCATTTTGACCTTATGTTGGCTTCCTTTGTCCTTTTGATCTTATACTAGTTTAGCAGTTTCCTTTATTATATTTGATCTTATATTATTTTCCTTTTCCATTTTAATCTAATATCAGTCCTTTGTCTTGTTGTAGTTGAGTTCTGGATATCAATGACACTAGTCATACAAAACAGGTTGGCACAGCTAACCAGTTACATAAGCGTGTACTGGTTATGGTTCAGCTTTTTGACGCAATTAACTTATAGTCATGGGTATAGTTGGGTAAGCCGAACTCGCCAACCCGAACTCTACACAATTGTCCAGCCTTATAATAAATATATATCCTTACCAGCTAATAATGGAAACCACAAGTATAGATGGTCATCCTTATCTGCCAACTCCCCGTTCTCATAATTCTTGTTGTTTCCTTGATGTGCGGATCCAACTATCTCAGAACCTTCTTTCTCTTTATTTTTTGAAAATCCCATATCTCCCTCTGCTAGTTTTTCAGCACACAAACGCAAGAATTCAACAGCATTGAGACTGATATCTTTGTTGAATCTACTATTGGTGAATGCGATCAGACAGTTCACACAATCTGTAAAAGCTGTGGTTTCTGTCTCAGTAATGTATGGGAAATAATCTTGCACAATCTTCTCCATTATTTCAAAAGCAAGGAGTACAATATTTTTGTGGTCATCATAAGCTGCTGTTGTAAAGACCTGGTAAATGTTATCACAATTAGAACTGAAATTTATACTCAAAACAGATGAAAAGGTGAGTCATTTAATTGACCACACTATCGAGTCGGGGGTCTCACTAGAAGCAGCCTCTCTATTCCCACGGGGTAGAGGTAAGGCTATCTACATCTTACCCTCCTCAGACCCTACCTTAGCTTTTGCTATTGGTGGGATTAACTGAGTATGATGATGACTTAAATATAGGTGTAGAAACTTATTAGATACCATCGGCCGAGGTATCTAACAAGTTCCAGCAAGAAAAAGGTTTTATGATGAATATGATGTTAAAACTTATAAAAAATACCTTGGTTAATCTGTCCATTCTACGGCCAAAAATTTGAAGGAAATGTTCGTAATTCAGCATGTATGGTCAAATTTGATATAAGTAAAAATAGATACATACTTGGGCACTCTATAATTTAGTTTCAACATTTAGGTGGCTTAAAGAGAAAACTTGAATAGTTGAGTGGCATCCTAAATTAATAGGGAAACTGATGTGTACTTCTAGTTGTTCACAACCTTGGATGCTGCCAAGTGTATATTAGGGGTGCTTGAGTGTATGTATGAAAGTTGGGCTAGACAATTTTTCAGCCTTGGCAGCACGTAACTTATGTGCTTCTAGCAGCACATATGTTATCTCCTATGGTCAGCTTGCAATTATTTGTCAATGGTTCAAAAAGAATATTAACAGCAGATATACATAAGCAAAAAATCATGGAGATGGTCTTAAATTAGAATCGACCATAATATAATATAAT
Organism: Ambrosia artemisiifolia; assembly: GCA_032199755.1. Lineage (NCBI taxonomy): Eukaryota > Viridiplantae > Streptophyta > Magnoliopsida > Asterales > Asteraceae > Ambrosia > Ambrosia artemisiifolia. The sequence goes on along the minus strand of CM063527.1, from coordinate 45,427,872 downwards.
CTGGTATAACACATGTCAAGAAAGAAAGATGTTGGAAGTACCATAAACATGCTTTTCCATCCTGACTTGACATCATTGACACGAGATAGAACCATTTGAGAGACACATCTGATTATTAGTTCTCTGATTTCCACCGCACTACTTTTCCGCATGACGATCACAAAAGGTTTCATAAAGTCGTTCTGGAAGTTATAATTAGCCAACTCTTCCCTCTCCAGAAATTTCATAGACAGCTGGCGTAAAGAATCCATTGCAAATATTGCAATTGACAGGTTTTCAGAGCAGCCTATGGTCACAAAAAAATCAGAGAGTACATTCCAGATACTTGTCCAAACAAGCCGGATACGGTTCATGTTATAATGCCTGGATAATAAATAAAGAAGAGATAAACTATGATTAAAACCTCTGAAAGGACACCCAAGAAAATTATTAATTGTGATAATTTTATACAATTTACTTACGAATGGATAGATTTTATTTGTATTTTTATCTCAAATAGTTCAAATAAATAAATCTACTTACAAGGGGAACATGTCAAACAGATTAAAAGGCGTCTCACATCTATTTTACTGCATATAACCTCGTAGATCATTTATACTTTTAGACTACTATTGTAACAAATTGTCTCTATATAAGGATGAGGAAAGAGATTGTAAATCAACCCAACCCGACATGGTTTACTTCCATTCGTGCTAATAAGTAATGTGTGTTGACATGTCACATGTTATCCAACTTGCCTAAACTGCCTATTTTGCAGCACTAGACATTTTACAGAACTGTACTTGCAGTATACTAAAGAACAAAGAATAAAGAGCCAGAACCATACGCAATTTCGACTATTTTTGTTAGGCTGAAAACTCTTGGATCAGATGCAGATCGTAGCTCCCCCATTGAAACCTTGCAAAGTGCCTTCACAAAGTCAACTATTGCCTCGCTGTTAAGATTCTGACTTCTTGCAAATATACGATTCATATCACCAACTTGCTCCAACATATGTAAGTTAGAGACCAAATTGTGTGCTTGTTCTGATGTAATAATACCAGCAGAAGCACTACCACCAATGTCAGAACTATCATATGAACCTCTTCTCATTGCTGCAGCTGCCTGCTGAATTTTCCCTGCTGTTTTCTTCTTAAGAACAGGAAGGATATTTGACTTTGACTGTTTTGACTTTCCAGATTCATTCTGATTAACAGCAAAGAAAGTAGCATCTGGTGGAGCTCCATCCCTTAATAGATGTAAATTCTCAAACCGAGAAACACATGTGAGAATATGCTCCCATGCCTCCTGTAAGTAATCCCCATCTTCATCTGCAATTGTAACTATCATCTGTGAAACAAAATCGGCATTATTAAGAGTTACTATTTTAGATTAACAAAGGGAAAAACCATTAAATATAATTATGAGTTATTTTAGAAAAAGAAATATATATAGCACTCATACTTTGTTAAGGAGCAATTATTGAAAGAGGCGGGGGGTTAAAGTAAACAACTATTATTCATCTTATGTGACAAATGAAAAAATTGATCTTTATTGTTGTGGATTTTTTTTAAACAAATTCGACATTGGGATTTAATTTAGACTCCTCATTTTCTAGCACGTGCCCCATTTTGAATGTCAACCCACTTCACAAAATCCATAGGCACAAAATCTCCTAATTTTGTGATAACACTTTTTTTATTTTTCTGATTACAACTAATTATGGTGAGTTGGGGCCATACAGACCTTAATTGCATCAATGTTTCTCTGTTTTATATCGGCTGGTGAATGAAGGAAAGTAAACTTTGCTAATGAAGTAACAAAAGCATCCCGCTGAGTCTTCATAGACATTGCTGCTGTAACATGAATTGCATAACGAAAGCCTTCCAAACATTGTGCAATAGTGACGACATCATCAGTTTGGTCTAGAGGAACACTAAATGCAGCAAGCATAGGAGCCCAGCATGCCTCTATCATAAATCTAAGTATAAACACATCTGTAGCAGCATAGTAAACTGACCTACAAATTGTCAAACATGGGTTAGTAACATTCAAGTATTCAACCATGACCACTTTCTTTAAATACACATGCATCTAACACATTATCCAAGATAAAATGTCATTAGAAGTAAATGTAAAATAAGTGCTTACTCGGATTTCCGTGCTTTCTCTTGAAATTGTTCTTGCATATGGCTCATAAGATCTTCACTCGTATGATTATCCTCATCTCTCTTGCGCACCACAATATTCAATATACTATCCAGGCCCAAAATCTTGTTTGAATTATTAACAGACTGCCTTTGTTGAACAGCCAAATCATCTTCTTTCATTTTAATCTCATTTTTTGATATCCGTTCAAACAATGATCTCAGGTACTCCTCTGGTAAATCTTTTCCATCATCTATACCACGATTGTTTCTTATAAAATCATCAGCTGACATCTGCAAAAATGACAAGAAATAGGCATTAACAATTCTTTTAGGTTCATTTTTGTTTAGAAGAGTGTAATTTGCATTAATAAGTTAATATTACCTTATTCTTCACCATGGGATTATGAGCATCGGTATTCAGCATTATAACAGAGTACGCAAGAACGTAAGCTGTATCTGCACTGATGAATGCCTTTGGATTGCATTTGCAATAACGTTCAGCAAATTTTTCCATAATTCGATCAATCTTTTGTGCCTCACCAGGCAGCCTAAAGCCCCTTAGAAATGTTCTGATTGCCTCATCAAACTCCATATCTTGAAAGTTAAAGGAATCCACATATGCGTGCATTACTTTTAGTGATAAATCTTCACGTTCTCCAAGATAATCACCAATCATAGTTTTATTCAAACCAGAAACATTTTTTAAGAACTCGGCTATTTCTTCAGGTGAACTTCCCACTTTCTTCACGTTGATCAAGAATTCAATGCCCTTTTTAGGTTTGCGGTTAAAAAGCGATATACCTTCCTGCCATTAAGATCACATTACATAGCTACAATACAAATATGAAATTGCTTCAAGGCTCTCAGCAAATAACATTTACCTACAGTAGCAAGGTGGGCAATATTGATAAGTGGTCAAAACGTACTTGGGTTGGAACTGGTCATTCTTTTGTACGGGTTGAAATGGATCGAGTTAAGTTGCTTGTTTTAATTCTTTTTACAAATGATAAGTTAGTCAAGAGGCTTACAAAAAAATTACAATAACAATCTGAATCTTTGAATGAGAAAGATTTAGGAAGGTTATATCACATATGCCATAGAAAAATGGCAACTTTCACCTGTATGACCAGTTTGACTCTTTTGAGATGCACCACAATCCATATAGACTCACTAACAAGCACATGAATCGAATAACCGCCTCTATATTTACCTGAAGTTCAAGCTTGTAGGCACGGCGTTGCTCAATCGTTGATGCATCTGAAACTTCATTTGAAGCATCAGAATGAGAATCTGATCCATCAACAGGCTCCTGTTCAGTTGCAACCCCATTCTCTGTAGGTAGATTTGTAATTTCAGAACTGTACTCAACCACATCAGAAAACTTTGAAGAATGAGGATCAGGAATTCGCAATTGTTTGTTCATCCAATCACCCATTGACTTTAGAATAGCCACTAAGCACTTCATAGCTTCAAGCTTCATGGTTGCTTCCTGAGGTGGTAAGAGTGTTGTGGCAGCACCAGGTGGTACACCTTGAGCGGTTTTCAGAAGTCCATTAACCATTCTGTGCAGGAATTTAGAACAGATAAATTTTGGCACAGCCAAATATTATACTTCTAAAATTCTTGGCCCACCATAAAATGCATAAAGCTAACTAAGAAGCACTAGAAAGAATATATACCTCTCGAATATGTTAGATGAATTAACATCACAATCATAGTTGATGAATATATCTACCAAGACTTGTGAATCAACACATAGCTTTTCAAGGAACCGCATTACAATCATCTTCTGCTGAAAATTTGGTTGAGCAACATTCTCTAAAACTCTGAGAATGATCATGGGAAAAAAGACTCCAATCTCCGCCTTCAATCCAGCTCTAAATCTTGACACGAGGCTAACAAAAATTGAGCAAGAGAGCTGATATATAATCATATGGGTTGATGCACTGTTCTTCAATAGAGACAGGCATAAATACTGTCTAATGGCACCCAAAAATCTGTTCCAAAAGAAAAGAAAATAGAAATAAAATGTAAGAAAGAAAAATCGAAGTCAAACCAGAACGAGACAGTGGTAGTAAGAAGAAAATCAAAGACACAAAGTGCATCTAGCCATCTAAATGCATAATTTACAAAGCTTTAACACGGTTGTTTGAACTCCCAATCAACAACAAGAATTGGGAAATGGGAGTCGTACTTTGTAAATACTGTATGTTTATGATAATGAACGATTTTAATAATACATTATACATGTTGGAATACTTCAAAACTGATGTCCAATCCCAATTACAAAAATGTGCAATTCCCAAATTTCCTGATCTAAAATTCCCATCCAGAATGAATTTCTGGATGTTTCTCATTTATAAATGGCTACCTCTTCTTCTTAAATTGTAATTAAAAAAAAACTAGAATTTGAAAAAAGCGATCTAAGGACCAGCCAACAAGTAAATACCAAAAGGGTCAAATGGTCAATGTTGGGAATGGCATTAGAGTACAGTTGATAAAGCATAATAACAAGAAACTAGAATTATCTTCTGCGCTTCGCGGCAGATTATCCGGAAAACAAATGGGAAAATTACTGTTAACATAGCAGATTGGATAAAGAGTTCATACAAACCTGGCATTAAAGAGTTAAAAACACACACCTATATAGATTACATTTAAGAGTTCAAAAGCATTTTCATGCTTACATAGATAATTACATGAAAGGACTTGCAAAATTGTTGGCAAAAGTGTTACAGTTTACAAAACGCCTTTCATACTGCACATGTTTTCATTCGTGAAAGGATTTACTAAGATAGGGAGCAAAAGTTGTTTGACAGGATGTTGTCAAAACCAAAAGAGTGCCGATCAGTTTTTGGTCAGTCTGGATATTGGGTTCGTTTGGCGTCGCTTATAGGTCCTGTGTAAAACAGTGTTGTATTAGCAATTTGTAGAGTTAGATTTATTTAGCCAAGTACAATTCAGATTTATTTAGCACCTCCGCAGCAGTGCAGGCTGCTACCAGCAGCCGTGTAAGCTGCGTCCAGCAGCACGCTGCAATCAACAGATGCGCAGCATGCGACCACACCAGCTGCCGGCGATTGGATTGTTTGTTTCATGTGTACAAACGTTTGTAATATCCGTTTAATATTATAGAAAATGAAAAATTGTTGCTACTTATCAGTTTTTTTAGTGATTGGCGCGTAGGCACCTAGGCAAGTCACACACCTTAGCGCCTAAACTCCTAAGTGAGTAAGCGCCTATGCGCCTACGCGACTAAACGCCTATGCGTCTAAGCGGGTAGGTGCCTAAGTGAATCAAGCGCCTAAGCGCCTAAACGTTTAGTCGCGTAAGCAAATCATACACCTTAGCGCGTAAACGCCTAAGCGAATAAGCGCCTATGCGCCGAAACATCAGAGGCGCTGCTGCTGATGTTGCAGCAGCAAAGAGCCTTAACTTGGATTAAAAAATCATTATAAATATTCCTAATAATTGTTCAAGTACTATGTTAACATACAAGTGTGCCACATTGTTTGTTCATTAGTATCTACTATAAAAAGGCATATACCTTTCATCACATATGCACTTGTCCACAAAAAAAAATGGCTTTTTTTTATAAAAAGTCAATGATTTTCCTCTTAGCTATTGTTCTTCTCATGAATCTCATCTGTTCTTACACAAATGACCTCTTCTCTCAACTTAGGTATGATATGTTTTTTTCTTTTTATGTCAATTTTGTTTCTCTAGGCAGAATTCATGAAAGTAATACAGTTTGCATAGCTGAATAACATGAAATGGGTCAATTTGGGTGGGGGTTTTATTTAATTCTTTCAAAGAAGTTAAATAAAACATTAGACTTTCTATAATAGTAAACAGAAACTACAAGTTGATGTTACAGCAGCTTGCGCAGCTACTGTTATGGCAGTTTGCGCTGCTGCTGATGTTGCAGCTTGCGGCTGCTGTTGTCGTTTAAAAACACGCAATGGCAACATATTTGGAGATAATATATTTACGAAAATTCAGGTTGCCCTATTTTTATGATCCAGGTTATTAACTTTAATCATTTTATTTTGTGATGTTATAACAGTTTATAAAGTGGTGCACATGGCTATTAAGTTTAATCATTTTCATTTGTCATGTCATTAGGTGATCACAAAGATTGGCACCTACTCACCTAGGCGCCTACGCACCTAAGCGAATAAACGCCTAAGCGCCTAGGCGAAAATATTATAGAAAATGAAAAAGTGTTGAGCGAATTAAACGCCTTAGCGCCCGAACGCCTAAGCGAATAAGCGTCTATGCGCCTAAACGAATACGTGTGTGCAATCAGACTGCCCAAGCGCACAGTTTTATTGCTACCAAAACAGCCTCAAGCACATAGCTTAATTGCTGTCAAACTGGCCCAAACACGCAAGTTATTTGCTGACAAAATAGACCCCGCTGTGCAGATGTATCGCTGTCAAAACAGACGCGAACGCGTAACTTTTTTGCTACAAAAACAGCTCCGAGGTTGGTGTTTAGGCGCTAAGGTGTGTGATTTGCCTAGGCGCCTCCGACTGTAAGAGGTGTATTTTTTACATTATCAATCACTCAATTTATTTTTGATGCTTGTGAATAGTATTGCACACCTCCATGGCATCGGATAATTGTTCAATATTAATATTATCTTCAATATCATGTTCAATGTAATATTATCATTCTTTTTCAAAAACAAAAACATACATACAACTGGCACCTACTCGCTTAGATGCCTAGGCGCTTAGGTGTATGATTCGCTTAGGCGACTCGTTTAGGCGCTTAGGCGCTTGATTCACTTAGGCACCTGCTCGCTTAAACGCATAGGCGTTTCGTCGCGTAGGCGCTTATTCGCTTAGGCGTTTAAGCGCTAAGGTGATTCGCCTAGGCGCCTCTGACTGTAAGAGGTGTATTTTTTACATTATCAATCAATCTATTTATTTTTTATGCTTGTGAATAGTACTGCACACCTCCATAGCATCAGGTTATTGTTCAATATTAATATTATCTTCAATATCATGTTCAATATAATATTAGCATTCTTTCTCAAAAACAAAAATATACATACAACATATAAACATTCTTTGTCAATTTAGCTAATCACACACTACATGCAAATACTGAAAACAGCAAGCAAACTCCTAAAAAACACTGGCATTTAAGCAAACACCTTGTGTGCACAACAGAAAACTTAAAAAAATACACTAAAACATGAACACTCATAACAAAATGACATGAATACGAACATAAACAGAAAAGACGACTGACAGATAACCAATGCAACAGCTTCATCATCCACCAAACAGAAGGAAGGAAAATTAAAAAGAGAAAGAAGGTAAAAGCAGAAAAATCACCTTAAGATGTTGGAGTGCAAAGAAGGAAAGGAAGAACCAGGCATGCAAGAAAAAACAACCTGGGTTTTTTTTACATAGAACTGCACACGTGGAAAACACACGTGACACAGCCTAAGAGACACACGTGTTTGCCACTAAATATATATAACTGAATAAAATAGGGAAAAAAACAAACACCTAGACTTGAACTCGGGTATCAGCTGAAACGAAGTAAATGCTACACCACCACAACACCAGGCCCTTTTGTTTACCAAATCACAAACGATAAGTATATATGCATTTCTTAATTTCGAAAAATCACTATTCATCTTCACTCTTCAATTATACATAGTATAATTCAAGAAGTGGTCAAGTCTGGAAAACGAGCAATTGACATAGCATCCTATTCAGGCAAAGCATTGAACAACAAAAACTAGGATAACCAATTAACCATAAATCCTAATGAATATTTTCTTTCAGCTACAAATTATAGAGCTTACAGAAATAAATATCCATTGAATCAGCATTCAGTTCTACACTTAACATTTTCTTAAACACTGAGCAGAGTGAACAGCGAGTGATCACTCACATTTAACCTTAACAAGTTCTAACAGCCTTTCAAACATTTACAATCTGCAGGCAATTCAAAGAAGGTGCAGTTAACTAAAAGGAAAGTAAGACCTTCAAAGAAGAAACCAACTTCAGTGATAGGACATCAAAAACCTACTTTTAGTCATGACAACGTCCCAATTTCAACAAGCTAAGACCTAATCATTAAGCATTCAATTAAATCTTAAGTACACTTCATCATAGCACTTCAAAAAAACCACAATTTCAATTTTTAACATCTAAAATATCAACAAATGATAGGTGAAGTACCTTTCACTGGTTCGAAAAACAGGCCCTGCATTCTCCAACAATATTTTAAGCAACTCCAACGCAAGAAGCTTCCCCCGCATCAACAACGGGTCCGCCAACGCTTCTTTCGGTGGAGTCTTCATCGACAACTTACAAAGCGCTCTAAACACCAAAAAAGCATCCCTCCTCAACTTATTCCCAATCTGCACCTCTTCATCATCCTCCCTCTCCCCTTCTCCACCCCCGTCCACCAACTCCCCTTTCCGCCCCTCCAACGCAGTCTTATACATACTAATCTCCCAATACTTCGCATCCAACATATCCTTATCATTCGAATAATCCAACACATCGGTTGTACTCGTCGACTCCAAATTCACCATCTTCGTCTCAAACGCCCCAACATTCACAACCCCATCCACTCCTTGCATAACCTTACTAATAAACCCTTGAACAAACGTCACAACCGTCCCATCACTCCCCTCCTCTCCTACCCCCACCGCTGGCTCCATAACATCCGCCACAACAATCGGCTGCACTCGTTCCATAACCGAATCCGCCTCCATCCTCCTAAACACAATCACCAACACCTGCACCAACGCCGCCTTCGCTGTCATCTGATTCACCAAACTAACACTATCCAAATACACATCATAACTAGTCCTCACTATCTGCAACAAACTCTCCCCAACAACCCTAACCGAAACCGACGTAACCGCCGACAAAATCGTCTTCAACACCAACAACTCCACTCCTTCATCCCCTAACTCCCTACACTTACACACTCCATCAATCACCTTACCTAACAGCTCATTATCCGTCTCGCCACGTAAGCAACCATGAGATATTAATTTCTGTATACAATCTAACGCAGGCTCTGCTATTTTTATAGTTTGTGAATTGCAAGCATTAATTAACGGTGATAATATTATTTCCGATTCCGTTAGGGTTAGTTCGTTAGTACCTGAATCGTGTAATATGCCAGCTGGCAATGACGGAGAAGAAACATTATTATTATTATTATTATTATTATTATTATTATTATTATTATTATTATTATTATTATTATTATTATTATTATTATTATTATTAACCGGTGAGGATAAGGAAGCGAGTACAGATTTAGACTGGTTAACGAGCTTTGAGTGTTTACGCCATGAGCCGTTTTTAATAATCTTTTCTAAGGCTGGGATTATTATTGAGTTGAGTAGACGTGGTTCGGGTTCGGGAGAGGCCATGTCGTGAAGCTTTCAGGTGTGTGTGTGTGAGTACTGTGAAATGTTTTTTTTGTGGGAAAGAAGTGGGTGAAATGACGGAAATAGCCTTGGATCTGAGATGAAGGGTTGACTGCATCGGGCAGGCGGTTGAGTAAGGAAGGAGCAAAGTGTGGGGTGTGTTGTGTAATTTCGTGTTATTAATGGGGGATCACGCGTGTAACGGTTTTGATTTGTTTTGTAGTAAATATTTAAGACTAAGGGGACGGGCACTACCCGTGAGTTTTTTCAACTTCATTGATTTTAACCAATCCTACACTTTCACGTCATTTTACTGATTTCCTTCACTGAAACATTTTTTTGAGGCAATGCTTCACTGATTATTTACCAACAATCAATTAGAGAGAGATAGAGACAAAGAGGAGAGAGAAAGAGAAAAATCACGGGTACCAGCCCGTTGCCCCGTTAACTAGAACCATAATTTGGCTTACGGGAAAACTACCAGCATTCGTGGCGACGGTGTTACCGTGTTGGTAGTGAGGTACCCGTGACCAATTCTGGTAGCGCCCCATCCCCCTAATGATTTTTTTCTTGTGTTTTTTTAAAAGGCTAGTGTAATGGTCACCCTGATGAAGTATAGCACCATGAACCCGAGTTCGAATCCTCCCGCTTTACACGTCCCTTTCAACGCTTTGGGTCTCTTTTGACGCAGCAAGGACTCGAACCTGAGACTGTCTCGAGCAAAAACCCTCTCACCTCAATCCAGCTAGGCTGGAGATCATCGGAAGATTTAATAGATTGTGGGATTTGCATAGACTAAAATGGTATAAAAAAATTTATTTTATTCCATTGTTGAGAAGGTGTTATGATTTATATGAAAAGGAAGAAAACTATTTTAAGAAGGTAAATGGTCTGTTGAAAGATCATCAAAGGCATCAAAATTCAATTATTCGAGTGGATTAATCGTAGATCTTGAAAGATGAAAGGATCGGATTTGTTGATTGAAGTGTTGGTCTCATCCTCAAGTTTTTTTTTTTTTTTTTTTTTGTAATATTGTGTTTCGTTATGTTCAAGTCTGGAATTATTACATATATATATATATATATATATAAAATAGTTAACATAAATAACATAAATAACATATGTACCTATAAAATTAACATCATAAGTGATATTCTTAGTTAAAAGCGTAAGGGGATCGAAATAAAGCAATGGATTTAAGCCCTTACTTTCGTTTATTGTAACTTACAGGGACGACTTAAGGGGAGAGCGAAAAACTATTTCTAATCATATGATACACACATTAGCCAAATTGAGTGTCTTTTTTTTTTTGAATGACAAATTGTTACATCTCCTATACTATTACACCAATAATTCTAAATTACACCCTCGCCAAGGATTGAACCTTGGACCTCCCCTCTAAAAAACATATGCCTCTACCAAGTAAGTTAGCCCCATTTCAGAGTTACAAAATTTGGTTTGTGAAAAGAAAAAACACCGGGTTGGGAACCAGACACGAGATGAACCCATGACAAACCCAATTTTGAAACCTGTTTGAGAGAAACTTCTTTGGACCCAAACCGAACCAATGCGTCCGGTCAAACCCAATCATTTCCCATTTATAAACAAGATTGTAATCCAAACAAGATTGTAATCCAAAAAGGTTTCATCAAAAGTGGGTTTGTTAAAGCCAAAGCATTATATGTGCACCTCTAACTATCTAAGGCTCTAAATAATGGTAAAGGGCTTACTACATTTGTTAAAGCGAAAAAACCACCAGCAGCTGGGTTGGCTAGTTGTTGGGCCGTAAAGAGTAAGAAGGCCCCCTAGTGGCCTGCATTGATGGGCCAGGAAGAAAAGGGCAAACATACTCTGGGTCCGGCTGTCCTGGCATGTTGTTCAGGACTTCAAGCATTCAGCATCAAATTCTGTGTTTTGTAAATATTTATTTCATGTATTTTTTTTATGAACGCCAAATGATGCAGTCGGTGGAGCTCCGCCTAACACCCTAGGCCAGCCTGTACTGATTACCTATCCCACTTGGATTGGGGATCTTCCCAAATGGAATCCCACATGTGGTAAATATGGCTCCGACCGAAATCGAATCCTCAACTTCCGAATGGTCTCCGCTCTAGCTCCCCCAATTTCACCAACTGAGCCTGGCTTCATCGGCTATTTCATGTATTTTTACTCTTAATATATGTATCTTACATACACGTTATGAAATAATCTAAATAAAACTAGTAATGTCGAAATAATTAAGCCTATATTTATATTTTATCCAGCATAAGTTAACCTTTTATAAATAATCTTTAATTAAATACGTGAAGAATTACATCAAGATAGTGGGTAGACGGGCAACAAGTTGCGCCGCCACCCCTTTCTGGACAGCAAACCCTAACCTACTAAAAACGAATCCCTGCCCCCCTGGAGTCGAGACACTGCTATGAATAACCCGTTGGACTCTGGTCAGGAAGCGGATGGCTTCCGGTGCCAAGGAGCCAAAGGTATCAAATGCTAGGGGTACGAAAACGTGTTGGTTCTCCTCACAAGCTTTAGCGTGCTTCTCAACTTTCTTCGTCTCTGCTTTTCGCACTGCTTGCCCTGCTACAAAACCAGTATCCCTCAAACCAACCAGGGGAGATACACCTGTTAGATCGACACAAGCGTGTTTCCCCCCGGCCCATCCAAAGACAAGCAGGTCTGCTGGACGTAGGGTGGATCTCCCTTCTGCGGGGTCCGAGAGGAAATGCACGGGAGCCTCTTTCTTGGCTGAGATCCCAGCCCTTCTTAAAATGTCCCAAAGAACGTCGCGGACCCAGTCATGCCTATATTTGAAGCCAGGCAACTCCTTACAGTGAACCGCGTGTTCCCCGTATTTGTCCAAGCATGCCTTACGGCAAATCGGACAGACTTCATCTTCATGGTACATGGGGATCACCAAACGATATTTAAGAATTGCCCTGTATTCAACCCCAGACATGGTCTGGCCCAAACCTTCGATTGGGATAACATTCAGGAAATCTTGGGCATGGGGGCTTTGCAAGCATTCAATAACTGCCTTTTGGCGGGGGGACAGATCAAAAGATTCACCCAGGCTCTGTGCGATTTTGCCAAAAAGGGCATTCGCCAAAGTTTTCTGAGGCTTTGGGGGGGCGGTGTCCTTGTTAGAAAAACCGTCCATATCAAAACCTGGGAGATAGTCTTTTACCCGTTCGAGGGCCTGTACGTAGTCCAAGTCCATGTCGACAACCCCGCTATATAACTTAGAGAATAAAAACACTAATAGATTTTTTGTACTTGAACACAAACACTAAATTACATAATAATAATAATACAATGGATTTGAACAGTAAATAAATTATACAATGGATTTGAACAGTAAATAAATTATTTTTTTATTTAGCCTTTACCTATTATAAGCCTATTTATATAGGACATTTCAAATATGTAAACAAATATTCTTTCAGACCAGTTGGTGTGGGTATTGTATCTGTGTGTTTGATGCACGCGTTCGAGTCTTGTGGCTTGTGTTTTTTTTTTTTTTTGAAGTTTTCCTTTTTGTTCCACCTGTCCTTTAAACACACACTGTACACGTGTCCCAGACTTTCTCATACACACACACCCACCCACCCCTACGTGTTCTCACACACACCACATTCTGCATCTCTCTCTCTCTCTCTCTGCACCAACACCACCACCGTTCGCCGTCATTTGCACCAACCCCACCACCGTACGACTCCACCTGCACCAACCCCACAACCCATCATTATTAATTAATAATATTAATAAACCAGGTTCCATGAATAGTTAGAGGTTATGTTGGCAATTTACTTGTCGGTTGTTGTTGGCGTCTGATTGGGTGAAGCTGGCGAACCTGTCCGCGTGTCTTCGTAATCGAGCCAGATATGCGTCCCTGCCATTCTTTCCCCTTCTTTCCTAATTCACACTTACAGTATATAGAGAGAGAAAGTAAGAGAGAGAGAGAGAGAAGTAGGTTTACGGCGGACGAAGGATGGCGGCCCTGCCATAGGGCTTGTCGTTCGGAAAAGGATGTGGATACCGCCATAGGGTTTGTTAGGGTTTTGTTGTGGTGAGAAACGTCGATTGTACGGTGTTTTATTTACTTCCTGATGTTGTGGTCAGGGAATTGACGTGATTATAAGAGGAATGGCCGGAACGGTGAGAGCTTTTTCTTCATGACGCCCTGGTCGGGATGGTTAGAGCATTTGTGTATGTTTGGTGTTTGCCTTTTTTGTGAGGAATTTGAATGTTAAGTGATTAAAGAAATGGAAGAGTTTTAAGGATTTTTGAATCGAAATTACAGCTTCTTTGTGGCAGGCAGAGCATTCTTCTTTTCCAACTTCAGTAAAACATCTATGCTTAATAATATTGGGTCTCAAAGGTATGAAAAGTTATCACAACATCTTTTACTTTGGGGTTTTTTTTTCCTAGAACCTGCTTTACTTAACCAGGTTCATATTCTTTTGACTATAAACATTGTATGGTACAGGGACAATAAAATATTCGACCCAAGGGAATACATTCGATGAAGATTAATCCATCCTGTCCATTTTACATTTTCTACCTGATGTGACGGTAACTTGATACCTAATTGTGATTTGGTTTAATTGGTGTGGTTTGGATCGAGTTCATCTATGAATATGAACAGGAAATTGAATTCGGTTTTGTTGTTGTTTTGTGCAGGAATGGTATATAGTACCTACGGCTGAAGAAGGAAACAAAAACACAGCAGCGCATACCTGCATAAATAGTAGGAATCGCAACTGCAGTGAAACAAAAATCTTCTGCAACAAACACAAAGACAGTCAGATTCAAGCAGTCTAGGACTCTGACAATAAGAACGGGCTTGGTAAAATATCCAAGCTACTACTAAGAGGATGATTGATGTAAGAACTTTAACTTTTTAGGAATTTTAAAAGTTCATTTTCATGCTTATGGTATGTTCTTTACTTTTATAATGGTTTAGAAGATTCAACAAACATTCATTGTAGTTACAAGTTAATGTAATTTGCAAGTCATTCATATCTGTTACCTGTCGAATCGAAGAGCTGCAACAGCAAGGATTGCAATAATTATTGGTATAATTTGAACCGCTATATTTTTAATTGTGTTGCTTTTGATTATACTATGGCAAGCGTTGTATATGTTTCGCTTCGGGGAAGTCAAGATTCGTGTTGTAACCCAATTAATTAAATATGTATAAATATAAACTCTTTAAGGATAGAATTATCCTTGGTTTTTCAAGTTCAGAAACAACAACTAGGAGATCGAGTAAGCACGGTCCATCTAAGAAAAATAACCTAAAGATGATACTAAATTCAAGAACACAAGGAACCGAATTGAAGCAGAAAACAGTTACAAAGTAAGCGTTACCAAATTTTATGGCTTCTTTATCTTTGTTGATATCAACGAATAAATATGTTGGCAAGAGTAGAAGATGAAGGTTAATTACGTACTTTTGTAACTTTGATCCAATCGCTTATTGTTAACAACATAGAGCTTGGCCTAATTTTTTAGTTTTGCAACTTTGGTACATACACATTAATATAAGCATGTCTTTAAAAAAAATTGGCCTTTTCAACACACAATCAATTATTTTATGACATATGATAACAATCAAACGCCGTTTTACACACTTTGGATAGCCTCTGCAAGCCTGCAACGCACGGCTCGGAAACACAGCCAGTAAAACCAGAGAACGAACCGAGCAAACCTGGTTATACGTCAAGGGTAGCAGTAGCAGCAGCAGCGTTTAGACGGTTTTTGGGCAAATCTAAGGAAGAAGTGGCTGCCATTAAGGTTCAGACAGCTTTTCGTCGTTTCTTGGTAATGTTTTTTTGTAAACCTTAATTCAAAATTTATATATTATTGCATTGTAATTACACTAATACAATGATTCTGGTTTACAGGCACGACGAAAGTTACGGCCTTTGAAAGGGCTTGTGAGGTTAAGAGTGTTGGTTCAAAGTCAATCGGTCAAACGACAAGCAATAACCACTTTAAGATGTATGCAGACTCTGGCGCGTGTGCAGTCTCAGGTACGAGCCAGGAGGATCAGAATGTCTGTAGAAAAGTGAACTCAAAGTCCACTGCATCATTCTGGTATCTTAAACTCTTAGCATATGAATCTCACAACCGTTGATTGAATATAATTTTAGTATAATAAATTAATAATGGTTAGAATATATAGTGTTTTTAATGTGGTTGAAAACTGAAGCTAACACACGCATTTGTAATTTCTGGACTCCATATTGACCTTCAATAAATGTTATATTATCCAACAAGAATCCTTTTTATTTTAAACACCTAAGGTACAAAACCAATGACATGGATTGAGGTATTGAGCTGTGTAATTTAATTTTGACCAGGCATTTGCTGTGCACTTTATTATTGATTCACAATCTATTACATTTCACTTTCAGCTGCCATCTGGTGGCAATGGACATAGGTTTGTCAGCCTCAGTTGACGTAAACAAAGGCTACACCCATGATTCTACCAATGCAGACAATGAAGATCTTTGTGTGAATAAACTAGGGAATGATGTAATTGAGTCTCTGAATGTTGACAGATATGGGGTTCTAGGCTCCCAATCACCACATGATGATTGTGATTTTCAAAAGAAAGACGGAGCTATTGATCCATCAGGCTTGTATTCTACATCTTTTCCTGTAAGCATTGCCTTTATGTGTAGTAGCGTTAGCCTTTTTGACCACTTATTTTGGATGGGTTGTCTATAATTTCAAACGTGTCGAATGAATTGAATTGAAGGATTTCGCTAAAAGGGGAACAGGTCAAATGAAAAAACGAACATTGCTTTTCTTTGCAGTAGTGATGGCACTTTCGGCTACTTATTTTATAATGGGTTGTCTTTAATCTCAAACGGGTGAAATGAGTCGAATAGAAGGGTCTTGCTAAAAGGGGAACGGGTGAAATAATGTGGCTTAAAATCAATTTTTTAAGGCATACATTCTTCTAAGTGTGGTAATATTGTATTGTAATCATAATTAATGCATTCCTAATTTATAAAAAGGATAACCTAACGCGTTTGCCAACCTGAAAAGACCCGTTTCGACTAAGATTGAATATGACCCTTTTTAATCGATCCTGTTACTTATGACACCCACCTGGCCAACGTTGCCATCTCTGGTTATTAGTATACTGTATTGCACTTATCGCTTTTTGTTCCATTATTCCCCTTCACACTTTGTTTCCCGACAGACGACTCCAAAGCTTGTATCTGCCATGAAAGGTAGCCGAGCAGGTCCACCTCAAAAGCTGACTGTTAAGTGGGACCCAAAAGTCTATGATCCAGTTCCAACCTCAGTTTCTCATGCAGTAACAAACAACAAGCCTGAAAGACAGAGCAAGAAAAAGTCCAAGTCCAAGCAGAAAAACGGAAGCAAGTCATCACATGGAAATAAAAACAAACAGAAATCGGCGGGCAAAAGAGGAGGCGTTTAGCTACTGAGAGCTTACGCCAGCTTTCATGGACTTCCATGTCAGCCAGGTTAGTCTTTAGACCAGAGTTCATGAACCGGGTTGATGAGTATGTAGTATTCCAGCCGCTCGACCGCTCACAAATCAACAGAATTGTCCGGTTACAGGTAAGTAACACACCATTTTGCTTATAAGTGTGTGATTTGATAAATTGTTATTAATATCAACGACTTTTTATTTTTGCCATCATCAGTTGGAAAGGGTACAGAAGAGGATAGCAGACAAGAAGCTAAAAATCTAGGTAAGTGAAGCTGCAGTTGAGCTTCTAGGGAGTCTTGGGTATGATCAAAACTATGGTTAAATTGCATATAAGAAACAAAATGAATTCAAATGAATTCTTTCAACTAACCTGCTTAAACTAAGCCAAAAATGATTCAAGGAATGTAATACATAAATTATTGTAATTTTTCTGTGAATGAATACAACTAAATTATCATATTGCAAGAGATTTGCAAATGTGATACATGCCTTATTTATGAGCTTTTGCGTACAATTTATGAAACTTATTGCGTAGCTACCATTTTTGTATAATTTGTTACAATATAAGTCCAGTTACATATTTCTTTAGGTAAATACACTTATTTCACATTTGCATACCAAAATAACTAATGACTCAGTTTTGTTCTCTCATTACTTTTTTGGTTTCCATGTATTTGATTTTTTGTTCACAACGACTTTTTAAGTAATGGCCGGTTCAGGAAGTCATAATGAAGTCCTGAAATAGGCAAATAGCTAGCATAGTAGTAATTATGAGAGATCAGTAATTCACGGAACACGATTATCTTTTTACAACACATTAGAAGGCGCGCAACGCGCGCCCTGTTAATAAACCTAGTTGTGATAAAAATAGTTTGGATAGATGTCCAAACTATTAAGTTTATTTAAGCAACTTTACGTATACTTCTATAATCAAATACTTTGCACATATAATTTTCAGTAAACGTAACCAAGTTTACCAATGCAAACTAAAATTGTATTTGTATTGATTCTGAAGTTTATCAGTACAAATATTCATTTTGACTTGAAAAGTTGTTAACAATGCAATGACTTCATACAAGGAATGATTAAAAAGATATACAATTTTATACCTTTATTGAGAATTTGTTATAAGGCTATATGGTGTGCCTCTTTTTTCCCCCAACTCTCCCAAGTGTTACATCAGCGCCACATCATTTCCCCCATTTTCTCCCCCAAAATTTGGAAATGGTATTCCTCTAATTCCCCAATCCCCTTCATTTTTTATTATATAAACTTTGATTTAAAAAAAAGATAGCCAATGAGAAGACACAAGAAAAAAGGGGAAAATTCCCCTAACTCACCGAAAATTAATTGGGGTTGGGGGGGGGGGGGGGGTTCCATTTGGGGAAAGTGACACATAAGCTCCCCGATTGCATTCCCCCTTTTCACACCATTTAGTCTAAGTTAAGTGTAAAAAATCTGTATTTTTCTTATGCCAAAGGGGTTAGTTTAAATTGACATTTTTAAAAGACATATCAAATTCATTTCCACAGTATTTGAATTTAATTAAATCATATATTAGTTATCAATTGTCATTTTTAATATTTATCTTTCTATTGTAGTTGTAATAGTTACTAATGATGATAATTGTTATAAAAAATTTAAACAAATTGTAATAAATTGTATTATGAGTTTTAAAGAATATCATCATGAAAATATTACTTATAACACACATTTATATTCCACGACAATGCTACACTACATAGTATGTAAAAATTGCTGACATTTTTGTATCCGTATTACTAAGATAATTTTAAATTTTAATGCGTTATCAATTTATCATCTTATGTAATTATCATGTATATAAAAAATTATACATATGTTACACACGTCTTTAAACTAATTCATTTTCAAACACTACATAGTTGCCAATGAATGATCTTTTCTAGATGAATCCGACTGGACCTTCTAAGACCAAATAGTAATAGTTCCCAGTTCCCAGAACAATATTTTGATATGCATATAAAATAACAAAAAAAAAAAAGAAAAAAAAATGCAAATGGGAAAATATAGAAAATCTAATGATACCAGTAATTAAGATAATTTTGCATCCCATCAAAATCCCAAAAAAAAACATGTCACCGATTATGCCTTTGTCAAAATAAAAATAAAATAAAATAAAAATTCTCATTTTATGGGGGCAAAGATGAGCCTTCAGTTTTGCATGCTCCTGGTCCTGAACTCTCATTACTTGACCTCTGCAAGAGCTCCCTACCCAGCTCTTGATAGTCACCGGTGCCGCTGGTGCCGCCTTGTGCTGGGGTCAAGTCAGTTGGAGCTTGGGCTGGTCCGAAACTCATGAACTGGCGGGGATCCATTTGCCTCATTTGTGGTTGCATGGTCCATGAGGGTGGTGGAACCATTGGTTCAAGAAGTGATGACAAATCATAGGCACCAGCAAGGAAAGGCGATGAGGCGGTTGTAAGGTCGTTGATTGATAACCCTGGCGGCAGAGTTGCGGATTGCGATGGTGGTGGTGGTGGTGGTGGAGGAGTTGGTCCTTCACGAGAAGCTAGGTGGGCTTGGTAATATGAAAGCTCAGCTTGTAAGTTCATTACCTGTAGTGTCACATGTAAAGATTAAGTCAATTTGCTTATAAGTTATAACTTATAACCAATGTCCCTCTTAATGAAGCTAGACCAATTTAAGTTATAAAATCAATAAAATATTTAAATTTAATGTTTTAGTTTTTTTTTTTTTGAACGGCCAACAAACAAACTGACGTGCCAGCTACCCGGGCACCCAACAATCGTGAAAGCGCTCATACGCTCCTAGGTGAAGACACGTCTTAGGTGCCCGCCCTAGAATGCGCCGGGTAGCTAACACACCAATCCACTAATTCTGGAGAAAACCCGACCCTTCACCTGCCCTAGGGCACGACGGTAAAGAGCCGGTAAAACCGGTTGGATCAGAATCGAACTCCTGACCATGCGGCCAAAAGTCTTCCATCGTATTCCCTAACCACTGAGCTATAAGTTCGTTATTTTGTTAATTACCATAGAATTTAGATTAAAAAAAAAACATAATAACATATGACTATCCTATAAACTATTTAGAATTTTCCAAGGTATCAATTACTTTAATGCATAAAAAATTATTTATAATTATGAGTTTCCTCCTGAATTGGTGACTTGGTGGTGGAATATGATCGCGTGGCAACATTGGTGGCACGATGATACTCCAGTGTTCCGTGAGTGATTCCAATTTGTTGGCCGTTTAAAAAAAAAAAAATCCATTAATTAAACATGCATCTAGAGTGTAGAATGTAGATAGACATGTTAACACGTTAATAATCACCCTTATTAACATTAGCAAAACCACAATTTCGGGTTCAAAGGCAATCCAAATATGATGTATAATCGAAGAGCTTTCTTCTAGTTGACCCTGAATTATCGACGACATGTTGATAGAAGTTTTAGAACCTCTTAGTTGGGTTCTAAGATAACTTAATACATTCAACCGAATTGCAAAACCAGATAAGTATTTCATATATAGGTGTTTTTTTTTCAAATTCAAATCAAAACTATATTGATGATCCAAACAAAAACTTGAAAACTAATCACTTTCATTAGGGGTTAGTGTTTCTTATTCCTCAACCACCATAGACTACTCTAATGACTTAAGGTTTGGAAACCGCTTAATGACCCATCTAATGGCACCATCATCATCGTGTTAGGTGAGGCTTTGGGTCTGTATATATGTCAAGTAACGTGCAGACTAAAGCATTCTATATGTTTGATTTATAAATTTGGCTTTGGATCTTAAGTTAGTTACTTACTTACCAATTTACCATGAGTTGTGTCTTTGACTATTTTCTGACTAAAGGTAGACATTTGTCTTCATCCGTTTAGCAATCTAGCATCTAGTAGTAATTCGTATAGTTGGTTAGATTAAAGTATTAAACTAATAGTCTAATAACATACTTGTGTATGATGTCTCTAAAGATAGCCGCATACCAACTTTCTAGTTCCGTCATCATCCAATTCGGGTGTGTGTATAGTTTTTTGATCAACTTGTGTAAATGTAAACATGTATATAATCTGAAATTAATATGGGACTAACCCACTTGGTATGACATATGCTTCTTAGAGGGAAGATCGGGCTAGGAAAGAGAGTGTTTTGTAATATTTTGTGTAATAAAGAGTAACAACTTTCGCTAAAAAAAATCTAAATGGTATATAGTATTATGTGAAACAATTATATGTATGATAGAAAGATATTAAATTTATGCTAGATGTTAAATGTACAACCAAAAGAAATCATGAGTGAAACAAAAAGGCCGACAATTTCCTTGAAATACAGAGGAAATAGGTTTTTAGTTGACATGTAAGCCGACCAAATTAAGTCATCGTTATATTATTCAATCAAAACAGTTCTTTTCCATTGATTTCATCAATCTCATATTTACAAATTCTTATTTAAAACATATTATATTACCAAATGGCTTTTGACCTAATTGTATCAAGATGTTGAATAAGGTTTTGCCTATCTAAATGGTGAAGGGTTCGAATCTTATTGGTGGCAAAAATTTCGCTGTTAAAAAAACATATTATATTAATAGGAAGTTTTGCTACAAAATAAATTGTTTGTGAGCATTTCATTGTAAACATGCTATGACTTTAACTGTTTCAAAATCATTTTAACATAAAATGTAGTAACATTTGTTCAAATGTACCACAACTACTGCGTCACTTGGCACACAAGCACTATTCTTTCTACACTGGCTAGACGTTGATTCAGAAGTATAACTTTTGGACCAGTTGATGCAAATGTTGTCACGTGTCTTGTTGCGATTATTTATTTGCCATTAAATATGTGTAGCGATCATTTTAATTAGTTAAAAGTAAATCATTACTATTTCATTAAACACCTTTAATCAAATATTGTTTCTCATGATTTTCTTATTTATATAAACTCACAAGAACAATAAAGATAAGATATTAGATAAATATTATAAACTATAACTCTATAAGTGTAATAATTATTTGTTGAAGTTTAACATGTAGAGGCAATCCATGATGTGATAATGGAAACTTGACATATGACACATGACAACCCGAAACCTTAAAGTTCACTCAACATGACAAATATTCAAAACAAAAAGAAACAAATTTTGGGTAGATCCCCATATAAAGATTGGACTTTCAAAAACTGGTACGTAAGTTTACCTCAAAAATTGTTATTTTCTAATTTCTTTTTGTATTTGTTTTAATTGTGAGAAACATTCTAGCGATTAATAAAATCATCATTGGAAGTTAATTAATTCATTTAATAGATCCTAAAGGGCATTTCACCGTGATGCCTATTTGTTTCCTCCATGTTTTTGTTTTATGTTTTTTCACGAATTTAGTGGTTGTTTGGTTGCTGCATAACGTTTGGCGATTTCATATGTCCCTAATGGTTTTTCTTTTCCTTTTATGTTCTTTTATCTTTTGGTGAAAAGTTTTTTCTCATTTCCCTCAACTTTCAAAGTTGCAACTTTTGTCCTTAATTTTCTAAAAATTTATACAATATCACTTTGACCGTTCTCGACTTTCTAATATGTGTCGGTATAAATTCAACTTCATTTACGTTTACATGTATGTCACGTGGTGTTGAAAATTCGTGTTTTTTGTTTTACGCTTTTTCTCCTTTTAACCATCGCCATGTTGCTACCTAGACCGTGCTGTATGATCACGCCCCAATCCTCCACCACCACCCTCCACGTCACCGCCATATCACTTCAGCCTCCATCACCAACCTAGAGGTGCGGTGATGCTCCTCACCCTCAAACCATCCTTCACACATTTGCTCTATGACAACAGTGAGCTCCCTCATGGTCATCACACCATGAGGGAGAGGGGGTGGTGTTAGCGTGAGGCCACGGGTATCACGGCCCAACTACATTCCCTACACAGCTAGGCCTTAGCACAATTTTACGCCTCGCATCTAATACCATGGCGGCCTAACTAAGACTAGTTTTTATTAATTATAGGGGTTAAAATATAAACCTATTATTTATGTTCTGTATTCAAAATATGCCAGATCATGAATATTTTTTTTGAATGTCGATAAATATTATGATAAAAAGATGTATATGCTACTAACAAGAGGCTACTACATGTATATACGTTACATTATGTTATGTATGTTTTTCCTACGAAAGTATTTTGTTTAATTTCTTGATCATGTGACATTTCATGACTAAAAGCCTGGCATACAAAAAAAACGTACCAATTTAGCAATTTGAATTTGATACGCGTGTAATTTCACATGTATTTGTACGGATGCCGTGTTATCTCCTTTGTACAATTATTCATTAACTTTTTTATAATATGTTTAATTGATAGAGAATCACATATGATCAGACTATTAGATGACTTACATCAGAAAAATATAATTAAAACAAAAATATAAATCCCGAATTAACATTTATATATTTAGACTTTAGAGGCTATGTGTAAGTGTGTAAGAAAGCTTAATGCTTTTAAATATGATAATTACATAAAATTTTGTTTAGATATATATACACTATAGTAATAATTACTCACGATTACTATAAACTAGAAGAATAAAATATTAAACACAAAAGTAACAATTACTCACGATTACTATAAACTAGCAGAATAAAATATTAAACAAAAAAATGGAATTTTGCCATTTTAGAGAAAAGATAATAAAGCAGCTTTGATTCAAGAAAGAATGGTGGGAAATAGTTACAAACTTTGTTGAATTCTATAAAATTTGGGGTTGTTTGGAAGGATCTGTCTAATTAAGGGCATGTTTGATAGCCTCTTAACAAGGCTTTGAACCATTCAGAATGGTTCAGCATTCAGACTGTTTGTTTCAACATAAAAAAAGTTCTTAATAGAATTGTTATGAGCTGAATCATTCAGACTTGATGCATAACTGAATCATTCAGCACTTAATCATTCAGAGTTTCTTAACCATTTAGACATCTTAATGATTCAGCACTTAATCAACCAAACAACCCCTAATTAGTGCTGAATCATTAAGATGGTCTGAGTGATTTAGCAACTCTTATTAGCTGAATGTTTAAGGGCTTAATGAAACCACTCAGATGTTTTTTAGTGGAAACAAACACTCTTAATACTGAATGATTAAAAGGTTTATTAAGAGGCTAACAAACATCCCTACGACTTTATTTAAAAATTAGGTATGCATATTCCCTTTAATTAGT
Source organism: Ambrosia artemisiifolia (assembly GCA_032199755.1). NCBI lineage: Eukaryota > Viridiplantae > Streptophyta > Magnoliopsida > Asterales > Asteraceae > Ambrosia > Ambrosia artemisiifolia. Next base: position 45,403,627 of record CM063527.1, on the reverse strand, counting down.
TCACTTATGTAAGTGTAAAAACATATATATGCATACACACACAATTAAATATTCATACAATTTGATTTGATGAAAAGTTATATTTTATTTAGTCCAAATTACAAAATATAAACACAAAAACTTTAAAAGATTAGTAACGGAAGATAAATTAATTGTATGTCTCATGAATATATATATATAACGTATAAAGGTCAATAAAAACAAACAAGTTAATCAAACATAACGGCAAACAATACCCCTGAAATAATGGTGTGACTTCATCTTTGCGTGTTGGTAGAAAGACATGATGTCGTATATTTTACTAATGAAACTAAAAAGAATAAAGTTTATACCGTATGTGTATTACCACAAAAATACATGATACGGACACGTAACATTCTTAGCTTATATATAACAACAACAACAACAACCGTACCCAGGAAATCCCATAAAATGGCACTATGTGAATCAATAAAATACGATACCTTGTTATAAAAATTAATAAAATACGATATTAATTTTTAGTTATGTATTATGCACTAGGTGAAAAAAGAAAATATCAATTAACTATTAATAAAAATTTAGAAAATAACAAAATAAATATGTTTGATTACTTTTTGTTTACGCTGGGGATAATATATTCATTTCAAGCAAAGTTATATCTGGATAGTGAGTAAACGAGATAATTACTTTTGTTTTTTACTATTAACTTGTTTAAATTAAGAAAGTAGAATATAAGAAGTGTGAAATTAGAGAAGCCACAAAAAGAATTTTAAACTTGCATAGCTTATAAAAACTAGTTACTTATTTATCAGGTATAGATTACGGTGTGTAAGAGAAAAATAACGAAACCTGTTGTTGAAGAGCAAAGATATGAGAAACACAACCAAACACAGGATCTCTAAGCCTAGCCTGAGCTTCATAACAAATGGTGATCACCGCGTCTTGCCGCCGTTGAACAGGAAGATGAAACAGGAGTTTCGACACGTTACTCGCCCCGAAAACCTTGTGAACCGCCGCGAAATGGGCTGCACCTTGATCAGAATCGAAATAGGGTGCAAATATGCAGCCTACAACACATTTCCTCCTCAAAAACTTGCAAGCTCCACAAGGCCCACCACCACCACAACCACCGCTGCTACCGCCACCACCGCTGCAGCCGCTGGTGCTGCTAGTGCTAGGATTTGAACTCATGTTGATGTGGGGTTGAAGGGTTTTGTTGAATATTGATTGAATATTTGATAATTAGGGTTTGTGGGTAGAGAGAGAGAGAGAGAGAGAGAGAGAGAGAGAGAGGATTAATATATAAAAGTTTGGTGAGTAATATGTAAGATGAGAAGAGGGATATATATAACTTTATAAGAAGAGATTGAAAACGTTGAAGGCACGATAGGATGTAAACCCCAAATTAGACATCTTGCGTGAAGCAAACATACCATTTAGCCACCTCCTTCATCTCGTGATCTTGGCTACATAACTCTCATGCTCTCTCTCTCTCTATATATATATATATACACACACATGTATGTATATGTATGTGTATATACTCTTCTCTCTATATATATATCTCCCTGTTTCTATCTCTCTGTATATGTATGTATATGTTGTGATGATTTGATGAGAACTGATGCATATCTATACACAAGATTGCTTTACAACCTAAAGAAATTAATAAAGTTCACTTTATGCCACTATGTTTACATATTATTAGAATTTGCACCTTGTGCTTTAGTTATTATAAATAGCAGTCCCCCAACCATGTTACATAGGTCAATAATTAATTGAAAAGTTAACTGTCATTTTCGTCCCTGAGGTTTGGTCCAGTTTGCTGCTCCAGTCCAAAATCCAAACAGCAGGTATCCAATTGGAAAAAAAAATAAAAAAATGGATTGGAGCAGCAAACTGGGACGAAAATCACAGTTAACTCTTAATGGAAATTAAATTTTTGCATGTTGCAATGGGGGAATTATACAGTATATGTGCAAAACAACGAAGTTACGTAATTGCTCGGTATTGGTAGTGGAAAAATATTAAAAAGTACCGAAACAAACTCATATCAAAACGAAAAACCATAAAAACAGATACCGATATTGGTGCCGATGTTAATCCGTCGTAATTTTTTGGTACAATATGAGTATGGTAGTAGAACTCGGTACGTAAAAAAACATATCTTTTTATCATGTTATTATATATATATATATATATATATTAATTTACAAGTTTGTGATGCATTATTGGTTGTACTCTATGCATTAATGGTTGTACTCATATGTGTTATGGATGATGGGTTCTCAAAGCACTAAGCCAACCTCTCATTTACACATACTTCCACATATTTCTTATATATATATAGAGAAGGGGAGCCCGTGGTGGTTCCTGGAGGCCATACGGCGGCGCGTACCAGCGAGTGAACAACTTTAACACGTTAAACGAATGAAAGGGAGTCCCGTGGTGAGGTTAGGATGAGCAAGGGAGTGGAGCAGCGGTGGCGTGGTTATCAGTGGTCACAACCGCAGTTCTGGGTTTGCGCCCAGTGACATAGGTGATGATGGTTATAGGAAGTTGGGTGGGGGTGTCATTCGTGAGTTCGGAGGCGGAAATGTTAAGGTCTTTATGTAGACGTCAATGGCGACTAGGAAGGTGACCAGCCAAATTTCCGATCAGCGGCTATGGTGACTGAGAAACAAAGATCAACCACAGTATATCTATACCAATCACCGATATGATGATAGATCCGACACCATACAATATCACCATTCGTATGTAGATATGCATTCCTTTTGTAATCAGTTTTATATGTAGATTTGTATTCTTTTCGTGGGCATAGCACTACATATACTTTGATGGTCGCCACCACGAAGACAGATACCGACACTATCGTAGCCTTCGTATTTACAAAGCTAATGTTTCGTGTGTTATAGTCGACCAGTTTAGCCACCGGTTTTAAGCCATCAGTAAACAACTTTATCTCCAAATATTTTAGGCTAGATTATGTCGTGTTCCTTTTCGCTAGATATTGGTTCATCTTTTCTATTAGGAATTTGCAGCAGACATGATACAACTTTTAAGGTAATAATATTGTATAGGTTTTATTGTGCGCCGCAACGCGCGCGACACAATTCTAGTTATATTTATAAGTAAATTCTATATGTATGTTGGCTTCAACAATAAAATGTATACGGATACACTTTTCGATAATATTGACACTTTAATAGATTACGATACCAAAAAAAAAATACTATATATTAAATATAACTCCGTTTTCAGCAGAGTTTATGTTGGAATGTCAAGAAAAACAATAAATACAACTGTGTATTCATATTAAAAAAAAAAAAAAGAAGTTTACAAACATAAGTTGTGAAAGAATGATCAAAACAAATGAAATTTAAATGGATTAAAGACTTATATTAATTATAGTCTAAGGATTAAAGTAAAAGTTCGAAAAAGAACTATCATACACTATTCAAACCGGTCATTTGGAAATAACAGTATATATAATTTTCATTCACAATTGTTGAAATTTTTATTTGTGAGACTCTTCAATTAGGGCTAATGCAATAGATGTTTAGACGGAGCGTTAATAAAATTTGGTAATAGTGTGTGAGTAGTTAGTGGCAGGTTCATTTTTCATTACTCGTGTTATCATATTTAGGTGTGAGGATATCTTAACCTTTTTGTAAGTGCCACAAAATCCGCCTATGTGCATAATAATTAGGGCTGGCAATGGGTAACCTGTTAAGACACGATAAGACCTGTTTGACTGAAAAGTACACTATTTGATTTTTTGACTTTTTTTAATACTTAGAATTAAGAGGCAAAAATCTTTCATTTCCCTTTTTTGGTACATAAAACATAAAACTGTGTTATAAACATGAGATATAAATGAGTTAAACGAGTCGTGTTCATGTTTAGAACTTGATTTGTTCGCGCGTGTCAGAGACCTGTTAACCTGTTAGGACACGATTTGCCAGCCCTAATAATAATATGATGAAGGGCTCTAGAACCATAAACGAAAATTACAAATACAAAAAAAGTTGATCAAGCAAATCATTAAAATAGTCCATTGATTTTAAACGTTGGCTAAGCCGACAAATTTGAGGGCTGAGGCGAAAAATTTGGGTGTAAGCTGAAAAAAAAAACCATATAGTAAACCGTAACTGCCAGTTAATGTCTATTTTGAAAACGTGAAAGTTAACTTTGTCTGTTTTAGTATTTTTGTAATTTTTCCATAAGTCGTATTCTAATATTGGTCATTAACTAAATGTGATAAGAAGATATAGGGTATGTTTGGCAAAAACTAGCTGGTAGCAGCAAGCTGTTAGCTGGAAGCTGGTAGCTGGAAGCTTTTTAAATATATTTTGGTGTTTGGCAGAGTAGCTGGAGTTTTTTAATAAAATGTATAAAATGACCAAAATGGACATAATTAAAAACTTGTAAAGAAGGTTTTTATTTTATTTTTAAAATAGAATGGGTATTTGTGTCATTTACTAATTAAAAGCTTGTAGCTAGTAGAGCTTTTTCTTAAAAGCTACTACTAGTAGCTTTTCACTATAGAGCTTTTTCTCCAATCTAAAAGCTTCCAGCTCCTTCAACCAAACAAGGCTTTTTATTGAGTATGAGCTTTTTCTTAAAAACTTGAAGCTTGAAGCTCCTAAAAGCTCTTAAAAGCTCCTTGCAAAACATACCCATAGGCGGTGAAGTGTATTTTGGAATGCCACAATCCACATGCATAAAAGTAATAAAACTTACAAAAAGAAACATAAAAAATAGTAACAGATTTTAACAATTTGGCATAGAAAAGTAGAAAACGTGTTGATGGCATGTGTACGTATTTGAAAGAGCTCAAACACCGTTTTTTCCACCTTCTCGTAATCAAGCTACTTTATTTAAATATTTTATTTTTAGAAATTTTCCAAAAATAAAAATTAAAACTAATTTCGTTACTTGTAAAATCAAAACCACTAATAATGAATTATATTCCTTGACAATAATTCCGAGTACTTCTATTTTTGGAAGTTGCGATGTGTATTTGATTTTTGTTTTAATTAAATGTCTTGGTACATCATATAATTTTGAACTTAATCGCTCTAAAAATAGACCGTATGATTGGTGATAAAAAATGAAGAATAGTAAACATACTTCTACTAGTTTTTTTTTTTTTTCCCAACTTACCCCTCTTCTTGAAAACATCAAATCAAAAGGGTTTTTTCTCTTTGTAAATAGTCGAATAATACTGAAATGACAAATTAAAGAAGGATATAACTTGTAACAAGTAAAAAGATACGGGGTATGGTACGTTTTAACCGACTTTAATTATGAAAATACCGTTTTATCTTTTTATATGATAAATATCGTGCAAAAGTTTTACGTGGAAAACCTCATGTTCAACTTTTGATGTATCCTGTATAGCTCACCTAAAGATGATACAACAAAATATTACGTATAACTATGCCTGGAAAGCTCAGGTTGGTCGGGAAGTGGCACGAGTTTGGATTAGATCAACTTCGGTTAATACATGTTCTAAGCAAAAATGAGTTCAGGTCAAAACGGGTCTAATTCAACATATATATATATATATATATATATATATATATATATATATATATATATATATCAATTTGGTTTCACTCAAAATAGGTTATGGTCAATGGCGGTGCTTTAACAAAAATACAGTGGTGGCCGAACTTAATACGTATAAAATTTTCGGACAAAATACACATAAATTTACATTACTAGGCAAAGAAACCGGGGGGGGGGGGGGGGGGGGTTCGGGGCTTCCCTGGCCCTTTATATCCTTCGTCCATGGTTATGGCCAACATAATTTGGTTAAAATGAGTCGTTTTAAAAACAATTGTCAAACTAGGTTCACCCGGTTTACTTTTTAATTGTGATTAGCGGCAACGACGGAGGTGACTTGCTGGAGCCGATGGCGGAGCGACGACTATGGTTTGTGTGTTGGGGGAGGGGGAGACAAAAACTGAGGGGGTTATGATGGAGGCAACACTAGGTGGCAGCAGATGTGTCAATGACGATGGCAATGGTACGACTGACGACAACAAGTTAGCGATGGAAACAAACAATTGTCATGCGTTGTGCTAATCTATTTGGACTATTTTTAAGTTAACAAAATTTATAATCACGCCCATAGTTGACTAATTTGAGATTATCCATTATATATATATAATTTTTCAAATTAACCTAATATTTACCAACAAAACTTATCACAAGAGCATCTTTAATGGCATTGTCCGGACGGTCCGAAATGGACGGACGGACCAACCCCAATAAACCCACCATTGGAGGTGTAAGTCCGGTGGGTGTTGGTTTGGTGGAGCGGATGCCATCGAACGAGGTGGGGTGGGCCCTTGGTTGTACTTTTAATGTTTGAATAAAATGAAAAATATGTGATGAGATGAATGTGTAGAATGATTTATGGCTGAAGAAAAAAAGTGGGTTTGAAAGAGTTATGATTTGAAATAATATGACATGATGAAATAACGGTTTGAAATGATTTGTTGGGGGTTATCCTTGTGGATTCTATAACTGCGACTAAGTGTCACGTTATATAGTATCTCCCCACAATATTTTAGAGGGCACCCTATATGTTTCTTAGATATACAATTTTTTTTCCGAAAATCCTTCTAGAATAATTACAAGAACTGCATAACAATCATTTATGCATTTATAGTGACGTGAAGTATAAGCTTAATACATTCATCTGTATGCTATGCCGAATATGAATAATTTGTTAAGCAAACAACTTTATTTTTTATACTTTAACTTTTAGAAATTTATCAAAAAAAATTAGTTAGTTAATAAAAATTATGTACCTAAACCATATTATATTTTACCTTCTTTGTATATGTTTTTTGATAGCTCATCCTGGATGGTCTATAGTGTATTGAACTCACACTTGTCTAATGGCAGAGCTTAGAATTTTTTTCTATTATTTTATTTCACAAAACTATATAGTTTTAATGATAATTGATAAGTATAGATTTGGCTTGGAAACAAAATGGGAATTAATGTTTGGTTTAAAAGTATACTCCAAAGTAACAAATTTGCAAATGGTTTTATAGCAAAGCCGTGGGCTGCATGCTTTTATTATATATACGTGTTTAATCATCAAAACCTCAAAGGTTTCAAGTTTATACGGATAATTAAGTTTTATCATATTCAGAACCTTATGTGAACTTTTACAGTAATTAGTGGGTGAGCCCGCACGTTGCAGCGGGACACAACATTTTAAATAGAAAATATGCGGGATTGATTTGTTAGGGTCTAGGGGTCTTTTTTTTCAACTCGTACAAGACACATAAATCCTAAGGAGCGACTCTGTGTATAGGTATAACATAATAATTTCATAATTCAAATGATTAAAAAGACAACTTTCCTTATTGATTTCTCAATTTCTATAAAGTATTATCAAGTTTATAAAACTTTAACTTTCTAAATTACCTAATTTTATATAAAAGATTATGAATTGCTTTTATAGGTTTTCTATTTAATGTGTTCAAAGTCATTATAAATTGAATGTCATGATCTCTCATAAACTCTTTTGACTCTTGACTTACTTTTTATTAAATATGGTGTTGTAAAGATAACTTTGCCCCAAAAAGTAGTTATTTTATGCATTGTGTGTTGTATCATAAGTAATTAAACGTGTACCTCTTAAGGTTTAAGAAATCCTTATGAAATGTTTTATAATATAGTATACATATATATATAAAACAACAAAAGAGGGAAAAAGGAAAAAAACTGATGGTCATAATTAATTAATTTTGTCGCTACGAAAGCGTTTTTCGTATTTTCTAAATATTTTTATGTGTGTATAATAGGGATGAGCTCGATACTGAATCGTACCGAACCGATATCGTTTTTTTAGAAAAAACTTGGTACTGATATCGATGCCGGTACCAAAAATACCGATACTAATTTTCACCAAAAATTGATACCGAATTGCTACAAAAAAATGAACCAGTATCAATATTTTTGATATTGGGATCATAATATGTTCACTATCAGTATTTTTGGTATTTAATATCAAAATACTCATCCCTAGTGTAAACCTGAAGAAACAATAAGTATCACGGTGATTAGGACTAATCCTCGTGCGGTTAAACACCCTTGTTAGTCCAAGTACTATCCTTTACCCACGCCGTTGATTAAACCGAAGCTGTGAAGTAAAAAATAAGTGTGTGTGTGTGTGTGTTGAAAGTAAGAACACGAAGATGTAAGTGGTTCGGTCCTTAATGACCTACGTCCACTGTGAAGAGCCGATTTTATATTACTTTGGAGAATACAAAATGTTACAAGAAATATTGCTAATCTAGCTCTTGAGTACAAGTGATGAAATTCGGATCCTTTGCAAAAGAGTTGAAGTCTTCTATTTATAGGAGATGTCGTGGGCCGAGTGAAATGGCCCACGAGAGCTATTTCTGATCTGGGCTTTAATCTGGGCTCAAGGTGACCAGCCCAGTAAATTGGCGGGAAATATTCGACCATGCTTGCTGACGTAAGGGGCGATTGGACCAGCTCTGCCAAAGTGACACGCGGCGCCCTCTGATCGGACGCCGGCGACATGTTGTCTGACACAGTATGGATGACTTACCTGTTGGCGTCTTATGTGACGTCTGGCAGCAGGTAAGCATGCCTGCACAATACTGTGGGCAGCAGCATGGTGGAAGCATGGGAGCAGTCAACTCGCTGTTTATGTCAGCGGTGGTTGGACTGACCCTTCCACATATTGTCATGTGGTTGGCAATGCCTAGATCTGAGTGAATCTTCTTAATCCTTGATCTTCCGTACCTCGTACCAAAAGCTAGTGGTGAACGAATATCCTGCACATGGGTAGACGCACACCTATTCTCCTGGAGTACAACAACAACAACAACAACCTTACCCAGTAAATCCCACAATTAGCAAGGCTAAGAGTAGGGTCTGGGGAGGGTGAGATGTCGGCAAACCTTTCCTCTATCCTTGCAGATAGAGAGGCTGCTTCCAGAGAGATCCCCGGCTCGACAACATACAATCGACAAGCAAACAACACTTAAAACAAATCAAGGGCTATTGAATTTAGAGAAACATTGAAAGTGTCACGAAGTAAAAAAGATATATATGCAATAAAAACAACATAACTCAAAAACACCCAAGTCAAGTCACCCTTATATGTCTCCTACCGTCGAAAGAAAAGGTCTAACCTCCTAGAACCCCGCTGCGGTATAACCAAACCCTCCCTAATAATCATTAACCTTAATCTTGTGCCTCCACGAACCCCTATCCTCGACCATGTCCTCTGAGAGGTGCATCTCTACTAAGTCATGCCTAATCCGCTCATCCCAAGTCAATTTGGGTCTCCCTCTGCATCTCTTTCCCTTTACAATGGTGATTTCCACTACTCTAACTGGGGCCGTCAATTCCCTCCTCCTCACATGCCCAAACCATCTTAATCTTCCCTCCTTAATCTTATCTGATAAACTAGCTACCCCTAACCTTTTCCTAATATCCTCATTTCTAATTCGGTCTACCCTAGTGTGCCCGCACATCCACCTTAGCATCCTCATTTCAGCCACGTCCATCTTGCGAGCTTGAGTTTTTTTTGATGGCCCAACAATCTGTCCCATATAACATAGCAGGTCTCACCGCCACCCTGTAGAATTCTCCTGGAGTACTGATGTGAATAAGGTTACATCAGACGTGAAACGACTCTCAGCGCGGAGTGAGTTCCGCGAGATGTGTCCGCTGATAGTAGGGGTGGTCAGAATAACCGCAAACCAAATAAAAACCGAAAACCGAACCGTAACCGTAACCGAAAAAACCAATCCGAACAACGAATTTGGTGTTTGGTTTGGTTTTAACCGAAACCGAATTGCTAATTTGGTATTTGGTTTGGTTTTTGGTTCTACATTTTTTTATTTGGATAACCGAATAAACCGGTAAAATAATTAAATATTAAATAAAAATAATAATATTTAATAAGCCATATATAATATATAAGCCCAAAATATTAAAGGTAAGCCCAACCCAAAATAAAATCCACTTATTTATAGGTAATATTCAGAGTATAAGTCTAGTATCCAAGTATATGTTTCTCCATGATTGCATCAACCGTCGGTCTGATTATCAAGCTACACAATTTATATGTTTAGTATTAATATCTCTTTATTTTTCGTATGCAGGTTCACTAGAGTTGGAGAAAGATTTAAGTTTGAAGTTTATTTATATTTTGTGGAATTGGCAAAGACTTATTTACTATTTCTAATTTCTATGATGTTTGGGTTTGCGTGGTTTAATTTTTTGGTTTATATTAATTGCTAACTTTCTATTCGGATTTCGGAACACAGAGGTATATAAGTTAGAGAGAAAAAAAACTTCGTTTCAATTTGGTTGAATTTGGTTTGTTTGGTTTAAACCGAAACCAAACCGAATTCATTTGGTTGAATTTGGTTTGGTTTCCATATTCCTAATTTGGTTTGGTTCGGTTTTTGGTTTGGGGTACAAAATTTTGAAAACCGAATAAACCGAATCGAATAAACCAAATAAACCGTAAACCGAACCGATGAACACCCCTAGCTGATAGGAGTAGTTTCTCTGCACAAATTGCAGCTGGCGCTTGAATTGTTAGAAAGTAAGATAGGAATGCCGCTTCCGCAATAATTAGGCTCCCTATTCCAGTTCAATGGCTTCTTTCATGGAATTGCATTACATATACAAACAAATAAAAAAGTCAAGGCTAAATGACATTTTACCTCTATACATGACACGTAGATAAACAAATGAAGGGCTGAAAATTATTTTGCCTTCATATATACTTCCTTAAGTGTCTCATTCTGTATCTAAAAACAATCGTCCTTGGACCGTGAAAGCGACCGTAAGAAGTAGAGGCGTCTCGGAAAACTTTCACACTTTATCTGAGCCATTAAAAAAATATTTTCATTAGACCTTAGATTTTGAGTTTTAAATGAGTACTGGCCATATAAATGGCATTAGAGCTTTAAACGCGTTTTCAATGAGTCCAAATTTTAACCTTAAAATGAGTTTTCTATTAAAAAAACACATGCACATTGATAACATATGCATATAAGCATTTTTTAAGAAAAATGTGCCCTCAAATGAAACGGACCCTAGTCATAGGTCCTCCCCAGCCACCCTAAGAGCCTTCCATGATAAGAAGTAATTTAAAGAACAATAATAATGAAAGAAATCATCAATAATCTTTATGGTTGGTATCAAAGTTCGACCATAAATCGACCATAACACTCCGGGACAATTTTTATATATTGGCGAATAATTAAGAATGACAAAAAAACTAAGTCAACACTTACTCTAGCTAAAATGGACATGGCTTCAAATATGATCGCTCATTGATTGTTAAATCACTCAAGAGTCTATGAAAACACTATATTTTATAAAAAGTATATTTTTATATAAAATGGATCTTCCCCAAGAAGATAATTTTGAAATTAATCAAAATAAAATAAATTAAAATAAATAGGATTACACCTATTAGTAAGTGACCAACATATGTGGGAAAAGGAAAAAGTCATACTTCTAAGCAAAGATGCTAAGCAAAAATATGCATTGACCCCTCACTACTTTTTTTTAGATAACTAGTTTAATCTCGTTTAATCACAACTAATTTTCTTATATTTTAGACCTATCAAAAGTTTAAATTCGGTTTTCATCTCATTGCAAACATATAGTTCAACCATCCTATCGACCGTCAGTGGCGTGACCCATTTTTCACCATCCATAAACAAGTAAACATTTTTGAAGGAAAATGGTTCTTTGAGATATGTTCACATATGAGAGCATTCTTCTGTTGATATAAAATGGCTAGAGTTGTTAACATGTTAATAATAGGATTAAGAAGGAGAAAAATTCACAAGTGTACACATGTCAATATTAAGGTCAAAGAGGAAAAGTAAACTACGAGTTCACATGTGAAAACTATGATACATCAAAATAAATTTGATGTATAATATTATGAAACAAAATAAAGAAAAACTTCTATGTAATATCATGGAACAAAATAAACATATTAAGCGACTACATACAATAACCATCATGAAACAAGTTAAATTCCCTAATATATATGTATAAGGGGTCAACTCATGATTTGGGTTTCACATCAGATGTGACATTACTAATGGTTGTTTTACATGTGAAGAGGCTAGAGTCCTGCGCACTTTGTTACATTGATGGCTAGGGTTTCACATACTAGGATCATCACAATAGCAAAGGTTTGGTAAAAGCAAGGACCCTAGGGGAGGGTATAGTGTTCTATATACAAGAAGAATGAGAGAAAATGGTAATTGGTGATTGTTGTGTAGGGAAGGGAGAAACTGTGACGACATTAGAAGGTTGTCGAACATAGTGTGTGAGATTGAGATGTTTGGTAATACAGAGGAAATGTGATGATTTAAGAGGGATATAATCATGAAAATGTAAAGGGTGACAACCTTAATATAATGTCCAGTGGCGTAGTCAGAAAATTTTTTCATGGGGTGCGGAATCTCTAAGCCTCTGGGTCGTTTATCATGATGTGGCCCTAGTCGGGTCGGGTCGTATACCAAAATTAATAACACTAAAATTATATAATCAACAAAAAGAAGCCAAAAGTAATTCAAACGTTGTTACATATGCATAACAAAATTCTAAAATTTAAAGTTGTTCTCTTCGGGTCTTCATTTTTTGGAATCTATCTATAACATCTTCTATCTCCACGTTTCTAAGCAAGTCTTTTTCAATAAAAATCATACAACTATCGTTTAAATTCTCATCACCAATCCTATTACGCAAATTGTTCTTCACAAACTTCATTGCCGAAAAACTTCTTTCAACAGTTGCGGTTGCAACGGGTAATGTGAGAGCTAGCTTCAATAAACGATACACAAATATAAAGTGAAGGTGTTTCTTTGCTTCAACCATCAGTTGTACAAGATTGGATAAACCATTCAATTTGGTAAATCGTGTATACGCTTTTACATTATCAGTTTATGTAGCTCTCAAGTTCAACCGGAAGCCTTGTTTTATCTTCATCATCAAAATCATGTGGATACATCTCGGCTAAGCGTAGTAGTTTTGGAACATAAAACGCACCAAAATTATCACAAGGACTCAAGCTATTAATACAAACAAGTAACTCAGATGTTACCTCGTTAAAACGATTTCCAAATTCTTAGATTTGCATATCTTGAATCGAATTGAAGCATTCAACTTTATAATTGTGGCGAAGGGTGACGTTTGTTTTTTTATCTTGGTATCCTTGGGTCAACGTATTCACCATCCATGTTTACCACTTCAAGTTTATGCTTATCACAAAAAGAGTTAACTAACTCTAAGAACTTGTCATAACCCTCAAATCTAAACTTTGTAAGTTGGTTCTTGGTAGTAGAAACCAATAAAACCCCGTTTAATAAATCTTGGTATTTCCTTTAAAGGTTTTTTTTTTCTTTTTCTTTTAATCAATATTAAAACAATGTGGACTTATTATAAAGTTTGGGCTTGGTCTTATTCTTGAATTTGAGCTACTAACTAATAAAATGGGCTAACTCAATATATGTAATTATATTATTTTCTAAGGGGTTGGTTTCAAAAATCCAAGGGGTGCGATTGAAAATTTTGTAGGGTGCGGATGGGATAAACGCGTATATATAAACACTAAAAAAAATTTTTTCAAGGTGTGCGTCCGCACCCCTTGAGCTTAGGGTAGCTACTCCCCTGATAATGTCATCTAAACTATAATCAAATGGAGTATGAATGACTAAGTTGTTACATATTGTCAAACATTACTTTCATAGTATTATAACATCTCATATGACAAAGAAAATATAATTTACTCATATTTAATGTATATAAAGATTAATAGTAGTATCTCGTTTATTATGCACATATAGGAATATGCAACATATTCTCGGGAACATTGTGTGATGGTAAGGTGGCTCTAGTCTCCCTTTTATTCAAGATGTGGAGGGTTTAAATATTGTAATGTGTGGTATACGAGTATTTAGGAGTGAGTTTGACATTAAAATAATAAGAATATACAAGATAATTTCTGAATGTTAGAAAGCTATAGTAGTCGTGTGGATTAAAAAGGGATTAGAAAGGGTCTACCAAATTAAGACAACATTTTTGGTCCGTGACTTTGACTTTTATAGACTCAATTGGTCTTGGTCAAAGATTTGCCATTCTGTTATTTGCACAAAACAATATAAAATATGTCTCCTAGACAAGGGACAAATGATCTCCTTTAATTAAATTAAGAGGAGTTTCAAAGCTGTGAAATTAGTTAGATTAATAATGACTTTTATGCAATTCATGACCTTTTCAATGCAGCTTTAGTCAACTCTGTCTTCAAATATAGAAGCACTTTAACTTAGTATATTTAGGATTAGATGAATATAATGACAGCCCCACCCTATGGTGAAGTGACATTCAGGTGAAAAGTGAATACGGGTGGTGCTGATTCGATTTGGATGGAGACGAGGTTTTATCAATCCACTGTCATGCTTTTGGGCGGTGGAGGTCGGGTTTCCATGTATCTGAAAGAGCCAAAGGGCTGGCAACGATCGAGTAGTCGACCTTGGCCACAGCGCCCGATGTCACGATGGTTGATACGTCGTTCCTTACCGTTAAAAAAAAGATGAACATGATGACAATTAGTTTATCAATAACTAGATTATACCCCGGGAACGTCCCGAGGTTGAGAAATCTAATATGACATATCAATTTTACATATTAAATAGAATGATGGGCTTTACAGTTACATGCAGAAAAGCTTCGGGTAGCACTTAACCTAAAACAATTAACAATGTATCTCCAATGTTAGTGCATAACCTTAAACAATGTATAACTCTAATATTAAAATCTAACCTAAAACAATGTACAACTCTAATGCTAACACGTGTTGTAAATAAAATTAATATTTACTGGTTTGAACATAACTAATGACTTGTCTATACATGATTAATGAATAACCTGAACACTTTGTGTTTTTTTCCTGTATGAACAAAATCACACAAAAAATAGTCGTTTTTTTCTCCGTTTTTTATATAGCACTATGGTACTCGTTGGAAAGATAATAAAACGCTCGTTAATTTGGTGTAATTTTTTTATTTAAAAAAACTCATATATAAAAGATATTAACGTTTAAAAGTTATGGGAAGAAACATTAGAGAAAAAAATCTAATTTTGTTTTTAAATTATTATTTTCCTAAAATAAAGCCTTGCCACATGGAATGACACATGACACACTCAATGAGGAGAATGCTTTCTTTGAGTGTCATGTCATTAAAATGACTTTGGTTTATTATATGTACTAGATTATACCCCGGGAATGTCCCGGGGTTGAGAAATCTAATATGAAATATTAATTTTACATATGAAATAGAATGATTCACTTTACAGTTACATGCAAAAAACCTTTGGGTAGCACCTAACCTAAAACAATTAAAAATGTATCTCCAAAGTTAACGTCTAACCTTAAACAATGTATAACTCTAATATTAATATCTAACCTAAAACAATGTATAACTTCAATGCTAACGCATGTTGAAAATAGAATTCATATTTACTTATTTTAACATAATTAGTGACTTGCCTATACATGATTAATGATTTACCTCAACACTTTTTTTTTCATGTATGAACAAAACCCCACAAAAAAAATAGTCGTTTTTTTCTCCGTTTTTTATATAGCACTATGGTACACGTTGGAAAGATAAAAAAACGCTCGTTAATTTGGTGTAATTTTTTTCTTTAAAAAATCTCGTATATAAAAAATATTAATGTTTAAAAATTATGGGAGGAAACATAAGAAGAAAAATCAAATTTTATTTTTAAATTTTTTTTTCCTAAAATATCTCAATGCCATATGGGATGACACATGGAACACTAAAAGAGGAGAATTCCTCTTTGAGTGCCATGTCATTAAAATGGCTTTGGTTTATTATATGTATAGATAGATAAACTTATTTATAGAAATTTAGATTAAATAAAGAAAAAATTGCAAGTCACCAAGATGAATCTAGAATAGCAAATAACAGTGGGTCATCCGTATCCATTAGCAGAGAAATGCAACTATTTATAGAAACCTAATAAAGATAACTCTAAGAGAAAAAAATAATCACATCACATCTCTTAGCTATGATAAATATATAAAAAAAGTTTGTCTAGGTAACAAAGCCTAACAAATACATCTAGTAATATGTTCCAAAACGATATGAAATGTAGATATGCATAAACAAATTTCTTGTGTGTTCCGTTTAAATTTGTGATGCAAATCTTATATGGGATCGTTTCTTGATTCGTAAGACCCGAATCAAGATCGCAAGATCCGCTTGGGAGCAGAAGATTGTACTCAAGTTTTCTACTTTTTTACACATGTAACATGTTGTAGTTTATATTGAAGTATAAATGTATGTCAAACTTCTCAAAGGTTCAAACTTAATCATGATAGACATATTCTTATAAATATAAATCTTATCTTATAGGTGGTATTAAGGTTACTAAATTAAAGGATACTTAAACTATTGTAACCGCAAACACATCTTAGAATAAAATAAGATACACTATATTAATACCTTTCCTATTGTAAGTTCTAATAATATATTTTTTTTAAAACATATTTTTTTATAGAACATATTTTTTTATAAAACTTATATTAACTACGCCGCCATCCCCTTCTGAATAGAAAACCTTAATCTACTGAAAACAAAGTCTCGCCCCTGAGGGGTCGAAAAGTTGCTCATTGTTCGAGTTAATATTTTAGCCATTTTTTGTTAATACAAGATATAAATTAACTCTTGATTTTTAAACCTATATTAAATTAATTTACTTTTTTTATATTGTATCTTACTAACTTGAGTGTTTGGTAGCTAATGAGCTAAAACAATTAGAGTGAAAGAGGGAAAGTGATCATTGACTACATAATTTTTGGTCTTGAGGTCGCAAACTTGTTTTTAATAAAAGTGCATTTTTTTCTTCTAATGTGGACCCACCGATATATATTTGATAACAACATCATACGTAAGTTTTCAAAATTGTGCATTGCGTATGTCGTGACGTGATTGTACGCGTTTTAAACTGAACATATATAAAAATATATATTTCTTATTTAAATGTAACTTAAATTTTAGAAGTTAATATCATGAAATACATAGATGTTGTCACAAAGGCCAATGGTGGCCTGAATCAGAGGACAATGAAGAACGAACCTTGACGTAGCATGTTTTGTCAATGTTAGAATAGATAAAAAAATATAAGTCTAATAATTAGCAGGGTGTTCGTGTAATGCAGTGGGAATGCCGAGAAACAAATGCACTTCTAAGGGTGTGCTTAGTTCGGTTCAGTTTGGTTATTATCCTCAACCGAAACTGAAGTCACGGTTAATCGATCTTATTAACCAATCGGTTAATTGATCGTATTAACCAATTAACTAATGGCAAATAGGTTTGGTTTATTTGGCCAGATAGTCGGTTTTTCAGTTCATTTCAATTAAGTTTGATTAATAACCAAAACCAAAATTTGGCTAAATTTTTACTTAAAAGTACATGAATGAAAGGTATGAATATATGAAATGGAGATATAAAAGTTAAAAATATACTAATACATGAATGGTTCGTTTTAGTTTGGTTAATTGCGGTTGGGTTTCGTCTGTTTTTGTTTGGTATCTGTTAACGATTCAATCCACGCGAGGTATGCTTTTTTTATCCCTCAAATTATAGTAAAATTCCATGAAAATTCCAATCATTTCCTTTGTATAAACTTCTGAACTAAACGGTATAGAGGTGTGTTCAATACATAACCTATTTTAAGCACAAAATCACGAGAACTACATAATACTCTTAGTATTTAGCGCTTTTATTTTCAAACGGACTAGCGTTTAGTGCAGACTAAAAACTGGTTCTGTATCGAACACACTCGCAGACTAAAAGGTATTTAAGACGATTACCAAATAGGCAACACTTGCAGACTTGCACTCCTCTTTGATAGAAAATGCATCATTTCCGCTTTTTTCAGGATGTAACATTTAAAATCATTTCATTTTCAAAATTCAACCCGAACCAGTATTATCAACACTGGGTATTATCTCGCACGTGACTTACGCCAGGCTAGTTCATTTGGAGGCGTTGTCACTTACGATGTCTGCAGCGTGCTTGTTTTTTCTTTTGCAATTTATCCTGTCAATTCATCTAGATCTTCCATGCCTGGGAAGGTTGGAGAGACAGGTACACTATTTGACTTTTTAAGGTCAGACAAAGAGAACTTAAAATGAAAATTGAGACACGTCCGGTGAAAATCTGGAACAATTCAATCATAAATTCAGTTGGGTTGACCGGATACACATTTTTGTTCAAAATTCCATAGTTTTTCATGAATAACATTTGACATCCAAAGTCAAAGCATAGCATTTGTTTTTGTCTACACTCACATAGCCACATTATATAAATCTTAGGTCGTAGCAAGGTTTAAAAGTACGGAATCGTGCCTTGAGGCGTTTTCCCTTAGCCTCGAGAGGCGTACACCTCAAGGCGAACCGAGGCGGAATTAAAAAATAAATATAAATATTATATTTCTTATAAAAAATGAAATACTAACTAATTTCATCCACATATTCATAAAAAAAACACACTAAAAAGACATGGAACGCTTGAAATTGACACAAAAAGTCCAAAACATCAAAAATAAACATCAAAAACCCATGAGGCGCAATTTTTGTTACCGCCTTATATGAGGCGCACGTACAAAATAGCACCCCGAGGCGCCGCCTCAGATTCGTTTTCTTACAGAATCGCCTTGAGGCGCGCCTCAAGGCGTACGCCTCACCCGTTTTTTTAAACCATGGGTCGTAGTGACCAGTTTTCTACCAAATGTAGGAACCCAGTCGGGGTTGGGCCAAAACCACGGAAACACAAAAACAGCACTAAACTCTTGACCCCAATAGCAGACCTACTGCACCCAGTGCTACAAATACAGACCAAGATAATTTCAATGAACAGAGCCAAGAAAGTCCCACAAGTGGAAGTACCAATTCTACCCCCTGCCCCTAACTTAAAGCACCAGAACCACGCCCCAATGCCGATAGTGCAAGACAAAGGACCGCCACAGACATAAACTCTTTCTCTTCGCTAATTTTAGTTGTGATCTGTATAAGGAACTTTTGGGGATAAAAATGTTGTGTTGTTGCTTCTATAGCAATGTTGATGTAGGATTAAAAATACTCGAGGGAGATATACATCAACTTATAATGTCGTTAACATATTTATAGTTTTTACAATCTTCCTTGAAGTTATAATGTTTTCTTTCCTTGCGACGCAGAGAGCTAAAAAGTGAACTCAGTGTTGAGTTGTTAAAAACTCGAGGCTTGACATGTTTGGGATGGATTCAGGCATGCAATAAGATTTAAAACTGCTCGTAAATCGTGATTATATTTTCTTCACAAATTAATCATTAAATTGGAGAAAAGACGAGGTAAAAATTCACATAACTGTTCTTCCAACACTTGTTATCCAACAATTAAGAGCGTAAAAATGTAAAATCTAGTTAGAAATCTATACATTACTAAAAAAATATACAGATACCTGTACACGAAAACGTTCCAGGACATCTTATGATCTATTGAAACATGAATATCACCGAATAGTTCCTGTGAGAATCATATGAATCGGTAGGGTTCCACCGTCCTAAAAAAATTAAATCCAATCAGTATTACAAATGGTCAACATTCTTTTGTTCATCTACTTTGAGAATTATTACAAATGGCTTAACATTTTTTTTCCGCTAATTTAGACAATTATTACTTCTACTTACAGTTGGATAGAATCAACTGGAAGTTCCGTTCTCTTAATCACCATCATCATAATCCTCCACGATGCTCCAGATCATCCTAAAATAGTACAGAGATACTTGTCAGAAATAGTTTTAACTACTTAAAACTCGGGGATTTCAATCAGTTTGAGGTTCATACCAAAATAGTGAAAAGAAGAGGAGGACAGCAAGATAAACAAGTTTGAATATTCGTTGTTTCTTTTCCCTTGACAGCTCGCTGAACACTTCGGTTGCATACACTAGATGGCGTCTATGAATATACCTATGTAAAAATAGAAACCAAAAAGTCTATTATGGGCCTGTTATACAAAAATCTGAGTATGTATCAACATATTATCACTGTAAGGTAACAAGTTGATCAGGAAGTCAAAGCGTACCCTCTTTAAACAATACATTTGTAAATCAACATTTTTAAACCCCATAAAGATCACTATAAAGTGCGAGTCAAGGTATTTAACAAGGATGAATTACATAAATCATCCTTGCGGTTTACTAGAAATTTCATTCTTTAATTTTCAAAACTGCAAGGATGGTCCTTTATTTGGGAACTTATGACACTTGTGGCAAAAAGAAATGAAAGGATTGTCCTTGCAATTTTAAAACTGAATGGACAAAATCCATAATTCCACTAAACCATAGACATGATATATGCAACTAACTCTTTTATAAACTAATACATGAAAGGTGTAAAACAAGGGTGAGAAATGTGCTTACAGGTTCACATTATAATATAAATATGGTAGGCACATGAAGAACATGATCCAATGTCGTGCGACAAGATGTAGAAAGCACAAAGCCCCTTGAGTAATAAACTCTGGCAACGTAATGTTGTTTATCTTAGTAGCTAACTCGTATGGGTTGATATAATCGATCTCTAAATCTAAAAAGCACATTATCTGCAACAGAAGATTGTAATTGTTAATTACATCAAAAAAAAATATTTTACTGGCAAAGTCAAAGTGCTAAGAGAAAACTTATAGCAAGATCTTAATTAAAATAAAATAAAAAAAGAATCTGTGACTATATATCTTTATTATGAAGGTCACATCCATTATCTCCTTATTTGGTAACCGTAAGAACGCGTTACCGACAACACAGTTTTAGGTATCCGTGGGATGCCGTTACGGGTTTAACGCAGCTTGCACTATGCAAGTTCGTTCAAGAGGTTAAAGGCAGCAAACCAGTAGAAGCTGGATTCAAACCTCAGACCTCCGATAGAGGGAGTCAAGTGCTTACCACCATGCCACCCCTTTGTAGGGTAAGTTATCTTGTTAGTCATATTGAAACAATACATTGTAATCTGTATAGTAAAACATAGTTTAACGTGTTTGACTATTTATGAGACATCAAATAATACCTCTCGAAAATGATAAAAATCGACAAATTTTCTTTTCTTTCGACTTATATTTTGTCAACCATGCCCTAAAAGGCCACAACTCTATCATACATTCACACCACATTGCAAATTTTGATATAATATCTCACAACTGTTAATCAAAACACATCAAGAAACATCCCTACTCAAAGATGTGCCTATACCTTGACGGAGTTTGAATACGCTATATTCCTGATTTTGCGATATGAAGATGCTACAAGCCTACAACCAAGTTTACATTATTTGACAAATCCAATATTGATTCTATATCTTATTTTTAAAAGCCAAATAAGCAAAAAAAAATAAGAAGCAAGTAAAAAGTTGTCGATTTGTTGCATTGAAATTAATTCTCAATGTAAATGTAAAACTACTCATCTCTAACTTTAATCACTTTGTTACACCAAATTATCTGAATATCTAATCCTAATTCTTGAATGTTGCAATTACCACCGTGAAATCGAACACCCAAACCCATGTAATTTCATGAAAGAAGCTGATTCCTCATGGAAACAGGATACAACTAACATTAAACTCAATAAAAAGCTCATCATTTAGGAAACTCAGGTTCGATCCCCATCTGAATCAAATAGTGAGGCAATAGTGCGCCATGATGGTGACAAACCCACCGAGGGGGGTTCAATCCTGAGCGTCACTCCGGTTTTCATCCGACTGTTACTTCAGCAAGGCAACTCGTGTGGAGGCAGTACGGTTTCTAGGGGAACGCCACCAAGGCTGAAAAGCCGGCCCGGATCCAATAGAACACGGAGTTCGGCCAGCCTCTGCGGGGTGACGACTTCGGTCGGCATGGTGACACCGTTCAAAAAAACTAATGCCTTTACATAGAACAACCAAGTGAACAGTTATTCTAACTAAAATCGGTTAAAACGAGCAATTAACAAGCAATAGCATACAAAAAAACCCTAATGCACAAATAAAAAATGCAATTTTTGGTGAAATCAAACAATATAAAAGGAACAAACATCTGATAGATTAAACAAAATCAGCAATACAAGCAACATACTTAATTAGAGGTAAATTAATACAGAATAATGAAACATTAAAGAACAAAGTTATTGAAACAAACATGAAAGAAGAAAAGGAAGTTACTTGGTAAAGAACAAGGGCCATGACAGCTAAGAGGATGAAGAAGGATAATATCCATGCTATTAAATCAAATACCATCCCTCTTCTTCTTCTTCTTCTATCTGTCTGCTTGCTTGCTTGCTCTCACTGGTTTGTTTTAATGGAATGGAAGACGATGATATCTATGGGCTTTGGAATAATATCTTTACACGCAGTCACATGAAACAGAATAATAATATCTTTACGCCTTCATTTTTGGTCGATCCAATTTGCTTTTTTTATACCAAAAAAATACTGGCCCGTCTAGTTAACTTTCTACTCGGCCCATTAATGTCTCGGCCCACTTGTTTCCTGTAAGAGAAACTTGCACTCTATTCCAAGTTTCATTTAAGGGTTGGAAGAGAAAAGAATCTCTCCTTATCTTCGTCCCATTCATTTCTCTTCTCTTCCTTTCAAATTGGAAAGACATGATTTATGCCTAAAAACCCCACTATTTTCCCTCCTCTTCCTTTCTTTTCTCTTTATACAAAAACTCTGGTTCACACTTTTTCTTCATTCCTTCCAATTCCTTTCTGTTCCTCTGCTAAAAGAAACTCTGAAACAGAGTGTTAACCTCCACCTGAAAATAGGGTTGTGTAGATTTCGATTCGAATTCGAATAATTCGAAAATCGATTAAATTATCAAGAATTTGAATTCAAATTCGATTCCATTCGAGTTTAGTAAATCGAATACGAATTTATGATTTTAAATTCGATTTGAAATTCGAATAAAATTGATATGCATGCATCATTTTTTTGGACTTATTAATGATGTTTTGGATTGTTTTGCCTAGAAAAAACAACAAACATAACAATTAAAAATCGAATATAAGGTATTTTTGGCTTAAAACTTAAAACACCATGCCAATAATATTAAGCAATGTGTTTTAAGTGTTTACTAGTGGATTTTATTTATGTTTTAAATTTAATGACTATAATATATTACATTGTGTTTTATTTTTTTGTAAATTGTTGTCTTTAGTGTTGTTTAACCCAAAACTACCCAAAAGAAAAATCGTTTGTAAGGTGCACCTATACTTTCTCTTCTTCTTTACCCCACTTGTATGTCAAGGGTCTACGGGCCGGATCTAACCCTCAATATCATCGATAAACTTGCAATATGAAAATATCAGTTTGAAAGGGTCTACGAACATGGTCTTAGAACTACCCTTCAAACATTCAAGTCATAGTATATGAGTAGATAAAGGTATATTTGGTGAGGAGCTTTTAGAAGCTTCTAGCTTCAAGTTTTTAAGAAAAAGTTCATACTCAATAAAAAACCTTGCTTGATTGAAAGAGGTTAAAGCTTTTAGGTTAGAAGAAAAAACTCTATATTGAAACGCTCAGAGCATTCACAATAGATGCTCTATAATAGTGTGGGAGAAGCCTCTATATTATATAGAGTGTGTATAAGTGGTTGTGAGTAGAGGAGAAATAAAATATATAGATGAGACACTGTTCATCAGTAAATTTGGAGGAGATACTGTTCACCCTCTATAATTTTTTAATATTTTTAAAAGTGATTGTGAGTAGAGGAGAGAGAAAAAGTAATGATAAAAGTATAGAATAAGTATTGTTAAATAGAAAATGAAAGAGAAAGGTAGTGATTTTTAGTGTAATTATAGAGATGGAGATGAAGGATTTACTGTGAATGCTCTCATACTACTAGCATTTAAAAAAAAATACAAGCTTTTAGTATTTAAAATTACTTAAATAACCTTCCAAAATAATATTTTATTTATGGATTATATTTAGTTATACCCATTTTGGCCATTTTATTTAAAGTTCAAGATACTCTGCAAAACACCTAAATATATTTAAAAAACTACAGCTACAACTACCAAAGACCAACTTCCAGTCACTAGCCACCAGCTAGTTTACCAACTAAGTGTTAAATTTTCATTGAATTAATTACATAATGAAGTCAAAACCGTTACTTCACGACTTTGGGTTTACTATTAAACTTAGTGTTAAATTTTCATTGGATTAAGCGGGTTAGTTATATTTTACTTCGTTATCTTAGGTCAAATGTTATATATAAAGCTATAAATATTACTATGATTTGGGTGTGTATGTATAATTATACATGCACACCCAAATCATGGTAATTTTATAGCTTTATATATAGCATTCGGCCCAAGATAAATAAGTAATAATTTATTCGAGCCGAGCGGACCTTTGCTCGTTCTTGGATCATTTACAAACCGATCCGATCGGATCATATACATCCAAGCGAAGGATCAAGCGAGCATTTTTCAAACGAGCGGCGAGCAATTCACAAGCGACGAGCAATTTGAACAGCCCTACCAATGGGTCTATAAGCGGTAAAAAACACGTTATGTATTTATTTTCCCATAAAAGAACCCACCTTAAACTTGAGGGACTAAACCGCAAAACCCATTCCCCCTTTTCTAATTTTCATGTTTTCTTGATAAAAAAGAAACCCAATAACAAAATACCCCAAAGAAAGGTTTCTTCTCCACACCAAAACACAAACACTGACCTTTCTGATCTAAACACCAAAACCCTAATAATATCATCATAATGACGAAGGAACATGCAAATTGGTCTCCATACGACAACAACGGAGGGTAAGCTCCCCTCAATCTACCCTATTAATATTATTATTATTATTGTTATTCAAGATCTAACTTTTATTATTCTATTGTATGCAGAACATGTGTGGCGATTGCTGGTGCCGATTACTGTGTTATTGCTGCTGATACTCGGATGTCCACCGGTTACAGTATTCTCACCCGTGATTACTCCAAAATCTGTAAATTGTATTATTCATTTCCTTTTTATTTGTTTGTGTTTTATGCTATATGTTGGTTTGTTGTGTATGGATCCTAATCTGTTCCACGTTTAGGAGTTAGGGTTTGTAGCATACTTACTTGGTTGTGTTTTATGCTGTATATGTTGGTTAGTTGTGTATGGATCCTAATTTTTTCCACGATTAAGAGTTTAGGTTTGTAGCATACTTATCAAAGGCGCACTCAAGCCGCATAGGCCTCGTTTGGGGCCTAGGCGCAGAAAAAGCGAACAAAGAAAAAGAAGTAAAAATACATTATATATTAGAAAAAAATGATACTATTCTTGAAATGAAATAAACAAAAGCTATTATGTAACATTTAATATCATCTAATTAGTATCAAAAGTATTAAAATATTAGTGTATAAAAGTAGTTTCCCTTAGATAAAATCATAAAAGTAGAAATATGGTAAGAATCTGAAATATGGTAAGAATCTAGTCATGATTTAGAGAATGTGGCTGGGAACTCTCCGGAATTTGGCGGTAATCTGCGCCTAAACCATCACCTGGAGAATTAAAGCACAATCGCCTCGCCTGAAAAATGTTTTTAGGCGCAAGAGGCGATGGTTTAACAACTATGGTTTGTAGATGTTTACAAATTACAAATTCGGAACTGTTCAGCTAAAATTATGGATGAAGGTATAAATGTGTTTTTTTATCACTTTATCTGAGTGTAGGATTTACAAGATATTAAGAAAGTGTTTAGTAATGACTTTCAAGAATCAAAATCAGATAATTAGAGTAAGTGAGAGTTAGGTAGTTTTACATCTATCTCGGTAATCAACTTTCTTTAGTGTACTCCGTGTGGAGTACATTACACATGGAATATCATTCTATCTTTGTAGTCCTTGAACACACTCATAAATAGGACCCGTGCATTCAGATAGCCCATATTTGTTTGTAAAAGAGTGTATGAGACAGGATAACCTTGACTCTTGTGTTTCCCTGAAAGGTATTAAACTGTAGGTGTAGTAGTTACTTGAGTTGGTTGGGTAGTTGGAAGATGCTACTTGTATTACCGTTGCATGGATAATTGGGTATTTAGTATTCAAGCTTCTTAGGGAAACTTTTAATGGTCCTTTACTTGGGTGCTAAATTCTTCATGCTCAATTGCTCATGTATTTGTATGGAAGTTAATTCTTTTCTAAAACTTTTCAAGTGTGGTTCTTTTTTGTTTGGCATTGAAACGGACTAAAATTTCTCGAAGATCTCATAAGTCATATCACAGTAATGTAAAGACAAATATTGTTTGGAGCGGCATACATATTTGTTTATAGAGATGCCTTCTTTATTTTACGATACTTGGTAACCTTTTTAGATGCTTTACGATTATGAGACAGTCTTATGGTGGATTGCAAATGTTTGTGACTCAATTATTTAAATTATATGCCCAACATATATTAAAGAAAATTATTAATGTGCAACCTCTAGGGTATATAGTTACATTGCAATGTTTTTGTAACGTTTTGGTTGAATGTCTTTGAACATTAATTAAATATGGTTGCTTGTACTTGATTCCTATTTTATTTGGCTGAAAAGCATAAAATGACCCCTTTGTAAAAACACCATCTCTTAAATAGAATAACAAATATGAAATATATAATTCTGCTAAAATGTTTAATTTCAGAGCGGACAAGAGCTACATGGCTTCTTCGGGTTTTCAGGCTGACGTGAAAGCACTTCAAAAGGTTTTGTCTTCTAGACATCTGGTAAGATTCCTTCAAAGAAATTTCTACTCTCTGTTCATATTCAGTTTTTTTTAAGTGTCCATAGGAATGTTGATGTTTTCTATAATTTTGTTACAGATTTATCAACACCAGCACAACAAACAAATGAGTTGCCCTGCTATGGCCCAGCTTCTCTCTAATACGCTATACTACAAGCGTTTTTTCCCTTATTATGCCTTTAATGTTTTAGGTGGCCTTGATAGTGAAGGTATATTTGGATATATGGTTGTTCTTGTGACTTTGAAGTAATATGTTGAAATATGTAGTAACATAAATTTGTTTTGTAACTTCAAGGAAAGGGATGTGTTTTCACATATGATGCTGTTGGATCCTATGAAAGGGTTGGATACAGTGCTCAGGGTTCTGGTGCCACACTCATCACTCCATTCCTGGACAATCAGCTTAAATCCCCAAGCCCTCTTCTGCTACCTGCAAAGGTATGGATTGAACTCTGTCTCTCTCTCTCTCTCTCTCTCTCTCTCTCTCTCTCTCTCACACACACACACTAAAGGTGGAAAAATGGTAATATATTTGAGTAGGACTGGGTTTGACATTAAAACAGCTTGTTCATTTTTTTGAAGTATGTGTTAAATGTGACTACAAAAGCTATATTATTGCAGTAATAATCATTTCATAAATTCATAAGTAGCATGGCCTGAATCAATATTTCATAAGTAATTGGTTGAAATTGCCACCTGTAACACACCAACACCGTAAAACGCACTTGTATCTCTCTCTCATGTAGTTCTACAGAAGCACGCTACACATTAATATAATTCTCCATCTTTAGCAGTTTACTCACTATAGTTTAAGTGATTTAGTTGATCTGATTACTTTACAATTACCATTGTTCATCCAAAATCTGATGAAATGGAAGTTATTGATCTGGCTCTTACATGACTCCACACTTACATCTTTTAGCTGGTGACACTGTAATAGTGTAATGTCATTTTTAACCATCACATGACATCTTACATGAACAAGAAAGAAATAGCAGTACCTGTTAAAAATGAGGAACATGCGAGGGTACAAAAAATGCCATGTCACTTAATGATATACCCTTTTTACATCACACTTGCATCAGTCACATTCTGAAAAATTGAAAGTCCAATATGGTCGAACTATGATTTTTTATAATCAATAAACTTGCATGTTATATACTACTATTATTTGTGCACAGGACGCTGTTACCCCACTTTCAGAAGCTGAAGCTGTTGATTTGGTGAAGACTTGTTTCGCATCAGCAACAGAAAGAGATATTTACACTGTAAGTTTGTAACACGAGTCCCATTTTAGTGAGAAGTAATAAATAAACTAATATATTTTAAAAAAATGTGGTCTTTCAATTAATTGGTTCATTTAAATTGTACAATCAGAAATGTTTTTTCGGATCCTAATGCATCCTTCAATTTATGTCATGCAGGGAGATAGTGTGGAAATTATAATCCTAAACGCTAAAGGTGTTCGCAGTGAAACTGAACAACTGCGCAAAGATTAGTTACCAAACGAGTTTCTGAAGGTTGTGAATTTGTTGTCTTGCCAGTCGTTCCTTTTCATGAATCAAGCTTTAAACTTTATTAGATTAAACTGTGTTTGACATTTTTAATATTCAAGATCTTGGATTTATAATCACATGAAACTTATGTTCGTGAACTTATTTGTGTTTAGTGATTCACCATGATGCTTTTTTATCTGCCTTTATGAAAAGAAAAGCAGTAGGTTTTATTCAGTTCGATGCAGCCCAATTCTTTTTTGAAAAAAAAAAAAAAACTCCAGTGTTCAGACGTGACTCGACCCGAATGGAGAGTTCAATTTTTGAGATCTAATGTATGCAGGTGTCCCTCAGATTCTGAATTTATCCTTGGACCGTCCGTAGTAGAGCGCTAATCAGGCGCGAAAGTGGGCTTTAGCGCCTAGGGGCGCTAATGGGTCAAAAATGGGCAAGGGCGCCTTTTTTTTTCGCCCTTGATTTGGGCGTTGTGGTCTTGGGTTTCGTAGCAACCAATCAAATTAAGGGGTGAGGCGCTAAATTAGCACCCACTACACTCGCTCTTAACATCTTTTGGTCTCAAAAGAGACCAGATTCTTTTCAAAATTCCTGAGGACACTTATTTTAAATATAATTAGAAAATTGCAACAAAAATCTGATGTTTTTATTAGAAAGTGATTAAAGATGTTTGATGCATTCGAATGTATTTCAGATTACTGTCTGCCTCAAGTTGTACTTGTACAAACTAGAGAAGAAAATATGAGTGGATTAGGTAACGAGTCAAATCTTAGGACTTTCGGTGCTAGTAGAAATTGGATAGGGTCAG
The DNA here is from genome assembly GCA_032199755.1 of Ambrosia artemisiifolia. Lineage (NCBI taxonomy): Eukaryota > Viridiplantae > Streptophyta > Magnoliopsida > Asterales > Asteraceae > Ambrosia > Ambrosia artemisiifolia. The sequence goes on along the minus strand of CM063527.1, from coordinate 45,374,468 downwards.
GTTTTGCTGACCACAAGCATTTCTTTTCATGATGATAATCTAAATCTTTGAATACGACGAGCTAAGAGAAGGAGAATAACCAGTCTTCATGTCATAAAATAAGTTACATATTATTACATCAAAAATGATAAAAGGAAAAGGGTAAACGACTAAGAACAGTTCAACCATGGGAGGTTTGATCATTGATGGTTGATGGAAGATGATGTGGCGAGCCTGTTATCACTCGAACAAGGTTGGTTGTCACAGTCCAAAGCTGATAACCTAGAGGGTTCAAGGAGGTTAAACTTGGCGGTTCTGAAATAGGGACTCAAGGAAGGATAAAGATGAGTGGAGTTGAACAAGAATGATAAGAAAATTGTATAGATATAGTTGAAATGACTATTCGTAAAAGGTACTATAATATATGGAATCTTATGTCGCGGTATTTGAAAATCAATTTTTGGCGATGTAGCAAAAAAATTGACGGTGAGTAGGTGTGTAGTGAAGAAGCGGCACTGGCAATGATTTTGAGATCGAGAGGAGTGGCAATGAATTGCAATACGAATGAAGCAACACGATGTAATAACAATGCGCTTAACGAGATGGAATGATGCTATAAGGTTGAGATTATGTAACGATAGGTCCAACTCTTTATAAACAAACCAAGGCTTTAGACTCATTATATTTATGAACTCCTTTAAAAACGTTTTCCATGACACTGGTTTGTTTTGTCATCATTCATCAATGTAGGAAGACAATGCATGATTTATAGACATTTTCTTTGACTTTATTTCTGAGGGAGATTTTCATCAATTTCATTGATTAATTATTTTTCTTAACTTTTTTCTTATTCATTATTATAAAATGTAGATATGAACAAAGGGATGGTTGTTATCCTAATTATCTTTTACATAAACAAATTTAAATTTTCAATTGAAGCTCCAAAATAGGATGGTTAGCTAGATAACTAGTTTATTTAAACTTTTGAACGGTAGGTCGATGTATATGAAGCAAAAAAAAACTATTTTATATCAGACAAGGCAAATATATTTATTTTCTACATATATAGTAATAGTTCATCTCCAGTGAGGCAGATGTTTGTATTTGATAGACTAGAGTTCGCAATTCCGAAAGGGGTGGTGGCGCAGTTTGTTGTCCGCCTACCTTCTATTTTGATGTAACCTGACAAGTTTTAAGAAATGTTTTAAAAATACATATGACAACACAACAATTTTGGTTTTTGTATTGTCTCTAATTTAAAACTAATCAACTAATGTAAATATGACAAACACTTGGTTTTGTCAAAGCATATGAAAAAGATGGTGATGGTTAATTTGATCAAGGACTAAGTCCTTGCTACATTCTCAATACTTAATAAATCTCTTGTTGAATTTGATAGTCTTTTATTGGCAACCTACACATTGTCAATTCATTAATCAAAGGACAAAGTGGCTTGTTGAACAGTTCCAATTCCTACATATATACATTTATAAAGAAAAATATTAAAGAAAAAACTTAAATTCTATATGCATAAACAAAAACCAAACTAGTTTGTTCATACTTTTTTTTTAAAATTTAAGAGTAAAAATCATAAACGTTACATTTATATGCATAAATAAATACAAACTAATAAACAAACAAATAGGGATGAGCATATAGCCCCGAATACCGAACCGATACCGATCCCGTACCGAACCGAGGGTGTTTGGTATCGGTATCGGTATCCACATTTCGAGGTTTTCAGTTTTGGTATTTTCGGTATCGATACGGGATCGGTATGGTATCGGTATTTTAAGGTAAAATACCGATACCGTACCGTATGTTTTCGGTATCGGTATCAGGTTTTGGAAGTTTTCGGGATCGGTATCGATCCGTCTGAGCTCATCCCTACAAACAAATGTATTCGGTAAAATTTTATCTATAACAAATAAAAATAACTATTTTTTATTTGTACAACCAACGAATCAAAGGCCGACAACCCGGGGTAACTCAATGGCAAAAGACGATCATATACGCTCGCTCACAAACAACGCTGAGTATCCCAAACCCACAAGCATTTTTAAGAAAACCCCGTCATCCAAAAACTCACCATAATAAAACCGGTTGCAATAAAATTCAAGCCTTCCCAAAAAAAAAAAAAAAAATCAAACTCGAGACCTCTATGCTTTAGTCAAAAGTCTTCATTTTCCTTCAAATATTGGTTTGGCTAAACTCATAAGCTAAAAACAAATATAAAAATAGATAGTTTATATCGACTGAGCATTCATCTAGAAGGGGGAATGAATTGTAGACAACCTTTATCTATATTTAATGCAAAGCTAACAACTATTTACTACTAATTCAAGTATTCTTTCACAACCTTCTTCAACAATAACACCTCTCTCTCTCTCTCTTATTTCCTCAAAATCATAAACCCTCAACACCAACAAAATCTTTATCCAAAAAAAAAAAAAAAAGAACACAACCCCACATATCTGACACATACCCACATCTCAAGATTCAAATATATTCATACCCATAAATAGAAAAAGGCCAATAAAGAATTAAAGATCAAACCTTTTTTAGTTTTCTTGAATTCTTGGGTGATTGGTTTTAGTGGGATATTATTATGTATAGATCTGGAGCTGTGATGGCTTGGAATGTGTTCAGATTCTGTACAGCACTTAGAGGGTTAGGTTCCATCATGATCTTGTTGGTTCTTGGTGTTGTTGGTGTTTCTTATTATGCTGTTGTCTTGTCCATCTATGGCCCTGCTTTGACTTCTGGTGGCCTTGATTCATTCATTGCACTTGTTGTGTTGGTCTTGTTTCATTTACTGGTAATAATAATCTTCTTTCAACTTTTAGTTTTTATGTTTTATTTATTTATTTGTGTGTGTGTGTGTGTGTGGGGGGGGGGGGGGGTGGTTAGTGACAAGTTTTGTGAAAAAGGCTGCACATCTGATGAGCTTTTGTATGTGTATATGTGTTCTTGATTATAATCTTAATGAAATTTGATTTGGGTTTGTGCTAAAGATCATATTTTTTACAAAAAAAAAAATAAATAAATAAAAAAAAAATTGGTTGTAGATGTTAAAGTCACAATCTTGAAGTTTTAATCAAGTTTTTTTTTTTTTTTTGTAATTTAAATTTCATTTTATAATAAAAAGCAAGTTACAACCAAACGGCAGGTAAACAGGCAACAAGATGCGTCGCAACCCCGTTTTCAAACTTTTTTGTTTGAAAAAAGGCTGAGTTTGACCTTATGCAAGTGGTTATGATGTGAATTGATACTCAAGTTGGGAAATTTTCGTTACTCAAATCATAATCTAATGAGCTTTTGTATGTGAATTTGTGTTGTTGATTCTTATTTTAGTGAAATTTAATTTGGGTATGTGCTAAAGATCATGTTATGATGTGAAATGATACTCAAGTTGGGAACTTTTAGTCACCTAAATCATAATCTAATGAGCTTTTGTATGTGTATGTGTTCTTGATTCTTATTTTAATGAAATTTGATTTCGATATGTGCTACATATCATTATTTTATAAAAATCTTGGTTGTAGATTTTGCTAGTAGATAAAGATGCAAATGTAGCTGACATTTTACTTGATTTGAGTAGACATAAGTGTCTGTTACTATAAACTGCTAATTATCTGATTATAGTTCTTCATGTTACCTTTATAATCAGTTAATCACTTTGAGAACGAACATCCAAATGCCCCCAAAGCCTATTATCTGTGGTTTTGTCGGTTTGTTGTTCTGATTCTTAACACTTCCCTTATATTTCGTACCCTTGTAATTTTTTTTCCTTTTTTACTTTCCAGTTTTTACTAAAATGCGGTTGTTTTGTTTTATATTCAAAGGGCTCGGGATGTCCAATGAAGAATCAATTTTAAGTAGAGAGTTGTAAGAAACGCGTAAACACTTAAACCTATTGCCTGAAATATGATACTTAAGACAGTGTTTTAACTTTTAACGGCCTCTCCTTCTCTCTCCCACTGTATTGAACGCATGTTTTTATTTTTAATATGTGTGTTTTGTTAGTTTTACTAAGTTATTAGTTTTAAATTTCGTAAATGTAAAACAGATTGGGTTTGACCATATGCTAAGCATCATGTTCTGATCTTCTTGATTGATGCCCCTGTTTGTAAAATGTAAAGAATTTCAGCCCGTGGGTCATAAATATCCGAACTTTTGGATTGTCTATGTATTCTTGATTTTATTTTAGTAAAATGTGACTTGCTTATGTACACTGGAAGTGCATGGCTCATTATTGAAATTACTTTGATTCTTTTAATATATTAAATTATTTTGCGGTAATTATGTTAATGCAGTTGGTGATGCTATTATGGAGTTACTTCTCTGTGGTTCTTACGGACCCTGGAGGTGTGCCGCCTAACTACAGACCGACAGTAGATGAGGAAAGAGGGGATGCTGACCGGTTGAGTGGATCCGAATTCAGTTCATTGACCACATCCGAACCAACACACGCAAGAATCCGCTATTGTCGAAAGTGTAACCATATAAAACCTCCTCGTTGTCACCATTGTTCTGTTTGTAAGTTCAGTTTTTCATCATGCTACAAATTTATGTAGTTTATTGTATGAGGTCAGCATGATGACACGATCCAACCGTCTATTTTAGGTGGAAGGTGTGTGCTAAAAATGGACCATCATTGTGTGTGGGTTGTTAACTGTGTCGGCGCACAAAACTACAAGTACTTCCTTCTCTTCCTGGTATGTCCTCTGCTTTTGGTTTACATGATATCTGATTAGTATTAATGTTCAGATAAGCTTGGCAAAATGGGCGGGTCGGCTAATGGGTCAAAACAGATCTGTTATAAGAAGTATGACTCGTGTTTGGTTTGAAACGGGTTGTTTTTAATCAGATGGATTCACACACTATGTTCTGCTACTGACTATCCTTTACAACCTGATTAATTAATATTACATAATCACTTTCAAAACCAGTGGTGAAGCTTGACCTGAAACTTCGGGGGGTCGGAAGTCACTAGTTTCGGGAGGTCGAAACCTTATATACCAAAAAATTTCTATGCGAATACTATATAATCGGAACTTTTGACCGAAAACTCGGGGGGGGGGGGGGGGGGCCTTAAGAGCTGCGCCCCTGTTCAAAACGCACATCCAAAGACCACCCCTTATACTAGTTTACCTTGCATTGAATCTTTCTTTTACATTGTTGTTTGATGCAGTTCTATACGCTTCTCGAGACGACGCTTGTAACGTTGTCCTTGTTACCGTATTTCATATCATTCTTTAGTGATGGGGAGATTGCCGGGTCCCCAAGCACTCTAGCAACCACTTTTCTCGCCTTTGGTATGATCTATTGAAGCTATACATTTACATTTCTCTGTATATCGGTACATCTTTTTTAACTTTATTTAATTTTTTTTTTCTTAAAGTTTTGAACTTGGCTTTCGCGTTAAGTGTTTTTGGATTTTTGATCATGCACGCGTCACTTGTTTCCGGCAATACTACAACGATTGAGGTATCGTTTTCTTGTCTCTCTACAGTTAAAGTTGAAAAGTTACTTGAGTTGTTGTTTGAATCCAAATTGATGTTTTGTGTATTAGGCATATGAGAAGAAAACGAGTCCAAAATGGCGATATGATCTTGGCAGAAAGCGGAACTTTGAACAGGTAATCTGTTATTTTCAATGCTATTTGTGTGTGTGTATATCACACACATAAATATATATGATTAAAAAAATTGCATGCTAGTATACATGGTTTCACAATTTGCCTGCATTAGGGCTGCAAACGAACCGAACGAACACGAACAAGGCCTTGTTCGTGTTCGTTTGTTAAGAAATATGTGTTCTCGAACAGTTATGAACACTTATCGAACGGGATTTTCTGTTCGTGTTCGTTTGTTAAGAAAATGCTCGTGTTCGTGTTTGTTTGTTGGTTTTGTTCATGAACGCACACACACACGAACACAAGTAAGAGTTCATGAACAGGAAGAAACACAAACGAACATATATGAACTTTCGAATAACATCGAATTCACATACATTAAAACATTAAGTAGATCCAAACATACTTAGTATTTACCATAATATTAGTTAACATAATAAAGTATGTCTAAAAACCTAAGTTCACATCTTATACTTGAAGTCTTCGAACGATTATAAACGAACGAACATAAACGAACACGTTACCGAATATTCACAAAAATAAACGAACGAACACAACCTATGTTCGTGTTTGTTCGTTAACTAAACGAACGAATTTTTTTTGTTCGTGTTCGTTCATTTACTAAACGAACGAACGAACACAAACGAACTTCCCGCCGAACGGTTCATGAACTATTCACTGAAAGTTCAGTTCGTTTGCAGCCCTAGCCTGCATCCTTCAAAATGGTCAGGCCGTCACGGGTCAAAACGGGCCATGCCAAACATGACTAATAATAAGCCTGCATTTTTGTTACCTTTTGTCTGCTCGTCAGTTTTATCGTCTTCAGTTTAAAATCTGGTGAATATTTCAGGTATTCGGGACTGTTGAAAGATACTGGTTTATTCCGGCTTATAGTGATGAAGATCTACGTAGAATGCCGGCGCTTCAGGGTCTCGAGTACCCATCAAAGCCCGATTTAGATTCCCAAGACTTCTAATACATGACTCAAAAAACAAACATTTTTTGTCATTTATGATATACATCAAAGTTCAAACTAGTTACGACTGATTTCGGGTGTCGGGTTAAGAAGCAAAAGTTCAGGATACAAAGTAGGAAGATGGTTATGGGAGCAGACGAAGCGGGTTTCGGTTACTTTAGACTAGTTGGGGTTTGATGAAATTGTTATATGAGTTAAGTGTAAGGTTCAAAAAAGATATGTACATTAATAACGTTTCCACGAGTTGATCATAATTAGTGAACTAGTTTTTTCTTAAGGTTTGGTGTTCTTTTGTATAATTTGTGCCAAAGTCTTGTATGTTTTGGCTTTTGTGATTGTACAATTATAGGATTTACGCCTTCGTAGCGTTAGGAGTCTATCCCATCAAAGTGGTGTGGTTTCGAGTCTCATGCTGACTGAAAGACACAAGACCAAGACCTTCAGTTTCGCATACGCGGTTTCCATCCCATCAAAGTGGTGCGGTTTCGAGTACATGCTGACTCGAAAGACACATGACCTTGGGTTTGTGAATAACTGTGGAAATTAATGTTATAGAGTTAGGTCAATGGATTTAACACAAATTCTCTATTAGAATAATGTGTTCCAAGTTTTTGGCTAATCTTATCTAAATTAATTTAAAAACATATAGATTGTTACTAAGGTGTTTAATATAATTTATCCAAGTTGGGCAATGTAGTTAGTCAACAAGTAGAAACCTAATCCTATAACAAGTAGAAGAAATCATATTAATTTATTGATTATCTTTATTCAAACAGTGAATCAACTAATCCAATACACACAGATGTGAAAGAAGAAATCTTGATATGATATGCAAATCAACCCAAAATGATCAAAGTAAACCAACATTAATTATTGTGTTATCATCTTTAGTCTTATCATAAAAGAAGCTTAAAGCAAAATAACAAAAAGGTGAAGCCTAAAGAAGCCCAAAACCAAAGGACCCACCATTTTACTATACCCACTAATCATACACACCGGGCCCCACCCACAAACAGACCTTCACCTTCGGCGAGCAAAAGCCGAATTTACTAGCCTAGAATACTAGCCTAAACAAGCGGGGCAGTGTAGCCAATTAGGCTAGGAAGCCGAAAGCCCTAAACCGCATGTGCCCCGTCCTCCCTAATAGACATATTATCAACCATTGTCACAAATTTTCTCACGATATCTTAAAAAAGGATAATGATTATAAATGATCAATAGACTTTTCTCACATTAAAAAAAAATCTCTTTTTAATGTGGGCTGATTAGAGAAGGAACAAAGGTTGTTGGGCTTTTGAAAAAGGCCGGACTTGTAAATGATTTTTATTTACAAAATTGTATGTACATAAGTGCGGGTTGAGTTTGCATGTCAAGTGTTTGATAAAATGTCTCAAATAGTTTTAACTCGCTCATAGATGGACATGTCAAGTGTGGGATAGTATTTGGACATGAAGGATTTGAGATCTTGGAATTTTACTCCTGAAATAAGAAATTTATAGTCTAAAATGATCAACTACGGTTAAAGTCAAACGTTCGTTAAAACTAAACGAAAGCCCAGATCGCGTAAAGTCCTACACGTGACTTTACATGATCCGAAGGCAAGGTAAAACAAGACCCTAACTGGTTCGAGTGAGTAACTCGAACCTAATAACTATCGGTTAGTGAATCAATGGGTAGAACCAACACCACTTAGTTCTTGAACCACGCTCGCGATTGTAGGCCTCGAGCTTGCACACTCGTGAGTGCAGAGCAACGCAATTTTCCCGAGCAAAACAGCCTCAGACTCGGAGAATTTACCATCAAGATTAACATCCACAAAATCTTCAAACTTGCACAGCTCGGCACCTTGGCGAATAGATGAACCGATTCTTGTTTTCCCTGAGATGATTTGGAAAACAAGCATCCCGAACGCGTAAATGTCACTTTTATCAGTAAACCGGCCTGTTGTTGTGTACTCGGGTGCAAGGTATCCCATTGCAGCACTGGCTTTGAGAGTCGAAAATATGATATCGTCCGCTAGTAGTTTGTGCAGGCCTGAACCCGATAGCAACGGCTTATAATGTTGATCGATAAGCACTTTTTCGGCTGATATGTTTTGATGAACGAGAGCCGGTTTCTTTCCTTTGATCTCGTGTAGGTACTCGATACCTAGAACAACAAACACAAAGACATCAAACATCAGAATTCAAAACACCAAACAATCAAAACATAAAAACTGATTATTATGACTCACCTTTAGCAATGCCTTTGATAATCGAGAACCGAGTCGACCAATCAAGAACGTTCGCGGAATCAGCTTTAGCCTTGACATCAAGATACTGCAACAAGTTTCCCTTAGCAACATAATCATAGATCAAAAAACACTCGCCTCGACCTTTCGAACAGCAAAATCCACGTAACCGAAGAAGATTTTCGTGTTTCAACGAGGTTAATATCTTTAATCCCTTCAAAAACTCGGTTTCATCCGACACGCAGCTTGTTTTCGCAATACGTTTAATAGCAACTATAGACCCGTCTCGTAAAATCCCTCTATAAGTCGCCGAAAAACTACTTTTCCCCAACAAATTCGAGTCAGAAAAAACCCGAGTCGCTGACTCAACATCATCGACATTGAACACATAGCTCTCGGGAATGTCTTGCAAGAACCCGGTTCCAGTTTGACCGTTTGACATCGGGTCCCACCCGTTTGAATACTCGAGACTTATGAGGGGCGAAGCACTTCTTCTGTTGGCTACTTCTTTGACTTGATACTGATCTGTACTAATTCGACTATCGGATGACTCAAAGGCGGTCCCGATCCTTTGTTTCCTTCGTCGATACCAAACGAAAGTAAAAATTCCCGCAACTAATAACATGGTGATCAAAACAGCTGCGAGTATAGCTGCAAGCCCGGCATTCGTTGACTTTGACTTTGACTGATCACCAGTTACATTTGCAGACTGTGGTATGGCCTTGGGTGTGAGTCCTTTCGACTGTGGTCCGAACGGCTCGGGTTTGTTAGGATTTTCGGGTTCAAAAGAAGCATTGCATACTTTTAGATCAGCAAAACCTGACCCACATAGTTCTAGGTTGTTTGCATACTGAAATCCTTCGTCGAGTTTCTTCAAAACTTCGAAAATAAGATAGAAAAATAATTAGAAAACTAAATCATATTTCAATGAACTGTGAACTAGGGATGAGCTCGGGACGGTATCGGTACCGACCGATACCGATCCCGAACATACCGATCCCGAAAACTCCCAATACCAATACCAATACCGATACCGAAAACATACGGTACGGTACGGTATCGGTTCGGCATCGGTACGGTACCAGTATGGTGTCGGTATTTTACCTTAAAATATCAATACCATACCGATCCCGTACCGATACCGAAAATACCGAAACCGAAAACCCCTATACCGATACCGCACACCCTCGGTTCGGTACGGGATCGGTTCGGGATCGGTATCGGTTCGGTATTCGGTACAATATGCTCATCCCTACGTGTGAACCAACAAAGTTATAAACATAAAGTATAATGTGTTATGTACCTAAGGGGACATTGCCCGAAAGAGTATTGTTTCGCACATCCAACACTTGTAACAACGGTGCATCTGCTATTTTCGACGGGATAGAGCCAAAGAGGCGGTTAAAGCTCAAGTCTAACCGCTGTAACGTCTCCAAATTCCCGAGTGTGGCGGGGATTGCACCGGTTAGTTGGTTGTATTGAAGGGCAAGGACAGTAAGCTTCTTTAAAGAACCAAGTTGTGTAGGTAAGCTTCCATTCAGTTGGTTGTAACATAGTTGCAAAACTATAGAACATAATAAAAATACAACGTTAGATAACATTATATTGTTCGATAAGATTAAGGATTCGTTCTTTATAACATTTTTAAACAAAACAAAAAATGGGACCACAGATTATATTTAACAGTACAAGGGTGATTCAGATGTCACATGGTTGTGTTTGACCGGTTTAGGACACAAAGTATGGGTGCTAAATAGGTCGTGTTCACTGGTCTAGGCTGACATGAACCCCGGAAATTTAACACTAAGAGCATTCACAATAGAATCCCCATCCCCCATCCACTCACAACCAATCACAAGTTCACAACCACATATTACACTAAACCCCATTAAATTTTCTCTCTCATCCACCCACAACCACTTCCAACAAATATTAAAAAATAACTACAGTTTTTCAGTTTTCCCTAAAAGATCCCTAAAGAACCCAATATTTACCAACACACTGTAGATTCCCCATTTTCTTCACTCACAATCACCCCCAACCCCCAAAAAAATTATAGGGTTTTGTCACCCAGTTTTTTGGGGGTTCTAATGAGAATGCTCTAACACGGCATGCTTAACCTTATATTTTTATTTATTATTTTCCGCATAATAGTACTTTAAAGTTAACACTTTCACAAAAAAAACATACAATTTTTTTTACATAACTTTTAGTATTACTTTTTCATTTCACAATAAAGGTAATTTTACAGCAGGACGACTGACAAACTGGCAACAAACTACACCGCAACCCCCTTTTGAATAAAGGACCACGGCCTACTGAAACACAATTGCATATAAATTATGACAAATTTATCTTTTCAACCAATCATTTATGACATATAAAAGTATAAAACACAAACTTAAAAGAAATGGGGTAATAGGTCAACCAACCAACCCATCAGTTCACACGAACATGATCATTTAGCTAAATGGGTTGCGTCTTGGACCCAAATTTGATCCAAGCTCACCCGTTTATACTAAAGAATGTTGTGTAGTTTGTGTCTAATCTTCGTGTAAGAAATTCACACCCCTACAAAATACATCCAGCTTGGGTCGAACATATATGCACACCCTATCCAAAATCGAATCTTGTAACACGACAACATTGTTGGAATCAATACACCACATGACCCTTTTTTTAGTTTTTAATTATAATAAAATTAAATAAAATAATATCAAGACAAAATAAAGAAATTTGATTCTCATATTCCAAGATACCAAATTTTTACAAGATAACAGTTGGGTACTCTTTTTTCTAGATCAGAAACTTCCTGACCCAGACTTGTAAATTACGCATAGAGAGCTGTACCATTTTTTGGATTAATGAATTTTTTCTACTGGTTAAACACAACATGGATTCCTTCTTCCGGAATCCTGACATGTTAGTATTAATGTTTACCAACCAACATGCAGGAATTTTAATTATGATATACCTTAATCAATGTATATTATTTACCTATACAAATATATTTATGTTTATGAACACACATGTAACACCATCCACCATATGGTGGAGTGGTACGGGGAAATGAAGATAGGAGCTTACGCCATTTGGTCTCAAGTTCAAATCCGATTCAGAGGGGGTTTACCGCAGTAGGCCTTCGGGCGGCGGATTTTTCCCCTAAGCCATTTGTCTAGTGTTAACCCACTGGCAGTTCAGATGATATTTAGTTGGTCGTTAAAAAAATGTGTTAACCCACTGGTAGTTTAGGTGATATTTAGTTGGTTTAAAAAAAAAAAAAATGAACACACATGTAACCTCCTTTAATTGCAATTAAATGTCTGAAATCCATATGTATTAAAAGAAATTCTAGTGAATGCATAGATGCATTAATCAAGTTTGAATCTTTAAAATAATAAATTAGGGAGAAAAAAGTAGCAAAAAAAACAGCCCACAAATGATTATATACTAAAATTTTCTAATTAATAATTTGTATATTAAAATTTGTTTATCACATACATGAAATATAACATATTCTATAAGTAAACGATTGTTTTCAATATTTTTATAGACTTGTATATTAGAAGGGATGCATAAAGATTGCATTTCAATTTTCAACCATGTTTTTACATATTTGAATTTTCAAAATAAAAAAATGAATATTTTATTTTGTTTTTTTTCTATTTAAAAAAAAACAGTGTTTTGCATTAACAGTCCCTAAATGATTATACCTCCATTAAATGCAAATAAATATTCAAAAAATCCAACCTATGCATTAATATTTTAATAACAAGCATGTAAAAAAAAGCCCAAAAAAACTAACCTTGAAGGTTAGCCATATTCTCAACTTCATGTGGAATCTGTCCAGAAAGATTATTAACATTCAGATACAAATCAGTGAGCTGAGTCAACTCACCAATCTCTTTAGGAACCTCACCATGCAGCCTATTAAAATGCAAATACAACCCAGACAACCTTTTAAGCTGACCAATCTCAGGAGGTATTTGACCCAAAAGCCCTTTACCTTGAAGAGATATATTCATCACTTGACCCAACCCATCACAAGCTACACCCTCAAATGACCCATCACAGTAACTTGACCCATTTGTAGACCAAGAAGTTAAGGTTTGGCCATCTGGGTCTAAAAAAGATTTGATTTTTAACAGGATTTGAAGTTCTTTATTGTGGGTGTCTTGATTTTTGGCTATGGTTTGTGATGGGTTGGAAAGAAGAAGAAGAATGAGAGTAGAGAGAGAAAGGAGGACAGAGAGGGGTTTCATTGTGTATGGGAAAGAATTTGTGGGATTTGGGTTTGGTGATGATTTATGAAGTAATGAAGAGAATGAGTGAGGATTTGAAATGGTTAAAGAAACTGACAAGAGTCACATGTGAAAGAGTGGTAGAGTCAAGGTTGTAACTGCTTTGTTGGTGTTCAAATTAGTTGCTGTTTGGACCTTGTAGTATTTAGTATGTGTTAATATATGTCCTTGGGTTGGGTTATATGGATTATGGTCCTTACAGTTACAGACTCAGAGTCTTTATAAGCAAAATTTCACATGTATATAATAATGTATCAAAGCATCCCGAATTCAAAGAATCTCTTTCTAGTTGCTCCGAAACAATTAGTAGATTCTCTAGGTGGCAACATGTGAGAATCCTTGAAAATCCGAAGGCCCGACACGCAGTGGCGAAGCTTGGTTTTGGAATCGGCGGGGGCCGAACTCAATTTTTTTCATTGGTAGTGGAAAATCGGCGGGGGCCAGACTCAACCCGGACTCAATTTACCTATGAAAATCGCAAATTTCCACTACTGCGCCAAAAAACAGGGGGGGCAGGGCCACCCCTGACCCCAACAATACTTCGCCCCAACCGACACGATAACTGACCCTAAAATATATATATATGAACTTGAATATATAAAAAAACTTTAAAGTTATCGCCCACCCTGCCCTTTGTTTTAACAATTAATGGATTTATTTGACGGTGTGAGAAATTTGAGGCATTTTTGTTTTTTAACAAAAAATTAACGGATTAAGTAGGGACAAGTTTGTCTTTTAACAAAAAGTTAACGAATGTTTTTGACGGTGTGATAAATTTGTATTCAAATAGTTAAAATTTGAAAAATCAAATGCTCATGTTAACATCGTTTTAAACTCAAATAATTAAACTCATCAAAACACAAAAACTCAAATAGTAAATAACTCTTTTATAACTTGGTTTCTTTTATTTTGTTACATAACATTATATTGTCATAGTGTAGAGAAAAAAACATTTTACAATTCGAGATAGTGACGTATTATTTTGTGCATGATGATGGCAGCTTTTTTCCCCCTACCCATGTCTTATTGAACATGTGAATATGGGGCATAAGCAAATGAATTCACAAGTGTCTCGATCATATGTTTTAAGTGGAAAATTCAGTGTTTATTTCAGCATTTTTGGCCATATCTATTGGGTTTTCTTCATAGTCGTTTTGTTTTATTTTCCTTTAGCACCATGGGAATACTTCGTCCATTAATGTGGGGCTTAACTTTGTAATGCCGTCCGTTGTGGACGCGCGAGCAGCGCGACGCGAATGAGATTTCAGCGTCGGTGTTCACCTCCAGCCACAATAGCCCCACGCAAAAAGCCCTAGCACGAGCACAAACGATGGTGGTTGTGTGGGTTAATGGAAGAAAGTGACATTTGGTCGCGCCGGTGCTTATCCCCAGCCACAACGGGGTCAAGTGACCGGGTTACTTGATAGTCATGTCGGTGGTTCATGCCCGGTCGCTCGCACATCCACAACAGACGGCCTAATATATGATGGTATTTTTTTCATTTTTTTAATGTGTGACGATATGAAGTAAGTGCTCTCGCGTTTTTAGTTTTTTTATAATTCATTAGAAATATTTTGATTCTATGCGGTTTTAAACTATATCTCCAAAACCATATCCAAACAATCTTATCATAACATAAAGTCATCGATTGAATCTTCCGAGCACCTCTTTACTACTTGTCCGGTTTTTCAGGATGTTTGGCAGGTGGTTTTCATGTGGTGTAAGGTTCAGCATTTATTTGCCTTCCATGTCCGGGATATTTTGTTGTTTCATCTAACAGCAAAGCAAGGTACTCATCCTCGGAAAGCATTTTATGGAGTGGTGTTAACAGTTTTATGGAGTATATGGCGAGCTCGGAATGAGTTAGTATTCAATCAAAAACCGGTGGAGGTTAGACGTCTTGTGGAGGAGATTAAAGTAATGAGCTATTTGTGGATTGCTACACGCGGCCGGATGACGAATATGTCTTGGGACTCTTGGTGTGCGTTTGACTCCACAAAAATGGGCTAGTGTTCGGGTAGTTTGTTTGGGTTCTTGGATGGTCCATGGCTGATTGTTGTCTTTCGGATTTTGTATTCTCGGTTTTTTGGCTAGAGTCTTGCTAGTTTTTTAATAAAAGTTTGTTTGCTGTTAAAAAAAAAAAAAACATAAAGTCATAAATGTGAAAAATATGTGATATAAGATCAAATATTCTCATGTCCTTTAAGGCGAATCTTATTATCTCTAGTAATGTTTACTCAAAATAAGATATTCTTTCGATTTTTCATTTTGTCTTGTGTCACCTTTTTAGGAAAAAGGAATACTATGCTCTGGTATTTGTAGCTTGAAAAGCACCAAAAAGAAAAAAGTTTTAGAAATACCCTCAAAAAGGATTTATCGTGTGAATGAGACAGCTTGGTAAATATCAAGCGACAGGCACAACAAAATTAACCATGTATGTACTATTAAAGAAGAGTTGGTTGAATAGTATGGCCCCTTTTGAGAGGGGTGGTGACAAATTTTTTTTAAAGCGTTATTTGATAATAAATATAATTGATTTCATGTTAAAACTAAAGTTGGCTTGGTGGTAGATGGTTAGATGTGTGGTTTCTCTTATATGAGGTCACAGCTTCTTATTGGTTGGGAGGGGCGGTGCAAATTTTATATATTTTTTTCCTATTACAGAGCGTTACTTAGTGATAAATATAAATGGTTTCCTTTGTTGGTGACAGTTTGCTTGGTAATGGATTGAGGAAATGTCTAGAGCTTAACCTTTGTTGGAAGAAATTCGGCTTAAGCGGATGGTGGTCAGTGATGAGAGTTTGGAGTTGATCCGCCGTCTTTTAAGAACTTTAAGGTTTGGTTTTGTCTTCGTGTGAAAGGATCAGTACAGATGGACTTTCTGCTATTGCTGCTAATTGCATGTCAATTGTGTTCTTTAACTGTGTTCAGTAATTTTGTATTAAGGGAATGATAAGGTTGTTTGGGTTTTAAAATAAACATTTAAATAAAACAAGAAAGAAAATGACTGCAAGGCATGGGAGGAGAATTAACTTGGAAAACTAACTCATAAATTTAGGATGGTTAGAGTGCTTTTTAAAGATAAATGTGAAAGGTGCAGTTTTGGTAATACATAAATGTTGTTTTCTGTAAATTTGTCTAATATTAGTCCCCATGTTGTGTTACTTGTGTATTATAGTCCTCACAATTACCGAGACACAGTCTTCGCACTCGGGCAGTGAGACGAATCTTCCCTTGGGCTAAGACCAAGTCTGAGCACTCATGTTTTTTTTGCTTTGTAATGTAAATTTTAACGAAAATTTCCGAAAAGCTTTATATGTATTGAGTTCTAGCCCCAGATTGAGTCCGCCATCCCAAATTTTTCGTTCAAGATCCAGCAATTTCGCACTAGCAAATTTTCACATGTACTAATGCGTCCAACGATACAATTGTATAAAAATAAATAAATTACAATATAGTTAGATAACTCTTATAAGTTATATCTATATAGGGGAGGGTTATCTTGAGAACAAGGAAATTTGTGAGAACACTAAGAACCATTTTCATCCCTTGATTATGATCAATTAAGGGTTAAGATTTAATAGGGGATTAAATGAATAACAAACCATAAAATTAGATGTAAAAGGGCAGAATTGTAAAATTATCAAATTAAAACCCAACTCCTTACACCATTCTGTATGTCGATATTCTTCCTCAAGAAACACCCTGATCTCCATTGATCGACTATCAAGAACAACCTCTAGACACAATACTTCCAATCCATAGTCAACATAATCTCAATCAACCATTAATTGGTTTAATCATACCCTGTGATTATTACTTCATCTATTCAACTCAGGTGATTTCGTTTTTTAGGTTAACTTTGATTTGATTTTTGTCTATCATTATAAGGTTATCTCTCCCTGTATATTTAATTTGGATAGTTGTGTTCAGGATATCAGATTGTCATCTTGTTGAAATTTTAGAGTTATGTGAGGTTGTAAGAGGGATAGTTAGGTTGGAAGTTCATGTCCCTTCTCAGATGAAAATAACGACCTAATGTAAAGTTTCTATGATACCATTATAATGTATGGGTTTGTTATCATAGTGTTTATCAAGGGCTGGTAAACAAAACAACCATACATATGTAAGTTTACACATGTGTATATCATGTTTGAGCTTGAAAACCTTTACACATGTGTAAATTATCATAGTTAATATTGAATTTGTGTAAATAAGCAATTAACACATGTGTAAATAAATAATTTACACATGCGCAAGTAACCTTTTTGTAAACTGCTACTTACACTTATTGAAATGTTGTTTAATTACATTCTTTTACTTTAACAGTGGTAAACAATATTGATCGTGGAGTATGATGAGACACATGCAAATGTATAAGGAAAGCGTGTGAAAAACAAGGAATGCTGCTTCAAACTGAGAAAAAGCGATAGATAAAAAGCACAACTAAATTTGCTTAGAAAGAAATATGTTGCAAAGATTTTACTCTAAAAACGACTATTCACCAAGAAGATGTGATCAAGAAAACAATGGAGTTTGAGAGACACCAAAAGGAAAGAAAAAAGGACTATATGATATTATGGTTATTGAGTTGTTTCTATATTATCGTGGTTAGCGTATATAAGGATTATAACTTTTGTTTTTATGTTTATCACTATTCTATGTTAAGAATTATGACTTGTTGGGAAATTTAATGTATTTGATTTTCGGGTGATCCTATTTTGGTCTAAATCCTACTTGTTGGTCAATATAATACTTTGAGTTTTTTTCATATTGTTAACTTTGTTTAATTTACAGTTTACACATGTGTAGTTCATCGGCAAATGTGTAAAACATGAACAAATAAATGATAGTGAACAAAGTTTACACATGTGTAATACAAATGCACATATGTGAAACAGGAATAAATAAGTGATACAACAGTTTACACATGTGTAATTCGGATGCAAATGTTTCAAACAGAAACAAATAAGTGACAATGAACAACTTACACTTATGTAATACAGCCGAACATATGTAAAAAAGATATGGATATATGATGGTGAACAGATTACTTATGTGTAAATCAACTACACCTATATCAAACAAGAACATATATGTGATAGTAAACACTTTACACATGTGTAATTTAGCTGCATATATATAAAATGGATGCAAATATGTGAAAAAAAATATTAATTTACACATGTGTAATTCAGCTACACATGTGTAAAACATACATAGATATGTGTGGTGAACAGTTTACGCATGTGTAAATCAATTGCACATAAGTAAAACAGACACAAATATGTGATAGTGAACACTTTACACATGTATAATTTAGTTGCGCATACGTAAAATAGATACAAATATGTGAAAGAGAACAATTTACAAATGTGTAATTCAGTTGCACATGTGTAAAACATACATAAATATGGGTGTTGAACAGTTTACACATGTGTAAAGCAACTGCACACATATAAAACAGACACAAATATGTGACATTGAACACTTTACACATGTGTAATTTAGTTGCACATATGTAAAATGGCTACAAATATATGATAGAGAAAAATTTACATATGTGTAATTCAGCTGTACATATACAGATACTAATATGTGACAGATAACAATTTACATATGTGTAATTCAGCACATATATGAGACATACATATATGTGATAGTTAATAGTTAACACATGTGTAAATCACTGCACGCATGAAAATATAAATTGACACGATAGAAATCAAACACGTACATATAATCATTTTAGAACCTTGACATGATAAAATATAAAGAAATGTAAAATCCACCAACCAATAGAAATAAAACGTAAGTGGTAATTACATTGCGTTAATAACGTGTACAAATATTTTTTCTCCTATATTCAAAGTACCACACAGATTCAAACCGACTTCTACAATGTTGTGTTCAGTGATGGATTTGTGGTAATGCTGAGATTCAAATCAACCAACCAAAGTCACCACGTGATACTTGTTGCTAGTGTTAATACTATAGTCGTTGTATTTCTTCTTTTTTCCCTTCATTATCAATGATGTAGACAATGGGACCACCAATGGTATCTCAAAGTTGTACGAGCTCTTTCCCTTTATTAGCGCCACCACAACGTGAAGAGTTGACACACCGAAGTCACCATGTAAAACGAGTTACTATTGTTATACTTACATCTAATAGGCGTCTTTTTTTTCTTTCGTTGTCAGTTATGTATACAATAGGAGCACTAATTGTATATCAAAGTTGTTCCTGACTTTTGACCCTACTAGTCGTGGCGTCACAATGTCATAAGCATGTTTCACCTGCTTGCAATATCAAACGTCCCTAGCTAGTGCTTGCACCAACCTATCCTGAACATTACACATGTGTAAACAAATGAATAGAATAAACATAGTAAATTGGATGAATGTATAACTTGGTGATCTAAACAGTGGGAATGTATCTCAATGTTGGTCCTAACCTTTACCTCTTAGTATCAAACGTCGCTAGCTGGTGAGTGAACTAGCCTATCCTGAACATGAATTGGACATTACACATGTGTAAAACAAACGACCAAAACAATTACATAGTACGTTAGATGAATGTAGAAGCATAAATTTATCATGTTGTAAAGTTCACCATCTCTATCACTTCCTTGAGGTCAACAACTAGAAAAATCTTAAATTCAACAAAGAAGTCTAAACAATCCATTATGTTCAAATACATTTTCGACAAAATACATGAAAACTTATACCGAATGCTTCACACGGCCAAATTGCTGACAACATCGATATGTACCATATAGAATTGGTCACTCAAAGTTATCAATGATAGAACTGTTAACATACCATAGGCTTCCATTTCCATATTCAATAACTTAGCCTTTTCAACCCTCTCCATTTTGCGAAATCAAATACAAGAAACTTCTACAAATGACATACATGTGGGCTAGCTCTCTCTAGCACTGTATCAAACACTTAGAGGGCTTCATCTAACATACCAATTAGAAGCCAACCCACCAATCAACATACACGCAACCAAAAGTAAAATCCCAACATCAATAATCCTAAAACGATTATCATACGTATCAACATATCTGTTTTGTTCAAACACCTCCCGGAGAAGCTCGAAAACGCTCTAAAAATAAATTAATTCAAATTAAGAGAAACCATATGAACTAATATTACACAATCATTACTAAAATTACACAATCATTGTGTGCATTGATTTTAGGTTAATCCATATTATGACATGGTTTAAGTTAAAATAATATTGCCTAGAATCGTATTAACAAGGGTAAAAACAATAAAATTTCACAATAACATGAAAAATCATATTAAGAAGGATGGAAACAATAATATTCCACCATCATATCAATTTTCGTTATATTACAACTTTAAACCATAAATCAAATGCTATTAAACCCAAAAATTCACAACTACTAACAATTTTCGTTAGATTAAAACTTTGAAACCTAGATTCAGATTGTGCAATTAAGAATCAAAGAGATGAAGTTACCTGAAACATATCAGACCTTGCAATTGTGAATCGACAAACTGATGAAGAACTCATGATAGATTGAATTATATGATGAATAGATGAAGAATTGAACTATGGATCATGGAAACACTATGAATGCAGATGCGAGATCTGTATGTGTTTTCTTGTTAGGGTGTTTGGGGAGGAACAATTACCAATTTACCCTTTTCATTAAAACTTAAGGGTAGATAAATAAGTGGTTGAGATTTGTTCTCATTGTTCTCACAAAAGATGAGTGTTCTCATTTAAACCTTCCCCTATCTATATAAATGATCTATACATGTGCTGGTGTGCATACAAGCCATACAAGTAAATATAAACCATTGATTAAAAAAAAAATTAAATGACTTAGATTTGTTCGTGTCTTTCCGAAAATTTGATGTTTGAAATGATTCTCTCTCATTAATATATTTATAAATTCTAAATACTAAAGTAATTGAAAATTAGTAGAAACCAAGCGGTGTTGAATTATGTTTCTATCAACATTCTAGGTAGTTTCTTACATTATTAGTCTAATAAAACTAGTATAAATTTTATATAGAATTCATATATTGTGTGGAACTGGAGTAAGATTCCAGCGACTGAAGTGGAAATCCAAGAACAGGCTGAATGTGAGTTTCTCCTGGTGGGATTTAGAGTCAGAGAATCGGTTGATTTGTGGAAGTGGAACTCACCTGAAGATACCTTGTTTTCGGTAGCTTCAGCCAAGAGATGGCTAGCTGTAAAAGTTGATGTTAGTCGCAGGTATATATTCAGGTGGTGTAAATGGGTTCTAAATAAATGTAACATTTCTATGTGGCGAGCCGAACTTGACCGACTCCCAACAAAAGTGGCTTTACAGAGGAATATTAGGAGATGGGTGTTCATGTAGTTTGTGTGAGGATGGAGAGGAAACGTCGGAACATTTATTCACGGCTTGCGGTTTCCCAGCTGGGGTGTGGCATTGTATCTCAAGTTGGTGGGGTATACCGAGCATTTATGCTTTCTCAGTAAAAGATTTGCTAGAGCTTCATAACAACATTATAGGAACAACATTGAAGAAGACGGTTTTCAAGGGATAGTTATCATCACGTGTTGGAGAATTTGTAAGTAGAGGAACGAGGTCATTTAAAAAAAAGGTAAATGAATAATAATAAGTTCTAAAATATCATTTGGATGTTAAAACATCTAGACACATTAAATTCAAAATTTATATCAATTTTACGGTTTTTACCATCCTTAACCTTTAATTTAATCTTTTGATGGCAGTCTTTTACTTTATGTAATTGTTTTATGTAAAACTAAAACATGTCTTACCTTTTTACTTTAAATAATGCATGATTTTTTTTGTCAAGCGTCAATATTTTTCTTGTTTCTTTTTGCGTCTACGTTATTTTCATGCATCTTTGAGACATTGATCGATGTTAGGATATCTAAATAAGTGTTGACAGTGGTTAACTTGCATAATACATGATTAGATCTTTTAACTAAAAAGTACACTACGTGATTTTTTTCCTTTATTAAAATAATTAGAATTAGGAGACTAGGATCCAATATTTTTCCATCTTAATACATAAAACATATAACTATGTTATAAACATGGGTTAAAAGGTAGTTAATCACTTAATCGAGTCATGTGTGTGTCTAGAACTTGTCTTGTTCTCGTCATCACAAACCTGTTAAACTTGTTAAGACATGATTTGTCAGCATGTATTCGATGATACACAAACTAAATAAAGCAAAATCTGTTCACATATTCGATGAGCATGAATGCAAAACACTTTTTAACATCTACAATACGACATAAATAAAATATACTTAAAAAACACTAGTATTCTCATAATTTCTTATAAAAACATTTGGAAATCCCACTCCAACTTCCCCTTCATGATTGATTGATTGTAAATCCATTATTAATTATGCAAACTTTAAGAAATTAATTAACAAATTAAACACATAGAAAACTATATCATGAATTTAGACGAAAAGACTAACTAAACAATCAAATAGTGAAAGTTTAGTAATAACATGGTTTATTCTTTCGTTACACACCATAAAATTGTTTATAATGTACAGAAAAAAATGACATTTTGCTCGGGATAGTGACGTTATTATTTTGTTGCATGATGATGGCAGCTTTTTTCCCCTACCCATATGTGAATATGGAGAGGAAGCAAATGAATTCACTAGTGTCTCCATCATATGTTTAAGTGGAAAATTCAGTGGTTATTTCAGCCTTTTTGGCAATACGTATTGTTTTTTCGTCAGTCTTATTATATTTTTTTCCTTTTCCAGCATGAGAATATTTTGTCCATTGGTGTGGGTCTAAAACTTTGCAACATATGATGGTAACTTTCAATTTTTTTTTATGTGTGAGACTGAATGTATTAGAGCATGTGTAGTGGGGGGCTCCATATATGGAGCACCCCTTCCTGATTGGTCCACGTGGCTGCTGAGTCAGTATGGAGAGAGAAACTGAAAAAGGGGTGTAGTGGTGGGGCTTTATATATGGAGCCCCTGAATCTGATTGGTCCACGTGGATTTTATTTTTTATATTCTTTTAACTCAAAATAATTAAAATAAAAGGTAAATAAATATAAAAAAATTACAAATAATATTAAAAAACACACAACTAATATTAAAAAAAAAGTTACAACTAAAATTTAAAAAAAAAATTACAACTAATATTAAAAAAAATTACAACTAATATTAAAAAAAACCAAACACACTAGAGGTCATATTTTTTCAGGATTTGTTGCCTGTGAAGCATAGCGAGGCGTAGCGCGTCTCCTTCGAGGTCTTCGATCGATTTCGACAAAAACTCAATGTCTTTTTCCCTCTGCCTCGCCTCTTGGAGCTCGACAAACCTTTTATTCTCCACCACTCTCTGCTGCATCGTCTCCAAACGTCTTTGGCCAAGGTCGCGAATATCTTGAAGTCTACGGTTCATTTCTTCGAAATCTTCCTTCAAGCCACCGCCTGCTGCCGAAGACGACTCCCCCTTCCCACCCTTTGTTGATTTCCTACCAGGTGGTCTAGGGATATCCTGCTCCTGCTCCTCCTCCTCGTCCTCATCCTCCTCCTCATCAACCAAATTAACATGATCACCTAAACTCACATAGCGAGCATCGGATGACGGTGTATCCGGATCACGCGTCGAGGAGGAGGTTTTGCTACGTTTTGATGGTCCTCCTCCTCCTGATCCTCCTCCTCTCCTGATCCTCCTCCTACCACCCGACCCCATAGCCGGTACCTTAGCCCACTTAGGACTTTTCCTCAACATCTCCCAAATTTTCAAATACGGGAACGGTTGGCGGGTAGATCTCATCTCGTCCAACGCTCTTGTCAACACACCATCATCACCTTCCCCACTGCCCCTGTTGTCCATACAACGCTGGTAAACCTAAGAAAACGCGTGACAACCGGGGCAATTTTGACCGTTTGTTTTGTCCAAACTATGGACAACCGGGCCAATTTTGACCGTTTGTTTTGTCCTCGCCACGTGTCAAGATTTGGTTGGTTGGTTGATTTTCAATTTGGCGTTATAGCTATAAAGCCCCCGGCGATTTTGAACGCATAGCGCCCAGGTGTTGCAGTGTTTGGGGCGCTATAGTTCAATTTTTTTGACAAATAGCGCCCCACTACGGGTAGTCTTAGTGGTCTAGCGGATTAACGCCTCGTGTCATATCACCTTTTTGGGTCACTAAAAGCCGAAACGGGGGCGCCAAGGCTTTAACGTGCACGAAGGCATTGAGTGAATAGAGTGAATGCTTTTTAGCCAATCACATCAAGCCACGTCACTCACGTTAAACAAGTATACATTAGTTAAAGTTTCAATGACTACGTGATGAAAGAATTTTACACTCAGTAGCTATAATCTACCACACATAGTCTAATGATTTTAAGACCTATATATGCTCACATTTTTTACTTTTTTAATTCATTTCAAAATTAACTTGATTCTATACGGTTTAACGTCGTGTTCACATCCTTTATGTCACTTTTTACATATTATCGTTATCTATAACTTATAATAAAAGAATTAAACTTTGATGATGTGATATTCAATGGAGGCCTCAACCCTTCCTTAAATGTGCCACATGACATTATGTAGGATTTTTTAATTTTTGAGTTTTTTTTAATAAATCTACATATATTATAATTATTTTAGGAAAAGATAAGAATTTAAAAACAGAATTAAATTTTCTCTCTAATGTTTCCTCCCATAACTTTTAAACGTTAATATCTTTTATATACGAGATTTTTTAAAGAAAAAAACTACACCAAATTAACGAGCGTTTTATTATCTTTCCAACGAGTACCATAGTGCTACATAAAAAAACGGAGAAAAAATACAACTATTTTTGTATCCTACATGTCATAGTATTATGCAATCTCTCCTTTGAGAGATGCCACATAGGCAGTGATGTGGCAACTCTAGACCAATTAAAAAAAAGCAAATAATATATTAAAACCTAATCTACTAAATCTAAATATTAAATCTTTATTATTTTCTCTCTTATGTTTTCTTCCATAACTTTTAAACGTTAATATCTTTCATATACAAGATTTTTTAAAGAAAAAAAATTACACCAAATTAACGAGCGTTTTATTATCTTTCCAACGAGTACCATATTGCTATATAAAAAACGGAGAAAAAAATGACTATTTTTTGTAACCTGACAGGTATTTTTAAAGAAAAAAATTACACCAAATTAACGAGCGTTTTATTATCTTTCCGACGAGTACCATAGTGCTATATAAAAAAACGGAGGAAAAAACGACTATTTTTTGTAACTTGACAGGTATTGTGTCGGGTTTGGGATTAGTTTAAAAAAAAATTGTCCCAAATACCCGAACTATATACCCGATCATATACCCATGAATTTTTTAACGCGTCACATAACACTTAGACTAATACGTTCGATATTTGCAATATACGTGCACCATCATAAACTAAAAACTTTATAGTATGTAACTAAAATATATGTATGGTTATTATAATACTATTTCAATAAATATTTGTTTTTTCTTATTTCATGTTAGTTCTTTTTAGAATGATTGATTACAGTTTTCTTGCATGTAACTGTAAAGCGCATCAGTCTATTCCATATGTAAAATTGATATGTTATATTAGATATTTCAACCCGGGACGCTCCCGGGATAAAAGCTAGTCTAATCTATATTGTATGATGAGATCTTGTATAAATAGACTTAACCTACTAAATATACAAATAGGAAGTATTATTATAACTCTCTATTTTGATCTAAACTAATTACACTACATAAAAAACGAGAGATGAAGAAACACCAATATAACAATAATCTAAGACTTAGGCACAAGTAAGGACATGATTCTCATTAATAATTCAACGACTATTACAAGACCAGAATAGCTATTGTTACAGCGCTTCGACTATAATCTAATTCTCGTAACTATGGTTGTCTCTCCTCTCTGATTGTTCATTCCCTTTTTCGTCTGACCTCATAGAGTATTTATAGGCCTCCTGAGGTCTTCTGTGATTGGATGAGGGGAGAATGACAGCTGGCTGTACGATTGGGCCGTTGTCATCCTCTGCGCTGTTCCTTCGCTATTGGTCCACGTGTCTTTGTCTGTCCTTTCTTGTACTATTCTGTACCTCGTACCTGCAGGCGATCGTGGAGCAGGGAATGGGCGTCTCTGATTGGCTGAATGTCCCTTTCCTGTCGGTTATTAGCTGTCAGCCACGAGGTGCTCCGCGCCGCTTTCTAGAAGCCCACGTAGGCTTGCTGTGCTGGCCTGTGTGGAGATGTGGGCCCGTACGCTTGCGAGGTATCATATCTCTTCAAGTCCCCCCAGTGTAGTGTGCTGTATGCGTTGCATGCAGGGCGCTACACTAAAAGGAAAGAAAAGAAAAAAGAAAATTGGTGTGTTTTTGTTAGCTGTTTAATTTGTCTGAGTGTGACTGCGCGCGGCGCGGTTGCATTCCAAGTTGGCTTATTGCGCACGTCAGTAATTAATGCACACATCAGATGTGTCAGGGCGCGGGGCGGATGGGACAGGTTGGTAGCCGAAAAGTCTCTGACGGTTGTACTGTTTGCAGAGACTGGTGGGTCCAACCTGTCGCTTCGCATGCCCCTGATTTTCTCTCTCCTGACGTGTCCTCTTTTAATTGGTCGGTCGTGCCACACGACTGTAACCGTCTGTGTGGCACGTGACCTGTATATAAAACGTCTCTTCCTTCTCTCTTCTTCTTCACACTTGCATATTTCAAACCCTTAGAGAAAAAAAGAAAAAAGTCTCTCTGCACTTTTTCGAGAAACTAAGTTCCTTATATCGAAAGAAACTTTCAACTTTTACAATGGAGAACATCGTTCAGATCCCTAAGAAGAAACGTGGTGGTTCAAAGAGGAAGGAGGATGGTTCCAAAAAGGGGCCGCCACACGCCGGTGAAGTAACGGCGGTGTGGGCAAAGGGGGAATTCCGTAAGTTTCGCAAGGAACATGGGTTTCCCTCTAGCTACGGCGTTGAGGCTCCTGCCCCGGACAAGACTATCTTGGAGCCTCCTGCTGGTAAGATTGGGCTATATGCCACGTATTTCAGGGATTGTAACTTTAGGGTTCCGGTGACCCGTTTCCTGAAGACTTTCATTCAGACCGTCGGCGTGCATGTTAACCAGATTCATCCTGGTTTGATGTCTAGGCTGATGTTCTTCGAGTTCTGCTGCCACTCCCAGAAAATCGAGCCTTTGGTCGACATGTTCTACGTCTTCTACTCTCTCTGCTTTGTGGAGAGTTGGCTGTCTTGTCGTCCCCGCACAGGAGTGGCCCCTTGTGCTAAGGCGGGGATGAAGAGCTTTCGCGACTGGAAGCCTAAGTTTTTCTGCATGTGTCGTCCGCAGGCGGAGGTGAGAAGGAAGCGCTGCCAACCTTTATTGTGGACGACAGCGGGGAAGAGACGGAGGCTGAGGAGTTTGTGCTTCGTCTCGTGAGGCAGCCAAGGACTGGGGTGGCGCAAGGTGTTGTCCAAGGTGAAGGTTTTGCCTTTGTTTTAGACCATGAGGTCATTAGCAGGTATCTTCAAAATTACAACCCTATTGAACGAAGCTACGTTGAACTTTCAGATGCGTTCACGGATGAGGGGGCTGCTTCGCTGAGGGATATGGCGGAGGGGGTGGTTCTTCAAGCGCCATTGAATGTAGAGACGCCGGTGGATCAGTCTGCGCCTCCACAAACCCCGCAGAAGAAGAAGCGTTCGAGGCGAAGCAAGTCTCGCAAGTCTTCCACTGAGGGAGCGCATGATACTGGTTCTTTGTCCCCTGTTGGGAAAAGACAAAAGTTGGGCGACCTGGTACACAGCGCCGAGGATAGTTTGTTAGGTACGTTTCTTAGTGTTATGGCGTCCATGTTATGCCTTTGTCTTTGTTCCCCCCTTTTTAACTTGTTGTTTTGTCTTATGTTTTTGTAGCTGATCTGATGGGTGAAGGGGCGCCCAGTCACGTGACTGAGGCTACTGTGCATGAAGGGTTTTTGGTTAACCCGACCGAGATTCAGAAGGTGCCCTCACCTGATGGGCGGGCTGTTACTCCACCCTTGCAGCCTCTTTCTTCGAAGACTCCACTGCCTTCACCTGTTCACGATGTGGTCCAGCCATCTCCCCCGCGTCAGACGGCGCGACTTGATGACCCCCCTGTCCACACTACCCCGGTGAACACTGATGCATCGGTGGGTTTGGAAGGGGAGACCCAGCGCGTGTCTCCAACAGACATTAGCGAGGGCGACGTGAGGGGACTGCAGATTATGGACGACGACTCGAACGAGAAGCGTCCGGTTCCCGAGTCCGAGGCTGGTTTTTCAGGGGCTAGCCTTAAGAGCGGGGATGTTAACCCTGAGGAAATTTACATCCCTTCCTGGCAGCTGACCACAGGCGCCCGGTTTGTGGATGTTAACAGTTGTAGAGAGTTGCTAGGGAACCTTGTGCCCCCCGCGGAGCGCGAGCACCAGGCTACGCGCCCTCATCAGGAGCTGTTGGAAGACAATATGATGAGTCTGGCGAACCTGATATCCACCTCTGCTGAAATAGCCCGGCAGTGGGGCTTCTTGGCCCATGAGCGCCAGGAGTATGATAGCAAATTCAGTGAGGTTTGTGCGGAGCGCGACCGGTTGGCAAAGGAGCTGAAGCGGGCTAAATGGGATGCTGTGACGTTTCGTGAGGAACGTGATAAGCTTGATAAACATTTGTCTGAGTGAGAGCAGCAATGGACTGCTGCTTGTGCCAAAACCAACCGGACCCTGGAGATTGCAGCGCAGAAGCAGCAGGAAGCTGAGCGCTTGTGGACCGATGCATCGCGGCAGATCCTTGAACTTAATGGAAAGTTGGACCAGCGCCGCGATGCCTTGGTTGAGGCCCGCGAGATGTTGAGGCAGAAGGATGCCAGGATTGCGGAGTTGGAGGATAAGGTGGCAGGTTTGGAGGAAGCCAACCTAAAGCTTGAGCAGCAGAACGCTGACCTTGAGGGGGAAGCGTTGGATGTTCGTGACGAGGCGCGCCTGGCGCATGAGGACCGGGAATGGCTTATGACCTGTTGCGTCCCTGAGGTTCGTCTTTTGCTCTTACTCTTTAATTTCCTGTTGTTTTCTTTTTTGTGATGCTTAACAGGTTCCTGTGTATATTTTATAGGTCGCCTATCACGTGAAGAATTGTGATGAGGCGCGCCAGGCGGTGGCCGCTGTGAATGCTGCTGCCAAACTGGTTGGGCGCAAGGCTGGGTTCCTTGAGGGATTCCAGCATGCGAAGGATGGGAAAGCCTTAGAAGAGTTCCCCCTTTATAACAAGGACCTGGATGCTTTGTTCGAGAAGAAGACGGCGGAGTATGACCATCTGAATGTGGAGTTGGTGGATTTCGTTGTGAGCCACCGGGACCAGCCGACATGTCATACTCTGCGGTCGTCGTTTGAGAAGCAGGGCCTGACGCACACGAGGCGCAAATTTGCTATGAAGAAGACAGATGCAGGTCCTCAAGCGGAGGGTGAAGTGCCTGGTCCAAGTGAAAAGTTGGACCTGTCCGGCTCGGAGGACGAGTTTAGTGATGCTTCAGAGGAGGGCGGTGCGCCATAGGCCCAATGTGTTGTTATTCCCCCTTTTTTTTGTTAAAAATCCTGTAATGATCAAACAAACAGTGTGGCTTTGGACCAGTTTAATGAAAAATTTCGTTTTATGCCCCGTGTGTTTGTTTCTCCCTTTTTTTTGTGCAACTCGTGTGCCTTGTGTTTGTATATTATCGCGTAATGTTACTTTAGGATTTAGGCGCTTTGGTCGTTTGGTTTAGTTTCGGGCTGCGAGTTGTCTTGCAACCCTTTAAGTCATTGCATCTTGGCCATGCAATGTTTAGGTGGCGCGCTATATCTTAACCATATGGCGCGCCTGTTTAGGGGATTGCAAGTTGTCTTGCGATGTTTTAAGTCATTGCATCTTAGCCATGCAATGTTTAAGTGGCGCGCTACATCTCAACCATATGGCGCGCCTGCTTAAGGGATTGCAAGTTATCTTGCAATCTTTTAAGTCATTGCATCTTAGCCATGCAATGTTTAAGTGGCGCGCTATATCTTAACCATATGGCGCGCCTGTTTAAGGGATTGCAAGTTATCTTGCAATCTTTTAAGTCATTGCATCTTAGCCATGCAATGTTTAAGTGGCGCGCTATATCTTAACCATATGGCGCGTCTGTTTAAGGGATTGCAAGTTATCTTGCAATCTTTTAAGTCATTGCATCTTAGCCATGCAATGTTTAAGTGGCGCGCTATATCTTAACCATATGGCGTGCCTGTTTAAGGGATTGCAAGTTATCTTGCAATCTTTTAAGTCATTGCATCTTAGCCATGCAATGTTTAAGTGGCGCGCTATATCTTAACCATATGGCGTGCCTGTTTAAGGGATTGCAAGTTATCTTGCAATCTTTTAAGTCATTGCATCTTAGCCATGCAATGTTTTAAGTGGCGCGCTATATCTTAACCATATGGCGCGCCTGTTTAAGGGATTGCAAGTTATCTTGCAATGTTTTAAGTGGCGCGCGCCTGTTTAAGGGATTGCAAGTTATCTTGCAATCTTTTAAGTCGTTGCATCTTTGCCATGCAATGTTTTAAGTGTTTACGTTGTCGCGTGGTTATTTAATAGTCAACAAAATGCAAGCTCTTGTTAGGGAAAAGGAAACGGTCATCATATTAAATGGCTAAATAGCCTTCATTACAGTTCATGCTAAACGACTACATATAACACTTTCGCAATTGAGCTGCATTCCATGTACGTGGGATCAGCTTGTCTTCTAGTGTTGATAGTTTATATGCTCCTTTCCCTAGGACTTCAATGATGCGGTATGGGCCCTCCCAGGTGGGAATGAGCTTGCCTGCTGGTAGCGCCCCGCTTGCTTCATTGTTTCTGAAAACAAAGTCGCCGACTTTGAAAGCGTTCAGTTTGACCACGTGGTCGTGGGTTCGAGTCCCACGGATGGCGCCAATGAAGAAACACCAATATAACAATAATCTAAGACTTAGGCACAAGTAAGGACATGATTCTCATTAATAATTCAACGACTATTACAAGACCAGAATAGCTATTGTTACAGCGCTTCGACTATAATCTAATTCTCGTAACTATGGTTGTCTCTCCTCTCTGATTGTTCATTCCCTTTTTCGTCTGACCTCATAGAGTATTTATAGGCCTCCTGAGGTCTTCTGTGATTGGATGAGGGGAGAATGACAGCTGGCTGTACGATTGGGCCGTTGTCATCCTCTGCGCTGTTCCTTCGCTATTGGTCCACGTGTCTTTGTCTGTCCTTTCTTGTACTATTCTGTACCTCGTACCTGCAGCGCGATCGTGGAGCAGGGAATGGGCGTCTCTGATTGGCTGAACGTCCCTTTCCTGTCGGTTATTAGCTGTCAGCCACGAGGTGCTCCGCGCCGCTTTCTAGAAGCCCACGTAGGCTTGCTGTGCTGGCCTGTGTAGAGATGTGGGCCCGTACGCTTGCGCGGTATCATATCTCCTCAAGAGAGTAATAAGAATTACTCTAGTATTAGCATAACTACCTTTATTTGTGTAATTTAATAATAAGAATTACTAAATCTATTTGTATTTGTCTTTTTTATTCTAACACGTATTGTATAAAATAGTACTGCACATTATTTGATACAGTAAAATCTTATTGTAAAATACGTGTGAGAAAAATGTGATGAAAAAACAAAAATGCTATCATGTGGTCCAAACACAATCTTATTCCACTATGTAATCTTAAAATAAGTATTCTTTCGATTTTTCCTTTTGTCTTGTGTATTCTTTTTTGGAAAAAAATGAATACCATGCTCTGGTATTTGTAGCTTAAAAGCAGCATGAAAAGTTTTAGAAAAACCATAACAAAGGATTTGTCCTGTGAATGAGACAACACTTTGGCGTTAAAAAAAAAGAAGAAAAGAAAAAAGACAACACTTGCAAGATTGGTAATATAAAGACAAATATAGTTTTTGTTATAACAATAAAATTTACATTTAGTATTAGGCATGATAAAATTTGATCAATTAAACATTAATGAGATGAAAAACAAAAATAATAAGTTGATACCTACATTGTTGTTCATCTTTTTTAAGTTTTTTATAGGGCATGTTAAGCTCAAAGTTACATGGATCGGGCTCAATGTTTGGGCTTAGACTTAGATAAGACGTGTCAACCTAATCCATCTATTTACCCCACACACTCATACTCGCTTTTATGCAAGCAAGAAAGCCTAATCCTTTGTACTTCTTCACTTTCCTCCATCTCTTTAGATACCTCTTTATAGTTTATACACACCCCAATCCAAAGAGATCAAACCTAAATAGAAAAATAAGATGATTTCAAACAAGCTATCAAAAAATATGAAGATGCATACAAAAGAAACAAACCTACCATGCTATTTATACTAAACCATACACAAACATACTAGAATCTAATTAGTTAACTAGATTGACGTGGTTCTTGGGTTATCTGTGATTTTTGATTGGTTGGTTGATTAAAAATGAAAAAAAAAACCCTTCACGTCACCACCAACCCGTGGTTTTTTGGGGTTGATGGGGAATTGACGTGCCTACCACATGTTGCTTCAATGCTCCCTTTACCCGAATGACCACACCGTGTAGTCTAACTAGTCCACCCTTTAACCAGCACGTTCTGGTTTAAAGCCCCTTAACTATAAACTTAAAAAAAATGATTGGTTGCTTTTAGGTGGCCCCACATCCTTCCCCCATCAGGCCTGCCAACCTAGTCATGAAGAGGGCCATGGCGCCCGCGTTTTGGTTTTCCCAGCACTTCAGAGTTGACGTGGAGGAGGCGTTAGGGTGCAACTCTCAGTCTAAGAACGAGATATGATCGAATCAAACGATAAACAAGAAGAAAGAACTTGGAGAAATATAGTTATTTTCTACAATGTTTTTAAAATTGGTTTAAACCCTCACGTACAACCGGTTGAACCATCCGGTGTAATAAGTTGAATCGTTTCTGAGTCTAACCCGGTACGAAAATAAAAACGGTTTTTAAAACATTGATATTATAGTTAAGCATGAAAGTTAAATTTGAGAAAATATTAAATAAATAAATAACTAAAATAAAAACTACCCTCCTCAAATTTATGCTCAAAAACAATCATTGCCTTCTTTATCCAGTCAATTAAATCACAAAATCACAATCAAACCCTAATTTTACCCCCCAATTCCGATTCAACTTTTTTACAAAGCTCAACCTTTTTATTATTACTGTTTCTTGATTATTATTATTTTTATTATCATCTGCAATAAGTTCCCACTTTAAATATTTAAAATCATCTTCTTTTAACCTCCATTTGTTCCACCTCTCTGTTTCTTTACAATCAAGAAATCCCACAAGATTGCATTATTAATCATCAAATTGTTGTTCTTTTTCATCAAGCATCAATTTTTATCAAAAGATTTGGATCATTCTTCGAACCCTTAAAAAAAAACAATCTTTTTTGCATATTATTCTAACCCTTGAAGGGTATTTTTCAATTCAAGATTTTTTTTAAAGTCATCTCATTTGAATAATATCCCATCAAACCTTTGAATTAAAAAAAAAAGATTTTTTTTTTTGGTATTTTTATTCAAACCCTAGAAGGGTATTTTCAATTTCAAGATTTTATTGAAAGTAATAAAATCATATCATTTGAATAATATCCAATCAAAACTTTGAAAAAAAAACAATCTTTTTTGGTATATTAATTCAAACCCTAGAAGGGTGTGTTCAATTTCAAGATTTTCTTGAAAATTATGAAGTCATCTCATATGGATAATAATAATAATAATAATAATAATAATAATAATGTCCCATCAACACCTGGGAAATTCAAGATGGAAAAATCAAATTATTATTACAGATTTAGATTGCATTATGCTCATATAGCAAAGCTTACATTTTGGAGTTTTGTTTTCTTTGGATTAATCTTTGTTATCTTTTTTAATTCATCAACATTGTCAACAGATTTTTCTCACAGACCCTTAAAGATCAAATCTTGGGGCGGACCCGGATGGGAAAGTCGGGTCAAATCATCTGCCAAGATTCGATCAAAAACAGGGTACTCTGTTTTGGTCACCGGTGCAGCCGGCTTCGTTGGAAGCCATGTCAGCACGGCGTTAAAACGCCGTGGTGATGGTGTTTTAGGGTTGGACAATTTCAATGATTATTATGATCCTGCCCTTAAAAGGGCTCGTCAACATTTGTTGGAAAAGAGCGGGATTTTTATTGTGGAAGGGGATATAAACGACACGGTTTTGCTGAACAAACTGTTTGAGGTAGTTCATTTTACTCATGTGATGCATTTAGCTGCGCAAGCTGGTGTTAGATATGCAATGCAGAATCCGAAGTCTTATGTTGATAGTAATATTGCTGGTTTTGTTAATATTCTTGAAGTATGCAAAAATGCAAATGCACAACCTGCAATTGTTTGGGCATCTTCTAGTTCTGTTTATGGGTTAAATACAAAAGTACCCTTTTCGGAAAAAGACCGGACTGATCAACCTGCGAGTCTATATGCTGCAACAAAAAAAGCAGGTGAAGAAATCGCGCATACATATAATCATATTTATGGTTTGTCTTTAACAGGTTTAAGGTTCTTTACGGTTTATGGACCGTGGGGTAGACCGGATATGGCTTATTTTTTCTTCACTAAAGATATCTTGAAAGGAAAGCCGATTCCCATTTTTGAATCGGGTAATCATGGAATGGTTGCGCGTGATTTTACGTATATTGATGATATTGTTAAGGGTTGTTTAGGTGCTTTAGACACTGCTGAAAAGAGTACAGGAAGTGGCGGAAAGAAGAAGGGGGCTGCACAGTTTAGGATTTTTAATTTAGGGAATACTTCGCCTGTGCCTGTTTCGGATCTTGTTAGTATTTTGGAGAAGTTGTTGAAAGTGAAAGCGAAACGACATGTGATGAAGCTACCTAGAAATGGTGATGTCCCGTTTACTCATGCGAATATTAGTTTGGCGCAAAAGGAGTTTGGGTATAAACCAACGACGGATCTTCAAACGGGGCTGAAGAAGTTTGTTAGATGGTACGAGAAGTATTATGGTTTGAAGAAGAGTGATCATTGAGGCACGACGCAACAACGCTTTGATGCACAAAGCAGTAAACAAGTTCTTGAATTCTTATTCGTTTTGATATATTCGCATGGTTGTTTTGTTAATCCTGAACATTACAAAAACAAATTATCTTGTTTTTCAACTGTTGGTGTATGATGCTGCATCATGTATGGCAGAAAGAAGGATCTCACACGATGAAACTTTCCATGGTCCACTGTGATCTTTGATATGCACCAAAAGAAATTGAGAACTTAATGTTCTTATTAACTCGCCTGAATGTAATTTATTGTAGTATTCATGGCTTATAGTGCAAATTTTATTTGGTTGTCACTTGTATCATTTCATGGTATTCAAATCAATAGAACACATTAGTTTAAATATTATGATGTTTTGTTATTTAATTTCTTGATTGGAGTTTGACTTGCTGTGTTCCCAATCTTTCTTTTACTGGATATTAACCTACATCTAAACTTATTATTTTAAATTGGAGTTGCAATACTATAGGGTTATCAAACAATCATGTTGTAATCACTAGTTGTTACATAAATCTATCAACAACCCATGACAATATTTGTGTGAACTTTATAAGATATTGCAACATGAATGAATACCTTTTGAGTTACTACCAAGAGATTTAAAGCTTTCTAGGACACGATGTTGTTGGGAGATTGACTTTGTGTGGGTTGCAATCAAACTAAGACTTAGCGAATACCCTAGATAGTAATGGCTATGTCAGGTATCACTGTTTTATCGTCAAACGATCAAAAACCACTAGATAGTAATCAATATGTCAGGTATCACTGCTTTATCGTCAAACGATCGAAAAAGCAATAAATGAGAGTAGAAGAACAGATGTTTTAAGCACACCATATTAATCAAAATTGAATGTTTCATCACCAAACAATCGTAGAAGCAATAAACGAGAGTAGAAGAACAATTGTTTAAAGCACAAGGTATTAATCAAAGTTGAATGCTTCAATACTCATGTAAAACTAGTCACAAATTACAATTGAAACTACAAACGATTTCCTAGCTATGAAAGGTTGGGTGACTAGCATTGAAGTTTGCAAACATAATTCACATTCAACTGCTTGACACAATCAAGTATGAGGTCAAGTGACACTAAATTAAATGCGGACTTGTGTATTCATAATCTTGTTGAGATTCACCGAATTGACAAATGACAATCACGAATAACATCCTCTCAACATATTGTCTTCGACCAATGATAGACTAACATGTGGCATCTCTTATTAACTCGCTGGGGTCTTTGATATGTACCAAAAGAAATCGACAACTTGATGCTCTTATTAACTCGCCCGAATGTAATTTACTGTAGGATTTATGGCTTATAGTGCAAATTTTATTTGGTTGTCACTTGTATCATTTCATGGTATTCAAATCAATAGAACACATTAGATTAAATGTTATGATGTTTTCTTGTTTAATTTTTTTATTGGAGTTTGACTTGCTGTGTTTCCTTTTTTTATTAATATAAATTTCTTGATATGAGTTTGGTTTCTTGATAATTTTTTTTGCATTCAGGTACGACTTTTATAATTTCTTTGGAACCTGCATCTAAACTTATTGTAATCATGTTGTTATCACCAGTTGTTACATAAATCTATCAACAACCTAGGACAATATTTGTGTGAACTTTACGGGCGATGTCTACTTTATTTATTGATTCTTTATGAGATATTGCAACATGAATGAATACAGTTTGAGTTGGTACCAAGAGATTTACATCTTTCTAGGACATGATGTTGATGGGAAATTGACTTTGTGTGGATTGCAATCAAACTAACACTTAGCGAATACCGTAGAGAGTAATCAATATGTCAGGTATCACTGTTTTATCGCCAAACGATCGAAAAACCAATAAATGAGAGTAGAAGAACAGATGTTTTAAGCACACCATATTAATCAAAGTTGAATGTTTCATCGCCAAACGATCAAAGAAGCAATAAAACGAGAGTAGAAGAACAACTGTTTTAAGCACAAGGTATTAACCAAAGTTGAATGCTTCAATACATCCTGTAAAACCAGTCACAAATTACAATTGAAACTACAAACGATTTCCTAGCCATGAAAGGTTGAGTGACTAGCATTGAAGTTTGCAAACATAATTCACTCAACTGCTTGAGGTTGACACAATCAGGTATGGGGTCAAGTGACATTAAATTAAACGCGGACTTGTGTATTCATAATCTTGTTGAGATTCACTGAATTGACAAATGAC
This sequence comes from Ambrosia artemisiifolia, assembly GCA_032199755.1. Taxonomy (NCBI): domain Eukaryota; kingdom Viridiplantae; phylum Streptophyta; class Magnoliopsida; order Asterales; family Asteraceae; genus Ambrosia; species Ambrosia artemisiifolia. The sequence goes on along the minus strand of CM063527.1, from coordinate 45,337,013 downwards.
AATTACAAATAACATCCTCTCGACATATTGTCTTTGTCCAGTGATAGACTGACATGTGGCATCTCTTCTTCATCAATCGTCACCAGAACAGTGGCAAGTTTCTTGAATCTTCATCAGATGGTAGCTTATCATATTCAAGTTCCATAATCGTCAATCCTCATTGACAGTAACTTGACATCATGGAAAGTTCCATTGTTGATTCTTCAATCGTTTATAAGTTACCATCAGACGTAACTTAGCACATGAGCGACGAGTACCATCAGACACAACTTGTAACCACTCCAAGTGTTCCTTCAATGACAAGTCTTCTTCATTAGCAACAAAACCTTATTAGTGACAAGTCTTCATCACTAGTAAAATCTAGGCTCCCTCCAAGTAACAGCCTAAATAAACGAATAATTGTTTAATTCAAAGATCTAGGCGTTTTTATAAATAAATGAAAAGAATGAAATTTGTTAAAAAAAGGCTAAAACCTTAAGTACAAAATCGGAGCCCTAGATGGCGAAATTAGGGAAAACCCGCCTATAGCATTTATCCAAGTGTGTAGCTTGTTGAGACGTTTATGTCCATCTTCAAAGGTAATGAAAGTTATTCTCTTTTGTACTTTGAACCATTTTCTAGCTCATTTTTGTGTGTCTAGTTGCTTGTGCTCCAAATACGCGTCTGCTAAATCATGGATCAACTTCGTATCACAACCAACGTAAGATTAAGCATCAGTATGTACCTTTCACCAAAACATTTTATCCTAATAAACAAGTGCATGTGAAAAATTGCAACATTTGTATTATTTCACTTTTTTATTACCTTTATAAGTAATAAAGTTAGCCGAAGTGTACTTTAAAACCCATGAAATTATTTAAATGAAAAACTAGACTATCATTAAAGTGATACTTCTTTTGTTGACATGCTATTGTTAATAAATGATTACTTTTTTATAATTTTAGAAAAAAAGAGCTTTGGGTTGACCAAACCCGTTCCGTTTTGAGATTGCATACCAGTGGAAGTGCATGATGGAGTCTTCAATGTTTCGTTAAAATCTGCATGATGATATTGCATCTTTTCTTGGCTTACTTCACTCATGGTATTTGAAAATTCTAGACATGTCTTCTCCAGCAATTATGAAGTTCAGTATTATATCTATTTTGGTTGGGTGCTGTTGATTTGCAGAAAGCTTGATAGAATGTCTTCTTTCTTTAACTGAAGTCAAGGGTCAAACAACACACTTTGAAATTAGCGGCCAAACCCATTGATTTTTAATTAAATTTTAACAAGAATATAATCAAAACACATATCACCTTCTAAACACTTTAAAACAAGTTTAAATTAAAACTTTTATTTGTAATCATAGTTAAAACATTAAGTAGCAATAAGGTTAGAGGAAAATTAAGATACTTGCACATGTGTCCAACAATCCAACCAGACTCATTTCAATCCTACTAAAATAGTTAACTAGTTTCTTTGGTTTTCTTATTTATTAACCGGCCCTGTTTTGACTCGTTACCCAACCCCCACCCATAATATTTATGGGAAAAAAAGTATCCAACCACACTGACCCTTCCCTTTAACTTAGCTTCTGGTCTCACTTGTTATGTCAACATACCGTCTGAGAGTCAATGCATAACTCAATTTATGACTTCACTTGAACCACACATGCTGCCAAGATCAATTCCCAAAGCAACTTTAAATATCAAATCTAGCATGCTTTCATGAACAAACCCTGTGTTATAACATGAACACCAATAATCAAAACTTCCTCGTTGTATTATAGGTTGGTCATATGTTGTTGATAGAAAGGAACTTACACTGCCAAAATCTCCATGTTCTCACATTTGTCCCAATCAACTGTGAATGCTACATCACCTAGAATATCCTTTAGGATGTCGTGGAAATAAGTCCCTGCAAAATTTAGTTGTATTATACAAGATTTTCTATTGTCCCACTATATTGAAGCTTCTGATCTTAGATAATTGGGAAAATGTTTGATTAACATGTTTCGCAAAATCAATCAGCTGCCATGACATTCATGTTTGACATCAAGAGTCAAAAGTGTGTAATGGGTAGGCATCATCAGGCCCCTATTATGAGGTTGACATGGGCCAGACATGTTACGTCTAATGGGTAGGCACCATTATGCATCAGCGCCCTATTATAGAACAAAATATACCTCATATGTTTAGAGTCTACTAAATATATAATCAAAATGCATAAAACCTTTTAACACTATTAAAAAAGTTATGACTACTATTATAATAGTATAACTTTAACTGTAAGTAGTAATAAGATAAAACGCCGTGGAGACGATGTTGTAGGGCTGAATAATTTCAATGATTATTATGATCCTACCCTCAAAAGGATCGTCAACATTTGTTTGAATAAAAATGGGGTTTTCATTGTGGAATGGGACTTAAACGACACCGTTTTTGCTGAACAAACTGTTTGAGGTAGTACATTTTACTCATGTGATGCATTTAGCCAGCTCAAGCTGGTGTTAGATATGCAATGCACAATCCGAAGTCTTATGTTGATAGTAATATTGCTGGTTTTGTTAATATTCTTGAAGTCTGTAAAAATGCAAATCCACAGCCTGCAATTGTTTGGGCCTCTTCTAGCTCTATTATGACTTGAATACAAAGACCGAACCTAACAACCCGCGAACCTATATGATGCTACGAAGAAAGCGGGTGAAGAAATTGCACATGCTGATAATCATATGTATGGTTTATCTTTAACTGGTTTGAGGTTCTTTACTGTTTATGGACCGTGGGGTAGAGCGGATATGGCTTATTTTTCTTCACTAAACATATCTTGAAAGGAAAACCGATTCCCATTTTGAGTCCAGTAATCATGTGATAGTTGCGTGTGATTTTACGTATATTGATGATATTGTAAAGGGTTGTTTAGGTGCTTTAGACACTGCTAAAAAGAGTACAGGAAGTGGTGGGAAGAAAAAAGGGGCTGCACAGTTTAGGATTTTTAATTTAGGGAATACTTCGCCTGTGCCTGTTTCAGATCTTGTTAGTATTTTGGAGAAGTTGTTGAAAGTGAAAGCGAAACGACATGTGATGAAGCTACCTAGAAATGGTGATGTCCCGTTTACTCATGCGAATATTAGTTTGGCGCAAAGGGAGTTCGGGTATAAACCAACGACGGATCTTCAAACGGGGTTGAAGAAGTTTATTAAATGGTACGAGATGTATTATGGTTTGAAGAAGAAGAGTGATCCCTAAGGCACATCACAACATAATGATGCAAAAGCGGGAAACTTGTTCTTGAATTCTTATTCATTTTGATATATTCGCATGGTTGTTTTGTTACTCCTGCACCTTGCGAAAACATTTTTTCTTGTTTTCAACTGTTGATATATGATGTTGCGTCAAGTAAGGAGGAAAGAGGGATCTCACACGATGAAAGTTATCATGGTCCACCAGGGTCTTTGATATGTACCGAATTAAATTTGAGAACTTTAAGTTTTTATTAAGTCGCGCATTTGTAATTTATTGTAGCTTTAGGATTCATGGCTAATAGAGTAAATTTTTTTTATTGGACTTGTATTATTGCATGGTATTCAAATAAGTAGAACACATTAGTTTGAATGTTTTGATGTTTAATCTCTTGATTTTGAGCTGGTTTATTTTATTTGATTTTTTTAATAAAGGGGAAATGGAATTTAATAATCCCAACTTTGGGGGGTTGGAAGGCAACAGTCCCAACTTGAAAATTGTAACATAGCAGTCCCAACTTGTCAACATTTTTATTCTAATGGTCCCAGACTAACTGAGGTTAAGTTTTTCTGTTAAGTGATGACGTGGACTGCCACGTGGCGTCTGACGTGGCCAATTTGTCCCACTTGGCAAAAAACATATGGGCCCACAATGAAAGTGTCTTTTTTTTATTTAAGTTTTTTTTATCAATATATATATATATATATATATATATATATATATATTATACACATAAAACACACACATATATTCTCTAATCTGATAACCCCCCCACCACCACCACAACCATCACCACCAACCACCTGCCACCACAACCAACTACCCACCGACCACCACCGTTCAAACTCACTTCTCTCTAATCTGATAACCTACAGAGAGAGAAAGAGCTGAGAGAGAGAGAGAGAGAGAGACGGTGGTGGTGTCTTCGTCGGTGTCTTCGTCTTCCTCCTCTGGTACCTTCACCGTCTTCGTCTTCCTCCTCTGTCTTCGTCTTCCTCCTCTCTCTCCTCTGATGTCTCTTTCTCTCTCTGTCGGGTCTTAACAAGGTGCAATCGATTTGGGGGAAAACCCTAATTTTACAGGTGGTTGGTGGGGATGATTATAATAAAAGGTAGAGGATGATTAGGGTTAGGGTTTCAGAAATTGGAGGGTTTTGGTGGTGTTCAGGTCTCTATGTGTGTTTGAGAAAAGGGTGGGGGTAGAAAGAGGGTTTTGGTGGTGTTTGTGGTGGTGGTGGAAGGTGGTTGTGGTGGCGGAAAGTGGTTGACGGTGGTGGCAGGTGGGTGACGGTGGTGGTGGAAGGTGGTTGTGGTGAAGATGATGATGATATATATGTGTGTATATATAATATGTTTATATATATATATATTATATATAAAAGTTAATAAAACATTATTTAAAAGATTTTTTAAATATTAAAAGATTTTTTTAATTGAAAAAACAAGTGTCATTGTGGGGCCCACGTTTTTTTTGACAGATAGACAAATTTTGCCACGTTGGACTGCCACGTAGGATGCCTACGTGGCACTTAACTGGAAAAACTAACTGAGTTAAGTCTGGGACCATTAGAATAAAAATGTTGACAAGTTGGGACTTCTGTGTTACAATTTTCAAGTTGGGACTGTTGTCTTCCAACCCCCCAAAGTTGGGATTATTAAATTTCATTTCCCCTTTAATAAATTTATTGATAGTTATTTAATATGTCAGGTATCACAGTTTCATCCTCAAACGATCGAAAAAGCAACAAACGAGAGTAGAAGAACAATTGTTTTAAGCTCAATGTATTAATCAAAATTGAATGCTTCAATACTTCATGTAAAACAAGTCACAAATTATTACAACTGAAACTACAAACGATTTCCTAGCTATGAAAGGCTGGTTGACTTGCAAATTTCCTTTGAAGTTTGCAGACATAAGTTCAAGCACCGAATTCACACTCAACTGCTTAACATAATCTTGTTGAGATTTACGGAATTGACAAGTGATAATTATGAATAACGTCCTCTCAACAGATTGTCTTCGTCCAATGGTAGACTGACATGTGGCATCTCTTCTTCATCAATCGTCACCAGAACAGTGGCAAGTTTCTTGAATCTGCATCGGATGGTAAGTTCCATAATCCTCAATCCTCATTGGCAGTAACTTGACATCATGGCAACTTCCATTGTTGATTCTTCAATCGGTTATACGTTACCATCAAAGGTAACTTAGCCCATGAGCGACGGGTGCCATCGGACACAAATTGTAACCGCTCCAAGGGTTCCTTCAATGACAATCTTTTTCATTACCAACAAAACCTTAGTAGTGATAAGTCTTCATCACTAGTAAAATCTAGGCTCCCTCCAAGTTAACAGCCTAAATAAACGAATAATTGTTTAATTCCAAGATCCGGGCGTTTTTACAAATAAATGAAAACATTGAATTCTGTTAAAAATGGCTAAAACCTTAAGTTCAAAATCGGAGCCCTAGATGGTGAAATTGGACCCAGTGAGTTGGGAAAACCGCCTATAGCATTTTCCCAAGTGTGTAGCTTGCTGAGACATTTATGTCCTTTTCGTATCCCCTGTTTAACTCCAAATGCAATGAAAGTTATCCTCTTTTTTACTTTGAACCATTTTCTAGCTCACTTTTGTGTGTCTAGTTGCTGGTGCTCCAAATACGCGTCTGCTAAATCATGGATCAACTCCATATCACAATCAACATAAAGATCAAGCATCAGTTGTACTCTTCACCGAAAAAATTATCTTAATAAACAAGTGCATATGAAAAATTGCAACATTTGTATTAGTTCACTTTAATTACCTTTTTAAGTAATAAACTTAGCTGAAGTGTATTTTAAAATCCAAGAAATTATTTGAATGAAAAACTAGACTATCATTAAAGTGATACTTCTTTTGTTGACATGCTAATTATTAATAAATGATAACTTTTTTATAATTCTAGAAAAAAAAGAACTTTGGGTTAACCCAACCCGTTTCATTTTGAACCTTAGACTCCGTCTCCAATAACTAACTAGTACCATGTTGATTAGCCAAAGGCCCAGTTAAGTCAACGTAAGAGAAATTGATAATGATTTGAGATGCCATACCAGTGGAAGTGCATGATAGAGTCTTCAGAGTTTCATTAAAATCTGCATGATGATATTGCATCTTTTCTTGGCTTACTGCATTCACGGTTTCTACCACATGTCTTCTACAGCAATTATGAAGTGTAGAATTATATCTATTTTGGATGGGTGCTGTTGATTTGCAGAAAGCTTGATAGAATGTCTTCTTTCTTTAACTGAAGTCAAGGGTCAAACAACACACTTTGAAATTAGCGGCCAAACCCATTGCTTTTTAATTAAATTTTAATAAGAATATAATCAAAACAGATATCACCTTTTAAACACTTTAAAACAAGTTTCAATTAAAATTTTTATTTGTAATCATAGTCAAAACATTAAGTAGCAATAAGGTTTGAGGAAAATTAAGATACTTTCACATGTGTCCAACAATCCAACCTGACCCGTTTCAATCCTACTACTTTTTCTTTTTTATTAACTTGCCCTGTTTTGACTCGTTACCCAACCTCCACCCATATGGGAAAAAAAAGTATCCACATACCAAAAATCATCTTGTCCCTTGTGAACAAGTTCCTCTAAGCCAATCACAGTGACCCTTCCCTTTAACTTAGCTTCTGGTCTCAGTTGTTATGTCAACATACTCTCTGAGAGTCAATGCATTACTCAGTTTATGACTTCACTTGAACCACACATGCCATGAAGATCAATTCCCAAAGCAACTTTAAATATCAAATTCAACATGCCTTTATGAACAAACCCTGTTTTAACATGAATGCCAATAATCAAAACTAGCTCGTTTTATTATAGGGTGGTCATATGTTGTTGATAGAAGGAACTTACACTGCCAAAATCTCCATGTTCTCACATTTGTCCCAGGCAACTGTGAATGCTCCATCATCTAGAATATCCTTTAGGATGTCATGGAATTAAGTCCCTGCAAAATTCAGTTGTATCATACAAGATTTTCTGTTGTCCCACTATACTGAAGCTTCTGATCTTAGATAATTAGGAAAATGTTTGATTAACATGTTTCGCAAAATCAATCAGCTGCCATGATATTCATGTTTCACATCAAGAGTAAAAAGTGTAATGGGTAAGGATCATCAGGGCCCTATTATGAGGTTGACATGGGCCAGACAAGCTATAGTACTAATTATGATCATGTATCCCAAAAAAATATGTTGTCTGTATCAAAAGATTAGAAAAACATATTCAACTATGTCTTTAGATTAACGCATCCTTGAAAATGTCATTTCTACCGAACATATCAAATGAGATGGCAATCATATGCCATATGCGGGTATTTTAGTGTTAGGTTCGCTTATCCCTAATTACGCTTTGAATGAGATCTAAGTATGTGTTGAGGTATCACTCCGGGTTATTCAATAATATTGTGCCACCTGGACGTTGACTGGGCACTAGATAAAGCCCATGCTTGCTCACTTAACCCTGTTGTGGATAAACCACCCACCCTCATGTATATATATGTGTGAGAAATCCCCAGTTTCGATCATAAGATACAAATCATAAACAACAAATCGGAATTTCTTTCTCTCTCTCTCACAACGATGGAAGACAAAGGTACATAATTTATGCTTCTCGATATGAGCTTAATTGTCACTTCTCGTATGCTATTGTAACTCAAAAGGTTACAAAGCCTTGATTACAAATGTGGCATCTCACCCCTATTTATACTAGTTAGGATGATCTAGAGTTATCTAGATCATTCCATACAAAAATCTTCTAGGTGAATTCTAGATATTTTTACATAATATCTCATATTTGTAGCCTTGATTGTTTGATATTTTCATGATGCTTCAAGGTCCTTCTAAGGCCTTATTTGCTGGTAAGTTTAGACCATAATGAATTTCTGCTCTATTCTAGAGCCTTCGGTATTAATGTATGTTGGCTTAATGTTCCAGCACTTCGTTGTTTTATCCGGGGAGTTCCTGCAGCCCTTGATGCCTTGTAAATTCTGGAATCTTGGTGTAAAGGCTTGTAATTTTGGCGGGGCGTGATATTAAACTTAGTTCTATGAACAATGAGCTTATAATTCGGGCCTAAAAATTAACTGACATGGTGGCCCAACTTCCCATCTAAACACACTTTAAAAAGTATCCCCCTTCTTTTTATGGTTTCCGATTTTTTTCAAATAATTTATTTATCGCATGGTATTCTCGTTCTTTAAAAAAAACTTGTCATTTTCATCCATTTGAGGTCAACCCAATGGGTTGTCTAACTTAAATGAAGACATTTCTGTCCTTTTATACATTCATATACTTTATTTATTTTTTAACCCTTATTTAAACAATAGTTGAATGACCAACACACATTTCAACATCGTCCATTAGCACGATTGGAACTATAGGATACAGTTTATAAGAGTTTTGCTCAAAGCCGCATGAAGATATCTTAGGGATGGGCATGGTACCGGTGCTAAGAATCCCTAAAAATGGGTACTAGTACCGAGACAACCGGTATGGTACGATACTAGACTAGTACCGGATTCCCATGTAAAAATCGGTAAATACCGGTACCTATTTCAGCTATTCACAATTCCTACTTAAAATGTCCGCACCACTTACCTTCCCGACTGGTGTGAAACCGACCTACCACCTATCAATTTGTTCCTCACGATACTATCTCCTATTCATATACACACTTCAATGTATGCACATAAATATCATGATAATCGACCACTCATAAAAGCTCTGATTTATTTTGACTAATGCATCGTCTGTTTTTCTGTAGGGTCAGACTCTCAAGGCCCAAGCCCACTCCGTATGCACAATCATGGGCCATAAACAATCATTTAACTATTTAAGGCTAAGGCTTTATCAAGGGCCCCAACAACAAAAGCCCACATATAAAGAATAACCAATTATGGTTATAGAAACTTTTGGAGAACGTTGTAGTACTTGATCCTATTCATTGACGGATTAATATCATGCAGTATGTTTTGTGAGTATGAGCTGAACCAAATACTAGTTCAGGAAACCTTTTTACCAATTAATTCGCTATAATCGGTTTTGACTGTTCGGTTAGAATGATTTACTGCTTAACTAATGTCAAAATAATCCGATTTAAATAACTCATTATCTGATATTGATACTAATTCAAATGATTAAACTTGCATTAGCCACTTATAGAGTACATGTACAAAGAAAAACAAACACAACCTGAATACTTAAGTTTAAGTTCTTTTGGATGACTCCTCAAGTACACATCTGACAATATGAAAATTGACATTCCACTTCAGATGAAGGGTTTTTTTTTTTTTTTTTTTTTTATATATTAACTTTGTAGTGATTTGGGTCTTCAGAAAATACACATCAGGAGAGGATGCATTGAGAGCCCATTGAAGCATATAGAGATCACATGAAATAGGCTTTGAGGCCCAGTTTTCACCTCCTTAGAACATACCACCAAATGTTGGTTTCAGGTCCCTCTCCACACACTCTATACACTCACTCGTATGTATATGTGCAGAAAATGGAAAAGCTTTCTTTATTAAAATGAAGAAGGTACATCTTTATTGAATAAACAATAACTTTTATATAGCCATACAAGACATGTGGGTTCCTAAAAAGAAGCATTAAAATACTAATTCAACTAAAGACTAGGTAAACTTGTAGGATGTTCCATAACCATCAACCGTGAACTGTAAACGAACCCGCTGACCCGTGAATGAACCCGATTAACCCAACACCAAACAGGCTAACACCATATGATTGTGGTGACTAGCCCTTTAAAATAGAAAACCAAACGCACTAAAGTTGAACTAAAAACCCTTTTCACATATCACAAGAAATTACAGAAAGATTCGGTGGTGGCAATAGTGGAAGAAGCAACCTTCATTTATGTTAATTATAATTTTACCTACAATGGGTTGAACCGTGTGTGTACATGGATCTTGGGACGGACCAGGTCGGACAAAACGGGTCAAATCATCCGCCAAGATTCGATCAAAAACAGGGTACTCTGTTTTGGTCACCGGTGCAGCCGGCTTCGTTGGAAGCCACGTCAGCACGGCGTTAAAACGCCGTGGTGATGGTGTTTTAGGGTTGGACAATTTCAATGATTATTATGATCCTGCCCTTAAAAGGGCTCGTCAACAATGGTTGGAAAAGAGCGGGATTTTTATTGTGGAAGGGGATATAAACGACACGGTTTTGCTGAACAAACTGTTTGAGGTAGTACATTTTACTCATGTGATGCATTTAGCTGCTCAAGCTGGTGTTAGATATGCAATGCAGAATCCGAAGTCTTATGTTGATAGTAATATTGCTGGTTTTGTTAATATTCTTGAAGTCTGTAAAAATGCAAATCCACAGCCTGCAATTGTTTGGGCATCTTCTAGTTCTGTTTATGGGTTAAATACAAAAGTACCCTTTTCGGAAAAAGACCGAACTGATCAACCTGCGAGTCTATATGCTGCAACAAAAAAAGCAGGTGAAGAAATCGCGCATACATATAATCATATTTATGGTTTGTCTTTAACAGGTTTAAGGTTCTTTACGGTATATGGACCGTGGGGTAGACCGGATATGGCTTATTTTTTCTTTACTAAAGATATCTTGAAAGGAAAACCGATTCCCATTTTTGAGTCTGGTAATCATGGGACCGTTGCGCGTGATTTTACTTACATTGATGATATTGTAAAGGGTTGTTTAGGTGCTTTAGACACTGCTGAAAAGAGTACAGGAAGTGGTGGGAAGAAGAAGGGGGCTGCACAGTTTAGGATTTTTAATTTAGGGAATACTTTGCCTGTGCCTGTTTCGGATCTTGTTACTATCTTGGAGAAGTTGTTGAAAGTGAAAGCCAAAAGGCGTGTCATGAAGTTGCCTAGAAACGGTGATGTCCCGTTTACTCATGCGAATATTACTTTGGCGCAAAGGGAGTTCGGGTATAAACCAACGACGGATCTTCAAACGGGGTTCAAGAAGTTTGTTAGATGGTATGAGATGTATTATGGTTTGAAGAAGAAGAGTGACCACTAAGGCACGTCACAACACAATGATGCAAAAAGCGGTAAACTTGTTCTTGAATTCTTATTCATTTTGATATACTAGTGGGAATGCCCGCGCGTTGCCGCGGGGCGTTTTCTGGCGGAGGTGAATCAATTTTTAATAAAATTTTAACGGATACGCACGAAGTGGATGGGATTTCGGTCGGTTTTGGTTCACTCCCTATACTTAAACTTAATTCTTTCACGCCGTCATACAATTGCTACAATATGAGTATGTTATCAAATTGGTATAATTTGCAACAAAATGTAAAGAAAATGTGCCAAAAATAAACCTTATAAGCAGATGCGAGTTTAGACTTCAGCATTGTCAGCCTTCATTTCAGGCTCCCATATTTCATGGAGTTCTGCACTAATAGGACCATGTAGTTTTGCAAGTGGAAATTCTTCTGTTATGGAAACCTTTGTGCTCAGTTTTGGCCAAGTTTTTCTGTATGCTTTAACTGATAAAATTAAACTATGTAAGTAAATATCAAAATGGCAATTAAATCAATTGAAGGAAGTATAGTACACTTGTAAAGCATAAAACCTCTTGAAGATTTGTGATTAAATCCATTAATAATCACAAAAGTGATATATTTTTTAATCAATAAAACACTAAAAATTATATATATTCAAATTCTAAAACGTGGTCCAGTTCAACTCAATCCAACTCCTTAAACATTTGATTAATTGTGACCCATTAACCACCATGCAAGACACATTATGTGTCAACTTCTAGCTAATAGCATGATTACAATTTTAAAATAACAAGCAATGAAAATATTAAAGCAACCTTTTTTAAATGGTTTTACTTTCGGTTTTCCCGGTTCATGCGGATTTAAAGGTTTCCAGGGATCATCATCTAAATCATCAAATGGCCTAGGATATTTCCTATTGAATCGGTAAAGTTTGTGGAGTCTTTTACTGTTTCTGTTTTCATGTTAGCCTATATTTAAGGCATTATTGAGTATGGAATAAATGAACCAGTTTGCTACTGTACAACCATTACTCTTTTCTTTATTGTTGTTTCATTCTCATTCTTTACACTCACAGTAGAATACTACAGTTGGAGGGACTTTGATTCTAACATTTGATTAGGAGGGTATTGATGTTATTTGAACTATCTAAGGAGTTCTTGGGATCAACTGGTAATAAGAAGCCATTTAGCAACAGAATATGTTAAATTAATTTGTAACTAAGTGATGGAGTTTTAGGCTACCTGGGATATCATCTAAATGCCAAAAAGAATCATCTGATTCAGCAGGAGCCTTAACTGAACCATTTTGCTCTTCTTCTTGGCCTGGTGAATTCTCTGGTTGATCATGTAGCTGACTGATTACATTTTCATACAAATTATCAGAAGGTGACTGCATAACTATGTAAACAAAAAAAAAATCTTTAATTTATAATCTTAAAATACACAATTAGCAAAGTAATCAGCTCTTTTTGAAAGTCAACCGCCGCAACCCTGACATTTTGAACAGTTCCCTGATCAAATTAACTTAAAACAACATTCTTGAAAACTTGAAATATTTCAAAATATCAAATGCTTTTAGAATTTTGTATTCAATTTGTCTGCATAGAAACTAAGAAGTTAAAGTATTTAAACATAAGTAAAGCTTAGTTCCTTCAAAAATTCAAGAAGAAACTGATACAACATTAGATTTATGGTGCGGCGGACGCCATTTATACTTCGTTATTTTTTTACAAACAGCGTTTTGTTCGACTACTGAAGCGAAACAACGTATGAAAACATAAATGACATTGACTTACATTCATTACGATTAAAAGCTAATGACGTCATTTGAAGTTTAGCCAACTTTATTTTCATCTCAAGAACATGTTCTTGTGATTTCTTCAACGAATCTTCAGAGTCATGCAACTTCCCTTCAAGAACTGAACACAGTTCTTCAAGATGCTTACATGAAGACACTCTTTGACGGGCATCAACAAGGTCAACTCGAATGGAATCCATTGACCCGTCAAGTTCTTTGACCTCGGAATCCAAGAAACTAAACAAGAGATCGATTTGCAACGACTTCTCAACAAACTCCTCTGACACATCATCGGTAGACATTGCTTCAAAGTCATTTTCCTATGGGCCTCATCATTGTGGTCATCAAGAAGATAGAAAGTAAACGATTCCAATATTGAATGCACTGAAATAATATATATAAATTTAGAAGATGACTACTAACAAATGTTACAACACATGGGTTGATCATAGAATTTATAACGAAATCTAAGTCACATCTAGACTCTCTACTCAAGACAATCGTCTAAAGCAATACAAAAAAAATTAATACCATTCTCTCAACCAGAGGGGATTAAGAGGGTCCGCCGACTATCAGCCCTAAGAAGTTCTTGGATTTGTATTATAAAAAAATTGCTATTTTTTTCTAGAAATAAACATGATTTAAACCAACTCCCAACAAAGAAGTTATAGTTCCACCACGACCTCTCATTTTGAATACTCCATCTTCAAAGATCAAGACTAAGAAGTGATTGAGCTAAAAGTGCAATCTTTATTATGACAATTCTTGTATCTTTTGGTAAGTGATGATCACTACAAAAGTTAATGAAAAGAGCAAAGATAATCAGTTTGACTAATGAGACGACACAAATGCGACTACACATCCAGCCAGTGTGTTCATGTTGTGACATCTCTAACCTCTCAGCTCTTTACCTATCATTGTTAAATACTTGAATCTAATATTTCATAACACATAGTTTACTAAAAGTGGTCAATTAATTTTAGAGATAACATATTCATCCCTCTCGCTAGCTGAACGACTGTTGAACAAACAGATTAGGGAACCACTGAAGACTTTGGACTTCCATCCCAATCACCGTGTAGGTTCTGATCTATAGTCACCTAGACAAGGGTTATCCCATCTATCTTACTGCACATGGGCATTTAGACATCAGGTAATACTACACAAATGCGTATAAATCATATACATATCTAATTTTAGAAAAACAGCAACTCTTACCATGTTCAAAACCTTCTCATGCATGAGTTCACTTTAGATGTATAACCTCTACACAGTTTAAGAGCCTATTAAACATATATGCAGATCCAACTAATATCAGAGAATCAGTTTCGGAAGAAAAATGAACAAAATACGAGATAACTCAATAGGTAGTTCATTGCAAACGTTGACAGAAGAGTAGACTACCTGATAGGTCTTCAAATGATGCTAACATAAGATATATTGTTAATACACTTTGGGTGTCTTTCAACCTATTTGACCAATTACCATTTTATTTTAGTTAATTTTCCGAAAAGTTTACCCATTTGACCCATTAAGAAAACGACCCATTACCTATAAATGGGTACAAATTGCAACATATAGCTTGAAGTTAACAAGATCTCAAATATATCTATGGATAGAAACATACTGAAAGGTCTAAAAATATAGTAACAGTACTCCCAAATATAAAAGAAATACCTGTTAAGTCAACAGAACACACAAAACCTATGTTGTCAAAAGCGCGTCGGGCGCGCCTAGGGGCTCGGGCGCAGAATTACCTATGTTTCGAACCTTCCTTCAGCCTCCCAATTGCACCACGCCACCGAGCTAGAACCCAACTCTATATGAACCAGATTCACCCTCCTAAATCGATGCATCACAACCACGAAAGCATTAGAACATTGGACGCAATCTTCTTAATCGAATCGAAGGTTGAAAACATTACCTGTGATAGAGCTCCCATGCAACTCAAACCACCTCCTACAGAGAATCACCCACAATGAAGATTTTTATACTTTCTTGGCCTACCCCTTTTCTTCTTCACTGGGTTTGCACCGCCCATAGGCGGTGTAAAACCCGGTGGTCGCATCAGCAGAGTAGAGTTGTTGTTCCTTGGAGCCAATTGGTAGCTTGATGGAGCCTTTGATGCTACTGTTTCTACTATTAGCATAATATTTTCAGTTGATTCCATGCTAAAAAATAAAAACTATAAAAAATAAATAAATTCCTTTATACATAACAAAAATAATCCTAATTCATATTCTATAATCACTGATCTTATACCTAACTTCCAACTTTAATTATGTGAAATATTTATCAAAAGTATTAATATACTATTATGTAGAGGTGGCAAAATGGGTAAGTTGGGTAGGTTTGGGTGATGGGTTAGGATGGGTTTGGGTTAGGATGGGTATGGGTCAAGATGGGTAAATTAAAAAAATAGGTTAGGATGGGTTGGGTCAGGATGGGTTTGGGCCTGGATGGTTTGGATTAGGATAAGCTCACATCAAAATAGATAACAATAAAAAATTAAAAATTTAAAAAAAAAAAAATTTAAATAAAAAACAAAAATAAATTTAAAAATAAAATCTTAAGGGATCCGAAATATTTCATTTCGAACCGGGCCGGTTAACAACCCGGACTGTTTCGACCCGACTGACCCGTTATCGATCTGGACCGGGCCGTTAACGACCCGGACTATTTCGACCCGACCGGACCCATTAGCGACCCGAACCGTTTCGACCGTACCGTGTCCGTTAGCGACCAGAACCCCGTTTCGACCCGGTCAGGCACGTTAGCGACCGGAATCGCTTCGCCCCGGCCGGGCCCGTTTGCGATCCAGACCGTTTCGACCCGATCTGGCTCGTCAACGACCGCGCCCGTTAGCGACCCAGACCATTTCGAACAGGCCGGGCCTGGTAGCGACCCGGACCGTTTCGACCCAGTCGGGCCCGGTAGCGACCCGGACCGTTTCGACCCAGTCGGGCCCGGTAGCGACCCGGACCGTTTCGACCCGACCGGGCCCGATAACGACCGAAACCATTTCAACCTGACCCGTCCTGTAGCGACCCGGACTATTTCGTTCCAGCCGGGCCCGGTAGCGAGCGGACCGTTTTGACCCGATCGGGCCCGGTAACGCCCAGATCGTTTCAACCTGACTCGTCCCGTAGTGACCCGGGCCATTTCGATCGGACCGGGCCCGGTAAAGACCCAAAGCATTTCAACCTAACCCGTCCCGTAGCGACCCGGACTGTTTCGACCCGACCGGACCCGGTAACTACCCGGACCGTTTCGACCCGACCGGGCCCGGTAACGACCTAGACCGTTTCAACCTGACTCGTCCCGTAGTGAACCGGACTGTTTCGACCGGACCGGGCCCTGTGGCGACCCGGACCGTTTCTACCCGACCGAGCCCGGTAACGACCCAAACCGTTTCAACCTGACCCGTCCGGTAGTGACCCGGACCGTTTCCACCCGAACGGGCCCGGTAGCGACCCGGACCATTTCGACCTGACCTGGCCCGGTAACGAACCAGACCGTTTCACCCTGACCCATCCTGTAGTGACCCGAACTGTTTTGACCCGACCGGACCCGCTAACAACCCGGACCGTTTCGACCCGACCGGGCCCGCCAACGACCTGACCATTTCGACCCGAACTGGCCGGTCAACAACTTGGACTGTTTCGACTCGTTCAAGCCCGCTAACGACTCGAACCATTTCAATGAGATCGGTCTCGTTAACGACCCGTGTTGTTTCTACCTGGTCGTCCGTTAACGACCTGAACGGTTTCGAACCGACCGGGGTTATCAACAAATGCAAAAGATATTTTTTTTAATGACATTTATTTCTCTGAGGCATTAACGCTTTTGGTGTTGGGTGAGTTTTAATTTAGATTTGTATATGGTTATCTAAAAATACCCATCCTGACCCATTTGTTTTTTTGAATTTACCCATCCTAACCCACTTACTTATATCCTACAATTAAAATTACCCATCCTAACCCCCTTGAAAATTATACTAAACCCATTTCAACCCACAAAGTCAAATTTTAAACCCAAAATAACCCAAACTCAACCAAATAGGTTGAAATTGCCAGGTCTACTATTATGTTAAATTAACATAAGCAGAAACAAAACACACACACAACGAAGCAGGCTCAAGACTCCATGATCTTAAAAAAGATTTCATTTTGCTGTTTTTAGATAATAAAACCACAACAAATTCTTGACAGTCAAATTTTCACAAATCCATATTAAATACGAATCCAGATGAACTAAAACAAGCAAAAGAATCATTCTACATTATCAGTAACGGGAACATACAAATATAAAAACTTTAATAGTTAATACTTAATACTTACACAGTAGTATTTGCCAGAATCTTTTTAACTCAGCCAAGCTGAAATGCAGAAACAAAACAACAAAAGAACAGTTAAAATCGTATAATAAACTGAAATCAAGAAACCAAACCCAGTTAGATTACCAAACCCGTCTCCTGGAATCTCACCTGACAGCGAATTCATCGATATAAAAGACTATATAGATAACTGGAGGTCTATACTTGATGCCGATCAAAATTGATTTAAGATTGTGTGGGAAATAGATGCGATGTGCATGGGCAAGCAGGGGGGGGGGGGGGATAGGCCAAACTTAGATTTTTAACTTGAAACCCTTCATCTAAATTGTTGATGATGATCGATGCCAATCCTTGAGTGAATGTGAAGAAGAGACCAGGAGTTTGAAACTGAGAGGAGGAGGAGTTGAATGTGATGAATGAGTATAACGATATAGGATTGAATTGGGGAAACTGGAAAAATTGAACGGTTTCTTGCATTCAAGAGCAGGGTAAATCAAAGAACGCAAACAACTGATTGTGGGGGCAGGATAGGATTGTAATTTTGTTTTGATATTGTAAAGGAGGAGGTGGGTAAAATGTCTATATTACCCTCCTAAGTGTCTTAATTGTCCCTAACATGCCCATAATACCCTTATGAAATAAGCTTTATTCTCTTATACTTGTTGCTTTAAAAATTGTACCCATGTCAAAATTCCAACATGGTACATCACTCCTCCTTTATAATGTATATATTATAGAATTATAGATTATAGATTCGCATGGTTGTTTTGTTAATCCTGCACCTTGCGAAAACAATTTTTCTTGTTTTCAACTGTTGATATATATATGATGTTGCATCAAGTAAGGAGGAAAGAGGGATCTCGCACGATGAAAGTTATCATGGTCCACCAGGGTCTTTGATATGTACCGAATTAAATTTGAGAACTTTAAGTTTTTATTAAGTCGCGCATTTGTAATTTATTGTAGCTTTAGGATTCATGGCTAATAGAGTAAATTTTTTTTTATTGGACTTGTATTATTGCATGGTATTCAAATAAGTAGAACACATTAGTTTGAATGTTTTGATGTTTAATCTCTTGATTTTGAACTGGTTTATTTTATTTGATTTTTTAATAAATTTCTTGATATAGGTTTGACTTTAATGATTTCTTTTGTTTTGTTACCTCATTACCAGTCTTTCCTTTTTCTGGATACTGGATACATGGGTGTTTTGAATCTGCATTTAAACTTATTATTGTAAACTGAAGTTGCAATAGTATAGGGTTACAAAACAATCATGTTGTTGGAAGATTAACTTTGTGTGGATCACAATCACACTAACAATTAGTGAATACCCTAGACCTAGATACGTTTCATTGTCAAACGATCGAAAAAGCGATAAACGAGAGTAGAAGAACAATTGTTTTAAGGTCAATGTATTAAATAAAATTGAATGCTTCAATATATCATGTAAAACTAGTCACAAATTATTACAATTGAAACTACAAACGATTTCCTAGCTATCTATGAAAGGTTGGTTGACTTGCAAATTTCCTTTGAAGTTTGCAGACATAAGTTCAAGCACCGAATTCACATTCAAATGCTTAACATAATCTTGTTGAGAAATTGACAAGTGACAATTATGAATAACGTCCTCTTAACATATTGTCTTCGTCCAATGATAGACTGACATAGGGCATCTCTTCTTCATCAATCGTCACCGGAACAGTGGCAAGTTTCTTGAATCTTCATCAGATGCTACCTTATCATATTCAAGTTCCATAATACTCAATCCTCATTGGCAGTAACTTGCCATCATGGCAAGTTCCATTGCTGCATGATTTCTCAATCGGTTATACGTTACCATCAGAGGTAACTTAGTCCATGAGCGACGAGTGCCATCAGACACAAATTGTAAAAGCTCCACGGGTTCCTTCAGTGACAAGTCTTTTCCATTAGTGACAAGTCTTCATCACTAGTAAAATCTAGGCTCCCTCCAAGTTAACAACCTAAATAAACAAATAATTATTTAATTCACAGATCTAGGGGTTTTTACAAATAAATGAAACCAATGAAATCTGTTAAAAATGGCTAAAACCTTAAGTTCAAAATCGGAGCCCTAGATGGCGAAATTGGGGAAAACCCGCCTATAGCATTTATCCGAGTGCATAGCTTGTTGAGACGTTTATGTCCATCTCCAAAGGTAATGAAAGTTATCCTCTTTTGTACTTTGAACCATTTTCTAGCTCATTTTTGTGTGTCTAGTTGCTCATGCTCCACATACACCTCTGCTAAATCATGGATCAACTCCATATCACAACCAACGTAAAGATTAAGCATCAGTATGTACCTTTCACCAAAACATTTAATCCTAATAAACAAGTGCATAAGAAAAATTGCAACATTTGTATTAGTTCACTTTTTATTACCTTTATAAGTAATAAAGTTAGCCGAAGTGTATTTTAAAATCCATGAAATTATTTGAATGAAAAACTAGACTATCATTAAAGTGATACTACTTTTGTTGACATGTTAATTATTAATAAATGATAACTTTTTTTTATAATTCTAGAAAAAAAGAGCTTTCGGTTAACCCAACCCGTTTCAATTTGAACCTTAGACTCCGTCTCCAATAACTAACTAGTAACATGTGAGATTGCATACCATTGGAAGTGCATATGGAGTCTTCAGAGTTTCGTTAAAATCTGCATGATGATATTGCATCTTTTCTTGCAAACTGCACTCACGGTTTCTACGACTTGTCTTTTCCAGCAATTATGAAGTTTAGTATGATATAAATTTTGGATGGGTGTTGTTGATTTGCAGAAAGCTTGATAGAATGTCTTCTTTCTTTAACTGAAGTCAAGGGTCAAACAACACACTTTGAAATTAGCGGCCAAACCCATTGCTTTTTAATTAAATTTTAATAAGAATATAATCAAAACAGATATCACCTTTTAAACACTTTAAAACAAGTTTCAATTAAAAATTTTATTTGTAATCATAGTCAAAACATTAAGTAGCAATAAGGTTTGAGGAAAATTAAGATACTTTCACATGTGTCCAACAATCCAACCTGACCCGTTTCAATCCTACTAAAATAGTTAACTGGTTTTTTTCTTTTTCTTTTTTATTAACCGGCCCTGTTTTGACTCATTACCCAACCCCACCCATAATATTTATGGGAAAAAAGTATCCACTTACCAAAAATCATCATGTCCCTTGTGAACAAATTCCTCTAAAGCCAACCACAATGACCCATCCCTTTAACTTAGCTTCTGGTGTCACTTGTTATGTCAACATACCGTCTGAGAGTCAATGCATTACTCAATTTATGACTTCACTTGAACCACACATGCCATGAAGATCAACTTTACATATTTTGCAAGATCAACTGCTGAAATATTCATGTTTGAAATCAAGAGTCAAAAGTGTAAGGGGTAGGCATCATCAAGGCCCTATTATAGAACAAAAGATACCTCATATGTTTTTACTCGATTAAATATATAATTAAAATGCATAAAACCTTCTAAGCACTCCATTATAAAAGTTTAGACTACTATTATAATAGTATAATTTTTGTGATTCCTGTTGAAACTTTAATTAGTAATAAGATAAAAAGAAAGTTCAATGTTTGCACCTTGGGACAACACCCCAACCCAACCGTCTATCTTCAACCCCTAAAAAGTTTACCATTTTCTAAGCCATACCTATTTTGACTCATTGCCTAACCTGCCCATTTTTCCACCCATATTTTTTTGGGAAAAAGTGAAAAACAATATCTACTTACCAAGAAATCATCATGTCCCTTGTGCATTTGTTTAGACTCTACTAAATATATAATCAAAATGCATAAAACCTTCAAACACTCTATTAAAAAAGCTATGACTACTATCATAATAGTATAACTTTTGTAATTATAGTTAAAACTGTAATTAGTAATAAGATAAAAACAAAGTTCAAATGTTTGCACCTCCATACAACATTCCAACCCAGCTGACCCGTTTCAACCCTACTAAAACGTTTACCATTTTCTAAGCCATACCTTTTTTGACCCGTTACCCAACCCATCCATTTTTCCACCTATATTTACTATGGGGAAAAGTGAAAAACAATATCTATTTACCAATAAATCATCATGTCCCTTGTGCATTTGTTCAGTCTTTGTCTGGATTAGCTGATAAGCAAACTGATCAACCACTTTGACTTAACTCATGGTCTGATATTTAAAAGTTTCTTAGTTTTCCATGTTATGTCATCATACCGTTTGAGAGTCCAATGCACTTGCATCACCAGAAACATTATCAGATCTAAGACCTTCACGTCACCCAAGGCATTATAGCCTAGTGGTATCTTGGTGGTGAGATAAGACTTAGGGCCATATGGTCCTGGGTTCGAATCTCATAAAGGGGGTTTTCTCATAATTATGAGTTTCCTCCTGAATTGGTGACTTGGTGGTGGAATATGATCGCGTGGCAACACTGGTGACACGATGATACTCCAGTGTTCCGTGAGTGATTCCAATTTGTTGGCCGTTCAAAAAAAAAAAAAAACAGACCTTCACGTCACATGCTGTCAAGATCAATTCCCAAAGCAACTTTGAAATTCGAATCCAACGTGCTTTGATGCTTTGAAGAATAAATCCTATGTTATATCATGAATACCAAAAGTCATATCCACGTTGTTATATTTGTTGGAAAGTGTATCCAGTGGAGGCAAGCAACTAGCCGTTAGGATGGCACCCATCCATTATTTAATATTTTGTGTTCTATATATTAAGGGGCTGTTTGGCAAGTGCTGAACCAGTAAGTGCTGAATCAGTAAGAGGTCTGAATAGATAAGAGGCTCTGAACCAGTAAGTGCTGAACCAGTAATGGTTGTTTGGTTGTATGTCTGAATGAGAGTGCAAAATGACTATTTTATCCCTAATTATTTATTTATTATTATTCTTTTAAAATCACAAACACACGACATCACAACATAAAAAGAATCTCCTTTTCTTTTAACCCACACACACCTACCTCCTACCTTCTCCCTGCTCTTCTTCTCTGTTTCATTTTCTTACTTTTTTCTCTCACACAAACACAAACTTTTGACACCACACACCCACACAAAACATATACTTGAAATAACCACACAAAACATATACTTGAAATAACCACAGATAGATGGGAGTGAAGAAGGAGCAGGATGAGACGAGAGCAGAGGAGAGGAAGAAGGGTGCACGTTGGCGGTTGGAGGTCGGAGGAGGAGAGGAGGCGGCGGCGGCACAGGAGGAGATGGAGGCGGTGGCGGCGGCGGTGGGAAACCATTCAGAGGAGAGGGCAGATGAGTCATTTTTTTTATTCAGCATCATATCTTTGCTGAACCATTCAGTCTTAATGGTTCAGTTCAGAGGCCAAGTTTTTTACAACCAAACACCACTCACCTCTGACCGATTCAGAGGTTACCTCTGAATGAGCCATTCAGAGGTAAACCAAACAGCCCCTAAGTATCATCTTTGTATTTTCATTAATAATCAATCAATAACAAAACTATTATTCTCTGATTTCAACCGACAATATGGTATCAGAGCAGTGAAACGTTCTTTATCGATTCACAAAGCTCTTCATCTATCGCAAGCCACCATGTTTTCGGACGGCGACTTGCCGGACCAAAGCAACACCAACAATATACAAACCAAAGCAAACATCCTTATCGGTATGCAATCCCAAAACCAAAAACAGAAAGTGTTTCAGAAACAGACACAACTGAAAACCCCTCAATCCGAAACACACCAAACCAAATCAGAGATGACGACAACTAGCAGCACCACCACCACAACCATCCGTACAAAAATCCCAAAGGAAACAAATTTGTCAGATCACAACTCCATCAAATTCTTACCCAACGAAACCGTCACTGAGATCGTGACTAGCCGCGGCTACAAGGAGGAAAGTAGAATAAGTAACGTTAAATTGTTGATCGGAGCGGTTATTATTATTATTATCGGCTTTGTTGCTCAGTTTCACAAGAATAAATTTCCGGATAATAAGAATTTTCTGACCGGATGCCTTGTGTTGTATGTGTTGTTTAATGGAATATTGCAGCTGATTGTCGGAATAACAACGGTCGCCACCAGAATCACTGAAGCCATCGGCAGCGGCGGCGACCGTCCACAGAATGGTGGCTTCGGTGGGATCGCAGGTACCAGAGGAGAAGATGCTTTGGATGGAGGTAACAAGTTTGAGGGACTAACCTCAAATGTTTCTTGCAATCCTAGATTTTATTCTTCAAAGTTGTTTAGAGATGAACAACCAAACGTTTATGTGGGAAGAAATAGAGGAAAGAAGACCATTAATAATGTTGGTCAAAAGATTCCCCACAAAACAAAAACGGTCAGACTCATCTTTTTAACCAAAAAGGTGATTAAAAATAAAACTTTTTTATGAAACCTAAGCCTAGAATGATTTTTAAAATGTTTAAAAAACAAAAAGATAAAATATCTTTTCCTAATGAAAATGTTGGATGTAAAAGGAAAAAAAAGGTTTTATTGTACCACAAGCTAATATAGCTCAAAATTGCAAAACGAATGAATCATGGATATTTGATTGTGGTGCTACTGACACCTTGCCCTATGATTTGTTTGATATAATTTTAAAAAATAAACCTAGAATCAGACACATTAAAAACGCTAATGGAGGGGTTGTTCCTGTTAAAGGAGGAGGGACTATTGAAATATCCCCTACCTTAAAACTCTCAAACTGTCTTTATGTTCCGTCATTGTCACATAAACTGCTATCCATTAGTCACGTTACAGAAGAGTTAAATTGCACCGTCTTGATGCATCCAATTAACATTCTGTATCCTCCAAGATATCAGAACAGGAATGATCATTGGGCCTGGCACTGAAAGGTCTGGATTGTACTATGTGACTTAAACAGGAAATGTGATGCTTGCGCATGGGACTGCAAATAGAGAGGCTTGGCTTTGGCATAGGAGATTAGGACACCCATCTATCGGATATCTTCATCTTTTATTTCCAAAGCTTTTTCCGTCTAATAAAACCTTGGATTGTGAAACTTGTGTTTTGGCTAAGAGCCATAGACATACGTAAAATCTAAATAATACTCGGGTTGAAGCTCCTTTTTCTCTAATCCATTCTGATGTGTGGGGTCCCGCAGAGGTTAATGGGGGACAAAACTTTCGTTTTTTTGTTTTGTTTATTGATGATTGCACTCGAATGACATGGATTTATTTTTTGAAACATAAATCGGAGGTCTTTGACAAATTCACTATTTTTTATAACATGATACAAACTCAGTTTAAAACTAATATTCAAATCCTTAGATCCGACAATGGAGGCGAATTTGTAAACGAATCTATGAAGCAATTCTGTCAAAACAAAGGGATAATTCATCAAAAAACTTGTCCCTACACCCCTGAACAAAATGGCACCGTTGAACGAAAAAATCGTATTCTTCTAGAAATAACTCGAGCCTTCTTAATTGAGTCCCGTGTTCCCACATCTTTCTGGCCAGAAGCTGTTGCTACTGCTACATATTTAATCAATCGGCTTCCTACCAAAGCACTCAATCTTAAAACCCTTATCCAAGCCCTATCCGAGTTTACCAAAATTCCCCCTCCTCTTACTCTTCAACCACGTGTGTTTGGATGCACTGTTTATCCTCATATACCTAAACATGCTCGAGGTAAACTAGGCCCGTGTGCAGAAAAATGTGTTTTCGTAGGTTATGGAATTGACCAAAAGGGGTATCGATGTTATAGTCCGAAAAGTCGACATATGTACACTACCCTTGACTGTAACTTTCTTGAAACCGAGTATTTCTATACCTTCCAACACAGTGCTCAGGGGGAGAATGAGCATATTGATCCACTGAATTGGCTGAAATGGGTTCCTGTGTCTACCGCACCTGAAAGCGGAGTTCATCACAATACCCAAGGTGACTCACTTCCTCACAATTCAAACTGGCTGTCAGTGCTATTGACCAAGATCCTCCTAGTCCCAAGGTAAGTAACTTTTTTGAGGATACTCCTAACGATACTCATAATATACAAGAAACTCTTGATCCAAATAATGTCAAATACAAGAACCTATTGATATATCTAATGACAATGAAATAGCAAGCGAGCAGGACATGCAGGAGGAGCAAGAGAAGCCAATCCAAGAAGAACAAAATACCACTGGTAGATATGAGCTGCCTCCAAGGATCAATAGAGGGGTACCACCAAAACGATATTCTCCAGGTAAAGAATCAAGAACAGCTAGATACCCCATGGCTAACATGGTCAATGGAAACCTATCCAAAGAAGCTAAAGCCTTCACCACCGTCCTTCTCGAAGAACAACTCCCAAGATCCGTTGAACAAGCCTTAAAATCTAAAGAATGGAGGAATGCCATGGAAGCCGAAATGGAGGCCCTTGAAAAAAACAAGACATGGGAAAAATGCACCATTCCCATAGGAAAGAAACCGGTAGGCTGTCGGTGGGTATTCACGATCAAATACAAATCCGACGGAACCATAGAAAGATACAAAGCTCGGTTAGTTGCTAAAGGATATACTCAAACATATGGCATTGATTATTCAAAAACATTCTCTCCAGTTGCTAAGATTGATACAATTCGAGTTTTGATCTCTATTGCGGCAAATGAAGGATGGCCTCTTCATCAGTTTGATGTCAAGAATGCTTTCCTTCATGGAGAATTAAAGGAAGAAGTATATATGGAAGCACCACCCGGATTTACAGGAAACTTCAAAAGACAAGAAGTGTGTCGATTAAAGAAAACTTTATATGGTCTCAAACAGTCTCCTCGAGCCTGGTTTGGCAAGTTTACCCTGGCAATGAAGGGATATGGATTCAAACAAAGCAACTCTGATCATACACTATTTCTTAAACGAAAAGGTAAACTTGTAACATGTTTGATTATATATGTTGATGATATGATTATTACAGGGAACGATGAGGAAGAAATGAACAAGTTAAAAGCAAATTTATTCACGGAGTTCGAAATGAAAGACTTGGGAAGACTAAAATACTTTCTGGGAATCGAAGTTCTAAGGTCCAAGCAAGGGATCTTTTTATGCCAAAAGAAATATATTCTGGATCTCCTTGCTGAGACAGGAATGATCGATTGTAAGCCAGCTGATACACCGATGATGACAAATCAAAAACTCCATATGGAAGAAGGAGCAAAACTGGCAGATAAAGAAAAGTATCAACGCCTAGTGGGAAAACTTATATATCTCTCACACACTCGTCCTGACATCGCATACGCAGTAGGAGTGGTCAGTAAATTCATGCACCAACCTCAGGCTAACCACATGGAGGCTGTATGGAGAGTTATAAGGTATCTTAAAGGGACTGCTAATCATGGGATTCTCTTTCGACCGAATAAGCATTTGAAAATCCAAGCCTATACAGACGCCGACTGGGCAGGAGATAAACAAGATCGGAGATCGACATCAGGCTACTTCACCTTAGTTGGAGGGAACTTAGTCACTTGGAGAAGCAAGAAATAAAAGGTTGTTGCTTTATCAAGCGCTGAAGCAGAATTCAGAGGTATTGCAAGAGGGCTAGCAGAGGTTCTATGGATACGCAAACTTCTAACTGAAATTGGGTTCCCTCAAACCGAGTCAAGCAAAATCTTATGCGACAATAAAGCAGCTATACAAATTTCCGAGAATCCTGTTCAACATGACCGTACTAAACACGTGGAAGTTGATAGGCATTTTATTAAAGAGAAACTAGACAATGGAACTATAGAACTCCAGTTCGTCCGATCAGAAGACCAACTAGCAGACATATTAACGAAATCTGTTAACGGGAAACTCTACAATAAGTGTCTACACAAGTTGAGCATCGGAAATCCCACTACTCAACTTGAGGGGGAGTGTTGGAAAGTGTATCCAGTGGAGGCAAGCAACTAGCCGTTAGGATGGCACCCATCCATTATTTAATATTTTGTGTTCTATATATTAAGTATCATCTTTGTATTTTCATTAATAATCAATCAATAACAAAACTATTATTCTCTGATTTCAACCGACAATAATATTATTGGGTGGTTAAATGTTATTGATGAAAGGGACTTACACTTGTATCAACGCTTTGATTGTTATTTGCTGATTCAGTCATTGAAGCATGAGTTTTACTGCACTTTTTCTGAAGCATAAAGCCTGTCTCTATTCTCTCATTTGACCGGGTCAACTGTGAATGTTCCATCACTCAAAAGATCCTTTGAGGATATGTTCCTGCAAAATTTTGTAGAATATATGTGATATTAGGTTGTCCCATTAAATTAAAACTTCTGATTTAAGATAATGAGGAAAATGCTTGATTTACATGCTTTGCAAAATCAAATATGTTTGTATAATTTTAAAGTTGAAATGCCATGTTTTGAATGGAAATCCTAATAATAACTCACTGAAATTGGCTAAGAAAAAAAAACATCATATTAATTCAATCATATTGTAAAAAAAAAAGAATGCAACTTACAAGATATGTGTTTGCAGTTTCACAAATATTTTAAATAAAAAGAATCAGGCACAATTGTGTCAAAATTGAATTCCATCCACTTAAGGAAAATAAAGGGTATTTAATCGACAAGTACCTGTAGTCTCCATTACCAGCAATAAGGTTAAAAGAAAGTTAAAAAGTTTGCACCAACACATCCCCACCCCCACCAAAAGTTGACCATTTTTATAACCATGATTGTTTTGACTCGTTATCCAGTCACTTTGACCATTTCCCTTTTTTCCACCCATAAATTTTATGGGAAAGAAGTATTACCGGAAATCAGCATGTCCTTGTGCATTTGTTAAGTCCCTGTTTAGATTAGCTAATAAAGAAACTCATCAACCACTTTGCCCCTTTCCCTTTAACTTAGCCACTGATCCGTTATTTGACAATTTCTTAAGACCTTCTTCACTTGAACCGTACATGCTGCCAATATAAACTCCAAAAGCAACTTTGAATAAGTCCTGTTATATCAAAATAAGGGTGTTATATCAAGTGATGGTCAAATCTTGTTGACAAAAAGGAACTTACACTTGTATCTATCCACACTTTGATTGTCATTTGCTAATTCCAGCTATATATCGGTGGGTTTTACTGCACTTTTTCTGAATATACAGATAAAATCTCTCAATAGTTTTGTGGAAAATTCAAAGCTTAAGACCTTTCTCTGTTCTCGAATTAGCAACTTTGAATATTGCATCCAACTTTGAATAAATCCTGTGTTATATCATGAATACCAATAATCAAAAGAAGGTTGTTATATTACAGCGTGGTCAAATGTCGCAGAATGAAAAGAACTTACACTTATATCTACACTTTGATACTTTATTTGCTGATTCCAGTTTTTATACATGTGATTTTTACTGCACTTTGTTCTTGATGCACCTTGTCCCCATCATCTGTGATTATTCCATCATGCAGATGTTCCTTTAGGATTCCATGGTTATAGGTCTCTGCAAAAATTTAGTTGTAATACATTATATAAGATATTCAGTTGTCCATTTTAATTCTAACTTCTGGTACAATCAAATCAGTTGGAATAGTTATCAAGTTGAAAGACCATGTTTGTCATTGAACAAACTCTGATTTGAACAGATTCTTAAATTTATCAAACCAAAAGTCAATGTGATATAAGTATTAAACATGAAGTAAGAAATTAAAAAAACAAAAGAGTAAGACATGATTTCAACCAATTGTGTCAAAAATCGTCCTCAATCCATTTTACCCTTTGAGGGACATTAAATAGGTTAAGATATTGTAGCAATGTACTAGTTAAATTCATGAAAATTGACTACTGATTTCAATAAATTACCCATATCATCTGTTTTTCATTTCGCTAAATTATTGTTATAATTAAAGTTCAATGTTTGGTTTTAAGCTACAAATTATTGTTAGCATTTGTATGTACATACAGTACAAGAAAGTTTGGTTTGATCTTTCTTTTGGAATCAATTATTTAATAAAAATGAGATGTTTGACACCATCAGATGATTGAAATGAATGAGATTAAATGAATAATAAAAAGTATTAGTCAAACGGGTAAAAATATGATTTATATTTATATGAAGTCTTTCATGAATTGGAAGACATTCACATTAATACAAAATAGAGGATTGAGAATATCAGTATATAATCTTTGGGAAAGTACCTTCACATAAAAAACAGAGGGTATTTAACAAGTACCTGCCGTCTATTTCGATTTTGGGGATATGAGAGATTTGGGGCCAGTAGTGGGAGCCTCTTCCTTCACATCTTTCTTTCAATTTTGGACATTCATCTGTTGTCAAACTCAAAAGGGAATCTAACAGCATCTCTGGTAGATGTTTCATCTTTGGGCATTCCCTAATGCAGAGATGTTGAAGGGAGGTGAGATGTTGGAGTCCTGTTGAAACTGATTCCAAATTTTCAAATTCAATTATGTTGAGAGATGTAAGAGAAGAGGGGAAAAGGTGGGACAATTCACTAAAATTCCTCACATCAGCTTCATGCCATAAACTTAGGTGAACAAGGGAAGTTGGAAAATTGAGATCCACCCACTTTGACATGGGCTTCTTCATCCCCCCTATTCCAAGGGTACTCAATTTTGGAGGCCAACACCCACCACGAATGGAAACATCAATACCTGGACAATTGCTGATATATAGGTTTGTTAACAAGGTGAGATTCGATAGCTCAATTATTGACACCAGACTTTTACAAGAAAATAATGTCAAAGTGGTGAGGTTTGATAGTTGAACGCCATGAAGTGACATAATACGTGGACAGGATGTTATACTCAAGCTGGCGAGGTGAGTGTAGTTACTCAGTTCACTAATTGATTTTAGATTTTCCCATTTATCTAGGGATGTTATATCTAGGGTTTCAAGCATTGGCATGCTTGTGTTGTTCATCTTTCCCTCAAGTTTATCACACCCGACTATACAAAGTGATTTGAACTTCTGCCCTCCTTCTAGTGTTGTAACTGAACACATCTGAATTTCCAATCTCTCAAGGCTATTTGGACAACATAAACACTTTATGCTTAAACAATAATATATCTCCAAACTTGTAAGAGATAATAGGGGGCTGCTCCCAAAATAGTCCTCCTTTTCTTTCTCTCCTAAACCCACTAAACCTGAACATCCCCATAATCTCAATTTCTTTAAATTCACAAGAAGCTTACTAGCCTCTGTTTCTGATTCCCACAAGTATTTTATTTCAATACATCCCCTAATACTTAGTTCTTCAACTTCCCTAAGATACCCTATAACACCTCTCCACACCTCATCTGTAAGCCCTGAGATATCTTTAATTTCCAGCTCAGTGATTGATGAAGCTACCTGAACCAGACTTCTTAACACACCATCACCACATCCATCTATTTCAAGAACCTTGAGTAAAGGCAGTGCTTGAAGTGAGACATCTATCAACTTGGGACATCTTTTTATATGAAGCTCTTCAAGGCATGGAAACACTGCAACTAAACCCTCGTTTTTAGTTGACCACTCCTCCCAACCTGACATATCTTTAATCCTTAGAACTTTAAGTGAAGGGAAGGCAACATCAGCACTCCCTGTTATCTCCAAACCTATCACTTTAACCCAATCCATGCCTTGAATACACAACTCCTTAAGTGAGGCTAGCAACCCAAATGTGGGGAGGGATGTGCATTTTCTACAACCACGTATAGACACATTAACCAACTGATTAAAAGAAGGATCACCAACCCAATTAGAAAATTGTGTTCCCCCGTATGACACAACTGAAAGCTTTTTCAACGTATCACTATTAGGTTTTAGCTCATTGAGAACCTCCTTTTCAAGTGTACTCATTCGAGAGTCGTCAAACACATCAACCCATTGCAGCTCTAATCCAGTAATCTTTTTGGGAGATAAGTTCGCCTCCTGTGCATGCTTTGCACATTGCACTTTGTGCAATCCCTCAATGGAAACTTCGCCGTGTAGATTTGTTAATCCCTTGAGCTCATTTATTGCAAAGCCATCATCTCCTTCAATGATGATCTTTGTGAGAGTTTGCAGGCTTTCCAACTCACCTATCCCCAATGGCAGCTTCTTCAAAAGCGGAGTATCCCTTATGTCGAAATGTCGCAACTTTTTAAGCTTTTTGAAGCTTTTAGGCAACTTAGTCAAACTTTCACAACCAAAAACAATCAGTGTCTGTAAATGATAAAGATTTCCAACATTCTCTGGCAACTCTACGATTTTAGTATGAGATAAATTAAGATACCGCAAGTGCTTCAAACTACCAATGAGCTCCGGTAATTCACTTATCTCAAAACGACTCAAGGAAAGAACTCTTAACAGTGGTAACGTAGGAAGTAAATCAACCAAAATCTTATTGGACAAGTAAAATGATTTCCAACTTTCTTCCACCCCAACAGATACCGCTAAAAATGTCCTCAAGCTTCTTGCTCTTTTTAATGCCTCAAACTTTCGGTGACCTACAAATTCTTCTCGAGTAAAGGACATATGGCGATGCTTCTCCAAATCGCCCATCCTTGCCTTCATATGATTGTCAAACCTTAGAAAAAAATTTCCAGCAACAAACGTGGCCAAGTCATTCATCAAATCATGCATGATAAACAATGATTCATCATTAGGTGCATGTTGGAAAAATGACCTTGATAACAAAATTTCAAAATATTCATGGCCCAAGCGTTCTGGTGACTTGGTTGTAATGGATGGGTTCAAAAACCCTTCTGCCATCCACAACAATATCAACTCCTCTTTGTCAAACAAAAAGTCCTTAGGAAACAAGGAGCAGTATGCAAACAACTGTTTCAAATCTGCCGAAAGATCATGATAACTTATCCTAAGTGCTGGAACAATCTTATCACTGTTTTCTACATCATTACCTTTCTCAGCATCATTACCAATTTCTACATTCCAAATTTCACTATTCAACACGCCATCCCAATCTTCTCTATTTTTTGTTCTCAACAACCTTCCAATTGCCTTCAAAGCCAAAGGCAAACAACCACACTTTTTCACAATTCCTTCACCCTGTGGTTTAAGTGTTGTGTGAGAGTCAAAGTTATCTACCCCCAATGCATGTAGAGCAAATAACCTCAATGCATCTTCATGCGACAAACTCTTGAGACGGTTTACATTACGAAAACCTAGCTGGTTGAGCAATCGCTCCTTACGAGTTGTCATTATTATTCTACTTCCAGGAGCACATGACAGAAATGGGCGCACTAGATTTTCCCAATCGCCATAGCTTTCGGTCCACACATCATCAACTACTAGTAGGAATCGTTTATCCTTAAAATGATTTGCAATAGCTGTTTGAAGCTTATTTAAATCTTCAAATTTTTGGTTATCTGTAGTAGTCACAGACTGAAAGATGGTATTGCTTATCTTAAAAATATCAAAATCATCGGAAACACAAACCCATGCCTTGAGTTCAAAGTGTTCCTTCACTTTTGTATCGTTATACAAAAGCCTAGCTAGAGTGGTCTTACCAATCCCACCCATACCTACTATGGGCAAGATGCTAAAGTTTTCCTGAGATGAGCCATCATCCCCCAACAACTTGTTGAGCCATTTCTCTTTCTCAACTTCTCGCCCAACAACATCACGTTCTGGCAAAGAGGTTTGGCTTCTTCTACTAGTATTTCTTGGGTTTTCATCTTTCTTAATCAAACCTAGATCAGTTTTTTGTTTTTCTAGATTTTCTAACTGGGTGGTAATGTCATCTAACTTGTGAGACAATCTATGACTTAGTGAGAAATTTGTGCAACATGATGGAATGAGCTTTCTTACCATGCTGGTGGATGCTGCAGGTTCCTGCAGGGTGAGCTCACGATGCATATCTTCGGTAGCCAAATCATCGAGTACATCATCGATATCATAAGCCAAATGTTGAAGACCATTCAGCCATGATTTGACAGATTTTTCAGTCACCTCCTTCTGAGAGGCATCATTAAGCAGATCTTGGACCCTAGACAATGTGCTCTTCAACTCCTTGAGCTCGTTTTGAATTCCATTAGCGCGAGAAATCCGTTTGAAGGCTTCATCAGACAGCTTCTTGAAAAGGACTTTGACTAGTTCATTTGCAATAGTTTCAGCCATTGTTTAGTGCAATTACTTAAATTGAAACTATGGATCTGGATGAAATGAAGAGTGTATAAAAACAACAATTGCAATAGATCTTTATAGTACAAAGATTAACCTTATCTTTAGAGAATAACATGCGGGACCGTAACAAATCATTTTATATATGTTTCTAGTGCTTTCTGCAATTATAATGCTGAACTTTTTTCCTTGTGCATTTTCTGGCTGGCAGCCACTAGAGAAGGAGTAGCTGGCAACCTTTAGTGACAAAGATAAGCAAATAAATTTGCTTTTTGGTTAAAGATAATCTTGAAGATGTAAGTGTGGGTCACATATGTTAATGGGTTGTTCCAGAATTAAATAAAGAATTCCTTGTTTTACCATTGACCTTATTTTTGGGTTAGTTTTACCTTAGATGACAGTTTCGACCCGGTCATTCTAGCCAGCTCGAAAAATTACTTGTTTGGACCAGACACGCTACAGACCCAAATATACATGTACTATTTACAGTTGAGGAGAATATAAAAAGTTTAACGGCATTTTCACTGTAAAAAAATTGTTCGTTGAATCTGTTTGAAACAATGAATCAGTTTTCATTTAAAAAATTCACATTTAAGTAAATCCGTTCGAAGATATAAGCATATAAATTAATAAAAAATAGATAGGCTGCATGGTAGTGATGTAGGTAGATGCCATGCATAACTTATGAAGTTTTATAATCTTGTGTTGGATATGAACTTGAGAGAACACATTTTTTTATTAATGAGTCAATTTGTGTTATGTTTAATTTATCTTTGAAGGGTAAAGTTATTAATATAGGTAAAACGGAAACTGGTGAAATGAGTCAAACGGGTCATGTTTATATCCTGCTTGGCTAAACACAAAACAAGGTTGGTATTTAGCTTCTTAATTACAAACCCATGTCTTAGTCCTAGTTGGCCAAATACAAAATGTCTATGTAGAATAAAACAGAGATGGTGAAACCTAATAACTATAACCTAAACAAATAAATAAATAAAATTAAATTAAATAAAACCAAATCAAAATAAATCAGATCACCTGTTTATATAAAGATTTTGTGGATGGAGGGCAAGGGAATATATAAGATCACGACATAATCAAATCCCACTAATTGAGTGAACATATTCGATAAGAAAGGTGGTGATGGTGTGTGGGGCCACAATGGTAAGAAGAGAAAAATAAATACAACTTAATCATATTTGATCAAGTACTTACATTATATATAACTACAATTATCAACTTAACGGTTCGTTTTCATTGCCGTTATCGTAACTGCCACCGTTAATCACCACTTCTTACCAAATAACCATTAACAGTCCGTTGTCATTGCCACCGTTAATCACCAACACCTACTAAATAACTGTCACCAACTTGCAACTCCTCCGAACCGTTGCATCTCCTCCAAACAGTCAACTGTTAGATTGAAAATCAGAAGTTTATGTCACCGTCCAAACGACGAAGAACTCGATTACATGATTAAGGAGATGGGCGCCAAAGTATGAGACTTACTAAGTATTTAAGATTGCATACCACTGAAACCGCAAGACAGGGTTTGGGAATTTTGTTCAAAGCTGCATGAAGATACTGCAACTTATATCATGCTTAGTAGTAGAGTAGTGCCTTTCTCCAACAATTATGAGGCTTAGTATTATCTCTCTTTAAGTGATTTGCATCAACATGTTGTTGATTTGCAGAAACCTTGACAGGATGTCTTCTTCAACTGCAATTATAAGATCAAGGGTCAAACAATGCAGTTTGACATTAGTGGCCAAACCCATTGCTTTCCATGTTCAAATTATTGAATTAACAATGTTTGTCATTTAAGATGATGTTGATCTTGTTTCATATATATCCTAGTTATCAAAGTACTACTCTCAAAATACTGAAGAATGTTAATTAATTTTGTAGTCAATTTTAATTTGTTTGACTTCAAAAGTCAAACTATACTTGATGTAAAATTTTCAACTCATTTACATATTCGAGGGTTGACGTGGGTTAGACAGGCCATGTCTAACCGGTAAAATGTAGCCATCATCAGTGTCCATGATTTTTGGGGGCTCAAATGTACTGTACCAGCATCCGTATTACAGATAAAATATACCATGTATTTTTAAACTTTATAATATAATAGTATTGTATGTTGATTTGTAAATATAACTTATTTGTGTTTTATGTATTTGTATTGTAAATATGGATATTAGTATGTATTATGTATGTGTTGGATCAGTGGCTGTTTTTATGAACACTTATGTGTTTGATCAGATTTATATAAGAGTTATTAAGCAGCGGAAAGTTAAGTGTTCAAAGGTCTAAAAGATCACTTTGATGAGGAGTTATTACTCCCCCTTTACTGAATAGTAAATGAGAAACAATAAATGATCTAAGTATAAAGCAGTAATAGCAGTTTATGTTTCTCAGATGTGAAGTGGAAATTATGAGTTTAAAGCTTGAAGGATTTCAATATAATTTCAAAGATATTACACAAAATCACATATGTAAAATAGATGAACAAACTCATCTATTTATAGACTATTGTACAAAACTGAAGTCTGAAGTAATCTAAGATATTTATCAAAGATATTATGCTAAGATAAGCTTACATCAGTCTGTACATTGAAACTTGAAATCAAGACTTTAACAAAACAATATAATAGTAAAACTGCTGATCTTTCAGTCGGTTAGAAGCTTCTGATGGAAAGTGCTGATGAGTGACAAACTGCTGATGAGCAGTTTGTCTTCAGTAGTTCTTCAGTGAAATGTCTGGTTAGACTTCAGAACTTCTGATGAATTTACTCTTCAGTACTTTGTGTTTGTTCTTCAGTACTTCTTCTATTTGTTCTTCAGCAGTTCTATACTTAGGCAGATATGGAAAAGACTAAGGTTATCAAAAGGTGGTTTCTTCAATCCTCTTCGTCCCAACAATCTCCC
The DNA here is from genome assembly GCA_032199755.1 of Ambrosia artemisiifolia. Lineage (NCBI taxonomy): Eukaryota > Viridiplantae > Streptophyta > Magnoliopsida > Asterales > Asteraceae > Ambrosia > Ambrosia artemisiifolia. The sequence goes on along the minus strand of CM063527.1, from coordinate 45,300,608 downwards.
CCTGGATTGATGAAGCCAAAACCTTATCTATCCTTTATTGTTGTCCTTTTCTCTCTTCTAACATCCTCCAGATCTCTGCTGTCATCCGGGTGGTAAGAGTACATCTTTGTTGCTCAGTGAGAGGACCAAGTTCAGGTGTTAAATGTTGAATGGTGAGAAGGTCTTTGGACGATAAAACACTCAACTCCTTTGAGTTTCTATAGACCTTACTTGAACGGTCTCTCCTGGTCACAAGTACTGAGTTGGATTCAGTAAATGACCATTTCACAATGTTTACCTTTGACCTGTCAAAGTCAGAGGCATAGGAAACCAAGCCTGTTTCCTTAGGTTGACCTGATTGAGGAATGTCTTCGATTTCAGTGACTCTCAGGTGAGACTCTTGACTTCCTTGTAATTCAGCAGCACCTTGGATTGGCATATTGGGCAGGTGATGCTCTGTAACAACCCTTGTATGTGTTTCTTCTTGAATGGATTGTTGTAACTGATAAGCATAGGTAGCCTTGTCTCTGAATTGGGTTAAGATGGGTTTCTCTTCAACATCAAAATCACCATGTACCAACTGATCTCCTTCTAACAGAATCATCTTGAAGTCAGTCTTGACAATGGGATCTCCATCTGCTTTTCTTTTAGTGGCTGGCTTTCTTAATGTACCAGATGGTCTTTTGACAATAGAAGTTGTTTGGACTTCTTGGCTTTCAAATTTTTCTGGTTCAGCAGCTTTCTTTGCTTTGAGTTTCTTGTAAGCCTCATAGAGAGTTTGTTCTTTCCATTTGCTGATTGAGGCTTTTGAACCATAGTCATTAGCCACTAATTCTTCAATCACTTCGGCTCTTTTGGCTTTCCTCTCATTTTCAGTTGCTATTCTGTCAGATAGCATCTGAGCTCTTCTTGTCAGTTCTTGTGTTGAGAGTTTCTTGAGGGCCACTTGTTTGGATTTGGAGTTCTTTGTAATGAATTTTATTAGCTGTGCTCTTTTGTCATCTTCAGCAGCAGCTTCAAGTGCTCTCTCTTCAGCCTCAAGCTCATCAAGTTTTTCTTGATACTTGATCAGTTTTTCATTATAGTTCAAGTCTTCTCTAGTTTCTAGGCTGTTCCATACTCTGTCTTCTTTTGCCTTCTTGGCAGCTTCTTTTAAACTCTTCTCTAATAATTCTTTTGACATCCTGATGGGAGTAGGGTTTAAAACAGCTGTGGAAGTTGTTGTAGGCAAAGGAGTGGGAGCAGGGTCTTTTTCAGTTGCCTTAGGAACTTCTGATGATGGTTTTGGAGGTAGAACTGCTGATGTGGTAGGTTTGGTCACAACTGCTGAAGGATTGTCTTCAGTAGTTTGAGAAATGTAATCAGCAGTTACCTCTGATGCCTTAGGTAACTTGAACTCTGGTGCTACTTCTTTTCCTGGTCTTTGTGTTGGTCTATCAGCTTCTTGATCAGGATTTTGTCTTTGTGTAGCATCTGTTGTTGGTTCCTTAATCATCTCCCCCTTTTTGGCTTCATCCACTTCTGGAAGCCGAATAGAATGAGATGTTGCAGCAGACAACCTTGCAAGTTGATCTTGAGTTTCATCCATTTTCTTGTTCAACTCTGCAAGTCTCGAGTTGATCAACCCAAACTGATTGTTAGCTTTTAACTCCCAAGCAGTTGTGAAGGGTTTGAGTTGATCAGTAATAATTTGTTTGAGTGCCTGATACAGGGGACCATCTGGGCTGCATAGTTGGTTCAAGTCTATGCTTGTGAGCCCAGTGAATTGGGTAGGTTGTTTTGGTGAAGGGGTGAGTTTTGGGTGATCTTCAGATTGCTCTGAAGATGCCAGTTGTGGGGATTTTTGGGCTAACTGGTCTTTAACCTGATCTTTGGTGACCAGCTTCTTGAGCTTGGAGACCTTAGATGCAGGACCTTCAATATCAACCGTCAATTCAGTTTGTGGAAGTTTTGATTCATCAACCAACTTAATGGAATCATCTGAATCCCTGATAGTGTCCTCAGAGAGGGCAGGATCAGTTATATCATGAGCTGGACCCAAACCAGTAGTCTCATGAACCTCTTTGTCTTGGTCCTGAGGTTTTCCTACTTCTGGCCTTAGGCCTTCATCAGTAGTTGCCAGATTTGAGGTCTTAGCTATGTTACTACTGTCCTCAGGTTCACCACTGGGTGATAAGTGAGTAGTAGCAGCCTCAAAAATACCAAAAGTTTGTAAGTTTGGGCTTACAAACCCTTGTTCATCCTCATCTCTCTGTGTTGGGCTAAAGGGATCCACATTCATGTCAACTTCTGAAGGCATCTCCCCAATTTGATGTGTTGTAAGGGGAGTGACATGTGGTGAATGGGTTCCTTTAAGTCCTGAGAGAAGTTGGGCAATTTCTATGGTTGTATGTGAGGGTTCAGGTTCAGTAGTTTGGATGGGTTGGTGTTCAGGAGTTTGGGTGGGAATGGTTTCAGCAGTTTCAAAGGCAGGGTCAACAGTTACTTGTTTCTTAAATCTTTTTCTTTTAAATATAACTGTGACAGGTTTTCTTTTGGGTGGTGGAGAAGGAGTGTGCTGAGAGGATGTTTCAGCCACTTCCTTTTCAAGTGCAGATTGCACATCAGTAGTTTCAGGTTTCTCCAGTTCCTGAACTTTCTTTTTCAGTGACTTGGTTGTTTGTGGTTTTTGTTGTTTAGGCTTTTTAGTTATCTTTTTGGGTTTGGAAGATGTGGGTTCCTTGGGGATGGGTTGTTCTTCCCCTTGGTCATCTTCAAGCAAAAGTGCTGGTTTGTTGTGCCTAGAGAATACTTGAGCAGTTAAAGGATTTAAAGTTGTTGTTTTTCCCTCAAGTACTCCCTCACCAAGTTCTTTTATTATGCACTGCATAACAAACCTTGGATACAACAAAAATCTCTTTTTATCATTTTGATGATGTAAAACCAGTTCATTGAAAAATAGTTTTGATGCCTTGAAAGAAGTTTCATTTATGATGGAATGAAAAATAGGTTGAAAGGTTGAAGGCATCTGATCTATTGACCCAGTTTTAGGACTAAGACACATAATAATATAATGAAATAACAGTTTATATTGTGGGTCAAAATATTTTTTGTAAACTGTTGCTTGTGCCAAAGTACCTTGATAGCCACATTCTGTCATGGTTAGATGAATATCTGAGGTTGGAATTTGTTCAGGTGCCTCAGAATCCTTCAAACCAAGCCTGATGCTTAGTGTTTCTGGTGAGATGGCCATCAGTTTCCCTTTTATAGAAGATTTGAGGGAAATCACTTCATTATTCACCTTCACCGTTTCTGAATTTGCCCAGAACTCATTAAGAGTTTCTTCATGAATGGGTGGATCAATGGTGAAAGCATCATAATATTGGGATTTCATGATGAGATCAAGTATCTCATCATACTGGGACCAGGCTTCATCTTTAACAAAGTAGCCTCTTTGGTTGTGTCCCTGTTTTAACACGAGAGCCATGGATATTTTTGATCGAACAGTGATTTTTAGGTTAGAGAAGGGGTTTTGCTTTGAATTTGAGAGAGAAAGAGGGAATTTTGCTTTTTGAATGGATAAGTGTTGTAACAGGGTATTTATCAGAGGTTTTTAACCGACTAGGTCAAACTTCTGACAAGTGAAAAGTCTGTTTTACCCTTTTAGTCAAACTGCTGAAGAAGAAAGGTTTCTTCATCAGTGGTTTTAGTTTTCTCATCAGTAGTTTCAACTGCTGATGCAGATGACTCTTAAAGCACTTTTCTAACTTCTGATTTTCATCAGTAGTTACATCCATTTTGAAAATATCCCAATTTGATGTTTATCAGTAGTTTTCAAATTTGTTCATCAGAACTTTCTCTTTTCTCAAATTTTTGGTCTTCAGAGGTTTATGACAGATAAGTATGTAAGTGAAAAATAAAATATGTGCAGAATTAAAAAGTGAAACACTTACAGACTTTCTTCTAAGTTTAACATCCCAAGCATGGATACTAACCTCTGAAAAGTTGTTGAATCAAGGGGTTTGGTGAAAATGTCAGCTATTTGATTGGCTGTTGTGACATGCTTCACCTCAATCTTGCCTTTTTCATAGCAATCTCTTATGAAATGATACCTGATTTCAATATGTTTAGTTTTTGAAAACTGAACAGGATTTTGAATGATGCTAATGGCAGATTTGCTATCTACAAAAAGTGGGGTCTTGGTTTCTTTGATTCCATAATCAAGCAGTTGATATTGGAGCCATTGTATCTGTGAAGTACAGCTTGCAGCAGCAATGTATTCAGCTTCAGCTGTTGAAGTTGCCACAGATGTTTGTTTCTTTGATTGCCAGGACACCAGACAGTTTCCTAAGAATTGACAACCACCAGATGTTGATTTTCTTGACATTTTGCAGCCTGCATAGTCACTATCTGAAAAAGCAGTTAACTTGGTATTGCTTGAAGCAGGATACCAGATCCCCAAAGTAGGAGTTCCTTTCAGATATCTGAAGATTCTTTTGACTGCAATTAGATGAGATTCTCTTGGTGCAGATTGGTATCTAGCACAGACACAAGTTGAAAACATGATATCTGGTCTAGAAGCAGTTAGATATAAAAGAGAACCTATCATACATCTATACATGGTTTGATCAATGTGTTTCCCTTGATTATCTGGTTCAACTTGTGTGATTGGTGTCATGGGAGTGGAACATGTTTTACAGTCTTGTAAAGAAAATTTGTTCAATAATTCTTTAACATATTTTGATTGATGTATAAATGTTCCATTTGATTGTTGCTTGATTTGCAGTCCCAAAAAGTACTGCAATTCTCCCATTGTACTCATTTCAAATTTTGATTGCATGAGTTTCTTAAATTCTTCACACAGTTTTGAGTTTGTTGAACCAAAAATGATATCATCAACATATATTTGAACAAGTAAGACATGATTTCCAACATGTTTTATGAAAAGAGTTTTATCAATGGATCCCCTTGAGAAGTGATTCTTTAGTAAAAAGTTGGAGAGTGTTTCATACCAGGCTCTTGGAGCCTGTTTTAGCCCATAAAGAGCTTTGTCAAGTCTGTAAACCCAATCAGGATGAGAAGGATCCTCAAACCCTGGAGGTTGACAGACATACACTTCCTCTTTTATTTTTCCATACAAAAATGCACTTTTGACATCCATTTGATAAACTTTAATGTTGTTGGAAATTGCATAAGCTAAAAATAACCTGATAGCTTCAAGTCTTGCAACTGGTGCAAAGGTTTCATCATAATCAATTCCTTCCTCTTGGGAATAACCTTGTACCACTAGTCTTGCTTTGTTCTTGATTATCATACCAGCCTCATCTGATTTGTTTCTGAAGACCCATCTTGTTCCAATTGGTTGCTTGTTGTCAGGTAAGGGACAGATTTCCCAAACCTGTTGTTTCTTGAATTGAAGCAACTCTTCTTGCATTGCTTCCACCCAATTGTTGTCTTTGAGGGCTTCTTGATACTTCTTTGGTTCCAACTGAGAGATGAATGCTGAGAATAAGCAAAAGTTGGAGAGCTGGTTTCTTGTAAGTACCCCTGAGGCAATATCACCCATGATTTGTTCCAATGGATGATCCTTGTGTTCAATCAGTTGTTGTAAGCCTGTACTGGATGATGGCTCTACAGTTTCTTCAAATAAACCACTGAGATTGATAATATCTGGTTCAGCTGTTATTTGAACTTCAGGAGTTTTAGGTTCAGCTGAATCAGGAGTTTCAAAATGTTCATCAGTAGTTCCTGAAGTAGAAGCTATTGAAACTTCTGAAGGTTTAATAGTTGATCTTCTGACTGTGTTTGGAGTCCATGGTGCAGGACTATCATCTTCAAATCCTTGAAAACCATTTTGAGGAGGTTTGGATGATTCAACAGTCTTTTCAGGTCCGAAATGAAAACTGTCAAGATCAAATAATTCAGCAGGATCTGCTGGAATAAGAGTGTGTTTTGATTCATTGAACTTGACATTCAGTGTTTCTTCTACTATCCTGGTTCTTGAATTGAATACTTTGTAAGCTTTTCTCAATGGAGAATAACCAAGAAAATAACCTGTATCAACTTTTGCAGCAAACTTAGAGATAGAGTCTTTGATGTTGAGGATAAAACATTGACATCCAAAAGCCCTGAAGAAGGAGATAAGGGGCTTAATGCCATGAAGAATTTCATAGGCAGTTTTGGTATGTCTCTTGTTGATAAGAACTCTATTCTGAACATAGCATGCAGTGTTGACTGCTTCAGCCCAAAAATACAAAGGTAGGCCTGAATCAGCTAACATTGTTCTGGCTGCTTCAATTAATGTTCTGTTCTTTCTTTCTACTACACCATTTTGTTCAGGAGTTCTGGGAATGCTGAACTGTCTAACAATCCCTTTAGACAGACAGAATTCATCCAGAGTCTTGTTCCTGAACTCTGTCCCATTGTCACTCCTGATGATTTTGACAGATAGAGAGTATTGCTTCTCTACTTGTAGAATAAAGAACTTGATGATTTCAGCTGCCTCATCCTTGGAATATAAGAAGAAGACCCATGTGAATCTTGAGTAGTCATCAATGATGACCAAGCAGTACTTCTTCTTACCAAGGCTCATAATCTTGACTGGTCCAAATAAGTCCATATGGAGTAATTGAAGACATGCAGTTGTTTTTGATTCTTCAATAGACTTATAAGAGGACTTATGCTGTTTACCTTTAAGACAGGAAACACAGTGTTCTTTGCACTGATATTCCTTCAAAGGTAGACCTCTGACCAAGCCCATTTTTGTGACTTTATTGATGGTTTTAAAGTTCACATGGCCAAGTCTCCTATGCCAGAGATCATTTTCTGAAGTTGATGCCTTTGAGAAGAAACAGGCAGTTTTGTTCAATACTTTGTCTTTTTCAATGTCCACTGCATAGACATTGCCACATCTTTTGGCAATTAGCAAAGTATGATCTTCAATGATCTTCTCTATCAACTTCTGGCCTTCTGGTGATATGATCTTGCATGCTGTCTTTGTGAAAAAGGAAGAATATCCTTTGTCACACATTTGAGAGACACTCAGCAAGTTGTACTCAAGGTTTTCAACCAGATTGACCTTGTCAAACTGCATTTTGCCTGAGGATACATTGCCATATCCTAGCACATATCCCTTGGCATTGTTCCCAAAGGACACAGATCCTTCTCTTTGACTGATAAAATTGTTTATCAGGTATCTGCATCCAGTCATGTGCATTGAGCCTCCACTGTCCACATACCATATGCTATTCAAACCTCTGGAGACTCTCTGCACAAGATAGCAAATTAGTTAGTTTTGGCAACCCAAGCCAGTTTGGCTTTGGGTTTGCTCTTGAGAACAGGTGCAGCTTGTTGTGGACCATTTTTAGTAATCCATGTCTTTTTGGCAATGGATTTGTCATTAAGAACAATGGTGGGTTCTTTTTGGTTTCCACCATCAACTTTGGTCATCAGAAGTTTGACCAGGTTTATCAAATCTTTAACTTCAGCAGTTTGTGAATCTGCTGATGAGTTAGGTGAAACTTCTGAAATTGAACTTTGAGAAGATGACCTTTGTTGAGATAAAGGCTTCTTCTTAGAAAGGGTTTTGTTTGATTGTTGTTTGTTGGGAAAAAAGGTATTTTGAAAATCTTGTTTTATCTGTTTTCCCACAATCAGTTGTTGTCTTTGTTTATTTAACTGATTTACCTTTCTAAATTTGCAAAGTTCAGTTATGTGGTTAAACAGACCACATATTTCACATGCTTTTGCCTTCTCTTTCCTTTTAGATAGATCAAGAGAGCTAGAAGGCAATTTACTGACAAAATCTGATTTTTGAAATAGGTCATCAGCAGTTTTCAGGGTCTCAACTCCTGATGTAGTTGAAACTGCTGATGGCTTATTGTCAGTAGTTTTAACTTCTGCAGTACTTCCCTTTTTAAGGAAGTTCTGATGGTAGGATGTGCATTCCTCCATATCAGAAGTTTGAATCAATTTCTTCCCATCATTATCAGTTTTGTGGGTGAAATCTGTTGGTGATTCAGTGTGGGTATATCCAATGCCAAACTTAACATTGGCTGCAGTTTGTTTGTTAAGTAACATTTGATACCCTTTACAAGACTCAACCCATTTTTCACAATCAACCTTGGTGTCAGCAAGCTCTTGTCTGACTTTTCCTAGGCTGTCTATCATGGTTTTAATTTGTGCTTCTGTTTCAATGGATTTATCATTTAGTTTGGAAATTTCTTTGTTTTTCAACATGACTTTTCTTTCCAAATCACACTTCATTTGTGTGTATTTTCTTTCCATGTCATTGGATTTGCCTTGTAAATGCACATTGGTTTCTCTTATTAAAGCAAATGATTCTTTGCAAGATTTAGTGCAAAGCTTTAACAGAGATTGTTGTGATACCTGTGTGAGAGCAGAATTTGAAGAGTATCCTTCAAAGGCCATTAAGGCAAAATTCTTTCTGCCATTATCAGGTTCTCCCCAGTTGACATCATAGACCTTATTGTCTGAATCCTGACTGTATTCTGACGTGTCATAAGGAAGACTGCTCCAATCAACATACCCTGAGGTAAATAAGCTTTGTTGCTGAGGGGGTTGTTGAGTTTGTGCAGGAAGTTGAGCAGTTGGAAATGGAGGCATGAGCTGCTGTTGTTGTTGAGCAGGCATCTGTACATATTGTACTTGTGGCACATATTGAACATTTGGAGCTTGTGCCTGTACAAAATGAGCACTCCCATTAGTTCCATTATTCCTATTGTATGAGGGGTTATATTGATTTCCAGGGGACATTTGTTGGTTATAGCTAGAGCTTCTACATTCTCTAGCAAAGTGTCCCAACTTTTGACACTTATGACATCTCAATTTAGATTTGTCAAAACCAACTTTTGTTGAATTGTTTAGTCCTGGAAATTTCCTTCCTGACCTCTTGTAAAATTTGTTAGTTTTTAAGCTTAACAAGGCCAGTTGGTGCAATATTTCCATTTCTTCTAAGTCATCACTGCTAAAATATTTTAAATCATCCATGATGAAACACATGTTGTCAGCAGTTTGACTTAGTTCCTCATTGTCATAAGCTGGGAAAGATCCATCTGATGAGATCCCAGCTGTTATGTCAATGTGGTCAAAAGAACCAAAATTATTAGAACAGGATGGTGAGTCATGTCCTAATAAGGCTGTGCTACCCGGAGTATAGTCATCAGCAGTTTTACCAGATTCTTGAAGCTTTTTCTTTTGATTGATTTCTCTTTCAAAAGTTAATAATTTACCATGTAACCTAGTTAGGTTCAAGGTGTTAAAATCAGAACTGGTTCTGAGGACTATTGAGTAAGTTTCCCATTTTGAAGGTAAAGACCTTAAAAATCTATGTAACATAGACTCAGTTGTATAGGTCTGATTGTTTATTTTTAACTCAGATATGAGTGAAGAAAATCTTTCAAACTGTTGAGTTAAAGTTTCACCCTCTATGTGAGTAAAAGTTTCATATTGTTGAGCTAGTATTTCTCTGATGTTGGCTATCACCTCAGCAGTTCCTGCAAACTGCTCTTTTAGGCAGTCCCACAGCTCTTTGGCACTTTCACAATGTAAAAGGCCAGCATAAATTTCGTTTGGGAGAGCCATAGCCAACATGGAGAAAGCTTTTGCATCAAGCTCAAACTTTAGGAAATCTTCCTCCGTGTATTCTTTTGGATCCTTTGGTCTTTCAGTCTTACCCTCTGGATCAGTAACAACTGGTTTGTGAGGTCCAAAAACTACAGACCTCCAACATCCAGTGTTTGTTTGAGAGATAGTATGTGCCAACCTTTTAGACCATATGTTATATTCATTTCTGACTAACATAGGAGGTTTGTTGGCAGATCCAGTATTGTAGAGATCCATTTTTAAGAAGTTTGGATTTGTCAATACTTTCTTAAAGTGATGGATTTAAAAAGTGAGCCTTTTATCCTTTTTATTGAATATCAATATTGAGCCTGTGTCTGAATCTCAATTTATTAGATTGATTTTGATCAGATTAACCAGAAGCTCTGATACCAATTGTTGGATCAGTGGCTGTTTTTATGAACACTTATGTGTTTGATCAGATTTATATAAGAGTTATTAAGCAGCGGAAAGTTAAGTGTTCAAAGGTCTAAAAGATCACTTTGATGAAGAGTTATTACTCCCCCTTTACTGAATAGTAAATGAGAAACAATAAATGATCTAAGTATAAAGCAGTAATAGCAGTTTATGTTTCTCAGATGTGAAGTGGAAATTATGAGTTTAAAGCTTGAAGGATTTCAATATAATTTCAAAGATATTACACAAAATCACATATGTAAAATAGATGAACAAACTCATCTATTTATAGACTATTGTACAAAACTGAAGTCTGAAGTAATCTAAGATATTTATCAAAGATATTATGCTAAGATAAGCTTACATCAGTCTGTACATTGAAACTTGAAATCAAGACTTTAACAAAACAATATAATAGTAAAACTGCTGATCTTTCAGTCGGTTAGAAGCTTCTGATGGAAAGTGCTGATGAGTGACAAACTGCTGATGAGCAGTTTGTCTTCAGTAGTTCTTCAGTGAAATGTCTGGTTAGACTTCAGAACTTCTGATGAATTTACTCTTCAGTACTTTGTGTTTGTTCTTCAGTACTTCTTCTATTTGTTCTTCAGCAGTTCTATACTTAGGCAGATATGGAAAAGACTAAGGTTATCAAAAGGTGGTTTCTTCAATCCTCTTATGTGTTGGATCAGTGGCTGTTTTTATGAACACTTATGTGTTTGATCAGATTTATATAAGAGTTATTAAGCAGCGGAAAGTTAAGTGTTCAAAGGTCTAAAAGATCACTTTGATGAAGAGTTATTACTCCCCCTTTACTGAATAGTAAATGAGAAACAATAAATGATCTAAGTATAAAGCAGTAATAGCAGTTTATGTTTCTCAGATGTGAAGTGGAAATTATGAGTTTAAAGCTTGAAGGATTTCAATATAATTTCAAAGATATTACACAAAATCACATATGTAAAATAGATGAACAAACTCATCTATTTATAGACTATTGTACAAAACTGAAGTCTGAAGTAATCTAAGATATTTATCAAAGATATTATGCTAAGATAAGCTTACATCAGTCTGTACATTGAAACTTGAAATCAAGACTTTAACAAAACAATATAATAGTAAAACTGCTGATCTTTCAGTCGGTTAGAAGCTTCTGATGGAAAGTGCTGATGAGTGACAAACTGCTGATGAGCAGTTTGTCTTCAGTAGTTCTTCAGTGAAATGTCTGGTTAGACTTCAGAACTTCTGATGAATTTACTCTTCAGTACTTTGTGTTTGTTCTTCAGTACTTCTTCTATTTGTTCTTCAGCAGTTCTATACTTAGGCAGATATGGAAAAGACTAAGGTTATCAAAAGGTGGTTTCTTCAATCCTCTTCGTCCCAACAGTATGTTTTAGAGAACAATATGTTAGGAACTTTAGATTAATAAGTAGGATGATCAAGAAGAACAATGCAAATGGGTCAAACAACTTGGAAACAACAAGATCAAGGCTGCAAGTTTATGTTTCAAGGCTGGACATCATAGAACAAAGCTGCATACTTGCAAACTCAATCGAACCAAGAGACAGACTACAAACAGAAGCAAAAACAGAAGGTTTCGAATGTTACAAAGGGGCTGAAAAGACCGAAATACCCTTATAGTTATGACAGTTACTTTGGCGCCAAATTTATTGAACCGGTGGGAGCAAATCATCACAACGGTTCACTTTGAAGACACAATCATTCGAAACCTATATTAACAAAGGACAAGACACTTCATACGGTTATCAAGATTGTGTCACACTAACAATCCTCTCAAACCAAAAGTTCCAGAATTCCGTTTAAGTGTTTATTGTTTCTTTGTATTGAACTTCAATCATTTGATCTATAATAATCATCTATTCGTATTTGTCTTAATCTTATTCATATATTTCATATTTGTCCGCTGCATAATCGAATTTCTGGGCCAACATTGTATTTGTAATCACAGTTAAAACTTTAATTAGTAATAAGATAAAAAGAGAGTTCTAATGTTTGCACCTCGTACAACACTCCAACCCAACTGACCCGTTTCAACCCTACTAAAAAGTTACCCAACCCACTCATTTTTTCAACCCATAATTTTTATGGGAAAAAAAGGTATATCCGGTTTGATATTTAGAAGTTTCTTAATTTTCGTTGCTATGTCATCATACCGTTTGAGAGTCCAATGCACTGGTATAGTGGTATCACCAAAAACATTACTAGATCTAAGACCTTCTTACTTGAACTACACATGCTATCAAGATCAATTCCAATAGCAACTTTGAAATTCGAATCCAACATGCTTTGATGCTTTTATGAAAATAAAAATCCTGTGTTATATGATGAATACCGGAAATCAAAACCAGGTTGTTATATCATGGGGTGATCAAGTGTTGTTGACTGAAAGGAACTTGCACTTGTATCAATGCTTTAATTGTTATTTGATGATTCAGTCATCGAATCATGAGTTTTACTGCACTTTTCTTAAGCATGAGACCTTTTCTCTGTTCTTGCATTGGTCAACTGCAATGTTTAGTTGTAATATATAAGATATTTGATTGTCCCACTAAATTGAAACGTGTGATTTAATATATAAGAGAAAAATGCTTGATTAATGTGTTTTCCAAAATCAATTCAGTTGGTATTATTTTCAAGTTGAAAGGTGTGTTTTAATGATATTCCTAACAATCCGACAAAACTTGGGCCGGACCGGGTTGGGGAAAACTGGTCAAATCATCAGCCAAGATCCCATCAAAAACAGGGTACTCTGTTTTGGTCACTAAAGCAGCATGGTTCGTCGGAAGTCAAGTCAGCACCGTGTTAAAACGGCGTTTCCGGGTTTGGAAATTGTTTGGACCCCTTCTACTACTGTTTATGGGTTAAATACCAAAAAGCGGGTGACGAAATGGCTTATACATATAATCATATTTATGGTTTATCTTTAACGGGTAGATCAAATATGGCTTATTTTTTCTTCACTAAAGACTGTAGATGAACAACTGTTTTAAGCATAAGGTATTCATCAAAATGAAATGTTTCGATACATCATGTAAAAGTAGTTACAAATTACAATTGAAATTATAGACAATTTCCTAGCTAAGACTGTAGCTATGAAGAGGATGACATGCAAATCTCCTCACATAAGTTACACTCATTGATAGCACATTCACTTTCTTGACACAATAAGCTATGGGATCAAGTGACCAATAATAAATTCAATGTGGACTCGTGTATTTATAATCTTGTTGAGATGTACGGATTTTACAAGTGACAATCACGTATATCATTCTCTTAACAGATTGTCTCCGTCCAATGATAGGCTAACATGTGACAAGTGACAATTATGTATATCATTCTTCATTAGCGAGACTTCTTCATCAATCTTCACTAAATGTAACTTGCTTGAGTGGCAAGCTTCTTTAATCTTCATCTGCTGGTAAATTCCATAATCCATAATAGTGCTAACTTGCTCTTATGAAGTTTAGTATTATATGCATGTATTTTGGATATGTGTTGTTGTTTTGCAGAATTCTTGATTCAGTGTCTTCTTTCTTCTACTGCAGTCAAAGGTCAAACAACACACCTTGACATTAGTGGCCAAACCCATTGCTTTTAAATTAAATTTTAACAAGAATATAATCAAAACACATATCACCTTTTAAACACTTTCAAACAAGTTTAAATTAAAATTTTTATTTGTAATCATAGTCAAAACATTAAGTAGCAATAAGGTTAGAGGAAAATTAAGATACTTGCACATGTGTCCACCTTAATCCAACCTGACCCGTTTTAATCCTACTAAAATACTTAACTAGTTTATTTCTTTTTCTTTTTTTTAATTGGTCATGTTTTGACTCGTTACCCAACCCCCACCCATAATATTTATGGGAAAAAAGGTATCCACTTACCAAAAATCATCTTGTCCCTTGTGAACAAGTTCCTCTAAGCCAACCACACTGACCCTTCCCTTTAACTTAGCTTCTGGTCTCAGTTGTTATGTCAACATACTCTCTGAGAGTCAATGCATTACTCAGTTTATGACTTCACTTGAACCACACATGCTGTCAAGATCAATTCCCAAAGCAACTTTAAATATCAAATCCAGCATGCTTTCATGAACAAACCCTGTGTTATAACATGAATGCCAATAATCAAAAATAGCTCGTTTTATTATAGGGTGGTCATATGTTGTTGATAGAAAGGAACTTACACTGCCAAAATCTCCATGTTCTCACATTTGTCCCGGTCAACTGTGAATGCTCCATCACCTTGAATATCCTTTAGGATGTCATGGAATTAAGTTTCTGCAAAATTCAGTTGTATTATACAAGATTTTCTGTTGTCCCACTGAAGCTTCTGATCTTAGATAATTAGGAAAATGTTTGATTAACATGTTTCGCAAAATCAATCAGCCGCCATGATATTCATGTTTCACATCAAGAGTAAAAAGTGTAATGGGTAGGGATCATCAGGGCCCTATTATGAGGTTGACATGGGCCAGACAAGCTACGTCTAATGGGTAGGCACCATGAGGCATCAGCGTCCTATTATAGAACAAAATATACCTCATATGTTTAGACTCTACTAAATACATAATCAAAATGCATAAAACCTTCGAGACTCTACTAAAAAAGTTATGACACTATTATTATAGTATAACTTTTGAAGTTACAGTTAAAACTATAATTAGTAATAAGATAAAAAGAAAGTTCAAATGTTTGCACCTCAGTACAACACTCCAACCCAACTGACCCGTTTCAACCCTACTAAAAAGTTTACCATTTTCTAAGCCATACCGATTTTGACTCGTTATCCAACCCATCCATTTTTCTACCCCTAATTTTTATGGGAAAAAGTGAAAAACAGTATCTACTTACCAATAAATCATCATGTCCCTTGTGCATTTGTTCGGTCTTTGTCTGGATTAGCTCACAAACAAACTCATCAACCACTGACTTAATCAAAATGCATCAACCAATAAATCATCATGTCCCAAAGCAACTTTGAAATTCGAATCCAACTTGCTATGATGCTTTGAAGAATAACTCCTATGTTATATCATGAATACCAGAAGTCAAATCCAGGTTGTTATATCATGGGGTGGTTAAATGTTGTTGAAAGGAACATACACTTGTATCAATGCTTTGATTGTTATTTGCTGATTCAGTCATTGAAGCATGAGTTTTACTGCACTTTTTCTGAAGCATAAAACCTTTCTCTATTCTCGCTTTGACCGGGTCAACTGTGAATGTTCCATTAAATTAAAACTTCTGATTTAAGATAATGAGGAAAATGCTTGATTTACATGTTTTGCAAAATCAAATAAGTTTGTATAATTTCAAGAAACTGCCAAACAGATAATGAAATTGGCTAAGAAAAAAAAAACATCATATTTTTTTTTTATCTAAATTTTCATTAGCATTAAAACCGACAACACTTTTGAATAGAAAAACCTACTCTATTAATTCAATCAAATATTTAAAAAAAAAGAATTCAACTTACAAGATATGTGTTTGCAATTTCACAAATATTTTAAATAAAAAGAATCAGACACAATTGTGTCAAAATTGACTTCCATCCACTTAAGGAAAATAAAGTGTATTTAATCAACAAGCACCTGCAGTCTATTTCAATGCAGGAGATATGAGAGATGAGGGGACGTTTGAAGCATGTAAATGAACCACGTTATAGCTGTAGATGTATATGTAGCGTCCTTTCCAGCAATTATGAAGTACTTTGGATCTGTAAATTTAAAAATTCAAGGGTCAAACAACACAATTTGACATTAGTGGCCGAACCTATTGTTTTAGAATTCAATCAACAAGAATGTTACAAGAGCAGCTTTTTTTTCCATTAAAGGGTGGAACCTGTTGCATTTCTATCCCTGCTAAGAAAACTATTCTCAAACTGTACTTTGTGCATTGCGGATGACTGGATGTGAGAATTTCAACTCATATACATAGTAGGTTTGTTATGGTTATATCAAATGGGTTAGGCTACAAAATTTAGGTAAAAGGATAACCGGCCAAATGAGCAGGGCTGTCTCACAGGGTAGGCAATCGCCACTTTGCCGAGGCCCAAATTTATATAGTAATAGCATTTGTAGTATAGAAAAGGACTGTTTTGACTCGTTATCCAATCACTTTAACCATTTCCCTTTTTTCCACCCATAAATTTTATGGGAAAGAAGTATCTGCTTACCGGAAATCGTCCTGTCCTTGTGCATTTGTTAAGTCCCGGTTTATATTAGCTGATAAAATCAGCAACCACTTTTTTCTTAAGACCTTCTTCACTTGAACCGCACATGCTGCCAATATAAACTCCAAAAGCAACTTTGAATAAATCCTGTGTTATATCATGAATACCAATAATCAACAGCAGGTTGTTATATATATTATGGGGTGGTCAAATGTCGTAGACTGAAAAGAACTTACACTTATATCTACACTTTGGATTGAAATTTGCGGATTTTAGTCATTATATAAGCGATTTTTACTGCACTTTTTTCTAAATATAACACTGCTAATAGCTTCAGATTTTTCTTTGTTCTCGCAGCTTGTTCTCATCATCTGTGATTATTCCATCATGCAGAAGTTCCTTTAGGATGCCATGGTTATAGGTCTCTGCAAAATTTAGTTGTAATATATTATTTAAGATATCTGTTTGTCCCTCTAAATTAAAACTTCTGATACAATCAAATAAATAGGTACAATTGCCATGTTTAAGGTATGTTTTAGTGAAATTACTAAAAATCAATCATTGAACAAACTATATTAAAAAAACTACAAAAGGATTATGCAAAAAACAACTGATCCATTCAACCCCCCTGATTTGAACAGATTCCTTTTGAGGGACATTAACTAGTTTAAATTTATGAAAAGTGAATATTGATTTCAACATATAAGTTATTGTTAAATTCAATATTAGGTTTTGAGCAACAAAATCCTATCCAGAAAAAGACTGAGATACCAATTTATCACATGGAAACCAGAGGGTATTTAATAAACAAGTACCTGTGATTATAGGTACATGCAAAATTAAGTTGTAATATAGTATAATCAAACCAGTTGGTATAATTTTCAAGTTGAAAGGCCACGTTTATCATTGAAGTTCTAAAAATGAACAATTGAACAAACTCAATCAAAGAAACTGCAAAAAGGATAATGGAGTCGGCTAAGGAAAAAACAACATAAAATATCCATTCAGCCGAACAAATTCGTAAACTTATCAAATCGAAAGTCAATGTGATATAAGCATTAACTGCATGTCTAATTGAATAAAACTGAACTAAGAAAAGAAAACGTAAGAGTAAGACATGATTTCAATAAAATGTTGTAAAAATAGATATTTACTTACCAAGAAATCATCGTGTCCCTTGTGCATTTGTTCAGTCTTTTGTCTGGATCAGCTCCTAAACACTGGTCTGATTTTTTTAAGTCATCTACCACTTTGACTTAACCCCTGGTCTGATTTTTTAAAGTTTCTTAATTTTCCATGTTACGTCATCATACTGTTTGAGAGTCCAATGCACATGCTGTGAAGAATCAATTCCATATGCAACTTTGACTACTGAATCCAACTTGTTTTCAAGAATAAATCTTGTGTTATACCAAAAGTCAAAATAAGGTTGTTATATCACGGGACGGTCAAATCTTGTTGACAAAAAGGAACTTACACTTGTATCTATCTACACTTTGACTGTCATTTGCTGCTTCAAGCCATATATGGGGGGGGGGGGGGGGTTACTGCACTTTGATTGTCATTTGCTGCTTCAGACCTTTCTCTGTCCTCGAATTAGCAACTTTGAATAATGCATCCAACTTTGAATAAATCCTGTGTTATATCATGAATACCAATTATCAAAAGCAGGTTGTTAAATGTCGTAGACTGAAAAGAACTTACACTTATATCTACACTTTGATATGTTATTTGCTGATTCCAGTTTTTATACATGTGATTTTTACTGCACTTTTGAAAATATAACACTGATAAAATCTGTCAATGCTTTTGTTGAAATGTAATAGCTTCAGACCTTTAATTCTTTGTTCTCTGAAGCTTGTGCCCATCATCTGTGATTATTCCATCATGCAGAAGTTCCTTTAGGATGTCATGGTTATATGTCTCTGCAAAATTTAGTTGTAATACATTATATAAGATATTCAGTTGTCCATTTTAATTCTAACTTCTGGTACAATCAAATCAGTTGGAATAGTTTGTCATTGAATTTCTAAAAATGAACCATTGAACAGATTCTTTAGTTTATCAAACCGAAAAGTCAATGTGATATATGTATTAACTGCATGTCTAATTGAAATAAAACTGAACTAAGAAATTAAAAAAAATAAGAACTTTATAAGATATTTGTTTACAACAATTATACAGATATTTATAATTAACAAAATCATAGCCAATTGTGTTAAAAATCGACTTCATTCCACTTCACCCCTTTGAGGGACATTAAATAGGTTAAGATATTGTAGCAATATACTAGTTTAAATCATGAAAACTGACCACTGATTTCAACAAATTACCCATTTCATTTGTTTTTCATTTCACTAAATTATTGTTATAATTAAAGTTCAGTGTTAGGTTTTAAGCAACAAATTATTGTTATCATTTGTATATACATACAGTACAGGTAAGTAAGGCTTGATCTTTCTTTTTGAATCAATTATTTAATAAAAATGAGATGTTTGACACCATCAGATGATTGAAATGAATGAGATTCAATGAATAAACAAAATTATTAGTCAAATGGGTACACATATGATTAGTATTTGTATGGTCTTCCATGAATTGGAAGACATTCACATTAACACAAAAAAAAACAGGGTATTTAACAAGTACCTGAAGTCTATTTCGATTTTGGGGATATGAGAGATTTGGGGCCAGTAGTGGGAGCCTCTTCCATCACACCTTTCTTTCAATTTTGGGCAATCAACTATTCTCAAAGTCAAAAGGGAATCTAACAGCACTATCTCTGGTAGATTTTCCATCTTTGGGCATTTGACAACAAAGAGATGTTGAAGGGAGGAGAGATGTTGGAGTCCTGTTGAAACTGATTCCAGATTTTTACATCTCCATATCCACAGAGATGTAAGAGAAGAAGGGAAAAGATGGGACAATTCACTAATATTCCTAACATCTGCTTCATTATGTAACTCTAGCTTAACAAGGGAAGCTGGAAAATTAAGATCCCCAAAAATCTCTGATATGGGCTTCTTCATCTCCCCTATTTTAAGGATACTCAATTTTGGAGGCCAACACCCACCACGAATGGAAACATCTATACCTGGACAGCTTGTGATATGTAGTTCTTCTAATAAGGTGAGATTCGATAGCTCAATTAATGACACCATACTTTCACAATCACTTAATGACAAAGTGGTGAGGTTTGATAGCTGAAGGTGGTCAGGAAGTGACACAATATGTGGACATTCAAATATACTCAAGCTAGTGAGGTGAGTGTAGTTACTCAAATCACTAATTGATCTTAGATTTTTCCAACGCCAAATAGATAGGGTTTCAAGCATTGGCATGCTTGTGTTGTTCATCCTTCCCTCAAGTTTGTCACACTCGCTTATATCAAGTGATTTGAGCTTCTGCCCTCCTTCTAGTGTTGTAACTGAACACTCATATATTTGGAATCTCTCAACGCTATTTGGACAACATAAACGCTTTATGCTACTACAATACTCTACAGCCAAACTTCTAAGAGATATTAGGTGGCTGCTCCCAAAATTGTCCTCTTCTTTCTCTCCTAAACCCACTAAACCCGAACATTTCCTTAATCTCAATTTCTTTAAATTCACAAGAAGCTTACTTGCCTCCGTTTCCAATTCCCACAAGTATTTTATTTCATTACATCTTTGGATACTTAGTTCTTCAACTTCCCTAAGATGCCCGATAACACATCTCCACACCTCATCTGTAAGCCCTGAGATATCTTTAATTTCCAGCTTAGTGATTGATGAAGCTACCTGAACCAGACTTCTTAACACACCATCACCACATCCATCTATTCCAAGAACCTTGAGTAAAGGCAGTGCTTCAAGTGAGACATCTATCAACTTGGGACATCTTTTTATATGAAGCTTTTCAAGGCATGGAAACACTGCAACTAAACCCTCGTTTTTAGTTGACCACTCCTCCCAACCTGGCATATCTTCAATCCTTAGAACTCTAAGTGAAGGGAAGGCAACATCAGCGCTCCCTGTTACCTCCAAACCTATCACTTTAACCCCATCCATGCCTTGAATACACAACTCCTTAAGTGAAGCTAGCAGCCCAAATGTGGGGAGAGATGTGCATTTTCTACAACCACGTATAGACACATTAACCAACTGATGAAAAGAAGGATCACCAACCCAATTTGAAAACTGCGTTCCCCCGTATGACACGACTGAAAGCTTTTTCAACGTAACACTATTAGGTTTTAGCTCATTGAGAACATCCTCTTCAAGTGTACTCATTCGAGAGTCGTCAAACTCATCAACCCATTGCAGCTCTAATCCGGTAATCGTTTTTCGAGATAAGTTTGCCTCTCGTGTGCGTATTGCGCTTTGCACTTTGTTCAACCCCTCAATGGAAACTTCACCATGTAGATTCTTTAATCCCTTGAGTTCATTTATTTCAAGGCCATCATCTCCTCCAATGATGACCCTGGTGAGAGTCTGTAGGCTTTCCAACTCACCAATCCCAAATGGCAGCTTCTTCAAAAGCGGAGTATCCCTTATGTCAAAATGTCGCAACTTTTTAAGATTTTTGAAGCTTTTTGGCAACTTAGTCAAACTTCCACAACCAAAAACAATCAATGTCTGTAATTGATAAAGATTTCCAACATTCTCTGGCAACTCTACGATTTTAGTTTGAGATAAATTAAGATACCGCAAGTGCTTCAAACTACCAATGAACTCCGGTAATTCACTTATCTTAAAATGACTCAAAGAAAGAACTCTTAACAATGGTAACGTAGGAAGTAAATAAACCAAAATCTTACTGGACAAGTAAAATGATTTCCACCTTTCTTCCACCCCAACATTTACCGCTAAAAATGTCCTCAAGCTTCTTGCTCTTTTAAATGCCTCAAACTTTTGGTGACCTACATATTGCTCTCGAGTAA
This sequence comes from Ambrosia artemisiifolia, assembly GCA_032199755.1. Taxonomy (NCBI): domain Eukaryota; kingdom Viridiplantae; phylum Streptophyta; class Magnoliopsida; order Asterales; family Asteraceae; genus Ambrosia; species Ambrosia artemisiifolia. The sequence continues at coordinate 45,279,490 of CM063527.1, read as the reverse complement.
ATGACATATGGCGATGCTTCTCCAAAGCTTCCATCTGTATTATCATATGATTTTCGAACCTTAGAAAAAATTCTCCGGCAACAAAGGTGGATAAGTCATTCATAAGGTCATGCATCATAAATAATGATTCATCATTAGGTGCGTGTTGAAAAAATGACCTTGATAGTAAAACATCAAAGCATTCATTGCCCAAGCGTTCTAGTGACTTGGTTGTGACTAAAGGGTCCAAAAACCCTTCTGCAATCCACAATAATACCAACTCCTCCTTGTCAAACAAATAGTCCTTTGGGAACAAAGAGCAGTATGCAAACAACTGCTTCAAATCGGCAGAAAGATCTTGGTAGCTGAGCCTGAGAGCTGGAACAATCTTATCACTATTTTCTAAATTCCAAATCTCACTGTTCAACACATCTTCCCAGTCTTCTACATTTGTTCTTGTCCACAATAGCTTTCCAATTGCCTTCAAAGCCAAAGGCAAACCAGCACACTTTTTCACTATACCTTCACCAAGTGGTTTATGTGTTGCGTGTGAATGAAAGTTCTCTACACCTAAAGCATGTAGAGCAAATAAAGATAGAGCATCTTCATGCGACAAACTCTTAAGAGAGTCTATATGACCAAAGCGTAAGTTTTTGAGCAATTCCACCTTACGAGTTGTCATGATTATCTTACTTCCAGGAGCACATGAATGAAATGGACGCACTAGGTTTTCCCAATCATTTTCGTTTTCATGCCACAGATCATCAAGTACTAGCAGAAATCGTTTGTTATTAAGTTGATTTGTAAGAGCCATTTGAAGCTGATTTAAGTTTTCAAATACCTTGTTTTCACTAGACACATCTTGGAACATGGTTTTGCTTATCTTAAAGATATCAAAATCATCAGAAACACAAATCCATATGTGGAGTTCAAAGTGAGTCTGCACCTTAGGATTGTTATACAAAAGTCTAGCTAGAGTAGTCTTCCCAACCCCACCCATACCTACTATGGGTACGATGCTAAAATTTTCCTTAGATGACCCATCATCCCCTAACAACTTGTTTAGTAATTTCTCTTTCTCAACTTCTCTTCCAATAAACCTAGACCCATCTGGCAAAGAGGTTTCATTTCTTCTATTAGTATGTTTTGGCTTTTCACCTTTCACAGTCAAACCTGGATTTTGTTTTTCTAGTTGTTGTAATTTGGTGGTAATACTATCTAACTTGGGACTCAACCTATGGCTTAGTGAGAAATTTGTGCAACATGATGGCATGAGCTTTCTTACCATGCTAGTGGATGCTGCAGGTTCCTGCAGGGTGAGCTCACGATGCATATCTTCGGTAGCCAAATCATCGAGTACATCATCGATATCATAAGCCAAATGTTGGAGACCATTCAGCCATGATTTGACAGTTCTTTCAGTCGCTTCCTTCTGAGAGGCATCAGTAAGCAGATCTTGGACCCTGGACAACGTGCTCTTCAACTCCTTGAGCTCCTTGTGAATTCCCTGAGCACGAGCAATACGCTTGAAGGCTTCATCAGTCATCTTCTTAACAAGGACTTTGACGAGTTCATTTGTAATAGCTTCAGCCATTGTTAATAGTGAAGAAGTGAAATGGGAATGGGAGTAGTTTGTTTGTATGAGAGGATATATTGTGGTTGGTTTGTGTATGAGTGCACAGAAAGATGTGGAACAAATGAAGTCATTGTTTTATAGTCATCTAAAGAACCAATGGTCTGATGAGAGGATAGTAGTGAAGATAAGATATGAGTAGACAGAAACAACGATTGTAATTCTAGATTTATCAACCAATGGTTTTGGTCAACATTATTGTTTGGCATAGTCTACAAGTGGTTATATAGATAAGATATGAGTGCACAGAAACAACGATTATAGTCATTCCAAACAAATTAATCTGTCTTGGTCATTACATATGCATGCTTTTTAATATTCTACGTACGTAGTACGTACAATTAAAGAGTAGTATTAATTAATGAAAGTGTATTTTTGTTATATTTTGTGGGTTTAAATGACAACTTGCCAACGTAATTTTATACTTACATTTGTTCTGTGTATCTTCGTAAAAAAAAAAAAAAATAATACAATCCAATTTGAATAACTTAAAAAATGGTTATAATGGTCCCAACAGCTAGAACCGGTTTGGATGGATTCGGTTCGGAACCGGTTTTTGTGCATCTCTAGCTGAAAGTCTTACTCCATGTTTTGACCGTACATTTTCAAATCTTTGAGGTTCGCTAGTTGAATGTCACGAAACGACTCACTTATTTAACAAAGACATATATCAAAGTGCTTAAATCGTTAGTTTTGTAGTTTTAGTTAAACTTACTTAAAAGGTCGTTGAGTACTTGAGTTATACAAAATGTAGTTAACTTATAATGACAATCCATGTGTAACTTAATTTTCTAATAAATATGCTTAATTGCTTATATAGAGTTAGTGCTTGTCGTTTGTACATGAGCTGAAAACAGGAAATCAAGTGACCATGAGCCCATGACAGATCGACTGCTGCTGCTGGGCTCAAACCAACAAGCCCAAATGCTGGAACATGTTATTTTAAAGATAGAACCCACTGGTGGGCTGGGCCTGGTGGCAAGTGGCAACCTTGAAGTGAACACTTGACTAGAGCCCAGGTGAAAAAAAAACACCTGTTTTGGCCCGATGAATTGAATTTTCAACCCGGCCCGATCCCAGAAGCCCTGATTGAACCCAACAATTTGACGTAGGTTCAGGACATTTGTGTTGAGAACTAATCCAAACCAATGTTTTAAGAACCGGGCCGGATGTCAAACCAGACCCCCACCTGGTCACCGGTCCAACGAACTGGCAAAACATTCAAATGAAATTCCAATAAAATTATAAAATTCCCAGTCTGACCCACTTTTTACCCGGTTCACTCCATGGCCGATTCAACCCATGCCCCGGACCGGTCTAACCACTTGTTCTTGATCCGGTCCGGGTCTGAAAACATTGTTCCAAACTGAATTGGTTTGGGCCCAATCCAAAAAAAAAGCGGTCTTAATGCTCCAACCGTGTTTCAACCCGATCCAAATTGGTTGAGTGGGTTGGTTTTCAACCCTAAAATCGGTTTATAACCCGAACCGGTTTGGCCCATTTAAAAAAAATGCAGTTCGGTTTGAGCCAAAATGGTTTTTGTACACCTCCACATTTGACATACAAATCCACCATTAATTCAGGGCTGGGTTTACACTTTACCATTCAGATCAAGGCCTGATTATGAATTAATTACTGCCCTAATTCTCCGGAATTCCCAAATCTCAAATTCAAGATTACCATTATCATCATTCGCATAAGTATTACCCTCCCACACAAACCATGAGAAAGGCCCACCATTAGATCCCTCGTGCATGTTTAGCCAGACCCTTATACACCCTGCAAACGCTATAGTAGAGTAGAGTGCTACCAAAATGCCATAATCTAGGACATTTCCAGTACAAATGTTGCATTGTTAGAGTAAATTAAAGCTAAACAAAAGACTCTTACTTTTAAGCAAATAAGAGCAGACCCTTTCAAACCCACCCTTAAACTAGCAGCTGAATGCGACCACTCATTCCCATCTTCTCCCTTAAACTAGTCATCACATCTGCCATTTGTTCTTGAGTCCGACAGTCAACTAAATTAATTTGTCCATCTTTAACAAGGTCTCTTAAGAAACAAAAACGCACTATGAAGTTTAATTATTGAGGTATCTACACACAAGTTTATGGTGCTTCCTTCTTAAACATTACTCAGTTTTCCCTTCTCACCCCTACAACCTGACATGCACAAACAGCAGCTGCAACAAACTCTGCTTCTGTTATTCAGTATCAATTTTCTTCCTAGTTTTCTGTTGTAAGGTTAATTGAAATTTCCCCTCACCTCTATTACAGCACAATATGTCTACATTGATAGAAAAGTAAGAAATTTTATAATAATTCATCTATTACAACATGTTATTGGTTGTTGGCTGCTGTTAACTTTTTTTTTTTTTGAACGACAAATATTACATCTGCTATACTATTACACCAACAATTCTAAATTACAACACCCTTGCCAAGGATTGAACCTCCCATCTAAGAGACATATGTCTCTACCAAGTGGGCTAGCCCCACATTGGCTGCTATTAACTATAGTGATGATTTAGTTATTAGAGGAGTCTATTGCCTTCGGTTTTGGGTATTACATCTAGGATTAAATATTAATCAGGACGTAACTTTGATTACAATTTTTCCATCTACACTGATTACATTTGCATGAACATTAATATAAGGACCGAATTTTCTACCATTCCATCATTTGACCCGTTAAGGTCTTTCTACATTTTCTACCATTCCATCATTTGACCCATTTAGGTCTTTCTGCATTATCTACAATTCCATCTTTTGACCCGTAAAGGTCTTTCTACATTTTCTACCATTCCATCATTTGACCCGTTAAGGTCTTTCTACATTTTCTACCATTCCATCATTTGACCCGTTAAGGTTATTCTACGTTTACATGTAATTAAGGATAAGTCAAGTATTATGTAGGTGGAAGAACTTACCTTTGTCTTGCACTTCTTGTCTTCCTTGTTTGCTTGATCCTTCCGCCTTCACACCTACACTTGATAAATCCATACTTAGAATTTATGAACAAATCATCGCCATCCCATATGTTCCAATTACATGTCTATTGATAAGCTCATTCATGTATTCATTCAATTTAAGCTAATCAAGTATTTGCACAACGATCTACTTACGAGCGTCATTCAAGCATTACATCAAACACTTGGTAGGCATCATAAATCAACTAATCTTGAGAGCTCTTGTTTAAAGCACCCAACCCATGACTATCACAATTTATGTATTTCACAACTAATATTCACCAATCAGATCAAGATTTCTAATTTAATCAAGCTATAATTCACTTTGACCAGAAATAGACAAAGGTAAACTACCCCATTAAAAACCCACTTCATTACATACATGGATTTTACCCAACCTTCCAAGATACAATTACAAGAACCCATACAAGAAAACAATAGGGTGATTAACCCTAAACGAACTTTTTATTCATTGAACATACACAAATTGTTTACATGTGTTCTGCCTACATAGGGACTTGTTCAAATGAGGCAACGTTTCAACTCTACGTTAATCATTTTCTAATTTAACAAACATACATGTTAGACCCTATACAAAGTTAAGAGTAAGGAATGGAGCCTTGAGACCTCGCCTCATGAGGTGTAAGCCTCAAGGCAAACCGAGGCGGAATTAAAAAATAAATATAAACTAGTATTTAGCCCCCGCGCGTTGCGGCGGGGGCGTAAAACCGTGCCACGTAGCATCAATGTCACATCGTCGTTAACGATTGCCAACACCAGAAAAGTTCGTATAACAAAACAAATAAAAAAAACCTAACGAAAAGTCTATCAATGCATAATCCCAGAGTCGAAGATGGCTTGGCAGCAAGTGTAATGGCAAGTAGGCGGGTAGGATGTTAGTAGGATTACAAGAATATGTTATGAATTATCGAATACATAAGTGCGCAACAATTTGATTTTTGTATTTATTCCTATAAATTTGATTACTTGTCATCCTAAATATATTATTATATTAAGCTTTTGTTTTTCATAAAATCGAGTAAATGAAAATACATATTAGAAATGCCTACTATTAATTCATCCAACTTTTATTCAAAAATACATATCACGTCTGACCACTATGAGTTTTATAAAAGCCTATTATGTTGTTGCAAGTTGTTACAACGTTGCTAATTTAGGTTGTTATTATTTTTTATTTAGCATCTTTTTTAGTTAAAGCCCACTATGACATAGGATCTTGGATATATTTGCTTCAAAGTTTCACTCTCTCTCTCTCTCTACAACCACAAACAAAACACAACCACAAAATCCCCACTCACAAAACCCCCACTGTCGTTATCTTCATCTTTCCTAGATCCATGATATGTATCAAATTCAAGCCACTGTCAAAAACAACAAACTTATCTAGAAGACTACAAACTATATTAAATGGAACTGATCAAAGCTAATAAATAATCAACAGTTACCTTTCCTTTTATGCCAGCAAAATGAAATAATCTTCATCTGCGAAATCGGCTCCTCCAAATCCAAAATCTAATTAAACAGAACCATAAATTATCAAAGGCTTCTACAAGTTGTTTAATGCATTTGAAATGTTACCTTAACATAGTCAAACATGCGCTCGAATCTATGGTCAGCCACCGGTTTATCGGACCGTGGTGGTGGGTTTTGAACGAAACAGTCGCTGGTCAGCGGCGCTGGCATCGCTGAAATCAGTCGCATACGGTGGCGGAAGTTTCAGGTGGTGTTGACACTACCGGAAAAAGGGGTCATGGCTAATTAGGTTTCTGGCCTAAACATTAAAACTGAAACTTAACCGCCGCAGACCAGCCGGCTCCCCATCTCTCTCTCTTCCGACTTCCCGTTCCTTCCTTCCTGCTCTCTCTCTCTCTTCTCTCGATCCTCTCTCTACAAGTGTGTGTGCCGTGACTTCCTCTGTCTACGATGGCCGGAGACCATCTCTTTTCCTTCCTGCTCTCTCTCTAGAACCTCTCTCTAGAAGTGTGTGCGTGAGTTGTGAGAGAGTGTGGGTTTTGTGCAGGCAGAAGTTATCTATGTACAACTATCCATGCCCAAGATACAACTAAGTAATGCAGAAAACACCCATAAAGCATCATGTACAACCCATAATGCACGAAAAGTTTGTAAATTAATACTATTATAATATTATATATCTTATAAAAAAATAAAATACTAACTAGTTTCTTCATCAAATTCATCAAAAACACACATTAAAAACACATGGAATGTTTAAAATTGACACAAATAGTCCAAAACACCAAAATTCACAAAGGCGCAGTTTTCTTAGCGCCTCAGCGACTAAGCCCTATGAGGCGCACATACAAAAGAACTACCCAAGGCGCTGCCTCATACTCGTTCTTTTGGGCGCCTCGCCTCTAGGCGTGTGTCTAAACCGTTTTTTAAAACTATGACCCTATACTAATTAAAAATACATTCCTGACACTAAACATACTTTCTAACAATTACAGTTGTGACCCATAACTTTCATTCAAACTTGGGTTAACAATTAAGGCCAACAGCATGGACTTGATTTTCTAAATCATTAACCTATCTTGAGATAATTAATTGTTTGAATGAATGTAATATTCAAATATCTAATTTATGCATACAAAAACTAAGGAATAAAACCTTATTAATTTTCCTTAAATAAGTCGTTAAATCACACCTTACTATTAAACCCATATACACTTTCAGTGCAGGGTCGGTTTTCCGCCTCATTCTGTTTTATTTGATACTTGCTCAGCCGATCCAGGAAACACCTTGTAAACTACCAACAACCTAGTTAATAGAGACTTCATTTCTTATATAAGATTTTAACTAATGTGAAAAATGATGGAACTTGTTAATGAAGTGTAACCTTATTACAAGAATAATTCACATTTTCATAACATACAATATTCAACTACAGTACCCAACTCATTTGTTAGAACATCATTGCTGATTTGCCATACAAAGTAAGGTTAAAACTCACAGATACCTTTTATCAAACACGTGGTGTGCATTCATTGCACTCCTTACAATTCAACTCAATGGCTGTAAGAAAACATTCACTATACAGTCAACTCCTTCAAACGGATCCGAACCAAACCGGTTTCAACTAAATTGATTAGGATACGAACCGGTTTGGGATATCAAACCGATTTGTGTACCTCTAGATGGAACTATGAAAGGTAAATCGAGTTTACCGCTCAACCGATTCTGCCTAACATGAAACCCGATCTACCTGAATCATAGACGGATAAGTTGGTTTATTTGGGTATAAGTTATTTGGGTTAACCGGCCTTGGCTTATGTGGTTAGGCCCAATCTCCAGCCAAACAAAGAATAAGCACAAAAATATCTTCAGCTATATAATATACAGTACACACAAAGAATAAGCCTGGTTTTGCTGAACAGGCTGTTCGAGGTAGTCCATTTTACTCATGTGATGCATTTAGCTGCACAAGCTGGTGTTAGATATGCAATGCAGAATCCGAAGTCTTATGTTCATAGTAGTATTGCTGGTTTTGTTAATATTCTTGAAGTATGCAAAAATGCAAATCCACAGCCTGCAATTGTTTGGGCATCTTCTAGTTCTGTTTATGGGTTAAATACTGTTGGGACAAAGAGGATTGAAGAAACCACCTTTTGATAACCTTAGTCCAAATCATATTCTGCTTAAGTATAGAAGAAACTGCTGAAGAAAAAATCAGAAGTACTGAAGAAGAAAAGAGCAAAGTGCTGAAGAGTTAAAGCATCAGAAGTTCTGAAGTCTAACCAGACATTTCACTGAAGAACTACTGAAGACAAACTACTCATCAGTAGTTTGCCACTCATCAGTACTTTCATATCAGAAGCTTCTAACCGACTCAGACTTCAGTAGTTTAGTTTAATATTGTTTTGTTAAAGTCTTGGATCAAGTTTCAATGTAAAGCCTGTTGTAAACATTATCCTAAGTATAATATCTTAGCTAAATATCTTAGATTGCTTAGTGCAACAGTCTTGTATGTTTGTCTATAAATAGATGAGCTTGTTCATCTATTTTAGACATGTGATTTACTTTGAATTAATTGAAAAACCTTCGAGGCTTTTAAACTTATAATCCATTTCACATATGAGAATCATAACTTGTATTTAATGCTTTATACTAGAACTGTTTGTTGATTCTCATTAACTGCTCAGTAAAGGGGGAGTAATAACTCCTGTTAAAAGTGATATATTAACCTTAGAACATTTACTATTTCGCTGTGCAATAACTCTTATATAATATGCAAACACATAAGTGTTCTTAACTGACCAAAAGAGGCCACTGATCCAACAAATACAATACCCTTTTCGGAAAAAGACCGAATTGATCAACCTGCGAGTCTATATGCTGCAACAAAAAAAGCAGGTGAAGAAATCGCGCATACATATAATCATATTTATGGTTTGTCTTTAACAGGTTTAAGGTTCTTTACGGTTTATGGACCGTTGGGTAGACCGGATATGGCTTATTTTTTCTTCACTAAAGATATCTTGAAAGGAAAACCGATTCCCATTTTTGAGTCTGGTAATCATGAGACTGTTGCGCGTGATTTTATGTATATTGATGATATTGTAAAGGGTTGTTTAGGTGCTTTAGACACTGCTGAAAAGAGTACAGGAAGTGGTGGGAAGAAGAAAGGGGCTGCACAGTTTAGAATTTTTAATTTAGGGAATACCGCGCATGTGCCTGTTTCGGATCTTGTTAGTATTTTGGAGAAGTTGCTGAAAGTGAAAGCGAAACGACATGTGATGAAGCTACCTAGAAATGGTGATGTCCCGTTTACTCATGCGAATATTAGTTTGGCGCAAAAGGAGTTTGGGTATAAACCAACGACGGATCTTCAAACGGGGTTGAAGAAGTTTGTTAGATGGTACGAGATGTATTATGGTTTGAAGAAGAAGAGTGATCACTAAGGCACGTCACAACACAATGATGCAAAAAGCGGTAAACTTGTTCTTGAATTCTTATTCATTTTGATATGTTCGCATGGTTGTTTTGTTACTCCTGCACTTTGCGAAAACACTGTTTCTTGTTTTCAACTGTTGATATATGATGTTGCGTCAAGTAAGGAGGAAAGAGGGATCTCACAGGATGAAAGTTATAGTGGTCCACCAGGGTCTTTGATATGTACCGAAAGAAATTTGAGAACTTTAAGTTTTTATTAAGTCGCGCATATGTAATTTATTGTAGCTTTAGGATTGATGGCTAAGAGAGTAAATTTTATTTGATTGGACTTGTATTATTGCATGGTATTCAAATAAGTAGAACACATTAGTGTGAATGTTTTGATGTTTAATCTCTTGATTTTGAGCTGGTTTAGTTTATTTGATTTTTTAATAAATTTTTTGATATAGGTTTGACTTTTATGATTTATTTTGTTCTGTTACCCTCATTACCACTTACCAGTCTTTCTTTTTCCGGGTAGATGGGGTTTTTTGAATCTGCATTTAAACTTATTATTGTAAACTGAAGTTGCAATAGTATAGGGTTACGAAACAATCATGTAGTAATAGTAGTTGTGCTTCTTACCCCTGAAATCGTAATCCCTAGTTGTTACATAAATCTATGAACAGCCTAGGACGATATTTGTGTGAACTTTACAGGTCATGCCTATCGATTCTTTATAAAATATTGCAACATGAATGGATACATTTCGAGTTTCTACCAGAGAATTACATCTTTCTAGGACACAATGTTGTTGGAAGATTAACTTTGTGTGGATCACAATCACAATAAGACTTGGCTAATTAATATGTCAGGTATCCCCATTTCATTATCAAACGATCGAAAAAGCAATAAACGAGAGTAGAAGAACAATTGTTTTAATCTCAATGTATTAATCAAAATTGAATGCTTCAATACATCATGTAAAACTAGTCACAAATTATTACAATTCAATCTACAAACGATTTCGTAGCTATGAAAGGTTGGTTGACTTGCAAATTTCCTTTGAAGTTTGCAGACATAAGTTCAAACACCGAATTCACATTCAACTGCTTAACATAATCTTGTTGAGATTTACCGAATTGACAAGTGACAATTATGAATAACGTCTTCTCAACATATTGTCTTCGTCCAATGACAGACTGACATGTGGCATCTCTTCTTCGTCAATCGTCACCAGAATAGTGGTAAGTTTCTTGAAACATCATCAGATGGTAGCTTATTGTTTTCAAGTTCCATAATCCTCAATCCTCATTTGCAGTAACTTGATGACATCATGGCAAGTTCCATTGTTGATTCTTCAATCGGTTATACGTTACCATCAACGGTAACTTAGCACATGAGCAACGAGTGGCATTAGACACAAATTGTAATCGCTCCAAGGGTTCCTTCAGTGACAAGTCTTTTTCATTAGCAACAAAACCTTATTAGTGACAAGTCTTCATCACTAGTAAAATCCAGGCTCCCTCCAAGTTAACAGCCTAAATAAACGAATAATTGTTTAATTCAAAGACCCAGGCGTTTTTACAAATAAATGAAAACAGGGAATTCTGTTAAAAATGGCTAAAACCTTAAGTTGAAAATCGAAGCCCTAGATGGCGAAATTGGCCCCAGTGAGTTAGGAAAACCATCCTATAGCATTTGTCCAAGTGTGTAGCTTGCTGACACATTTATGTCCATTTCGTATCCCCTGTTTAACTCCAATGCAATGAAAGTTGTCCTCTTTTTTACTTTGAACCATTTTCTAGCTCACTTTTGTGTGTCTAGTTGCTCGTGCTCCAAATACGCGTCTGCTAAATCATGGATTAACTCCGTATCACAATCAACATAAAGATCAAGCATCAGTTGTACCTTTCACCGAAACATTTTATCTTAATAAACAAGTGCATATGAAAAATTGCAACATTTGTATTTTTTATTACCTTTTTTAAGTAATAAACTTAGCTGAAGTGTATTTTAAAATCCATGAAATTATTTGAATGAAAAACTAGACGATCATTAAAGTGATACTTCTTTTGTTGACATGCTATTGTTAATAAATGATTACTTTTTTACAATTCTAGAAAAAAATAGCTTTGGGTTGACCCAACCCATTCCATTTTTAACCTTAGTCTCCAATAACTAAACAGTACCATGTTGATTAGCCAAAGGCCCCTTTAAGTCAAAGTAAGAGAAATTGATAAAGATTTGAGATTGCATACCATTGGAAGTGCATGATGGAGTCTTCAGAGTTTCGTTAAAATCTGCATGATGATATTGCATCTTTTCTTGGCTTACTGTACTCACGGTTTCTACGACATGTCTTCTCCAGCAATTATGAAGTCAAGGGATGGGTGTTGTTGATTTGCAGAAAGCTTGATAGAATGTCTTCTTTCTTAGGGTCAAACAACACGCTTGAAATTATCGGCTAAACCCATTGCTTTAAAACACTTTAAAACAAGTTTAAATTACTATTACAAAGAGTATATATATATATATATATATATATATATATCTGTGTGTGTGTGTTTTTTTTTTATTTGTAATCATAGTTAAAACATTAAATAGCAATAAGGTTAGATAAAAATAAAGATATTTGCACACATAGTTGTCAAAGCGCCTAGGCGCACTCAAGGCGCATAGGCCGAGCCTGGAGCCTAGACACAAGGCACATAAAAAACGAGGGTTTTTTATAATTAGGCGCATAGTATAAAATACATTTTTAGGAAGTTTAGAGATGTTTTAGGCCTGTTTAGGGCTACATTAGGATGTTTTAGGGTTGTTTAGGACTTGTTCATAACTCATTTAGGATGTTTCAGAGGTTTAGGCAACTTTTAGCCTGAATTTGGCCAGAAATCAGCCTCGATAGTGCGCGCCTCACAGGGCGCAGCGCACTTGGTGCGCCTAGGCGCGCTTTTGACAACTATGTTTGCACATGTGTCCAACCATTCAACCTGACCCGTTTCAATCCTACTTAAATAGCTAACTAGTTTTTTTATTTATTTATTATTATTTTTTTATTATTAATTGGCTCTGTTTTGACTCGTTTACCCAACCCCCATCCATAATATTTATGGGAAAAAAGTATCCACTTACCAAAAATCTTCTTGTCCCTTGTGAACAAGTTCCTCTAAGCCAACCATAGTGACCCTTCCCTTTAACTTAGCTTCTGGTCTGAGTGGTCTCACTTGTTATGTCAACATACTATCTAAGAGTCAATACATTACTCAGTTTAAGACTTCACTTGAACCACACATGCTGCCAAGATCAATTCCCAAAGCAACTTTAAATATCAATTCCAGCATGCTTTCATGAACAAACCCTGTGTTATAACATGAATGCCAATAATCAAAACTAGCTCGTTGTGTTATAGGGTGGTCATAGGTTTTTGATAGAAAGGAACTTACACTGCCAAAATCTCCATGTTCTCACATTTGTCCCAGTCAGCTATGAATGCTCCATCACCTAGAATATCCTTTAGGATGTCATGGAATTAAGTTCCTGCAAATTTCAGTTGTATTATACAAGATTTTCTGTTGTCCCACTATATTGAAGCTTCTGATCTACTTGGTTTTAAAAAGCGCGGAGCGCACAAAAGCGACGAGGTCTAAAACCGAGGCGCAAAGCGTAAAAGCGGTGGGCTTTTCGTACGCGAAGCGGAAGACAATTATATAAATTTTTTTTATATATGCTATAGGTTTTTAGCATTATTTACTCAAAATATAGATACAAATAAGGTATATATATGATTTAACTAAAATGTACAACCTTTTTAGCTACATGTATAACAATTTTTTCTTGCGCTTTTCGTGCGCTTTTCTTGCGCTTTTCGTACACTGCTCGCCGAGGGTTACATAAGGCGCACGGATTTGCGCCTAGGTGCGCTATGCGCTTAAGCGCGCCTCAAGCGCGCTTTTTAAAACAAAGCTGATCTAAGATAATTAGGAAAATGTTTGATTAACATGTTTCGCAAAATCAAATCAGCTGCCATAATATTCATGTTTGACATCAAGAGTCAAAAGTGTAATGGGCAGGCATCATCAGGGCCCTATTATGAGGTTGACATGGGCCAGACAAGCTACGTCTAATGGGTAGGCACCATTAGGTATCAACGCCCTATTAAAAAGGTTGTGACTGCTATTATAATAGTATAACATTTGTAATACAGTTAAAACTATAATTAGTAATAAGATACAAAGAAAGTTAAAATGTTTGCACCTAGGTACAACACTCCAACCCAACCGACCTGTTTCAACCCTATTAAAAAGTTTACCGTTTTCTAAGCCATACCTTTTTTGACTAGTTACCCAACCCCTCCATTTTTCCACCCATGTTTTTTATGGGAAAGAGTGAAAAACAGTATCTACTTACCAATAAATCATCATGTACCTTGTGAATTTGTTCGGTCTTTGTTTGGATCAGCTCATAAAACAAACTCTTCAACCACTTTGACTTAACCACTGGTCTGATATTTAAAAGTTTATCAGTTTTCCATGTTATGTTATCAAGATCAATTCCCAAAGCAACTTTAAAAATTCAAATCCTACGTGCTTGGATTCTTTGAAGAAAAATCCTATGTAAAATCCAAAAGTAAAATCCAGGTTGTGATATCATGGGGTGGTTAAATGTTGTTGATGAAAGGAACTTACACTTGTAAAATAAAAATAATCAAATACAATTGTGTCAAAATTGACTTCCATCCACTTAAGGAAAATAAAGGGTATTTAATCAACAAGTACCTGTAGTCTATTTCAATGCAGGAGATATGAGAGATGAGGGGACGTTTGAAGCATGTAAGTGAACCACGTTATAGCTGTAGATGTATATGTAGCGTCCTTTCCAGCAATTATGAAGTACTTTGGATCTGTACATTTAAAAATACAAGGGTCAAACAACACAATTTGACATTAGTGGCCAAACCCAATGTTTTAGAATTCAATCAACAAGAATGTTACAAGAGCAACTTTTTTTCCATTAAAGGTGACGTGGATCATGTTGCAATTCTATCCCAGCTAAGAAAACTATTCTCAAAACATTGGAGAATAGTAATTAATTTTAAAGTCAATATAGTAGGTTTGGTTTGGTTGTATCAAATGGGGCTACAAAATTTAGCTAAAAGGATAACTAGCCAAATGAGCACGGCCGTCTCACAGGGTAGGCCATTGCCAAGGCCCAAATTTATATTACTATTATGGAAAAAAGTAACTAAAAGGGTTGAAAGTTGTTAAGAATATAATCAAAATGCATAATTCCTTCTAAATGCTCTATTAGTCAAAGTTCAGACTACTATTATAAATAGTATATTTTTTCGTAACCATTATCAGCAATAAAGGTTAAAAGAAAGTTAAAAAGTTTGCACCAACACATCTCCACCCACTAAAAGTTGACCATTTATATAACCTCGACTATTTTGACTCGTTATCCAACCGCTTCGACCCTTTCCCCTTTTCCACCCATAAATTTCATGGGAAAAAGTATCTCCTTACCTTACCGGAAATCATCTTGTCCTTGAGCATTTGTTAAGTCCCGGTTTATATTAGCTAATAAAGAAACTCATCAACCACTTTGACCCTTTTCCTTTAACTTAGCCACTGATCCGCTATTTGACAATTTCTTAAGACCTTCACTTGAACCACGCATGCTGCCAAATATTGATTCCATAAGCAACTTTGAATATTGGATCAAACTTTGAATAAATCCTGTGTTATATCATGAATACCAATTATCAAAAGCAGGTTGTTATATATATTACATACGCGGTGGTCAAATGTTGTAGACTGTAAAGAACTTACACTTATATCTACACTTTGATACATTTTGTGCTGATTCCAGTCATTACATACGCGATTTTTATAGCACTTTTTTTTTCTTCTAACTATAACACTGCTAATAGCTTAAGAACTTTCTTTGTTCTTGCAGCTTGTCCCCATCATCTGTGTTTACTCCTTTAGTTTCGCAGGGAACTGCAAAATTTAGTTGTTATTTATTATATAAGATATGTGTTTGTCCCTCTAAATTAAAACAACTGATATAATCAAATAAGTTGGTGCAATTGCCATGTTTAAAGACCTGTTTTAGTGAAATTCCTAAAATCAATCATTGAACAAACTCAATTAAAAAAACTGCAAAAGGATTACGAAAAAAACAACTGATCCATTCAGCCCCTCTGATTTGAACAGATTCCTTTTGAGGGACATTAACTAGTTTAAGATATTGGAGCAATATACTAGTTTAAATTTATGAGAAGTGATTATTGATTTCAACATATAAGTGATTGTTATCATTAAATTAAATAGTAAGTTTTAAGCAACAAAATCCTAACCAAGAAAAATACGCATAAGGCTGAGATACTAATTTATCACATCGAAATCAGAGGGTATTTAATAAACAAGTACCTCCAATCTATTTGAATATGAGGGATATGAGAGATTCGGGGCCAGTAGTGGGAGCCTCTTCCGTCACACCTTCGTTTCAATTTTAGGCAATCACCAAATATTCTCAAACTCAAAAGTGAAGGAAGCAGTGTTTCTGGTAGATCGTTCACCTTTGGGCAATCGGAAATTGTGAGATGTTGAAGGGAGGTGAGATGTTGGAGCCCAATTGAAAGTGATTCCAGTTCATCAAATTCAGTTATGTACAACGATATAAGAGAAGAAGGGAAAAGGTGGGACAATTCACTCACATCAGGTTCACCCCATAACTCTAGGTCAACAAGGGAAGTTGGAAAATTGAGATCCCCCCACTCTGACATGGCTTTCTTCAACCCCCCTATTTTAAGGGAACACAATTTGGGAGGCCAAAGCCCACGATGAAAACAAACATCAATACTTGGGCACCTTATGATTTTCAGATATGTTAACAAGGTGAGATTCGATAGCTGAGGTAATGACACCAGATTTTCACAATCTTCTATTGACAAAAAGGTGAGGTTTGATAGATGAAGGTCCAAAAGAGATACGATATGTGGAAATTCTGTTATACTCAAGCGGGTTAGGTGAGTGAAGTTACTCAATTGACTGATTGATCTTACATTTTCCCAACCCCAAATATCCAGGGTTTCAAGCATTGGCATGCTTGTGTTGTTGATCTTTCCCTCAAGTTTATTACACCATCGTATACTAAGTGATTTGAGCTTTTGCCCTCCTTCTCCTGCTGTTGCTTTTGGGAAGGATACATTTGAAACTGCTGAACAGCCCCAAATTTCCAAACGCTCAATGTTATTTGGACAACATAAATGCTCTATGCTATTACAATGACCTACCTTCAAACTTGTAAGAGATAATAGGGGGCTGCTCCCAAAATTGTCCTCCTCTTTCTCTCCTAGACTTACTAAACCTGAACATTCCCGTAATATCAATTTCTTTAATTTTACAAGAAGCTTACTTGCCTCCGTTTCTAATTCCCACAAGTATTTTATTTTAGAACATCCATCAATACTTAGTTTTTCAACTGCCCCAAGGTACCCTATAACATCTTTCCACACCTCATCTATAAGCCCTGAGATAGATTTTATATCCAACTCAGTGATTGATGAAGCTACCTGAACCAGACTTCTTAACACACCATCACCACATCCATCTATTTCAAGAACCTTGAGTGAAGGCAATGCTTCAAGTGAGACATTCATCAGTTTGCGACATTTTTTTATACGAAGCTCTTTGAGGCACCTAAACACAGCAACCGAACCCTTAGTTTTAGTTGACCACCCCTCCCATCTAGACATATCTTCAAATGTTAGAACTTCAAGTGAACGAAAAGCATTAACATCACTCCCAACTAACTCTAGACCAATGACTTTAACATCATCCATGCCTTGGATAAGCAATCTCTTAAGTGAAGGTAGCAACCCAAATGGGGGTAGAGATGTGCATTTTCTACAACCACGTATAGACACATCAACCAACTCTTGAAAAGAGGGATCACTAACCCAAGTTGAAAACTGTGTTCCCCTGTATGACACAACTGAAAGCTTTTTCAGTGAATCACTATTAGGTTTTAACTCATTGAGAACCTCTTTCTCAAGTGTACCTATTTGAGAACCATCAAACACATCAATCCATTGCAATTTTAATCCAGTAATCTTTTTTGAAGATAAGTTCGCCTCCCGTGCATTCTTTGCGCATTGCACTTTGTGCAATCCCTCAATGGAAACTTCCCCGTGTAGATTTGTTAATCCCTTGAGCTCATTTATTGCAAAGCCATCATCTCCTTCAATGATGATCTTGGTGAGAGTATTTAGGCTTTCCAACTCACCAATCCCCAATGGCCAATTCTCCAAAAGTGGAGTATCCTTGATGTCAAAATGTCGTAACCTTTTAAGATTTAAGAAGCTTTTAGGCAACTTAGTCAACTCCCAACAACTAAAAACAATCAATGTTTGTAAATTGTAAAGGTTACCAACACTCTCCGGTAACTCTGTTATCCTAGTTCTAGCTAAATTAAGATACCGCAAATGCTTCAAACTACCAACGAATTCCGGTACCTCACTTATTGCTAAATGACTCAAAGAGAGAACCCTTAATAATGTTAACTTAGGAAGAAATTCAACCAAAATCTTATTAGATAAGTAAAAGCGGAACCAACTTTGATCCACATCACAAGATACCGCTAAAAGTGTTCTCAAGCTTTTGGCTCCTTTGAATGCCTCAAACTTATGGTAACCTATATACTCCTCTCGAGTAAATGACATATGGCGATACTTTGCCAAATCTTCTGTCTTTGTCTTCATGTGATTTTCAAACCTTAAAAAAGTTTCTTTGGCAACAAAAGTAGCCAAGTCATTCATCAAGTCATGCATCATAAACATTGATTCCTTATTAGGGGCATGTTGAAAAAATGACCTTGACAACAAAATTTCAAAATGCTCATGGCCCAAGCGTTCTGGTGACTTGCAGATTGCATTTGACGGGTTTAATAACCCTTCTGCCATCCACAATAATACCAACTCCTCTTTGTCAAACAAAAAGCCCTTTGGAAACAAGGAGCAGTATGCAAACAACTGCTTCAAATCTGCCGAAAGATCATGGTAACTTATCCTAAGTGCCGGAACAATCTTATCACTGTTTTCTACATCCTTACCATTTTCAACATCATTACCACTTTCTACATCCCAAATTTCACTATTCAACACGCCATCCCAGTCTTCTCTATCTGTTTTGGTACGCAACAGCCTTCCAATTGACTTCAAAGCCAAAGGCAAACAAGCACACTTTTTCACAATACCTTCACCTTGTTGTTTAAGTGTTGTGTGTGAGTCGAAGTTATCTATCCCCAATGCATGTAGAGCAAATAAACGCAATGCATCTTCATACGACAAACTCTTGAGACGGCCTATGGTATGAAAACCTAACTGTTTGAGCAATTGCTCCTTACGAGTTGTCACGATTATCCTACTTCCAAGAGCACATGATAGAAATGGGCGCATTAGGTTTTCCCAATCGCCATAGCTTTCGGTCCATACATCATCAACTACTAGTAGAAACCGTTTGTCCTTAAAGTGCTCTGCAATTTCTATTTGAAGCTTATTTAAATCTTCAAATTTCTTCTCTTCTGAGGCAGTCACGGATTGAAAGATGGTATTGCTAATCTTAAAAATATCAAAATCATCGGAAACACAAACCCAAGCCTTGAGTTCAAAGTGTTCCTTCACCTTTGTATCGTTATACAAAAGTCTAGCGAGAGTGGTCTTACCAATCCCACCCATACCAACTATGGGTAAGATGCTAAAGTTTTCCCGAGATGAGCCATCATTGCTCAACAACATTTTAAGCAATAGCTCTTTCTCAACTTCTCTCCCAACAACATCACGTTCTGGCAAAGAGGTTTCACTTCTTCTACTAGTATTTTTTGGCTTTTCATCTATCTTAAGCAAACCTAGATCAGTTTTTCGTTTTTCTAGATGTTGTAACTGTTAGAATGATAAATATAACTTATGTTTATGTTTTTATCTTGTATATTACGAACAATATGTTTCTGTAAATCGTATGTATGTAGCAGTATGTATGTTACTTAGAAGTAAACATTAGTTGTAAGTATAATAACATAGATAGGATATGGGTCAATATGGATCAAATCAAGGCTGCACTACAACAGTTTCAGCAAGGAGTAGTTTGGCTGCAAAAACAGGAGGCAAACTGGATCATTGTATAGAAATGTAGCAGCAGAAGGATATGAAACAAAACTGGCGGGACAACAAGTAAAATGACAGAAGTACCCTTGATCAAATGTTAGTTATTTGGCGCCAAGAGTTTTCAACCGGTGGCAGTTATTCAAATACCAAACAGACGCAACGATTCGATCCTTAACTGTCAACAAGACACATCGGTTGATAGTGTATATATAGGACTAACATGTTTCATGTCTTTCTCATCAAGATTGTAAATATCACAATCCAAAATATCCTTGTAAACATTCATATTATTTCTGTTTTATAAACATTCCATTCGAAATCATACAATTCTGCCTTCAATCATTAATTGCATTCGTTCCTCAATTATTCTAGTGTGTTTTGATTAACAAATATTCCGCTGCAAATTGTTCAATACTCCAACAGTAACTGGGTGTTAATATAATCTAACTTGGGAGACAACCTATGACTTAGTGAAAAATTTGTGCAGCAAGTTGGGATGAGCTTTCTTACCATGCTGCTGGATGCTGCAGGTTCCTGCAGGGTGAGCTCACGATGCATATCTTCTGTAGCCAACTCATCGAGTACATCATCGATATCATAAGCCAAATGTTGGAGACCGTTCAGCCATGATTTGACAGTTTTATCGGTCACTTCCTTCTGAGAGGCATCAGTAAGCAGATCTTGGACCCTGGACAATGTGGTCTTCAACTCCTTGAGCTCGTTGTGAATTCCCTGAGCACGAGCAATTCGCTTGAAGGCTTCATCAGACAGCTTCTTGAAAAGGACTTTGACGAGTTCATTTGCAATAGTTTCAGCCATTGTTTAAACTGAGAGGTGTGTGTATGAGAGAAAAGTAGAGAACTTAATGAAAGGATGAGTGTAGAGAAACAACAGTTGCAATGGTTGTTTATGTAGTGATCATTGCAGCTGTTATGATGCAACTTCTTTTATTTATTATTTATTTATTTTTAATTTAATATCATTGTGCTTGTTCCGGCTGGCATCCATTGAGAAGGAGTAGGTAGCCGTTCAAAAAAAAGGTAGTCATGATTAAAAAACAACCACTTGTGAATTTTTCATAATATTTGATGGATTACAATGACCAAGGCAGTTAATTGTTTGTTTTACTGTGCATGTATCTCATGCGTTCCAAATATAATATCTATACATTAAACCCTCTTTCCTTTTCTTTAAAATGCGTTCCTTTTTCTAATTATTTAGTTATTTGCAGTAAAAACAGGCTTTTGGCGAATCCAAGAAGGTGCAGAGAATTGATTAAGCAAACGAATTTGTTTTTTTATATAGATAATCACGTGGATGTATTCAGTGAATGTAGGAACATATCACATGCGTACGTGATGCGTTCCACAAATAAAAAGAATTAAATGTTCAAATCATTCTATGACTTTTTTTGTTTAACATTTGCGAGCTCAAAAGCATTTTAATCTGAACTAAACGTTACCTTTATAAAATGACCCGAATAAATTATATATTACAAATCTCACCCCACCTGTTTTATTATCATCATGCATACGTATTGTATACGTATGCATAGATGTATTTATCTTCATGTTTAGTAGAAACAACATGTGTCTAAAGGTCTTTATGTTTATATATAGTACACAATTATTTTAAAAAATGGCGTAGTATGTATACAAATAAGTTCTGGATTCTAAATGCTGTTACTATAATTAAATATTTATGACTTTTTTTTTATTTCCATGAAAAATGTTCAAATCATTCTAGGACTTTTTTTGTTTAACATTTGCGAGCTCAAAAGCATTTTAATCTGAACTAAACGTTACCTTTATAAAATGACCCGAATAAATTATATATTACCAATCTCACCCCACCTGTTTTATTATCATCATGCATACATATTGTATACGTATATATGCATAGATGTATTTATCTTCATGTTTAGTAGAAACAACATGTGTCTAAAGGTCTTTATGTTTATATATATTACACAATTATTTTAAAAAATGGGGTAGTATACAAATAAGTTCTGGATTCTAAATGCTGTTACTATAATTAAATATTTAAGTGTTATTAACCTGCTTTTGGGAAATCCAAGGGGTGCAGAATAGAATAAGCTAAGGATTTTGTTTTTTCCTAAGGATAATCACATGGATGGATTCACTAAGTGTAGGAGCATATATTGGGCTGCTCTCTAATTATTTAATGAAGACCATTGACCTTATTAATTTTCTGAAACTAATCTACTAATTAAAATTTATAAACTTTTCTCGTTTTAGAACCATTTTTTACTAAGTACTACTACCTCTGTACTTGTAAGGATTTAAACCCAAACTATTTTTGTGTGTGTGTGTGGGGGGGGGGGGGGGGGGGGGGAACACCGAACAACTGGACCACTACATCATGGGTAACTCAAACTATCCTCTGATAACATCATTATGTAACTCATTTAGTAAAACTAGATAGTAAAATTATATTCTAAATATATATACACACACACACACACATTGGATTACCGGTTAACTGGTTAAGCTTATATTGAACTAAAGTAGGATGAAGGTCTGTCACACAAACTAAGGCAAATTGGCTGGGAAACAGGTTGGAACTGTAGTTGTCACAACGAAAACAACATCGTAGAATGGTGGTCAATGAGCAGGTATGGTCGAGAAGCAGGTTAAACAAAGGCGTGGGCAGGTCCAAAGCTGCAGGCGGTTTTGAATCTCATTGGGTAGCAGGAGTGGTTGCTGGTCTTGGGTGTGTGAATGTGGTTGCTGGATCTGGTTGTGTTAACCCACTATCTTTTTTCCATGATAACCTTTTATTCATTCTAATAACATCTGTGCATTTTAAACTTACAACTACATTGATTTTCTTCAATAGCTTTTCTTACTTCATATTAGACAATGTAATTAAAGAATGCTTAGGCCCTCTTAGCATATAACAGCCGGCCCTAATTGTGCAGACCTATGTCTATTTATATTCATCTATTGTGATCATTGTAAATCACAATTACACAATCAATATACAAATCATTACCAAGTTTATCTTGGTATCAGAGCCTAGGGTTCTGCACCACTGCAGCCGCCACGCTTCAAACTGGTTGTGCAATGATGCGCATGTTCGCATGCTCATCATGTCCACCATCTCCGAATCATCCTTTCAACATGTCCAGGGCGTCACCTCGCGTGACCTCTGGCTCGGTCTTGAACGTGCATATGCCCCACATACTTCCTCTAGGGAGTTTACCCTGAGAACACAGCTTTTAAAAATCCAGATGAAAGGAGACGAGACCTCGGCTGCCTATCTTTCTAGAGCACAGGAATATGCAAATGCTCTCGCAAACATCGGTCATCCCATGCCAGATAAAGACATCGTTATGCTGGTTGTTGTAGGCCTCCGTGAAGAATACAACGGAGTCAAACAAACTTTATTTGCAAGACAATTTACTGCAGTCTTCAATGAACTTCCAGGTCTTCTCGCTGATCATGAATTTTTGATTCAAAAACCTGCTGAGTCAGCCCCTGCCCAGGCTTTCACGGCTGCCACACAAGCCACCTCAGCCTCGACTTCTTCTGAAACTGTCCAGCCATTCAGCAGCTTGTTGCTCGTTTAGGCTATCAGTTACAACCTCTTTCGGGCTCCTCTAACAGCCCTTCACCTCAGGCTTTTTATACAAACAGGTCTGGATCTTCAAACTCTACCGGTGCTCGTGGAAATCGTGGTCGCGGTGGAAGAAACTACAACAACATCAGCCGCAACAGCCAAGGAACTCGTAACTCAGGTCAGTTTAGTTGGCATCTAATCAAAACATGGTTTGTGGCTTTTGCAACAGGTGCGGGATAGGACATGTCCCGTCTCAATGCCCAAACAGGGACCCGGCTACCATTCGGTCAAGACAGTCGTCTGCTAATTATGCAGACTATCGCTCACAAGCTCCTACTACCAACTGGCTTCCGGATACCGGTACCAATGGCCATTCAGCATTGGGTACGTCCAGTTTAGACTACGTTGAGCCTTACTTTGGTGATGAAAATCTCCACGTTGGCAATGGTATGGCCCTCCCTATTTTACATGTTGGTTCTAAAACTTTTACCTCTCCAAACAAAACCTTTCACCTAAAAGACATCCTTCATGTTCCTGCACTCAAAAAAACCTTCTCTCTGTCCAAAAAATTTGTCAAGATAATCATGTTTAATTTGAATTTCATGCCACTTTTTTTTCTGTGAAGGACACGTCTACACACATTACCCTCCTCACGGGTCCAAGTGAAGGCGGACTTTACACTCTCAAACTTCCAGCAAAACAGCAAATTCCAAAGTTTGCTTTTTCAACAACTCGTGCTTCCACAACCACTTGGCATCAACGATTGGGACACCCACATGCTCAATTGTTCAAGACTATGCTTTATAAATTTCATTTACCTTTTTCTAGTAAAACGTTTGATTTCAGTTGTAATCCATGCTTAGTTGGAAAATCTACAAAACTTCATTTATCATCCTCTGATTATAAGAGTACTCATGTTTTGGACCTAGTTTTCTGTGACGTGTGGGGTCCAGCCCCCGTACCTTCCTGTGATAGTCACCATTATTTTTTTATTATGTGTTGATCACTTCTCTAGATTTATGTGGTTATTCCCTTTGAAACGAAAGTCTGATGTATTTGCCACCTTTAAACAATTTGTTACTATGGCCGAACGACAATTTTCCACTAAACTCAAAACCGTCCAATCTGATTGGGGAGGTGAGTTCAGAAACCTCTCTTCCTTTTTCACCTCTATTGGTATTGTCCACCGCCTTTCTTGCCCTCATACCAGTGAACAGAATGGTATTGTTGAACGGCGTCATCGTCACGTCGTTGAGACTGGCCTAACACTCATGTTTCAAGCACATGTTCCACAGCGTTTCTGGCATTATGCCTTTGAAACTGCTGTCTACCTAATAAACCGAATGCCTTCCCGTATACAATCCACGATTTCTCCCTTCGAATACCTATTCAAACGTAGGCCTGACTTCTCATTCCTTCGAGTGTTTGGCTGCCTATGTTTCCCCTACCTTCGGCCTTATAATCCACACAAAATGGATTTCCGTTCTACACCTTGTATCTTCCTTGGCTACAGCACCACTCATCACGGGTACCGCTGCTTTGACCCCACCACCGAACGCATTTATATTGCACGACATGTTCGGTTCCAGGAAAACATCTTTCCTTTCAGTACCAATCCCACAGATTCCTCACCACCTCCTTCGCAGCCCGACCTATATGTCTCATCCTACCCTACCAACCACATTTATTTCCAACCCGACACCTCCTCAAACCCAAACTCATCATGTCCCACAACCGGTCCTATCCACACCCCATCACAAGTTCACCAATCACCTCAACCAACCCAACCCAACGCCTCTAACCACCCGGCTACCTCCTCACAACCGGACTTATCCACTCCATCTCAATCAGCCCAAACATCCACACAACCAACCTCACCACCCACTAATCAGCCATCGGCCACCTACTCCCGCCGCCCAACAACTCAAACGACACCTTCACAAAATGCTTTCGATCACTACTCCACCACCTCTGCCCATCCTACTTCTGCCCATCAGCCACCAAACTCCACAACCACTCGGGCCAACTCACAACCAAACCAACCCGACCCACCCCCTCGCCAGCGGCCTTCCAACCTACGGCCCAACCCCAAACAAACCAACCCTTATAAGCCTACTTCCTTTCATACATCAACCACCTCACCCGACATTGAACCTACCTTGTTTACCGTTGCCAACAAAGAGTCTCATTGGCGGAAGAATATTCTGCACTTATTCGAAATGGTACATGGTCTTTGGTTCCGCGTGCACCTAATAGTAATGTTGTTGACTGCAAATGGGTTTATAAGGTAAAACGGGATCAAAATGGGGCGATTAAGCGCTACAAGGCGCGTTTGGTGGCCAAAGGTTTCAATCAGCAGGCTGGCATAGATTACACTGAAACCTTCAGTCCCGTGGTTAAGTCTACCACCATCAGAGTTGTTCTTTCTTTGGCTGTTACAAAACAATGGCCCTTGCGACAACTTGACGTTCAGAATGCATTTTTACACGGGGACCTCAAAGAAACAGTTTATCTCAAACAACCACCAGGTTTTGTTTATCCCACAAAACCGGATCATGTTTGTCTTTTACATAAGTCCCTGTACGGTCTGAAGCAGGCCCCACAAGCCTGGTTTGAAAGGCTCTCAGCTGCTCTGGTTGGTCTCGGGTTCAAGGGATCCAAAACTGATCCCTCATTGTTCATATACTCACATCAGGGGACGCTTTTATATATGTTGGTATATGTAGATGACATTATTTTGACAGGTAACAACAACCGTGCTATTGATCATGTTGTACGGTCTATTGGTCAGACTTTTGCAATTCAAGATATGGGGCAATTATCTTACTTTTTGGGCATAGAAGTTGTCCGAAGCGGTTCTGACATCATCCTCTCCCAAAAGAAATACATTAATGACCTGCTAGCTCGTGCAAATTTATCTAAAGCCAAACCGGTCCCATCTCCATGCACCACCAGCGCCTCTCTGTCTCTCAGCGACAGCTCTTCATTTGATGATCCAATAAAATACAGACAGATGGTTGGGACATTACAGTATGTTACCCTTTCTCGCCCTGATATTACTTATGCAGTCAACAAAGTTTGCCAGTTCATGCATTCCCCTACTGAGAACCACTGGTCTGCTGTTAAGCGCATCCTCCGGTATTTAGACGGGACTTCTAACCATGGCCTTCTGATCTCCAGCTCTTCATCTTCTGTTCTGCATGCCTACACAGATGCTCACAATTTAACTGCCTTCCTGACTCAGACTGGGCTGGTTGTCCAGATGACCGTCGATCCACAGGGGGATATGCTATATATCTTGGATCAAACCTTATTTCATGGTCAGCCAGAAAACAGAAGACTGTCTCTCGGTCATCTACTGAGGCTGAATACAAGGCCCTGGCAAATACAGTTGCTGAACTAACCTGGCTCGAGACCTTGCTGACTGAACTTCGGGTTCCCAAGCAGATGGCTCCAATCCTATGGTGTGACAATTTGGAAGCCACGTACTTATCTGCCAATCCAGTATTCCATGCCCGAACAAAGCATGTCGAAGTAGATTTTCATTTTGTTCGAGAGAAGGTTGCTCAAAGGAAGTTATTTGTTCAATTTATCTCCACTCATGATCAAATTGCAGACGTGTTCACAAAACCATTACCATCAGATCGCTTTCTGTTTCTGAAGTCCAAGCTGAAGGTCCGGTCCCGGCCTTAGCTTGAGGAGGAGTATTAGACAATGTAATTAAAAAATGCTTAGGCCCGGCTCTTAGCATATAAGAGCCGGCCCTAATTGTGCAGACCTATGTCTATTTATATTCATCTATTGTAATCATTGTAAATCACAATTACACAATCAATATACAAATCATTACCAAGTTTATCTCTTCACCACTCGTACATATGTTGCGTGGTAATATCTACATCACTTATATACATGCAGGTTTCTAGTAACATATTGGTCTAAACATACAATCAAAACCTAAAACATGAACATGTGAGATATCCTACGCAAATCCCACATAAGCCATGAACATATGAGAGATGTTGGGTCAATAAGAAAGGTAAAATGTTTCCACGATTAGAGGTGGCATGTTGTGCGGGTCATGTAACAGGCCAAAACAGGTTATTTAAAGAATATATCAATTCCTTGCCTTTAGAGGATGTCAAAAGGAATCATGTCCCATCCCCAAAAAAAACAAATTTAAGGAATTCTTTACAGATATAAGACAACATAAAAGTTTAAGCATACCGAAAAGGAAAAGAAAATAGACAGACCTCCTGATACAGTGTTATCCTAACACAATGATTCATGTGGAGACATGCAATAAGTTGTCTAAGCTTATTTATATGATATCCATTGGAGAGCTGATCAAAAACACATTTCACATCTTCTGAAACTTATAAGCAATTCCAGATGGCCATTTTTTGAGCTGACAATTTCAACAACATATGTAATTATGTACATGAAAATGATTTGATATATGTTAAATAAGTAATTACCGAACCTCTTAAATCTTTTTATATATGATATATTATAAATTGCTATTGTATTACTCCCTCCGTCCCATTTTAAATGTCTATTTTTCTACTTTTTGTTGTCTCAGATTAAATGTCCATTTCTAAGCAATTTCCAGTTTTGCCCATAAAAGACAAGCAAAGATTTGAAATAATAACTTGAGAATGTTATTGTCATTTTACAACTCAGATAATATACAATCAAAGATTTTTTTTAATCTGTGTGTTTGTGGCCATGACATCTAAAATCGGACGGAGAAAGTACCATTTAAAATTGTCAAAGTCTCAAAGATGTCAACTAAAAGACATGGGTCAACCCAACCCAATCCAGTCTATATAATTCATAACTTGAATGAGAGAAACTTCAAATGGTGACCAGTTTCATAACTTATTGGATATTCGTGTTTTGAAACTCACATGCACCTTTTATCAAACAGGTGGTGTGCATCCAATGCATCTCGTGTTTTGAATAATATGCATCATATGTTGCTTTAACCCACAATAATTTCTTTGGCACAATGGATCAACTTATTGAATACCCGCCATTAAAAAATAAAAATAAAAAAATAACACATATTGGAGATTATCTTACTTGTAGTATGGAAGTTGCTGTCAGACTTCTTTCCAGAGAGAGAGGTTAAATCGTGAGTTTGTGGGGATGACATTAGAAGGTAACTGACTCATAGGGAGACAGGGGAAAAGTGTACTCATTCATTCATATAAGTTGACAAAATAATAAATATAATTTGATTAACAAAATATGAAGTTATACAACAAAAATAGTTATGCTCAAAAAGTAAGTCATATTTGATGAATTTGTGAATTGTGTCCGCGATTCATCAATTTTAACTTGGATTATTGACCACCATTGCTCGTAATAAGTTAAAACGGGTAATAAATATCATGATGAGTCAGTGACACGAGACCTGTCCACATGCTCTCTCTCATGCCCTTCTCATTATTATATATATCATTTTCAATCGTAGGTTTGTGTCAGCTCTTTTTTCCCTTCTTGCATAATACTCTCAACTTCAAACTTCCTTTCTCCTCCCTTTCACTTTTCTTTGAAGTGTAAGGAACGACGTGTCAATCACCGTGACACCGGACGTTGTAGTCAAGGTCGACTACTTGACCGCTGCCAGCCCCTTGCCTCTCCCAGATGCGCGGAAACTCGACCTCCACCTACCGAAGGCACGGCAGTAAAATAATCGGTAAAAGTAAGTCATATTTGATGAATTTATGAATTGTGTCCAAGATTCATTAATTTTAACTTGGATTATTGACCACCATTGCTCGTAATAAGTTATAATGGGTCATACATATCATGATGAGTCGTGATTAGGAGAAAATTGTGAAGAAAACAAGACTGGATTCGTTTTTTTATAAAAAAATAGAGTGTGATTTTTTTATTATTATTTTGTGTTAATGTGTAAAATTACCATATCCAATAGGGAGACCTAAAAAGGTCGGTGACGCTAGACCTGTCCACATGCTCTCTCTCCTGCCCTTCTCATTACTCACAACTTCAAACTTCCTTTCTCCTCCCTTCCATTTTTTTTAAATGGCAAGGAATGACGTGTCAATCACCGTGACACCGGACGCTGTAGCCAAGGTCGACTACTTAACCGCTGTCAGCCCCTTACCTCTCCCATATACGCGGAAACCTGACATCCACCCGCCCGAAGGTACGACAGTGAAATAATCGGTAAAACCTCGCTTCTCATCCAAGTCAAACCGCCGCTACCCATATTCGCTCTTCACCTGGATGCCGCAGAAAATAATGAGGAGAGTGAAAATCGAACCTGGGTCATAAGGAACACTAAGGTGTTGTTTATTTTTTCTGCAGGAAAAGGTCTGCAGTCTGCGGACCACATCTGCAGACATCTGCAAGAGAAGAGGTGGACCAAATGTCTACAGTCTGCAAGAAGAAGACTGTTTGTTTATTAACGTCTGCAGGCTGCTGAAATAAACTGAAATTTAAATAAGCTGATTTTTTACAGCAGTCTGATGGTAGACGGTGGTGGTGGACCGTGGTGGTGGTGGTGGACTATGGTGGTGGTGGTGGACCATGGTGGTGGTGCACCGTGGAGGTGGGTGGTGGTAGACCATGGTGGTGGTGGTGGACGGTGGTGGTGGGTGGTGGTAGACCGTGGTGGTGGACGGTGGTGGTGGTGGTGGACTATGGTGGTGGTGGACCATGGTGGTGGTGGACCATGGTGGTGGACCGTGGTGGTGGGTGGTGGTAGACCGTGGTGGGGGTGGACGGTGGTGGTGGGTGGTGGTAGACCGTGGTGATAGTGGTGGACGGTGGTGGATGATGGCGGTGGACGGTGGTGGATGATGGCGGTGGACCGTGGTGGTGGTGGTGGTGGTGGGTGGTGGTGGACGGTGGTGGATGGTGGACCGTGGTGGTGGGTGATGGCGGTGGATCGT
This sequence comes from Ambrosia artemisiifolia, assembly GCA_032199755.1. NCBI lineage: Eukaryota > Viridiplantae > Streptophyta > Magnoliopsida > Asterales > Asteraceae > Ambrosia > Ambrosia artemisiifolia. The sequence continues at coordinate 45,249,323 of CM063527.1, read as the reverse complement.
GGTGGTGGTGGACGATGGTGGTGGTGTACGGTGGTGGTGGTGGTGGTGGACCGTGGTGGTGGACCGTGGTGGCGGTGGGGGTGGTAGACCGTGGTGGTGGACGGGGGTGGTGGTGGTGGACGGTGGTGGTGGTTGTAGACCGTGGTGGTGGTGGACGGTGGTGGTGGAGGTAGACCGTGGTGGTGGTGGTGGACGGTGGTGGTGGTGGTGGACGGTGGTGGTGGTGGTGGTGGACGGTGGTGGGTGATGGCAGTGGACCGTGTGGTGGTGGACGGTGGTGTTAAACGGCAATTCTGCACAGGTCTGTTTGTTTGATTTCTGCATACTGTCTGCGCTTCTTGTATACGGGGCGAACAGTTATAAAATGGAGGGAAAGGGAGAGTAACTAAATGAAAGTTAGTTATAAGATAACACAAACTTTCTGCACATTACAAATGATAATTGACCGGCCTATTTATAGTTTCTGAACCGGTGTGAGTCTAACAGACACGTCCGTACAATCTTAATCATACTTAGGATATCTAAATACTAACCGGTGTGTGTCACAACCGGGTTTCACCAATACTTCTAAACTTATGATATACCTATTAACATATGTTCGAAATTAAATAACATAAGACAAATCAAGTTTAACAAATATATTTCTAACAATCTTCCCCTTAAACTTGATTTCTTCTTTCATCCGATTCTTTATTCTTCACTTGAAGTTGATCGGCTTCTTTTCTTGGGCGGCATATCTTCATCCTTCCACTTGTTTCCAACACTTGTGCTACCTTCTTCATTTGTCACTTCAACGACTAACTCGCGGCCTTTGTACTTGAGATGGTACCATTCCATCATCTCCAAATATCGGACATACACTAGCCTTAGAGTCAATGCTATGTCTTCTTTCTTTGCTAGACTTGGTAGCCCTCTTCCATAACCCATACTCATTGCAATAATCGCCCAATTTTCATCCTTTGTAACAATATCATATCCACCAAACACTTGAACTCTAGTGTATAAATCCAATAAACAAATTGGATATCCGGTTGTATCTCTTGGTGGCATAGGGGCTTTGTTCTTTATTATCAAGAATTCATACATAAACCATTCTACAATCTTTTCGAATTCTATCTCAAATTTGCGCTTGTACCTTTCAAACATAGTAGTAACATGAAGCAAGTCCATGAAAACTAAGCAATCTTGTATGCGAGAACCATTGGTTGGGTACATGATAGGACCTTTCTCCATAGTGCCTTCATAATTGTCCTTATCAATAGAGAATTCTTGAAATTGCTTGAACATATAAGCCCTCTCTTTATCTTCATCATTTAGTGCTTCTTTTATGCCTTCAAATCTGACCCATTTGTTTGAGAACTTATCTAGCGGCCCCTTTTCCATCTTTTTCAACAATATTTTCTCTTTCGGGGCATTTAAATGTGAAGTGATCTTCACTATCACATATTCGGCATAATATCATTTTTCTTCTCTTGTATGATCGGTCGATGAATATGACATATATCACCATCGAATTCTACTTCTAGACCCTCTTGGTTCAATCTTTCTATACTTAACACATTTTTGCGAAGTGTAGGAACATAGTATACCTTTTTGATCTTGTGTACTTGTCCTCCACTTGTGATTATCACCGATCCTCTTCCTCTAAAATACTCCCTCCTATATCCGCTTGGTTGGCCTTCTACTCCAAATGATTTGCTAAAGATAGCGAATTGATCTTTATAACCACACCCATGTTCTTTTCTTGTTAGGCTTGCATACCACACGCCGTCCCATCCTTTCTCATCCGTTCCTTTTACCATAAATTCTGTTTTACCCATCTTCTTTGGGCAATTTCTTCTATAATGGAAGGGCTCTTTACATTTACCACAACACATCGCGTGTGGGTATTCGGGGGCATCCTTTACTTGACTATTGAACTCTTGTTGCGCCTTCTTTTTCTTCTCTATGTGCGACTTTGGGGCTGATCCGATATGAAAACGTGAGAAATTGATGTTCGAAGGGTCCATACACTCCTTCTTGAATTCTGTGATCTTCTTATCGAGAACAAATTGATCCACATGATCATCTTCACTAAATGGAGACATCGGGCTCTTGCCTTTGTCTTCGGAAACACCCTCTGATTTCTCTTCAACATCGAATATACCATAAACTTTCTTATGATCGGGCTCTGATACCATGTTAAACGGCAATTCTGCACAGGTCTGTTTGTTTGATTTCTGCATACTGTCTGCGCTTCTTGTATACGGGGCAAACAATTATAAAATGGAGGGAAAGGGAGAGTAACTAAATGAAAGTTAGTTATAAGATAACACAAACTTTCTGCACATTACAAATGATAATTGACCGGCCTATTTATAGTTTCTGAACCGGTGTGAGTCTAACAGACACGTCCCTACAATCTTAATCATACTTAGGATATCTAAATACTAACCGGTGTGTGTCACAACCGGGTTTGACCAATACTTCTAAACTTATGATATACCTATTAACATATGTTCGAAATTAAATAACATAAGACAAATCAAGTTTAACAAATATATTTCTAACAGGTGGTGGTGGTTGTGGGTGGTGGTGGACCGTGGTGGCGGTGGTGGTGGTGGACCGTGGTGGTGGACGGTGGTGGTGGGTGAGGAGAAGAGAAGATAAGAAGACCTTTGAAGACCTTAGAAGACCTTGGAACAAGTCTGCACCAAGAAGAGGCCAGGAAGACCTTTTTGAGTGAAAGGTCTTCCAAAAAACAAACAATCTGCATACCCTAAATGTCTGCACACGTCTGCGCGGTGCAGACAAAAGAGGCCAGAAGTGTTTCTGAGCAGAAAACAAATGGCCCCTAAGTGTTTTCTCAATCACTCCATCACTACCTCATTGACTCGCCCTCTCACTTGTAAAGTCATTCTTGAACGTTTTTCACAAGAACCCCACCTCACCTTGTGACTCCTCCAAACTGCTTAAAAACTCCTAATTTAAGAAGCTCTTATATTTGGCCTTGTACTATTTTGTCTTTTGTGTAATGTGAGAAAAAAAAGGGTAAAGGTTTAAAATCTAGATTAATATCGCTTGTCATATCTTATAAAAAAAGTATCTCTAAAAGGGGACCGACTTTGTTTTAAAATAAGAACTTACTCATTTTTCTTTAATGATCGCTACACATAATCTGGCATAAGGCATCTTCCAGTCAAGCACTGCAAAGTGCAAATGTATCTTTGTTTTCTTGTTTTGAGATGAAGAAAAAAAATTACTTGAGAGCAAAGTGTTGGTTTAAATGAAAAATGTATAGTATGTGAAAATCGCACACATAGAATTAACTGTTGTATATAAAGAATAGACAACGAATGTTAAAAAAAATTCTTTACAAACTACTTTTTGTTAATATAGCTGATTAGGGCTGGCGCTGGCCTAATAGAAGAATGGCCCATTTCAAAAAAATCCCATTAAAATAAAAAACGAATCTTTCTTTTATAGGCCATGTCTACTTTATTTATTGATTCGTATTTCTTTATGTGATCTTGCAACATGAATGAATACCATTTGAGTTACTACTAAACAAGAGTAGACGAACATCTGTTTTAAGCATAAGGTTAAAAGCTAGAATAGAATTCTGTATTATTGTTATTGTGAATGAATAATATGAAATACAAGGGGCCCTTTATATAGGGATAGATTACAATGAAACCCTATCTATAAATAAGGAAGAGATAGACATTACTAAACATAAGATAATATCAATTCTAATTATAATACAACTCCTCTAGAAGATAATTATCGGTTAAGACTCCCCCGCAGTTCGAGCGGGCGTAGGACAGACGCTCAAACTGGATCGAAATGATTCAAACAACTGTCTTGAAAGCCCCTTCGTGAAAATGTCTGCATACTGTAAAGAGGACGGGACGTGTAACACACGAATGTCACCAACGCGGACCTTCTCGCGGACAAAGTGAATGTCAATCTCAGTATGCTTGGTCCTCTGATGCTGAACAGGATTATCCGAAAGATAGACGGCAAGACACATTGTCACAGTAGATGACCGAGGCACGAAGAAGAGGAAGATGTAACTCTAGGAGCAGGTTCCGAAGCCATGTGGCCTCGGCAACAGCGTTTGCAACCCCACGGTATTCAGCCTCTGCACTGGAGCGAGAAACGGTAGGCTGACGTTTGGAGGACCAAGATACTAAATTGTCTCCAAGGAAAACGTAGTAACCACTCGTAGACCGGCGAGAATCAGGGCAGCCACCCCAATCGGCATCAGAATATGCAACCAAAGAATGAGTATCGGACTTTATGATGCGAATCCCATAGTGAATCGTGCCTTGGATATAGCGAATGATCCGTTTTAGAAAGGCATAGTGAGGATCTCGCGGCTCAAGCATGAATAAACAAACCTGCTGTACTGCATATGAAATGTCAGGACGGGTGAAGGGGAGATACTGAAGAGCACCTGCCAGGCTACGATATAACGTAGGATCGTGAAATAAAGACCTGTCAGAAGCACTAAGCTTCGAAGAAAGATCAACCAGAGTAGCACAACGTTTGCATGCGGTCATATTGGCCCGTGAGATGATATCCTTGGCGTATTGGGCTTGATCCAAAAATAAACCGTTAGCGTCCCTTGCGACTTTAATACCGAGAAAATGGTGCAGAGGACCCAAGTCTGTCATGGTGAACTCTCGTGAGAGAGTGGAGATAATATCAGACAGAAAAGAAGCTGAAGAAGCAGTAAGGATGATGTCATCCACATATAATAGCAGGTAGGCAATCTGGTCACCCTTTTTATAAATAAATAGAGAGTTATCGCATGTGCTACTGCGAAACCCATGGGCCAAAATGTAATTGGCAAACCGCATATACCATGCGCGAGGGGCCTGCTTAAGACCATAAAGAGACTTCTTCAACCTGCACACAAAATTAGGATACCGCTGATCAACAAACCCAGGCGGTTGATGCATAAAAACCGTCTCATTCAGGTGCCCGTGGAGGAATGCGTTCTTAACATCCAACTGATGTATAGGCCAGGATCGGGAAACTGCAATAGAAAGAACAGTTCTGATGGTGGCCGGCTTTACAACCGGGCTAAAAGTATCCTCGCAATCAACCCCCACCGTTTGGGATTTACCATTAACGACCAACCTTGCTTTATACCTCTCTAATGTCCCATCTGATTTAAACTTGTGCCTGAAAAGCCACATACATCTAATAACCGGCCGATCAACCGGTCGTGGCACAAGTTCCCATGTTTCATTTTCCTGTAACGCATTAAACTCGGTTTGCATGGCATGCAACCAATGAGGGTCTTCAAAGGCATTGGCATAGGACTTGGGTACGGGAGAAACGGTGGTGGTGTGGAGGATTTTGGCTTTTGAACGGGTGGTCATGGGATGGGAGTTGGTAGGAGGGGCGGATGTGGATGGTGGGGGTGGGGGTGGGGCCGTAGGTGGAGGTGGTGAAGCCGTGGGTGGTGGGAGCTGCCGTGGCAGAAGGGTGGGACGACGGGGCCGGTGGTGGTCGAGGCCGACGGGTGTAGGTAATGGGATAGGGTTTAGTGGCAGGATGAGTGTTGGGCTGGACGGTGGAAGGGATAGGTAAAGTGGGTGGTGGGCGAGTGATGGCGAAACCCGGGGGGGGGGGGGGTTGGCTCGTCTAGGAAATTATAAGATGAAGGGGGCGTGGGAATGGTAAATGGGAAAGTAGTCTCATCAAAAGTGACATGACGGGAGATGTGGACCTTACTAGTGGTGGGGTCGAAGCAGCGGTAACCCCGAAAATCAGGAGGGTAACCAAGGAAAATACATCTAATGGATCGGGCATGTAATTTGTGGGGTTGGGTGGCCGACTGGTTTGGGTAGCAGGCACATCCGAACACACGAAATGGTCGTATGTGGGATGCCGAAGGTAAAGGACGAAAGTCGGTGTGTAAAAATTCAAACGTTTAGTTGGAAGAATGTTGTGTAGGTAGGTAGCGGTGTGTAGGGAGTTATGAACCGGAATGGAGCAGGGGATGTGAGCTGAGAACAGAAAAATAGCCGAAGCTAGTTAGCAGCCGTAGCGTGTTGGGAAGGAAAAGAAAAAGGAACGAAAAAAGATAGGTAATCAGAACCGAGGCTCTGATACCATAAAGGCTAGAATAGAATTCTGTATTATTGTTATTGTGAATGAATAATATGAAATACAAGGGGCCCTTTATATAGGGATAGATTACAATGAAACCCTATCTATAAATAAGGAAGAGATAGACATTACTGAACATAAGATAATATCAATTCTAATTATAATACAACTCCTCTAGAAGATAATTATCGGTTAAGAAAGGTATTCATCAAAATCAAATGATTCGACACATCATGTAAAAGTAGTTACGAATTACAATTGAAATTATAGACAATTTCCTTGCTAAGAAGTAAGACCGTAGCTATGAAGAGGATGACATGCGAATATCCTTACATAATTACACTCACTCATAGCACATTCAATTGCCTGACACAATAAGCTATGGGGTCAAGTGACCAATAATAAATTCAATGTGGACTCGTGTATTTATAATCTTGTTGAGATGTATGGATTTGACAAGTGACAATTACGTATATAATTCTCTTAATAGATTGTCTCTGTCCAATGATTGGCTGACATGTGACAATTACGTATATCATTCTTCATTAGCGAGACTTCTTCATCAGTCTTCACTAAATGTAACTTGCTTGAGTGGCAAGTTCCTTTAATCTTCATGACCTGGTAAGTTCCATAATCCACATTAGTGCTTAACTTGCCATTAAAGGAAATTTCCATTGAGCCTCTGACTTCTACAACTGCCAGTATCGATGATTCAATGTTGATTATTCAAAGGGCAAGTTAAGTCAAAGTATGAGAAATCGATAAAGATTTAAGATTGCATACCGCTAGAACTACATGATAGATGCTTGAAAGTTTCCGTTAAAATCTGCATGAGGTACTGCGTCTTTTAGGGCTTTCTTCACTCACACTGTTTGCCAATTCTCTAACATTTGTGTCTTTTTCCAGCAATTATGAAGTTTAGTATTATATAGATTTTGGATGTGTGTTGTTGATTCGTAGAATTCTTGATTCAATATCTTCTTTCTTCGACTGCAGTCAAGGGTCAAACAACACACCTTGACATTAGTGGCCAAACCCATTGCTTTTCAAAATACTTATAAAAAAAATATAATCAAAACACATCACCTTTTAAACACTTCAAAAAAAAAAAAAAAACTTTAGATTGCTGCTGTTATAAATAGTATAATCTTTTGTAATCATAGTTAAAATATTAATGGGCAATAAGGTTACAAGAAAATTAATATATATGCACATAGAGTCCAACAATCCGGCCTGACCCGACCCGTTCAGTCAATACTTAACTAGTTTTTTAAACAAAACCTGTTTTGACTCATTCACCCATAACTAATTTTATGGAAAAAAAAAGCATCCACTTACCAAACGTCATCTTGTCCCTTGTGCATAAGTTCCTTCCAGTCGACCACTTTGACCCTTCCCTTTAACTTAGCCTCTTGTGTGATATATAAACTTTCTTACTTTTCCTTGTTATGTCAACATATCGTTTGGGAGTTGACGCACTTGCATCACCAAAAGAATTACTGAATTTGAGACTTCACTTGAACCGCACATGCTGTCAAGATCAATTTCCACAGCAACTTTGAATATCAAATCCAACATGCTTTCATGAACAAACCCTGTGTTATAACATGAATGGCAACAATCAAAACTAGCTCGTATTTTGGGATATCGAGGTGGTCATATGTCATAGAAAGGAACTTACACCACTACATCTCCATGTTCTCACATTTGTCCCCGTTAACTCCATCACCTAGAATGTCCTTTAGGATGTCATGGAATTAAGTCCCTGCAAAATTCAGTTGTAATATACAAGATTTTCTGTTGTCCCTGCAAAATTCAGTTGTAATTAGGAAAATGTTTGATTTACATGTTTTGCAAAATCAAATCAGCTGCCATGATATTCATGTTTGACATTAAGAGTCAAAAAAGTAAAGGGTAGGCATCATCAGGGCCCTATTATCGAACAAAATATACCTCATATGTTTAGACTCTACTAAATACATAATCAAAATGTATAAACCTTCTAAACACTCCATTAAAAGTTTAGACTACTATTATAATAGTATATTTTGTAATTACAGTTAAAACTTTAATTAGTAATAAGATAAAAAGAAAGTTCAAATGTTTGCACCTCGGCACAACACTCCAACCCAACTGACCCGTTTCAACCCTACTAAAAAGTTTACCATTTTCTAAGCCATACCGATTTTGACTCGTTACCCAACCCATCCATTTTTCTACCCATATTTTTTTATGGGAAAAAGTGAAAAACAGTATCTACTTACCAATAAATCATCATGTCCCTTGTGCATTGGTTCGGTCTTTGTCTGGATTAGCTCACAAACAAACTCATCAACCACTGACTTAATCAAAATGCATCAACCAATAAATCATCATGTGATTCATGTCCCAAAGCAACTTTGAAATTCGAATCCAACTTGCTATGATGCTTTGAAGAATAACTCCTATGTTATATCATGAATACCATAAGTCAAATCCAGGTTGTTATATCATGGGGTGGTTAAATGTTGTTGAAAGGAACTTACACTTGTATCAATGCTTTGATTGTTATTTGCTGATTCAGTCATTGAAGCATTAGTTTTACTGCACTTTTTCTAAAGCATAAAACCTTTCTCTGTTCTCGCATTCGACCGGGTCAACTGTGAATGTTCCATCACCCAGAAGATCCTTTAGGATATGTTCCTGCAAAATTTAGTAGTAATATATAAGATATTTGGTTGTCCCATTAAATTAAAACTTCCGATTTAAGATAATGAGGAAAAATGCTTGATTTACATGTTTAGCAAAATCAAATAAGTTTGTATAATTTTGAATTTGAAAGGCCATGTTTTGAATGGGAATCCTAAAAATAACTCATTGAAGTACTGAACAAATTAAATTCAAGAAACTGCCAAACAGATAATGAATTTATTATCAACCGCCTCTGATGTGAGTAAAGTCTTGAATTTATTAAACAAAAAGTCAAATGTCTTATTAAAAAGAAAACATCAGAGTTAGAAGTGATTTCAATCAAATATTGTAAAAAAATAGAACTTACAATTGTGTCAAAATTGACTTCCATCCACTTAAGGAAAATAAAGGGTATTTAATCAACAAGTACCTGCCGTCTATTTCAATGCAGGAGATATGAGAGATGAGGGGACGTTTGAAGCATGTAAATGAACCACGTTATAGCTGTAGATGTATATGTAGCGTCCTTTCCAGCAATTATGAAGTACTTTGGATCTGCAAATTTAAAAATTCAAGGGTCAAACAACACAATTTGACATTAATGGTGAACCTATTGTTTTAGAATTCAATCAACAAGAATGTTACAAGAGCAGCTTTTTTCCCATTAAAGGGTGGATCCTGTTGCATTTCTGTCCCAGCTAAGAAAACTATTCTCAAAACATTGGCGAATAGTAATGACTTTTAAAGTCAATATAATATGTTTGAATCAATAGTCAAACTGTTGTTAAAAGTTGCTAACCGGAAATCGTCCTGTCCTTGTGCATTTGTTAAGTCCCGGTTTATATTAGCTGATAAAAAATCAGCAACCACTTTGACCCTTTCCCTTTAACTTAGCCACCGATCCGCTATTTGACAATTTGTTAAGACCTTCTTCACTTGAACCGCACATGCTGCCAATATAAACTCCAAAAGCAACTTTGAATAAATCCTGTGTTATATCATGAATACCAATAATCAACAGCAGGTTGTTATATATATTATGGGTTGGTCAAATGTTGTAGACTGAAAAGAACTTACACTTATATCTACACTTTGGATTGTAATTTGCGGATTTTAGTCATTATATAAGCGATTTTTACTGCACTTTTTTCTAAATAAAACACTGCTAATAGCTTAATATTTTTCTTTGTTCTCGCAGCTTGTTCCCATCATCTGTGATTATTCCATCATGCAGAAGTTCCTTTAGGATGCCATGGTTATAGGTCTCTGCAAAATTTAGTTGTAATATATTATATAAGATATCTGTTTGTCCCTCTAAATTAAAACTTCTGATATAATCAAATAAGTTGGTATAATTGCCATGTTTAAAGGCCTGTTTTAGTGAAATTCCTAAAAATCAATCATTTATTAAAAAAACTACAAAAGGATTATGCAAAAAACAACTGATCCATTCAACCCCCCTGATTTGAACAGATTCCTTTTGAGGGACATTAACTAGTTTAAATTTATGAAAAGTGAATATTGATTTCAACATATAAGTTATTGTTAAATTCAATATTAGGTTTTGAGCAACAAAATCCTATCCAGAAAAAGACTGACATATCAATTTATCACATGGAAACCAGAGGGTATTTAATAAACAAGTACCTGTTTTCGATTCGAATGCAAGGGATATGAGAGATTAGGGTATTGATGTCGTCTTTTCTGTGATTGGGTATTTACGTCAGGAAATGTCTTCCATTCACTACAAAAACATGAATAATTAGGTTATTTATTATTTGCAACAAATGTAAGTAACAATTGATATTTAATTAGAACTACCTGTCTTAAATGTCGAGTTTGGGGATATGAGAGATTTGGGGCCAGTAGTGGGAGCCTCTTCCTTTACACCTTTCTTCCAATTTTGGGCAGGACATAATTTTCAAACTCAAAAGGGAATCTAACAGCAGCATCTCTGGTAGATGTATCAGCTTTGGGCATTTGTAAAATTCGAGATGTTGAAGGGAGGTGAGATGTTGGAGTCCTGTTGAAACTGATTCCAGATTCTCAAATCCGTATATGGCCAGAATTGTAAGAGAAGAAGGGAAAAGGTGGGACAATTCACTAATATTCCTCACATCACCTTCATTAAATAACCCTAGCTTAACAAGGGAAGCTGGAAAATTCAGACCCCTCCCCCACTCTGATATGGGCTTCTTCAACCCCCCTATTACAAGGTAACCCATTTTTGGAGGCCAACACCCACCACGAATGGAAACATCAACACCTGGACACCTTACTATATTTAGGTTTGTTAATAAGGTGAGATTGGATAGCTCAATTATTGACACCAGACTTTCACAATCAGCTAATGACAAAATGGTGAGGTTTGATAGCTGAAGGTGGTCAGGAAGTGACGCAATATGTGGACAAGCAAATATACTCAAGCTGGTGAGGTGAGTGTAGTTACTCAATTCACTAATTGATCTTAGATTTTCCCATTTACGAATAAATAGGGTTTCAAGCATTGGCATGCTTGTGTTTTTCATCTTTGCCTCAAGTTTACCACATGAGCGTATCACAAGAAATTTGACGTTCTGCACCCCTTCTAGTGTTGTAACTGAACACTCAGAAATTCCCAATATCACAATGCTATTTGGACAACGTAAACACTTTATGCTTCTACAATAAGATATATCCAAACTTGTAAGAGATAACAGGGGGCTGCTCCCAGAATTTTCCTCGTCCTCTTCTTTCTCTCCTAAACCCACTAAACCTGAACAATTCCATAATTTCAATTTCTTTAAATTCACAAGAAGCTTACTTGCCTCTGTTTCTGATTCCCACAAGTATTTTATTTCCTTACACCAGCTGATACTTAGTTCTTCAACTTCCCTAAGATGCCCTATAACACCTCTCCATACCTCATATGTAAGCCCTGAGATAGAACTTATATCCAACTTAGTGATTGATGAAGCTACCTGAACCAGATTTCTCAACACACCATCACCACATCCATCTATTTCAAGAACCTTGAGTAAAGGCAGTGCTTCAAGTGAGACATCTATCAACTTGGGACATCTTTTTATATGAAGCTCTTCAAGGCATGGAAACACTGCAACTAAATCCTCGTTTTTAGTTGACCACTCCTCCCAACCTGGCATATCTTCAATCCTTAGAACTTTAAGTGAAGGGAAGGCAACATCAGCACTCCCTGTTACCTCCAGACCTATCACTTTAACCCCATCCATGCCTTGAATACACAACTCCTTAAGTGAAGCTAGCAGCCCAAATGTGGGGAGAGATGTGCATTTTCTACAACCACGTATAGACACATTAACCAACTGATGAAAAGAAGGATCACCAACCCATTTTGAAAATTGTGTTCCCCCGTATGACACGACTGAAAGCTTTTTCAACGTAACACTATTAGGTTCTAGCTCATCAAGAACCTCAAGTGTACTCATTCGATTATCGTCAAACACATCAATCCATTTCAGCTCTAATCCAGTAATCCTTTTTAGAGATAAGTTTGTCTCTCGTGTGCGTATTGCGCTTTGCACTTTCTGCAACCCCTCAATGGAAACTTCACCATGTAGATTCTTTAATCCCTTGAGTTCATTTATTTCAAGGCCATCATCTCCTCCAATGATGACCCTGGTGAGAGTCTGTAGGCTTTCCAACTCACCAATCCCAAATGGCAGCTTCTTCAAAAGCGGAGTATCCCTTATGTCAAAATGCCGCAACTTTTTAAGATTTTTGAAGCTTTTAGGCAACTTAGTCAAACTTCCACAACCAAAAACAATCAATGTCTGTAAATGATAAAGATTTCCAACATTCTCTGGCAACTCTACGATTTTAGTTTGAGATAAATTAAGATACCGCAAATGCTTCAAACTACCAATGAACTCCGGTAATTCACTGATATTAAAACGACTCAAAGAAAGAACTCTTAACAATGGTAACGTAGGAAGTAAATCAACCAAAATCTTATTGGACAAGTAAAATGATTTCCAAATTTCTTCCACCCCAACAGGTACCACTAAAAATGTCCTCAAGCTTCTTGCTCTTTTAAATGCCTCAAACTTTTGGTAACCTACATATTCCTCTCGAGTAAATGACATATGACGATGCTTCTCCAAAGCTTCCATCTTTTTCATCATATGATTATCGAACCTTAGAAAAAATTCTCCAGCAACAAAGGTGGATAAGTCATTCATGAGGTCGTGCATCATAAATAATGATTGATCATTAGGTGCATGTTGAAAAAATGACCTTGATAATAAAACTTCAAAGTATTCGTTGCCCAAGCGTTCTGGTGACTTGGTTGTATCTAAAGGGTCCAAAAACCCTTCTGCTATCCACAATAATACCAACTCCTCCTTGCCAAACAAGTAGTCCTTTGGGAACAAGGAGCAGTATGCAAACAACTGCTTCAAATTGGCAGAAAGATCTTCGTAGCTGAGCCTCAGAGCTGGAACAATCTTATCACTATTTTCTAAATTCCAAATCTCACTGTTCAACACGTCTTCCCAGTCTTCTACATTTGTTCTTTTCCACAATAGCTTTCCGATTGCCTTCAAAGCCAAAGGCAAACCAGCACATTTTTTCACTACATCTTCACCAAGTGGTTCAAGTGTTGCGTGTGAATTAAAGTTCTCTACACCTAAAGCATGTAGAGCAAATAAAGATAGAGCATCTTCATGCGACAAACTCTTAAGAGAGTCTATATGACCAAAACGTAGGTTTTTGAGCAATTCCACCTTACGAGTTGTCATGACTATCCTACTCCCAGGAGCACATGAATGAAATGGGCGCACTAGGTTTTCCCAATCATTTTCGTTTTCATGCCACACATCATCAAGTACTAGTAGAAATCGTTTGTTATTAAGTTGATTTGTAAGAGCCATATGAAGCTGATTTAAGTTTTCAAATTCCTTGTTTTCACTAGACACATCTTGGAACATGGTTTTGCTTATCTTAAAGATATCAAAATCATCCGAAACACAAATCCATACGTGCAGTTCAAAGTGAGTCTGCACCTTAGTATCATTATACAAAAGCCTAGCTAGAGTGGTCTTCCCAACCCCACCCATACCTACTATGGGTACGATGCTAAAATTTTCCTTAGATGACCCATCATCCCCTAACAACTTGTTTAGCAATTTCTCTTTCTCAACTTCTCTTCCAATAACACTAGACCCATCTGGCAAACAGGTTTCGTTTGTTCTATTAGTATGTTTTGGCTTTTCACCTTTCACAGTCAAACCTGGATTTTGTTTTTCTAGATATTCTAACTGGGTGGTAATATCATCTAACTTGTGAGACAACCTATGACTTAGTAAGCAATTTGTGCAACATGATGGCATGAGCTTTCTTACCAGGCTGGTGGATGCTGCAGGCTCCTGCAGAGTGAGCTCACGATGCATGTCTTCGGCAGCCAAATCATCGAGTACGTCATCAATATCATAAGCCAAATGTTGGAGACCATTCAGCCATGATTTGACAGTTTTTTCAGTCACTTCCTTCTGAGAGGCATCAGTAAGCAGATCTTGGACCCTGGACAATGCCTTCTTCAAGTCCTTCAGCTCTTTGTGAATTCCCTGAGCGCGAGCAAATCGTTTGAAGCCTTCATCAGCCAGCTTCTGGAAAACGACATTGACAAGTTCAATAACAATAGTTTCAGCCATTGTTTATAGCAATCACTTTAAGTGGGATCTCTGTGTGTGTATGTGTATGTAAGAAAGGGAGTTTGCAGATATTGAAAAGTGCACAGACACAATGACTGCAACCGTTGTTTATAGTGAATTCTGCAATTGTTATGTTCAACTTTCGTCTGTTTTTTTATTCTTATTGTGCAGCTAGCCGTTAGAGGAGGGGTAGGTAGTCACTAAAAAAACCAACTTGTGTATTTTCATGCCATGTGATGGATTACAATGACCAAGGCAATATTTTGTTTTACAGTGCATGTGTCACATGCATTCCCACTTCCCAAAAAGAGATCGAACAGTCAAGTTTTTGTGGATTCAACCACATTTGTTCTATTTCTATGAAAAATGTTAAATATTGCTTATAAGTTTCTATGAGTATGTGTACAATGTACATATATAAGTGCGTGCTAGAACGTATGTGTACATAGTACAGGAATATATTGCGCGTTAAAGCCTCGTAGGATGTAAAAATAGGTGTATTTAGATGGGAGAAAGATTTAGGCGTTAAAAAAAATATTACAGAAATATATATTATTATGTAACCCATTGGGAACTTAACTGATTAAAAAACATGACATAAATGTTATAATATTTAACGGTTTCAGCGAATCCAAGGGGTGCAAATTTATTGGTTTTTTCCTATGAATAATCACGTGGATTGTTCTTAAAAGAATACACCGATGTTGCTTTGTGTAGCATGTCACATGCTGAGCACCCATTACACATTTTCTTATTATATATGTTTATGGTATGAACCTGGGAATTTTTTTAAAGGCAGTTTATTAGTTTTGCACATCAACTTTTATGGGTCATCTGGTGAAGGAACTAGGAATTTCTTTTATGAGGTGCAGTGGCGAAACTTGGTTCTTGAAACGGTGGGGGCCGAACTCAATTTTTTTCAATCGTTAGTGGCAAATCGGTGGGGGTCGGACTCGATTTACATACTAAATCGCAAAATTCTATCACTGCGTCAAAAATCGGTGGGGGCCAGTGTTAAAAGATCTAAGGTATTTGTATTGTTTCAATTTTAGTACTCCCTCCGTCCCATTAAAAGTGTCTTGGTTTGAAAAACACAAAGTTTTAGGAATATTAAATGATTGTCTTTTTTGTTTGCCATATGACAATAATACCCTTGTCATAGGTGGGTCCATCATATTATTTGTTTATTTTAGTTGTGTTTTTAAGGGTAAATTTGAAAATTGGCTATCAATTTTTTAAAGTGGACACATGAAATGGGACAAACAAAAAAGGGAATATGGACAATTTTAATGGGACGGAGGGAGTATTTAGTTTGCATAAACCTTGAATATTTTGCATGAGAGTGTTGTGTAGGTTATACTTAATATTGGATGATGAGCTGATTGGGCTCACAAGCTGGAAGGAGTTAAGGTTCAAGGAAAAGTGTCAAGTAAAGATTTAAGAGTCCAGCAAGGTGAAGAGAGGAGTTCGTGAAAAGGAGTCCAGTCCATGTTATAAGCCCATTTCAAGTCTGGGTCCAGTATTGGTTGCCACGTTGGCAATCCGTGGCAACTAACACAACTTAATACTGATCGTTGATCTTGCCTACTTGGGATAATCTTAGCCGTTTAAATATATGGAAAGATGTGTTAGAGAGAGGAGCTATAAAAGCATTGTGTTTGTTTACGATCAGATTATTCACTCGTTCAGATTATTGTTTTCTCTCTCACAAAAGTATTCGTCTCTCTGTACTCTTTTGATTAGGGTTAGAAGTCTTGAACATCTTGTTCTGACTTAATCTTGTATTTGTAATCCTATTCAGTATAGATTTAGGGTAAGATCTTGAGATCTGAGAGTTTTGTTGTTTGAGAGAGTTTCAGGTCTTGTAACTTGTTTTAGGGTTTTGTTCTGGATTGTAAAGTTTGGTTTGAGAATAAATCTTTTGGTTATGATTATCATGTTATTTTGACAGCCAGGGCCCTTCTGGCCCTTCCTTCGGTCCAGTTCAGGTCGGGTCGGGTTGGGTTGCGTTGAGTTATCTTCTACGGTGAGAGAACAAAATTTTTAATCCAAATGGTCGTAGTAGAATTTTTTACCTCCATTTGAGTACATCAATAAGAAACTTGATCTACCAAACCAATGTAAATTAAACAAGAACGATTTTAAAGTTTAGGGTCAAGTTATTTTACACAGTGTAACAAAAATGAGAAGGGTGAGAAAGATACAAAAAACACAATAGATCATGAAATATGACACAATGAGCCATAAAACATCACACTGCCAAAAAATATAATACAATGCCGAAAAAAAAGACACAATGAATTAAAAAATGACACGATGATGAAAATAAGAAAAAGACACAATGGTACATAAAAGACACAATGATATATCGCATATTCTAAAAACTACAAGCTAAAATCCCAAAAACCAAAGACCTGAAAACTAACGTCGTAGGGTTGGATAAGACGGTTCCAGTGCCGCTTGAATGTGTCACACCCTCAAATATCCACCTGCGGAGTTCTACCGCGAGGCGTGTGACATACCAGGATCCAAGTCAACGGTCACAATAAACGACGTCTAAATGTAAAACATACGTAATAAAAACCATGCATAAGATTTAAAATTCAACATTTAACAGTGCGGAAGCATTAAAAGTTTACAAAAGTCATGCAGAAAATAAAAACATAAGTTTCAAAGTTTAACATTTCCAAAACATGCCATGAGACCCTAGACGCAAGACGACCCCAGTGCGACTCCGTGCGCCTATCTGACAGCTGCTACCTTAGCGACCTGAGAAAACATGCTAAAAGAGTCAACATATAATGCTGGTGAGTTCACAGGTTTTATGTAAAAGTTTAGAGTAATCCTTTGAAAACCGTTACCATCACAATTACTACTATGCTTGTAAGAACGCTAGCTAGGCGCAGAATAAGATACTCATACGGGTGAAACCATTGCTGACTAAGCCGTGTAATGACCCTTAGTTTCCTATGGGCTACCGTCATCACCGGTAGACCTTGTTTTGTTAGAGACAATATGCACCCGCCCGGTCCTACCGTCGAGTGGGGTTTGTCAGTTCCCAATAGCGCTATCCATATTTCCCCGCCATATACCCATGTTAGTGGTTTCTAAGGGACTTTTTGATGAACCGTATAGTACGATAAGTAAGCCATAGTATCATGTGATAAAGAGTAATGAGTAATAAGAGTTTAATAAACCATAAGTCATAAAAGAGTTTTAAGCATGTTTCTCCCTCGAAAACATAAACCGTAAAATGTGGGGCCGTGAACTCACCTTAGGTTGCGTATTCCGTTTAAGAGTAAACCGTATGTGTGATATGAGTAAACCGTCTGTAAGATATGATAGCCCCAACTAGTGGCGACCTATCATAAGATATGTGTTAAGTTAGACTAATAACCCGCAGGGTTCATTAGTCCCTAAGTCCAGTCCATGACCATGATGTGTTTGAAAAACGTGTTTGACCGACAACCAGACTACGTAAGACAAGACTCGACATCCCATTGGTGACCCGACATCCCACGTGTTCATCTCATGCACAAACATACACAAAACATGCAACTCAGCACTTAACATGCGTTAAAGTTCAACGATTCTAACACATAGGTCAAATAACGTACAAAAAAAGTCCGAACACGTGTTACTATGTTACTAGGCATGTCACGGGGTTCCTATCATGTTCCTAGGTGTCAACTCGGGTTTCGGGATGTTAAAATACAGTTATAACAGCATTACACGCGATTAGGAACTTAGCATGCAATTAGGAAAGTCAACACGTGATTAGGGATGGTCAACAGGCAATTACAAGGGCTAATCGCCCCTTATGATAGGTGATTAGGGCTAATCACATGCATTTTAGGCGATTATGGTCATAAGGTATGCAATTCAGGGCTTAACTAGTGATTAGGGTCACAATTGCATGTCATGAAGGCAATTAGGATCACAATTGCATGAAATGAAGGCAATTATGATCATAATCGCCTATGTATCACACGAGTAGGGCTTCCTCTTAGGCGATTATGCCCCTAATTGCCTATAACATAGGCGATTAGGATTCCTAATCGCCTATAGTGCAGCAGATATGGTTTTTCGCGCGTTTAACCTACCAAATCAGATCCGAAACGTGTAAAAACACCCAATCATCATCCTAACATATTAACAAACATATTTCAAGCAAAACCCCTAAGTTTTCATCATTCTAACAGTCCCGAATGCGAGCGTTTTCCCAAAATAGCAACTTAACATGAAAACATCACATCAACATGCAAGAACTTGCCCTAAATAGCAAATATCCAGATTTAATCACATAACCACGTTGTCCAAAAGCATCCTACTATTCTAACATCATCCTAGAGCAAACCCTAACATCAAACAATCAACAACACACCTCATATCATCCTTAATCATCCAAAATCCTTCAAATGGGTCAAAACATCAAGTACCAACAATACACAACCAAAACCATTCAAACTCCTAGGACATCATCATACTAACTTGTAACAGCCATAAACATCATAATAACACAAAAACAACCATGATTCAATCCTAAAAACTCTATCTTTAATCACATATAACACATATAACACATGTAAAGGTGTGGGTTTGTTTAGAAACGGTTTTAAATGGATTTTCAAAGACAAAAACATTTATAAGTCAGGTCTGGACATTTAGGGAGTAAAACATAATCATTTAAAGGTTTGGGTTTGAAGAACACACCTTGTATTTAAGAGGAGATGATGGAATAAGCTTGGAAATGGTTGTTTGGGTGTAAAAATGGGTTCCAGAGGGTGTTTGTGGGTTGAGATATGTTATGGGACGGCTAGGGTTGTGTAATTGATGTTTTGGAGGTCAAGGCTAGTATTTATAGGCGTTTCTAGTCGTCAGGCACGTTACAGGCGATTATGCAGCTTTATCAGGCGATTAGGGCTGCTAATCGCCTTCACTATAGGCGATTAGCCCCATAATCGCCTAGAGGAACATGCTAATCGCCTATGGGGCCAAGCTAATCGCCTATAGGGCCAAGCTAATCGCCTAAAGGGTCAAGCTAATCGCCTATAGGGTCTGTTGTGGTGTATTTGACGCGTTAAACTCCGTTTTAACATATGTTAACACATTTTCACATACCGACAAGTCACATAATGATTATAAACACATAATACATGAAAGTTAACACGTTCACACTCGTTCACCAATTCCCGGGACTCGAGACTTGCGTATGTTAAAACCCTAATGATGTGCGACTCGACTCGACCGACCTTGTTTTGTGTAACGTATGCGCGACTCGCTAAGGTAGACTTACTAAGTTTTCAAAAGTTAGTTACCGAAAGTTTCCGGGTGTCACAGAATGAGTTTAATCGGAGTCCGTTTGATACCCTTCCCACGACTTACTATTTTTCTTTCAATGTGTATTTGATCGTAACCCCTAAAGTCTAATCTTGTAATTGTAGTATTTAACTATAACAATAACCCTTTTACTTTGAACAGTAATCACTCGATGGCATTTTTGTAATTAAACATGATTTTATGGGTGATTTTATTTCTAATCTTCTTATCTCTCTTCTCTTTCAGATTATTCATTATTGTTTCTTGCTTTACATTCACCTACCACAACCGCTAAATTGTAACCCTAATCGTGGCCTCATCACAGCTCCTCACACCTCACTCCGTCGCGCCGTCCCAGTCTACTGTCGTGTCCCGGTTGCTTTATCCGCCTCTGAAATAAAGGTTGATGTTGGCTTTGGTGGAATCGGTTGTGGTACGACATTTGAGAAAGCGTGTAGAGGTCCGGTGGCTTCCCGACGGCTGGTGACATCAGCAACGCCACGTTCCGGCGCGTCTTGGCCTCAGATACCGATGGTGGTCAGGTCATGCAAGAAAAAAAGATGCTTACCGGAGTTTGTTCCGAGTCCGACCGGAACCCTAATACGTGGTGACTCCTTGAATCCTTTAACCATTACCTTTATGGGTGTAGAGGTCCGGTGGCTTCCCGACGGCTGGTGACATCAGCAACGCCACGTTCCGGCGCGTCTTGGCCTCAGATACCGATGGTGGTCAGGTCATGGGTTAGATGAGTTGGGCTTAAGCATAAAGGTAATGGTTAAAGGATTCAAGGAGTCACCACGTATTAGGGTTCCGGTCGGACTCGGAACAAACTCCGGTAAGCATCTTTTTTTCTTGCATGTTTAATTCAGCATAGTTAATCGGTCGACTAAAATATCATGTTGTATTTAGCTTCACCGGTTTTGCCCATCTCCGATTAGATCTTTGTTTTCTTATCTTTAACTTCGTTTTCAGATGCATGTAGCCGCAGGGGTTAAAGCGATGGCGGAGCAGAAGCAGGTTGGGGTTCCGATTGAGGGGTGAGGTAAATCCAGATCCAGATCTTTGTTTTCTTAATCTTTTGGTTTTTTTTGTTCTGCAATCAAGTGCTTCTGAATTCTGTGGTGATGTGATGTGATCGTTAGTGGCTTTTTTAGGTTTTTAATTACATATACATATAAATCTGTTTTGTTTGATGAGGTCTATTTGTTAGCTTTACTATATGCTGATCTGAGATTCTGAATAATATAGTTTCAGGAGCTTTTGCTTTAAAAAGGTTGGGGTGGGAAGGAAGAAGTCTCTGGCGAAGAATACGAAGTAGGTGACTGGAGCGGTGATCTAGAGTGCGAATTGCGGTTATGGAACGGGAGCGATCGGATGAATGTGAGTATTTTTGATGATTAGTATGATGGTTTTGAAGTGGAATTTGATGATAGATGATATATTTGTGAAATATATACAATGGAATTATGGAATTTCATTGAAATATATACAGTGTAATTGTGGAATTTCATGATAGATGATATATGGATAATTCCATAACCTATAACTGAGTCTGCAGGATGATAGACAATATTGTTGGTTAGGTTAGGTATACAGTGGTTCTGTTTCTAATGTTAATAGTTTTGGTTATGGAAAGATGAGATTATTGACAGGCAAGTTAAAAAACGATAAGCCATCATTCATGGAACATCTGCCTCACAGATTCTTTCTTTCCGGTTATTCTTTCACCCATATCTTCATCTCATTTTTTTTAATTCCTCTATTTTGCTGCAGACAAAAAAATAAGAAAGAGGAACATAGGTGATGGTCTGTTTTGGTGGGGGATTGATTATGGTGGTTGATTGAAGATGGGTGCAATTAGATTTCGTGTCGTCATAGAAATTCTTGGTGGAATAACAACAAAAGAATGAACAGCTTGGAGGTTGGTTTTCTGCTCTTGATGATTTTCGAATTGCATGTGAATTTGAGTGTTATTTATAGCTATTGTTGTCGTTTAGAGAGAAAAGTAAGCATAGGCGGTAGTTACCATATTAAGAATACTTTACGATGCGCTGAAGAGATTTAACCTCGCTGAAGAGATTAAATCTCGACAAACAGTAGAAAGCGCCAGTGCATTTATGATAAGATTCGTTTATTTGCGTCGTTTTGCTGATGCTTTCATGGGTTTGTTGTAGATTGGCTTCTTGAATTCGTGTTTGAGAGTTATATTGACAAATTTGAATTGTAAGTGTTGGTTTTATGTTTATGAATTGTTATTGATGGATTTGGTATTTGTTTTTTAAGTTTATGGTTTGTGTTTTTTTTATGTTTTGTTCTTAAGTTTTATAATTGCAATATGTTAATTCTTTGTGTTTGTCTTTAACACACATATATACGCTGCAGTCGCCAGGTTGGTTTGACATGTAGGTTTATATATGGGGCGCGACCCATCAGGAGATGATTGGAAATGAGGGCTGTGAAAAGGTTAGATTTTCTCTCTTTTTGTCACAACCCGACCAAGGTGGGCCTGGTCGAAATACAGATTGTCATCAAACATCACGCAATGTAAGCAAACAGCGAAAGCAATATAAATAAATAATCTTTTATAAATAATAATAGTTTACATTTCTATATACTATACATTCTCCTGTTCAATATTCTAGGTAATGTCTAAGGTTCTCGCTTGCCTTCTGATTTGTCCGCCGGGGTTACTCCGAGTCGCAGTCGCCTAATCCTCAAAACTCCAGAACAGGTACCTGAACACATGCTTAAAATAGGTTTTGGGTCAACAATAATGTTGGTGAGTCCGTGTGTGCGTTTAACTAGTTAAAACAGGTTTATTATCTCAAAACAAGTTATCATTCAAAATCAGGTTTAATAAGTAAAACAGTTTAACACGAAGGGATGTACAAGCCACACCTCAATCCTAACAATGAATCCACTTACTCCCATCATGGACTCCCATGGCAAAATACATGACACATACCTCAGTGGAGGGTTTCCCGGGCTTCCGAGTCCACTGCGTGCGGGGGTTTCCCCAAGTAGCGCTACCCACATATCAAGCGGCCCAATCTCCCGTTGGGTTGATGAGTGTGGTGGTATCGGGAGCACCTTGTCACATCATCTGGTTCATCACTTTTAACTGGTTCTACACTGGAAGCATGTATTCACCCCAAAACAGTTAAAATACAAAAAGGGGAATGGTACACGAGACTCACCTGGATGCAACACGGTCGTATAATATAAGAATAAACGTCTGTCATCGCGTCCTGGTATCTTCTTGCGCGAATCCTAAGTTAATAATATAATTAGTCTTTGGTTTCAATTACGAAGGTTATGCGTGGGGACGAGCTCGAGCGTATGGTTTCTATTTATTACAGTTCCACGTCTACGTTCGGGTTCCAATAATCCTCAACCTATCTCTTTGTACTTGACAAGTGGTAGCTATAACTATGTTCGCACTTATAGTTCAAGTATCGTATTCTATTATCCTTATATCACATCTCATGTCTATTGCTAAGTCCCAATGTCTGGAGTTTATATCTCGAGTGATATTGTTTAATGGATCCGAGTCATTAGGTGCATAGGGTCTAAGTATGTGTATTTACACGTTATTGTATTTAGGTTGCGTTTTAGTCTTCGGCGTCAAAGGTGTCAAATCTAACATCTCCAAGACTTCATGCTTATGCTTCCTATCTATGTTCGTCTATTCAATGTTATGGCATACACTAGTCGCTAAAGGTTTATGTCGATCTTAATGTTTCAAGTTTATATCCAAGCATCGCTATCATTAACTAGTTCCTAGTCATACTTGAGATATATGTCGCTTCAATCCGTTTCAAGTCTTAGTTTCCAATACTCAAGTGTCGAGTGTTCAATGTCCAAAGTTCCGAATTATCTAATGTATATGTGACTAGTCCAAATGTCCGAGTCCCATGTTATAGTTTCCAACCTAATAATCTCTAATGTATATAGTTCGTATCTAGTTCAAATGTCCAATATTTCAAGTGTCAAGTTCATGTCTCAAGCGTAGTGTCCACAATATCTCAACGAATAGTCAATAATCAATATTCTTCTATGTCCGGTTTTGCTAATATGCTCGTCAAGTCCCACACGCAAGGTTATCTAATATTAATGTTTATAATTATCAAGCTAATAAGTTCAGTTGTACCTCTCGTTCGTTCTAGATTTGAGTTAACCAAAGCTGACCCAGTTATCTTATGTTGACCAGACAGTTGACCAACTTGATGACCAGAGCTGAACCCGACCTTTGACCCGAAGGTTAACTTCTGTTGACCCGTCCTTTGACCCATCACTAACCCACTCATAGCTTCAATCTTAACTCATCAATATCAAACACCACCCTCGTTATTGTCTGTAGTCTCATCATCAACCACCACCAGGAACCCAAACGCAGAACCCATACCACGGTCCCCTTCAACAACTGCCGCCTCCATCGTCCATCACTACCACCTTCATAGCTGATATCACCATCCATAACCACCACAATCCATTGAGCAATCGCCACCGTAATTATCAGAAAAGAAGGGATTTTGTTGGTTATTACCCGGATCTGCCACGGTTTTGGTGACGAGGACATCACCGCCGCCGCCGCCGTCGTCATCGTCACTGTGAACCACCTGCATTCCTCTTCCTCGGATCTCATCCTTCTCTTTCTCGTTTCCTTCCTTTTGAAAGCAGCGGCAGCAGATTGTATTATGTGTGTGTATAAGAGATGAGAGGAAGAGCAATGTGTGTGTGGTTTGTGTTTGGCGAGAGGTCAAAGAGGAGGAACAGAGGGTGGGATTTTATAACATGAGGGTAGGGTAGGGGTGACTTGTATGTGTGTTGTGTTGTTCAAAGAATAAAGTGCCATGGGGCACATGGTATAGGTACCATGTGTCCCATGGATGACTAATCAAGTTAGTCATGGGGGCGGGTTCGGGTCCGGGTTTCGGTTCGTAACGCGTATCAGTCCGGTCTCGTATTGTGTATTCTAATAATATTTAGTGTATTTCATGGTTCAGTTTTTGGTCTCGCACCTAATCGTATTATTTATTATTTGTTGTCGATGGTTTGTTCGTCGTATCTAGATAATAATTAAAAAAAAATTTGGGCCCGCTCTGGGCTACTTTTTCTCCACATATTATGTAAAAGTCCATTCAACTAAGTGTGTACATGCATATATAAATGCAAATCAATGATAAAGAATTGTGCTACACGAATGGTGGAACACCAAAAAAGTGACACCTCCAACCACCACCGTTCAATAAAAGTTGGGGAGAACAATTTGATGGGAAAGAATGAGTTTTGGTTTGGAGCTGACACAATTCATCAGTTTGGAGGTCTGCCCAGGCCCCACCTCAAGTATTAAGATAAGTCTTAAGTCAACTCGAAACGATAGCAAGTGGCATACACATTTTTTTGCTGGAGCGAATAAAAAATGGGTTGGAGCGCTAATCTTGCAAAATTGGCCTGGAGCGGTGAAAATTTTCATGCCTGAAAATTGATTTCTGATCCCTTTTTTGCTGGAGCCAATAAAAAATGGGTTGGAGCGCTAATCACCCCACCACTACGTTTCGTCTAAGGTGGGATTTACTTAATTCTTTTTGGGTACTAATATATATGATAAACTAATAAACCGCATTAAACTATGGCTGACTTGATAAACTATATCCATTATAGCTTGTATAGTTCAATCCTAAGAACTTATAGCGTCTTTTATTTCGTACCGTATTGTTATGATTTCTGGCACTTTTATTATCTTGGTATTTTACATTTAGTTATTTAGCTTTATATCTAATCACTTTATTCGCTGACTGTTTCGCTGACCGTTAAATGTTGTTATTTTTGGTTATTTGTATTCATCCTGTAACCTTGCGGTCCCTTATTTGCAGTGTAGCCTAGAACAATATTAAAATATGGTTATTGATTTAATGCATAATGTTATTCATGTTCTCTGTTTTTGTTTTTGAAGGTTTGGTTTTCTACGCTGCATTTGTTGTTCTATAGCTTTATGCAGGTTTGTTCGTTCTTTTTTTTCTTTTTGTATTCGTCTAATGGTGTTAATGAGTGTCAGTTTCAGCATATGTTTTTGTTTGTGTGGTTTTAGTATACTGACACTGTTGTTTCTCCATAGTGTTGCTTTATAGTATGTTATTTTCCTTATATCCATGAAAATGATCTTGAACCGTCCACTTGAAAAGGATCCTTACTCGATCATGTTTTTTTAATGTGGGTCCCCCACATATATAGGGATGCCTAAGTGGTTGCATATTCCTTTATTTATGTTTTTTACACTATATGTTCTGTTTCTTGCTATGCATCTCTATTGGTGTCTATGGTTTCACTCTTTAGTGGGAATTTAGGATACACAGGTAAGATGGGTACTTTAGATATGAGAATTTGGATGAGGCTTTTCAGGCAGAATGTATGCAACACACTAATCAAGTACACAATTTAAAACTCGCATTCTGATTTATCTACATCTAATATGCAATTCGTTTGCTTACACCTATATTTCAAAATGGGTATATGAACAAGATAAGGAACAATTCGCTAATAAGTATAAGTACATTCATTAAAACAGGAGACGCAGAACCTGCTGCAAAAAAGGGCTGCACAGTGATGCAAACACCTGGATCACTGGTCAAGCATATCGCGGATTTATGGGCCAACATCTTTTATCTAGGATGTATGCATAAGTCGATCTATAACAACAAGACGTTTTGGGATGTTATGGAAGTATGACGTTAACTCGCTATTCAGCAACTAACCTTTAACTCAGCAATGGTTTTTGTCACACATAGTACTTACTTTGACATCTTAATTAGCATTTTTGTCTAGGATGAACACACACTGCTACTTTGACATCTTTATAATTATAATCATTTAAGTCTGTATGCCACTTGCTATCTTAATTATCATTTAAAAAAAATGTGACATCTTTATAATCATTTATATCGATCCATTTAACCTGCAGTTTGGCCTATTTATAAGTCAACTCGAAAAAAATGTGACATTTATATTCATTTCATTTCAGATTGATTTTATGATTATACTTTAAAAAAGTTTGTAAAATACTTCGGTTGAGCGCATCGCAACGCGCGCGACTGATTAAAACCTAGTTAAAGATAATATTTTTATCTCGACTAGTGTAGATCAATAGATGTTCACCAACCTATGTATATGCAATGAAGAACTAGAGATTTTTATTAGGAGGGTCATAACACAACTCTATACACATTACATTAGTTAATTGTACGTGTTTGTAACGATAATCTAGTCTTTGAAGTGCCATACCATTGCAAACTTTTTATTATTCATGTTTTGACAATTAATTTTTTTTCAGAAAAATATATCATAAATTCATTTCATTATAGTTAATAGATCTGATGAAATTCTTTTCAACTTTTTACTAGGTAACTTTCAAAGAAACTTGCACATTTTCTTATTATGTTTATGGTATGAATTTTGGAATTTTTTTAAAGGCAGTTTATTCGTTATGCACATCAACTTTTATGGGTCATCATGATTCATGACCCATACTCAGCTAAAGAAACATTAGCATGTGCAACAACAGAGAAACCTATATATGTATCATATGATTATCTTGATAAAAGTTATTGTTTGAGCGTTAGAGGATGTTTCCAAAGCTCCGCCTCATAGTGACCTTCTTCTAACGAGTGCTTTTCAAGTTGAAACTCGGATCTAAGGGAAAGCTAGACACGGTCTGAAGCAGCATCAAAACCTACCTAAATTTAGCTGCGGTATGAAAAAGTTTATAATATACTAGTACACAAACCGTTTTCTTTTCCTTAATTTAAAAATTCATATGGTCTTTAAGTTTATAAAATGTTAGCATACACCAGAGAATACAGAATTGAACCAAAAATCATCATCAAATGTGAATGATTTGATTAACAAAACCATTACTTGAAAGTACCGATTACAACTATGACCGAATGAGAAAGACAATTGAACAAGCTAACTACTAATCTTACAACTATAGTCCCTGAAGTTTGAGTAATGACATAATCAGACCAAAAATCCTGTTGACTTTATTCTTTGACTAATTGATCTTTGATTTTCTAACAACCTCCACCTTAAAGTCAAATCAATGACTTTACCAATTCATGAAACATGTTATTCTTTGACAACTGAACTGGTTGTAACCGAACATCTTTATTTCCAGCAGTTTGATCCCTAACTCAGTAATAAAGACTTTGAGCCACAATGCCTCTTTCACCCCTTCTGTTAATGCAATATACTCGGCCCAAATGAATTCTTTGCTTTGCTTGTGTTTTCTACATCAAAACAGTAAATCATGTCAAAACCTTACCTAGGCAATATACATTTTATGACATAACTTGAAGGTTGACTTTTAAACTAGACCACATAAAATTTATAAATCAAGGGTTGGGTTACATGATCTAAACGAAAAGTAAATGGTTGATACGGGTTGTGATGTACTAACATGAAAATTTGTAAACTTGAAGGAGCTTTCGAGATGAGAGCAGCAATTGACGAAACTATCTTTCTGATTTAAACTTAATGCTTCCTATTGCATATGGCTGATAAGCTACAATATCCCCTTTATTCAGATCATAACCATCAGATACATCATCAACTTGCAACATTTGTATTGCTTCACTTTTTTTGTTACTCTATTAGGATGTAAGGTTACCCAATATGTATATTTAATACATCAACCCTTAAAATAATTCTAATTAAAAAAAATTAGACAATCACTGAAACAATACTTCTTTTGTTGACACACTAAATATTAATAACTGATTATAAACAGTTTTAGACTATACGAGCTATGTGTCAGCCCGACCCATTCCATTTTGAACATCTGACTCTTTGACAACTACAAGTAACCAACTTGATTAGTCAAAGGCCTCATTAAGATACATCATCATCTGCAAAGCAGATAAGTTTGGCATATGCTGGTATGTTATCATCTTAGTAAATAGTGTAGGATCGACGAACGTGTCACCCGACAAAGTTATATTCAAGGTGCGGAATCCCTTGAATATGCTTTAATAACAGAAACAAAACTGAAACTAAGATAAACGAGTAATTATCACACACAAACGGTCAAAAGATTAACGTTTATATCATTAAAACAGGGCGCGGGTGTTACAATGATCAAACCAAGCAATCTCAGACCAAGGGAGGGTGTTTGGAGAGTGTGTGTGGCAAGAACTAATGATTAGGGTTATGATTGGGGCTATTTTTACCTCCCGGATACGTACAAACCCCTGAAGGCGATTAGGAGGCTATACCACATATAGCTATAGGCGATTAGGGCCTAATCGCCTATGCTAGACCTCCAATCGCGTGAACAGTTGTGGTGGATAGGGGCTAATCGCCTATCACCACACTACAATCGCCTTCAGCCTCAATCAAACCCAAAACCGCGTATAAACGTCTCCAAACACCCCGAAATACGTCCAAACATCCTATATACTATCCTAGGGACATCATGTACTAACAAATAGAGCATATTGTGACACCCGATACACTTAGGTTAACATTTAATAAAACGTATTAGCGAAAAACATTATTAAACATATTTGACGGAGTCAGTTAAGTCAAGTCACATTACGTATTGTCCAGAGATCGATGATTCGGAGGATCATCGAGGTTATCACACACACAACACAAGTCGGGAGTCCCGTTGTTGGTGAATTACATAAATTAGATTAAGTAACAAAAATGAATTGATCTGTATATGGATGTGGAACATGCAAATACGTGTTTAAACGATGTTTAGATGATTATCTATGATTATATATGCTTAACGTAGGTTAGGGTTGCATGTTGATATGTTAGAATGTATTAAAATGCGTTAAAACGACAAAACTGGAAAATCTGAAAATGCCCAGTCTAGGTTCGACCTGTAAGGGAGGGTCGAACTAGGGCTGTTCAAATTGCTCGCTGCTCGTTCGAAAAATGCTTGAAAGATGCTTGCTCGATCCTTTGCTTGGATGTAAATGAGCCGATCGGCTCGGTTCGGTTTGTAAACGAGCCAAGCACGAGCAAAGGTCTGCTCGGCTCGGATCGAATAAATTATTATTTATTTATCATGTATACAATTATACATGCAACCCAAATAATAGTAATATTTATAGCTGTATATATAATATTTGGCCCAAGATAAATAAACTAGTAAAATATAACTAGACCGCTTAATCCAATATAAATTTAACACTAAGTTTAATAATAAACCCAAAGTCGTGAACTAACAGTCTTGACTTCATTATGTTATTAGTCGTCCATTGCTAATCGCCTAAACATCGCTTAATATCACCGTATGTCACAATGCGAAACTTGTTCTCTACAGTATGCTCATCACCTCACTACCTTAACATAAGCCTCATTTTCGGACACTCGAACCATAATATTATGATCAACAACGGAAAATTTGACCTTGGGTGTCACCCCCGACAATGAAAACATTGAAGGAAACATCATAATTTTATGGTTGTCCAAGTTAATCTCTGCTCGTTGTTCGCTCGGCGCTCGCTCGGAAAAATTTAAGCTAGAAGAATGCTCGCTCGGTTTTCGGCTCCGTTGTAAATGAGCCGCTCAGCTCGGTTCGGTTTGTAAACAAGCCAAGCACGAGCAAAGCTCCGCTCGGTTCGGCTCGGCTTGTGAACAACCCTGAGTCGAACAAGGCAACCTGAAATTTAAAAACTTCATTCGACCACTTCTGGTCACCTTCGACCTCAGCAAGGGGTCGAACCTGGCCTAGTATAAATACCACACTTTGTCATTTTTCATCATTTGACAAACCCTAAACGCCTCTAAACGCTCTCTATCAACTTTAACCACTGGGAAAGGAGTTTTTGCTCTTGTTTTTCGTAATCTAGCCTATAAACATCGCCTAAACAAAGATCTAAGGTGTGTTCTTCATTCAAAACTCTTTTTAATCATTTTTGATTCATTTTTATTAAACCCCAAAGGTCCAGATCTGTTTTTATATGGTTTTCACAATTAAAAACCTTCCTGACATCTTTCTAACCAAAACCTAATCATTAAACGTGAGTTTCCTTATAAGTTAACATGTGTTATGTTGTGTTAATGATGTTTTTATGTGTGTTATGTGTTATATGATGATTATGTTCTTCATAAATGTTATAGAAAGGTTCTAAGGCTGCTATGGATTATAGGTTTTAGGAATTTTAGGTTATAAATTGTTAGATGATGATATTTTGCTTGAATTTTGGGGATTTTGATAGATTTAGGGATTTGATTCATGATGTTATGATAGGTAAAAAGGTTAGGGTTTTTATTTCATATGATAATCTGAACATGATGAGTTGATTATTGAATGATTTCAGAAAGTTTCCTAATTAGGTAAAGTTTTCATGCATGATGTGACGTTTCCATAATCTCACCATTTTGGGTAAGTATTATAACGGAGAGATTTTGGGATAAAATTGGTAGGGTTTTGTAGGGATATGTTATTCATACTTGATTGCTATGTTTCATGATGTTTCGTGATGTTTTCGGATGGTTTTGGTGCGATTTGATACGTTTTAGGATGTTTAAAGCTGCAGGGGTCGAACCTGGAGCTCATTCGACCCACGTGGGGTCAAATTGTGGCTTCTAAGGGTCGAATGTAGCACCCAAGGGTCGAACCTAGGTGCCTGGGGGTCAAACGTAGCTTAATCAGGTCGAACAAACTTGATTTGGGTCGAGGGAGCTTTATATGGGTCGAAGGAAGGTATTTGGGTCGAACCAGAGGCTGTCTGGGTTGAACCAAACCCAAAAAACTCCCGATTCGACCCTACGACTTCGTATATGCGATTTTTGATGCAAACTAAGTGTTGTATGCTTGAAACTTGTATGTTAACACTATGTACTTGATTAATTGATGTGATGGGTCACCAACAGGATGTCGGGTCTGTCTAAGATGTCCGGTTAACGTTCAAAACAGTTTTAAACACACGTGGTCAAGATCTGGACAATCGGGGACTAGTTAGCCTTCGGGTTAGTAGTCATCACACTTATGTTAACTTATTGATTGGTCGCCACTAGTTGGGGCTATCACACACGTGTCGGATCTCTTTTCAAACAGAAGACGCAACCTAAGGTAAGTTTCACGGCCCCACTCATTACTGTTTTTGTTTTCGGGCGAGAAACATGCTTAGTACTTCGGTTTATAAAGAATGGGAAATTGGATTGTATCGCACTCAACTATTTGGGATTGGCCGATAACGCACTGAACTATAAAAATGATCACTAACGCACTGAACTTTAAACCTCTTGGATTGTGTCACACTATGGCTGTGTATGACCATGTCCAGAACCACTAAAACGATTACTTAGTGATAAAGAGGTTTAAAACGATTACTTAGTGACAAATTAATACAATTAACACATATGAATTCTTCCATTTGGACCTTGTCAAACACAACCTTAGTGTGACACAATCCAAGAGGTTTAAAGTTCAGTGTGTTGGTGATCAATTTTATAGTTCAGTGCGTTATCGGCCAATAACAAATAGTTGAGTGTGATACAATCCAATTTCCCATAAAGAATCATGTTATGCTGGGTTGGTTGTACGTTTCATTTATGTTCTATGTTTATGTGGCTCACGTTGTGACAGATCGTTATCCGTTGTTGCGGTAGTCCATTGTGAATACAATAGTTCGTTGACGACGAAGTGGTAGTTCGTTGGCTATGTTATAGTAGTTCGTTGTTGAAACAACAAGAATAAGGCGTGGAGGTGGTATGGATGTCTCTTCGGGTTGAACCTAACACCTTCCGAGCATGTACCTGCACCATGAACAACTCGTTAGAAGGGGTCCAAAGACCGGGGTCTCTAGACCACCCTCCGACGCTCAACATTAGTGATTTATCCCAAGAAATGTACATAAAAGTAAATATAAAGGAGTAAATGAGGGATACGAAGTATGAGAGGAGGTGGTGGTTGAAACCCGGCGGTTAGCTAGCGGCCGAGGTGATTTCGGGTTGCTTAGCTCGATGGCTGAAAGTTGGTTATTAGAACCATGGATGCGTAAACTTTTGATATGGCAGCTCCAGGGCTCCGTTAGGGGAGCTCGGGAGTTGAGCAGGGGAGCTTAACAGCTCAATCGTGTGTAATTATAAAGAGTTCATGAGCTGCTGATGTGATACTTTAGCAGCTCGTAGGCTCCTCTATGGGAGCTAGGCAGATTAGTTAGTGAGGTATTGTTTCTAGAGAGAGAGAGAGATAGAGTGAGATGTCTTGAGTGAAGATCAAGACAAATGGGATGGGTTTGGGTGAAGGTGTGACCCTTCTATTTATAGAGGGTGAAACCCCAAACCCTAATGGGCTGGGCTGGCCCATAAATGTTGGACCCACCTTTATTACTGACCTCCTGTAAGGCAGGTCCTGTGCTTGTGTAAGGCAGGTCCTGTGCTAGGGAGCTGAGGGGCTTTACAGGTAGCTTCTTTACACCAGCTTCTGGCTTTTCGGCTTCCTGGCCCGAGCTTGATAGCTTCTTAAATATGTTTAAACGTGGGGGTTTGGGTACCCACGTCATCAGCCCCCAGTCATAAGTAGTCATGACGTAGTCATGGGTGCTTGTGACTTAGTAATCTTATCCCCTTTTTCCCTACCTCTAGAAATTCATAAGCTTTGGTGTAAGGTGTTTGCGCCTTATTTGTTTATGAATTTCTCGTTTTGGACTTCATAATTTTTGCCTTTTCTTGTAGCTTCTACGTTTCCGGTGTTTTTTGAGAAGCTTAGAAGATGCAAAGCTTGTTGGACGTCTTGGAAGTCCTTAGAGCTTCTAGTATCCAGGCTTATTTTGTAGCTTATGAGCTTTGAAACATCTTTATTGTCTTTGAAGCTTCCAAGCTTTCGGTTTTTGCTTAGCTTTTTTTTAGGCGACTTGCTTGAATTTGACTTGTCGTGATTGGACGACAGATCAAGGGAGCTCCAAGAGACTAGGGACAACTTGTTGGGTGGTTACAATCTCACCCTTAGTGGAGACAACAAGCATTTCTTGCTCATTTATAGAACAGGTTTCTGTCTCATGGGGATCGTGTATTTTGCATTGACATGTTGCAAAATTTCTTGGTGATAAGCTTGTAGGTGTGAAGAACTTGGAGATGTTCGTCAAGGTTGGGAGATTCTACCTTCCTTATTGGAGAAGGTCTAAAAGTCCATGAATGAATGGAATCATCTTGTTGATGGACTTATCATAGACAAGTAGTGGCTTCAGACATATGTGGTAGCATGCTAGTTTGCGCCTTTTTACCTTGTAGAGTTCGTAGCCTTGAGGTTCATGGTAAGCTATATCACCGTAAACATCTTAGTCGCGTGTCCCAAATGGGTAAGAGTTCATAGATATTTGTTTGTCAAATGGCGTAGCTTACTTTCCCAAAGTCTTTTGGTTTTTGAAGCATTTGATAAACTTTTTCTATGATAGGATTGATGAATTCAAGCAAGTAGGAGCCAACGATGTAAAAGAATGAGCTTATCGTGTATGTATGGCATACCGTGTTGGTGATCTTGCAATAGACAAGTAGTGGCTTTGATCTTGGTATTTACCATGTCACTACGTGTCCCTTTTTTCTTATACATAAGCTCATAATCACCTTGTCCGGGTTTGTGGTAAGTTATACCAACGTGGGCATTGCTCTCCCGGATATTATTTGGTGCCTGATGGTAGCTGACAGCTTCATTCTATGAGCCCATCGCTTCCATTTATCAGATGTGGCAGCTTACCAGTTTGAGACTTTGAGCTTCTCTAAGTGTTGTGGTAGGCTCATTTTATGATAGATGTGATGGAGCCAAGGAAATATGCTTTCAAAACGTGCAAAACCTGCTGATTCTTCAAAGGCTCCTAGTCTGGGGCAGGTATTTGAGAGTCCTTCCCCCCTTCAAGCTCTGGAGGTTAAGTCTATCCCTCCTTCCAGCGAAGATGATCCGTTTGCAGGTCTTGACACTGATGTCCTTTACGATGATGTTGGTAACCAAACCTTGGCTTCCACCGGTGAGGGCGATGCCACCAATGAAGCCGAAGATTCCGCTACCCCATGATCCAGCCTCGTTTTAGACTTTTTTAGTTTTTAAAATGTCTTTTGCGGTTGAACTGTTATTGTACTTAGCCCTTGGGGCGTTTTATTTTAGTATCTAATGGAATGCTCCCCCTTTTAGGGGTGATGCCTTAGTTATGTTTAATGTTTGGTTGTCTTGACTCTGTTACTTGTCGTTCGTAGTGTTTGCAATGTCTTTAACATTTCTCCTTAAGGTGGATGCTGCAGCACCCAACTTAGGATACTTAGCTAAGGAACCGATGCAATGCTTACCCTATCAGCTTTTTTGTTTATGTTTAAACCTTCTTAATTGGTTTTTCAGTAATATGTTCGTTTTCGTGTATTGTGAACATGTGGGAGCTGTCTTGGTGTGAGGAGCTCACCCTCTCTCATGGGTTTAGGTATTCCTTCCAAGGACTTGTCCCATGGAGTCGTGGATTGTATTAGGGACTCACCATGTATACAGGAAGGTTACTTAGCCTTGTTACCTGTTGAGCAGTTGTGGCCTGGGAGCTCATCCCCGTTTCATGGGTAGGTATAGCGCCGGATCCCATGGAGCCTTGTTAGGAGGGGCTCACCCTTTGATAAGATAAGCGACAAGTTAATAATTTGAAACATAGTTCATTCATTAATCATGATTCTTGAAATACAAAGAGACGTTACAACCATTAAACATAGAAAGGTTTCAAGTGTTTGTCACTCCAATGCCTTGGGATCATTTTGCCATTGGGGTCAGCTAGCTTGTAGGATCCTCCTTTGTGGGCTTCCTTGATGACACAAGGATCCTCCCATCGGGGACCTAGCTTTCCTACGTCTTGCTGCCTGCTGGTTTCATTACACCTTAACACGAGGTCTCCTGGCCTGAAGGCCTCTTTTTTCACCCTTGAGCGATGTGGCCTAGGAGCTCATCCCCGTTTCATGGATCGATGTCTTGTGGAGCTCGTCTTTGAAGAGCATACCTTGTTAGTTTTTCCATGAGTTGGGGTAATGCAATAATGCACTTAAAGTAATGTGGACTTTTCATATGATAAGCTTCCCTCTAAAGTTCCTCTTTTTGTGTTCGCCATATGTCAAATAGACGAAATGTCATGAGGAAATGCTAGGAGGTTCTTTTGTAGTTTCATAAGTCATTTTATGTAAGAATAACAACCTGTTAAGTAAGAAGGTTATCCTCTTGTGTAAGAAGGGCAACTTCTTTACATAAGAATGGCGGCTTCTTGTGTAAGAAGGGCAGCTTCTTATGTAAGAATGGCAGCTTCTTATGTAAGAATGGACAGCTCCTCATACAAGAAGGTTAGCTTCCTTATGGAGGCTCTTTATGTACAGCTTCCTGTATAAGGAGGTGAGCTTCCTTATGGGAGCTTTTTATGTAAGGATGTACAGCTTCTTGTATAAGAAGGTTAGCTTCCTTATGGAAGCTCTTAATGTACGGGTAGTAGCTTGTCATGTAAGAAGGTAATCTTCTTTGTTGACAATAGTAAGCTTTGTATGCGCTAAGACAATTGCCTTCTAGGATATGATGGTTAGTTTTCTTGGCTTTAGAGGATACTTGAACTTCTTGTAAGGTCAAAGCACTTTACGCTTGAATCCACGATTAACTTTTGTGGAAGACAAGGATGTCTCATAGTATTGTGGACGACGCTTATGCGTAAGAACTTATCATCCTACGCTTGGTGACATTTAAAAGACTCCTACGTTTTCGACCACGTTCTTTAAAATAGAGTATATGGTGATCGTTGATCGACCTTCCTTATGAGCGGATTCTAGGAGAAGATAGTAAGGACAGGCCTTTGCTGAATTTAGTGAAATTCGCTTGATCCTTGGGCACTTTAAAGTGCATGAGGTAGAGATTGAGCTTGTTTAATGGTATGTGCATCAGCGTGGTGTTTGATTGAAGGAGAGTTAATAAGTAAAAGTTCAAGGGTAGGTGTTCACTTACCTCATAGGTGGTGAAGTCTCAAGGCTTCGCATGTTGAGGTTTTGGGACTCCTTGGACAATTCTTTAGCAAGGTTCTTCCGTATGGAAAAAATATCTCCTAATCAACGCTTTTTGATGCTATGGCGGGCCACCTCTTTCAAGTTGCTTCCTTGTTATAGTGAACAATTTCTGGAAGGCTACCGTCATGCTTCCTATTGGCAGCTTCTATATTCTTATGGGCAGCTTCTATGCTCCTGACAGCTGGTTGCTGCTGTAGGGAAGGTGCGAATAAGGATTCACCCGACTCTATTATTTTGTAGACTTCTAATGGTGTGGTAATTTGTCGCGTACACGATCACTGGAAGTTGTTTGCTACGATCCTTGGTGTCACCAAGTTGCATAGTTGCATTGGCAATTTGCTTGCGTGCTTCTTAGATAGGCACGAGTAGCAATGCTCCTTTATTTGATCATTTGTTGTGTTGCCCTAACCATTACTTGAAGCTTCTTTGCTTGCTTTAGTAAGCCATTTGTTGTTCCACAAGTTCCCTTAGAATTTCTTGTGGGTTATTATGTTTCTAAGCCTTGTAGGCTTTGTGAGTATTAACCATCTATCGGAGATTGCACACTTGATAGGATTAGTGTAGGCATATAGGCTCGTCTTTTATAGAACCTTCTTTTTATAAGGTTCCCTTGACGAGGTGTTTAAACTTTTCCATATATCGGCTAAGTGTTAGTGTCGGCAAGATGTATGGAGGTTTTAGCAGGTTGCTTCGGTGATTGAGCAAGCTGCTTTAGTTAACCTTGATCTTATCGATTTTGTTCATGCCTGATTCTTTGTAGATAATTATGTGCAAGGTAAGTATTGTTATACCTTTTACGTAAGCGAAGCCACCTAGACATGAGCAATTGAAAGGACGATGTGTTGTTCTTTAGCTTGCTTGATAGGTTCTTTGTTGCTTAGCTGCAATAAGCAACGTTCATCCAATAGAGAAGCGTATGCCTTATTCAAACAATGATTCTGTTCGAGGCTTCTTTACTCCTACCAATGATGTCACATGTGTAGCAATGTGTTTGTGACCATTTTAGCTTTTAGGGCAGGAGCCTTGACATGTGTAGCTAACCAGCTTCTCTACTTTTTAGTTCCTCGCCTTCTCGGTTTCTAAACTCCTTGATTTGTTCAAAATTAGGTACCCGTACCATTAGCCCCCAGTCATGAGTGGTCATGACGTAGTCATGGGCGCATATGACTTGGTACCTAACCATTCAATTTTGAACTTCTCACTTATGAGCTTCCTAAGCCTCTAGACACGTCAATCTTTTGGGATCCAAAGATCCATATGTATGAAGCTTTAAACTAGGTGCTTGAGGAAGTTTACTCTTATATCAAGTAAGTTATTGGTTTGGAACCGAATAAATGTTTCTTTAACATGTGACAACAAGTAACATTTGTCTATTGTTCAACATTGGATGAACATGTTTAGGCGGTTAACTTCCTTATGTGCCATATCATTTGTGAACATATTTGTTTTTTGTGTGCAAGCTAAAGTTTATATCCTATGAGAAAGATAGGACAAAGAAGTGAACTTATTTAAATGAGTTAACTCGCTTGGATCTTTATGGCTTTGAGCCGATGGTCATCCTTGTGGGATGTAATCTTTATACGGTTGCCTTACTTGTGCCTTATGTTACTTGATAAGGCTAGCTAAGTAGGGATTTTGTGAAGGCATAGGAGGCTTAGTAGCTTCCGTGCTTCTTGGCTTTGCGAGTTGCACATTTTCTGATTGGTGTGTTATGGAAGTCACAAAAACTGCTTAATGACGCATTCGTGAGCTTCTCAAGTCACCATAGGTGAGGTCACGCGAAGCGCGTTTCGTTCCCATAGGGTGGCTTCCCTTTCTATCTAGGAGAGCAGCTCATCTTTGCAAAGCATTGAATTGGTGTTTAACGGAGCAAGTATACGAGGTTATGTTTTATGCTCTCCATAGTGAGTGGGCCAAGCCTTCATTTTTAGCATAATATTTAGCAGCCTCTTTGATATGAGGAGGTATCTTTCTTCTTTTCCAAGTTGTTAGCCTTTTTAAGGAAGGTGTTGAGCCTGCCCTAAGCGATGTGCTCGTTTCCTTAAATGACTTTGGTGTATGGAAAAGATGTTAATTTTCTAAGGATGATTCGTCCTAGCGTTCGTCAATACTTATAAAACCTTGGATTGATTCATATGGTGAAGTGTAGCTGAGCTGCCAAGCTGTTAGCTTCTTTACCTCAGCCGGAGGCTATGTAGCGTATGACATGTGAGCTAATTTTCGTAGCTTTTGACATGTTTGTTTTTTGTGTCTTCCAATATGTCATATATAACTGTTTAAAGACAAGCGTGGCCTTAGGAAGCAAATATCTTAGGGGTACTCAAGGCACCCTATTACACGTGTTCTCTCCCCAAGGGTTACTGATGTGTGAAATGTGTAGTAAATAAATCGGTCAAGTTTTAAAAATGGAAAAACCTATAAAACCACACACTAACGGCAAGTGTACCGGTCGCAGTGTAGCAGAGCAAGTAAGTCCGGAATATCGAACCGTGGACACAATATAACGACTCTCGGTACTAAACCTCTGTCGACTCCTAGCCTATTAATTTGGATTTTTGAGAATTAATTTTAAACTAAATGCAAATAAAATAAAAGCAATTAAAATAAATAACACAGAGACAAAAAACAAGAATCTAAGAACACTGGATCGAACTCAGATAATATGGAAGGCAACTACCTAGGTCTAGAATCCTACCCGCAAACTCACAACTCTCGGAATCGAATAATGGATTGGCTACCAGGTTTTCTAAAGATACGCCTGACCTAGGAAACCCCTAAAGCATGCTAGATCACCTCCCGGTCTCACTAACACCTCTCAGAAAATCCTAAGGGACGTGTAAATCACTGGTTACTAGTTCAGATCACCTCCCGGTCTCACCTCACTAGGGAATGCTAAGGTACTCGAAAGACTCGCTCACCTCCCGGTCTCGCTAATCACAACACACCCAAAAATGTGAAGGAGTAATCTAATTGGCTTGGAAATAATTCGGAATTACAAGAATCTAAAGACACACTAGGCAAGGATCACCTCCCGGTCTCACCTCTACCCGATACCTAAAGATCTAGACAACCCGACACCCTATCACCTCCCAGTCTCAAGGAATGGCAGAGTACCTAAGTCCTCTAAACTCTCAAATCAAGTTCCTATGGAATTAGACGTCAAAAACCATAAACTAGTCACAAGCACAAAGCAGGCAACCTAACATGCATCTATAACTGAAAGACATTCAACGAGACACATGTGGAACTATCAAAGATAATAAATTAGACTTAAATACGCATATGCATCATAACCAAACACAATTAAATCTTTACCAAAACATAAGCCAATTATATAATTAAACAAATCCGAAAGTCATAAAAATGCTAGGTATTCATCAACACGACCTAGGTAGCCTAAAAAGTTTAGCTATTCATAACAACGGAACAAGATAAAAACAAAGGTTCAAAATAACGCATAGTCATGGTACCAATATTTATTAACACAAAGTAAATAAATATAAAGCCAAAAATTATTATAGTCGAACCCGTGCCTTCAATCTTGAACCCGTGCCTTCTACCCTTCCTCTCTCTTTTTGAATAAGCTGCTTCGATGTCGATTCCTTTGGCGGCTGTCAATGATGTTCTTTTTCTTCCAAAAAAAATAATCCTCTTAGCTCTCCCAAAAATAAATGTATTTTGCCACCCTAATTGCAATTTTCGTCATATTGGACTTGGGCCACGAGAATAATCTAATCCCAAATAATATGTGCCGCCCTCTAATATCCGTCCCTTTTGAATTTTGTTTGGGCTTGGGTCACGAGACCCAAGTCTCAACACTTTCAAAACTATTTTTATTATTATTATTATTATTATTATTATTATTATTATTATTATTATTATTATTATTATTATTATTATTATTATTAATAGTAGTAGTATTAGTAGTAGTCATCGTCTTTGCTCGAACCAGGTGCCCGCGTCTTGATTATTTTTCACTGTTTTAAGCTCTTTTCTCACGAACACCTACAAAATAATTGAAATAATAAATACATAATAAAAATGACACGAAACGAATAAAAATCTAACCAAATACTATACAAAATACATAGGAAAAGAGATGTGTTTTGCAACACATCAAACATCCCCACACTTAAACCTTTTTCGTCCCTGAAAAAGCATAAAATGGAATTATAACCAGGACTTTCGGTTTCCAAACTCTGTTAATACTTTTTATTAATTAGGCAAAACAACATATTAATTGCAACTGTTGGTATTGCGATCCACCTAAACCCAACCACCGACTAATCAAGCCCTTTTCGTGTTTTATCAATTAGGTTCAATTTAGCTCAATCATCTAAGGGTCTCACACTCAAGAATCATAACTCTATTCTAATCCCGAATCAAGCTTATAAGGTAAAGATTAATATCTACCACTTTATATAAACGCCCTTATGTATTTAGAACCAAATATGATGGAAGATGGATGAAGTTTATGAGCTTAGACACTTTTTTTTCATACCTAACCCAGAGGTTGTCTCAATCAGAGTCACCATCCCCAAGAGTGACAGCATGAGCTTCGGTATTTTGTTTTGTTTTTTTTTTTGGCTAGCTCAATTGATGGATATGTGGATTTTTTTTCAGGCGCCACTTTTCACCGGATTTATTCTCATAAAAAGGATCAAGTGTGCCATTTGATTCAAAATACTTATAGGCATTTACTTATAGTGGTACCTCTTATACTATCAACGGTTTCAGACTCGGCCAATCATCCTAAGGTGAGAACCCACAAGATTTCATGATTATATTATTTTGTATATTATAACACTACTCGGGAAACTATCACAGTCGGCTGGGCCTACCAACACATCACAGGCAACATGTTCTCTACCTTTATATTCTCTTATATATAATATTGAAAGACCGAAATTCCTAATTTTACCTATCACTTTCCATTTAAAATCACACAAAATCAGGGACAATTTTTTTTTCATTTTTTTTTTTGACTCAACCTACAACTAAACAAAATAAAGACGAAGTCTCCCATCCCCACACTTAGAAAGGCACAATGTCCTCAATGTGCTCCAGGATACAACGTAAACTAAAATTAAAAATGCAAAAATAAAGTAGAAATAAACTAAATATATAACAACAAAGTAAATGGAACAGACTCCCCTGGAATATATGGCGATAGCTCGCAAAAAGTGTCCCATCCATCCATCATCTACAACCGTATAGCATTTCCTTCGCGACCCTAGTCAGAATCCTGCAAAAATAAACTAAAAAGAAAGTGAAAGTAAAATGACTCAATGCCAAGTGAGATGCAGTTTACAAAAATAATTTTAAGATCGACCCCCACCCGAATGGAGATTGAGTACGGGCAGGGGATCAATAGTGAAATGGCCATGGCAATCCCGCAAGACTCGACCAAACGAAAATAAACAAAACGGACTCAAATAAACTAAAATACAAGACTCAATTACACAAAACAGAATAAAATAAAAGAAAGTGAGGAAAACATACCTGTATCAGCACGGTGGTGTTAGTGGCGGGTGATAATGATAATGGTGGAGGTTATGTGCCTTTTTTTTAAGGTTTTTTTTTTTAAAGGATAATAAAACCAACCTCAAACCTCATACGAATGAAATATTTCCGCGCTAAAGACAAGCATAATATCCTACAAAAATAAGATGAAACAAAAATGCAAAAATGCAAACAAACAGAAAAAACAGAAAAAAATAATATATACAAACTCTACACATTTGGGTTTTCACCCGTGTGATCCTATTTTTATCAAGCACCCTAACCTGGATCAACGAGGATATCTACACCATCCTCATTTAAATCAATCATCCCACTTATGTCATCTCTCCCAAGGCACGATCTTTTCCACCTAAATCTAGAATCACCGGAAAATATTCTTAAATGCGAGTGGTGAATCAGGATCCTATCCCCACGCTTAGATTTATTCACTACCTCAAAGCTTAATTTAAACAGTTCCCTATCCTCTTCATCTATCGTGTGCTCACTTTCACACTCGTGGGATAGCAAAATATGAACCGAGGGCTCATCCATCACCTCCTCGGAACTCTCAACAACCTTAACTACCTCTAACCTATCGGGAGGCTCACCGGCTACACAGCCCGGATCATGCTCCATAGGAACTACAGTCTCTATCTCTACCTCATGCCTCTCTTTTGTTTGATGCCGCCTATCTAATAAGTCTGCTCCACAGATGTTTTCAATGCACCGGTCGACATGTGACATGAAAGTGCCAAGAAAGCACACAGATTCGACCTGACTACTCATACTCTCCCTAGACCTATTAACACCAAAGGTGATGGAGTCATCCCCTACACGCAGTGTAATCCGACCATCTGAGACATCGATCAATGCCCTTGCAGTGCGTAAGAAGGGCCGTCCTAAGATTAACGGCACATGCTCATCCTCCCGTATATCAAGTACGACAAAATCAACGGGAAACACGAAGCTCTCCACCCTTACTAGCAAATTCTCTAGAATGCCTATGGGGTAATTAACAGATTTATCAGCCAACTGTAAGCACATCCTAGTTGGATTCAACTCCCCAAGATCTAATTTTTTAAACATGGAATAGGGCATGAGATTAATGCTAGCACCTAAATCAGCAAGGGCATTCCTAACTGTCAAACCACCTATCTGACAAGGGATAGTGAAACTCCCAGGATCAGTCATCTTCTCGGGTAGTTTATTAAGAACGACAGCCGAACACTCCTCACTCAGAGTGACATGGGAAAGCTCTTTCAACTTCTCCTTACGGGACAACATCTCCCTCAAGAACTTCCCATACTTAGGCATATCTCTACGAACATCAATGAAGTGCCTATATTGCTCTAAGTTCTCACTCTTATTCAACCTACCAGGATAGGGCGATACTGGTTCATAAGGGGCAGGTGGAACATAAACCTTTTTGGGCTCCCCCTCAGACTGTTTCTCCTTCAACCTACTTTCGGGCTGTGCGGTACTTGCTGGGTCTAGCCTACTAGGGTGCACCTTGCTAAGAGACTCTACCCTAATCTCCTCATCGACACTCTCCTCCTCAACTAACTCACTCTCTCTCGACACCGGGTGATTAACTCCCGTGCTCTTCCCACTTTCGGTGAACACCGCGTTCACCTGAGCATCTGTCGAATTCCTGGTCATCTTACCAACTAACTCTCCTACAACCCTCTCCAAACTCTGAAGTGTGGACCCCTGATTCCTAAATAGCAGCTCAAACTCCTGATTTTTCTTTTGCTGCTCCTGATAACGGGTCTCACGCTGCATCACTATGGTCTCTAGGAGTTTATTCGTCCTAGCCTGATTCTCCTCACTTTTCTTTATTAACTCACTAATCTCAGACTTAGGATCTCCTACACTCTGCCATCCAGAGTTGTAACTTTGGACATAGTTCAACTCCTCACTGGGACCTACATGGCAATCTATGGTCTCATGACCCCCTCTACCAATCTCACACTTAGCGCTAATCTTAGCATGAATATCCTTCATGACCTTAGCTAAAGACTCTACCTGGGCGGCTAGTGCAATGCTACTCTCAACAGAATGGATACCCTTAGGGGCAGCAGTAACGCCCCCAGAGCCAGGCTCGATGTAGGTGCTAGTGGCTAGGTCCTCTATCATCTCAAGTGTAACACCCCAACCGATGGCGGAATACATCGAGGCGCAACTTGTGATAGATTGTTCAAAGACTTCATAACACTAAATTGTGACAATAGATTAAAATAAATTTCATTCGTATCTAAGATTCAACAAGTATACAATTCGTTCATGAGAAAAATACATTAACTTGAACATGAAGTAAAATGAAGATTGTTTCGTTTGTTTCTAAAGCCAAATCCTAAGTGATGTTTCTTGTATCGTCTCATCAAGCTTTTCCTGCAACGTGTATAAAATATCCGTCAACACATAGAGTATTGGTGAGCATACTAGTTTTGACTTGCGTACATAGTATAAGAAAGTTTTACTCAAATCATCATGTTATAGGCATA
The DNA here is from genome assembly GCA_032199755.1 of Ambrosia artemisiifolia. Taxonomy (NCBI): domain Eukaryota; kingdom Viridiplantae; phylum Streptophyta; class Magnoliopsida; order Asterales; family Asteraceae; genus Ambrosia; species Ambrosia artemisiifolia. Next base: position 45,204,535 of record CM063527.1, on the reverse strand, counting down.
TGCACGTAGAACCATACAAACGGCAACAACACTTGATAACACAAAAGAATTTAAACTTATCATGACCCATAAAGGGGGCGGCGTGTCAACCTATAGCGCTATACATGTAAGGTGGGTTGTTGGCTAATCGTACATTTGTATGTAAGACTTTGAATTCTAGCATGGCATAGCATAATAGCATTTAGATTGAGCATGATAGTTTTTAAGAGTATGAAATCATTTGAGTTTTGGTAGTGATACATGTTGAGCCCCAAAGAATAAAGAATAAAAGGGGGACAAGTATGAACTCACCTGGAGTGCATTATGAAAGAATAACAAACAATGTCTGAAGCTGGATTGACTGAATCTCTTGTGTCCTATGACAAGTAAAGGATGCCTTAACTAATGCAAATGAACTTATTTTGCTTATTGGTTGTAAAGGTAGTTTATTCAACTACCTAGACTCGTATTGTAAACAATACGTGTCTTAAGGAGTGTATGACTTAACGAACCGATAGTACTTAGCTTAGTTTCTTGAAAGGTATGTTTATGTATAATCACACAAAGTATATGCCTTTAATATAGTATTCAAAATAGCGTCTCGAAACCAATTGCGAAACAAATATTTTTGGATAATGAAAATAACGCACAAGTTGTTCGTCTCACGATATATAATATAAATATGTATTTATAGATATATACTTCTATTATGATAATGTAGAGTTTGAATAAAATCTATTTGTAAAATATAGCTTTAATTGTACCAAGTAATAGATTTGACCTCCGATATGTTTCTTATATTTTATAGAAATTTGGGCAGAGTCTCCTCTGTTTTTGTAAGAAACCAGACAACGCAAGTCGTCTATTTTATCTCAAAACACCAATGTACAAATACACAACACATAGTTTAACTTACCACAACTATATTAAACAAGTAACTATACATTTCGACAAGAAATATTTATGTGTATATGTTCCAACATTCGATCGTTGTCAAAATAGTTTGTATAAGTTTAAGTTATCACTTATTAGGCCGAAGGCAAAGTGGTAAAGCGACTAGAGTTAGACTCGATTAATCGTGTTAATAATATAAAAATGTACATAAGTGTTATAAGCCTCGACTATTCAAATGACTCATATTATTAGCATATTACTTGTCCATTTTTATAACTCGCGACACAAACTCACCAACTCTTTAAAGTTAAGAAATATATGTTTCGCTAAAAAGAGTTTATAGATCCAAATACATATCCGAACAAATATTTCTACATTTTAATGATTCGTCACAAGTAGGTTCGGTTCGCTTAGGCTTTTATGATTTATATACATATTCGATATAATTAAAAGAAAAATAAGTAAATAGTAACTTAAGGCGTGTTATACCTTTCCACGAATAAGCTCACGAACCGACACGAACAAGCCTCGAACTGAGCGTCAACAGATCCGATCGGGTTTGACCAGATCTGTACGTTTGACTTTTGTTGACCAGAACCAAAACTAACGACCAGGTCTGACCCGAAAGAAGAATAGACCAGATTCGAGTTCCAATTCCATCATTTCTAAATGTCTTCTGACCACCACAACCGGCACTCGGCCGAAGTGACCGGCTCCGGTTACCGGACTCAACCACCACAGCAGAAACGACTTCTACCACCGGTCACAACCATCCGAACATCACCCTCGTTGCTACGAAGTCTGACTCGAGTCAAAGAAACCAACTGAACTCAAATGATTGATCATAACCCGAGAAGAAAACAAGAATCAAAACCCAACCCAACGGACTCGTCAAAAACTGAACTGTGACTAACCTAGTACCAGACACAGAACCGAATGCCGCCTCCTGTACTCTTCCCTGTAGCCGACCCAGAACAACCCAGAACCAAGACACCACGAGTTAATCTTCATGTAAGGGCCATGATTGTGTGCAGTGAACGAAAAGGAAAAGGGGTTGTCGTCTGCGGTGGTGTTGTGGGTTGAGGTGGTGGTGGGCGGCGCCGCCGCCTAGAGTGAGGGAGAGAAGGCTGCACATAGGGACTCGGGTATGGTGGTTCGGTGAGATTGGAGCTCAGGCAAGGGTTTAGTGACGTGTATGTGTGCGTGGAAAAATAGAGGCAGGGAGAAGAAGAGGGAAACTTCAAGTGGTGGTGGTGGCTAGGGTTTTGTGTCAAGAAGATGAAGGAGAAGGAAGGTTAAGGTGATTATATACACTAGGGTTTGGTGGGTAGGTTAGGTGGTTGAGCTTCGTGTATACGAACATGTTAAGTCACGTCTCTCGCTACAACTACACTCGTCTAGTCGTTTAAATATTAGAATCACGTATTTTATTTATATGAACCAACTAAAATCGAGTATTTGGACTATATATTCGTTATATATGCATCTATAATTGCGTCTAATTTATAAAGGTTTGCTAGGCGTCGTTCATTTACCACGTCATTACTTGAAACGCGTTATTATTATTTTCGACACTATATAGCGTATTTAAATGATTTAGCTCATTAACGAATAGAAACATATCTCTTGTTGACGAGATATTATCGTTAATAGATTAAGATCGTTGTGCGAATTATATATTTTATTTTTATTATTATTAATATCTTTATAATATTTTAGAAAGTAACGGGACGTTACATCAAGGCATTCAGCAGCGGTTTTGGTTTTCATCATGTTACCGCCTGCTGTAGAGTCAAGAAGTCTTTTGGTCACTTCAGAAACTCCATTATAGAATTTCTCCACGACTCTCCAGTCCTCAAGACCATGATGAGGGCACTTATTTAGAAGTGCCTTGAATCTGTCCCATGTCTCATAGAAGGACTCCCCTGACTGCTCTGTAAAGGCATAAATAAGATTTCTAAGACGAGCAGTTTTAGCAGGGGAAAATACTTCTGCAGGAATTTCGTCTGAAGATCAGTCCAAGAGGTGATGGCTCCCTGTGGGAGGGAGTCCAACCATGTGAGGGCCTGATCAGTAAGTGAGAACGGGAACAGACGCAAACGAATGGCGTCTTCAGTGACACCATTAAGCTGGAAGGTGCTACAGACTCTACCAAATCTAGTTAAATGGCCATATGGGTCTTCATCACGCATGCCATGAAATTGAACTGAATGAGATATGGTGTTGATCAGAGTGGGTTCAATGGTCCAGTTGTTCGACTCAACAGTGGGTAGTGTAATACTGGACCGGATGTGAGTGGGTGTAATGCTGATGTGTTCAGCGACAGTCCTACGTGAAGCCATTTCTATGTGATTTATCTGGTGGGCAAAATGTTCTAGGACTGCGATGGGGTACTTCCTATGCACACAGAGAAACTAAAACTATGCTAGAATAAGAAAAACAAATAGCAAATAAACAAAAATATTTTTTTTTCTTTTTATAAAATTAAAAATAAAAATCTACCAGACTAAGAAAGCAATAAAATGACTAGATCCCCGACTCGGGTCGTCCTCGAAAGCGCACTGTGTCCCCAGCAACGGCGCCAAAAACTTGATGTGTGAAATGTGTAGTAAGTAAATCGGTCAAGTTTTAAAAATGGAAAAACCTACAAAACCACACACTAACGGCAAGTGTACCGGTCGCAGTGTAGCAGAGCAAGTAAGTCCGGAATATCGAACCGTGGACACAATATAACGACTCTCGGTACTAAACCTCTGTCGACTCCTAGCCTATTAATTTGGATTTTTGAGAATTAATTTTAAACTAAATGCAAATAAAATAAAAGCAATTAAAATAAATAACACAGAGACAAAAAACAAGAATCTAAGAACACTGGATCGAACTCAGATAATATGGAAGGCAACTACCTAGGTCTAGAATCCTACCCGCAAACTCACAACTCTCGGAATCGAATAATGGATTGGCTACCAGGTTTTCTAAAGATACGCCTGACCTAGGAAACCCCTAAAGCATGCTAGATCACCTCCCGGTCTCACTAACACCTCTCAGAAAATCCTAAGGGACGTGTAAATCACTGGTTACTAGTTCAGATCACCTCCCGGTCTCACCTCACTAGGGAATGCTAAGGTACTCGAAAGACTCGCTCACCTCCCGGTCTCGCTAATCACAACACACCCAAAAATGTGAAGGAGTAATCTAATTGGCTTGGAAATAATTCGGAATTACAAGAATCTAAAGACACACTAGGCAAGGATCACCTCCCGGTCTCACCTCTACCCGATACCTAAAGATCTAGACAACCCGACACCCTATCACCTCCCAGTCTCAAGGAATGGCAGAGTACCTAAGTCCTCTAAACTCTCAAATCAAGTTCCTATGGAATTAGACGTCAAAAACCATAAACTAGTCACAAGCACAAAGCAGGCAACCTAACATGCATCTATAACTGAAAGACATTCAACGAGACACATGTGGAACTATCAAAGATAATAAATTAGACTTAAATACGCATATGCATCATAACCAAACACAATTAAATCTTTACCAAAACATAAGCCAATTATATAATTAAACAAATCCGAAAGTCATAAAAATGCTAGGTATTCATCAACACGACCTAGGTAGCCTAAAAAGTTTAGCTATTCATAACAACGGAACAAGATAAAAACAAAGGTTCAAAATAACGCATAGTCATGGTACCAATATTTATTAACACAAAGTAAATAAATATAAAGCCAAAAATTATTATAGTCGAACCCGTGCCTTCAATCTTGAACCCGTGCCTTCTACCCTTCCTCTCTCTTTTTGAATAAGCTGCTTCGATGTCGATTCCTTTGGCGGCTGTCAATGATGTTCTTTTTCTTCCAAAAAAAATAATCCTCTTAGCTCTCCCAAAAATAAATGTATTTTGCCACCCTAATTGCAATTTTCGTCATATTGGACTTGGGCCACGAGAATAATCTAATCCCAAATAATATGTGCCGCCCTCTAATATCCGTCCCTTTTGAATTTTGTTTGGGCTTGGGTCACGAGACCCAAGTCTCAACACTTTCAAAACTATTTTTATTATTATTATTATTATTATTATTATTATTATTATTATTATTATTATTATTATTATTATTATTATTATTAATAGTAGTAGTATTAGTAGTAGTCATCGTCTTTGCTCGAACCAGGTGCCCGCGTCTTGATTATTTTTCACTGTTTTAAGCTCTTTTCTCACGAACACCTACAAAATAATTGAAATAATAAATACATAATAAAAATGACACGAAACGAATAAAAATCTAACCAAATACTATACAAAATACATAGGAAAAGAGATGTGTTTTGCAACACATCAGTTACTTGGGTGTATGTATTATGTTGTTTGCTTTAGGCTACCTACTTATAGCTTGTGTAGATCTGACTTTTGTCTTTTCGATGTAAGAGCTAAAGTATATTATATGACATAGGTGCGAGTTTGTAGTTGCGAGCTTCTAGCTTTTGGCTTTGAGCTTATAGTTCCTAGCTACGATCTTGTAGCTTCTAGCCTTGAGCTTCGAGCTTCAAACTTCTAACTTAGAGCTTCTGGCTTCGAACTATGGGCTCCGAGCTTTAGGCTTGTAGCATCCTAGGCTGTAGCTTATAGGCTTGTAGCTCCCGGGCTGTAGCTCATGAGTTTACTTATAGAATAGTCTGCAGCTGCCGCATGGCAGCTGGTATGAGTAGTGTACTTTTTCTGATAGCTATAAAGCTGAATAGTTGTCTATAGCTGTCCTATAGCAGCTGACACACTGACATGCATAGTTGTCTATAGCTGTCCTGTAGCAGCTGGCATACTATCATGAATAGTTGTCCACAGCTGTCCTGTAGCAGCTGACGTACTGACATGAGTAGTTGTCCACAGCTGTCCTGTAGCAGCTGACGTATTCTCTGACATGAATAGTTGTTTAGGCTGATAAAGCTGAATAGTAGTCTGTAGCTACCCTACGGGAGCCAGGCTGCTGTACCTGACCTGACTAGCTGATAAAGTGTGTGTTTATTGTTTTTATTTATTTATTATTATTTTATAAGTGAAGTTAATGGTTAGCTTATAAGTGCATGGGCTTTTTACACACCATGGTTACACCCATAAGTCCCTTCACTTTTACTAAGAATTTTGGGTCAAATATAGGTTAGGCTAAAAGTTGAAACGAGATGTAATGTTAGTTTTACTCAAGACTTTGTTTAACATTTAGAACTCTTGATTACTTCTTTTAGAAGCTTGTTTCACCGGTATGAGAAGTGAAATATTTTTACACACTGTACCTTGCTTAAGCTAGTAGGAGTTTTTAGGAGCTTATGCCTAATGTTAGTATCGAGAGAGCGATCATGTGCATGTATCGCATGTGCACATGAAGTGAAGTGAAGAGCTATAAATGAATGTTGAGTACACAAAGATGTAAAATGAGCTTGCATAGAGGAAGATTTCTAGCTCAGGGAGCTTACCTAGGGGAGCAAGTATTGACCTCCGCTTAGTACATTAAGATGTAACATGAGCTGCCATAGGGAAGGACTTCTAGGCCAGGGAGCTTCCATGGGGGAGCTTGTATTGACCTCTGCTTAGTACATTAAGATGTAACATGAGCTGCCATGGGGGAAGGCTTCCCACTCACGGTGCTCCCTTATGGGAGCAAGTGCTGACCCCCTTTCTATATGGCAGCAAGTGTTTTTGCCATTTTGGTGAAAGACACCACTTTTTATGCTTTTGAGGTCTGATTTGCTATTGACTAAGCACTTTTGTGGATTAGTGTGTAAGGAAGTCTGACTTTTGACTTTTCTTACTTTTTTACTGTTCCCCACTGTAGCAGGAGCTGCGATATGGCAGCCTAAAGCTTCCATAGGGTACCCAGCTCCGATTTATGTCATTCGATTTTTTTATTTTATTTTTTTTTATTTTTTATTTTTTAACTCGTAGATCAGTTGTGGGGTTCTAGCATCCACGTCGTGAATTATAGAGTTGATGACATCACTTACGATGGAGCTGTGGTATGGCAGCCTGCAGCATAAGTTGTACAAGATGCAATACTTGTTGAACTAGAGGCTTTAATGTTGGATAAAGTTGTTTCCTGACCTCTATCCTCTTTTGTACTTTATTGTCACACACTTTTATGTGTGCTAAAAGACAAAAATGGGATAGTCAAACCTTGGGACAAGTGTACACATCTTTCTATGTAATTATGTTTTTGAGAAAATACTTTGAGACATTTTCTTTGTTTTCTCAGATGAAATGTGACAATATTATTTCATAATATAATATTTTCTTTTAGTGGCTTTTTGAATGACACCATATAATGTGGGTGTGAGTGTGTACAAAAAGTTTTTCCTTTCTCTTTTTTATTATTCTTCTCTTGAACAAGATGTACACATGTGTTCAAAATGTTTTTATGGTTTTTCATCAAGAACATGTATAGATCTTCAGATTTGGCGTTTTTATCCAAGAAGATACATGTAGCAACCGAGTTATAAGTGTATGGAACCCGGTCACCGGCTTTGTGGCGCAAAAAAAACGCGAACATATGTGGGAGGTGTAGGAGTGATTTTTCCGGTAAGAACATCCTCTCCATCCTTAAAAAGAAAGAACTTAGGAACATTTGGGGCTAAACCACAAAGAGTTTCATGTTCTAAGCGCGATAGCCCCACGGTGGGCGCCACTTGTTGAAACAACAAGAATAAGGCGTGGAGGTGGTATGGATGTCTCTTCGGGTTGAACCTAACACCTTTCGAGCATGTACCTGCACCATGAACAACTCATTAGAAGGGGTCCAGAGACCGGGGTCTCTGGACCACCCTCCGACGCTCAACATTAGTGATTTATCCCAAGAAATGTACATAAAAGTAAATATAAAGGAGTAAATGAGGGATACGAAGTATGAGAGGAGGTGGTGGTTGAAACCCGGCGGTTAGCTAGCGGCCGAGGTGATTTCGGGTTGCTTAGCTCGATGGCTGAAAGTTGGTTATTAGAACCATGGATGCGTAAACTTTTGATATGGCAGCTCCAGGGCTCCGTTAGGGGAGCTCGGGAGTTGAGCAGGGGAGCTTAACAGCTCAATCGTGTGTAATTATAAAGAGTTCATGAGCTGCTGATGTGATACTTTAGCAGCTCGTAGGCTCCTCTATGGGAGCTAGGCAGATTAGTTAGTGAGGTATTGTTTCTAGAGAGAGAGAGAGAGATAGAGTGAGATGTCTTGAGTGAAGATCAAGACAAATGGGATGGGTTTGGGTGAAGGTGTGACCCTTCTATTTATAGAGGGTGAAACCCCAAACCCTAATGGGCTTTGTAGTAATGGGCTGGGCTGGCCCATAAATGTTGGACCCACCTTTATTACTGACCTCTTGTAAGGCAGGTCCTGTGCTTGTGTAAGGCAGGTCCTTTGCTAGGGAGCTGAGGGGCTTTGCAGGTAGCTTCTTTACACCAGCTTCTGGCTTTTCGGCTTCCTGGCCCGAGCTTGATAGCTTCTTAAATATGTTTAAACGTGGGGGTTTGGGTACCCACGTCATCATTCGTTGACCATGGTTTGGTAGTTCATTAGTCGTGGTAAACGGTAGTTCGTTTCAGGATCCAAACGTCTAATATGTGTTTTCATCAGTCAGTAGTAACATGATAGTTCTTTCAAAAGCTCGTGAAACGTTTTTACTTAAAAACCTGTGAACTCACCAGTATTTTGTACTGACGTTTTTAGCATATTTTCTCAGGTCGTTAGAGTTGCAGAAATTGGATATGCGCACGGAGTCGCACGCGCGTCTAGGTTGTTCTTTTGGGTTATTGAACAGTTAAACCTTTTACTTGGTCTAGTTTCTTTTTGAAAGTTGTAGACGATGAAATGCTTCCGCTACATTTTGAAACAAGTTTTATATTAATGCATGTTTTGGTTTACGTATTTTATTTACATATAGTCGTTTGTTGTGACCGTTGACTTGGATCCTGGTATGTCACTCGCCTCGCTGTAAAACTTCGCAAGTGGAAATTTGAGGGTGTGACACATATTAAAAATTGATTATAAAACCTTTTAAATAATGCTAATATTAAAAATTTGACGATCATTGAAATATTAATAATTGATTATAAACAGCTTTAGACAAAAAGAGCTTTGAGTCGGCCCAACGTGTTCCAATTTGAACCCGTTCCAATAACCGAACGAGAAATATCAGGTTAACCGACCAACAACTGATTATGCCTAAGCCTAACCTGAAAGCCGATATACCCAAATCATAAACGGATAGATAGGCCAGTTTATTATGGTATCAGTTATTCGGGTTAACCGAGCTTGGCTTATGCAGTTATACCCAATCTCTTTCCATTAGAGAAAGTGAGAACATGGGGTGATGCTAGTGCTAAATAAATAAGTATTAACTGGTCACAAGAATAAACATAAAAATCAACGAATCTGATGCTATACACGCAAGTAGAGGTTGCAATCAAAGTTTGTCATAATATAAGGGGGAATTGGATTTTAATAACCTGAACTATTTGAAATTGGCCACTGACACCCCCAACTAAAAAATTGGCCATATATAACCTAAACTATTGACTTATTGGAATCTAACACCCACTAACTGTTAAATCACTAACACCGTTAGTGGGTTCGCTGACGTGTCAATCCACATGTGCACACATCAGCGAGCCACGTCAGCAACTTGTGCCATGTCAACAATCCAACTAACGGCGTCAGTTAGTTGGGTGCTAGATTCCAATAAGTCAATAGTTCAGGTTATATATGACCAACTTTTTAGTTGTGGGTGCCAGTGGCCAATTTCGAATAGTTTGGGTTATTAAAATCCAATTCCCCTAATATAAGTCGCTTCCATGTTCTAAGTTGTAACTCACAAAAAGAAAAAGCTCGAATCCTAAAAGAAAATCAAACGTCCCAGTAAAATGAAATAAAACCCAGATGAAAAAAGATCAAACAAATAAATTAACGTGCAAATGTTTAACAAATTCATAGAAACAGGAACCTATAAACTTATTACCGAGGTTATTTATTATTCAGTAAACGCCTTTCTTCATGATCATCACCGACTTCAAGTTAACTTTGAAAAAAAGTTATTTGATACCAACAATTTTCATTTAGATCATCCATGACCAATGTGTTGAACTAATTTTGGTTAGTCTTGCCTACAATGTGGTGAACCTTGTGTGTATATGGATCTTGGGGCGGACCAGGTCGGATAAAACGGGTCAAATCATCCGTTAAGATTCGATCAAAAACAGGGTACTCTGTTTTAGTCACCGGTGCAGCAGGTTTTGTTGGCAGCCACGTCCAGAATTGTTTAGCTGAACAAAGTGTTTGAGGTAGTACATTTTACTATGTGATGCATTTAGCTTCACAAGCTGGTATGTTGGGTATCACTGTTTCATCGTCAGTAGATTCAGAATGAACAAAACAATAAATAAATGAGAGTAGAACAAATGTTTTAAGCATAAGGTATTCATCAAAATCAAATGTTTCAATACATCATGTAAAAGTATGAAGAGGATGACATAAGTTACACTCACTGATAGCACATTCACTTGCTTGACACAATAAGCTATGGGATCAAGTGACCAATAATAAATTCAATGGGGACTCGTGCATTTATAATCTTGTTGACATGTGACAAGTGACATTTATGTATATCATTCTTTATTAGCGAGACTTCTTCATCAATCTTCACTAAATGTAACTTGCTTGAGTGGCAAGCTTCTTTAATCTTCATCTGCTGGTAAATTCCATAATCCATAATAGTGCTAACTTGCATCTTTCAGGGCTTTCTTCCCTCGCACTGTTTGCCAATTCTCCGACATTTGTGTCTTTTCAAGCTCTTATATATGAAGTTTAGTATTTTGGATATGTGTTGTTGTTTTGCAGAATTCTTGATTCAGTGTCTTCTTTCTTCTACTGCAGTCAAAGGTCAAACAACACACCTTGACATTAGTGGCCAAACCCATTGCTTTTTAATTAAATTTTAACAAGAATATAATCACAACACATATCACCTTCTAAACACTTTAAAACAAGTTCGAATTAAAGTTTTTATTTTTAATCATAGTTAAAACATTAAGTAGCAATAAGGTTAGAGGAAAATTAAGATACTTGCACATGTGTCCAACAATTCAACCTGACCTGTTTCAATCCTACTAAAATAGTTAACTAGTTTCTTTCTTTTTCTTTTTTATTAACCGGCCCTGTTTTGACTCGTTACCCAACCCATAATATTTATGGGAAAAAAAGTATTCACTTACCAAAAATCATATTGTCCCTTGTGAACAAGTTCCTCTGAGCCAACCACAGTGACCCTTCCCTTTAACTTAGCTTCTGGTCTCAGTTGTTATGTCAACATACTCTCTGAGAGTCAATGCATTACTCAGTTTATGACTTCACTTGAACCACACATGCTGTCAAGATCAATTGCCAAAGCAACTTTAAGTATCAAATCCATGAATGCCAATAATCAAAACTAGCTCGTTGTATTATAGGGTGGTCATATAATGTTGTTCATTAAAAGGAACTTACACTACCAAAATCTCCATGTTCTCACATTTGTCCCAGGCAACTGTGAATGCTCCATCATCTAGAATATCCTTTAGGATGTCATGGAAATAAGTCCCTGCAAAATTCAGTTGTATTATACAAGATTTTCTGTTTTCCCACTATACTGAAGCTTCTGATCTTAGATAATTAGGAAAATGTTTGATTAACATGTTTCGCAAAATCAATCAGCTGCCATGATATTCATGTTTCACATCAAGAGTAAAAAGTGTAATGGGTAGGGATCATCAGAGCCCTATTATGAGGTTGACATGGACCAGACAAGCTACGTCTAATGGGTAGGCACCATGAGGCATCAGCGTCCTATTATAGAACAAAATATATCTCATATGTTTAGACTCTACTAAATACATAATCAAAATGCATAAAACCTTCGAGACTATACTAAAAAAGTTATGACACTATTATTATAGTATAACTTTTGTAGTTACAGTTAAAACTGTAATTAGTAATAAGATAAAAAGAAAGTTCAAATGTTTTCACCTCAGTACAACACTCCAACCCAACTGACCCGTTTCAACCCTACTGAAAAGTTTACCATTTTCTAAGCCATACCGATTTTGACTCGTTACCCAACCCATCCATTTTTCTACCCATATTTTTTATGGGAAAAAGTGAAAAACAGTATCTACTTACCAATAAATCATCATGTCCCTTGTGCATTTGTTCGGTCTTTGTCTGGATTAGCTCACAAACAAACTCATCAACCACTGACTTAATCAAAATGCATCAACCAATAAATCATCATGTGATTCATGTCCCAAAGCAACTTTGAAATTCGAATCCAACTTGCTATGATGCTTTGAAGAATAACTCCTATATGTTATATCATGAATACCAGAAGTCAAATCCAGGTTGTTATATCATGGGGTGGTTAAATGTTGTTGAAAGGAACTTACACTTGTATCAATGCTTTGATTGTTATTTGCTAATTCAGTCTTTGAAGCATTAGTTTTACTGCACTTTTTCTGAAGCATAAAACCTTTCTCTGTTCTCGCATTTGACCGGGTCAACTGTGAATGTTCCATCACCCAAAAGGTCCTTTAGGATATGTTCCTGCAAAATTTAGTAGTAATATATAAGATATTTGGTTGTCCCATTAAATTAAAACTTCCGATTTAAGATAATGAGGAAAAATGCTTGATTTACATGTTTAGCAAAATCAAATAAGTTTGTATAATTTTGAAGTTGAAAGGCCATGTTTTGAATGGGAATCCTAAAAATAACTCATTGAAGTATTGAACAAATTAAATTCAAGAAACTGCCAAACAGATAATGAATTTATTATGTGAGTAGAATCTTGAATTTATTAAACAAAAAGTCAAATGTCTTATTAAAAAGAAAACATCAGAGTTAGAAGCGATTTCAATCAAATATTGTAAAAAAAAACAAAGAATAGAACTTACAAGATATGTGTTTGCAATTTCACAAATATTTTAAATAAAAAGAATCAGACACAATTGTGTCAAAATTGACTTCCATCCACTTAAGGAAAATAAAGGGTATTTAATCAACAAGCACCTGCAGTCTATTTCAATGCAGGAGATATGAGAGATGAGGGGACGTTTGAAGCATGTAAGTGAACCACGTTATAGCTGTAGATGTATATGTAGCGTCCTTTCCAGCAATTATGAAGTACTTTGGATCTGTAAATTTAAAAATTCAAGGGTCAAACAACACAATTTGACATTAGTGGCCGAACCTATTGTTTTAGAATTCAATCAACAAGAATGTTACAAGAGCAGCTTTTTTTTCCATTAAAGGGTGGAACCTGTTGCATTTCTATCCCCGCTAAGAAAACTATTCTCAAAACATTGGCGAATAGTAATGACTTTTAAAGTCAATATAATATGTTTGGATCAATAGTCAAACTGTACTTTGTGCATTGCGGATGACTGGATGTGAGAATTTCAACTCATATACATAGTAGGTTTGTTATGGTTATATCAAATGGGTTAGGCTACAAAATTTAGGTAAAAGGATAACCGGCCAAATGAGCAGGGCTGTCTCACAGGGTAGGCAATCGCCACTTTGCCGAGGCCCAAATTTATATAGTAATAGCATTTGTAGTATAGAAAAGGACTGTTTTGACTCGTTATCCAATCACTTTAACCATTTCCCTTTTTTCCACCCATAAATTTTATGGGAAAGAAGTATCTGCTTACCGGAAATCGTCCTGTCCTTGTGCATTTGTTAAGTCCCGGTTTATATTAGCTGATAAAAAATCAGCAACCACTTTGGCCCTTTCCCTTTAACTTAGCCACCGATCCGCTATTTGACAATTTCTTAAGACCTTCTTCACTTGAACCGCACATGCTGCCAATATAAACTCCAAAAGCAACTTTGAATAAATCATGTGTTATATCATGAATACCAATAATCAACAGCAGGTTGTTATATATATTATGGGTTGGTCAAATGTTGTAGACTGAAAAGAACTTACACTTATATCTACACTTTGGATTGTAATTTGCGGATTTTAGTCATTATATAAGCGATTTTTACTGCACTTTTTTCTAAATATAACACTGCTAATAGCTTCAGATTTTTCTTTGTTCTCGCAGCTTGTTCCCATCATCTGTGATTATTCCATCATGCAGAAGTTCCTTTAGGATGCCATGGTTATAGGTCTCTGCAAAATTTAGTTGTAATATATTATTTAAGATATCTGTTTGTCCCTCTAATTTAAAACTTCTGATATAATCAAATAAGTTGGTATAATTGCCATGTTTAAGGCCTGTTTTAGTGAAATTCCTAAAAATCAATCATTGAACAAACTATATTAAAAAAACTACAAAAGGATTATGCAAAAAACAACTGATCCATTCAACCCCCCTGATTTGAACAGATTCCTTTTGAGGGACATTAACTAGTTTAAATTTATGAAAAGTGAATATTGATTTCAGCATATAAGTTATTGTTAAATTCAATATTAGGTTTTGAGCAACAAAATCCTATCCAGAAAAAGACTGAGATACCAATTTATCACATGGAAATCAGAGGGTATTTAATAAACAAGTACCTGTTTTCGATTCGAATGCATGGGATATGAGAGATTAGGGTATTGATGTCGTCTTTTCTGTGATTGGGTATTTACGTCAGGATATCTCTTCCATCACTACAGAAACAAGAATAATTAGGTTATTTATTATTTGCAACAAATGTAAGTAACAATTGCTCTTTAATTAATAAGTACCAGTCTTAGTCTTACATGTTGATTCTGGGGATATGAGAGATTCGGGCCAGTAGTGGGAGCCTCTTCCTTCACACCTTTCTTTCAATTTTCGGCAATCAAAACCTATTGTCAAACTGCAGATGGTGGTACCCTACGATGTCGTCTTTTCTGTGATTGGGTATTTACAGGATATCCCGACTGCAGAAACAAGAAGAAATGGTTATTTATTATTTGTAACAAATGTAAGTAACAATTGCTATTTAATTAACAAGTACCAGCCTTACATCATGATTTTGGGGATATGAGAGATTTGGGGCCGGTAGTGGGAGCCTCTTCCTTCACACCTTTCTTTCAATTTTGGGCAACCAATTATTCTCAAACTCAAAAGGGTAGGCAACAGTGTTTCTGGTAGATCCTTCACCTCTGGGCAACCGTAAATATGAAGATGTTGAAGGGATGTGAGGTGTTGGAGTCCTGTTGAAACTGATTCCAGATTCTCACAATCTCGTATGTACAGAGATGTAAGAGAAGAAGGGAAAAGGTGGGACAATTCACTAATATTCCCAACATCACCTTCATTCCTTAAACGTAGCTTAACAAGAGAAGCTGGAAAATTCAGACCCCTCCCCCACTCTGATATGGGCTTCTTCATCCCCCCTATTCCAAGGTAACTCAATTTTGGAGGCCAACACCCACCACGACCAAAGGAAACATCAATACCTGGACAACTTCTGATTTGCAGACTTTTTAATAAGGTGAGATTCGATAGTTCAATTAATGACACCAGACTTTCACAATCAGCTAATGACAAAGTGGTGAGGTTTGATAGCGGAAGGTGGTCAGGAAGTGACACAATATGTGGACAATTTATTATATACAGGCTGGTGAGGTGAGTGTAGTTACTCAATTCACTAATTGATCTTAGATTTTTCCATCCACAAATAAATAGGGTTTCAAGCATTGGCATGCTTGTGTTGTTCATCTTTCCCTCAAGTTTATCACACCCGATTATATTAAATGATTTGAGCTTCCGCCCTCCTTCTAGTGTTGTAACTGAACACTCATCAATTTCCAATCTCTCAACGCTATTTGGACAACATAAACACTTTATGCTTCTACACTCATCAATTTCCAAACTTGTAAGAGATAATAGGTGTCTGCTCCCAAAATTGTCCTCCTCTTCTTTCTCTCCTAAACCCACTAAACATGAACAGTTTCTTAAGCTCAATTTCTTTAAATTCACAAGAAGCTTACTTGCCTCTGTTTCTGATTCCCACAAGTATTTTATTTCATTGCATTCATCAATACTTAGTTCTTCAACTTCCCTAAGACACCCTAAAACATCTCTCCACACCTCATCTGTAAGCCCTGATATATCTTTAATTTCCAGCTCAGTGATTGATGAAGCTACCTGAATGTTGGGATCGAGGGTGAGCTCAGAGGGGCAATTATCATGTCTTTAAGAGTATGCAGCGGAAATAATCTAGACAATTGACACCATGTGACTAACCTTATTGTAACTCAGACTCCCCCTCGGATTAAGCTATCACAACATGAATTAATAACAAGGCAAACATAAGTGAGATAAGAGAATTAACTTAAATATTTGTATGTTATTAGGCAAATGTTCAAATGTATGAATACATGTGGCCAAGTGCAAGTCTAAGTGTGGGTGGTAGTCAGGTATTTATAGAATACATGCCTGACTGTTTTCACCCACTCTTAGATGTACTAAATACATTAACAAATACCTAGTGGAAAACAAAATACTAATATACTAACTACTGCTGCTTTATACTGACAACATCTGTTAAAGCTAACTTCTGAGAATCTGAAACTTCTGATGCTTTGGTAAAACTTCTGATGAGTAAATCGTCAGAAGTTGTTCTTCAGTTCTTTGCAACTTCTGATGACCAATGCTAACTTCTGATGAGTAATTACATCAGTAGTTAGTTCTTCAGTACTTCTGAACTTGTTCTTCGGAAGTTGTCTGGTTTGTCCTTGAACAAGTTCATCAGTAGTTGGTCATCAGTAGTTTCTTCATCAGTAGTTTCATTCATTCTTCAGTAGTTGTCTTTTGTACTTCAGGACTTTGTCTTCAGAGATTTGTCTGGTTCGTCTTTAGAACTTGTCCATCAGTAGTTCTCTTTTGTCTTCAGAAGTTGCCTGTTTTATTCAGCAGTACTTATTATAATTAGTTATTATTATTATGTGAATGATCAACTAAGGTTTTGTGGTTCATTAATCCTCTCTAACCCAACAATCTCCCCCTGGATTGATGAAGCCAAAACCTTAGCTGATAGCTTAGAAGCTTTATTGATTCACTTATTCAAGATCCAGCCTGTTCTTGATGTTATGTCTGATTTGTCTGAACTTGTCTTCGGCTTGGATCTTGTTAGGGCAAACTGACATATCCAAATTGATCGTGTAGAGATCTTGAAGATCTCTATCTGACATATTCAGTACATCCATTGCCCTTTGAAACACCTGCCTTGCACCATCCTCTCTCTCAATAACCATTTGTAAGTTTTTAGTGCAGTACCATCTCTTAATTTTGGCATTGGAGGTTGACACAGAGGGGGTGACAATGGTTGTAGGTGCTGGGTTCTCATACACCACCAGAACTGTGGATGTTGAGTCCCTGGGAAGTGGCTGTGGAGGTTCTTGACCTTCAGCAGTAGACTTTGTAGCTTCATCAGCAGTTGCAGCCTTTGAATGATCATGCTGGGTAGTTTCAACTGTCTGATGAGCTTTGGCTTTGGAGTCTCTTCCCTGTGGCTTTCCTTCCATACACACATCAGCCTTGGCTTTGGAAGCTTTGGCTTTGGAAGGTGAAGCCTGTGTAGACACTTGTTCTGAAGCTGGAGTTTTAGATTTTGTAACTTCTGATGAAGACTGACCAGCTGGATGAGTTTTCTTTTGCTCAAGTTTGTTGTATGCATCCAGTAGGTCAGCTTCACTCCACTTCAGTAGCTGCACTTTGCTACCAATCTTTGCAGCTGCAAGTTGATTGACAAGCTGAGTTCTTCTTTCAGCATTCTTCTTAGCTTCCATCATTGATTTCAGCTTGTCAACCCTTAACTGTAAGTCTTTCAAGGGCAGGTTCTTAATGTTGGCCTTTTTGGTCTTTGAATGTTTTACTATGAATTTTATGGCCTGTTGTCTATCAAATTCAACCTGTGTCTCTACAGCTTCTGCCAACTCTTGTAGATACCCTTGAAAGGCTTTGGCTCTCTCATCTTCACCTGTGATCCCTTCACCATTTACCCTTTCCCAAGCCATCTGAGCATGAAGTTCATTCCCCTCCACAGGAATCTCTTTCTCCTTAGCTTCATGTGTGACTTGTTCATCCTTCTTCTTCTGTTCTGGTGCATCCCTCTGCTTGATGAGCTGAGAGATAGGCATTTGGTCCAGATCAGAAGGATCAGGAATGGGTTTGGAAAAGGCAGGGGTTGTCTTCTGAATTTTAGTAACTACTGATGATTGAGCATCAGCAGTTTTGTCTTTTGGGTCTTCAGAAGTTTCATCAGTTGTTTCCCCTGTCTTCCTTTTCCTGTATTGAATTTTGACCTCCCTTGTTGATGTTTCTTTTTCAGTAATGGGAAGGTCAGTGGGCAGGTGAGATGTTTGTACAGCACCCTTCTTACCAGCTATTTTCTTCTCATGAGTTCTCTTTTGTTCAGCTTCCCTTGCCTTCTTGGAAGCTTCTAAGTCAACTTTCTCAGACACTTTCTCCCCCTTTTTGGCTTCATCAGCCTCTTGAAACCAGGGAGCAGGAGGAGCTACACCTGTAAGGTGTTGGATTTGTCTTCTTAGGTCCTCCTGGCGTCTTGAGATCTCTGAGACTTTGTCATTTAAAGCATTGTTCAGCATGGTAAGTTGGGTGTTGTATTTTTGTTCCATCTGGACTGTGAAGTCTTTAAGATGTGCATTAATGAGCTGATGGAACATTTGGTAGAGAGGGCCCTGGGGGTTGCATAAGTGGTCTATGTTTATGCTCCCAGGTCCTGAATTGGTGGCTTGTATAGAAGGTGATGTGTATGGGTGATCTCCTGCTGTGTCAGCTGGAGATGCCACTCTTGGGGATGTTTGGGTTGAGTGGTCTTTATCCTGAGCCTTGTTGGTGAGCAACTCTTTGAGTTTGCAGACCTCAGACTCAAGACCTTCTATTTTGGCCGTCAATTCTGTGATTTTTGAT
Organism: Ambrosia artemisiifolia; assembly: GCA_032199755.1. NCBI lineage: Eukaryota > Viridiplantae > Streptophyta > Magnoliopsida > Asterales > Asteraceae > Ambrosia > Ambrosia artemisiifolia. The sequence continues at coordinate 45,185,736 of CM063527.1, read as the reverse complement.
TCATCAACCAACTTAATGGCATCATCTGAATCCCTGTCTTCTGTTGAGACAGTTTTACCATGACCTGGTTCCAGTTCCAGATGGTCATGGGCCCCTTTTTCTTGGTTCTGGGGTCTTCCTGCTGTTATGTCCATAGATTCAGAACCTATGACAGCAGTTGCCATAAGTGAAGTCTTAATAATGTTACCACTGTCCTCCAGTCCACCACTGGGTGGTAAAGAAGTAGTGGCAGCTTCACTTATACCTTGAACCTCTGATACTGGACTCAGTGGTTTAGGTTCATCCTCATCTCTTTGGTTAGAGAAGGGCATGTCCTCATCCATGTCTAATAAGTCAGAGAAGCTCTGGTCATGGGGAGAAACCTCAATGATCATCTGAGGCATGACACTTGTGAATGAGACATTTGAGCCCAACTCATTGAGAGCTATGGCAGTGGTTACAGTGGAGATTGTAGTGTTAATATTATCAGTAATTGGGCTTTCAAGCTGTGTACTCCTAGGCATTGGAGTAATAGTAGTGAAATCAAGTGAAGTCACAACTACTGATGATGGTTCCCTTGAAATAAGCTCTGTAACTTGTTGAGAAGTTACAGGCAGTTGAGGCTGGGAATGAGATGTGGCAGCCAACTGTGAGGATGTCCCAGTTGTTGCTTTAACAAGTTCAGATTGAACATTGACATCCACAGGCATCTCATCTTCCTGTGGTGTCTTATTAGGTTTTGTTGAGGGTTTAGGTTTGACTGAAGACTTCTTTTTGGATTTATCTTTGGGGGTAGAAGTCTTTTTGGGTTTTGATGATGTGGGTTCCTTGAGGACTGGGTTTGTTTCCTCTTGGTCATCATCTGCCAGATGTGCTGGCGTGTTATGTCTTGAAAATGTTTGAACCTCTATCCTTTTAGAGACAGAGGCTACCCCAAGTAATGCATCATTACCAATGGTTTTAATGAGGCATTGCATAACAAACCTGGGGTATATTAAAAACTTAAACTTTTCTTTATTATGGTTTATTACAAGTTCATTGAAAAGATAAGCTGATGCCCTGAAAGGTTGGTTTGCAACTATAGAATGAAAAATTTGTTGCAAGTCAGAGGGCATTTGATCCCATCCAGCAGTCTTAGGACTCAAGCACATTAACAAGTAATGAAACAGGAGCTTGTACTGGGGATCAAAATATTTCTTGTAAATGGTAGCATGAGAGAGATTACCTTGATACTCACATGCTGTAAGTGTGGCATGCACAACACCAGTTGATATGGAAGTTGGAGCATCGTTGTCATTTAGTTCAAGAGCTTGTGACAACACCTCTGGTGTTATGGCCAACACTTTGCCATTTACCTTTGATTTAAGGGCAACTACTTCGCCATTGACCATTGAAGCTTTAGCATTTGCCCAAAACTGCCTGAGGGCGTCCACGTGGATAGGTGGATCGATGATGAAGGCAGTGTGATACCTAGAATTAACTATGGTATCGATGATATCATGGTATTTCTCCCAGTGTTTATCCTTAGTAAGATAAGCGATTTGATTGTGGGAGAGTTTCAATTGAAGAGCCATTTTAGTCGATTAGGTTTGAAAACTGATTGTTAATCGCCGTTGAAGGTTTGAAAGAGGGAAGTGTGATTTGAATTGCAATGAATGCGAAGAATCAGGGTTTCAGAAGTTATAACTTCTGATGAAAGGACTGTTATACCCTTTCTCGTAACTACTGATGAATACTTTTGTTCGTCAGTAGTTGTCCCTGTTCTTCTTCAGTAGTTTTAAAACTGCTGATTTACAATCACCTCACACTTCCTACTACTTAATTACTGATTCACCACGTCAGCAATTAGGTCCTCAGATGTTATATAAGCGTTCAGAAGTTTCTAAGTTAGTGTGTTTTACTTATTTTCTTACTCCATTTTCCTTGTATTTCCTCTACCCCAACAACAAAGGTGGATGGCGAAGTATGAAAATCTTCTATAGTAATAACATCTGAAGTTCAACAACCAAGGACTTTTGATCCAAGGCAGATCTCTAGCAATAAACAACCTTTTTGAAAATGGTTCTTTAATTGAAAATACCAAGATATAAACTACTGAAATTCTTTAAAATAGATATTTCATTTAAGTCAGTAGTTTTTTGTTAATTTACAAGCTTTAGGAATTAAATATTCAACATTAAATCCTAGATAAGCTCTTAGATCTAGATTTTAATGTATTTAGCCTGCTTGAATTAACTTATATTAACTTAGCTGTTTATATAATACTTATTTAATTAAGTACATATATGGTCAGCAAAGTTACCCACATTTTGCAACATCTTTTATGAAAAATCTACTCAGGAGATAGTTCATTTAAAATGTATGTGGTCTTCAGGCCTAACTTTGTTTGAAACAGATTTATGAAAATAGGTTTCCAACAAAGTTATACTACCTGGAATGTTGTGGCCATCATATCTTTGTTGTTATGATATAGTTGATTGATTTGCAACTTATCATAATAACTAAGATGATATCACTGAGTTTAAGTCACAATAGAGTCACAGTCAATCGAGTATCAATAATAATGAGCTGGTCTGTTATGTCAAATTGATTATTAGATCATATTTGACTGGCCAAGCTCTGATACCAATTGTTGGGATCGAGGGTGAGCTCAGAGGGGCAATTATCATGTCTTTAAGAGTATGCAGCGGAAATAATCTAGACAATTGACACCATGTGACTAACCTTATTGTAACTCAGACTCCCCCTCGGATTAAGCTATCACAACATGAATTAATAACAAGGCAAACATAAGTGAGATAAGAGAATTAACTTAAATATTTGTATGTTATTAGGCAAATGTTCAAATGTATGAATACATGTGGCCAAGTGCAAGTCTAAGTGTGGGTGGTAGTCAGGTATTTATAGAATACATGCCTGACTGTTTTCACCCACTCTTAGATGTACTAAATACATTAACAAATACCTAGTGGAAAACAAAATACTAATATACTAACTACTGCTGCTTTATACTGACAACATCTGTTAAAGCTAACTTCTGAGAATCTGAAACTTCTGATGCTTTGGTAAAACTTCTGATGAGTAAATCGTCAGAAGTTGTTCTTCAGTTCTTTGCAACTTCTGATGACCAATGCTAACTTCTGATGAGTAATTACATCAGTAGTTAGTTCTTCAGTACTTCTGAACTTGTTCTTCGGAAGTTGTCTGGTTTGTCCTTGAACAAGTTCATCAGTAGTTGGTCATCAGTAGTTTCTTCATCAGTAGTTTCATTCATTCTTCAGTAGTTGTCTTTTGTACTTCAGGACTTTGTCTTCAGAGATTTGTCTGGTTCGTCTTCAGAACTTGTCCATCAGTAGTTCTCTTTTGTCTTCAGAAGTTGCCTGTTTTATTCAGCAGTACTTATTATAATTAGTTATTATTATTATGTGAATGATCAACTAAGGTTTTGTGGTTCATTAATCCTCTCTAACCCAACACTGAACCAGACTTCTTAACACACCATCACCACATCCTTCTATTTCAAGAACCTTGAGTAAAGGCAGTGCTTGAAGTGAGACATCTATCAACTTGGGACAACTTGTTATACGAAGCACTTCAAGGCATGGAAACACTGCAACTAAACCCTCGTTTTTAGTTGACCACTCCTCCCAACCTGACATATCTTCAATCCATAGAAATTTAAGTGAAGGGAAGGCAACATCAGCACTCCCTATTATCTCAAAACCTATCACTTTAACCTCATCCATGCCTTGAATACGCAACTCCTTAAGTGAAGGTAGCATCCCAAATGTGGGAAGAGATGTGCATTTTCTACAACCACGTATAGACACATTAACCAACTGATGAAAAGAAGGATCACCAACCCAATTTGAAAACTGCGTTCCCCCGTATGACACGACTGAAAGCTTTTTCAACGTAACACTATTAGGTTTTAGCTCATTGAGAACATCCTCTTCAAGTGTACTCATTCGAGAGTCGTCAAACTCATCAACCCATTGCAACTCTAATCCGGTAATCCTTTTTCGAGATAAGTTTGCCTCTCGTGTGCGTATTGCGCTTTGCACTTTATGCAACCCCTCAATGGAAACTTCACCATGTAGATTCTTTAATCCCTTGAGTTCATTTATTTCAAGGCCATCATCTCCTCCAATGATGATCCTCGTGAGAGTCTGTAGGCTTTCCAACTCACAAATCCCAAATGGCAGCTTCTTCAAAAGCGGACTACCCCTTATGTCAAAATGTCGCAACTTTTTAAGCTTTTTGAAGCTTTTAGGCAACTTAGTCAAACATTCACAACCAAAAACAATCAATATCTGTAAGTGATAAAGATTTCCAACATTCTCTGGCAACTCTACGATTTTAGTCCGGGATAAATTAAGATACCGCAAGTGTTTCAAACTACCAATGGACTCCGGTAATTCACTTATCTTAAAATGACTCAAAGAAAGAACTCTTAACAATGGTAACGTTGGAAGTAAATCAACCAAAATCTTACTGGACAAGTAAAATGATTTCCACCATTCTTCCACCCCAACAGATACCGCTAGAAATGTCCTCAATCTTCTTGCTCTTTTAAATGCCTCAAACTTTTGGTGACCTACATATTCCTCTCGACTAAATGACATATGACGATGCTTCTCCAAAGCTTCAGTCTGAATCATCATATGATTTTCGAACCTTAGAAAAAATTCTCCGGCAACAAAGGTGGATAAGTCATTCATGAGGTCATGCATCATAAATACTGATTCATCATTAGGTGAATGTTGAAAAAATGACCTTGATAGTAAAACTTCAAAGTATTCATTGCCCAAGCATTCTGGTGACTTGGTTGTGTCTAAAGGGTCCAAAAACCCTTCTGCTATCCACAATAATACCAACTCCTCCTTGTAAAACAAATAGTCCTTTGGGAACAAGGAGCAGTATGCAAACAACTGCTTCAAATCGGCAGAAAGATCTTGGTAGCTGAGCCTGAGAGCTGGAACAATCTTATCACTATTTTCTAAATTCCAAATCTCACTGTTCAACACGTCTTCCCAGTCTTCTACGTTTGTTCTTGTCCACATTAGGTTTCCAATTGCCTTCAAAGCCAAAGGCAAACCAGCACACTTTTTCACTATACCTTCACCATGTGGTTTAAGTGTTGCGTGTGAACTAAAGTTCTCTACACCTAAAGCATGTAGAGCAAATAAAGATAGAGCATCTTCATGCGACAAACTCTTAAGAGAGTCTATATGACCAAAACGTAGGTTTTTGAGCAATTCCTCCTTACGCGTTGTCATGATTATCCTACTTCCAGGAGCACATGAATGAAGTGGGCGCACTAAGTTTTCCCAATCATTTTCGTTTTCATGCCACACATCATCCAGTACTAGTAGAAATCGTTTGTTATTAAGTTGATTTGTAAGAGCCATATGAAGCTGATTTAAATTTTCAAATTCCTTGTTTTCCCTAGACACATCTTGGAACATGGTTTTGCTTATCTTAAAGATATCAAAATCATCAGAAACACAAATCCATACGTGGAGTTCAAAGTGAGTCTGCACCTTAGTATCATTATACAAAAGTCTAGCTAGAGTGGTCTTCCCAACCCCACCCATACCTACTATGGGTATGATGCTAAAATTTTCCCTAGATGACCCATCATCCCCTAACAACTTGTTCAGCAATTTCTCTTTCTCAACTTCTCTTCCAACAACACTAGACCCATCTGGCAAAGAGGTTTCATTTCTTCTATTAGTATGTTTTGGCTTTACACCTTTCACAGTCAAACCTGGATTTTCTTTTTCTAGTTGTTGTAATTTGGTGGTAATACAATCTAACTTGGGACTCAACCTATGACTTAGTGAGAAATTTGTGCAACATGATGGCATGAGCTTTCTTACCATGCTAGTGGATGCTGCAGGTTCCTGCAGGGTGAGCTCACGATGCATATCTTCGGTAGCCAAATCATCGAGTACATCATCGATATCATAAGCCAAATGTTGGAGACCATTCAGCCATGATTTGACAGTTTTTTCAGTTGCTTCCTTCTGAGAGGCATCAGTAAGCAGATCTTGGACCCTGGACAACGTGCTCTTCAACTCCTTGAGCTCCTTGTGAATTCCCTGAGCACGAGCAATACGCTTGAAGGCTTCATCAGTCAGCTTCTTAACAAGGACTTTGACGAGTTCATTTGTAATAGCTTCAGCCATTGTTAATAGTGAAGAAGTGAAATGGGAATGGGTGTAGTTTGTGTGAGAGGATATATTGTGGTTGGTTTGTGTATGAGTGCACAGAAAGATGTGGAACAAATGAAGTCATTGTTTTATAGTCATCTAAAGAACCATTGGTCTGATGAGAGGATAGTAGTGAAGATAAGATATGAGTAGACAGAAACAACGATTGTAATTCTAGATTTATCAACCAATGGTTTTGGTCAACACTATTTTTTGGCATAGTCTACAAGTTGTTATATAGATAAGATATGAGTGCACATAAACAACGATTATAGTTATTCCAAACAAATTAATCTGTCTTGGTCATTACATATGCATGCTTTTAATATTCTACGTACGTAGTACGTACAATTAAGGAGTAGTATTAATGAAAGTGTATTTTTGTTATATTTTGTGGGTTTAATTGACAACTTGCCAACGTAATTTTATACTTACATTTGTTCTGTGTATCTTCGTAAAAAAAAATACAATCCAATTTGAATAACTTAAAAAATGGTTATAATGGTCCCAACAGCTAGAACCGGTTTGGATGGATTCGGTTCGGAACCGGTTTTTGTGCATCTCTAGCTGAAAGTCTTACTCCATGTTTTGACCGTACATTTTCAAATCTTTGAGGTTCGCTAGTTGAATGTCACAAAACGACTCACTTATTTAACAAAGACATATATCAAAGTGCTTAAATCGTTAGTTTTGTAGTTTTAGTTAAACTTACTTAAAAGGTCGTTGAGTACTTGAGTTATACAAAATGTAGTTAACTTATAATGACAATCCATGTGTAACTTAATTTTCTAATAAATATGCTTAATTGCTTATATAGAGTTTGTGCTTGTCGTTTGTACATGAGCTGAAAACAGGCAATCAAGTGACCATGAGCCCATGACAGATCGACTGCTGCTGCTGGGCTCAAACCAACAAGCCCAAATGCTGGAACATGTTATTTTAAAGATAGAACCCACTGGTGGGCTGGGCCTGGTGGCAACCTTGAAGTGAACACTTGACTAGAGCCCAGGTGAAAAAAAAAACACCTGTTTTGCCCCGATGAATTGAATTTTCAACCCGGCCCGATCCCAGAAGCCCCGATTGAACCCAACAATTTGACGTAGGTTCAGGACATTTGTGTTGAGAACTAATCCAAACCAATGTTTTAAGAACCGGGCCGGATGTCAAACCAGACCCCCCCACCTGGTCACCGGTCCAACGAACTGGCAAAACATTCAAATGAAATTCCAATAAAATTATAAAATTCCCAGTCTGACCCACTTTTTACCCGGTTCACTCCATGGCCGATTCAACCCATGCCCCGGACCGGTCTAACCACTTGTTCTTGATCCGGTCCGGGTCTGAAAACATTGTTCCAAACTGAATTGGTTTGGGCCCAATCCAAAAAAAAAGCGGTCTTAATGCTCCAACCGTGTTTCAACCCGATCCAAATTGGTTGAGTGGGTTGGTTTTCAACCCTAAAATCGGTTTATAACCCGAACCGGTTTGGCCCATTTAAAAAAAAATGCAGTTCGGTTTGAGCCAAAATGGTTTTTGTACACCTCCACATTTGACATACAAATCCACCATTAATTCAGGGCTGGGTTTACACTTTACCATTCAGATCAAGGCCTGATTATGAATTAATTACTGCCCTAATTCTCCGGAATTCCCAAATCTCAAATTCAAGATTACCATTATCATCATTCGCATAAGTATTACCCTCCCACACAAACCATGAGAAAGGCCCACCATTAGATCCCTCGTGCGTGTTTAGCCAGACCCTTATACACCCTGCAAACGCTATAGTAGAGTGCTACCAAAATGCCATAATCTAGGACATTTCCAGTACAAATGTTGCATTGTTAGAGTAAATTAAAGCTAAACAAAAGACTCTTACTTTTAAGCAGATAAGAGCAGACCCTTTCAAACCCACCCTTAAACTAGCAGCTGAATGCGACCACTCATTCCCATCTTCTCCCTTAAACTAGTCATCACATCTGCCATTTGTTCTTGAGTCCGACAGTCAACTAAATTAATTTGTCCATCTTTAACAAGGTCTCTTAAGAAACAAAAACGCACTATGAAGTTTAATTATTGAGGTATCTACACACAAGTTTATGGTGCTTCCTTCTTAAACATTACTCAGTTTTCCCTTCTCACCCCTACAACCTGACATGCACAAACAGCAGCTGCAACAAACTCTGCTTCGGTAGTTAAAAGTGTAACAATCGGCTGCTTTTTTTTTTTTTTAACAAAACACTTTTAACTTGATAAGAAAACATACCTGATTTACTTTTGGAATCTTATCCATCACCTGCGTGTTCTGATTCAGTGAGCGTAAGCGAATGTTCTTCCCCTCCCTTCGTATGGAAAATGACATAACTAGTTTCTCAGTTGGTTCTGTTATTCAGTATCAATTTTCTTCCTAGTTTTCTGTTGTAAGGTTAATTGAAATTTCTCCTCACCTCTATTACAGCACAATATGTCTACATTGATAGAAAAGTAAGAAATTTTATAATAATTCATCTATTACAACATGTTATTGGTTGTTGGCTGCTGTTAACTTTTTTTTTTTTTGAACGACAAATATTACATCTGCTATACTATTACACCAATAATTCTAAATTACAACACCCTTGCCAAGGATTGAACCTCCCATCTAAGAGACATATGTCTCTACCAAGTGGGCTAGCCCCACATTGACTGCTGTTAACTATAGTGATGATTTAGTTATTAGAGGAGTCTATTGCCTTCGGTATTGGGTATTACATCTAGGATTAAATATTAATCAGGATGTAACTTTGATTACAATTTTTCCATCTACACTGATTACATTTGCATGAACATTAAGATAAGGACCGGATTTTCTACCATTCCATCATTTGACCCGTTAAGGTCTTTCTACATTTTCTACCATTCCATCATTTGACCCGTTAAGGTTATTCTACGTTTACATGTAATTAAGGATAAGTCAAGTATTATGTAGGTGGAAGAACTTACCTTTGTCTTGCACTTCTTGTCTTCCTTGTTCGATCCTTCCGCCTTCACACCTACACTTGATAAATCCATACTTAGAATTTATGAACTAATCATCGCCATCCCATATGTTCCAATTACATGTCTATTGATAAGCTCATTCATGTATTCATTCAATTTAAGCTAATCAAGTATTTGCACAACGATCTACTTACGAGCGTCATTCAAGCATTACATCAAACACTTGGTAGGCATCATAAATCAACTAATCTTGAAAGCTCTTGTTTAAAGCACCCAACCCATGACTATCACAATTTATGTATTTCACAACTAATATTCGCCAATCAGATCAAGATTTCTAATTTAATCAAGCTATAATTCACTTTGACCAGAAATAGTCAAAGGTAAACTACCCCATTAAAAACCCACTTCATTACATACATGGATTTTACCCAACCTTCCAAATTACTCAAATTACATGCACATACTAGTGTTTGTAGTGATCACAAGATACAATTACAAGAACCCATACAAGAAAACAATAGGGTGATTAACCCTAAACGAACTTTTTATTCATTGAACATACACAAATTGTTTACATGTGTTCTGCCTACATAGGGACTTGCTCAAATGAGGCAACGTTTCAACTCTACGTTAATCAGTTTCTAACTAATTTAACAAACATACATATTAGACCCTATACAAAGTTAAGAGTAAGGAATGGAGCCTTGAGACGTTTTCCCTTCGCCTCATGAGGTGTAAGCCTAAAGGCGAACCGAGGCGGAATTAAAAAATAAATATAAAAATTATATATATTATAAAAAAATAAAATACTAACTTTTTTTTTTCATCAAAAACACACATTAAAAACCATGGAATGTTTAAAATTGACACAAATAGTCCAAAAAAGTCCACAACACCAAAATTCACTAAGGCGCAGCAGCTCAGCCCTATGAGGCGCACATACAAAAGAACTACCCAAGACGCCGCCTCATACTTGTTATTTTGGGCGCCTCCCTCTAGGCGTGCTCCTCAACCGTTTTTTAAAACTATGACCCTATACTAAATGAAAATACATTCCTGACACTAAACATACTTTCTAACAATTACAGTTGTGACCCATAACTTTCATTCAAACTTGGGTTAACAATTAAGGCCAACAGCATGGACTTGATTTTCTAAATCATTAACCTATCTTGAGATAATTAATTGTTTGAATGAATGTAATATTCAAATATCTAATTTATGCATACAAAAACTAAGGAATAAAAGCTTATTAATTTTCCTTAAATAAGTCGTTAAATCACACCTTACTATTAAACCCATATACACTTTCAGTGCAGGGTCGGTTTTCAGCGTCATTCTGTTTTATTTGATACTTGCTAATTAATAGAGACTTCATTTCTTATATAAGATTTTAACTAATGTGAAAAACGATGGAACTTGTTAATGAAGTGTAACCTTATTGCAGGAATAGTTCACATTTTTCATAACTTACAATATTCAACTACAGTACCCAATTCATAACTTAATAGTTCACATTATATAAGATTAAAACTGACACATACCTTTTATCAAACAGGTGGTGTGCATCATTGCATTCCTTACAATTCAACTCAATGGCTGTAAGAAAACATTCACTATACAGTCAACTCCTTCAAACGGATCCGAACCAAACCGGTTTCAACTAAGTTGATTAGTATATAACCGGTTTGGGATATCAAACCGATTTGTGTACCTCTAGATGGAACTATGAAAGGTAAATCGAGTTTACCGACCAACCGATTCTGCCTAACATGAAACTCGATCTACCCGAATCATAGACGGATAGGTCGGTTTGGGTTAACCGGCCTTGGCTTTTGTGGTTAGGCCCAATCTCCAGCCAATCAAAGAATAAACACAAAAAAAATCTTCCGCTACATATATACACACAACAATTAGCAATCAAACTCTCACTTGGGGGCCGACCCGGTTGGATAAAACGGGTCAAATCATCCACCATGATCAGATAAAAAACAGGGTACTCTGTTTTTCACCGGAGCTGCCAGTTTAGTCGGAAGCCACGTCAGCACCGCGTTAAAACGCCGCACAGACGGTGTTGTAGGGCTGGATAATTTCAATGATTATTATGATCCTACCCTCAAAAAGGCTCATCAACATTTGTTTGAATAAAAATGGGATTTTTCATTGTGGAAGGGGACTTAAAACGACACCGTTTTGCTGAACAAACTATTTGAGGTAGTACATTTTACTATGTGATGCATTTAGCCGCTCAAGCTGGTGTTAGATATGCAATGCAGAATCCGAAGTCTTATGTTGATAGTAATATTGCTGGTTTTGTTAATATTCTTGAAGTATGCAAAAATGCAAATCCACAGCCTGCAATTGTTTGGGCATCTTCTAGTTCTGTTTATGGCTTAAATACAAAAGTACCCTTTTCGGAAAAAGACCGAACTGATCAACCTGCGAGTCTATATGCTGCAACAAAAAAAGCAGGTGAAGAAATCGCGCATACATATAATCATATTTATGGTTTGTCTTTAACAGGTTTAAGGTTCTTTACGGTTTATGGACCGTGGGGTAGACCGGATATGGCTTATTTTCTCTTTACTAAAGATATCTTGAAAGGAAAACCGATTCGCATTTTTGAGTCTGGTAATCATGGAATGGTTGTGCGTGATTTTACGTATATTGATGATATTGTAAAGGGTTGTTTAGGTGCTTTAGACACTGCTGAAAAGAGTACAGGAAGTGGCGGAATGAAAAAAGGGGCTGCACAGTTTAGGATATTTAATTTAGGGAATACTTCGCCTGTGCCTGTTTCGGATCTTGTTAGTATTTTGGAGAAGTTGCTGAAAGTGAAAGCGAAACGACATGTGATGAAGCTACCTAGAAATGGTGATGTCCCGTTTACTCATGCGAATATTAGTTTGGCGCAAAAGGAGTTTGGGTATAAACCAACGACGGATCTTCAAACGGGGTTGAAGAAGTTTGTTAGATGGTACGAGATGTATTATGGTTTGAAGAAGAAGAGTGATCACTAAGGCACGTCACAACACAATGATGCAAAAAGCGGTAAACTTGTTCTTGAATTCTTATTCATTTTGATATGTTCACATGGTTGTTTTGTTAATCCTGCACTTTGCGAAAAACAATTTTTTTTTTGTTTTCAACTGTTGATATATGATGTTGCATCAAGTAAGGAGGAAAGAGGGATCTCACAAGATGAAAGTTATCGTGGTCCACCAGTGTCTTTGATATGTACCGAAAGAAATTTGAGAACTTTAAGTTTTTATTAAGTCGCGCATAAGTAATTTATTGTAGCTTTAGGATTCATGACTAATAGAGTAAATTTTATTTGATTGGACTTGTATTATTGCATGGTATTCAAATAAGTAGAAGTGTAGAACACATTAGTTTGAATGTTTTGATGTTTAATCTCTTGATTTTGAGTTGGTTTATTTTATTTGATTTTTTAATAAATTTCTTGATATAGGTTAGATCGACTTTTATGATTTCTTTTGTTCTGTTACCTCATTACCACTTACCAGTCTTTCTTTTTATGGGTACATGGGGTTTTTTGAACCTGCATTCAAACTTCTTATTGTAAACTGAAGTTGCAATAGTATAGGGTTACAAAACAATCATGTCGTAATAATAGTTGTGCTTCTTACCCCTGAAATCACAATCCCTAGTTGTTACATAAATCTATGAACAGCCTAGGAGGATATTTGTGTGAACTTTCCAGGTCATGCCTAACGATTCTTTATAAGATATTGCAAAATGAATGAATACATTTCGAGTTACTACCAAGAGAATTACATCTTTCTAGGACATAATGTTGTTGGAAGATTTACTTTGTGTGGATCACAATCACACTAAGACTTAGTGAATACCCTAGACCTAGATAGTTAATTAATATGTCAGGTATCAGCGTTTCATGGTGAAACAGTAATAAACAAGAGTAGAAGAACAATTGTTTTAAGATCAATGTATTAATCAAAATTGAATGCTTCAATACATCATGTAAAACTAGTCACAAATTACAATTGAAACTACAAACGTTTTCCTTTGAAGTTTGCAGACATATTGCAGACATAAGTTCAATCACCGAATTCACACTCAACTGCTTAACATAATCTTGTTGAGATTTACGGAATTGACAAGTGACAATTATGAATAACGTCCTCTCAACAGATTGTCTTTGTCCAATGGTAGACTGACATGTGGCATCTGTTCTTCGTCAATCTTCACCAGAACAGTGGCAAGTTTCTTTAATCTTCATCATATGGTAGCTTATCATATTCAAGTTCCATAATCCTCAATCCTCATTGTTGATTCTTCAATTGGTTATATGTTACCATCAGAGGTAACTTAGCCCATGAGCGACGAGTGCCATCAGACACAAATTGTAACCGCCCCAAGGGTTTCTTCAGTGACAAGTCTTTTTCATTAGCAACAAAACCTTATTAGTGACAAGTCTTCATCACTAGTAAAATCTAGGCTCCCTCCAAGTTAACAACCTAATAGACGAATAATTATTTAATTCAAATATCTAGGTGTTTTTACAAATAAATGAAAACAATGAAATCTGTTAAAAATGGCTAAAACCTTAAGTTCAAAACGGGAGCTCTAGATGGTGAAATTGGCCCCAGTGAGTTGGGAAAACCCACCTATATCATTTATCCAAGTGTGTAGCTTGTTGAGACGTTTATGTTCATCTCCAAAGGTAATGAAAGTTATCCTCTTTTGTACTTTGAACCATTTTCTAGCTCATTTTTGTGTGTCTAGTTGCTCATGCTCCACATACGCGTCTGCTAAATCATAGATCAACTCCGTATCACAATCATTGTAAAGATTAAACATTAGTACGCACCTTTCACCGAAACATTTTATCCTAATAAACAAGTGCATATAAAAAAGTTGCAACGTTTGTATTACTTCACTTATTTATTACCTTTTTAAGTAATAAAGTTACCCGAAGTGTATTTTGAATACCCAAAATCCATGAAATTATTTAAGTGAAAAACTAGACTATCATTAAAGTGATACTTCTTTTGTTGACATGCTAGTTATCAATAAATGATAACTTTTTTATAATTCTAGAAAAAAAGAGCTTTGGGTTAACCCAACCCGTTCCATATTGAACCTTAAGACTCCAATAACTAACTAGTACCAATGTACCATGTTGATTAGCCAACGCCCCACTTAAGTCAAAGTAAGAGAAATTGATAAAGATTTGAGAATGCATACCACTGGAAGTGCATGATGGAGTCTTCAGAGTTTCGTTAAAATCTGCATGATGATATAACCCTGTGTTATAGCATGAATGCCAATAATCAAAACTAGCTATTATAGGGTGGTCATATGTTGTTGATAGAAAGGAACTTACATGTTCTCACATTTGTCCCAGTCAATTGTGAATGCTCCATCACATAGAATATCCTTTAGGATGTCATGAAATTAAGTCCCTGCAAAATTCAGTTGTATTATACAAGATTTTCTGTTGTCCCACTATACTGAAGCTTTTGATCTAAGATAATTAGGAAAATGTTTGATTAACATGTTTCGCAAAATCAAATCAGCTGCCATGATATTCATGTTTGACATCAAGAGTCAAAAGTGTAATGGGTAGGCATTATCAGGGCCCTATTATGAGGTTGACATGGGCCAGACAAGCTACGTCTAATGGGTAGGCACCATTAGGCATTAGCACCCTATTATAGAACAAAATATACCTCATATGTTTAGACTCTACTAAATATATAATCAAAATGCATAAAACCTTCGAACACTATTAAAAAAGTTATGACTACTATTATAATAGTACAAGTTTAACTGTAAGTAGTAATAAGATAAAAAGAAAGTTCAAATGTTTGCACCTCGGTACAACACTCCAACCGAACCGACCCGTTTCAACCCTACTAAAAAGTTTACCAATTTCTAAGCCATACCTTTTTTGACTCGTTACCCGACCGTGAAAAACAGTATCTACTTACCAATAATACATCATGTCCCTTGTGCATTTGTTCGGTCTTTGTTCGGATCAGCTCATAAAACAAACTCATCAACCACTTTGACTTAACCACTGGTCTGATATTTAAAAGTTTCTTAATTTTCGATGTAAGACCAAAAACATTATCAGATCTAAGACCTTTATCACTTCACATGTTGTCAAGATCAATTCTCAAAGCAACTTTGAAATTCGAATCCAATGTGCTATGATACTTTGAAGAATAAGTCCTATGTTATATCATGAATACCAGAAGTCAAATCCAGGTTGTTATATCATGGGGTGGTTAAATGTTGTTGATGAAGAACTTACACTTATATCAATGCTGTGATTGCTATTTGCTGATTCAGTCACTGAAGCATTAGTTTTAGTGCACTTTTTCTGAAGCATATAAAACCTTTCTCTGTTCTTGCATTTGACCGGGTCAATTGTGAATGTTCCATCGCCCAGAAGATCCTTTGAGGATATGTTCCTGCAAAATTTAGTAGTAATATATGAGATATTCGGTTGTCCCATTAAATTAAAACTTCTGATTTAAAGGCCATGTTTTGAATGGAAATCCTAAAAATAACTCATTGAAGTATTGAACAAATTCAATTCAAGAAAATGCCAAACAGATAATGAAATTGGCTAAGAAAGAAAAATATCATATTAATTCAATCAAATATTGTAAAAAAAAAAAAAAAAGAATGCAACTTACAAGATATGTGCTTGCAATTTCACAAATATTTAAAATAAAAAGAATCAGATACAATTGTGTCAAAATTGACTTCCATCCACTTAAGGAAAATAAAGGGTATTTAATCAACAAGTACCTGTAGTCTATTTCAATGCAGGAGATATGAGAGATGAGGGGACGTTTGAAGCATGTAAGTGAACCACGTTATAGCTGTAGATGTATATGTAGCGTCCTTTCCAGCAATTATGAAGTACTTTGGATGTGTAAATTTAAAAATTCAAGGGTCAAACAACACAATTTGACATTAGTGGCCGAACCTATTGTTTTAGAATTCAATCAACAAGAAAACTATTCTCAAAACATTGGAGAATAGTACATAATTTTAATGTCAATATAATATGTTTGATACAATAGTCAAAGTGTGCTTTATGCATTGTGGATGTGAGAATTTCAACTCTTTCCCTTTAACTCAGCCATAGATCCGTTATTTGACAATTTCTTAAGACCTTCTTCACTTGAACCACGCATGCTGCCAATATTGATTCCAGAAGCAGCTTTGAATATTGCATCCAACTTTGAATAAATCCTGTGTAATATCATGAATACGAACTATCAAAAGCAGGTTGTTATATTATGGGTTGGTTAAATGTTGTAGACTGAAAAGAACTTACACTTATATCTACACTTGATACGTTATTTGCTGTTTCAGTCATTTTATGCTCAATTTATACAGCTCTTTCTCTGAAGATTACACTCCTAAAATCTCCCAATAACTTTGTTGAAATTTATTAGCCTGAGACCTTTTTCTGTTCTCACCACTTGCCCCCATCATCTGTGATTATAGGTACCTGAAAAATTAAGTTGTAGTATAGTATATAAGATATTTGGTTGTCCAACTAAATTGAAGCTTCTGGTATAATCAAATCTGTTGGTATAGTTTTCAAGTTGAAAGGTCATGTTTATCATGGAATGTCTAAAAATGAACCATTGAACAAACTCAATGAAAGAAATTGCAAAAAGGATAATGGAATTCGCTTAGGAAAAAACAACATAGCATATCCATTCAGCCCCCTCTGAATTGAACAAATTCTTAAACTTATCAAACCGAAAGTCAATGTGATATAAGTATCAACTGCATGTCTAATTGAAATAAAACTGAACTAAGAAATGAAAACGACGCAGTAAGACATGATGTCAATCAAATGTTGTAAAACTAGATATTCACTTACCAAGCTCATAAACAAAGTCATCTACCACTTTGACTTAGCCTCTGATCTGATATTTATAAGTTTCTTACTTTTCCTTGTTCTGTCATCATACTGTTTGAGAGTCCAATGCACTTGCAGCATCAAAAACATTACCGGATCTCTTCACTTGAATCCAACGTGTTTTCAAGAATTAATCCTATGTTATATCATGAATAGCAAAAGTCAAAACAAGGTTTTTATATCACGGTACGGTCAAATGTTGTTGACTAAAAGGAACTTACAGTTGTATCTATCTACACTTTAATTGTCATTTGTTGCTTTCAGCCACATATATCTACTAAAATCTCTCGATAGTTTTGTTGAAAATTGATAGCTTGAGACCCTTCTCTGTTCTCATGTTAGACCCTGTCAATAGTGAATGTCCCATCACCCAAAAGATACTTTAGGATATCATGGTTATAGGAAGCTGCTTAGTTAATGTGTTTTACAAAACCATTGGTATAATTTCCAAGTTGAAAGGTTTATGAAATTGTACAAACTCAATTCAAGACACTGCAAAAGGATTATGAAATTGGCTAAGAAAAAAACAACTAATCCAACATATTCTTGAATTCATCGAATCAAAAGTCAAGGTGATATAAGTATTAACTGCATGCCTAACTGATATAAAACTGAACTAAGAAAAGAAAACATCAGAGTAAAACATGATTTCAATCATATATTACATAAAAAGTAGAACTTTCCAGAATCATAGTCAGTTGTGTCAAAAATCATCTTCAATCCACTTAACCCCTTTAAGGACATTAAAAATTTTGGGATATTGTAGCAATATATTAGTTTAAACTCATGAAAATGGTTACTAATTTCAACATATTACTCATATCATTTGTTTTTTATTTCGCTAAATTATATAATTAAAGTTCAGTGTTAGGTTTTAAACAACAAATTATTGTTATCATTTGTATATACATACAGTAGAAGTAAGTAAGGTTTGATCTCTCTTTTTGAATCAATTACTTAATAAAAATTCATATGCTTGACACCATGAGATGATTGAAATGAATAATAAAAAGTATTTGTTGATTTCTGATGTTGGTTTGATCTGAGAATTAGTATGCGGTTGTTTGTTTATGGTTTGTGTTTGGAGGGAAAAATAAAAGAGAGAGAGAACTAATCTGTTTTATAAACAAGAATAGTCAGACAAGTTACAAATGATACATGTTGACCCTATTTATACATAAGGAATCGGTGGGAGTGAATCATCACAACCATTAACCGATTGTAACCGCTATAACTGACTATTGAACACACCGGTTCATTAATCCTAACTAGACTTAGGATATACATTAATATTTACATGTGACACTACATATTTACATAATAATAAATCGGTCTTGTATCTTGGTTGATGCAAAGCATTACGTCCAACAATCTCCCCCTTAATCTTTGCATCAAACGCTTCTTGCAGCCTCTAGTTTCTGGATCGCTTCTTTGGTGGAAGATCGTTATCTTCCAGCCCATTCTTCTTCTTGTTGTTGACTGCGTTGCTTGTTTCACCAACTTCTATCACGAGTTCTCGGCCTTTATACTTTAGGTGATACCATTCTAACATTTCCAAGTACAAAACCTAGATCATTCTTAGATCCTTCACAATTGGGTCATTTTGGGTGAGCATTGGTCCTTCCTTTCCATATCCCATTAGCGTAGCAATCTTTGGCCAATTTGACTCCCCACACACTTTGTTATAGCCCCCCATTTTCTGCACTAACATATAGAGATCTAGGAGATCGACTGGATACCCGAATATGTCTAGGGGAGGCATTTCCACTCGAACTCTTGATTCTAGAAACTCTTTCACGAACCACTTTACCAACCTTTCAAACTCAACTTGAAACTTCTCTTTATGTTCTTCAATCTTAGTTGCTATATGGATCAAATCCATAAACAATAGGCAATCGTTGATTGAAGAAATCTCGGTTGGATACATAACTTCGGCTTGTTCCATGAACCCGTTTTGATCATCTTTGTGCATAGCGAATGTCTCAAAGTTCCTATACATCGATGCTTTCTCTATGTCTTCATACGTGAGACCATTGTACTTTTCTTCCATATTCAAATCGGGTTTCTTTCCTTTATCTTCATGCGCCTTTTCTGCGCCTTTTGCTTCTTGGATGTTCTTTTGTTTAAGAGGACACATAAACGTGGGATGATCCTCTTCCTTGCATATCCAACATCGTTCTTCTTTAAGTCTAACTTCTGCCCTTGGGTTATTCGGTTGGGTGATGTGACAAATATCACCATCAAACTCAATTTCGTAACCACTTTGAGTCAATCTTTCCGTACTTAGAATATTCTTCTTAAGCGTGGGGACATAGTAAACATTTTTGATTTTGTGCATCTGTCCACTGCTATAGATGAGAACCGAACCTTTTCCCCTAAAATATTCTTTGGGAAATCCTTGTGGGCAGCCCTCTATTCCAAAGGAATTACATAAAACCATAAACAGATCTTTCTTACCACAACAGTGTTCTTTTCGGGTAAGACTAACGAACCACATGTCATCCCATCCTTGTAAATCGGTGCCCTTTATCATAAATTCTGTTTTGCCGATTCGTTTGGGACAATCCCTTCTATAGTGGAAGGGTTCTTGACAATAACTACAACACATACCCTTAGGGTAATCAGAAACATACTTTTTCTTCTTCACTTGTCGGTTAAATTCTTCCTGAGCGGCCCTTTTCTTTTCTGGCAGACTGCTACTCGAACCAAGTTTGGTATTTGCGACCCTTTTGTGCATCAAATCTTCTGTGGCCCTCTGATCCTTCTGATCTGCCACGGTTGTTCTCTCTTGACTCTCTCGGCCATTGAACAACGAAGGAAACATTGGGGAAACATCACCCCCACTTCTTGTTTCACGGTGATACACGTCTTGAAAATCGAAGATACCATATGTTCTTGAACGAGAATCCTTGTATGAGTAACCGCCGTTCCTATGATGCTCTTGTTCTTTCTGCAACATAAAACTCCTTGATGCATCCATAAACGGGGAACGGTAGAACTCATCTTTTCTGCCAATACTCTTCTGATCATCACGATCAATTTCTTTTCCTTTGCCACAGGTCTTTGGATTTGGCTCTGATGCCATGTTGATTTCTGATGTTGGTTTGATCTGAGAATTAGTATGCGGTTGTTTGTTTATGGTTTGTGTTTGGAGGGAAAAATAAAAGAGAGAGAGAACTAATCTGTTTTATAAACAAGAATAGTCAGACAAGTTACAAATGATACATGTTGACCCTATTTATACTTAAGGAATCGGTGGGAGTGAATCATCACAACCATTAACCGATTGTAACCGCTATAACTGACTATTGAACACACCGGTTCATTAATCCTAACTAGACTTAGGATATACATTAATATTTACATGTGACACTACATATTTACATAATAATAAATCGGTCTTGTATCTTGGTTGATGCAAAGCATTACGTCCAACAGTATTAGTCAAACGGGTAAAAATATGATTAGTATTTATTTAAATTGAGTTTTCCATGAATTAGAAGATATTCACATTATTTTACACAAAAACAGAGGACTGAGAATATCAGTATTATCATCTTTGAGAAGTATGTTCACATTAAAAACAGAGGGTATTAAATATACAAGTACCTGTTTTATATCTCGATTTTGGGGATATGAGAGATGAGGGGCCAGTAGTGGGACGCTCTTCCATTACATCTTTCTTCAAGATTTGGACATCCAAAGATTCTCAAACTCAAAAGTGAAGGTAACAACATTTTTGGTAGATCATTCACCTTTCGACATTTGTTAATGCTAAGATGTTGAAGGGATGTGAGGTGTTGGAGCCCAGTTGACAGTGATTCCAGATTATAAAATCCTTTTATCTCCAGATATGTAAGAGAAGGAGGGAAAAGGTCTGACAATTCACTCAAATTCCTCACATCTGGTTCACCCCATAACACTAGCTTAACAAGGGAAGCTGGAAAATTCTGATAGCCCCATTCTAAGATGGGCTTTTTCAACCCCCCTATTTCAAGGGAAACCAAATTGGGAGGCCAAATTCCACCAGGAAAGGAAGCATCAATCATTGGACACACTATGATTTCCAGATCTTTTAACAAGGTGAGTTTCGATAGCTCAATTAATGACACCAGACTTTCACAAAAATGTAATGACAAACGGGTGAGGTTTGATAGCTGAAGGTAAGGAAGTGACACAATATTTGGACATAATAATATAATCAGGTCGGTGAGGTGAGTGTAGTTACTCAACTCACTAATTGATCTTAGATTTTCCCAACCCCAAATAAACAGGGTTTCAAGCATTGGCATGCTTGTGTTGTTGATCTTTCCCTCAAGCTTATGACACCTAGCTATATGAAGTGATTTGAGCTTCTGCCCTCCTTCTAGTGTTGTAACTGAACAGCTACTAATTGTCAAACTCTCAACGCTATTTAGACAACATAAACACTTTATGCTACTACAATACTCTACATCCAAACTTGTAAGAGATAATGGGGGGCTGCTCCCAAAATTGTCCTCCTTTTTCTCTTCTAAACTTACCAAACCTGAACAATGACGTAAGCTCAGTTTCTTTAAATTCACAAGAAGCTTACTTGCCTCTGATTCTGATTCCCACAAGTATTTTATTTCATTACAACTACAGATACTTAGTTCTTCAACCTTTCTAAGATACCCTATAACACCTCTCCACAAATCATATGTAAGCCCTGCGATAGAATATATATTCAACTTGGTGATTGATGAAGCTACCTGCACCAGACTTCTTAACACACCATCACCACAGCCATATATTTCAAGAACCTTGAGTGAAGGCACTGCTTCAAGTGAGATATCTATCAACTTCGGACATCTTTCTATATGAAGCTCTTCAAGGCATGGAAACACTGCAACTAAACCCTCGTTTTTAGTTGACCACTCCTCCCAACCTGACATATCTTCAATCCTTAGAACTTTAAGTGAAGGGAAGGCAACATCAGCACTCCCTGTTACCTCCAAACCTATCACTTTAACCCCATCCATGCCTTGAATACACAACTCCTTAAGTGAAGCTAGCAGCCCAAATGTGGGGAGAGATGTGCATTTTCTACAACCATGTATAGACACATTAACCAACTGATGAAAAGAAGGATCACCGACCCAATTTGAAAACTGACTTCCCCCGTATGACACGACTGAAAGCTTTTTCAACGTATCACTATTAGGCCTCAGCTCATTGAGAACCTCCATTTCAAGTGTACCCATTTGAGAAACATCAAACGAATCAACCCATTGCAACTTTAATACAGTAATCTTTTTGGGAGATAAGTTCGCCTCCTGTGCATGCTTTGCGCATCGCACTTTGTGCAATCCCTCAATGGAAACTTCCCCGTGTAGATTTGTTAATCCCTTGAGCTCATTTATTGCAAAGCCATCATCTCCATCAATGATGATCTTGGTGAGAGTCTGTAGGCTTTTCAACTCACCAATCCCCGATGGCAACTTCTTCAAAAGCGGAGTATACCTTATGTCAAAATGTCTCAACCTTTTAAGCTTTAAGAAGCTTTTAGGCAACTTAGTTAACTCCCAACACCAAGAAACAATCAATGTTTGTAAATTATAAAGATGGCCAACACTCTCTGGTAACTCTTTTATCTTAGTTCTTGATAAATTAAGATACCGCAAGTGCTTCAAACTGCCAATGAACTCCGGTAATTCACTAATCTCAAAACGACTCAAAGAAAGAACTCTTAACGATAGTAACGTAGGAAGTAAATCAACCAAAATCTTATTGGACAAGTAAAATGATTTCCAACTTTCTTCCACCACAGCTGATACCGCTAAAAATGTCCTCAAGCTTCTTGCTCTTTTAAATGCCTCAAACTTTTGGTGACCTACATATTCCTCTCGAGTAAATGACATATGTCGATGCTTCTCCAAAGCTTCCATCTGTATCATCATATGATTTTCGAACCTTAGAAAAAATTCTCCGGCAACAAAGGTGGATAAGTCATTCATGAGGTCGTGCATCATAAATAATGATTCATCATTAGGTGCATGTTGAAAAAATGACCTTGATAATAAAACTTCAAAGTATTCATTGCCCAAGCGTTCCGGTGACTTGGTTGTGTCAAAAGGGTCCAAAAACCCTTCTGCTATCCACAATAATACCAACTCCTCCTTGTCAAACAAATAGTCCTTTGGGAACAAGGAGCAGTATGCAAACAACTGCTTCAAATCAGCAGAAAGATCTTGGTAGCTGAGCCTGAGAGCTGGAACAATCTTTTCACTATTTTCTAAATTCCAAATCTCACTGTTCAACACGTCTTCCCAGTCTTCTGCGTTTGTTCTTGTCCACAATAGCTTTCCAATTGCCTTCAAAGCCAAAGGCAAACCAGCACACTTTTTCACTATACCTTCACCATATGGTTTAAGTGTTGCGTGTGAATTAAAGTTCTCTACACCTAAAGCATGAAGAGCAAATAAAGATAGAGCGTCTTCATGAGACAAACTCTTAAGAGAGTCTATATGACCAAAGTGTAGGTTTTTAAGCAATTCCTCCTTACGGGTTGTCATGATTATCTTACTTCCAGGAGCACATGAATGAAATGGGCGCACTAGGTTTTCCCAATCATTTTCGTTTTCATGCCACACATCATCAAGTACTAGTAAAAATCGTTTGTTATTAAGTTGATTTGTAAGAGCCATATGAAGCTGATTTAAATCTTCAAATTTCTTGTTTTCCCTAGACACATTTTCGAACATGATTTTGCTTATCTTAAAGATATCAAAATCATCAGAAACACAAATCCATACGTGGAGTTCAAAGTGAGTCTGCACCTTAGTATCATTATACAAAAGTCTAGCTAGGGTGGTCTTCCCAACCCCACCCATACCTACTATGGGTACGATGCTAAAATTTTCCTTAGATGACCCATCATCCCCTAACAACTTATTTAGCAATTTCTCTTTCTCAACTTCTCTTCCAATAACACTAGACCCATCTGGCAAACAGGTTTCGTTTCTTCTATTAGTATGTTTTGGCTTTTCACCTTTCACAGTCAAACCTGGATTTTGTTTTTCTAGTTGTTGTAATTTGGTGGTAATATCATCTAACTTGGGAGACAACCTATGACTTAGTGAGAAATTTGTGCAACATGATGGCATGAGCTTTCTTACCATGCTGGTGGATGCTGCAGGTTCCTGCAGGGTGAGCTCACGATGCATATCTTCGGTAGCCAAATCATCGAGTACGTCATCGATATCATAAGCCAAATGTTGGAGACCATTCAGCCATGATTTGACAGATTTTTCAGTCACCTCCCTCTGAGAGGCATCATTAAGCAGATCTTGGACCCTAGACAATGTGCTCTTCAACTCCTTGAGCTCGTTATGAATTCCATTAGCGCGAGCAATCCGTTTGAAGGCTTCATCAGACAGCTTCTTGAAAAGGACTTTGACTAGTTCATTTGCAATAGCTTCAGCCATTGTTTATTGCAATCACTTAAATTGAAACTATGGATCTGAATGAAATGAAGAGTGTATAGAAACAACAATTGCAATAGATGTTTATAGTACAAAGATTAACCTTATCTTTAGAGAATAACATGCGGGACCGTAACAAATCATTTTATATATGTTTCTAGTGCTTTCTGCAATTATAATGCTGAACTTTTTTCCTTGTGCATTTTCTGGCTGGCAGCCACTAGAGAAGGAGTAGCTGGCAACCTTTAGTGACAAAGATAAGCAAATAAATTTGCCTTTTGGTTAAAGATAATCTTAAAGATGTAAGTGTGGGTCACATATGTTAATGGGTTGTTCCAGAATTAAATAAAGAATTCCTTGTTATACCATTGACCTTATTTGTGGGTTAGTTTTACCTTAGATGACAGTTTCGACCCGGTCATTCGATCTAGCCAGCTCGAAAAATTACTTGTTTGGACCAGACACGCTACATACCCAAATATACATATACATATACATGTACTATTTACAGTTGAGGAGAATATAAAAAGTTAAACTGCATTTTCACAGTAAAAAAATTGTTCGTTGAATCTGTTTGAAACATATTTTGTGAACTGTCAACCAACACAATTAATAAAAAAATAGAACAGGATGTCACAATGAATCAGGTTTCATTTGAAAAATTCACATTTAAGTAAATCCGTTTGAAGATATAAGCATATAAATTAATAAAAAATAGATAGGCTGCATGGTACTAGTGATGTAGGTAGATGCCATGCATAACTTATGAAGTTTTTTAATCTTGTGTTGGATATGAACTTGAGAGAACACATTTTCTTATTAGTGACTCAATTTGTGTTATGTTTTATCTTTGAAGGGTAAAGTTATTAATATAGGTAAAACGGAAACTGGTGAAATGAGTCAAACGGGTCATGTTTATATCCTGCTTGGCTAAACACAAAACAAGGTTGGTATTTAGCTTCTTAATTACAAACCCATGTCTTAGTCCTAGTTGGCCAAATACAAAATGTCTATGTAGAATAAAACAGAGATGGTGAAACCTAATAACTATAACCTAAACAAATAAATAAAAAAAATTAAATTAAACAAAACCAAATCAAATTAATCAGATCACCTGTTTATATAAAGATTTTGTGGATGGAGGGCAAGGGAATATATCAGATCACGACATAATCAAATCCCACTAATTGAGTGAACATATTCGATAAGAAAGGTGGTGATGGTGTGTGGGGCCACAATGGTAAGAAGAGAAAAATAAATACAACTTAATCATATTTGATCAAGTACTTACATTATATATAACTACAATTATCAACTTAACGGTTCGTTTTCGTTGCCGTTATCATAACTGCCACCGTTAATCACCACTTCTTACCAAATAACCGTTAACAGTCCGTTGTCGTTGCCACCGTAAATCACCAACACCTACTAAATAACCGTCACCAACTTGCAACTCCTCCGAACCGTTGCATCTCCTCCAAACAGTCAACTGTTAGATTGAAAATCAGAAGTTTATGTCACCGTCCAAACGACGAAGAACTCGATTATATGATTAAGGAGATGGGCGCCAAAGTATGAGACTTACTAAGTATTTAAGATTGCATACCACTGGAACCGCAAGACAGGGTTTGGGAATTTTGTTCAAAGCTGCATGAAGATACTGCAACTTGTATCATGCTTAGTAGTAGAGTAGTGCCTTTTTCCAACAATTATGAGGCTTAGTATTATCTCTCTTTAAGTGATTTGCATCAACATGTTGTTGATTTGCAGAAACCTTGACAGGATGTCTTCTTCAACTGCAATTATAAGATCAAGGGTCAAACAATGCACTTTGACATTAGTGGCCAAACCCATTGCTTTCCATGTTCAAATTATTGAATTAAGAATGTTTGTCATTTAAGATGATGTGGATCTTGTTTCATATATATCCTAGTTATCAAAGTACTACTCTCAAAATACTGAAGAATGTTAATTAATTTTGTAGTCAATTTTAATTTGTTTGACATCAAAAGTCAAACTATACTTGATGTAAAATTTTCAACTCATTTACATATTCGAGGGTTGACGTTGGTTAGACAGGCCATGTCTACCCGGTAAAATGGGTCAGAACAAGCAAGCTAGTCAAAGTGTTGCCATCATCAGGGTCCATGATTTTTGGGGGCTCAAATGTACTGTAGCAGCATTCCTATTACAGAAAGAAAATATACCATGTATTTTAAAAAGTTAAGACTACTAATATAATAGTATAGTATTTGTAATCACAGTTAAAAATTTAATTAGTAATAAGACAAAAAGAGAGTTCTAATGTTTGCACCTCGGTACAACACTCCAACCCAACTGACCCGTTTCGACCCTACTAAAAAGTAACCCAACCCACTCATTTTTTCCACCCATAATTTTAATGAGAAAAAAAAAAAATCTCTGGTCTAATATTCAGAAGTTTCTTAATTTTCCTTGCTATGTCATCATACCGTTTGAGAGTCCAATGCACTGGTATCACCAAAAACATTACTAGATCAATTCCAATAGCAACTTTGAAATTCGAATCCAACGCGCTTTGATGCTTTTATGAAAAAAAATCCATTGTTAAATGATTAATACCGGAAATCAAAACCAGGTTGTTAAATCATGGGGTAATCAAAAGTTGTTGACTGAAAGGAACTTACACTTGTATCAATGCTTTAACTGTTATTTGCTGATTCAGTCATCGAATCATGAGTTTTACTGCACTTTTCTTAAGCATGAGACCTTTCTCTGTTGTTGCATTTGACCCGGTCAACTGCAATGTTTAGTTGTAATATATGATATTCGATTGTCCCACTATATTGAAACGTGTGATCTAAGATAATGAGGAAAATGCTTGATTAATGTGTTTTCCAAAATCAATTCAGTTGGTATTAATTTCAAGTTGAAAGGTGTGTTTTAACGATATTCCTAACAATCAGAGTATATTCAAATAGTTTATTTTTCGTCGGAGTATCAACCCCGTCATTCAACTGAATTCGCTGCATTAAATATTCTTTAACCTACGATGAGGTGAACCATGATCCGACAAAACTTGGGTCAGACTGGGTTGGGGAAAACTGGTCAAATCATCAGCCAAGATCCCCTCAAAAACAGGGTACTCTGTTTTGGTCACTAAAGCAGCATGGTTTGTACCCTGGGAGAGGTTTAGTGAACATATCAGCTGGATTTGCACATGTGTCAAACTGTCAATTTTCACAACTTTGACCTCCTATGAATTGACTTCAGTCGGTATAAAGTTCAACTTGACATTGATGTGCTTTAACATGTCATGAAACATGCTATTCTTTGACAATTGAACTGGTTGTAACTGAACATCTTTGTTTCCAGCATTTTGATCCCTAACTCAGTAATAAAGACTTTGAGCCACAATGCCTCTTCTACCACTTATGTTAATGCAATATACTCCGCCCAAATGAATTCTTTGTTTTGCTTGTGTTTTCTACATCAAAACAGTAAATCATGTCAAAACCTTACCCAGGCAATATACATTTTATGACATAATTTGCAGGTTGACTTTTAAACTAGATCACATAAAATTTACCAATCAAGGGTTGGGTTACATGATCTAAACCAAAAGTAAATGGTTGATACGGGTTGTGATGTACTAACATAAAAATTAGTAAACTTGAAGGAGCTTTCGGGATGAGAGCAGCAATTTGACGAAACTATCTTTCTGGTTTAAACTTAATCCTTCATATTGCATATGGCTGAGAAGCTACAATATCCCCTTCACACCAAACCATCAGATACATCATCATCTGCAAAGCATATAAGTTTGGCATATGCTGGTATATATGTTATCATCCTAGTAAATCGAGCATATCAAAATCTGCAACATTTAAATAGCTTTACTTTTTTTATTGCTTTATTAGGATGTGAAGTTACCCAATGTGCATATTTAATGCATAAAACCTTTTAAGTAATTCTAATTTAAAAAATTAGACAATCATTGAAATGATACTTCTTTTGTTGACACACTAAATATTAATAATGGATTATAAACAGTTTTAGACAAAAAGAGCTTTGAGTCGGCCCGACCCGTTCCAATTTGAACCTTTGATAACTACAAGTAACCAAGTTGATTAGTCATATACCGAATGAGAAATATCGGGTTAACCTACCAACAACTGATTATGCCTAACCTGAAACCCGATCTACCCAAATCATAAACGGATAGATAGGCCAGTTTATTCTGGTATCAGTTATTTGGGTTAACCAAGCTTGGCTTATGCGGTTATGCCCAATCTCTTACCATAAGAGAAAGTGAGAACTGGGGGTGATGCTAATGCTAAATAAGTATTAACCAGTAACAAGTATAAGGAATCCATCAAAATCAAATGTTTCGATACATCCTGTAAAAGTAGTTACAAATTACAATTGAAATTATAAACAATTTCCTAGCTAAGACTGTAGCTATGAAGAGGATGACATGCAAATCTCCTCACATAGGTTACACTCACTGATAGCACATTCACTTGCTTGACACAATAAGCCATGGGATCAAGTGACCGATAATAAATTCAATGTGGACTCGTGTATTTATAATCTTGTTGAGATGTACGGATTTAACAAGTGACAACTATGTATATCATTCTCTTAACAAATTGTCTCCGTCCAATGATAGGCTGACATGTGACAAGTGACAATTATGTATATATCATTCTTCATTAGCGAGACTTCTTCATCAATCTTCACTAAATGTAACTTGCATCTTTCAGGGCTTTCCTCCCTCGCACTGTTTGCCAATTCTCCGACATTTGTGTCTTTTCAAGCTCTTATGAAGTTTAGTATTATATGTATTTTGGATATGTGTTGTTGTTTTGCAGAATTCTTGATTCAGTGTCTTCTTTCTTCTACTGCAGTCAAAGGTCAAACAACACACCTTGACATTAGTGGCCAAACCCATTGCTTTTTAATTAAATTTTAACAAGAATATAATCAAAACACATATCACCTTCTAAACACTTTAAAACAAGTTTCAATTAAAATTTTTATTTGAAATCATAGTTAAAACATTAAGTAGCAATAAGGTTAGAGGAAAATTAAGATACTTGCACATGTGTCCAACAATCCAACCTGACCCGTTTCAATCCTACTAAAATAGTTAACTGGTTTTTTTCTTTTTCTTTTTTATTAACCGGCCTTGTTTTGACTCGTTACCCAACCCCCACCCATAATATTTATGGGAAAAAAAGTATCCACTTACCAAAAATCTTCTTGTCCCTTGTGAACAAGTTCCTCTAAGCCAACCACACTGACCCTTCCCTTTAACTTAGCTTCTGGTCTGACTTGTTATGTCAACATACTGTCCGAGAGTCAATGCATTACTCAATTTATGACTTCACTTGAACCACACATGCCATCAAGATCAATTCCCAAAGCCACTTTAAATATCAAATTCAACATGCTTTCATGAACAAACCCTGTGTTATAACATGAATACGAATAATCAAAAATAGCTCGTTTTATTATAGGGTGGTCATATGTTGTTGATAGAAAGGAACTTACACTGCCAAAATCTCCATGTTCTCACATTTGTCCCAGTCAACTGTGAATGCTCCATCACCTAGAATATCCTTTAGGATGTCATGGAATTAAGTCCCTGCAAAATTCAGTTGTATTATACAAGATTTTCTGTTGTCCCATTATATTGAAGCTTCTGATCTAAGACAATTAGGAAAATGTTTGATTAACATGTTTCGCAAAATTAAATCAGCAGCCATAATATTAATGTTTGACATCAAGTCAAAAGTGTAATGGGTAGGCATCATCAGGGACCTATTATGAGGTTGACATGGGCCAGACAAGCTACGTCTAATGGGTAGGCACCATTAGGCATCAGCGCCCTATTATAGAACAAAATATACCTCATATGTTTAGACTCTACTAAAGATATAATCAAAATGCATAAAACCTTCGAACACTGTATTAAAAAAGTTATGACTACTATTATAATAGTATAACTTTTGTAATTACAGTTAAAACCGTAATTAGTAATAATAAGATAAAAAGAAAGTTCAAATGTTTGCACCAGGGTACAACACTCCAACCCAACCGACCCGTTTCAACTCTACTAAAAAGTTTACCATTTTCTAGGCCATACCTGTTTTGACTCGTTACCCAACCCATCCATTTTTCCACCCATATTGTTTATGGGAAAAAGTGAAAAATAGTATCTACTTACCAATAAATCATCATGCCCCTTGTGCATTTGTTCGGTCTTTGTCTTGATCAGCTCATAAAACAAATTCATCAACCACTTTGACCTAACCACTGGTCTGATATTTAAAAGTTTCTTAGTTTCATGTTATGTCATCATGCCGTTTGAGAGTCCAATGCACTTGCATTAGCAAAAACATTATCAGATCTAAGACC
This sequence comes from Ambrosia artemisiifolia, assembly GCA_032199755.1. Taxonomy (NCBI): domain Eukaryota; kingdom Viridiplantae; phylum Streptophyta; class Magnoliopsida; order Asterales; family Asteraceae; genus Ambrosia; species Ambrosia artemisiifolia. Next base: position 45,154,777 of record CM063527.1, on the reverse strand, counting down.
TTCACGTCACATGCTGTCATAGATCAATTCCCAAAGCAACTTTGAAATTCGAATCCAACGTGCTTTGATGCTTTGAAGAATAAATCCTATGTTATATCATGAATGCCAAAAGTCATATCCAGGTTGTTATATTATTGGGTGGTTAAATGTTGTTGATGAAAGGGACTTACACTTGTATCAACGCTTTGATTGTTATTTGTTGATTAAGTCCTTGAAGCATTAGCATTACATTTACTGCACTTCTTTCTGGAGCATAAAACCATTCTCTATTCTCGCATTTGACCGGGTCAACTGTGAATGTTCCATCACCCAGACGATCCTTTGAGGATATGTTCCTGCAAAATTTAGTAGTAATATATGAGATATTCGGTTGTCCCATTAAATTAAAACTTCTGATTTAAGATAATGAGGAAAATGCTTGATTTGCATGTTTTGCAAAATCAATTATGTTTGTATAATTTTAAAGTTGAAAGGCCATGTTTTGAATGGAAATCCTAAAAATAACTCATTGAATGATTGAACAAATTCAATTCAAGAAACTGCCAAATGAATAATGAAATTGGCTAAGAAAAATATTTGCTTACTAGAAATCATCTTGTCCTTGTACATTTGTTATGTCCCAGTTTAGATTAGCTAATATAAAAATCAGCAAGCACTTTGACCCTTTCCCGTTAACTTAGCCACAGATCCGTTATTTGACAATTTCTTCACTGGAATTGCACAAGCTGCCAATATCAACTCGCAAAGCAACTTTGAATTACGCAACAAACTTTGAATAAATCCTGTGTTATATCATGAATACCAATAATCAAAACCAGTTTGTTATATTATGGGGTGGTCAAATGTTGTAGACTGAAAAGAACTTACGCTTTTATCGACACTTTGATTGTAATTTGCTGATTCCAGGTTTTATATATGCGATTTTTACTGCACTTTCGAGAATATAACACTGCTAAAATCTCTGATTACTTTTGTTGAAATGTAATAGCTTCGGAGCTTTCTTTGTTCTCGATGCACCTTGTCCCCATCATCTGTGATTATTCCATCATGCAGAAGTTCCTTTAGGATGGCATGGTTATAGGTCTCTGCAAAATTTATTTGTACAATCAAATCAGTTGGAATAGTTTTCAAGTTGAAAGGCCATGTTTGTCATTTCTAAAATGAACCATTGAACAAACTCTGATTTGAACATATTCTTGAATTTATCAAACCGAAAGTCAATGTGATATATGTATTAACTGCATGCCTAATTGAAACAAAACTGAACTAAGAAATTAAAAAAAAAAGTATGACATTAAATATTGTAAAAAGAAAAATTAGAACTTTATAAGATATTTGTTTACAACAATTATAGAAATATTTATAATTAACAAAAATCATAGCCAGTTGTGTCAAAAATCGACTTCAATCCACTTTACCCTTTGAGGGACATTAAATAGGTTAAGATATTGTAGGAATATACTAGTTTAAAATCGTGAAAACTGACCACTGATTTCAACAAATATTTACTCATATCATTTGTTTTTCATTTGGCTAAATTGTTGTTATAATTAAAGTTCAGTGTTAGGTTTTAAGCAACAAATTATTGTTATCATTTGTATATACATACAGTATAGGTAAGTAAGGTTTGATGTTTCCTTTTGAATCAATCATTTGATAAAAAAATGAGATGTTTGACATCATCAGATGATTGAAATGAATGAGATTAAATGAATAATAAAAAGTATTAGTCAAACGGGTAAAAATATGATTTATATTTATATGAAGTCTTTCATGAATTGGAAGACATTCACGTTAATACAAAAACAGAGGAATGAGAATATCAGTATATCATCTTTAGGAAGTACCTTCACATAAAAACCAGAGGGTATTTAACAAGTACCTAGTCTATTTTGATTTGGGGGATATGAGAGATTAGGGGCCAATAGTGGGAGCCTCTTTCTTCACATCTTTCTTTCAATTTTGGGCATTCACCTATTGTCAAACTCAAAAGGGAATCTAACAGCATCTCTGGTAGATGTTTCATCTTTGGGCATCCCTCAATGTAGAGATGTTGAAGGGAGGTGAGATGTTGGAGTCCTGTTGAAAGTGATTCCAGATTTTCACATTCGATTATGTATAGAGATGTAAGAGAAGAAGGGAAAAGGTGGGACAATTCACTCAAATTCCTCACATCAGCTTCATGCCATAAACTTAGGTGAAGAAGGGAAGTTGGAAAATTCTGATAGCCCCATTCTGATATGGGTTTTCTCAGCCCCCCTATTCCAAGCGAACTCAATTTTGGAGGCCAACACCCACCACGAATGGAAACATCAATACCTGGACAATTGCTGACATATAGGTCTGTTAACAAGGTGAGATTCGATAGCTCAATTGACACCAGACTTTCACAATAAAATAATGTCAAATGGGTGAGGTTTGATAGCTGAAGGCCAGGAAGTGACACAATATGTGGACAAGATGTTATACTCAAGCCGGTGAGGTGAGTGTAGTTACTCAGTTCACTAATTGATTTTAGATTTTCCCAACTCCTAATATGTAGGGTTTCAAGCATTGGCATGCTTGTGTTGTTCATCTTTCCCTCAAGTTTATCACACCTTCTTATACTAAGTGATTTGAGCTTTTTCCCTCCTTCTAGTGTTGTAACTGAACACTCAAAAATGTCCAAACTCTCAACGCTATTTGGACAACATAAAAACTTTATGCTTCTACAATAAAGCATATACAAACTTCTAAGAGATAATAGGGGGCTGCTCCCAAAATTGTCCTCCTCTACTTTCTCTCCTAAACCCACTAAACCTGAACATCCCCATAACCTCAAATTCTTTAAATTCACAAGAAGCTTACTTGCCTCTGTTTCTGATTCCCACAAGTATTTTATTTCAGTACAATTATTGATACTTAGTTCTTCAACTTCCCTAAGATGCCCTATAACATCTCTCCACACCTCATATGTAAGCCCTGAGATATGTTCAATTTCCAGCTTAGTGATTGATGAAGCTACCTGAACCACACTTCTCAACACACCATCACCACATCCTTTAATTTCAAGAACCTTGAGTAAAGGGAGTTTTTCAAGTGAGACATTCATCAATTTGGGACATTTTTTTATATAAAGCTCTTTAAGGCACCTAAACATTGAAACCAAACCCTCACTTTTAGTTGACCACCCCTCCCATCCAGACATATCTTCAAATGTTAAAACTTCAAGTGAACGGAAAGCATTAACATCATTCCCCGTCAACTCTAGACCTATGGATTTAACCTCATCCATGCCTTGAATAAGCAACCTCTTAAGTGAAGGTAGTAATCCTAATGGGGCTAGAGATGTGCATTTTCTACAACCACGTATAGACACATCAACCAACTCATGAAAAGAGGGATCACCAACCCAATTTGAAAACGTTGCTCCCCCATATGACACAACTGAGAGCTTTTTCAACGTATTATTATTAGGCCTTAGCTCTTTGAGAATCTGTATTTCAATTTCAAGTTTACCCATTCGAGAGTCATCAAACTCATCAACCCATTGCAGCTCTAATCCAGAAATCTTTTTTAGAGATAAGTTTGCCTCTCGTGCATGTATTGGACTTTGCACTTTATGCAACCCCTCAATCGAAATTTCACCATGTAGGTTCTTTAATCCCTTGAGCTCATTTATTTCTAAGCCATCATCTCCTCCGATGATGATCTTGGTAAGAGTCTGCAGGCTTTCCAACTCGCCGATCCCCAATGGCAGCTTCTCCAAAAGCGGAGTATTCCTTATGTCAAAATGTCTTAACATTTTAAGCTTTAAGAAGCTTGTAGGCAACTTAGTTAACTTTTCACAACCGGAAACAATCAACGTCTGTAAATTTAAAAGGTTGCCAACAATATCGGGTAACTCTTTTATCATAGTTTTTGATAAATTAAGATACCGTAAGTGCTTCAAACTACCAATGGAAATCGGTAAATCACTTATCTTAAAACGACTCAAAGAAAGAACCCGTAACAATGTTAACTTAGGAAGTAAGTCAACCAAAATCTTATTAGATATGTAAAAGTACTCCCAAGTTTGAACCACATCAATAGATACCGCTAAAAGTGTTCTCAAGCTTTTGGCTCCTTTGAATGCCTCAAACTTATGGTAACCTACATGCTTCTCGCGAGTAAATGACATATGACGATACTTTTCCAAATCGTCCGTCCTTGTCTTCATATGATTGTCAAACCTTAAAAAAAACTCTCCGGCAACAAACGTGGCCAAGTCACTCATCAAATCATGCATGATAAACAATGATTCATCATTAGGTGCATCTTGAAAAAATGACCTTGATAACAAAATTTCAAAATATTCATCACCCAAGCGTTCTGGTGACTTGGTTGTATTGGATGGGTTCAAAAACCCTTCTGCTATCCACAGTAATACCAACTCCTCTTTGTCAAACAAAAAATCCTTAGGAAACAAGGAGCAGTATGCAAACAACTGCTTCAAATCTGCCGAAAGATCATGGTAACTTATCCTAAGTGCCGGAACAATCTTATCATTGTTTTCTACATCTTTACCATTTTCAGCATCATTTCCAATTTCTACATCCCAAATTTCACTATTCAACACGCCATCCCAGGCTTCTCTATTTTTTGTTATCAACAACCTTCCAATTGCCTTCAAAGCCAAAGGCAAACAACCACACTTTTTCACAATTCCTTCACCCTGTGGTTTAAGTGTTGTGTGAGAGTCAAAGTTATCTACCCCTAATGCATGTAGAGCAAATAACCGCAATGCATCTTCATGCGACAAACTCTTGAGATGGTCTACATTATGAAAACCTAGCTGGTTGAGCAATCGCTCCTTACGAGTTGTCATTATTATTCTACTTCCAGGAGCACATGACAGAAATGGGCGCACTAGATTTTCCCAATCGCCATAGCTTTCAGTCCACACATCATCAACTACTAGTAAGAATCGTTTATCCTTAAAATGATTTGCAACAGCTGTTTGAAGCTGATTTAAATCTTCAAATTTCTGGTTACTAGTAGTAGTCACGGACTGAAAGATGGTATTGCTTATCTTAAAAATATCAAAATCATTGGAAACACAAACCCATACTTTGAGTTCAAAGTGTTCCTTCACCTTTGTATCGTTATACAAAAGCCTAGCTAGAGTGGTCTTACCAATCCCACCCATACCTACTATGGGCAAGATGCTAAAGTTTTCCTTAGATGACCCATCACCCCCTAACAACTTGTCTAGCAATTTATCTTTCTCAACTTCTCGCCCAACAACATCACGTTCTGGCAAAGAGGTTTGGTTTCCTGTCCTAGTACTTTCTGGTGTTTCATCTTTCATAATCAAACCTAGATTCGATTTTGCTTCATATAGATGTTCTAATTCGGTGGTAATACTATCTAACTTGTGATGCAATCTGTGACTTAGAGAGAAATTGGTGCAACATGTTAGGATGAAGTTTCTAACCTTGCTGATGAGTGTATCTGATTCTTGGGTCAGTTCATGAAGATGCATAGCTTCGGTAGCCGCATCGTCAAGTACGTCATCTATATCATAAGCCACATGTTGGAGATCATTAAGCCATTGTTTAACAGCTTCACTCTTTATTTCTTTGGCAGAAGCATCATTAAGCAGAGGTTGGATCAGGGACAGTTTCCTCCTCAGTTTATTCAGCTCAGACTGAATACCCTGAGAGCGAGCATATTTGTTCAAGGCTTCATTCTTTAGCTTTTGAAAAACGACATTGACAAGCGAAGAAACGACGGTTGTAGCCATCTGTTTTTTATATGACATTGACGAAAGAACGGGAATGGGAGTAGTTTGTGTGAATGAGGTAGGAGTGGAGACTAGATATCAGTTTATTTATAACTAAACTGGTCGAAATCGATAGCAATGATCCTTTTTAAATGCATTCGGTGAAGGGCAAAAAGGGATTTAAAATTTCAAGTTTTTCTTATTCACATTTTGCCAAAAGATGACCAACACAGCCAAAAAATAAACAATGATTTCTGCGTCTTTTAAATAATATAGTGCAGGCCGGCAGCCAAGAGGAGTTGGTAGTCATATAGAAATATAATTGTATATTTTCATAATAATTGATGGATGACAATGACTAAAGCAATAATTTATCCTTATAAAATGCTTATATACTATAACAATTTAAGACTTTGATGATTAAGAAAGGGGTCGTATAATTAAACACACACCATTTACATCCTATGCAGATACCACTAACATGCCAAACAAACCATGTGAGAAGGCGGAAATGATCATATGGGTCGTAGCACAAGGACAAATGGTCATACGGGTCGTATTATATGGCACCAATGACTGATGATCATTCACAAAATCATATGGTCCGTATAACCAGCTTTCCCTATCTTATAGCTTGTGTGATGCGGTTCAGTTACACAAGTGACTAATGTTGACCACTGATCGTATAATGTATGTGGTGCGCTGACACATAAGTGATTGGCACAGACACAAAGTCATGTGACACGTATAGACATTTTTGCCTTGGCACACTGCCCATTTGGTAGTAGGACCCTTATGAAAATACGACGCAGTCATATTTCGATGTTGGTTAAAACTTGAAATTTTTTGTCTAGTTTCAAATTGGACGGGTAAGACACCATATAAGACATACAGAGCACTTATGTAGGATTGACTAACGGGTCACCCGACAATCACGAGCTTGATATTCAGAGTGCGGAATCATCTGAATATGTTCCGATAACAGAAACAAACATGAAACAATGATAAATGAGTAATCAACACACACAAATGGGTCAAAGGTTGTATGATTAATCACAAAAACAGAGCACAAGTGTTTACAATGATTATCTCAGACCTTCAGACCTTGGGAAGGGTGTTTGGGGAATGTGTGAGGTGACAACTGATGATTAGGGCAATGATTGGATGTTTTTATACCCCTTCTACTCGTACAGACCCTTATAGGCGAGTACAATCCTATCCCATATATAATACATGCGAGTTGGCCTATATCCCATACATAATATAGGCGATTACAATGTAATCGCCTATAAGTGTCCACGTAATCGCCTATACCATCCAATTAGCCCCAAAACGCTTACAAACACTCCCAAACACCCTAGAAACCGTTTAAACATCTAATATACTAGCCTAGGGACATCATGCACTAACAACTTATAAAATCAATGGCTTTTAAAGCTTCATACAGTTGACCATGTGACAACCATAATATAAAATTTAAGTAAAATGGATTGCAAGCATTCTTTCTACTTATCATATAGCATGTATGATCTGGTACACTGACTCAAAGTTGACTTGCCTTGACCACTTGCAAAGTCATCGGCCAGGAAACACAAAAGTGATTGACATAGACCATTGGCAAAGTCATATGGCCTGTGTAGACATTTTTGCATGACACATCCCATACAATAACGTCACCTGGTGTATATGTAGTAGGACCCTTAAGAAAATAAAACATGATCATAATGGATTATGGTTAAAATTTGAAATTAGAAGTTTTTTATCCAGGTTCAAAACACACTGGTAAAACACCATATAACACATACAAAGCACTTATAATATCAACAACTCTTCTTCAAGCTTCACAAAGTTCACAATATAATTATCGTAATACAAATTAAACTAAACAAGAACAGCAACCATTGTTTGTAGTGATTGCTGCAATTGTTATGGTCAAGTGATATACGTTAATTTACACATATAAAAGCCCCAGTTTAACTCCCCTTTATATACGTTTTGGCCTTATACACGATGAATTGGTACTTATTTGGGTATCTTTATGATTACAGGTCTTAAACGGTGTCCAGGAAGCAAACCGGATTAAAAACGAAGGTTTCTGCGCGAAAACGGAAGGTTTGTCAATCCGAGCGGCCGCTCGGAAAGAGTGAGCGGCCACTCACTTTGTTCAGACAGCATGCTGATGTGTCGTAAAACACATCTATTTTCCTATGTATTTTGAGTCATAATTGAGTCTTTTGTATATAGTTTGTAGTAGTCTTAGGCGTGTGTTCGTTTGTTTGTCTATTTTTATCATTGTATAGTTTTTATTAGTTTTTAGTACTTATTTATTTATTTTATTATTTTATAGGTGTTCGTGGAAAGTGAGCTCAAAAAGAAAGAATTTTAATTGAGACACGAGCACTTGAGATCATGTATTAATGGACGTTGGAGCATAAACGAGGAACGTTGGTCAAGCCTAGAACACCTAAGTTGGAAATACTACTACTAATAATAATACTAATAATTTAATAATAATATTAATAATAGTAATATAATAATAATAGTAAAATAAAAAAGAAAAGAAAGAAAAGGAATTGACTTGGGCCGTAGCCCAAGCCAAACAAAACAACAATCTCAAAAGTCGGTTACGAAGATTAGATTGATATATGTTTTTGACGGCAAATTTCACAAGAAGTCAGGAGGATTATTATTATTATTCGAACGGCCACAAAAATATATTGATTCAACACACAGAAGCGGTGATCGATTGGAGAATTGTTAAAAGAAGAAGGTCTCGGGTGCGCTAAAGATTAATTATTTGAAGACCCGGTGGTTTGTTTTATCGTTTTTATATTTTTAGAGACATGTTTATTATTGTTTTTCGAGACTTTATGACTATGTTTCTGATTATAACTATGAACTAAATATTTCCATGGTTGCTTAGGTTTATGAACTAGACACGTTTTATGCATTAGTTAATGATTTTTGGTTTTTAATTTGGATGTGTAGAATTACATGATTTAAGTTTATTGTTGGATTTGATATATGTGTGTTGGTGTTAATTTTATTTGAAGTTTGTTTATTGGTTTTGTGGAGCTAGGCATGTAGAGATACCCCCTAATTCTAGAAATCAATCTAGTTCGTCAACTTAGGTTAGCGTGCTAGTATTTGGAGTTGGAGTACGACACAGGTATAACAAACTAATATAGTAAATTAACTAAAACGTGCAGTCCATTCTTGAGGGTGAGAAATCTAACTCAAGATTGCTAGGTAACTAACTAGGCATTGTTCGGTAGTTGACAAGCGCTAGGGCGGGAGTCGCTACTTGTCCGTGTTTAGAGTTTTCCTAGGTTTTCTTCAGTAGAGTTTAAGTCTGCTTCATAGTTTGAGGGTTTTAATCCAGGAGAGGTTTTAATCTGATTTCTGTGGGATTTTGGTACGCTAGGGCGATCCAGATCCATCTTAGCATTTCTACACTTGTCCTGCCTTGATTCTAGCTTGCTAGCCTTACCTGCAGGAGGAGAGTAGTTGGATGAAATTAGGGTCTCAAGTTAATTACCAGATTCAGGATTTATTGCTAGTGTCTAGGGATTTTACCTAAGTAACCAGCCTTCTTCCTATCTGATTTCTCCAAGTTCCTAGTTTCGTATAAGCAGTTGAGGTTGTTTTATTTATATTTAGTTTAATTAAGTTTATAATTAGTAGTTTAAAATACCCCCCATTTAAGTATATATTTATTTAGGCTAGTATTTCGGTATAGGTTGTGATCTAGAGTTGCATTCGCGTCTTTGGGTTCGATACTCGGTCTTATCTGTTTACTGCTTTGCGACCGGTACACTTGCCGTGCGTGTGTAGTTTTTAGGTGAGTCGTTTTAATTAAAGCTTGTGTTATTTTTATATATACATTTACACACATCAAGTTTTTGGCGCCGTTGCCGGGGATCGAATTTGGCATTCTTGATTACTTCCCAAACCGTTTGTCTAGTCTTCTACTTTGTAAATAGTTTTTGCTTTTACTTGTTATTATTATTTATTATTTTTTATTTGTTTTTATTCGTAATATATATATTCTTTTTAACATGTGTGAGATCTGTGGAGGACCTCATTTTACTATAAAATGCCCAAATTCATCGGGGTATTCCGCAGGTTACTATGCTAACGAGTATTTGCTGCCGCAGCCATACCAGTCATATCAGCCTTCATACCCACAGGCTAACCGGTGGCTTAACTCTACAACATCTGAGTCACTAGATAGAATTACAAGTCGGCTTGATCGTCTACAAGCTACGATGTATGAGAAAAGGCATGGTGGTAGCTCGTCAGAGTATCCACCTAGCCAACATTTGTATCCACATCCCGATTATCGGGATGTCTCGTCTCACACTAGGCCCGACTTTGCCGCCCTTCTTGCTAAGCAAGACGCCTTCCTTGCTAATCAACAGCTCATGCTCGAGGATATGCGTTCTTTGCTATCCAAGCGCACCGACTATTTGAGGGAACAAGATGCGGCACTTGAAAGGCTACAGACTCAGGTGGATGAACTGAAGACCATAATGGACGTTGAAGTCCCACCTTCAGTTCAGCAGGTTAATTTCACATATGATGACCCAGACTTGATGGTAACACTTACATTACCTGATTGTATTAGGCCCGTTGCTGAAACTGTTTGTCCTTACTCATCTGATTCTATGCATGATTTAACTGACCCATATGATTCTTTACACTTGTCTTGTGAGGATGATATTTTGCAGGATTCAGGGTTAGAGCCAGAGACCATAATGGACGCCTTAGTCCCACCTTTGGTTCAGCAGGATGAGCAGCCTTGCCAGATCTTTAGTTCAGCAGCATATCCTTGGGGGGCAGATGTCTGGAGGGAGGCTGAGGAAGATATGGATTTTTCAGAATCCACAGGCTGGCTGTTTGAGGAAGAAGTGGTGGAAGAGGAAGACACCACTGACCTGCTTGAAGAAGCAGCTGATGGGGAGGCAGAGTTTTGTGATGAGTTGGCTGATTTGTCAGCTCCAGAAGTGGACAAAGATTTTGACCAAGTGTCACCAAACAAGGAAGATGAGAAAGAAGTAATGGTGGAAGAAGAAGAAGAACACCACAGCCAGCCAGTGCAGGCATTGGATATTACACTGCTACTAGTGCCACCACCACGGGAGAAGGGGAAGAGGCACCTGGACCAACACAGGGTGAGGGTCAGGAGTTGCAGAAACAACAAGTCCCCTCATTACATGCCAAGAATCAGGTTTGGTCCAGGTAAATTTAAATATTGGTGGCCCGACCCATTTAAATTCTATAAAATATTTTTCAATTCCACTAATGTAATTTTGCTAAATAATATGGACCGGGTGGAATTAAACGGGTTGGATCGGGTCCAGATAAAAGAGAAGCCCCCTGATTAAGTTTAAGTGTGGGGAGGCTCTGTAGAGTTTGTAAACTTATATTTATACCTATTTATTTTTTTCTCTAGCTTTTCATTTTTTTTAATTGTGGTTCGTCCTTCGGTAGCGGTTCATAGGTTTTTATCTTTGTTTTTTTTTGTATCTTTGAGTCTGTTTGCAAGTTTGCGTGTTTGCTTAGGTAGAGGAAATTTCACAATGAGCGGATCCCCTGTATTATCTTTTTATATATTTTATGAGTGGGAGTTTTGGTAAAGGTTTGGGTAATAAGAGAATTTTTCTTAAAAAAAAGTAATTAACTTTCTCCGAAAAAAGACTTTTCACGTAATTTGAGGAGTCTGGGCTGACCTGTTCGCCTCATGCGACCAGCTATTACCCCGGAAAGTTATTTTTTTTCCGCTTGCAACGCGTGTTGTGATCACCAGTGTCCTTCACGTTGAGCGAGAACCATAATTTTTTTTCTCTACCCATTTGGTTCTACCACCATTCACCGCCATTTTGCCAAGCAGGTGCGTCTTCTTGTTTGTTGTTATATTATGAGTCTATGTTAATATTTTGAGTTTTTTTATTTTTGTGTGGTTCGGATTTATGCTCGGGTTTTGTTTGTTTCGTGTTGTGCAGGTTTGGATTGCACCACCCGTACTCAATCTCCATTCGGGTGATTCCAGAGCTGCTTATCATTTATCAAGGCAAACCCGAGGGTTTACTATTGTGTCAGAGCCGATCGCGAATGAAATGCTATACGATCGAGCTGGATTGGACTAGAGATTTTGGAGCTTTCATGTTAATTAACCAGCTAAGTCCTTCCCAATTTACCTTTATCTTTTTATTTTAGCATTTTATTTTTGTTTTCAGATTTTGTTTTTAGTTTTTCCATAGAGTCGTTTTCGATTCCTACATTGAGGACAATGTAGAGTTTAAGTGTGGGGATGGGAAACAGTCGTTTAGCTTATAGGTTGAGTAAAAAAAAACGGAAAAAAAAAACGAAAAAAAAATGTCCCTGATTTTGAAGTTTGCATTATAAAATATGGGAAATGATAGATAAAATCAAGTGTCTGGTTTTCAAATATTATATGTATTAGAAGAATAAATAATCAAAAGCATGTTGACTTGAGATGTGTGGGTAGGCCTAGCCGGTAGAAAAGTTTCCTTTGAGCTAACACACCAAAATATATTAGGATACCTTGTGGGTTCTCATCTAGGAAAAAATGGGGAAACTGAAACCGCCAATAATAGTATAAGGAATGCCGTTATAAGTAGAAAACCGTTAGAATTTCTAATCTCTTAAAAAAAATTAGAAATCAAAGCAAAAATGCTGAAGCTTAAGGTGCCTGGCCACTGGGATAGCGACTTGGATTGGTCACACCCTCTGAGTTAAGTATGCCGAAAAAAAAAGAAAAAAAAAGTGATTTTAAATTCTCTTGGTTTTCTACATAAAACGGTTAGATATAGTCAATTGGTTGTTCCTTTTGTTTCATAAGCTTGAGGCGGGATTAGGTGAAACTGTGGCTTCTTTAGTGTGAGACCCTAGGTAGACTAAATGAACCTTAAATTTAACTAACATGATAAGGGGCTTAGAAACCGGCGGTTGGGTTTAAGTGGACAAGTATACCTGCAATCGTAGTTGGCACGTGATTAGATTTTTAAATTAAAGTAACCTATGTTTTGAGGCCAGATTATTTGATTGTGATCCCATTGCATAATTCTTTTTCAGGGACGAAAAAGAGTTAAGTGTGGGGATGTTTGATGTGTCGTAAAACACATCTATTTTCCTATGTATTTTGAGTCATAATTGAGTCTTTTGTATATAGTTTTTAGTAGTCTTAGGCGTGTGTTCGTTTGTTTGTCTATTTTTATCATTGTATAGTTTTTATTAGTTTTTAGTACTTATTTATTTATTTTATTATTTTATAGGTGTTCGTGGAAAGTGAGCTCAAAAAGAAAGAATTTTAATTGAGACACGAGCACTTGAGATCATGTATTAATGGACGTTGGAGCATAAACGAGGAACGTTGGTCAAGCCTAGAACACCTGAGTTGGAAATACTACTAATAATAATAACTAGGTATTGGTTACCCCGCCGCAAAGCGGCGGGGCGTGTTTGTTACGTAGGAGTGTTTGGTAGTACTATGGGCAACTATTTTTTCGCATTCCTTTGGGGCAATTCGGCGGTAAATCTGTTGGTATTAGTTCGTTACAGTGCAGATACATACTATAGCAAACGTCTCGCGTATTTCTGCGGGAAATAGAAACGAATACGGTATCAGTAGCGATATTAAGAAAAAATGGTTCAGTTCTTCACAATAAAGAAAAATATTACTATACAGGTGTTGACCCGGTACTTGCTAATATAATTCAATTTCCGTTAACTCGATTATCCACAATAAAGGAAAATATAACTATACATATTAGTAAGAGCATTCACATTTGGTCCACCAAATCATCTCCATCAAATTACACTAAAAATCACTCCCCATCTCTAAATCTTCTCTCTTCTAATTAAAATAATAATACTTTTTCATACTTTTATGATTATTTTAATTAGGAGAGAGAAGATTTAGGGGTGAAGTAGTGATTTTTAGTGTAATTTGATGGATGAGATTTGGTGGATGGGTTGTGAATGCTCTTACACCCACCATATATAATTTAAGAGAAACACTCACATATATTTAGTAGACCAAATGTGAATGCTCTAAGGGGTCCCTATTTTTATATATAGAATAATTATTAACGATTAACAATGAATATTCATAATATAAAAAATAATACGTATATAGTAGCTAATGTAAAGGAAATTTTGTTGTCACTTGGACATCATCTTCCTTACCAATGAGCAAATATAGTTAAACTCACAAAAGTTCTAAAGAGTACGTGGGCCAATAAAATAAAAGGGAGTTACGTTACGTGGGCCAATAAAAAGAAGCTACTATTCAAATGTCTTTACTTTAATATAGAGAAGAATACTAATAATTTAATAATAATATTAATAATAGTAATATAATAATAATAGTAAAATAAAAAAGAAAAGAAAGAAAAGGAATTGACTTGGGCCGTAGCCCAAGCCAAACAAAACCACAATCTCAAAAGTCGGTTACGAAGATTAGATTGATATATGTTTTTGACGGCAAATTTCACAAGAAGTCAGGAGGATTATTATTATTATTCGAACGGCCACAAAAATATATTGATTCAACACACAGAAGCGGTGATCGATTGGAGAATTGTTAAAAGAAGAAGGTCTCGGGTGCGCTAAAGATTAATTATTTGAAGACCCGGTGGTTTGTTTTATCGTTTTTATATTTTTAGAGACATGTTTATTATTGTTTTTCGAGACTTTATGACTATGTTTCTGATTATAACTATGAACTAAATATTTCCATGGTTGCTTAGGTTTATGAACTAGACACGTTTTATGCATTAGTTAATGATTTTTGGTTTTTAATTTGGATGTGTAGAATTACATGATTTAAGTTTATTGTTGGATTTGATATATGTGTGTTGGTGTTAATTTTATTTGAAGTTTGTTTATTGGTTTTGTGGAGCTAGGCATGTAGAGATACCCCCTAATTTTAGAAATCAATCTAGTTCGTCAACTTAGGTTAGCGTGCTAGTATTTGGAGTTGGAGTACGACACAGGTATAACAAACTAATATAGTAAATTAACTAAAACGTGCAGTCCATTCTTGAGGGTGAGAAATCTAACTCAAGATTGCTAGGTAACTAACTAGGCATTGTTCGGTAGTTGACAAGCGCTAGGGCGGGAGTCGCTACTTGTCCGTGTTTAGAGTTTTCCTAGGTTTTCTTCAGTAGAGTTTAAGTCTGCTTCATAGTTTGAGGGTTTTAATCCAGGAGAGGTTTTAATCTGATTTCTGTGGGATTTTGGTACGCTAGGGCGATCCAGATCCATCTTAGCATTTCTACACTTGTCCTGCCTTGATTCTAGCTTGCTAGCCTTACCTGCAGGAGGAGAGTAGTTGGATGAAATTAGGGTCTCAAGTTAATTACCAGATTCAGGATTTATTGCTAGTGTCTAGGGATTTTACCTAAGTAACAAGCCTTCTTCCTATCTGATTTCTCCAAGTTCCTAGTTTCGTATAAGCAGTTGAGGTTGTTTTATTTATATTTAGTTTAATTAAGTTTATAATTAGTAGTTTAAAATACCCCCCATTTAAGTATATATTTATTTAGGCTAGTATTTCGGTATAGGTTGTGATCTAGAGTTGCATTCGCGTCTTTGGGTTCGATACTCGGTCTTATCTGTTTACTGCTTTGCGACCGGTACACTTGCCGTGCGTGTGTAGTTTTTAGGTGAGTCGTTTTAATTAAAGCTTGTGTTATTTTTATATATACATTTACACACATCAAGTTTTTGGCGCCGTTGCCGGGGATCGAATTTGGCATTCTTGATTACTTCCCAAACCGTTTGTCTAGTCTTCTACTTTGTAAATAGTTTTTGCTTTTACTTGTTATTATTATTTATTATTTTTTATTTGTTTTTATTCGTAATATATATATTCTTTTTAACATGTGTGAGATCTGTGGAGGACCTCATTTTACTATAAAATGCCCAAATTCATCGGGGTATTCCGCAGGTTACTATGCTAACGAGTATTTGCAGCCGCAGCCATACCAGTCATATCAGCCTTCATACCCACAGGCTAACCGGTGGCTTAACTCTACAACATCTGAGTCACTAGATAGAATAACAAGTCGGCTTGATCGTCTACAAGCTACGATGTATGAGAAAAGGCATGGTGGTAGCTCGTCAGAGTATCCACCTAGCCAACATTTGTATCCACATCCCGATTATCGGGATGTCTCGTCTCACACTAGGCCCGACTTTGCCGCCCTTCTTGCTAAGCAAGACGCCTTCCTTGCTAATCAACAGCTCATGCTCGAGGATATGCGTTCTTTGCTATCCAAGCGCACCGACTATTTGAGGGAACAAGATGCGGCACTTGAAAGGCTACAGACTCAGGTGGATGAACTGAAGACCATAATGGACGTTGAAGTCCCACCTTCAGTTCAGCAGGTTAATTTCACATATGATGACCCAGACTTGATGGTAACACTTACATTACCTGATTGTATTAGGCCCGTTGCTGAAACTGTTTGTCCTTACTCATCTGATTCTATGCATGATTTAACTGACCCATATGATTCTTTACACTTGTCTTGTGAGGATGATATTTTGCAGGATTCAGGGTTAGAGCCAGAGACCATAATGGACGCCTTAGTCCCACCTTTGGTTCAGCAGGATGAGCAGCCTTGCCAGATCTTTAGTTCAGCAGCATATCCTTGGGGGGCAGATGTCTGGAGGGAGGCTGAGGAAGATATGGATTTTTCAGAATCCACAGGCTGGCTGTTTGAGGAAGAAGTGGTGGAAGAGGAAGACACCACTGACCTGCTTGAAGAAGCAGCTGATGGGGAGGCAGAGTTTTGTGATGAGTTGGCTGATTTGTCAGCTCCAGAAGTGGACAAAGATTTTGACCAAGTTTCACCAAACAAGGAAGATGAGAAAGAAGCAATGGTGGAAGAAGAAGAAGAACACCACAGCCAGCCAGTGCAGGCATTGGATATTACACTGCTACTAGTGCCACCACCACGGGAGAAGGGGAAGAGGCACCTGGACCAACACAGGGTGAGGGTCAGGAGTTGCAGAGACAACAAGTCCCCTCATTACATGCCAAGAATCAGGTTTGGTCCAGGTAAATTTAAATATTGGTGGCCCGACCCATTTAAATTCTATAAAATATTTTTCAATTCCACTAATGTAATTTTGCTAAATAATATGGACCGGGTGGAATTAAACGGGTTGGATCGGGTCCAGATAAAAGAGAAGCCCCCTGATTAAGTTTAAGTGTGGGGAGGCTCTGTAGAGTTTGTAAACTTATATTTATACCTATTTATTTTTTTCTCTAGCTTTTCATTTTTTTTTAATTGTGGTCCGTCCTTCGGTAGTGGTTCATAGGTTTTTATCTTTTTTTTTATCTTTGTTTTTTTTTTTGTATCTTTGAGTCTGTTTGCAAGTTTGCGTGTTTGCTTAGGTAGAGGAAATTTCACAATGAGCGGATCCCCTTTATTATCTTTTTATATATTTTATGAGTGGGAGTTTTGGTAAAGATTTGGGTAATAAGAGAATTTTTCTTAAAAAAAAAAGTAATTAACTTTCTCCGAAAAAAGACTTTTCACGTAATTTGAGGAGTCTGGGCTGACCTGTTCGCCTCATGCGACCAGCTATTACCCCGGAAAGTTTTTTTCCGAAAACGGAAGGTTTGTCCATCCGAGCGGCCGCTCACTTTGTTCAGACAGCATGCGCAACATTCCTCGAACCCTGGATTGAAGAAAACGAAGTTGTTGTACACGCGTAAAAGTGAGCGGCCGCGCGGAATGATTGAGCGGCCGCATGCTTTTCACAAGTCTTTAAAAACAGGGCAGAACGTCATTTTTAGGGTATTGGGTGATTTTTGGGCGATTTTGGGGCGATTTCTAGGTCTCGTTAACTGCTGTGAAGCCGATTAACAAGCTTGGGAAGCAATCCAAGTCCATTAACATCATCCAATCCAGCATAACCTTGCTTGTTTATGGTTTGACTATTGACCTAATATTATATCAAATCTAATTTTGAAGCTTTGTTATGTTGTTATGATTAGTATTTGTAAACCTACGGGTAAAAACAATAGTATTTAGTAGTTTAAACCACCTTTGTATGTTAATAGTATTTTGTATGAATTTGGTGTTTTTCATGTTTGAATCTTGATGATCATAGTGCAGCCTTGTTTCATTGTTGTTGGATTTGTGATTGTGTTTGAATGACTTTGATGATTATCGGTTGTGTTAGTCGGATACATGTTGAAAAACCGTCCGTTTAATCAACCGGTAGTAGACTAGTTAACTTGTTAATAAGTTTACACCATGAAACTGTAACCGGGTATTGGTTGGGTTAAAGTCAGT
The DNA here is from genome assembly GCA_032199755.1 of Ambrosia artemisiifolia. Taxonomy (NCBI): domain Eukaryota; kingdom Viridiplantae; phylum Streptophyta; class Magnoliopsida; order Asterales; family Asteraceae; genus Ambrosia; species Ambrosia artemisiifolia. The sequence goes on along the minus strand of CM063527.1, from coordinate 45,136,696 downwards.
CGAATAATGATTAGAAATGCTTATCGGCACGTAAAAGGGTTTAAAAAGCTTAATGGTGTTGTTACTGATCTTTGACACGGTTGATAATCTTTGCTAGTTATTTTGGTTAAAATGGCGATCTTAGTAGATTTGTGTTCAAAGTTGGTAAAATGGAATAGGTTGTGAAATGCTCTACTTTATGCTAGTCTCAGTGGTTGTATTGTGTATTCGGTATTGCTTTCCTTGATTAGTGAGGTTAGAAAACTCTTAACGGATGACTAACTTATCTTTAGAAGATTCACATGAGATCATATCAGCTGCTCGCTAATGAACAATTTGAGGGGGTTAACGTGTGTTTATCGTGTTAGCTTTCCGTATAGTTTTCATGTTAGGATTCCTGAAAGGGATACTAATTGTCTGAAAATGGGAATGTTGATCACACGCCTTTATTTCATATGTTATGTAGTTGACATGTTCAGGTTGTTATTATAGTATATATATATATATATATATATATATATATATATATATATATATATAGGGTAGGGTTCCTGTAGGAAAATTGGTTTGTGTGAGAAGTGTAGGAAGGATTAAAAATTGATATGTATGCAGCATTTTTTTGGACGTATTGATGATGTTTTGGATTGTTTTGCTTAGATAAACAACAAACATAACAATTAGTAACCGAAAACCATGTATTTTAGGCTTAAAACCTAAAACACTATGTCAAGAACATTTAAACATAGTGTTTTAAGTAATTACTAGGGTGTTTTATCTGTAATTTAAATTTAATGAATATAATACATTGGATTGTGTTTTAAATTGTTGTATATTGTTGTATTAAGTGTTTTTCAAGCCAAAACAACCCAAAACATCATTCCAAAATAAAAAACATGATGGCTACATGTCAATTCTTAATCCTTCTCACGCTTCTCACACAAATCAATTTTCCTACAGGATCCTCTACCTATATATATATATAGGGAAAGGATATTTTGGAAACCCACTTGAGTTGAGAAAACCTTTGAAAACCATGTAAAAAACCATTATTTTTTTTGAAAAAAATAACCAATGTAAAATACAAGTTTTTTATAAGCATTTTGGGCAAAAAAATAACAAAAGCGCCGATGAGATTTTTTTTTAAAAATAAACAAAGTTGTTAAAAAACATATGTTTTCAGCTATTTACCTATGTTTTTAGTAACTTTGTTTATTTTTTTAAAAAAAAATCCCATCGGCGCTTTTTTTTTTTATTTTTTTGGCCCAAAACGCTTACAAAAATGTATTTTACATTTGTTATTTTTTTCAAAGAAAAAAATTGTTTTTTTACATGGGTTTCCGAAGGTTTTCTCAACTCAAGCGGGTTTTCATTTTATAATTGACCTATATATATTAGTATATATTTATATATTTGCTATGCTTTAGTTTAAATAAGATTAAATTAGTTAAAACAAACATTCACTATTTTTTCTTATTGGTAAATCAGTGACAACGGTTCAGTTCGATCAATCGCTCTGCACGTGTCCATGGATCGATACTTGGTTCTTATCTACGCTTTACTACATATGTGACAGGGTGTGCTTGCCCTTTAATGTGTGTTCTAATGTTAAGATTAAAATCATTTTCATAAATTTAAAACCCAATTTGCGCGAGTGTACATATTTATATGTATGCTCAGAGCACACCATCAAGCGTCTTTGTTTTCTTATATTTTTCTGCATATTCTGGCCGGCAACAATTAGGTAGTCATTAAATAAAACCCACTGTATGCCTTCTCATAAGGCTGGTGGGTGTGGAGGAGCCCCATCATTTGTGAATGGGCATGCACATTGCACGCCACGTCACTGTGGGGCAGGCTTATCACCCAAGTGATAGAGCAACGATGTGGGTGATGGACCCCCCCCCCCCTTTTCTTTTCTTAATTAATATTCAATATATAAAAGTAAAATTAAAATAAATACTTAAATTAATAATATAGCTTACATTATATCAAAAAAACCAAAACCTAAATATAAAAAAAAAACACTACTAAAAAATTACAAAAAAACTAGTCGTTTTGTCCGAAATTCTAAATATATTCAACCAAGTCCGATTGAAGATTTTAATATGTGTACGCGTTATGTAACGAGAACGCGTTTATATCTTGTTCTATGGATTAAAATTTTAAAATGCAGAGATGCCCACCTCCCTTTTTATCTTTATGTAACACCCTGAAAAACCCGTTTCGTTTAATTACGCTAATAGGTGATATGAATATATATAATATTGAGCTTAATATTAAAAAGGAACATTCTATGGATATTAAAATGAGACTTAAACAGTAAAAATGAGAGTTATATTTCTAATAGAAAAATAACCCCGTTAAATCCGTTAGTGGGTATAAAGCTTAAACATAAAACATAAACTAACCTAGTTGGTGGTTAGTCAAAGATCTTGGTTAACTAAATAAAGGAGGGACAATAGCTGCCAATATGCCAAACTTGTGTTTTATTAGTAAATTAAAAATGAAAACCACACACTTGGTGTGTGTCGAAAATAAGCAGGAGCATGAAGCTCATTTCACCTACAAACCCTAAATACTCAAGTTCGTGCTCAAATCCAAGTTAAACCAAACGGGAAATCGGTGCATGAACCAGAAATTGGTGCATGAACTAGAAACGTACCCTCTAAGGCCAAATAAACCCTATGGTACCTTTTATTTGGTAGAATTTGATGTTATATTCATTTTTGATTTGGGTGAAAATCTAGGGTTTTGACAAAACGTGAAATTACAGGTTGTTAGATGTTTCTCTAGCTTTAAGGAGCCTCAATCATGTCTAAATTGGTTATGAATCACATTTTAGATGTGTATTTAATATGTTCATAAGATTATGTAGCAAGAGGGTTTTGACAATTCAAGTGTTTGGTAGCGAATTAAGGGTTCTCTAATGATAAGGGATCCTAATTAGACAAGGAATAACATTTTTGAATGTTATACCTAACTTATGGATGATCACCAAAGAGATGAAAGTCGAATTGTTGGGTAAAGGTTGATCAAAACCAATCATCCATAAGAAGAGCATTGTCTCTTATGCTTAAGTATGACTAAGATATGTTAAAGGATTTATACTAAATTGATACAATGATAATGTGTGTGAAATTGGGTAGGTGTCTTAGTAAAAACACCCATGAAAACTCAATACTAAATATGATGCATACAAAGTGTTTGATGAAACGCCTTAATGACCTTGTTTATAAATTGAGGAGATAACTCGATTGGTTAATCATGGGAAGACTTGCATATGAAACATTAAGTACATGCTTAAAAGATAGATCAAACTATATGATGATTGAATAGCCTAATGATGATTAGGAAATTGAATGTGCATTATATTTGATGGTCTTGATATGACCTATGAAGGGATAGCCCAAATTAGAAACTTTGCCTAGTGCACATGATTATGTTAAGGCCAGTAGACTTTCAAAAGTCAAACTTACTCAAGATTAGAGTGTTGATGTAATGATGTGAATAAACTCATGAGAAATGTTATTTATTGTTAATGATAACTAACTTTGTCAATCTTATGAGTATAGTGAAGGTTGATCATGTCAAGCTAGGTGGAAGCTTGGAAGGAATGGATCCAGTGGCGGATCTAGAAAATACGGGAACGTTTTATAAAAATTATTTTAAGGGTTAACAAAAAAATTGTTTTAGGGTTAACATTTTATAAAAATACCTTAAAGATACCTTAAAAACCATTTTTTTTCCAGTTCGCTAGGATAAACAAGGGGTAACAAACGTACCCCCTGAGTTTGAACTACATCCGCCCTTGAATGGATCAACAAGCAAAAGGGTCAAGCGGATACAAGCCCAAAGTGCAAGGAAACGAGAACGGATGCAATGTAAGTAACCTTTACACTATTAGACAATAAATATTAGGTATGTGTTGTGTAGTATTGACAAATCTTGAGTATTGGGAAAAAGGGGTAGTACCCCGCATGGTTAAGACCATTAAACGGGCTATTCTAAGTGAAACTATAATAATTCAGGTTTTATGATAATAAATGCTACAATAGGTCGTGATCGAATGGTAAAATTCATCAAACGTGCCAACTATTAAAGTTATGCGGTAAATGATATTTTTAACTTAAGGATTAGATGTCAAATGGTGAAATATCACGATTTAGGTCCCGAGAGATTAATGTGTGCTAGTTAGAAACATACAGGTAAATGCATTTGAGAATGGACACTTGATGCCAAGAATCATAGAGAAGGGGCACAAGGTATGGAAATGGGTCAATGCCATATGGTAAGTCCGTAGTTAAATAAACGCCTTCGGGTGTATGTGTACTAAAACCATCGACATGAAGCGAGGGTGCCAATTAGGTAGGTTATTTCCATAACTATGTCTAATGCGCTTAAAATCGACTAAATTTAGAGAAATCTTGGAAATGGTGAAAATCTAAGTCCGTAAGGGCTTAGAGGGTTCCAAACAAGTCATTGAGTCGAAAACAATGGATTTAAATCAAGTAGTGTCGCCTACGAGTGGCTAAATTAAAATATTGCCTATAAGGGCATTTTGGAAATTTTAAAGGTTTACTAAAGGTTGAGTATTAAAGACCGGGTCATGATAAACAAATCGGATGATGTTTTTAGTTTAAGGAGGGCCAAATGAGTTGGTTATATGGATATTATATCTTTTGAATGATTGGAATAATGCTTGTATAAGATAGAGCCTTAACGAGTCAATTTGGCTAAAAACATCATAAGCATTGTATAACCGAATAGGGGTATTTGATTTTTAAAAATGGTATCTTATAAGCATGATAATGTGTCCCTAGGAATGGCCTCGAATATAAGAAAAAGAGCAGCCAAAAATTGGGAAAATAAGGAAAATAGGCTAAGTATGAGAATTTTTGTGGGGAAACAGTAGCAATATGTATTCCCAAAATATTTGTTTTGCCATCTAAGCTAGTTCGTTCTGTTTTTTGATGCATAATAACGTTTTAACTATTTAAATGTGTTATTAACAATTCAACTAACTTTTCTTTATGTAATGGTGCTAGGTATACATTCAATGGAAGACTCGGAGTACGGATCAAGTCGCGAGAAGATCCGAATACACCTGAACACTCATAAGCTTCCGCAATAGATTCCCATTTAAAACACAAACCTTACTATAGGTGTTTAATACTTAAATATGTAAATTAATGTGTTACTAAAACCCTCAAAATTCATTCCATCCAACCCCCCTATTTTTTTTTCCCATTCTATTCTCTCTGTCACCCTTCATCACCACTGACCCCCACCACCTACCTCTACCACCCATTGCCACACACCACCACCGACCACCGCCATCGCTGACCACCGCCACCCACCACCAACCGACGTCATCCACCGATCACCACTGCTACCCACCGACCACCACTACCACCCACAGACCACCACCGCCATCACTGACCACCGCCACCCACCACCTACCTCCAAGCACTGACCACCACCACCGACACTCTCCGTCATCGATCATCGCCATCCACCGACCACCGCCATCGCCGCCACCACTCACTGTCGTCGTCACTCCCTGTCGTCACCCACCGCTACCGACCACCATCACCACTACCATCACCACCAAATGTTGCCTCCCACCACCACCACCCATCGTCGTTGCCGCCACTACCACCACCATCGTCACCGCTGCTGCCACCACCCACCGGCCACCTCTGCCACCACCAACCACCGTGGCCGGCACTTGCGGCCAATAGCCACCGCCACCACTCACCACCACCGATTTTATTCCTTGCATTTTCCTATATACCAAATAATACAAAGTAATGACTCATTCTATTCTTATGTGTAACCAAACAAGACCATGGAATGGTAATAATCCATTTCATTCTTTCATTCATTCCATTCCCCCGTTCATTCCATTACCCCATACCAAACAAAACTTATATTCAACCGTTTTTGGTTTCTTCTATTATTAGGCATGACTGGCCTTATAAGTAATTAGAGAAGGAGTAGGTAGTCATCAAATAAAACCCACTTGTATATTTTCATAATATTTGATGGATTACAATATTACGATGGTGATGGCGGTATTTTGTCACATCCTTATAATATGGTTAAAACTTTAAACTTATTTTTATTGTACAAAATTTTTATAATATACATTGGCGATTAAAACAAGACGTGAATCCAAGGAGTGCCAAAACGAATAACCAATGATGGTGGCCATTAGTGGTGGAGTAGGTAGTCATTATAAAAGGTATTTAGGAACCATACACCGTATAATTAGGATTCATACACCCTGTCCCACATCACACACTAACAGGAAACTGCCACATACTCAGAATGTGATGTTATACACCCTCAAATGTGATATCACAGGGTGTATGAATCCTAAGGGGCTGTGAATTCATACACCTTACTTTAGGAATTATACACCACTAGTTACAATCATTACACCACTAGTTAATTATTTACTAATCATATTACAATCATTACATCACTAGTTAATTATACCACTATTTGAGGAATTTTATACAATGTTTAATTATTAATCATATACTCCCTCCGTCCCAATTTAAATGTCCTACTTTCCTTTTTTATTTGTCCTAAATTAAATGTCCCTTTTCCAAAAATAGAAATGTAATTTCTAATTTTGCCCATAAAAGACAAAACACAATCACCACTTTTGAGGATATTATTGTCATTTTACCACATACAAACAAAATATTTCTTAAAATGTGTGTTTTTTTTTAACTAGGACATTTAAATTGGGACGGAGGGAGTATTATTTTTTACATGTTTCTTTATGGATTAATACTTCTATATATATATATATATAAGAAAGCATATATGCCCATTGAGAGTGCCACGTGGCTTAATAATTGAGTGTTTTTGGTGTTTTTGAGTATTTTTCTAAATTTATCTCTCTATCTCTTAATTCTCAATTACTAAAATTAAATTGAGTTATTTTAGGAAAAAAGAATTTAAAAACAAATTTAAATTTTTCTCTCTTATCTTCCTCCCATAATTTTTAAACATAAATATCTTTTATATTCGAGATTTTTTAAATAAAAAAATTACACCAAATTAACGAGCGTTTTATTATCTTTCCAACGAGTACCATAGTGCTATATAAAAACGAAAAAAAAAACGACTATTTTTTGTGGGTTATATTCATACAGAAAAAAACACAAAGTGTTCAGGTTATTCATTAATCAAATTGTAACATATTTTAATTTACGTGAAGATGATTATATGTTGAAGGTTATCCTTTTAATACTTTATTATGTTTAATATGGTTTATGCTTTTTATTTTTTTAACTTTTTAAATAAATGTTTTTTAACTAAGATTGATTATGTTTAAGTTATTTACTCTTTTCGTGATTTGAGTTTTCTTTTTTTTTTATCATTTTTTATTAAATCATATTAAATTTTTCAACCCCGGGACCTTCCCGGGGTAATCGGCTAGTAATATATATTTTAGTATATATTATTACATTTTTTTTAAATATAATTTTTTAAAATATAATAAAATTGTATTTAGTATATATAATGTTTTCAAAATATAACATCACTTTTATAGTTTTTTAAAATAACATTTTTTAATGACGGTTCAAAATAGCTTTTGGTAATTATTTTGTTATGTGGGATTTGGTTAGGGCCATTCAAAAGCGAGAAGCATGTCTTTAATTTTTTTAATAAAATGTTTATTTAGTAATTTTTTAATTCTTTTATCAACGTTTTATTTAATTTTGCGACGCATAAGTAGTAAAACGTAATGTCTTTAATTTAGCCTTTAGTTTTTAAGAATAAAAGACTAATTGAAGCATTTACTCATATTTGCTCTTTTTTATTTTTGTAAGAAAATACCTTTTTAAATAGCAAACTTGTCCTTCATGGGTAGCTCAGTTGGTGAATGGACCGGGTAGCTCAGTTGGTGAAGCACCGATTACAACTATGAACGAGTGAGAGACGATTGAACAAGCTAACTACTAATCTCGTCGCTGAAGTTTGAGTAATGACATAATCAGCCCAAAAATCCTGTTGACTTTATTCTTTGACTAATTGATCTTTGACTTTCTAACAACCTCCACCTAAGTCAAATCAATGACTTTACCAATTCATGAAACATGTTATTCGTTGACAACTGAACTGGTTGTAACTGAACATCTTTGTTTCCAGCAGTTTGATCCCTAACTCGATAATAAAGACTTTGAGCCACAATGCCTCTTTTACCCTTTCGGTTAATGCAATATACTCGACCCAAACGAATTCTTTGTTTTGCTTGTGTTTTCTACATCAAAATAGTAAATCATGTCAAAACCTTACCTAGGCAATATACATTTTATGACATAACTTGCAGGTTGACTTTTAAACTAGACCACATAAAATTTACAAATTAAGGGTTGGGTTACATGATCTAAACGAAAAGGAAATGGTTGATACAGGTTGTGATGTACTAACATGAAAATTTTTAAATTTGAAGGAGCTTTCGGGATTAGAGAAGCAATTTGACGAAACTATCTTTCTGGTTTAAACTTAATCCTTCCTATTGCATATGGCTGATAAGCTACAATATCCCCTTTCTGCACACCAAACCATCAGATGCATCATCAACTTGCAACATTTGTATTGCTTCACTTTTTTTGTTACTCTATTAGGATGTAAGGTTACCCAATATGTATATTTAATACATAAACCCTCAAAATAATTCTAATTTAACAATCAATGAAACAATACTTCTTTTGTTGACATACTAAATAGTAATAACTGGTTATGAACAGTTTTAGACAATACGAGCTATGTGTCAGCCCGAACCATTCCATTTTGAACATCTGACTCTTTGACAACTACAAGTAACCAACTTGATTAGTCAAAGGCCTCATTAAGATACATCATCATCGACTGCAAAGCAGATAAGTTTGGCATATGCTGGTATGTTTTCACCTAGTAAACAGAGCATATGAAAAATTGCAACATTTAAATGGCTTTATTAGGATGTAAAGTTACCCAATGTGCATATTTATTGCATAAAACCTTTGAAATAATGCTAATTTAAAAAATTAGACAATCATTGAAATAATAATTCATTTGGCGCGCTGAACAGGACCGGATCCCCACACTCACGGCACTAAAAATGAGAAATATTGTTAACAGGTCGTTGGTTTGCAAACTATGTAATGAGGCGAATGAAGACTCGGATCATATTTTTACCGCTTACTATGTGGAGACTATAATTTGGCAGAGAGTTTGCGCGTGGTGCAACATTCCACCCATATTTGCGTTTCGTTTTCGAGACTTACTTAACCTTCATAAGCAATCTGGAATAAGTGGCAACAGGAAGAGGATAATTCAGTTGATAATTGCGGTAGCTTGTTGGATGATTTGGAAGACGCGTAACGCTCTAATCTTTTTCAGGAAAAAAGGCGAGCGTTGATCGGTTGTTTGGTGAGATTCAAGCAATGTCGTTCCTATGGTTTAAAAATCGCGCGAAAAGAAATGATGTTACATGGGAGAGCTGGGTGAACTTCAACGGAATCACAATGTAAATTTAATTCTAGTTTGGAGTAGGGTGAATATGGGGGAAATGGAATTTAATAATCCCAACTTTGGAGGTTGGAAGGCAACAGTCCCAACTTGAAAGTTGTACTATAGCAGTCCCAACTTGTCATCATTTTTATTCTAATGGTCCCAAACTAACCTAAGTTAGTTTTCTCTGTTAAGTGCCACGTGGCATCACATGTGGCAGTCCTACGTGGCATAAAGTGTTATATCTGTAAAAAAAAAAAAAGGTGGCCCAGATTGCACATGTATAAAATAAACTTAATTTAATGTTTTAAAAAAAGGTGGGACCTACAATCAAATAATAATAATAACACCCACCACCACCTTCCTTCCTCCTCCATCATCTTCATCATGTTCACCACCACCACAACCACCTGCCACCACCGTCATCTTCACCACCACCACCACCATCACCATCACCACCACCATCACCACCACCACCTGCCACCACCGTCATCTTCACCACCACCACCACCATCACCACCACCTATAATAAACATATACCATAATGTTAAGAGAACTTTAAAGAAGAAAATATGAATACACATGACTAAGTTAGGAAAAAATCTACTACTTCAAATGTTAACAGATCTTTACATTCATAGGAGATTAAAAGCATGAACAAAGGATGGGCCAAACCTTCGTAAGTGAGTTCTTGCGCGTGGAATCCTATGACGGTGGTGGTTGTGGTGGTGGTGAGCATGATGAAGATGATGGAGGAAGAAGGAAGGTAGTGGTGGGTGTTATTATTATTACTTGATTGTGGGTCCCACCTTTTTTTTAAACCATTAAATTAAGTTTATTTTACACATTTGCAATCCAAGCCCACTCTTTTTTACAGATATAACACTTTATGCCACGTAGGACTTCCATGTGATGCCACGTGGCACTTAACAGAGAAAACTAACTGAGGTTAGTTTGGGACTATTAGAATAAAAATGTTGACAAGTTGGGACTGCTATAGTACAACTTTCAAGTTGGGACTGTTGCCTTCCAACCCTCCAAAGTTGGGATTATTAAATTCCATTTCCCCGGTGAATATGAGGTGATTGTAATTTCTTATGGTCTAGCCCCTTACTAGACTAGATGTACAGATTAATGGGTGAAATAAAACTTTGCTGTTTGCCGATAAAAAAAATACTAAAAATTGATTATAAAAAGCTTTAGACAAAAAGAGCTTTGAGTCGGCCCGACCCGTTCCAATTGAACCTTTGATAACTACAAGTAACCAAGTTGATTAGTCATATTCTGATTTTCCAACCCAATAACCGAATGAGAATTATCGGGTTAACCGACCAACTGATTAGGCCTAACCTGTAACCCGATCTGCCAAAATCATAAACGGATAGATAGGCCAGTTTATTATGGTATCAATTATTCGAGTTAACCGAGCTTGGCTTATGCACTTATGCCTAATCTCTTGCCATTAGAGAAAGTGAGAACTAGGGGTGATGCTAATGCTAAATAAGTATTAACCGGTAACAAGAATAAACATAAAAAACAACGAATCTTAATTAAGCTATACACACAAGTAGAGGTAGCAATCAAACTTTGTAATAATATAAGTCACTTCGATGTTCTAAGTTGTGACTCACAAAAAGAAAAAGCTCAAATACAAAAAGAAAACCAAACCCAGTAAAATGAAACCAAACCCAGATGAAAAATGATCAAACAAATCAATTAACCTGCAAATGTTTTGCAAATGTTTGAAAAAAAGTTATTTAATCTTGCTTACAATGTGGTGAACCTTGTGTGTATATGGATCTTGGGCCGGACCAGGTCGGATAAAACGGGTCAAATCATCCGTTAAGATTCGATCAAAAACAGGGTACTCTGTTTTAGTCACCGGTGCAGCAGGTTTTGTTGGCAGCCACGTCCAGAATTGTTTAGCTGAACAAACTGTTTGAGGTAGTACATTTTACTATGTGATGCATTTAGCTGCACAAGCTGGTATGTTGGGTGTCACTGTTTCTGTTGGAGATGTTGCCTTCAGCCCACATATAGGCCCGGCCCAGTTTGTTTAACTTGTTGAGCAAGATTAGCAAAGGGTGTAACCCTAATTTAGGCCTATAAATATATCTCTTGTACTTGTTTGTATCACTCAATAATAAGAAACCCCAGTTGCCCCCGTGGACGTAGGTCAGTTTAGACCGAACCACGTAAATACTTGTGTTCGTGTGCGTGTGTGTGTTCTCGATCCTAACAACTGGTATCAGAGCTTAGGCTCTAGATCTGTAAGAACACATACCAGACAACCTTCACCCGCCACCCACCACCCACCTCAGCCGCCGCCGCCACCCTAAGACACGTTTTTTTCTCCGTCGCCGCACCCTCTCCAGCCGATCCCACCTTCTGCGCTGCTGTCACCCCTATTCGTTTAGGGTTTCAGTTACAGATCCACCCATCTCGTCACCCTACCACTGTGTAACCCCAACCTCAGCTGCAAACCCCGACCCCGTTTAGGGTTCCGCCGTCGCACCTTAACCATCTACCGCCCGGTCTTTTATCAGAGCAGAACCAAATCAGTTCTACTTTACCGCTGTGCTGCACGATTCAAGTGACATAGTGTTTGTCTGATTCGGTTGAAAGCACGTTGCACTCTTGGAGAAATACAAAGATACATTTGTTTTCTTTAAAGAAAAGCTAAGTGGGATTTGGTTGTTTTGATAGTGAAAGAAGTAGGTGAATCTTTTGTTGATTGGTTTAGGAGGAAAGAGACGACAAGTTCAAAAAGGTTTGGTCAGAAAGTTTGACTTTTGTTTGGTGTGGGATTTTTTGTTTGTGGTTTAGAAGTGGTACTATTATTTCCTTGGCTAGTTGTCCTAAATTCAGAAAAGATAATGTCTGAAGAAGGAAAAGTCAAGGTAGAGAAGTTTGATGGGAAGAACTTTGGTTGGTGGAAGATGCAAATCAAGGATTTGCTTATACAGAAGGAGTTAGATGCTGCACTAGACCCTCCCCCTGAGACTATAACTACTGCATGGACGAATCTTGACAAGAAAGCACAGTCAACGATTAGGCTTGCTCTCTCCATGAATGTAGCTTACAACATTCTGGAACAAACCACAGCGCGTGGGATTATGGAAGCTTTGTCCGACATGTACGAGAAGCCGTCTCCTGCTAACAAAGTCTTTCTGATTCGGGAGTTAGTCAACATTCGTATGAAAGAGGGAAGTTCTGTTACTGAGCATATTAATTTATTTAAATCACATTTGACTCGTTTGTCTTCTGTGAATTTTAAGATAGATGATGAATTGCAGGCTTGTCTATTGTTATCCTCATTACCTGACAGCTGGTCAGGCACAATCACAGCAGTCACAGGGTCAGTTGAGACTCTCAGTTTTGGAAGAGTTCGTGATTTGTTACTGAATGAGGATTCCAGAAGAAGGAACAATGGAGAATCAAGCTCGTTGCTCAGTACTGAAGGAAGAGGGAGAAGTAATAACAGAGGAGGAAATAAGGGTAGGTCGAAGTCAAAACGCAGGAGCAAGTCGAGACCTGGAAAGCCAAGGAAAGACATACAGTGTTGGAACTGTAAGGAGTTTGGGCATTTCAGAAGTCAGTGTTCTGAACCTGCGAGAGAGAAAAGTGAGGTGAATGCTACTACATCCTCAGATTCAGAGGATGCTCTTATTTGCTGTATCGAGAGTTCTGTTGAAGACTGGATTATGGATTCAGGAGCGTCTTTCCATGCTACTTTTAGCACGAAGAAGATGAAGAATCTACGAACAGGTAACTTTGGTAAAGTTCGTTTGGCTAATAATCAGAGTCTTGATATTACAAGAATTGGAGACATAGACCTTAAAACTCCATTGGGAACCATTTGGACCTTGAAGAATGTTCGGGTCATTCCTGGTTTGAAGAGGATGCTTATATCCATCGGTCAGCTTGATGATCAGGGATATGATGTGCACTTTGGTAGTGGACAATGGAGAGTTGTTAAGGGCAGTATGGTAGTTGCTAGAGGCAAGAAGAGAGGTAGTTTGTACATGGTTGAAGCATCAACTGATGGGGTGAATGCAGTGTCGAGTGACCAGAGTCAGACAAAGTTATGGCATCAAAGACTCGGGCACATGAGTGAAAAGGGGATGAAGATGCTTGTTGCCAGGGGAAAACTTCCAGAGGTGAAGAAGGTCGAGTCAGAATTTTGTGAACCGTGCATCCTAGGCAAGAAAAAGAAGGTGACTTTTGTGAAGACTGGGAGAGCACCGAAAGCTCAGAAACTAGAGCTTATTCACTCAGATGTATACGGACCGACATCAGTAGCTTCACTTGGAGGATCTCGCTACTTTGTGACCTTCATAGATGATTCAACACGCAAGGTATGGGTTTACTTTCTTAAACATAAATCTCAAGTTTTCGATACTTTTAAGAAATGGAAATCTGCTGTTGAACTTGAAACTGATTTGAAGGTGAAATGCTTGAAGTCGGATAACGGTGGTGAATATATCAGCAAGGAGTTTACAGATTATTGTGCTGATAGAGGGATCAAGATGATAAACACAGTTCCAGGAACTCCGCAACAGAATGGAGTTGCAGAGAGGATGAACAGAACATTATGTGAAAGAGCCAGGAGTATGAGATTGAATGCAGGGCTCCCAAAGATGTTCTGGGCTGATGCAGTTAACACAGCAGCGCATCTTATCAACCGTGGACCCTCAGTACCGTTAGGATTCAAGCTTCCTCAAGAAGAATGGAAGGGTAAAGCAGTTGAGTATGATCACCTGAGAATCTTTGGGTGCAGTGCTTATGATATTAACCCTGAAGGTGACAAGCTAGATGCTAAAGCAAAGAAGTACATTTTCATTGGATATGGGGGTGATAAAATGGGCTACAGGCTTTGGGATTTCGAAAGCAGAAAGGTAGTCAGAAGCAAGCATGCTGAGTTCAATGAAGAAGAATTGTACAAAGATAGAAACTTGGATAAGTCAAAGGTTCAGAAAGAAACAGTTGAGTTTAGTGTTAAGAATCAGAAGAAAGAATCTGTCACAGAGCCAGTAACAGAATCTGAGGATGACACAGAACCCGAGACTGAAGATGGTGAGAATGAAGAGTCAGTGGGAGTTTCTGACAGTGGGAGTTCAGAGTCTGAAGACGAACAGTCTCCACAGCAGCCTGACCAGTCTGATACTTCGGTCAGGAGATCCACCAGAGTTTCTAAAGCGCCGGACAGGTACAGTCCCAGTCGCACCGGCCCCTCAGTTAATTATATTCTCTTGACAGAAAATGGTGAACCAGAGAGCTACTCTGAAGCAGTCAAGATGAAGGACTCGTTCCAGTGGGAGCGAGCAATGAAAGAAGAAATGAGTTCATTAGACAAGAACAAGACTTGGGTTCTTGTAAAGCTTCCGCCAGACAAGAAAGCTCTTCAGAATAAATGGGTTTTCAGGGTCAAAGATGAGCATGATGGTTCTAAACGGTATAAAGCCCGTTTAGTGGTCAAGGGATTTCAGCAGAAGAAGGGAGTTGATTATGATGAGATCTTCTCTCCAGTGGTGAAGATGACCACCATCAGGTTAGTTCTGAGTATTGTAGCAGCAGAGAATTTGCATTTAGAGCAGCTAGATGTGAAAACAGCATTCCTACATGGTGACCTTGATGAAGATATTTACATGGCACAGCCTGAGGGATTCCAGGTTATTGGAAAAGAGAATTGGGTGTGCAAGTTGAAGAAGAGTTTGTATGGTCTGAAACAAGCGCCAAGGCAGTGGTACTTGAAGTTTGATAATTTCATGGTGAAGACCGGTTACAAGAGATGTGAAGCCGATCACTGTTGTTATCTGAAGAAGTTCAAGAGTTCGTATATCATTCTACTTCTGTATGTAGATGATATGTTGATTGCAGGATCAGATATGAATGAGATAAGCAAGTTGAAGAAGCAAATGTCCAAAGAATTCGAGATGAAGGATTTGGGTGCAGCTAAACAGATACTCGGGATGAGTATCACCAGGAGCAAGAAAGATGGATCTTTGACACTGTCCCAGGAAAAGTATATCGGGAAAGTGTTAGAGAAATTCGGTATTAACAGTGAGAAGACCAAGCCTAGAAACACGCCCTTGGGGAGTCACCTCAAGCTTACCAAAGATCAGTGTCCCAGAACTGAAGAAGAAAAAGCTGATATGGCTAGAGTTCCGTATGCATCTGCAGTAGGTAGTTTGATGTACGCTATGGTGTGTACAAGACCTGACATAGCACACGCAGTCGGAGTTGTCAGTCGGTTTATGTCAAATCCGGGAAGAAAACATTGGGAAGCAGTTAAGTGGGTGCTTCGTTATTTGAAAGGAACATCAAAGATGGGGTTATGTTTCAAAGGGAAGGATTCAGTTCTCAGAGGTTATACAGATGCTGACCTAGGTGGCTGCAAAGAGACATTTAAAAGCACCACGGGTTTCGTTTTCACAGTGGGAGGAACTGCAGTCAGTTGGATGTCCAGACTTCAGAAAAGCGTGGCTTTGTCCACAACAGAGGCAGAATACATGGCTATAGCTGAAGCCAGTAAGGAGCTAGTATGGTTGAAAGCTTTTCTAGAAGAGTTAGGGAAGAAGCAGACTGAGCACTTGTTGCACTGTGATAATGAAAGTGCAGTGAAACTTGCTAAGAATCCTGTGTATCACAAGAAGACGAAGCACATCGGGATAAGGTATCACTTCGTGAGAGGATTGGTCGCTGATGGCACAATCAACTTGAAGAATATCTCAGGTGCTAAGAATCCAGCAGACATGTTCACTAAATGTGTGACGTTGGATAAGCTGAAGCTGTGTGGCGCTTCAGCTGGTCTCCAGGAATAATGTTGAGGAGATCGGGGTAACTGGAGGTGCATTGAAGATCAAGGGGAGATCTTATACAGAAGTACAGAAGAGATGGTGCAGTTCGTGGTCCGAAGACACCAAGTGGGAGATTGTTGGAGATGTTGCCTTCAGCCCACATATAGGCCCGGCCCAGTTTGTTTAACTTGTTGAGCAAGATTAGCAAAGGGTGTAACCCTAATTTAGGCCTATAAATATATCTCTTGTACTTGTTTGTATCACTCAATAATAAGAAACCCCAGTTGCCCCCGTGGACGTAGGTCAGTTTAGACCGAACCACGTAAATACTTGTGTTCGTGTGCGTGTGTGTGTTCTCGATCCTAACAGTTTCATCGTTAGTAGATTCACAATGAACAAAACGACAAATGAGAGTAGAACAACTATTTTAAGCATAAGGTATTCATCAAAATCAAATGTTTTAATACATCATGTAAAATTAGTTACAAATAACAATTGAAATTATAGACAATTTCCAGACTAAGACTGTTGTTATGAAGAGGTGACATGCAAATCTCTTCACAAAAGTTACACTCACTGATAGCACATTCACTTGCTTGACACAATAAGCTATGGGATCAAGTGACCGATAATAAATTCAATGTCGACTCGTGTATTTATAATCTTGTTGAGATGTACGGATTTTGCAGGTGACAATTATGTACTGTATATCATTCCCTTAATAGATTGTCTCCGTCCAATGATAGGCTGACATGTGACAAGTGACATTTATGTATATCATTCTTCATTAGCGAGACTTCTTCATCAATCTTCACTAAATGTAACTTGCTTGAGTGGCAAGCTTCTTTAATCTTCATCTGCTGGTAAATTCCATAATCCATAATAGTGCTAACTTGCATCTTTCAGGGCTTTCTTCCCTCGCACTGTTTGCCAATTCTCCGACATTTGTGTCTTTTCAAGCTCTTATGTGTTGTTGTTTTGCAGAATTC
This sequence comes from Ambrosia artemisiifolia, assembly GCA_032199755.1. NCBI lineage: Eukaryota > Viridiplantae > Streptophyta > Magnoliopsida > Asterales > Asteraceae > Ambrosia > Ambrosia artemisiifolia. The sequence goes on along the minus strand of CM063527.1, from coordinate 45,119,412 downwards.
TTGATTCAGTGTCTTCTTTCTTCTACTGCAGTCAAAGGTCAAACAACACACCTTGGCATTAGCGGCCAAACCCATTGCTTTTTAATTAAATTTTAACAAGAATATAATCAAAACACATATCACTTTCTAAACACTTTAAAACAAGTTTCAATTAAAATTTTTATTTGAAATCATAGTTAAAACATTAAGTAGCAATAAGGTTAGAGGAAAATTAAGATACTTGCACATGTGTCCAACAATCCAACCTGACCCGTTTCAATCCTACTAAAATAGTTAACTGGTTTTTTTCTTTTTCTTTTTTATTAACCGGCCTTGTTTTGACTCGTTACCCAACCCCCACCAATAATATTTATGGGAAAAAAAGTATCCACTTACCAAAAATCTTCTTGTCCCTTGTGAACAAGTTCCTCTAAGCCAACCACACTGACCCTTCCCTTTAACTTAGCTTCTGGTCTGACTTGTTATGTCAACATACTGTCCGAGAGTCAATGCATTACTCAATTTATGACTTCACTTGAACCACACATGCCATCAAGATCAATTCCCAAAGCCACTTTAAATATCAAATTCAACATGCTTTCATGAACAAACCCTGTGTTATAACATGAATACGAATAATCAAAAATAGCTCGTTTTATTATAGGGTGGTCATATGTCGTTGATAGAAAGAAACTCACACTGCCAAAATCTCCATGTTCTAACATTTGTCCCGGGCGACTGTGCGTGCTCCATCACTAGAATATCCTTTAGGATGTCATGGAATTAAGTTCCTGCAAATTTCAGTTGTATTATACAAGATTTTTTGTTGTCCCACTATATTGAAGCTTCTGATATTAGATAATTAGGAAAATGTTTGATTCTACTAAATATATAATTAAAATGCATAAAACCTTCTAACACTATTAAAAAAGTTATGACTACTATTATAATAGTATAACTTTAACTATAAATAGTAATAAGATAAAAAAAAAGTTCAAATGTTTGCACCTCGGTATAACACTCCAACCGAACCAACCCGTTTCAACCCTACTAAAAAGTTTACCATTTTCTAAGCCATACCTTTTTTGACTCGTTACCCGACCGTGAAAAACAGTATCTACTTACCAAAAAATCATCATGTCGCTTGTGCATTTGTTCGGTCTTTGTTTGGATCAGCTCATAAAACAAACTCATCAACCACTTTGACTTAACCACTAGTCTGATATTTAAAAGTTTCTTAAATTTCCATGTTATGTCATCATACTGTTTGAGAGTCCAATGCACTTGCTTCACCAAAAACATTATCAGATCTAAGACCTTCTTCACTTCACATGTTGTCAAGATCAATTCCCAAAGCAACTTTGAAATTCGAATCCAATGTGCTATGATACTTTGAAGAATAAGTCCTATGTTATATCATGAATACCAGAAGTCAAATCCAGGTTGTTATATCATGGGGTGGTTAAATGTTGTTGATGAAGAACTTACACTTATATCAATGCTGTGATTGCTATTTGCTGATTCAGTCACTGAAGCATTAGTTTTAGTGCACTTTTTTCTGAAGCATATAAAACCTTTCTCTGTTCTTGCATTTGACCGGGTCAACGGTGAATGTTCCATCGCCCAGAAGATCCTTTGAGGATATGTTCCTGCAAAATTTAGTAGTAATATATGAGATATTCGGTTGTCCCATTAAATTAAAACTTCTGATTTAAAGGCCATGTTTTGAATGGAAATCCTAAAAATAACTCATTGAAGTATTGAACAAATTCAATTCAAGAAACTGCCAAACAGATAATGAAATTGGCTAAGAAAGAAAAATATCATATTAATTCAATCAAATATTGTAAAAAAAAAAAAAAGAATGCAACTTACAAGATATGTGCTTGCAATTTCACAAATATTTAAAATAAAAAGAATCAGATACAATTGTGTCAAAATTGACTTCCATCCACTTAAGGAAAATAAAGGGTATATTAATCAACAAGTACCTGTAGTCTATTTCGATGCAGGAGATATGAGAGATGAGGGGACGTTTGAAGCATGTAAGTGAACCACGTTATAGCTGTAGATGTATATGTAGCGTCCTTTCCAGCAATTATGAAGTACTTTGGATCTGTAAATTTAAAAATTCAAGGGTCAAACAACACAATTTGACATTAGTGGCCGAACCTATTGTTTTAGAATTCAATCAACAAGAATGTTACAAGAGCAACTTTTTTTCCATTAAAGGTGATGTGGATCCTGTTGCATTTCTATCCCAGCTAAGAAAACTATTCTCAAAACATTGGAGAATAGTACATAATTTTAATGTCAATTATATGTTTGATACAATAGTCAAACTGTACTTTATGCATTGTGGATGTGAGAATTTCAACTCTTTCCCTTTAACTCAGCCATAGATCCGTTATTTGACAATTTCTTAAGACCTTCTTCACTTGAACCACACATGCTGCCAATATTGATTCCAGAAGCAGCTTTGAATATTGCATCCAACTTTGAATAAATCCTGTGTAATATCATGAATACGAACTATCAAAAGCAGGTTGTTATATTATGGGTTGGTTAAATGTTGTAGACTGAAAAGAACTTACACTTATATCTACACTTGATACGTTATTTGCTGTTTCAGTCATTTTATGCTCAATTTATACAGCTCTTTCTCTGAAGATTACACTCCTAATATCTCCCAATAACTTTGTTGAAATTTATTAGCCTGAGACCTTTTTCTGTTCTCACCACTTGCCCCCATCATCTGTGATTATAGGTACCTGAAAAATTAAGTTGTAGTATATGTTAGAAGACTAAATTAGTAAACTTGATTTTTATCTTATGTTATGTAAATATAAACATATGTTAGATTATTATATCCTAAGTCTAGTTAAGTTAGAAACCGGATATGTGACACACCGGTTCATAGAAACAATATATCCTAAGTATGTAATCATGTAATCGTCGCGTCTGTTCATCATGGTGCCGGTTCAGAAACTATTTAAAGGACCGAAGCACTTCATTTGTATATATAGAAAGTTTATGTTAAATAACTAACTTTCAAAACTACTCTCTTTCCCTCCAAATCTATAACTACCCATCGCCCCACATACACGAAGCCCCACTGCAGAATTTCGTTGCAGAATCAAAACAGACCTGTGCAGAATTTTATCAATCACTAACATGGCATCAGAGCCCGATCAAAAGAAGATTTACGGTATGTTCGATTACGAAGAGAAGTCCGATGATGTTCCCGAAGACAAAGGCAAGCGGCCGATGTCTCCATATAGTGAAGATGATCGTGTGGATCAAATTGTTCTCGATAAGAAGATCGCAGAATTCAAGAAGGAGTGTATGGACCCTTCGAACATCAACTTCTCCAGATTTCACATCGGATCAGGCCCAAAGACGCGTATAGAGAGGAAGAAATATGCGCAAAAGGAGTACAACAATCAAATAAAGGATGCCCCCGAATACCCACACGCGATGTGTTGCGGTAAATGTAAAGAACCCTTCCACTATAGAAAAAATTGCCCAAAGAAGATGGGTAAAACAGAATTCATGGTAAAAGGAACGGAAGGAAAAGGATGGGATGATGTTTGGTACGCAAGTTTAACAAGAAAAGAACATGGTTGTGGTTTCAAAGACCAATTCGCCATATTCACAAAATCATTTGGAGTAGAAGGCCAACCAAGCGGATATAGGAGGGAGTATTTTAGAGGAAGAGGATCGGTAATCATCACAAGTGGAGGGCAAGTTCACAAGATCAAGAAGGTATACTATGTCCCTACACTTAGAAAAAATGTGCTAAGTATAGAAAGATTAAATCAAGAAGGCCTAGAAGTAGAATTCGATGGTGACACTTGTCACATACATCGACCGATCCTACAAGAGAAAAGAAAGTTGATTCTATGCCGAATTTGTGATAGTGAAAGTCACTTCACATTTAAATGCCCCGAAAGGAAAAATATTGTTAAAAAAGATGGAAATGGACCGCTAGAAAGGTTCTCAACCAAACGGGTCAGATTTGATGGCATAAAAGAATCACTAAGTGTTGAAGATAAAGAAAGGGCTCACATGTTCAAACAATTTCAAGAATTCTCTATTGATAAGGACAACTATGAAGGCAATATGGAGAAAGGTCCTATCATGTACCCAACCAATGGTTCGCGCATACAAGATTGCTTAGTTTTCATGGATATGCTCCATGTTACAACAACGGTTGAAAGGTACAAACGCAAGTTCGAATTAGAATTTGAAAAGATTGTAAAATGGTTCATGCAAGATTTCTTGAAAATAAGAATTGAAGCCCCTATGCCACCACGAGACACAACCGGTTATCCGATTAGTCTTTTGGACTTATATACAAAAGTTCAAGTGTTTGGTGGATATGAGAAAGTCACTAAAGATGAAAATTGGGCGATTGTTGCAATGAGTATGGGATATGGAAGAGGGCTGCCTAGTCTCGCAAAGAAGGAAGAGATCGCAACAACACTTCGGCTTGTTTTTATTAGATATCTAGAGATGATGGAGTGGTACCATCTCAAATACAAAGGCCGCGAGTTGGTTGTTGAAGTCAACAATGAAGAAGGTAGCACAAGTGAAGGCAACAAATAGAAGGATGAAGATATGCCGCCTAAGAAGAGGAGCCGATCATCATCAAGTGACGAATGAAGGAAAAGAAGGCTGGAAAATCAAGTTTAAGGGGGAGATTGTTAGAAGACTAAATTAGTAAACTTGATTTTTATCTTATGTTATGTAAATATAAACATATGTTAGATTATTATATCCTAAGTCTAGTTAAGTTAGAAACCGGATATGTGACACACCGGTTCATAGAAACAATATATCCTAAGTATGTAATCATGTAATCGTCGCGTCTGTTCATCATGGTGCCGGTTCAGAAACTATTTAAAGGACCGAAGCACTTCATTTGTATATATAGAAAGTTTATGTTAAATAACTAACTTTCAAAACTACTCTCTTTCCCTCCAAATCTATAACTACCCATCGCCCCACATACACGAAGCCCCACTGCAGAATTTCGTTGCAGAATCAAAACAGACCTGTGCAGAATTTTATCAATCACTAACAGTATAGTATATAAGATATTTGGTTGTCCAACTAAATTGAAGCTTCTGGTATAATCAAATCTGTTGGTATAGTTTTCAAGTTGAAAGGTCATGTTTATCATGGAATGTCTAAAAATGAACCATTGAACAAACTCAATGAAAGAAATTGCAAAAAGGATAATGGAATTCGCTTAGGAAAAAACAACATAGCATATCCATTCAGCCCCCTCTGAATTGAACAAATTCTTAAACTTATCAAACCGAAAGTCAATGTGATATAAGTATCAACTGCATGTCTAATTGAAATAAAACTGAACTAAGAAATGAAAACGACGCAGTAAGACATGATGTCAATCAAATGTTGTAAAACTAGATATTCACTTACCAAGCTGATAAACAAAGTCATCTACCACTTTGACTTAGCCTCTGATCTGATATTTATAAGTTTCTTACTTTTCCTTGTTCTGTCATCATACTGTTTGAGAGTCCAATGCACTTGCAGCATCAAAAACATTACCGGATCTCTTCACTTGAATCCAACGTGTTTTCAAGAATTAATCCTATGTTATATCATGAATAGCAAAAGTCAAAACAAGGTTTTTATATCACGGTACGGTCAAATGTTGTTGACTAAAAGGAACTTACAGTTGTATCTATCTACACTTTAATTGTCATTTGTTGCTTTCAGCCACATATATCTACTAAAATCTCTCGATAGTTTTGTTGAAAATTGATAGCTTGAGACCCTTCTCTGTTCTCATGTTAGACCCTGTCAATAGTGAATGTCCCATCACCCAAAAGATACTTTAGGATATCATGGTTATAGGAAGCTGCTTAGTTAATGTGTTTTACAAAACCATTGGTATAATTTCCAAGTTGAAAGGTTTATGAAATTGTACAAACTCAATTCAAGACACTGCAAAAGGATTATGAAATTGGCTAAGAAAAAAACAACTAATCCAACATATTCTTGAATTCATCGAATCAAAAGTCAAGGTGATATAAGTATTAACTGCATGCCTAACTGATATAAAACTGAACTAAGAAAAGAAAACATCAGAGTAAAACATGATTTCAATCATATATTACATAAAAAGTAGAACTTTCCAGAATCATAGTCAGTTGTGTCAAAAATCATCTTCAATCCACTTAACCCCTTTAAGGACATTAAAAATTTTGGGATATTGTAGCAATATATTAGTTTAAACTCATGAAAAATGGTTACTAATTTCAACATATTACTCATATCATTTGTTTTTTATTTCGCTAAATTATATAATTAAAGTTCAGTGTTAGGTTTTAAACAACAAATTATTGTTATCATTTGTATATACATACAGTAGAAGTAAGTAAGGTTTGATCTCTCTTTTTGAATCAATTACTTAATAAAAATTCATATGCTTGACACCATGAGATGATTGAAATGAATAATAAAAAGTATTAGTCAAACGGGTAAAAATATGATTAGTATTTATTTAAATTGAGTTTTCCATGAATTAGAAGATATTCACATTATTTTACACAAAAACAGAGGACTGAGAATATCAGTATTATCATCTTTGAGAAGTATGTTCACATTAAAAACAGAGGGTATTAAATATACAAGTACCTGTTTTATATCTCGATTTTGGGGATATGAGAGATGAGGGGCCAGTAGTGGGACGCTCTTCCATTACATCTTTCTTCAAGATTTGGACATCCAAAGATTCTCAAACTCAAAAGTGAAGGTAACAACATTTTTGGTAGATCATTCACCTTTCGACATTTGTTAATGCTAAGATGTTGAAGGGATGTGAGGTGTTGGAGCCCAGTTGACAGTGATTCCAGATTATAAAATCCTTTTATCTCCAGATATGTAAGAGAAGGAGGGAAAAGGTCTGACAATTCACTCAAATTCCTCACATCTGGTTCACCCCATAACACTAGCTTAACAAGGGAAGCTGGAAAATTCTGATAGCCCCATTCTAAGATGGGCTTTTTCAACCCCCCTATTTCAAGGGAAACCAAATTGGGAGGCCAAATTCCACCAGGAAAGGAAGCATCAATCATTGGACACACTATGATTTCCAGATCTTTTAACAAGGTGAGTTTCGATAGCTCAATTAATGACACCAGACTTTCACAAAAATGTAATGACAAACGGGTGAGGTTTGATAGCTGAAGGTAAGGAAGTGACACAATATTTGGACATAATAATATAATCAGGTCGGTGAGGTGAGTGTAGTTACTCAACTCACTAATTGATCTTAGATTTTCCCAACCCCAAATAAACAGGGTTTCAAGCATTGGCATGCTTGTGTTGTTGATCTTTCCCTCAAGTTTATGACACCTAACTATATGAAGTGATTTGAGCTTCTGCCCTCCTTCTAGTGTTGTAACTAAACAACTACTAATTGCCAAACTCTCAACGCTATTTGGACAACGTAGACACTTTATGCAAAAACATTCATCAATTTTCAAACTTGTAAGAGATAATGGGGGGCTGCTCCCAAAATTGTCCTCCTTTTTCTCTTCTAAACTTACCAAACCTGAACAATGACGTAAGCTCAGTTTCTTTAAATTCACAAGAAGCTTACTTGCCTCTGATTCTGATTCCCACAAGTATTTTATTTCAGTACAATTATAGATAATTAGTTCTTCAACTTGTCTAAGATACCCTATAACACCTCTCCACACCTCATCTGTAAGCCCTGAGATAGAATTTATATACAACTTAGTGATTGATGAAGCTACTTGAACCAGACTTCTTAACACACCATCACCACAGTCATATATTTCAAGAACCTTGAGTAAAGGTAGTGCTTCAAGTGAGACATCTATCAACTTAGGACATCTTATTATATGAAGCTCTTCAAGGCATGGAAACACTGCAACTAAACCCTTGTTTTTAGTTGACCACTCTTCCCAACCTGACATATCTTCAATCCTTAGAACTTTAAGTGAAGGGAAGGCAACATCAGCATTCCCTGTTACCTCTGAACCTATAACTTTAACCTCATTCATGCCTTGAATACGCAACTCCTTAAGTGAAGCTAGCAGCCCAAATGTGGGGAGAGATGTGCATTTTCTACAACCATGTATAGACACATCAACCAACTGATGAAAAGAAGGATCACCAACCCAATTTGAAAATTGTCTTCCCCCGTATGACACGACTGAAAGCTTTTTCAACGTATCACTATTAGGCCTCAGCTCATTGAGAACCTCCATTTCAAGTGTACCCATTTGAGAAACATCAAACGAATCAACCCATTGTAGCTTTAATCCAGTAATCTTTTTGGGGGATAAGTTTGCCTCCTGTGCATGCTTTGCGCATCGCACTTTGTGCAATCCCTCAATGGAAACTTCCCCGTGTAGATTTGTTAATCCCTTGAGCTCATTTATTGCAAAGCCATCATCTCCTTCAATGATGATCTTGGTGAGAGTTTGTAGGCTTTTCAACTCACCAATCCCCAATGGCAACTTCTTCAAATTTCGAGTACCCCTTATGTCAAAATGTCGTAATCTTTTAAGCTTTAAGAAGCTTTTAGGCAACTTAGTTAACTCCCCACACCAAGAAACAATCAATGTTTGTAAATTATAAAGATGGCCAACACTCTCTGGTAACTCTTTTATCATAGTTCTAGATAAATTAAGATACCGCAAGTGCTTCAAACTACCAATGAACTCCGGTAATTCACTGATCTCAAAACGACTCAAAGAAAGAACTCTTAACAATGGTAACGTAGGAAGTAGATCATCCAAAATCTTATTGGACAAGTAAAATGATTTCCAACTTTCTTCCACCCCAGCTGATACCGCTAAAAATGTCCTCAAGCTTCTTGCTCTTTTAAATGCCTCAAAATTTTGGTGACCTACATATTCCTCTCGAGTAAATGACATATGGCGATGCTTCTCCAAAGCTTCCATCTGTATCATCATTTGATTTTCAAACCTTAGAAAAAATTCTCCGGCAACAAAGGTGGATAAGTCATTCATGAGGTCGTGCATCATAAATAATGATTCATCATTAGGTGCATGTTGAAAAAATGACCTTGATAATAAAACTTCAAAGTATTCATTGCCCAAGCGTTCTAGTGACTTGGTTGTGTCTAAAGGGTCCAAAAGCCCTTCTGCTATCCACAATAATACCAACTCCTCCTTGTCAAACAAATAGTCCTTTGGGAACAAGGAGCAGTATGCAAACAACTGCTTCAAATCAGCAGAAAGATCTTGGTAGCTAAGCCTGAGAGCTGGAACAATCTTTTCACTATTTTCTAAATTCCAAATCTCACTGTTCAACACGTCTTCCCAGTCTTCTACGTTTGTTCTTTTCCACAATAGCTTTCCAATTGCCTTCAAAGCCAAAGGCAAACCAGCACACTTTTTCACTATACCTTCACCATATGGTTTAAGTATTGCGTGTGAATTAAAGTTCTCTACACCTAAAGCATGAAGAGCAAATAAAGATAGAGAATCTTCATGCGACAAACTCTTAAGAGAGTCTATACGACCAAAGCGTAGGTTTTTGAGCAATTCCTCCTTACGAGTTGTCATGATTATCCTACTTCCAGGAGCACATGAATGAAATGGGCGTACTAGGTTTTCCCAATCATTTTCGTTTTCATGCCACACATCATCAAGTACTAGTAGAAATCGTTTGTTATTAAGTTGATTTGTAAGAGCCATATGAAGCTGATTTAAATCTTCAAATTTCTTGTTTTCCCTAGACACATTTTCGAACATGATTTTGCTTATCTTAAAGATATCAAAATCATCAGAAACACAAATCCATATGTGTAGTTCAAAGTGAGTCTGCACCTTAGTATCATTATACAAAAGTCTAGCTAGAGTGGTCTTCCCAACCCCACCCATACCTACTATGGGTACGATGCTAAAATTTTCCTTAGATGACCTATCATCCCCTAACAACTTGTTTAGTAATTTCTCTTTCTCAACTTCTCTTCCAATAAACCTAGACCCATCTGGCAAAGAGGTTTCGTTTCTTCTGTTAGTATGTTTTGGCTTTTCACCTTTCACAGTCAAACCTGGATTTTGTTTTTCTAGTTGTTGTAATTTGGTGGTAATACTATCTAACTTGGGAGACAACCTATGACTTAGTGTGAAATTTGTGCAACATGATGGCATGAGCTTTCTTACCATGCTGGTGGATGCTGCAGGTTCCTGCAGGGTGAGCTCACGATGCATATCTTCGGTAGCCAAATCATCGAGTACATCATCGATATCATAAGCCAAATGTTGAAGACCATTCAGCCATGATTTGACAGATTTTTCAGTCACCTCCTTCTGAGAGGCATCATTAAGCAGATCTTGGACCCTAGACAATGTGCTCTTCAACTCCTTGAGCTCGTTTTGAATTCCATTAGCGCGAGAAATCCGTTTGAAGGCTTCATCAGACAGCTTCTTGAAAAGGACTTTGACTAGTTCATTTGCAATAGTTTCAGCCATTGTTTAGTGCAATTACTTAAATTGAAACTATGGATCTGGATGAAATGAAGAGTGTATAAAAACAACAATTGCAATAGATCTTTATAGTACAAAGATTAACCTTATCTTTAGAGAATAACATGCGGGACCGTAACAAATCATTTTATATATGTTTCTAGTGCTTTCTGCAATTATAATGCTGAACTTTTTTCCTTGTGCATTTTCTGGCTGGCAGCCACTAGAGAAGGAGTAGCTGGCAACCTTTAGTGACAAAGATAAGCAAATAAATTTGCTTTTTGGTTAAAGATAATCTTGAAGATGTAAGTGTGGGTCACATATGTTAATGGGTTGTTCCAGAATTAAATAAAGAATTCCTTGTTTTACCATTGACCTTATTTTTGGGTTAGTTTTACCTTAGATGACAGTTTCGACCCGGTCATTCTAGCCAGCTCGAAAAATTACTTGTTTGGACCAGACACGCTACAGACCCAAATATACATGTACTATTTACAGTTGAGGAGAATATAAAAAGTTTAACGGCATTTTCACTGTAAAAAAATTGTTCGTTGAATCTGTTTGAAACAATGAATCAGTTTTCATTTAAAAAATTCACATTTAAGTAAATCCGTTCGAAGATATAAGCATATAAATTAATAAAAAATAGATAGGCTGCATGGTAGTGATGTAGGTAGATGCCATGCATAACTTATGAAGTTTTATAATCTTGTGTTGGATATGAACTTGAGAGAACACATTTTTTTATTAATGAGTCAATTTGTGTTATGTTTAATTTATCTTTGAAGGGTAAAGTTATTAATATAGGTAAAACGGAAACTGGTGAAATGAGTCAAACGGGTCATGTTTATATCCTGCTTGGCTAAACACAAAACAAGGTTGGTATTTAGCTTCTTAATTACAAACCCATGTCTTAGTCCTAGTTGGCCAAATACAAAATGTCTATGTAGAATAAAACAGAGATGGTGAAACCTAATAACTATAACCTAAACAAATAAATAAATAAAATTAAATTAAATAAAACCAAATCAAAATAAATCAGATCACCTGTTTATATAAAGATTTTGTGGATGGAGGGCAAGGGAATATATAAGATCACGACATAATCAAATCCCACTAATTGAGTGAACATATTCGATAAGAAAGGTGGTGATGGTGTGTGGGGCCACAATGGTAATAAGAGAAAAATAAATACAACTTAATCATATTTGATCAAGTACTTACCTTATATATAACTACAATTATCAACTTAACGGTTCGTTTTCATTGCCGTTATCGTAACTGCCACCGTTAATCACCACTTCTTACCAAATAACCATTAACAGTCCGTTGTCATTGCCACCGTTAATCACCAACACCTACTAAATAACTGTCACCAACTTGCAACTCCTCCGAACCGTTGCATCTCCTCCAAACAGTCAACTGTTAGATTGAAAATCAGAAGTTTATGTCACCGTCCAAACGACGAAGAATTCGATTACATGATTAAGGAGATGGGCGCCAAAGTATGAGACTTACTAAGTATTTAAGATTGCATACCACTGAAACCGCAAGACAGGGTTTGGGAATTTTGTTCAAAGCTGCATGAAGATACTGCAACTTATATCATGCTTAGTAGTAGAGTAGTGCCTTTCTCCAACAATTATGAGGCTTAGTATTATCTCTCTTTAAGTGATTTGCATCAACATGTTGTTGATTTGCAGAAACCTTGACAGGATGTCTTCTTCAACTGCAATTATAAGATCAAGGGTCAAACAATGCAGTTTGACATTAGTGGCCAAACCCATTGCTTTCCATGTTCAAATTATTGAATTAACAATGTTTGTCATTTAAGATGATGTTGATCTTGTTTCATATATATCCTAGTTATCAAAGTACTACTCTCAAAATACTGAAGAATGTTAATTAATTTTGTAGTCAATTTTAATTTGTTTGACTTCAAAAGTCAAACTATACTTGATGTAAAATTTTCAACTCATTTACATATTCGAGGGTTGACGTGGGTTAGACAGGCCATGTCTAACCGGTAAAATGTAGCCATCATCAGTGTCCATGATTTTTGGGGGCTCAAATGTACTGTACCAGCATCCGTATTACAGATAAAATATACCATGTATTTTTAAACTTTATAATATAATAGTATTGTATGTTGATTTGTAAATATAACTTATTTGTGTTTTATGTATTTGTATTGTAAATATGGATATTAGTATGTATTATGTATGTTTTAGAGAACAATATGTTAGGAACTTTAGATTAATAAGTAGGATGATCAAGAAGAACAATGCAAATGGGTCAAACAACTTGGAAACAACAAGATCAAGGCTGCAAGTTTATGTTTCAAGGCTGGACATCATAGAACAAAGCTGCATACTTGCAAACTCAATCGAACCAAGAGACAGACTACAAACAGAAGCAAAAACAGAAGGTTTCGAATGTTACAAAGGGGCTGAAAAGACCGAAATACCCTTATAGTTATGACAGTTACTTTGGCGCCAAATTTATTGAACCGGTGGGAGCAAATCATCACAACGGTTCACTTTGAAGACACAATCATTCGAAACCTATATTAACAAAGGACAAGACACTTCATACGGTTATCAAGATTGTGTCACACTAACAATCCTCTCAAACCAAAAGTTCCAGAATTCCGTTTAAGTGTTTATTGTTTCTTTGTATTGAACTTCAATCATTTGATCTATAATAATCATCTATTCGTATTTGTCTTAATCTTATTCATATATTTCATATTTGTCCGCTGCATAATCGAATTTCTGGGCCAACATTGTATTTGTAATCACAGTTAAAACTTTAATTAGTAATAAGATAAAAAGAGAGTTCTAATGTTTGCACCTCGTACAACACTCCAACCCAACTGACCCGTTTCAACCCTACTAAAAAGTTACCCAACCCACTCATTTTTTCAACCCATAATTTTTATGGGAAAAAAAGGTATATCCGGTTTGATATTTAGAAGTTTCTTAATTTTCGTTGCTATGTCATCATACCGTTTGAGAGTCCAATGCACTGGTATAGTGGTATCACCAAAAACATTACTAGATCTAAGACCTTCTTACTTGAACTACACATGCTATCAAGATCAATTCCAATAGCAACTTTGAAATTCGAATCCAACATGCTTTGATGCTTTTATGAAAATAAAAATCCTGTGTTATATGATGAATACCGGAAATCAAAACCAGGTTGTTATATCATGGGGTGATCAAGTGTTGTTGACTGAAAGGAACTTGCACTTGTATCAATGCTTTAATTGTTATTTGATGATTCAGTCATCGAATCATGAGTTTTACTGCACTTTTCTTAAGCATGAGACCTTTTCTCTGTTCTTGCATTGGTCAACTGCAATGTTTAGTTGTAATATATAAGATATTTGATTGTCCCACTAAATTGAAACGTGTGATTTAATATATAAGAGAAAAATGCTTGATTAATGTGTTTTCCAAAATCAATTCAGTTGGTATTATTTTCAAGTTGAAAGGTGTGTTTTAATGATATTCCTAACAATCCGACAAAACTTGGGCCGGACCGGGTTGGGGAAAACTGGTCAAATCATCAGCCAAGATCCCATCAAAAACAGGGTACTCTGTTTTGGTCACTAAAGCAGCATGGTTCGTCGGAAGTCAAGTCAGCACCGTGTTAAAACGGCGTTTCCGGGTTTGGAAATTGTTTGGACCCCTTCTACTACTGTTTATGGGTTAAATACCAAAAAGCGGGTGACGAAATGGCTTATACATATAATCATATTTATGGTTTATCTTTAACGGGTAGATCAAATATGGCTTATTTTTTCTTCACTAAAGACTGTAGATGAACAACTGTTTTAAGCATAAGGTATTCATCAAAATGAAATGTTTCGATACATCATGTAAAAGTAGTTACAAATTACAATTGAAATTATAGACAATTTCCTAGCTAAGACTGTAGCTATGAAGAGGATGACATGCAAATCTCCTCACATAAGTTACACTCATTGATAGCACATTCACTTTCTTGACACAATAAGCTATGGGATCAAGTGACCAATAATAAATTCAATGTGGACTCGTGTATTTATAATCTTGTTGAGATGTACGGATTTTACAAGTGACAATCACGTATATCATTCTCTTAACAGATTGTCTCCGTCCAATGATAGGCTAACATGTGACAAGTGACAATTATGTATATCATTCTTCATTAGCGAGACTTCTTCATCAATCTTCACTAAATGTAACTTGCTTGAGTGGCAAGCTTCTTTAATCTTCATCTGCTGGTAAATTCCATAATCCATAATAGTGCTAACTTGCTCTTATGAAGTTTAGTATTATATGCATGTATTTTGGATATGTGTTGTTGTTTTGCAGAATTCTTGATTCAGTGTCTTCTTTCTTCTACTGCAGTCAAAGGTCAAACAACACACCTTGACATTAGTGGCCAAACCCATTGCTTTTAAATTAAATTTTAACAAGAATATAATCAAAACACATATCACCTTTTAAACACTTTCAAACAAGTTTAAATTAAAATTTTTATTTGTAATCATAGTCAAAACATTAAGTAGCAATAAGGTTAGAGGAAAATTAAGATACTTGCACATGTGTCCACCTTAATCCAACCTGACCCGTTTTAATCCTACTAAAATACTTAACTAGTTTATTTCTTTTTCTTTTTTTTAATTGGTCATGTTTTGACTCGTTACCCAACCCCCACCCATAATATTTATGGGAAAAAAATGTATCCACTTACCAAAAATCATCTTGTCCCTTGTGAACAAGTTCCTCTAAGCCAACCACACTGACCCTTCCCTTTAACTTAGCTTCTGGTCTCAGTTGTTATGTCAACATACTCTCTGAGAGTCAATGCATTACTCAGTTTATGACTTCACTTGAACCACACATGCTGTCAAGATCAATTCCCAAAGCAACTTTAAATATCAAATCCAGCATGCTTTCATGAACAAACCCTGTGTTATAACATGAATGCCAATAATCAAAAATAGCTCGTTTTATTATAGGGTGGTCATATGTTGTTGATAGAAAGGAACTTACACTGCCAAAATCTCCATGTTCTCACATTTGTCCCGGTCAACTGTGAATGCTCCATCACCTTGAATATCCTTTAGGATGTCATGGAATTAAGTTTCTGCAAAATTCAGTTGTATTATACAAGATTTTCTGTTGTCCCACTGAAGCTTCTGATCTTAGATAATTAGGAAAATGTTTGATTAACATGTTTCGCAAAATCAATCAGCCGCCATGATATTCATGTTTCACATCAAGAGTAAAAAGTGTAATGGGTAGGGATCATCAGGGCCCTATTATGAGGTTGACATGGGCCAGACAAGCTACGTCTAATGGGTAGGCACCATGAGGCATCAGCGTCCTATTATAGAACAAAATATACCTCATATGTTTAGACTCTACTAAATACATAATCAAAATGCATAAAACCTTCGAGACTCTACTAAAAAAGTTATGACACTATTATTATAGTATAACTTTTGAAGTTACAGTTAAAACTATAATTAGTAATAAGATAAAAAGAAAGTTCAAATGTTTGCACCTCAGTACAACACTCCAACCCAACTGACCCGTTTCAACCCTACTAAAAAGTTTACCATTTTCTAAGCCATACCGATTTTGACTCGTTATCCAACCCATCCATTTTTCTACCCCTAATTTTTATGGGAAAAAGTGAAAAACAGTATCTACTTACCAATAAATCATCATGTCCCTTGTGCATTTGTTCGGTCTTTGTCTGGATTAGCTCACAAACAAACTCATCAACCACTGACTTAATCAAAATGCATCAACCAATAAATCATCATGTCCCAAAGCAACTTTGAAATTCGAATCCAACTTGCTATGATGCTTTGAAGAATAACTCCTATGTTATATCATGAATACCAGAAGTCAAATCCAGGTTGTTATATCATGGGGTGGTTAAATGTTGTTGAAAGGAACATACACTTGTATCAATGCTTTGATTGTTATTTGCTGATTCAGTCATTGAAGCATGAGTTTTACTGCACTTTTTCTGAAGCATAAAACCTTTCTCTATTCTCGCTTTGACCGGGTCAACTGTGAATGTTCCATTAAATTAAAACTTCTGATTTAAGATAATGAGGAAAATGCTTGATTTACATGTTTTGCAAAATCAAATAAGTTTGTATAATTTCAAGAAACTGCCAAACAGATAATGAAATTGGCTAAGAAAAAAAAACATCATATTTTTTTTTTATCTAAATTTTCATTAGCATTAAAACCGACAACACTTTTGAATAGAAAAACCTACTCTATTAATTCAATCAAATATTTAAAAAAAAAGAATTCAACTTACAAGATATGTGTTTGCAATTTCACAAATATTTTAAATAAAAAGAATCAGACACAATTGTGTCAAAATTGACTTCCATCCACTTAAGGAAAATAAAGTGTATTTAATCAACAAGCACCTGCAGTCTATTTCAATGCAGGAGATATGAGAGATGAGGGGACGTTTGAAGCATGTAAATGAACCACGTTATAGCTGTAGATGTATATGTAGCGTCCTTTCCAGCAATTATGAAGTACTTTGGATCTGTAAATTTAAAAATTCAAGGGTCAAACAACACAATTTGACATTAGTGGCCGAACCTATTGTTTTAGAATTCAATCAACAAGAATGTTACAAGAGCAGCTTTTTTTTCCATTAAAGGGTGGAACCTGTTGCATTTCTATCCCCGCTAAGAAAACTATTCTCAAACTGTACTTTGTGCATTGCGGATGACTGGATGTGAGAATTTCAACTCATATACATAGTAGGTTTGTTATGGTTATATCAAATGGGTTAGGCTACAAAATTTAGGTAAAAGGATAACCGGCCAAATGAGCAGGGCTGTCTCACAGGGTAGGCAATCGCCACTTTGCCGAGGCCCAAATTTATATAGTAATAGCATTTGTAGTATAGAAAAGGACTGTTTTGACTCGTTATCCAATCACTTTAACCATTTCCCTTTTTTCCACCCATAAATTTTATGGGAAAGAAGTATCTGCTTACCGGAAATCGTCCTGTCCTTGTGCATTTGTTAAGTCCCGGTTTATATTAGCTGATAAAATCAGCAACCACTTTTTTCTTAAGACCTTCTTCACTTGAACCGCACATGCTGCCAATATAAACTCCAAAAGCAACTTTGAATAAATCCTGTGTTATATCATGAATACCAATAATCAACAGCAGGTTGTTATATATATTATGGGGTGGTCAAATGTCGTAGACTGAAAAGAACTTACACTTATATCTACACTTTGGATTGAAATTTGCGGATTTTAGTCATTATATAAGCGATTTTTACTGCACTTTTTTCTAAATATAACACTGCTAATAGCTTCAGATTTTTCTTTGTTCTCGCAGCTTGTTCTCATCATCTGTGATTATTCCATCATGCAGAAGTTCCTTTAGGATGCCATGGTTATAGGTCTCTGCAAAATTTAGTTGTAATATATTATTTAAGATATCTGTTTGTCCCTCTAAATTAAAACTTCTGATACAATCAAATAAATAGGTACAATTGCCATGTTTAAGGTATGTTTTAGTGAAATTACTAAAAATCAATCATTGAACAAACTATATTAAAAAAACTACAAAAGGATTATGCAAAAAACAACTGATCCATTCAACCCCCCTGATTTGAACAGATTCCTTTTGAGGGACATTAACTAGTTTAAATTTATGAAAAGTGAATATTGATTTCAACATATAAGTTATTGTTAAATTCAATATTAGGTTTTGAGCAACAAAATCCTATCCAGAAAAAGACTGAGATACCAATTTATCACATGGAAACCAGAGGGTATTTAATAAACAAGTACCTGTGATTATAGGTACATGCAAAATTAAGTTGTAATATAGTATAATCAAACCAGTTGGTATAATTTTCAAGTTGAAAGGCCACGTTTATCATTGAAGTTCTAAAAATGAACAATTGAACAAACTCAATCAAAGAAACTGCAAAAAGGATAATGGAGTCGGCTAAGGAAAAAACAACATAAAATATCCATTCAGCCGAACAAATTCGTAAACTTATCAAATCGAAAGTCAATGTGATATAAGCATTAACTGCATGTCTAATTGAATAAAACTGAACTAAGAAAAGAAAACGTAAGAGTAAGACATGATTTCAATAAAATGTTGTAAAAATAGATATTTACTTACCAAGAAATCATCGTGTCCCTTGTGCATTTGTTCAGTCTTTTGTCTGGATCAGCTCCTAAACACTGGTCTGATTTTTTTAAGTCATCTACCACTTTGACTTAACCCCTGGTCTGATTTTTTAAAGTTTCTTAATTTTCCATGTTACGTCATCATACTGTTTGAGAGTCCAATGCACATGCTGTGAAGAATCAATTCCATATGCAACTTTGACTACTGAATCCAACTTGTTTTCAAGAATAAATCTTGTGTTATACCAAAAGTCAAAATAAGGTTGTTATATCACGGGACGGTCAAATCTTGTTGACAAAAAGGAACTTACACTTGTATCTATCTACACTTTGACTGTCATTTGCTGCTTCAAGCCATATATGGGGGGGGGGGGGGGGGGGGGTTACTGCACTTTGATTGTCATTTGCTGCTTCAGACCTTTCTCTGTCCTCGAATTAGCAACTTTGAATAATGCATCCAACTTTGAATAAATCCTGTGTTATATCATGAATACCAATTATCAAAAGCAGGTTGTTAAATGTCGTAGACTGAAAAGAACTTACACTTATATCTACACTTTGATATGTTATTTGCTGATTCCAGTTTTTATACATGTGATTTTTACTGCACTTTTGAAAATATAACACTGATAAAATCTGTCAATGCTTTTGTTGAAATGTAATAGCTTCAGACCTTTAATTCTTTGTTCTCTGAAGCTTGTGCCCATCATCTGTGATTATTCCATCATGCAGAAGTTCCTTTAGGATGTCATGGTTATATGTCTCTGCAAAATTTAGTTGTAATACATTATATAAGATATTCAGTTGTCCATTTTAATTCTAACTTCTGGTACAATCAAATCAGTTGGAATAGTTTGTCATTGAATTTCTAAAAATGAACCATTGAACAGATTCTTTAGTTTATCAAACCGAAAAGTCAATGTGATATATGTATTAACTGCATGTCTAATTGAAATAAAACTGAACTAAGAAATTAAAAAAAATAAGAACTTTATAAGATATTTGTTTACAACAATTATACAGATATTTATAATTAACAAAATCATAGCCAATTGTGTTAAAAATCGACTTCATTCCACTTCACCCCTTTGAGGGACATTAAATAGGTTAAGATATTGTAGCAATATACTAGTTTAAATCATGAAAACTGACCACTGATTTCAACAAATTACCCATTTCATTTGTTTTTCATTTCACTAAATTATTGTTATAATTAAAGTTCAGTGTTAGGTTTTAAGCAACAAATTATTGTTATCATTTGTATATACATACAGTACAGGTAAGTAAGGCTTGATCTTTCTTTTTGAATCAATTATTTAATAAAAATGAGATGTTTGACACCATCAGATGATTGAAATGAATGAGATTCAATGAATAAACAAAATTATTAGTCAAATGGGTACACATATGATTAGTATTTGTATGGTCTTCCATGAATTGGAAGACATTCACATTAACACAAAAAAAAACAGGGTATTTAACAAGTACCTGAAGTCTATTTCGATTTTGGGGATATGAGAGATTTGGGGCCAGTAGTGGGAGCCTCTTCCATCACACCTTTCTTTCAATTTTGGGCAATCAACTATTCTCAAAGTCAAAAGGGAATCTAACAGCACTATCTCTGGTAGATTTTCCATCTTTGGGCATTTGACAACAAAGAGATGTTGAAGGGAGGAGAGATGTTGGAGTCCTGTTGAAACTGATTCCAGATTTTTACATCTCCATATCCACAGAGATGTAAGAGAAGAAGGGAAAAGATGGGACAATTCACTAATATTCCTAACATCTGCTTCATTATGTAACTCTAGCTTAACAAGGGAAGCTGGAAAATTAAGATCCCCAAAAATCTCTGATATGGGCTTCTTCATCTCCCCTATTTTAAGGATACTCAATTTTGGAGGCCAACACCCACCACGAATGGAAACATCTATACCTGGACAGCTTGTGATATGTAGTTCTTCTAATAAGGTGAGATTCGATAGCTCAATTAATGACACCATACTTTCACAATCACTTAATGACAAAGTGGTGAGGTTTGATAGCTGAAGGTGGTCAGGAAGTGACACAATATGTGGACATTCAAATATACTCAAGCTAGTGAGGTGAGTGTAGTTACTCAAATCACTAATTGATCTTAGATTTTTCCAACGCCAAATAGATAGGGTTTCAAGCATTGGCATGCTTGTGTTGTTCATCCTTCCCTCAAGTTTGTCACACTCGCTTATATCAAGTGATTTGAGCTTCTGCCCTCCTTCTAGTGTTGTAACTGAACACTCATATATTTGGAATCTCTCAACGCTATTTGGACAACATAAACGCTTTATGCTACTACAATACTCTACAGCCAAACTTCTAAGAGATATTAGGTGGCTGCTCCCAAAATTGTCCTCTTCTTTCTCTCCTAAACCCACTAAACCCGAACATTTCCTTAATCTCAATTTCTTTAAATTCACAAGAAGCTTACTTGCCTCCGTTTCCAATTCCCACAAGTATTTTATTTCATTACATCTTTGGATACTTAGTTCTTCAACTTCCCTAAGATGCCCGATAACACATCTCCACACCTCATCTGTAAGCCCTGAGATATCTTTAATTTCCAGCTTAGTGATTGATGAAGCTACCTGAACCAGACTTCTTAACACACCATCACCACATCCATCTATTCCAAGAACCTTGAGTAAAGGCAGTGCTTCAAGTGAGACATCTATCAACTTGGGACATCTTTTTATATGAAGCTTTTCAAGGCATGGAAACACTGCAACTAAACCCTCGTTTTTAGTTGACCACTCCTCCCAACCTGGCATATCTTCAATCCTTAGAACTCTAAGTGAAGGGAAGGCAACATCAGCGCTCCCTGTTACCTCCAAACCTATCACTTTAACCCCATCCATGCCTTGAATACACAACTCCTTAAGTGAAGCTAGCAGCCCAAATGTGGGGAGAGATGTGCATTTTCTACAACCACGTATAGACACATTAACCAACTGATGAAAAGAAGGATCACCAACCCAATTTGAAAACTGCGTTCCCCCGTATGACACGACTGAAAGCTTTTTCAACGTAACACTATTAGGTTTTAGCTCATTGAGAACATCCTCTTCAAGTGTACTCATTCGAGAGTCGTCAAACTCATCAACCCATTGCAGCTCTAATCCGGTAATCCTTTTTCGAGATAAGTTTGCCTCTCGTGTGCGTATTGCGCTTTGCACTTTGTTCAACCCCTCAATGGAAACTTCACCATGTAGATTCTTTAATCCCTTGAGTTCATTTATTTCAAGGCCATCATCTCCTCCAATGATGACCCTGGTGAGAGTCTGTAGGCTTTCCAACTCACCAATCCCAAATGGCAGCTTCTTCAAAAGCGGAGTATCCCTTATGTCAAAATGTCGCAACTTTTTAAGATTTTTGAAGCTTTTTGGCAACTTAGTCAAACTTCCACAACCAAAAACAATCAATGTCTGTAATTGATAAAGATTTCCAACATTCTCTGGCAACTCTACGATTTTAGTTTGAGATAAATTAAGATACCGCAAGTGCTTCAAACTACCAATGAACTCCGGTAATTCACTTATCTTAAAATGACTCAAAGAAAGAACTCTTAACAATGGTAACGTAGGAAGTAAATAAACCAAAATCTTACTGGACAAGTAAAATGATTTCCACCTTTCTTCCACCCCAACATTTACCGCTAAAAATGTCCTCAAGCTTCTTGCTCTTTTAAATGCCTCAAACTTTTGGTGACCTACATATTGCTCTCGAGTAAATGACATATGGCGATGCTTCTCCAAAGCTTCCATCTGTATTATCATATGATTTTCGAACCTTAGAAAAAATTCTCCGGCAACAAAGGTGGATAAGTCATTCATAAGGTCATGCATCATAAATAATGATTCATCATTAGGTGCGTGTTGAAAAAATGACCTTGATAGTAAAACATCAAAGCATTCATTGCCCAAGCGTTCTAGTGACTTGGTTGTGACTAAAGGGTCCAAAAACCCTTCTGCAATCCACAATAATACCAACTCCTCCTTGTCAAACAAATAGTCCTTTGGGAACAAAGAGCAGTATGCAAACAACTGCTTCAAATCGGCAGAAAGATCTTGGTAGCTGAGCCTGAGAGCTGGAACAATCTTATCACTATTTTCTAAATTCCAAATCTCACTGTTCAACACATCTTCCCAGTCTTCTACATTTGTTCTTGTCCACAATAGCTTTCCAATTGCCTTCAAAGCCAAAGGCAAACCAGCACACTTTTTCACTATACCTTCACCAAGTGGTTTATGTGTTGCGTGTGAATGAAAGTTCTCTACACCTAAAGCATGTAGAGCAAATAAAGATAGAGCATCTTCATGCGACAAACTCTTAAGAGAGTCTATATGACCAAAGCGTAAGTTTTTGAGCAATTCCACCTTACGAGTTGTCATGATTATCTTACTTCCAGGAGCACATGAATGAAATGGACGCACTAGGTTTTCCCAATCATTTTCGTTTTCATGCCACACATCATCAAGTACTAGCAGAAATCGTTTGTTATTAAGTTGATTTGTAAGAGCCATTTGAAGCTGATTTAAGTTTTCAAATACCTTGTTTTCACTAGACACATCTTGGAACATGGTTTTGCTTATCTTAAAGATATCAAAATCATCAGAAACACAAATCCATATGTGGAGTTCAAAGTGAGTCTGCACCTTAGGATTGTTATACAAAAGTCTAGCTAGAGTAGTCTTCCCAACCCCACCCATACCTACTATGGGTACGATGCTAAAATTTTCCTTAGATGACCCATCATCCCCTAACAACTTGTTTAGTAATTTCTCTTTCTCAACTTCTCTTCCAATAAACCTAGACCCATCTGGCAAAGAGGTTTCATTTCTTCTATTAGTATGTTTTGGCTTTTCACCTTTCACAGTCAAACCTGGATTTTGTTTTTCTAGTTGTTGTAATTTGGTGGTAATACTATCTAACTTGGGACTCAACCTATGGCTTAGTGAGAAATTTGTGCAACATGATGGCATGAGCTTTCTTACCATGCTAGTGGATGCTGCAGGTTCCTGCAGGGTGAGCTCACGATGCATATCTTCGGTAGCCAAATCATCGAGTACATCATCGATATCATAAGCCAAATGTTGGAGACCATTCAGCCATGATTTGACAGTTCTTTCAGTCGCTTCCTTCTGAGAGGCATCAGTAAGCAGATCTTGGACCCTGGACAACGTGCTCTTCAACTCCTTGAGCTCCTTGTGAATTCCCTGAGCACGAGCAATACGCTTGAAGGCTTCATCAGTCATCTTCTTAACAAGGACTTTGACGAGTTCATTTGTAATAGCTTCAGCCATTGTTAATAGTGAAGAAGTGAAATGGGAATGGGAGTAGTTTGTTTGTATGAGAGGATATATTGTGGTTGGTTTGTGTATGAGTGCACAGAAAGATGTGGAACAAATGAAGTCATTGTTTTATAGTCATCTAAAGAACCATTGGTCTGATGAGAGGATAGTAGTGAAGATAAGATATGAGTAGACAGAAACAACGATTGTAATTCTAGATTTATCAACCAATGGTTTTGGTCAACATTATTGTTTGGCATAGTCTACAAGTGGTTATATAGATAAGATATGAGTGCACAGAAACAACGATTATAGTCATTCCAAACAAATTAATCTGTCTTGGTCATTACATATGCATGCTTTTTAATATTCTACGTACGTAGTACGTACAATTAAAGAGTAGTATTAATTAATGAAAGTGTATTTTTGTTATATTTTGTGGGTTTAAATGACAACTTGCCAACGTAATTTTATACTTACATTTGTTCTGTGTATCTTCGTAAAAAAAAAAAAAAAAAAATACAACCCAATTTGAATAACTTAAAAAATGGTTATAATGGTCCCAACAGCTAGAACCGGTTTGGATGGATTCGGTTCGGAACCGGTTTTTGTGCATCTCTAGCTGAAAGTCTTACTCCATGTTTTGACCGTACATTTTCAAATCTTTGAGGTTCGCTAGTTGAATGTCACGAAACGACTCACTTATTTAACAAAGACATATATCAAAGTGCTTAAATCGTTAGTTTTGTAGTTTTAGTTAAACTTACTTAAAAGGTCGTTGAGTACTTGAGTTATACAAAATGTAGTTAACTTACAATAACAATCCATGTGTAACTTAATTTTCTAATAAATATGCTTAATTGCTTATATAGAGTTTGTGCTTGTCGTTTGTACATGAGCTGAAAACAGGAAATCAAGTGACCATGAGCCCATGACAGATCGACTGCTACTGCTGGGCTCAAACCAACAAGCCCAAATGCTGGAACATGTTATTTTAAAGATAGAACCCACTGGTGGGCCGGTGGCAACCTTGAAGTGAACACCTGTTTTGGCCCGATGAATTGAATTTTCAACCCGGCCCGATCCCAGAAAACCAGTTTGGGCCCCGATTGAACCCAACAATTTGACATAGGTTCAGGACATTTGTGTTGAGAACTAATCCAAACTAATGTTTTAAGAACCGGGCCGGATGTCAAACCAGACCCCCCACCTAGTCACCGGTCCAACGAACTGGCAAAACATTCAAAAGAAATTCCAATAAAATTATAAAATTCCCGGTCTGACCCACTTTTTACCCGGTTCACTGCATGGCCGATTCAACCCATGCCCCGGACCGGTCTAACCACTTGTTCTTGATCCGGTCCGGGTCTGAAAACATTGTTCCAAACTGAATTGGTTTGGGCCCAATCCAAAAAAAAAAAAGCGGTCTTCATGCTCCAACCGTGTTTCAACCCAATCCAAATTGGTTGAGTGGGTTGGTTTTCAACCCTAAAATCGGTTTATAACCCGAACCGGTTTGGCCCATTTAAAAAAAATGCAGTTCGGTTTGAGCCAAAATGGTTTTTGTACACCTCCACATTTGACATACAAATCCACCATTAATTCAGGGTTGGGTTTACACTTTACCATTCAGATCAAGGCCCGATTATGAATTAATTACTGCCCTAATTCTCCGGAATTCCCAAATCTCAAATTCAAGATTACCATTATCATCATTCGCATAAGTATTACCCTCCCACACAAACCATGAGAAAGGCCCACCATTAGATCCCTCGTGCGTGTTTAGCCAAACCCTTATACACCCTGCAAACGCTATAGTAGAGTGCTACCAAAATGCCATAATCTAGGACATTTCCAGTACAAATGTTGCATTGTTAGAGTAAATTAAAGCTAAACAAAAGACTCTTACTTTTAAGCAAATAAGAGCAGACCCTTTCAAACCCACCCTTAAACTAGCAGCTGAATGCGACCACTCATTCCCATCTTCTCCCTTAAACTAGTCATCACATCTGCCATTTGTTCTTGAGTCCGACAGTCAACTAAATTAATTTGTTCATCTTTAACAAGGTCTCTTAAGAAACAAAAACGCACTATGAAGTTTAATTATTGAGGTATCTACACACAAGTTTATGGTGCTTTCTTCATAAACATTACTCAGTTTTCCCTTCTCATCCCTACAACCTGACCTGCACAAACAGCAGCTGCAACAAACTCTGCTTCGGTAGTTTAAAGTGTAACAATCGGCTGCTTTTTTTTTTTTTAACAAAACACTTTTAACTTAATAAGAAAACATACCTGATTTACTTTTGGAATCTTATCCATCACCTGAGTGTTCTGATTCAGTGAGCGTAAGCAAATGTTCTTCCCCTCGCTTCGTGTGGAAAATGACATAACTAGTTTCTCAGTTGGTTCTGTTATTCAGTATCAATTTTCTTCCTAGTTTTCTGTTGTAAGGTTAATTGAAATTTCTCCTCACCTCTATTACAGCACAATATGTCTACATTGATAGAAAAGTAAGAAATTTTATAATAATTCATCTATTAGGTTGTTGGCTGCTGTTAACTTTTTTTTTGAACGACAAATATTACATCTGCTATACTATTACACCAACAATTCTAAATTACAACACCCTTGCCAAGGATTGAACCTCCCATCTAAGAGACATATGTCTCTACCAAGTGGGCTAGCCCCACATTGGCTGCTATTAACTATAGTGATGATTTAGTTATTAGAGGAGTCTATTGCCTTCGGTTTTGGGTATTACATCTAGGATTAAATATTAATCAGGACGTAACTTTGATTACAATTTTTCCATCTACACTGATTACATTTGCATGAACATTAATATAAGGACCGAATTTTCTACCATTCCATCATTTGACCCGTTAAGGTCTTTCTACATTTTCTACCATTCCATCATTTGACCCGTTAAGGTCTTTCAACATTTTCTACCATTCCATCATTTGACCCGTTAAGGTTATTCTACGTTTACATGTAATTAAGGATAAGTCAAGTATTATGTAGGTGGAAGAACTTACCTTTGTCTTGCACTTCTTGTCTTCCTTGTTTGCTCGATCCTTCCGCCTTCACACCTACACTTGATAAATCCATACTTAGAATTTATGAACTAATCATCGCCATCCCATATGTTCCAATTACATGTCTATTGATAAGCTCATTCATGTATTCATTCAATTTAAGCTAATCAAGTATTTGCACAACGATCTACTTACGAGCGTCATTCAAGCATTACATCAAACACTTGGTAGGCATCATAAATCAACTAATCTTGAGAGCTCTTGTTTAAAGCACCCAACCCATGACTATCACAATTTATGTATTTCACAACTAATATTCACCAATCAGATCAAGATTTCTAATTTAATCAAGCTATAATTCACTTTGACCAGAAATAGTCAAAGGTAAACTACCCCATTAAAAACCCACTTCATTACATACATGGATTTTACCCAACCTTCCAAATTACTCAAATTACATGCACATACTAGTGTTTGTAGTGATCACAAGATACAATTACAAGAACCCATACAAGAAAACAATAGGGTGATTAACCCTAAACGAACTTTTTATTCATTGAACATACACAAATTGTTTACATGTGTTATGCCTACATAGGGACTTGTTCAAATGAGGCAACGTTTCAACTCTACGTTAATCATTTTCTAATTTAACAAACATACATATTAGACCCTATACAAAGTTAAGAGTAAGGAATGGAGCCTTGAGACGTTTTCCCTTCGCCTCATGAGGTGTAAGCCTCAAGGCGAACCGAGGCGGAATTAAAAATAAAATACTAACTAGTTTCTTCATCAAATTCATCAAAAACACACATTAAAAACACATGGCATGTTTAAAATTGACACAAATAGTCCAAAAAAGTCCAAAACACCAAAATTCACTAAGGCGCAGCAGCTCAGCCCTATGGTTTAAAAAAACGGGTGAGGCGTACGCCTCGAGGTGCGCCTCGAGGCGAAACTCTAAGAAAACGAGTCTGAGGCGCGCCTCACGGGGTTCAGATTGTATATACGCCTCTAGGGCTGAGGCGCTAAGAAAATGTGCGCCTCGGGTGCGCCTCAGGTGGTTTAGGGTGTTTTTGATGTGCTTTTTTTGGTGTTTTAGACTTTTTGGGTCAATTATTTTATTTTTGATGTGTGTTTTTTGATGTTTTAGACTTTTAGGTCAAGTATTTTATTTTTTATAGACACATAATTTTTATATTTATTTTTTGACTGCGCCTCGAGCTTACGCCTCGGTTCGCCTCGAGGCTTACGCCTCATGAGGCGAAGGGAAAACGCCTCGAGGCTCGTTTCCGTTCTTTTAAACTTTTCCTCAACCTTTTTTAAAACTATGACCCTATACTAAATGAAAATACATTCCTGACACTAAACAAACTTTCTAACAATTACAGTTGTGACCCATAACTTTCATTCAAACTTGGGTTAACAATTAAGGCCAACAGCATGGACTTGATTTTCTAAATCATTAACCTATCTAGAGATAATTAATTGTTTGAATGAATGTAATATTCAAATATCTAATTTATGCATACAAAAACTAAGGAATAAAAGCTTATTAATTTTCCTTAATGTTAAAAGTATTGGGTATTTACTTTTAATCTTACAATTTTATACTTAACATGTTTATATTTTATAAGATGTTTTTTATAGTTTTTTATAAATTGTTTATACTTGATGTTTTTATATTTTGCATAAGTTGTTTGCAGGTTGGGCTTGGGAGTGCATTGGATAGGAGCCCAGTAGAGTTAGCCCAGATAGGAGCCCAAGCTGCTGAATGTTTCTTTGGTTCGGGTCCAATATAAATGGCCCATGATGAATGGCTTGTGTGGCGATCCGTGTCAACTAGCACAAACGAATCTGGGTCGTACATTTACTTGATTCGTAGCCGTTGGATCAGAGAGAAAGCACAAGTGCCTCAGCTATAAATAGCTGAGGCTTCTCAACGTTTAACACTTTAGTTTTATCTTTGTATTCTCTCTGTTGTTCTTGTTTACCTTTCACTCTCATCAGATTAGGGTTTTGAGAATAGATCAAGTTGTTCTGATCTTGTTGTTCTCCTGTTAAAACTCTTGTATTGTTGTTGTTCTTGTGTAGAACAATCATTGAGTCAGTGTTTAGGTTGTTAGGGTTTTTTCCCTGTATTTTAAGAGTCTCTGTAAGTAGTTTAATCTTTGAGTAATAAAAGTCTTTTGAGTTTAGATATCATGTTCTTGACATGGTATCAGAGCATTAGGTCTTGATTTGCTCTGTTCGTCTTCCGCTGAAATTAGGGTTTCTGGATTGTGTGTCTGTTGAGGTTCTTGAAGGTGAACTGACAGATCTGTACATCTGATCTTGGATCTGCTTGGTGTGGACGTGTGAAAAGGCTGATTGAGTCAGATCTCAACTCAAGATCTGAGGAGTCTCTACCTTGTATTCTTTCTTGCTCTCTGACACTGTAACCCTAAGTGAAGGTTGCAGTGTTACGAGTTTGGATAGCCCTAACTTGGGTTCAGTTTGGTGAGATCTTTTCATTTCTTGTTCTTTATTTTTGGTCTAGAGTTGTCCTAAGGAGTCATTGTACAGGCTTGAGTTCCTGTTCTAGCTTTAGGATCTGTCTAGGTCTAGGTGGCTCCCTCGTGAGGACTTGCGTTGGCACCAAGAGTGACGAACCAACGATATGGACACCCACGTGGCTTCGCCTTGTGTTTTTTGTGGTCTGTCTTAGCTTTGATTGCGTTCTGTGATTTTGTGTTTCATTGACTCTGGTTTTGTTGTGATTATCCGTGTGATTGTTCTGCTATCTGCATTGTTTTTGCTATTTTGTGACTGTGTGTTAATATGGATAATCCTCTGCCTTTACCTGATGATAATCAGGGACCATTAGCTGACCCTGTTAACCCTGGTCCTAATAATGTGACTCTTGTGAGTAAATTGGATGCCAGTGACCCCCTTTATCTTCATGCTAGTGATTCAACTAACCTAACTATCATTAGTATAAAGTTAAAAGGAACTGAGAATTATACTATGTGGGCCAATGCTATGATGTTAGGGTTACAAGTTAAAAATAAACTAGGGTTTGTAAATGGTGAATGTACTAAACCTACTGATGATCCTGTTTTGATAAGACAATGGGAAAGGTGTAATTCTGTTGTTTTAACCTGGATTTTGAATTCTGTTTCTGATGAGTTGTACATGGGTCAGGTTTATTCTAAACTTGCTTCTGATGTGTGGAAAGATCTAAAAGAAACTTACAATAAGATAGATGGTTCTGTAGTATTTGATTTGTATCAAAAAATTAATTCATTTAGTCAAAATGGAATGTCAGTTTCTGAATATTACCATAAACTAAATGTTATGTGGAAACAACTAGATCAGATATTACAATTACCTGCTTGTGTTTGTGATGCATCAAGAGAGTTTAATAATTATAATCATATGATTAAGTTGATGCAATTCTTGATGGGTCTTGACAATGTTTATCAGAATGTTAGAACTGCCTTGTTGATTAAACCTGAACTTCCTTCTGTTAAAGAAGCATTTGCTGTTGTGTCTCGTGAGGAATCACATAGGAATTCTGTTGGTCTAAATAAAACTGGTCAGTCAATGAGTTTTGCTGCTAATAGAGTTAACTATGATCAGGGTAATAACTCAAATGTTTCTAATAACTCATCAAAGAAATTTTCAAAAGGTGTTAATCAAAACCTTAAGTGCACTCATTGTAATAAAACTGGACATCTGGTTGATAAGTGTTTTGAATTGATTGGATATCCCTCTTGGGCTAAACCAAGAGGGAATCAGGGGAAAAGAAATGTTGTGAGTAACAATAGTACTTCTGATACTACTAATGTGTGTTCTGCAAATTTGACAAGTGAACAAGTTAGTAGGTTGCTTAGTTTGTTGAATACTAAGGAAGGTGATTGTGCTCCTGTCTGCAATGTTGCTGGTAATTTCTTTTGTGCCTCTTCTGTTGGTACTAGTGTGTATTGTTTTGCTAGTGTGGGAGGGGAATTAATTGGTATTGGTTGGTTAATAGATTCAGGTGCTAATGAACACATGGTAAATAGTGAAAAAGGTTTGTTTGATTTTGTTGATGTATCTGATCTAAATATTAGAGTCAAACACCCTAATGGTACCTTTGCTTTAGTAACCAAGATAGGAAAATTGAAACTGTCTGAAAAAGTTGTGTTACAAGATGTGTTGGTTGTACCTGAGTATTCTATTAACTTGTTGTCTGTTCACAAACTTGCTAGAGATAATAAATTGTTTATTGGGTTTGATGAACATAAATGTTATCTTCAGGACTTAACAACAAAGAAAGTCCTGGTGACTGGTGATCAGTTTGATGGTCTGTACTTGTGTGGCAATACCTCTGTGAATACTAAGGTGTGTTGTAGTAGTGTTAGCACTTTTAACATGTGGCATAGTAGACTAGGACACCCTTCAGACCATGTTCTGAACATTTTGAGGCCTGAGTTAAAACTAAAAGTTGACCATAGTCAGAGTCCTTGTGAAACATGTCATAGGGCTAAGCAGCATAGGGAACCATTTCCTCTTAGTGATCATAAATCTACTAAGTTAGGAGAATTGGTTCATCTTGATGTGTGGGGTCCATATAGGGTTCCTGACAGGGATGGTCACAAGTATTTTTTAACAATAGTTGATGACTATTCTAGGGCTGTATGGATTAGCTTAATGAAACATAAAACTGAAGTTTTTTCTAATATAAAAGATTTTTCAAATCTGTTAAAAAATCAGTTTAAGTGTAAGGTTAAAATGTTTAGAAGTGACAATGGTCTGGAGTTTGTCAATAGTCAGATGGATAACTTTTGTAAAGAGAAAGGAATTATACATCAAACAACATGTGCTTATACCCCTCAACAAAATGGAATTGTTGAGAGGAAGCACAGGCACTTGTTAAATGTTGCTAGGGCATTACTGTTTCATAGTAATATACCTGTTAGATTCTGGACTGATTGTGTGCTTACTGCATCTTATCTTATAAATAGGACTCCATCCTCTGTGCTTGCTGGAAAGACTCCATATGAACTAGTGTTGGTTTTAGTCCCTTTCTTGATCACCTTAAAGTGTTTGGATGTCTGTGTTTTGCTACTGTTTTAAATGAGTTTAATAAACTAGAAAGTAGGGCTGAAAAATGTGTCTTAATAGGCTATTCTCTTGAAAAGAAAGGTTATAAATTGTTCAGCTTGGACAATAAAACTGTTTTATTTTCAAGAGATGTCAGGTTCTATGAGACATGTTTTCCATTCAAGGAACCTACTGTTTTTGAAAAATATAATGCTGTTTTTGATAAAACTATAAATTCTTTAAACTTTTTTAATATTTTTGAAAACACAGATGTGGATAACCACTTGGAGGTGAATGATCCCAATGATGAGGGAAAGGGAAATGGTAATAGTAGGAATTTGGGAACACATGGGTTTCAACAACCTGGTACTCATAGAGTTACTACTGGCATGGCTGACCCACAGCAGCCTAGTAACTCTAATAATGAGACTGGTAGGGTTGAAGGTGTGAATACTGAACATGACTTAAACCACCATTCTGAGGGTGACACTGTTCAGGACCAGGTTCAAACATCTGTGAGAAAGTCTAGTAGAAATGTTAACTTTCCACAAAAATATAATGATTTTGTTGTAGAGGGCAAGGTGAAATATGGCTTAGAAAAAGTTGTTAATTTTTCTAAATTATCATTTGATGCCAAATGTTTTTCTGTCACTCTTGACAAAGAATTTGAACCAAGACACTATAGTCAAGCTGTTAAAAGTCCTAATTGGGTCAAGGCCATGAATGATGAGTTAGAGGCCTTGTATAGGAATGATACATGGGATGTGGTAGAATTACCTAAGGGTAGACATAAGATAGGGTGTAAGTGGATTTATAAAATTAAGTACAAGTCTAGTGGTGAGGTAGATAGGTATAAAGCCAGGCTAGTTGCCAAAGGCTTTAGTCAAAAGGAAGGTATAGATTATGAAGAAACATTTTCTCCAGTAGTTAAACTAGTTACTGTGAGATGTGTGTTGAGTTTGGCTGTCAAAAATGGTTGGAATATATTCCAATTGGATGTGAATAATGCTTTCTTGTATGGGGATTTAGTTGAGGAAGTGTACATGTCATTACCAGAAGGTTTTGATAATCCTAATGGTAATCTTGTTTGTAAGTTGAAGAAATCCTTGTATGGCTTGAAACAAGCTCCAAGGATGTGGAACCAAAAATTAGTTGGTTCTTTACTTGAGTTTGGGTTTGTACAAAGTCATTGTGATTATTCTATGTTTGTTAAACAATCTGAATCTGTTTTTCTTGTGTTACTTGTTTATGTAGATGACATTATTGTCACTGGTAATTCTTTACAAGAAATTGAGATGGTAAAAGAAAGTTTTAAGTCAAAATTTTTAATAAAGGATCTTGGTGAATTAAAGTATTTTTTGGGAATAGAAGTAATAAAAACCAATGATGGTCTTTGTTTGTCTCAAAGAAAATACTGCACTGAATTGTTAGCCGAATATGGCATGATAGGGTGTAAACCTATATCATGTCCTATTGAACAAAATCACACATTAACTAACATTGTGAATACTAGTAGTAAACTATTAAGTAATCCTGTTGGGTATCAACAGTTAGTGGGGAAGTTGATTTACTTATCCCATACTCGTCCTGATATTTCATATTCTGTTCATTACCTAAGTCAGTTTATGCATAAGCCGACGGTAGGTCATGAAAAAATAGCATTCAGGTTGTTAAGATATTTAAAGAATGCTCCTGGTAATGGTTTACAGTTTTCAAAAGAAAAAGAATTTGATCTTGTTGCCTATTCTGATTCAGATTGGGCAAAGTGTGTATTCACTAGAAAATCAGTTACCGGGTTTTGTATTTTTCTGGGTGGGAATCTTGTCTCTTGGAAAAGCAAGAAACAAGCTACCATCTCTAGGTCTTCAGCTGAAGCTGAATACCGTGCAATGTGTTCCACAGCCTGTGAAATTTTGTGGATTAAAAATTTGTTGGTTGAGTTAGGAATTAATATTCCTTTGCCTGTACAGTTGAATTGTGATAGCTCAGCAGCAATATCAATTGCTGCTAATTCAGTGTTTCATGACAAGACAAAACACTTTGGGTTAGACATATTCTTTCTGAGAGAACTGATTACCAGTGGTGTGATAAAAACGAATAAAGTGGAGTCTGACAATCAGTTGGCAGACTTGTTTACCAAAGGGTTGTTGACCCATCAACATGTCAGGTTATGTAGTCTTATAAGAATGTTAGACATGTTTAAGTTATAAAATTGTGGGGGGGTGTTAAAAGTATTGGGTATTTACTTTTAATCTTACAATTTTATACTTAACATGTTTATATTTTATAAGATGTTTTTTATAGTTTTTTATAAATTGTTTATACTTGATGTTTTTATATTTTGCATAAGTTGTTTGCAGGTTGGGCTTGGGAGTGCATTGGATAGGAGCCCAGTAGAGTTAGCCCAGATAGGAGCCCAAGCTGCTGAATGTTTCTTTGGTTCGGGTCCAATATAAATGGCCCATGATGAATGGCTTGTGTGGCGATCCGTGTCAACTAGCACAAACGAATCTGGGTCGTACATTTACTTGATTCGTAGCCGTTGGATCAGAGAGAAAGCACAAGTGCCTCAGCTATAAATAGCTGAGGCTTCTCAACGTTTAACACTTTAGTTTTATCTTTGTATTCTCTCTGTTGTTCTTGTTTACCTTTCACTCTCATCAGATTAGGGTTTTGAGAATAGATCAAGTTGTTCTGATCTTGTTGTTCTCCTGTTAAAACTCTTGTATTGTTGTTGTTCTTGTGTAGAACAATCATTGAGTCAGTGTTTAGGTTGTTAGGGTTTTTTCCCTGTATTTTAAGAGTCTCTGTAAGTAGTTTAATCTTTGAGTAATAAAAGTCTTTTGAGTTTAGATATCATGTTCTTGACACTTAAATAAGTCGTTAAATCACACCTTACTATTAAACCCATATACACTTTCAGTGCAGGGTCGGTTTTCCGCCTCATTCTGTTTTATTTGATACTTGCTCAGCCGATCCAGGAATCACCTTGTAAACTACCAACAAGCTAGTTAATAGAGACCTCATTTCTTATATAAGATTTTAACTAATGTGAAAACTGATGGAACTTGTTAATGAAGTGTAACCTTATTGCAAGAATAATTCACATTTTTCATAACTTGAAACTTCAACTACTGTACCCAACTCATTTGTTAGTACATCATTGCTGATTTGCTATACAAACTAAGGTTAAAACTCAGAGATACCTTTTATCAAACAGGTGGTGTGCATTCATTACAATTCAACTCAATTGCTGTAAGAAAACATTCATTATACAGTCAATTCCTTCAAACGGATCCGAACCAAACCGGTTTCAACTAAATTGATTAGTATACGAACTGGTTTGGGATATCAAACCGATTTGTGTACCTCTAGATGGAACTATGAAAGGTAAATCGGGTTTACCGACCAACTAATTCTGCCTAACCTGAAACCCGATCTACCCGAATCATAGACGGATAGGTTGGTTTATTCGGGTATAAGTTATTTGGGTTAACCGGCCTTGGCTTTTGTGCTTAGGCCCAATCTCGAGCCAAACAAAGAATAAGAACAAAAAAATCTTCAGCTATATATACACACAACAATTAGCAATCA
The DNA here is from genome assembly GCA_032199755.1 of Ambrosia artemisiifolia. Lineage (NCBI taxonomy): Eukaryota > Viridiplantae > Streptophyta > Magnoliopsida > Asterales > Asteraceae > Ambrosia > Ambrosia artemisiifolia. Next base: position 45,083,704 of record CM063527.1, on the reverse strand, counting down.
AACTCACTTGGGGCGGACCCGGTTGGAAAAAACGGGTCAAATCATCCGTCATGATCAAATCTTCAGCTATATATACTCTGTTTTTCACTGGAGCTTCCAGTTTAGTCGGAAGCCACGTCAGCACCACGTTAATGATTATTATGATCCTACCCTCAAAAGGGCTCATTGTGGAAGTGGATATAAACGACACCGTTTTGCTGAACAAACTGTTTGAGGTAGTACATTTTACTCATGTGATGCATTTAGCAGCTCAAGCTGGTGTTAGATATGCAATGCAGAATCCGAAGTCTTATGTTGATAGTAATATTGCTGGTTTTGTTAATATTCTTGATGCAAAAATGTAAATCCACAGCCTGCAATTATTTGGGCATCTTCTAGTTCTGTTTATGGCTTAAATACAAAAGTACCCTTTTCGGAAAAAGACCGAACTGATCAACCTGCGAGTCTATATGCTGCAACAAAAAAAGCAGGTGAAGAAATCGCGCATACATATAATCATATTTATGGTTTGTCTTTAACAGGTTTAAGGTTCTTTACGGTATATGGACCGTGGGGTAGACCGGATATGGCTTATTTTTTCTTCACTAAAGATATCTTGAAAGGAAAACCGATTCCCATTTTTGAGTCTGGTAATCATGGTACCGTTGCGCGTGATTTTACGTATATTGATGACATTGTAAAGGGTTGTTTAGGTGCTTTAGACACTGCTGAAAAGAGTACAGAAAGTGGCGGAAATAAGAAAGGGGCTGCACTGTTTAGAATTTTTAATTTAGGGAATACTTCGCCTGTGCCTGTTTCGGATCTTGTTAGTATTTTGGAGAAGTTGCTGAAAGTGAAAGCGAAACGACATGTGATGAAGCTACCTAGAAATGGTGATGTCCCGTTTACTCATGCGAATATTAGTTCGGCGCAAAAGGAGTTTGGGTATAAACCAACGACAGATCTTCAAACGGGGCTGAAGAAGTTTGTTAGATGGTATGAGAAGTATTATGGTTTGAAGAGGAGTGATCATTGAGGCACGACGCAACAACGCTTTGATGCTGAAAGCACTAAACTTGTTCTTGAATTCTCATTCTTTTTGACATATTTGCATGATTGTTTTGCTAATCCTGAACATTACGAAAACAAATTATCTTGTTTTCAACTGTTGGTGTATGATGCTGCATCATGTATGGCGGAAAGAAGTATCTCACACGATGAAACTTTCCGTGGTCCACTGGGGTCTTTGATATGCACAAAAGAAATTGAGAACTTAATGTTCTTATTAACTCGCCAGAATGTAATTTATTGTAGGATTCATGGCTTATAGAGGAAATTTTATTTGGTTGTGACTTGTATCATTTCATGGTATCAAATAAATAGAACACATTAGTTTAAATGTTATGATGTTTTCTTGTTTATTTTCTTGATTGGAGTTTGACTTGCTGTGTCCCCCCCCCCCCCCCCCCCCCCCCCCCTTTTTTTTATTAAGATAAGTTTCTTGATATGAGTTTGGTTTTGTTGATCTCTTGATATTTTTTTTTTCATTCAGGGTATGACTTTTATAATTTCTTTGGAACCTTCATCTAAACTTATTATTGTAAACTGGAGTTGCAATAGTATAGGGTTATGAATCAATCATGTTGTAATCACTAGTTACATAAATCTATCAAAAACCCATGACAATATTTGTGTGAACTTTATGGGCCATGTCTACTTTATTTATCGATGCTTTATAAGATATTGCAACATGATTCATGAATGAATACCTTTTGAGTTACTACCAAGAGATTTAAATCTTTCTAGGACATGATGTTGGGAGATTGACTTTGTGTGGGTTGCAATCAAACCAACACTTAGTGAATACCGTAGAGAGTAATCTATATGTGGTATCATTGTTTTATCGTCAAACGATCGAAAAGGCAATAAATGAGAGTAGAAGAACAGATGTTTTAAGCACACCATATTAATCAAAGTAGAATGCTTCAATAATCATGTAAAACCAGTCACAAATTACAATTGAAACCACAAACGATTTGCTAGCCATGAAAGGTTGGGTGACTAGCATTGAAGTTTGCAAACATATTTCACACTCAACTGCTTGACACAATAAGGTACGGGGTCAAGTGACATTAAATTAAATGCGGACTTCTGTATTCATAATCTTTTTGAGATTCACCGAATTGACAAATGACAATTACGAATAACATCCTCTCAACATATTGTCTTCGTCCAATGATAGACTGACATGTGGCATCTCTTATTCATCAATTGTCACCAGAACAGTGGTAAGTTTCTTGAAACATCATCATTGGCTGTAAGTTGACATCATGGCAAGCTCCATTGTTGATTCTTCAATCGGTTATAAGTTACCATCAGTCGTAACTTAGCCCATGAGCAACGAGTACCACCAGACACTACTTGTAACCGCTCCAAGGGTTCCTTCAGTGACAAGTCTTCTTCATTAGCAACAAAACCTTATTAGTGACAAGTCTTCATCACTAGTAAAATCTAGGCTCCCTCCAAGTTAACAGCCTAAATAAAAGAATAATTATTTAATTCAAAGATCCAGACGTTTTTACAAATAAATGAAAACAGTGAATTCTGTTAAAAATGGCTAAAACCTTAAGATCAAAATCGAAGCCCTAGATGGCGAAATTGGCCCCTGTGAGTTGGGAAAACCGCCTATAGCATTTATCCAAGTGTGTAGCTTGTTGAGACGTTTATGTCCATTTCTTACCCCCCACATAACTCCAAAGGTAATGAAAGTTATCCTCTTTTGTACTTTGAACCATTTTCTAGCTCATTTTTGTGTGTCTAGTTGCTCATGCTCCACATACGCGTCTGCTAAATCATGGATCAACTCCATTTCACAAGCAACATAAAGATTAAGCATCAGTATGTACCTTTCACCGAAACATTTTATCCTAATAAACAAGTGCATGTGAAAAATTGCAACATTTGTATTAGTTCACATTTTTGTTACCTTTTTAAGTAATAAAGATAGCCGAAGCGTATTTTAAAATCTATGAAATTATTTGAATGAAAAACTAGACTATCATTAAGTGATACTTTTTTTTGTTGACATGCTTGTTAATAAATGATTACTTTTTTATAATTGTAGAATAAAAGAGCTTTGGGTTGACCCAACCCGTTCCATTTTGAACCTTAGACTCCAATAACTAATTAGTACCATGTTGATTAGCCAAAGGCCTAGTTAAGTCAAAGTAAGAGAAATTGATAAAGATTTGAGATTGCATACCAGTGGAAGTGCATGATGGAGTCTTCAGAGTTTGTTAAAATCTGCATGATGATATTGTATCTTTTCTTGGCTACTGCACTCATGGTTTCTACGACATGTCTTCTCCAGCAATTATGAAGTTTAGTATTATATCTATTTTGGATGGGTGTTGTTGATTTGCGGAAAGCTTGATAGAATGTCTTCTTTCTTTAACTGAAGCCAAGGGTCAAACAACACACTTTGAAATTAGCGGCCAAACCCATTGCTTTTTAATTAAATTTTAACAAGAATATAATCAAAACAGATATCACCTTTTAAACACTTTAAAACAAGTTTCAATTAAATTTTTTATTTGTAATCATAGTCAAAACATTAAGTAGCAATAAGGTTTGAGGAAAATTAAGATACTTTCACATGTGTCCAACAATCCAACCAGACCCATTTCAATCCTACTAAAATCGTTAACTGGTTTTTTTCTTTTTTCTTTTTTATTAACCGGCCTTGTTTTGACTCCTTACCCAACCCCCACCCATAATATTTATGGGAAAAAAAGTATCCACTTACCAAAACTCTTCTTGTCCCTTGTGAACAAGTTCCTCTAAGCCAACCACACTGACCCTTCCCTTTAACTTAGCTCCTGGTCTGAGTGGTCTCACTTGTTATGTCAACATACCATCTAAGAGTCGATGCATTACTCAATTTATGACTTCACTTGAACCACACATGCTATCAAGATCAATTCCCAAAGCAACTTTAAATATCAAATCCAGCATGCTTTCATGAACAAACCCTGTGTTATAACATGAATGCCAATAATCAAAACTAGCTCGTTTTATTATAGGGTGGTCATATGTTGTTGGTAGAAAGGAACTTACACTGACAAAATCTCCATGTTCTCACATTTGTCCCAGTCAACTATGAATACTCCATCACCTAGAATATCCTTTAGGATGTCTTGGAAATAAGCCCCTGCAAATTTCAGTTGTATTATACACGATTTTTTGTTGTCCCACTATATTGAAGCTTCTGATCTAAGATAATTAGGAAAATGTTTGATTAACATGTTTCGCAAAATCAATCAGCTGCCATGATATTCATGTTTGACATCAAGAGTAAAAAGTGTAATGGGTAGGGATCATCAGGGCCCTATTATGAGGTTGACATGGGCCAGACAAGCTACGTCTAATGGGTAGGCACCATGAGGCATCAGCGTCCTATTATAGAACAAAATATACCTCATATGTTTAGACTCTACTAAATACATAATCAAAATGCATAAAACCTTCGAGACTCTACTAAAAAAGTTATGACACTATTATTATAGTATAGCTTTTGTAGTTACAGTTAAAACTGTAATTAGTAATAAGATAAAAAGAAAGTTCAAATGTTTGCACCTCAGTACAACACTCCAACCCAACTGACCCGTTTCAACCCTACTAAAAAGTTTACCATTTTCTAAGCCATACCGATTTTGACTCGTTACCTAACCCATCAATTTTTCTACCCATATTTTTTATGGGAAAAAGTGAAAAACAGTATCTACTTACCAATAAATCATCATGTCCCTTGTGCATTTGTTCGGTCTTTGTTTGGATTAGCTCACAAACAAACTCATCAACCACTGACTTAATCAAAATGCATCAACCAATAAATCATCATGTCCCAAAGCAACTTTGAAATTCGAATCCAACTTGCTATGATGCTTTGAAGAATAAGTCCTATGTTATATCATGAATACCAGAAGTCAAATCCAGGTTGTTATATCATGGAGTGGTTAAATGTTGTTGATGAAAGGAACTTACACTTGTATGAACGCTTTGATTGTTATTTGCTGATTCAGTCATTGAGGCATTAGTTTTACTGCACTTTTTCTGAAGCATAAAACCTTTCTCTGTTCTCGAATTTGACCGGGTCAACTGTGCATTTGTTCAGTCTTTGTCTGCTCTGATACAGTTTGAGAGTTGAATGCATTTGCATCATAAAAAACGTTACTGGGTCTAAGGCCTTCTTCACTTGAATCACAAATGCTGTGAAAATCAATTCCAAAAGCAACTTTGAATACTGATTCCACCGTATTTTCAAGAATTGATCCTGTGTTATATCATTAATACCAAAAGCTCAAAACAAGGTTTCTATATCACGGGAAGGTCAAATGTTGTTGACTGAAAGGAACTTACACTTGTATCTATCTACACTTTGGCTGTGATATGCTGATTCCAGCCATTATATGCATGGGTTGAGACCTTTCTCTGTTCTTGCATTAGACCCATTCAACTGTGAGATCCTTTAGGATTATCATGGTTATAGGTACCTGCAATATTTAGTTTTGTAATATATAAGATATTCAATTGTTCATTACATTGAAATTTCAATCATATATTGCAAAAAAGTAGAACTTAACAGGTCCTGCATTTGAAACAATTTCACAAATATTTAAAATAAACAGAATCAAAGTCAGTTGTGTCTAAAATCAACTTCAATCCACTTAACCGCTTGAAATAAAGTTGAACTAAGCTGACAGTAAATTACGATTAAAAAAGTTAGCATTTCACAAGATCTGTAGTTGCAAAAATTTCTCAAACATTTTGAGATATTGTAATCAAATGTGGTTACCGATTTCAACATACAAAATATAAATTATTGTTATCATTAAAAAATAAACAAGTACCTCCAATCTTGGGGATATGAGAGATTCGAGGCCAGTAGTGGGAGCCTCTTCCATCACACCTTCTTTCCATTTTGGGCATCCATCATATATTTTTCTAGACACTTTGATTGTTATTGATTATATGCGTGAATTTTGCTGCGCGTTTTCAGATTACGCTGCTAAAATCTCTTGATGCTTTCCCTGAAAATTCATAGCTTGAGACCTTTCTCTGTTCTCGAATTCGACCCGATCAACTGTGAATGTTCTCCCAGAAGATCCTTTAAGATATGTTCCTGCAAAATTTAGTTGTAATATTGTCCCATTAAATTAAAATTTCTGATCTAAGATAACAAGGAAAATGTTTGATTTACATGTTTTGCAAACTCAAATAAGTTTGTATCATTTAAAGTTGAAAGGCCATGTTTTTAATGGAATTCCTAAAATTAACTCATTGAAGTATTGAATATATTCAATTCAAGATATTGCCAAACATATAATGAAATTGACTAAGGAAAAAAAAAACCGTCATATTAATTCAACCCCTTCTGATGTGAGCAGATTCTTGAATATATTAAAGAAAAAGTCAAATGTCATATTAAAAAGAAAACATAGAGTAAGACGTGGTTTCAATCAAATATTGTTAAAATAGAACAGAACATACAAGATCAAATCTGACTTCCATCCACTTAACCTTTGAGTGACAGTCAACACTTTAAGATACACTGTGAAATCGGTTTCACGGTTCCACCATATGCAACAATGTATTAGTTTAAACTCATGAAAAGTGTTACTGATCCCCATATAAGTTATTGTTATCATTAAAATTCAATTTTAGGTATCAAGCAACAACTTCCTGGTCCAACAAAAAGATAAAAAACACACACAAGACTGAGAACACCGGTATTTAATCAACAAGTACCTTTAGTCTATTTCAATGCTGGAGATATGAGAGAAGAGGGGATGTTTCATGTAAGTGAACCATGTTTAGCAGTAGATGTATATGTAGCGTCCTTTCCAGCAATTATGAAGTACTTTGGATCTGTAAATTTAAAAATTCAAGGGTCAAGTTAAATTAGGAGATGTTAATTTTGCTTTATTGGCGAAATGGGCTTGGAGGTTCACTGTTGAGGTAACGTCTATGTGAAGGAAGATTATTGAGGCTATTCATGGTGGTAGAGGAGCTTGGTGTTTCATGCTTGTCAAGAAATCGATACCGGGTTGCTGGAAATCTATTGTTTCTCTGTTGGAAGATAAAGAGATTCAAGGTAAGAAGTTCAAACAGCTTATTCGTGGTGTTATTGGGCAGAGGGAGACTGTGTCTTTTTGGTCGGATTTGTGGTTCGGAGACACGATCTTAAAAGATAGATGGCCTTGCTTATATCGGTTAGAGAAAAAGAAAAAGTGTAAAGTTAATGACAGGATTATTCAAGGTGGAGATGGTTATGTCTTTAAAGGGAATTGGTATAGAGGTCCTCGATCGGTGGAAGAATTGTCTGAAGCTCAAGATTTGGAGTGCCTTTTGGTTCAGTTTAAATTTGGTGGCCTTAGAGACTCTTGGGCTTGGGGAGATGGTACACAAGGGGATTTCACAGTGGCTAGTTGCAAACAGATGATAGATGCTGAGAGGGTTGGTCCGATACAGTCTAAATTTAAATGGGTGAGTTGGGTTCCTCTTAAAACTAATCTGGTCGTTTGGAGGGCTACTATAGATAGATTGCCGACGAGGATTGCTTTATCTAGAAGGAACATCAACATTCCAGACGTGGCCTGTACGTTTTGCAGCACCCAGAGTGAAGATCTGAACCACTTATTGATCGGCTGTGGAGTTGCTTATGGGGTTTGGAGTGGTATATGTAAGTGGTGTAAGTTGGATCCTTTCTTCGCATATGAGTATGATGATTTATTAGTTCTACATGAAAACGTTCATGGTGGTAAATGGAGAAAAAAATAGTGAGAGGAATTGTAATGATCACGACTTGGGTGCTTTGGATGACAAGGAATGAAAAGATATTTCAAGGGAAGGATAAGAAGGTGATGGAGATGGTGGTGGAAGTGAAATCCAAATCGTTTTTATGGTTGAAAAATAAATCAAAGTTTACTTGTATAGTTTGGAAAGATTGGGCTTCTTATCATTTTTATATGTGTGATTAGTGGGCGGCTCTCGATTTTTTGATGACTTGCCGTTTGTTTTAATGAAAGTCAATGTTCAAAAAAAAGTTACTTACGTTACATATCCCTGTCAAAACTAAAACAAATCAAATGGTATTTAATAAACAACTACCTTTATTAGTATATGTGGATGCATGGGATATGAGAGATGAGGGGCCAGTAGTGGGAGCTTCTTCCATCACACATTTCTTTCAACTTTGGGCAATCATGCGTAGTCAAACTCAAAAGTGAAGGGAATAATGTTTTTGGCATATGTATCATTTTTTGGCATTTGATAATGGTGAGATGTTGAAGGGACGTGAGGTGTTGGAGTCCCGTTGAAAGTGATTCTAGATTATCCAATCCGTATATGTACAAAGATATAAGAGAAGAAGGGAAAATGTGGGACAATTGATTAAAATCACTCACATGTGGTTCACACCATAACTTTAGGTGAACAAGGGAAGTTGGAAAATTCAGATCCCCCCACTCTGATATGGACTTCTTCAACCCCCCTATGCCAAGGGTACACAATTTGGGAGGCCAAAGGCCACGATGAAAGGAAACATCAATACTTGGGCAATTCATGATTTCCAGATCTTTCAACAAGGTGAGATTCGTGAGCTTAGGTAGTGACACCAAACTTTCACAATTACTAATCGACAAATAGGTGAGGTTTGATAGCTGAAGGTCATGAAGTGACATGATATGCGAACAAAATGACATACGCAGGCTAGTGAGGTGAGTGGAGTTATTCAATTGATTGATTGATCTTAGATTTTCCCAACCACAAATATATACGTTTTCAAGCATTGGCATGCTTGTGTTTTTAATTTTCGCTTGAAGTTTACCACACCTGTCGATAGTAAGTGATTTGAGCTTCTTCCCTCCTTGTGTTGTCATCTTTGGGAAGGAGATACATGTAATTGAACTACCAGTAATATACAAACTCTCAATGCTATTTGGACTACGTAAATGCTTTATGCTACTACAATAATTTACACTCAACTTTCTAAGAGATAATAGGGTGGTGGTCTCAAAATTGTCCTCCTCTTTCTCTCCTAAACTTATCAAACCTGAACAATCAAATAATATCAATTTCTTTAAATTCACAAGAAGCTTACTTGCCTCTGTTTCCGATTCCCACAAGTATTTTATTTCATTACACTTACTAATACTTAGTTCTTCAACTTCCCTAAGATACCTTATAACCCATCTCCATACCTCATCTGTAAGCCTTGAGATGAACCTTATTTCTAACGTAATGATTGAAGAAGCAACCTGAACCAAACTTCTCAACACACCATCACAACATCCATCTATTTCAAGAACCTTGAGTGAAGGCAGTGCACGAACTGAGACATCAATCAGTTGGGGACAATTCTTTATGTAAAGCTCTTGAAGACATGGAAACACTGCAACTGAACCCTCGTTTTTAGTTGACCACTCCTCCCAACCTGACATATCTTCAAACCTTAGAACTTTAAGTGAAGGGAAGGCAACGTTAGAAATCCCACTTACCTCCAAACCTATAACTTTAACCGCATCTATGCCTTGAATAAACAACCCTTTAAGCGAAGGTAGCAACCCAAATGGAGGTAGAGATGTGCATTTTCTACAACCACGTATTGACACATCAACTAACTTATGAAAAGAGGGATCACCTACCCAATTTAAAAACTGTGTTCCACCATATGACATAATTGAAAGCTCTTTCAACGTATCACTATTAGGCTTTAGCTCATTAAGAACATCGTTTTCAAGTGTGCCCATTCGAGAACCATCAAACACATCAACCCATTGCAACTCTAATCTTGTAATCTTTTTTAGTGATAAGTTCGCCTCCCTTGCATGCTTTTCGCATTGCACTTTGTGCAATCCCACTAGGGAAACCTCCCCCTGGAGATTTTTTAGTCCCTTGAGCTCACTTATTGTAAAGCCATCATCTCCTTCAATGATGATCTTGGTGAGAATCTGTAGGCTTTCCAACTCACCAATTCCCAATGGTAGCTTCTCCAAAAGCGGAGTTACTCTTATGTCAAGATATCGTAACCTTTTAAGCTTTAAGAAGCTTTTAGGCAACTTAGTTAACTCCAGACACCCAAAAACAATCAATGTCTGTAAATTATAAAGATTGCTAATATTCTCCGGTAACTCTTTTATCTTAGTTTGAGATATATTAAGATACCGCAAGTGCTTCAAGTTACCAATGGAATCTGGTACTTCACTTATTGCAAAATGACTTAAAGAAAGAACCCTTAACAATGTTAACTTAGGAAGTAAGTCATCCAATATCTTATTAGATAAGAAAAAGTTTTTAGAACTTTGATATACATCAATAGATACTGCTAAAAGTGTTCTCAAGCTTTTTGCTCCTTTGAATGCATCAAACTTATGGTAACTTACATATTCCTCGCGCATAAATGACATATGGCGATACTTTGCCAAATTTTCAATCATTGTCTTCATATGATTGTCAAACCTTAGAAAAAATTCTCCAGCAACAAATGTGGCCAAGTCATTCATCAAATCATGCATGATAAACAATGATTCATCATTAGGTGCATGTTCGAAAAATGACCTTGATAGCAAGAATTCAAAATAGTCAAGGCCCAAGCATTCTGGTGACTTTGTTGCATTAGATGGGTTCAAAAACCCTTCTGCAATCCACAATAATACCAACTCCTCCTTGTAAAATAAAAATCCCTTAGGGAACAAGGAGCAGTATGCAAACAGCTGCTTCAAATCTGCAGAAAGATCATGGTAGCTTAACTTAAGGGCCGAAACAATTTTATCACTATTTTCTACATCTTTACCACTTTTAGTAACGTTACCATTTTCAACATCCCATATCTGACTATTCAACACGCCATCCCAGTCTTCTCTATCTGTTTTTGTCCTTAGTAGCCTTCCAATGGCCTTCAAAGCCAAAGGCAAACAAGCACACTTTTTCACAATACCTTCACCTTGAGGTTTTAGTGTTTTGTGTGACTTGAAGTTATCTACCCCCAATGCATGTAGAGCAAATAAACGCAACGCATCTTCATGTGACAAACTCTTGAGACGGTCTACATTATGAAAACCTAATTTTTTAAGCAATTGCTCCTTACGAGTTGTCATGATTATCCTACTTCTAGGAGCACATGATAGAAATGGGCGCACTAGGTTTTCCCAATCGCCATAGCTTTCGGTCCATACATCATCAACTACTAGTATAAATCTTTTGTCCTTAAAGTGCTCTGCAATAGCTATTTGAAGCTTATTTAAATCTTCAAAGTTCTTCTCTTCTGAGGTGGTCACGGACTGAAAGATGGTATTGCTTATCTTAAATATATCAAAATTATCGGAAACACAAACCCATGCCTTGAGTTCAAAGTGTTCCTTCACCTTTGTATCATTATACAAAAGTCTAGCTAGAGTGGTCTTACCAATCCCACCCATACCAACTATGGGCAAGATGCTAAAGTTTTCCTTAGATGACCCATCATCCCCTAACAACTTGTTTAGCAAATTCTCTTTCTCAACTTCTCGCCCAACAACATCATGTTCTGGCAAAGAGGTTTGGTTTCCTGTCCTAGTACTTTTTGGCTTTTCATCTTTCATAATCAAACCTAGATTCGATTTTGCTTCATATAGATGTTCTAATTCGGTGGTAATACTATCTAACTTGTGATGCAATCTGTGACTTAGAGAGAAATTGGTGCAAAAAGTTAGGATGAAGTTTCTAACCTTTCTGATGAGTGTATCTGATTCTTGGGTCAGTTCATGAAGATGCATAGCTTCGGTAGCCGCATCGTCAAGTACGTCATCTATATCGTAAGCCACATGTTGGAGATCATTAAGCCATTGTTTAACAGCTTCACTCTTTATTTCTTTGCCAGAAGCATCATTAAGCAGAGGTTGGATCAGGGACAGTTTCCTCCTCAGTTTATTCAGCTCAGACTGAATACCCTGAGAGCGAGCATATTTGTTCAAGGCTTCATTCTTTAGCTTTTGAAAAGACGCATTGACGAGCGAAGAAACGACGGTTGTAGCCATGTTTTACAACGAAGAAGAAAAACGGGAATGGGAGTAGTTGGTGTGTAAGAGATAGGAATGGAGACTAGATATGAGTGCATAGAAAGAACGATTCTAGTAATCCTTTTATAGTCATTTCAAACAAATTGTCTTGGTCATCATGTTTTTAATTCATTAGTATATTACAAGGAGTAGTTTGTGCCAGAACGTGTTTTCTGTAATATTCTATGGGTTAAAATTTTAAAATGCAGAGTTGCCCACCTGCCTTTTTATCTTTATTATCTAATTTGACTCATTTAAGGTAAAACACTATCCAAAATCAGTTTATTTATAACTAAACGGGTCTAAATCTATACCTATGATCCTTTATAAATGCATTAGGTATATACATGCATGGAAGAAGGGCAAAAAGGGGATTCAAAATTTCAAGTTTTTCTTATTCACATTTTGCCAAAAGATGACCAACACAGCCAAAACATAAACAATGATTTCTGCGATTGTTATGGTCATAGTTTCTTTCTTTTAAATAATATAGTGCATGTTCTGGCCGGCAGCCAAGAGGAGTTGGTAGTCATATAGAAATATAATTGTATATTTTCATAATAATTGATGGATGACAATGACTAAAGCAATAATTTATCCTTATAAAATGCTTATATACTATAACAATTTAAGACTTTGATGATTAAGAAAGGGGTCGTATAATTAAACACACACCATTTACATCCTATGCAGATACCACTAACATGCCAAACAAACCATGTGAGAAGGCGGAAATGATCATATGGGTCGTAGCACAAGGACAAATGGTCATACGGGTCGTATTATATGGCACCAATGACTGATGATCATTCACAAAATCATATGGTCCGTATAACCAGCTTTCCCTATCTTATAGCTTGTGTGATGCGGTTCAGTTACACAAGTGACTAATGTTGACCACTGATCGTATAATGTATGTGGTGCGCTGACACATAAGTGATTGGCACAGACACAAAGTCATGTGACACGTATAGACATTTTTGCCCTGGCACACTGCCCATTTGGTAGTAGGACCCTTACGAAAATACGACGCAGTCATATTTCGATGTTGGTTAAAACTTGAAATTTTTTGTCTAGTTTCAAATTGGACGGGTAAGACACCATATAAGACATACAGAGCACTTATGTAGGATCGACTAATGGGTCACCCGACAATCACGAGCATGATGTTCAGAGTGCGGAATCCTCTGAATATGTTCCGATAACAGAAACAAACATGAAACAATGATAAATGAGTAATCAACACACACAAAGGGGTCAAAGGTTGTATGATTAATCACAAAAAACAGAGCACAAGTGTTTACAATGATTATCTCAGACCTTCAGACCTTGGGAAGGGTGTTTGGGGAATGTGTGAGGTGACAACTGATGATTAGGGCAATGATTGGATGTTTTTATACCCCTTCTACTCGTACAGACCCTTATAGGCGAGTACAATCCTATCCCATATATAATACATGCAAGTTGGCCTATATCCCATATATAATATAGGCGATTACAATGTAATCGCCTATAAGTGTCCACGTAATCGCCTATACCATCCAATCAGCCCCAAAACGCTTACAAACACTCCCAAACACCCTAGAAACCGTTTAAACATCTAATATACTAGCCTAGGGACATCATGCACTAACAACTTATAAAATTAATGGCTTTTAAAGCTTCATACAGCTGACCATATGACAACCGTAATATAAAATTTAAGTAAAATGGATTGCAAGCATTCTTTCTTCTTATCATATAGCATGTATGATCTGGTACACTGACTCAAAGTTGACTTGCGTTGACCACTTGCAAAGTCATCGGCCAGGAAACACAAAAGTGATTGACATAGACCATTGGAAAAGTCATGTGGCCTGTGTAGACATTTTTGCATGACACATCCCATACAATAACGTCACCTGGTGTATATGTAGTAGGACCCTTAAGAAAATAAAACATGATCATAATGGATTATGGTTAAAACTTGAAATTAGAAGTTTTTTATCCAGGTTCAAAACACACTGGTAAAACACCATATAACACATAGAAAGCACTTATAATATCAACAACTCTTCTTCAAGCTTCACAAAGTTCACAATATAATTATCGTAATACAAATTAAACTAAACAAGAACAGCAACCATTGTTTGTAGTGATTGCTACAATTGTTATGGTCAAGTGATATACGTTAATTTATACATATAAAAGCCCCAGTTTAACTCCCCTTTATATACGTTTTTGGCATTATACACGATGAATTGGTACTTATTTGGGTATCTTTATGATTACAGGTCTTAAACGGTGTCCAGGAAGCAAACCGGATAAAAAACGAAGGTTTCTGTGCGAAAACTGAACGTTTGTCAATCCGAGCGGCCTCTCACTTTGTTTAGACAGCATGCGCAACATTCCTCGAACCCTGGATTGAAGAAAACGAAGTTGTTGTACACGCGTAAAAGTGAGCGGCCGCGCGGAATGAGTGAGCGGCCGCGCGGAATGAGTGAGCAGCCGCACGCTTTTCACAAGTCTTTAAAAATAGGGCAGAACGTCATTTTTAGGGTATTGGGTGATTTTTGGGCTATTTTGGGGCGATTTTGGGCGATTTCTAGGGCTCGTGAACTGCTGTGAAGCCGATTAACAAGCTTGGGAAGCAAATCAAGTCCATTAACATCATCCAATCCATCATAACCTTGCTTGTTTATGGTTTGATTATTGACCTAATATTATATCAAATCTAATTTTGAAGCTTTGTTATGTTGTTATGATTATATTTGTAAACCTACGGGTAAAAACAATAGTATTTAGTAGTTTAAACAACCTTTGTATGTTAATAGTATTTTGTATGAATTTGGTGTTTTTCATGTTTGAATCTTGATGATCACAGTGCAACCTTGTTTCATTGTTGTTGGATTTGTGATTGTGTTTGAATGACTTTGATGATTATCGGTTGTGTTAGTCGGATACATGTTGAAAAACCGTCCGTTTAATCAACCGGTAGTAGACTAGTTAACTTGTTAATAAGTTTACACCATGAAACTGTAACCGGGTATTGGTTGGGTTAAAGTCAGTCGGATAATGATTAGAAATGCTTATCGGCACGTAAAAGGGTTTAAAAAGCTTAATGGTGTTGTTAATGATCTTTGACACGGTTGATAATCTTTTCTAGTTATTTTGGTTAAAATGGCGATCTTAGTAGATTTGTGTTCAAAGTTGGTAAAATGGAATAGGTTGTGAAATGCTCTACTTTATGCTAGTCTCGGTGGTTGTATTGTGTATTCGGTATTGCTTTCCTTGATTAGTGAGGTTAGAAAACTCTTAACGGATGACTAACTTATCTTTAGAAGATTCACATGAGATCATATCAGCTGCTCGCTAATGAACAATTTGAGGTGGTTAACGTGTGTTTATCGTGTTAGCTTTCCGTATAGTTGTCATGTTAGGATTCCTGAAAGGGATACTAATTGTCTGAAAATGAGAATGTTGATCACACGCCTTTATTTCATATGTTATGTAGTTGACATGTTCAGGTTGTTATTATAGCATATATATATATATATATATATATATATATATATATATATGGAAAGGATATTTTGGAAACCCACTTGAGTTGAGAAAACCTTTGAAAACCCATGTAAAAAACCAATATTTTTTTTGTAAAAAGATAACCAATGTAAAATACATGTTTTTAAGCATTTTGGGCTAAAAAAATAACAAAAGCGCCGATGGGATTTTTTTAAAAAAATAAACAAAGTTGCTAAAAACATATGTTTTCAGCTATTTACCTATGTTTTTAGCAACTTTGTTTATTTTGTTTTTAAAAATCCCATCGGCGCTTTTTTTTATTTTTTTGGCCCAAAACGCTTACAAAAATGTATTTTACATTTGTTATTTTTTTCAAAGAATTTTTTTTTATATGGGTTTTCGAAGGTTTTCTCAACTCAAGCGGGTTTTCATTTTATAATTGACCTATATATATATTAGTATACATATTTATATTGTATTTGGAGTCTTATATATATATATATATATATATATATATATATATATATAGGGTAGGGTTCCTGTAGGAAAATTGGTTTGTGTGAGAAGTGTAGGAAGGATTAAAAATTGATATGTACGCATCATTTTTTGGATGTATGCATCAATTTTTTGGACGTATTCATGATGTTTTGGATTGTTTTGCTTAGAAAAACAACAAACATAACAATTAATAACCGAAAACAATGTATTTTAGGCTTAAAACTTAAAACACTATGTCAATAACACTTTAGCAGAGTGTTTTAAGTAATTATTAGGGTGTTTTATCTGTAATTTAAATTTAATGACTATAATACATTGAATTGTGTTTTAAATGTTTTTATATTGTTGTGTTAAGTGTTTTTCAAGCCAAAACAACCCAAAACATAATTCCAAAATACAAAAACATGATGGCTACATGTCAATTCTTAATCCTTCCTACACTTCTCACACAAAACAATTTTCCTACAGGATCCTCTACCTATATATATATATATATATATATTTGCTATGCTTTAGTTTAAATAAGATTAAATTAGTTAAAACACACATTCACTATCTTTTCTTATCGGTAAATCAGTGACAACGGTTGAGTTCAATCGCTCCACGCGTGTCTATGGATCGATACTTGGTTCTTATCTACGCTTTACTACATATGTGACAGGGTGCGCTTGCCCTTTAATGTGTGTTCTAATGTTAAGATTAAAATCACTTTTATAAATTTAAAACCTAATATGCGCGAGTGTACATATTTATATGTATGCTCAGAGCACACCATCAAGCGTCTTTGTTTTCTTATATTTTTCTGCATATTCTGGCCGGCAACAATTAGGTAGTCATTAAATAAAACCCACTGTATGCCTTCTCATAAGGCTGGTGGGTGTGGAGGAGCCCCATCATTTGTGGATGGGCATGCACATTGCACGCCACGTCACTGTGGGGCAGGCTTATCACCCAAGTGATAGAGCAACGGTGTGGGTGATGGACCCCCCCTTCTTTTCTTAATTAATATTCAATATATAAAAGTAAAATTAAAATAAATACTTAAATTAATAATATAGCTTACATTATATAAAAAAAAACCAAAACCTAAATATAAAAAAAAAACCACTGCTAAAAAATTACAAAAAAAAACTAATCGTTGTGTCCGAAATTCTAAATATATTAAACCAAGTCCGATTGAAGATTTTAATGTGTGTACGCGTTATCTAACGAGAACGCGTTTATATCTTGTTCTATGGATTAAAATTTTAAAATGCAGAGATGCCCACCTCCCTTTTTATCTTTATGTAACAACCTGAAAAACCCGTTTCGTTTAATTACGCTAATAGGTGAGATCAATATATATAATATTGAGCTTAATATTAAAAAGGAACATTTTATGGATATTAAAATGAGGCTTAAACAGTAAAAATGAGAGTTATATTTCTAATAGAAAAATAACCCCGTTAAATCCGTTAGTGGGTATAAAGCTTAAACATAAAACATAAACTAACATAGTTGGTGGTTAGTCAAAGATCTTGGTTAACTAAATAAAGGAGGGACAATAGCTGCCAATATGCCAAACTTGTGTTTTATTAGTAAATTAAAAATGAAAACCACACACTTGGTGTGTGTCGAAAATAAGCAGGAGCATGAAGCTCCTTTCACCTACAAACCCTAAATACTCAAGTTCGTGCTCAACCCCAAGTTAAACCAAACGGAAAATCGGTGCATGAACCAGAAATTGGTGCATGAACTAGAAACGGACCCTCTAAGGCCAAATAAACCCTATGGTACCTTTTATTTGGTAGAATTTGATGTTATATTCATTTTTGATTTGGATGAAAATCTAGGGTTTTGACAAAACGTGAAATTACAAGTTGTTAGAGGTTTCTCTAGCTTTAAGGAGCCTCAATCATGTCTAAATTGGTTATGAATCACATTTTAGATGTGTATTTGATATGTTCATAAGATTATGTAACAAGAGGGTTTTGACAATTCAAGTGTTTGGTAGCTAATTAAGGGTTCTCTAATGATAAGGGATCCTAATTAGACAAGGAATAACATTTTTGAATGTTATACCTAACTTATGGATGATCACCAAAGAGATGAAAGTTGAATTGTTGGGTAAAGGTCGATCAAAACCAATCATCCATAATAAGAGTATTGTCTCTTATGCTTAATTATGACTAAGATATGTTAAAGGATTTATACTAAATTGATACAATGATAATGTGTGTGAAATTGGGTAGGTGTCTTAGTAAAAACACCCATGAAAACTCAATACTAAATATGATGCATACAAAGTGTTTGATGAAACGCCTTAATGACCTTGTTTATAAATTGAGGAGATAACTTGATTGGTTAATCATGGGAAGACTTGCATATGAAACATTAAGTACATGCTTAAAAGATAGATCTGTCACACCCTCAAATTTCCACCTGCGGAGTTCTACCGCGAGGCGTGTGACACACCAAGATCCAAGTCAACGGTCACAATAAACAATACTATATGATAAAATACGTAAAATAAAAACACGAATTCAAACCATTTGAAATAACAGCGGAAGCATTGTTTTACAAAACTAAATCCAAAAGTTTCCAAACTTGTTTGATAACAAAACCATGAACCTAAACTAGACGCCGTGCGGTGCGCCTAAGCCCTGAGATGCTGCTACCTTAGCGACCTGAGAAATCATGCCAAAAACGGGTCAACATATAATGCTGGTGAGTTCACAGGTTTTAAGTTTACAATTAGTTTCCGTGTGTTGAGCGTTGATCACAAAAATACCATGTCATGAGATGCGTTAAACAAACAAACCAACAAACAAGCGTTTCTTACTACTACCACGACTGTGATGCTGAAACCATTACTGACAGCGTTGCTTGAGTTGCTGCCCGTGTTTGAGTTGCTTGTGATGCTAAACTAGAGACAATATGCACCCGCCCGGTCCTACCGTCGGGTGGGGCTTGTCAGACCCAATAGATCTATCCACATTTCCCCGTTGTGCCCGGCACATTCATGGTTTCCCCCAGGGACTTCCTTGTTTCGTCGTGTAGTTATCAAAAGTGTTGCAAATCAAAGAGTTGCGTTTCAAAAGCGTTGCATTCAAAAAGTGTGGCTTTTCCAAAGTGTTGCATTCCAAAAGTGTTTCAAAAGCGTAGCGTGTTTACAACAATTTACTTCCCAAAAATAGTTACGTGTTCAAAGTGAGTAAAGCGTTTCCAAAAAGAGTTACACGTTTATACGAAAGCATTGAGTTTGTTAAATTGCGTGGCATGTTTCTCCCCCGAAAGAAAACATATAAAAGAGGGGCCGTGAACTCGCCTGTTGCGTTACTTCGAAAATGATTTAAACCAACAAGCTATGCTAGCCCCGTAAAGCGGCGACCTAACATATGACAGTTACAAGTACTTAGACTAACAACCCGAAGGTTAGTTAGTCCCTAGATGCCCAGACCATAACCAGGTTCGTTTGAAAATGCGTTGACTGTTAAACTGACCAAATGTACAAGACTCGACATCCCATTGGTGACCCGAGACTCCACGTGTTCATCTCATACTCAAACATGCACATATCATGCAACTTAGTGCTTAACATGCGTTAAAGTTCAACGATTCTAACACATAGATCAAATAACGTACAAACAAGTCCAAACACGTGTTACTATGTTACTAGGCATGTCACGGGGTTCCTATCATGTTCCTAGGTGTCAAATCGGGTTTCGGAATGTCAAAATACACTTATAACAGCATTACACGCGATTAGGAACTTAGCATGCAATTAGGAAAGTCAACATGTGATTAGGGATGGTCAACAGGCAATTACAAGGGCTAATCGCCCCTTATTATATGCGATTAGGGCTATCCACATGCATTTCAGGCGATTATGGTCATAAGGTATGCAATTCGGGGCTTAACTAGTGATTAGGATCACAATTGCATGAAATGAAGGCAATTATGATCCCAATCGCCTACTTATATGCGATTAGGCCCTCTATTCAGGCGATTAGGCTCCTAATCGCCTATAGCATAGGCGATTAGGATCCCCAATCGCCTATAGCACAGCTGATACGGTTTTTCGCGCGTTTAACCCTCCAAATCAGATCCGAAACGTGTGAAAACACCCAATAACAATCCTAACACATTAACAAACATATTTCAAGTAAAACCCCTAAGTTTTCATCGTTCTAACAGTCCCAAATGCGAGCGTTTTCCCAAAATAGCAACTTAACATGTAAACATCATATCAACATGCAAGAACTTGCCCTAAATAGCAAATATCCAGATTTAATCACATAACCACGTTGTCCGATAGCATCCTACTGTTCTAACATCATCCTAAAGCAAACCCTAACATCAAACAATCAACAACACATCTCATATCATCCTTAATCATTCAAACGGGTCAAAACATCAAGTATCAACAATACACAACCAAAACCATTCGAACTCCTAGGACATCATCATACTAACTTGTAACAGCCATAAACATCATAATAACACAAAAACAATCATGTTTCAATCCTAAAAATCCTATCTTTAATCACATATAACACATATAACACATGTAAAGGTGTGGGTTTCTTTAAAAACGGTTTTAAATGAATTTTCAAAGACAAAAACATTTATAAGTCAGGTCTGGACGTTTAGGGAGTAAAATATAATCATTTAAAGGTTTGGGTTTGAAGAACACACCTTGGATTTAAGAGAAATTGATGGAATAAGCTTGGAAATGTTGTTTTGATGTAAAAACGAGTTCCAGAGAGTGTTTGTGTGTTGGTATGGGTTATGGGACGGCTAGGGTTGCATAAATGGTGTTTCGGAGGTCAAGGGTGGTATTTATAGGCGTTTCTAGTCGTCAGGTACCTTATAGGCGATTATGCAGCTTTATCAGGCGATTAGGGCTGCTAATCGCCTTCCCTATAGGCGATTAGCCCCCATAATCGCCTATAACCTATCCTAATCGCCTATAATATAGTGCTAATCGCCCTCATGAAGGAGATTAGGGTCTGCTAATCGCCCTCAAGGCCTGGTCCTTGGTATTTTGCGCGTTAAACTCCGTTTTAACATATGTTAACACGTTTTCACATACCGACAAGTCACATAATGATTATAAACACATAATACATGAAAGTAAACACGTTCAAACTCGTTCACCAATTCCCGGGACTCGAGACTTGCGTATGTTAAAACCCCAATGGTGTGCGACTCGACTCGACTGACCCTGTTTTGTGTAACGTATGCGCAACTCGCTAAGGTAGACTTACTAAGTTTTCAAAAGTTAGTTACCGGAGATTGCCGGGTGTCACATCATCCCCCTGTTGAAAGAATTTTCGTCCCGAAAATTTCCCGAAGTCGAAAAGAGAAGCAAATAAGAAGAAAAATTTTTCCGGGTCGTCACATAATCCCCCTGTTGAAAGGAATCTCGCCCCGAGATTATTTCGGCCTCAACAGTGATGAGTGTCGACCTCTGTGTGTGCCCAAGTAACGTTTCCCCAAAATTCAACGAGTGAAAGTCATGAATCAAAGCGCGACAGTAACATCCGGGAACCCACCTCCCTAACTGTGAGTATGAGACAAAAGACTCCCCCGACCGAAGGCCTACTGGAGACTACTATGATCGGTATAACTAACCCACCGGTACCGTCCAAGTAGCATCCCCAAAGGACCCTCGTCGACCCAAAGAATGAGAAGTAAAGACCAACCCACAAAGAAAACACCCGAAAACACGAACACACAATAATGCGGATAAAAGTAGAACCAAAGCGTAGCAAGAGATAAGAAAGAATACGTACGGGTAACAGTGTCCGGGTCCTCCTGGTTCTCCCTAGCCCCAATAACATAAGCACGAGCAGCTACACCACCGCCCTGGTTGTTTCCTCCCTCCCTCGCTGTACTTGCCTCCCCCTGGTTCAGCTTTGGGCAATTTCGCTTGAAATGCCCTGTTTCACCACAATTGAAGCACCCTTGATTCCCCCGAGGAGTAGGAGTGGGGGCGACTGCTTGAACCTGCCCTGCCTGAATGCTGGCCCTACAATCCTTGGCCAGGTGACCATAGCGATGACAGTGGTTGCAACGAAACGTATCACAACTCCCAACATGATGGTACCCGCACTGGTTTCACTTAGGGTTCCTTCCAGTGTATCCACCCTGATTCTGAGCCGACGCTGCCCCTGAGGCTTCAACCTTCTTTTCCGCCGGTTGTCGCTGAATCACCGCTGAACTCTTCTCCACACTTTCCCACTTGCGCTTGCCGTTCTCTTGAGCCTTGACAGTCGAACCACGAGCAGGTAAAATACCTTCATTCACCTTCAGATTAGTCATCCGATGAGCCGATCGAACCACCTCTGCATATGTAGGAAGATTTCCTGCAGCCACCAATCCCGCTATCTCTGGTACTAGCCCCGAAACATAATGCTCGATCCTCCTATACTCTGGCGCATGCAAATCAGGACACAGCACTGCCAACTCATTACGCCTCACAGTGTACTCCTCTATCTCCGAACCAACCATCTTGAGGTTCCAAACCTCATGTTCCAACTTCTGGATCTCCTCCCTAGGACAGTACTCCCTCTTCAAGAGCTGAACGAAGTTCTCCCATGGCATGGCGTAAGCTTCCCCCAAACCCATGTTCCGAGTAGTAGAGTTCCACCAGGTCAAAGCAACATCCTGGAAGACAGTTACACATCAAGAACACTGACTCCACCTTCTCCAGCCACTTGAGCATGCCCACAGCCCCCTCAGTGCCAGCGAAATCATGGGGCTTACAATCCCGAAACATCTTGTACGTGCACATGACTGCGGGTGGATTAACAACACCACCTGAAACGAAACACGTAAGAAAACCACACAAGAAGGATACCATGCTCACAACGAGGCAAAACTGATAGGATCAACTCACCGCCATGAGCATTGTGTCCTGCCTGAAAAGCAGCCTACAGCAAGTTGTTCAGATCCTCCTAGGTTAGATTCACCCCTCCACGACCACCGCCACCATTGCGTCCACCCGTACGACCACCGCCCCTACGTCCACCGCGAATTCCAGACATCTTCTGAGAAAGGCAAGAAACAAACACTCAGACCCATCACCAACGCTAAACCAAGAGAATACGAAAAGTCCAGGATTGGGTCCAATGTGACCATTAATCCCAACACGAGGTCCACCAAGTCTTCCATGCATTTCAACTTATGATTTCGTGTGCACCCGAAATGATAAATTGCTCTACATGGTCCTCAAGGCGTGCCCCGAGCTCGAACCTCAAGTCACCCGACACCCACATCTTAGGAAGATATAACCAACTCAAAAGATCAACAAACAAGTTCCCTCAAGCGTCAACCCGAAGAAGAAAATAAAGTGAAGCTAGGAATGACCAAGGATGAGATAGGTAATGTGACACTGTGTGGTAAGGATACCGACACCCCGACAAGGTTAGTATGTTTACCAAAGGACACGACTCAAATATGTGACTGTCTAATGTGTGAGACTCGGCTATAGTCTAGACTCTACATGCAGTCCTAGTTCACTATAACCATTGGCTCTGATACCAATCTGTCACACCCTCAAATTTCCACCTGCGGAGTTCTACCGCGAGGCGTGTGACACACCAAGATCCAAGTCAACGGTCACAATAAACAACACTATATGATAAAATACGTAAAATAAAAACACGAATTCAAACCATTTGAAATAACAGCGGAAGCATTGTTTTACAAAACTAAATCCAAAAGTTTCCAAACTTGTTTGATAACAAAACCATGAACCTAAACTAGACGCCGTGCAGACGCGTGCGCCTAAGCCCTGAGATGCTGCTACCTTAGCGACCTGAGAAATCATGCCAAAAACGGGTCAACATATAATGCTGGTGAGTTCACAGGTTTTAAGTTTACAATTAGTTTCCGTGTGTTGAGCGTTGATCACAAAAATACCATGTCATGAGATGCGTTAAACAAACAAACCAACAAACAAGCGTTTCCTACTACTACCACGACTGTGATGCTGAAACCATTACTGACAGCGTTGCTTGAGTTGCTGCCCGTGTTTGAGTTGCTTGTGATGCTAAACTAGAGACAATATGCACCCGCCCGGTCCTACCGTCGGGTGGGGCTTGTCAGACCCAATAGATCTATCCACATTTCCCCGTTGTGCCCGGCACATTCATGGTTTCCCCCAGGGACTTCCTTGTTTCGTCGTGTAGTTATCAAAAGTGTTGCAAATCAAAGAATTGCGTTTCAAAAGCGTTGCATTCAAAAAGTATGGCTTTTCCAAAGTGTTGCATTCCAAAAGTGTTTCAAAAGCGTAGCGTGTTTACAACAATTTACTTCCCAAAAATAGTTACGTGTTCAAAGTGAGTAAAGCGTTTCCAAAAAGAGTTACACGTTTATACGAAAGCATTGAGTTTGTTAAATTGCGTGGCATGTTTCTCCCCCGAAAGAAAACATATAAAAGAGGGGCCGTGAACTCACCTTGGGTTGCGTTACTTCGAAAATGATTTAAACCAACAAGCTATGCTAGCCCCGTAAAGCGGCGACCTAACATATGACAGTTACAAGTACTTAGAATAACAACCCGTAGGTTAGTTAGTCCCTAGATGCCCAGACCATAACCAGGTTCGTTTGAAAATGCGTTGACTGTTAAACTGACCAAATGTACAAGACTCGACATCCCATTGGTGACCCGTGACTCCACGTGTTCATCTCATACTCAAACATACACAAATCATGCAACTTAGTGCTTAACATGCGTTAAAGTTAAACGATTCTAACACATAGATCAAATAACGTACAAACAAGTCCAAACACGTGTTACTATGTTACTAGGCATGTCACGGGGTTCCTATCATGTTCCTAGGTGTCAAATCGGGTTTCGGAATGTCAAAATACACTTATAACAGCATTACACGCGA
The DNA here is from genome assembly GCA_032199755.1 of Ambrosia artemisiifolia. Lineage (NCBI taxonomy): Eukaryota > Viridiplantae > Streptophyta > Magnoliopsida > Asterales > Asteraceae > Ambrosia > Ambrosia artemisiifolia. Next base: position 45,058,743 of record CM063527.1, on the reverse strand, counting down.
TTAGGAACTTAGCATTCAATTAGGAAAGTCAACATGTGATTAGGGATGGTCAACAGGCAATTACAAGGGCTAATCACCCCTTATTATATGCGATTAGGGCTATCCACATGCATTTCAGGCGATTATGGTCATAAGGTATGCAATTCGGGGCTTAACTAGTGATTAGGATCACAATTGCATGAAATGAAGGCAATTATGATCCCAATCGCCTACTTATATGCGATTAGGCCCTCTATTCAGGCGATTAGGCTCCTAATCGCCTATAGCATAGGCGATTAGGATCCCCAATCGCCTATAGCACAGCTGATACGGTTTTTCGCGCGTTTAACCCTCCAAATCAGATCCGAAACGTGTGAAAACACCCAATAACAATCCTAACAAATTAACAAACATATTTCAAGTAAAACCCCTAAGTTTTCATCGTTCTAACAGTCCCGAATGCGAGCGTTTTCCCAAAATAGCAACTTAACATGTAAACATCATATCAACATGCAAGAACTTGCCCTAAATAGCAAATATCCAGATTTAATCACATAACCACGTTGTCCGATAGCATCCTACTGTTCTAACATCATCCTAAAGCAAACCCTAACATCAAACAATCAACAACACATCTCATATCATCCTTAATCATTCAAACGGGTCAAAACATCAAGTATCAACAATACACAACCAAAACCATTCGAACTCCTAGGACATCATCATACTAACTTGTAACAGCCATAAACATCATAATAACACAAAAACAATCATGTTTCAATCCTAAAAATCCTATCTTTAATCACATATAACACATATAACACATATAACACATGTAAAGGTGTGGGTTTGTTTAAAAACGGTTTTAAATGAATTTTCAAAGACAAAAACATTTATAAGTCAGGTCTGGACGTTTAGGGAGTAAAATATAATCATTTAAAGGTTTGGGTTTGAAGAACACACCTTGGATTTAAGAGAAATTGATGGAATAAGCTTGGAAATGGTTGGTTTGATGTAAAAACGAGTTCCAGAGAGTGTTTGTGTGTTGGTATGGGTTATGGGACGGCTAGGGTTGCATAAATGGTGTTTTGGAGGTCAAGGGTGGTATTTATAGGCGTTTCTAGTCGCCAGGTACCTTATAGGCGATTATGCAGCTTTATCAGGCGATTAGGGCTGCTAATCGCCTTCCCTATAGGCGATTAGCCCCCATAATCGCCTGTAACCTATCCTAATCACCTATAATATAGTGCTAATCGCCCTCATGAAGGCGATTAGGGTCTGCTAATCGCCCTCAGGGCCTGGTCCTTGGTATTTTGAGCGTTAAACTCCGTTTTAACATATGTTAACACGTTTTCACATACCGACAAGTCACATAATGATTATAAACACATAATACATGAAAGTAAACACGTTCACACTCGTTCACCAATTCCCGGGACTCGAGACTTGCGTATGTTAAAACCCCAATGGTGTGCGACTCGACTCGACTGACCATGTTTTGTGTAACGTATGCGCAACTCGCTAAGGTAGACTTACTAAGTTTTCAAAAGTTAGTTACCGGAGATTGCCGGGTGTCACATGATCAAACTATATGATGATTGAATAGCCTAATGACGATTAGGAAATTGAATGTGCATTATATTTGATGGTCTTGTTATGACCTATGAAGGGATAGCCCAAATTAGAAACTTTGCCTAGTGCACATGATTATGTTAAGGCCAGTTGACTTTCAAAAGTCAAACTTACTCAAGATTAGAGTGTTGATGTAATGATGTGAATAAACTCATGAGAAATGTTATTTATTGTTAATGATAACTAACTTTGTCAATCTTATGAGTATAGTGAAGGTTGATCATGTCAAGCTAGGTGGAAGCTTGGAAGTAATGGATCCAGTGGCGGATCTAGAAAATATGGGAACGTTTTATAAAAATTATTTTAAGGGGTAACAAAAAAAATTTGTTTTAGGGTTAACATTTTATAAAAATACCTTAAAGATACCTTAAAAACCATTTTTTTTCCAGTTCGCTAGGATAATCGAGGGGTAACAAACGTACTCCCTGAGTTTGAACTACATCCGCCCTTGAATGGATCAATAAGCAAAAGGGTCAAGCGGATACAAGCCCAAAGTGCAAGGAAACGAGAACGGATGGAATGTAAGTAAACTTTACACTATTAGACAATAAATATTAGGTATGTGTTGTGTAGTATTGACAAATCTTGAGTATTGGGAAAAGGGGTAGTACCCCGCATGGTTAAGACCATTAAACGGGCTATTCTAAGTGAAACTATAATAATTCAGGTTTTATGATAATAAATGATACAATAGGTCGTGATCGAATGGTAAAATTCATCAAACGTGCCAACTAATAAAGTAATGCGGTAAATGATATTTTTAACATAAGGATTAGATGTCAAATGGTGAAATATCACGATTTAGGTCCCGAGAGATTAATGTGTGCCAGTTAGAAACATACAGGTAAATGCATTTGAGAATGGACACTTGATACCAAGAATCATAGATAAGGGGCACAAGGTATGGAAATGGGTCAATGCCATCCGGTAAGTCCGTAGTTAAATAAACGCCTTCAGGTGTACTAAAACCATCGACATGAAGCGAGGGTGCCAATTAGGTAGGTGATTTCCAAAACTATGTCTAATGCGCTTAAAATCGACTAAATTTAGAGAAATCTTGGAAATGGTGAAAATCTAAGTCTGTAAGGTCTTAGAGGGTTCCAAACAAGTCATTGAGTCGAAAACAATGGATTTAAATCAAGTAGTGTCGCCTACGAGTGGCTAAATTGAAATATTGCCTATAAGGGCATTTTGGAAATTTTAAAGGTTTACTAAAGGTTGAGTATTAAAGACCGGGTCATGATAAACAAATCGGATGATGTTTTTAGTTTAACGAGGGCCAAATGAGTTGGTTATATGGATATTATATCTTTTGAATGATTGGAATAATGTTTTTATAAGATAGAGCCTTAACGAGTCAATTTGGCTAAAAACAACATAAGCATTGTATAACTGAATAGGGGTATTAAATTTTTAAAATGGTATCTTATAAGCATGATAATGTGTCCCTAGGAATGGCCTCGAACATAAGCAAAAGAGCAGCCAAAAATTGGGAAAATAAGGAAAATAGGCTAAGTATGAGAATTTTTGTGGGGAAACAGCAGCAATATGTATTCCTAAAATATTTGTTTTGCCATCTAAGCTAGTTCGTTCTGTTTTTTGATGCATAATAACGTTTTAACTATTTAAATGTGTTATTAACAATTCAACTATCTTTTCTTTATGTAATGGTGCTAGGTATACATTCAATGGAAGACCCGGAGTACGGATCAAGTCGCAAGAAGATCCGAATACACCTGAACACTCATAAGCTTCCACAATAGATTCCCATTTAAAACACAAACCTTACTACAGGTGTTTAATACTTAAATATGTAAATTAATGTGTTACTAAAAACCACAAAATTCATTCCATCTAACCCCCCTATTTTTTTCCATTCTATTCTCTCTGTCACCTTTCATCACCACTGACCCCCACCACCTACCTCTACTACCCATTGCCACACACTACCACTTGACGCCACCACCGACCACCGCCATCGCTGACCACCGCCACCCCCCACCAACCGACGTCATCCACCGATCACCACTACCACCCACCGACCACCACTACCACCCACAGACCACTACCGCCATCACTGACCACCGCCACCCACCACCTACCTCCAAGCACCGACCACCACCATCGACACTCTCCGTCACCGACCATCGCCATCCACCGACCACCGCCATCGCCGCCACCACTCATTGTCGCCGTCACTCCCTGTCGTCACCCACCGCTACCGACCACCATCACCGCTACCATCACCACCAAATGTTGCCACCCACCACCACCACCCATCGTCGTTGCCGCCACTACCACCACCATCGTCACCGCTGCTGCCACCACCCAGCGGCCACCACCACCTCTGCCACCACCAACCACCGTCACCGGAACCTGCGGCCAACAGCCACCGCCACCACTCACCACCGCCGATTTTATTCCTTGCCTTTTCCTATATACCAAATAATACAAAGTAATGACTCATTCTATTCTTATGTGTAACCAAACAAGACCATGGAATGGTAATCATCCATTTTATTCTTTCGTTCATTCCATTCCCCCGTTCATTCCATTACCCCATACCAAACAGAACCTATGTTCAACCGTTTTTGGTTTCTTCTATTATTAGGCATGACTGGCCTTATAAGTAATTAGAGAAGGAGTAGGTAGTCATTAAGGGTTTCTTTGGCAAAACTAGCTGTTGGCTGGTAGCTGGTAGCTGCAAGCTGGTAACTGGAAGCTTTTTAAATATATTGTGGTGTTTGGCAGAGTAGCTTGAGCTTTTAATAAAATGTATAAAATGACCAAAATGGGCATAATTAAAAGCTTGTAAGGAAAATTTTTATTTTATTTTTAAAATGGAATGGGTATTTATGTCATTTACTCATTAAAAACTTGTAGCTAGTAGGAGTTTTTTCTTAAACGCTAGTACTAGTGGCTTTTCACTATAGAGCTTTTTCTCCAACCTAAAAGCTTGCAGCTTCTTCAACCAAACAAAGCTTTTTATTGAGTATGAGCTTTTTCTTAAAAGCTTGAAGCTCTTAAAAGCTCATTGCCAAACATACCCTAAATAAAACCCACTTGTATATTTTCATAATATTTGATGGATTACAATATTACAATGGTGATGGCGGTATTTTGTCACATCCTTATAATATGGTTAAAACTTTAAACTTATTTTTATTGTACAAAATTTTTATAATATACATTGGCGATTAAAACAAGACGTGAATCCAAGGAGTGCCAAAACGAATAACCAATGATGGTGGCCATTAGTGGTGGAGTAGCTAGTCATTATAAAAAGAAAGGGGTTATGAATTCATACACCTTACTCTAGGAATTATACACCACTAGTTACAATCATTACACCACTAGTTAATTATTGGGGTAACTTTGCTAAATAGTAACATAGTTTTAGGAGTGTTCTAATCAAATCACTCATAAAAAAATTTGTTCCAATTAAGTAACTAAAGTTATTTTAGTGTTCTAATCATAGATAATTTATCCATTAAGAAGGTAATCAATCCGTATGGCTTTTATTTGGTTATTTTTTTAAATGTTGACTTGGATTATCAATAACAACATGGATTAAAAAATTGAAAAATAAAATTTTTTAAATTATGGAAAAATATGAAAATTACAAAAAAATTATGAAGAAAAATTTTAAATAATTATAAAAAAGTAAAAACTAACAAAAAAATTAAAAAAATACGAACTTTTTTAAAAATGGCAAAAAAAAATATTAATTAAAAAATATAAATATTTTTAAAATTTTCGTAATTTTTTTAAATATTCACAATTTTTATAAAACATTTTTTCCCAATTAGATAAGTCAACTTTACTTTGATGTTTTAATCAGGTCACTGAAGTTTAATTTTATATTTTAATCATAGATATTATACCTGCTATTCAGGTAAACTATATAGGATTAGAACATCACTAGTTAATTATACCACTATTTGAGGAATTTTATACAATGTTTAATTATTAATCATATATTATTTTTTACATGTTTCTTTATGGATTAATACTCAATATATATTTTATTATATATTATTACATTTTTTTAAAATATAATTATTTAAAATATAATAAAATTGTATTTAGTATATATAATGTTTTCAAAATATAACATCACTTTTATATTTTTTTAAAATAACATTTTTTAATAACGGTTCAAAATAGCCTTTGGTAATTATTTTGTTATGTGGGATTTGGTTAGGGCCATTCAAAATCAAGAAGCATGTCTTTAAATTTTTTTATAAAATGTTTATTTAGTAATTTTTTTTAATTCTTTTATCAACGTTTAATTTAATTTTGCGACGCATAAGTAGTAAAACGTAATGTCTTTAATTTAGCCTTTAGTTTTTAAGAATAAAAGACTAATTGAAGCATTTACTCATATTTGCTCTTTTGGGTTGGGTTATTCTACAAAGGCTACAAAAAATGAGAAGGGTGAGAAGCCACTAGAAAATGACATGTGTCCAAAGGATTAACAAGTGGGAGGGGTAATTTTGTCAAAAACATATGCACATGCAAGTCACATGCCATTTCCACCTTCATTTTTAAATGCCCGTAACTTTTTTATACGTCATCCGTTTTTAAAAAAAATTATACCATAAAATTGAGCGTCGTTTTATCTTTAATATGAGTATCATATTGCTATACTTTTGAAAAAAAAAAATTCAACACCCACTTGCATAAGACACAATGGAATGTAAAACACAATGAACACCAATTAAATATAGGGTATAAAACATAATCAAGAGTCTAGTAAAACACAATGGACGACATAGTAAGACACAATGAATAGAAGACTAAAACACAATGAATACTTTTGAAAAAAAAAGTTGAAAACCCAGTTACGTAAGACACAATGGATGACATACGAAAGACACAATGAACAAAAGACTAAAAAACAATGAATACTTTTGAAAAAAAAAGTTAAAAACCCAATTGTGTAAAACACAATGGACGACATAATAAAGACACAATGAACAGAAGATTAAAACACAATGAATACTTTTGGAAAAAAAGTTGAAAACCCAGTTGCGTAAGACACAATGGAGATAACGTAAAACACAATGAGTACCAATTAAATATGCAATGAACAATATGGTATAAAACACAATGAACAGTCTAATAAAACACAATTGACGACATATAAAAGACACAATGAACAGAATACTAAAACACAATGAATAATAGACTTAAACACAATGAACAACATAATAAAACACAATGTACGCCTAAATACAAAACTCATTTGCGTAAAACACAATTAAAAGCATACTAAAAACACAATGGACAAAGTTAAATCATGTGTAGACTAAAAAAACATAAATAACATATTTATAAAGCACACATGCATACTATAACACAATGAACGTGCAGAAGACACAATGGAGAAAAAAAAACCCATTTAGCACGATTTTTTTTTCAATTTTAATGTAGCAATGTGGTACTCATATTAAAGATAAAAAAACGCTCGTTAATATGGTGAAATTTTTTTGAAAAAAAAATGTCGTATGAAAAAGTTATAGACGTTTTAAAATGATGGGGGAATTGACATGTGCATTGCATGTGGAGAGAGAAAGTCAACAAATGTGGTTTTCCTTTTATGCCCTTTCTCTAATTTATTATTTATTTTTTTCAAACAAACTAATCTCAACCCTTCAAATATATGATCAATGGATCATAATCCTTCTCACCCTTCCTAGAAAAAGTGTCTTGTGTATTTGATCCTAACCCTTGCTCTTTTTTATTTTTGTAAGAAAATACCTTTTTAAATAGCAAACTTGTCCTTCATGGGTAGCTCAGTTGGTGAATGGACCGAGGATCCTTCTTGGGGGTCCCATGTTCGACTCCCACGAAGGACATAGTGAGAAATGTTGGATGACTCATGGCCTATGGTCACGAGTTCGAGTCCTGATCTCGCCCGAGTTTTACCAATCCTTCACCGTCGTGCCTACGGGCGGGTAAGGGGTTGGCTTTTCCCCGGTTTCGGGAACCGCATGGGCGGGCCTGACTACGCCAGCCGCCCAAGGTACGTATGAGCCCTCCATTGGGTTGGTCGTGGGGGCCTGTCCATAGTGTGGGGATCCCCCTGAGTAGTCGGACAGAAATGTTTGTTGGCCGTTCAAAAAAATAGCAAACTTAATATATTTAAATTGAATTTATTTTAAGAATAAAAAACTAATTAAGCATTTACTGTACATATTGGCATTATTAAAATTTTCCAAACACACTCTAACACTGAAAATTTAATAAGTTACAAAAAGATACATATTGTTTTTTCAACTGAAATTTTAAGAATTAATAGTGGGTTTACCTGCGCATTGATGAAATATGTATGTGTATTTATTCTTTTCTTTTATTTTCGTAAAAAAATAAAAATAAAAAAAGTTGTCAAACTAACCATAATTGAAAATGCCAATGATCTCCAGCCCAGCTGGTTTGAGGTATGGTGGGATTTCTCTTAGGGGTTCCCAACATGGGGGTAGGTCACAGGTTCGATCCATGCACACCACAAAAAAATTCCCCGTGGCGGTTAGAGCTTAGGCAAGGAGGACACCGGTGTGTGGGTAGGGATTCGAACTTGGGACCGCTATGTTAGGGTTGTACAAGGATTTCACTGAACTAAGCTTTTAAAAAAAACCATAATTGAAAATAGTAAAAGAAAAACAAATTAAGAGAGATAGAGTGTGGTGGTTCTTGCTTTGCATTTAATAATCTGAAACATGTGTCAAGTCAACTCTTTAATTTAGGTAGGGGGTGTATGAATTATAGATATGATTTCATGATGATATCAGGTGTATAAATCCCACATTCCAAAAAGAAATCCACTTGTATATTTATTTAATATTTGATGGAATACCAATGATGAAGGCATTGGCAAATGGCAATATTTGGTTATATAAGATGGTTACTTGTAGATATATACTACTAAAGATTATTTTTAGAATATCCGTTGTAAACTTTGCTGATTAAATAAATAAGACATGAATCGAAGAGGTGCAAATTTTATACAATACTAAGTTGTTGTTTGTTTTTTCTGCTGGAAAAGGTCTTTTCTGCTGGAAAAGGTCTGCAGTCTCCGGACCACATCTGCAGAAAAAGATGTGGATCAAAGGTGTGCAGTCTGCAAGAAAAATATTGTTTGTTTATTAACGTCTGCAGGCTGCTGAAATAAACTGAAATTTAAATAAACAATTTTTTTACAGCAGTCTGGTGGTAGACAGTGGTGGTGGACCGTGGTGGTGGTGGACCATGGTGGTGGTGGGTGGTGGTGGTGGTGGTGGTGGGTGGTGGACCGTGGTGGTGGTGGTGGGTGGTGGACGGTGGTGGTGGTGGTGGTGGTGGTGGGTGATGGTGGACGTTGGTGGCGGTGGACGGTGGTGGCGGTGGACGGTGGTGGTGGTGGTGGGTGAGGAGAAGAGAAGAGGAGAAGACCTTTTGAAGACCTTAGAAGACCTTGGAACATGTCTGCACCAAGAAGAGGTCAGAAACACCTTTTTGAGTGAAAGGTCTTTGAAAATACAAACAATCTGCATACCCAAACGTCAGCGCGCGGCGCAGACAAAAGAGGTCAAAAGTGCTTCTGAGCAAAAAACAAACAACCTCTAAGTGTAATCCGGAGGATAGTCCCCCCCCCCCCCCCCAATCATAGTGTAATTTTACGCGTTTTCGTCCGAAAATTGTATACGTACTTAGTCCGGTCACCACCAAGCTCAGCCACTGGACGGGTTGGTTTTCGGGCTCGGTCGGTCTTACCCGATAGTCGTTCAGCTGATCCATCCAGGAATCATCTTGTAAACCACCAAGTTTACCATTTTCATAACTTGAGTCTTCAACTACAGTACCAAGTCAATTATGATTACACAATTGCTGATTTGCTATAGAAAGTAAGGTAAAATCTCACACATACCTTTTATCAAACAGGTGGTGTGCTTTCATTGCTAAGACGAAAAAAAATGAAAGCTATGGAATTGAAGACTGCTTGCTTGCACCAAATTCACAATGGAGTGAAACAGATATACTTGTTACTAAAAAAATACCGGTTTGAAAATAACCCGATACAACAGCGGGCCAAAAACTGGTTCCAATCCGACCCAAACCGCCAATTTGTATACGGTTCATACTCTTGTTACTAAAACTCATTTGGACCCGATCCGGTTTGAAAAAACGGTATAATATTTGAAACTGGGGGTTTAAAAAAATGAAACTGGTTTCAACCCAACCCAAACCGATTCATAAATGGTTCAAATATTTCATCCATTATCGGGTCATGACCCGAACCAGTTTGTATTCATACCTATTTTGACAAAGTACATACAGATTAAATTAAAAACTAAACCGAACTGAATGACATGTTCGGTTTTAGATTGGATTTTCAGGTTTAAGAAAAGCAAACTCATATATACTAGGCTATAGATTTTTCTATTTATACGTCCTGTTGCAAAGTCAAGGAACCCGAAACCTGAAGCGTAAAACTCATGCCTTGTTAAAATTTCTGTTTTTTCTAATTAAAAACGAAGCCGAATCGAACTCAAATTCAATTTGGTTCGGACTAAATGTCTAAATACATTTTATGATAATCTACATACTTTTGCTTTGATTTTGGGTAGTATTAAGGTTGATTGTTAATTAAGATGTAACTAATAATAGATCCATAATTTCACTTTTGTTTTATGAAAATACCATTACTGGGCCTAATTAAAGGCCAAATCACAGTAAGGGCCCACATGTAAAGGTTATCAAATCAAAAAGTTGGTCATGTGACTCATGTCCAATGGAGAGAAAGGTATGGTTCGGTTACAAATACAAACGAAAATGAAATAGTTGATATCTCTTAACAGGCATTTTTTTATCCCTTAATTAAGATATGTTGTTGCTTGTCAGTCGTGATAACTCCCTACACTTATTCACATATCTATATATGTATCATATGATTATCTTGTTAAAAATGATCGCTTGAGCGTTAAGAGGATGTTTCGGAAGCTTCGCCTCATAGTGACCTTCTAACGAGTACTCTACTAGTTGCTGCTCGGATCTAAACATGGGAAAGCTAGACATGGTCTAAACCAACTTCAAAACCTGTTGGAAATATGTGAATGGATTTTATTGAAATTATAATTTGATAAATTATAATTATTAATAAGACCTTAATGTGGTGAATTAAAGACTAAAACTCTTGAGTTTTATGTCTTTGATTAGAGGTCTTTATTTCTTTTAATTAGAGATTTTATGTCACTTAATGAGAGTCTTTGTGTCTCAAATTAAGTCTCTAATTAAGAAGACTTTTCATACATCCATGTTCTTATATAATGGAAGGCTTTGTGCTTCATTTGGACATGTAGAAAAGAGATGCATACACACACATATATGTAGAGAACAAACTCAATCGAAGTCCGGTTATCTTTCAGGCAAGTGGGATAGTCCGCAGTGCACCGCGCCGCACTGTTGAACCGGTGTACCCTGGGAACAGACGACGAATCTGTTTAAGGGAATTGTGTCAAACACAAGCCCGGTTCCTTTTTCAAAATTCTAAGATTTCATTTTCTTTTAGATTTTGCTGCAGCAAGTATAGAGATTCTGATGCATGTGAGCTTCATGTACAAGAGGCGTTGAGGCGATCAAAATGTAAGTTTTCTAACAAACTTAAACAGAGTAGTGAACAAACTTTCGTGTTCTTCCTAAGGAATTTGAGTTCGCGAAAGTTTGTACATGTTTTCTTTTGGTACATCGAATTGGATTACATTCATGATGAGAATGCAATCTTTAATCCGAAAGTGTGTTTGACAAAAATGAATTTTTGATTTAATCTTCGGATTCATGGGTTTTGAGTTTTGTTTAGATAAACCGGACTATTAACATTTCTAATATGTGTTTAAACATTTTTTTTGAAATATTGAATTTCTAATGATAGTATTAGAAAAGACATATTAGCTGAAAACCCATGTAAACTTGGTTGATCATGTTTTCTTTCTAGTAAGCGTATTAGAAAGATAATTTCAAAGTATTTGAAATGTATACATTTTCTAATAAGAGTATTAGAAAATAAAGGGTTTCAAAATATAAGGTTTGAAACATGTATTTCTAACAAGCGTGTTAGAATCGACGACGTTGAAAGAATAACGTGTCATGAGACATTTCTAATAAAGCGTATTAGAAATTATTCTTTAGAAAATAGTAAGTTTAATTTGTAAACTTATATATTGATTTCTATAACGGGCGTGTTAGAGATTGATGATTTTGTAAAGACAAAATAAGATGTTTATATTTTCTAACAAGTGTGTTAGAAAAGATTATTGTACAAAATAGACAAACGTGTTGGAAATTTTATTTTGGAAATTTTGTGAAAATAAAAAAAAAGTTATAAACTTATTTTGTTTTATTGAAGGTTTTAGTAAGAATACTAATTAAAAGTCCAAAGTTGAAACTTAAAAATAATAAGAATATCATTAAGATGGGTCAAATATTCTTAAAGGTTTTAATGGGTGTTTCAACTCATGGGTTTATGGAGAATTGGGTGTTTCAACCTTTTCCAACATTAAACTAGTTTGGTTAAATTTGACGGTTTCTAACGAGTGAGTTTGAAACGGGTATATTTTGGAAAATCCAAAGTTAATACCATTTATGTAAATGGTTTAATTTTCTAACGAGGGTGTTAGAAACGGTTTATTTTATATAAACCAACAAGGTCTGAAATGATTGTCATAATCGTGTATTTTTAACAAGCAGGTTAGAAACGGTTGATAATATAAACCAATGACCTTTAAAATGATTTTGGTAATCGTTTATTTCTAACGGGTGTGTTAGAAAAAGGTTTATTTGATATAACCAAACTATATATGATGAAACGCGTAATCGTTTACATTCTAACAAGTATGTTAGAAATGGTTAATTTTGAAACCGTATATGTTTATACGGTACACGTATAGTCTCTAATGAGTGAATTAGAAACGTTAATAATGAAAACCATATACTCTAACAAGTGAGTTAGGAATGGTTTAAATAATAAAACTATATTAGAGTTTATGGAAAATACTTGTAAAAGTAGAAATGTTTTGTATGAACAAAACATGTCTTTTGCAAATTATACATGGTTTGATACTTGTATGAGAAGTATGATGACTTGAACAATATAATAGTCTAGAGAGACTATTTAGTGTAAAACAACTTCATGTTGTTTTGGACATATTTACTTGTTCGACTACTTGTGAGTAGTTAAGTATAATCAACTTTGTTGTTTTGAACAGTGTATTGAGGGAGTACCTCGAAACATGCCACGAGACGATATAATTGCTATTATTTCGTCAAACGATAAAGTGTTGAAGAGAATAACACTTTGAGATTTGATGCTTATATATCCTTATATGAATCCGTTTAAATATATATGTTATATATATTTTGGATTATATTGAAATTATAATTTGGTAAATTATAATTATTAATTGGAATCTTAATGTGGTGAATAAAGAGTAAACTCTTGGGTAGAGTTTCATGTTTTCTAATTAAAGTTTTTATGTTACTTTATTAGTGCTTTTTATGTCAATTTATTAGAGCCTTTATTTATAAAATTAAGTCTCTAATTAAGTGACTAAGAAGAACAAACTCTTCATCCATCCCCATTGAGATAATCATGATCAACGTGGCAAGTGTATTGAAGTTAAATGCACGAAAACGAGATATATCATCTAATGTTGAGAGCATTTACGTAGAAATGCACAAATGTAGTTTTGATGACTATAACATATGATAGGAATATATGTTATTATTCATAAGTCTTTGATAAATATTATGAGATTTATTATAAAAGACTTAAAATATTGATGGACGTGTAGAGTCTCTACAAACCATCAATGTTGGTTGAACTATATGGAGAATTCGTGATATATTTTGGGATAGTCACCCAATAAATAGGTTCAACAAAATATATACATATCACTTAGGGATATGTGAATGTCATGTCGTTGAGTGTCAATCTAATTGACTTGTTGATGATGAATATGTTCATCAAAGTGACTTATATTAAGACTTATGTTTAAGTCCTAAAGAATCAATGGTGAAGCCTTGGAGATTAAAGGCAAACGAGTCTTGATCCTAATGGATGAAATTAATTATGGTTTTGAAGCATTCTTTAAACCAAGGTTTTGGAATGGTAATATATATATATATATATCATTTTGTGTCTAAACTAAGACGTGAATGTTAGGAAGAGATAGTGAGTTATCTCTTAAGGTTGTGAAGAATCAGAATGAGGCATCTTCTGTTCACATGCTAAGTATTCGTAGTCTAAAGCATGCTAGACTAATACTTGTTAATTTAGATGCTCCACGGAGAATAAATTAACTTTGAACATTCAAACATATGTGACGACATAAGAATGAATTTTGTAAAAGCAAATATGTAATTCATTAAAAAGGATGACTCGAAAGGACCGAATAAATAGTTCATTGGTTATGATACTATTTAGCTGAATATGAGGAAAACTCATATAGTTCAGAAAACGGTTCGTGTGAGAAATATGGGTTGAGTAATATAATGGATGACCCCAATAAACACAAAGATATAGATAGTCGCTATCTTATCACGGGTGTCTAATGTTATCATGAGTGATATTACTCAAACTCAATCAAAGTGCAAGCAATGTGGGGGGAAGAGCCATTTAAGAAACAATCCGTAGGGATGTAAAAATGGTACTTGGAAGTTTTCAAACTACATATGAAAGGAAGAAACTTTCATCACCCCATTTGGTAGTTATCCAATAAACACATAAGTGTGAAGGTGACTTGCATTTGAAAATAGAAGGTTTGATATGAACGGATGTGATTTTGGAAAGTACAGATCACGTGAACCTAGAACAGACTTGTTATAAGTCAGTCCTATTATGTGGACAAAATTCTTGAGAAGTTCAATGGAAATGACTCTAATGTGGCTAGAACTTTCATTGACACGAGTCAACGTCTAGCTAAGAATCGAGGTGAGCCTGGTAACCAATTAGAGTACTCAAGAATTATTGGCAGCTTGATGTATCTGATGAGTTGTATCAGACCAGACTTAGCAAGAAAGCTAAGTAGATACACGAGTAACCTAAGTTCACATCATTGGAATTACGTGACACAGGTGCTTTGGTAATTAGGATACATACGAAACTACGGGCTGTAATATAAAAGATATCCAATAGTTATTGACGGTTACTATGATGCGAATTGGATATCTGACACGAATGATTCCAAGGCAACGAGTGGGTATTTGTTCACACTTGGAGGTGTTGCGATAACATGGAAATCATCTAAGCAAATGGCTATTGCTAGATCCATGATGGAATCAAAGTTCATCGCTTTAGAGGATGAATAGGCAAAATGACTACGTCAATTTGTTAAGGATATACCTAGGTGGCCGAAGCCGACATTGGCCTAATGCATACGCTGTGATAGTCAATCGGTAATTGGCAGAGCTCATATCACATTGTGTATCAGTAAGAACAGGTATATAAGACGTAGGCATAATACGGTACGACAACTAATCTCTACAGGAGTTATCACTGTTGACTACGTGAAGTCAAAGGATAACATCGCGGATCCGCTAACAAAAGGCTTAAGCAGAGAGTTAGTTTAGAAGTCGTCAATGGGAATGGGACTAAAGCCCATGAAAGGCTAGGTTTATGCGAAGGAAACCTAACTCAGCTGACTGGAGATCCCAAGATTTGAGTTCAATAGGACAACCTAATTGTATGAACTGGCGAAGGTCACTGTGGGGGAGAGTTGGTGGAAACCCCACGTATTAAAAAAGGAGTTTACTATAAATTTAATAAGCTTCCTAGTCCATTCCTAAAAGGTGACAAGGTTGAGGTTAAGCTTATGACTTTTAATGATCTGACTGAGGTAACCAGTCCCAGTAGATCACCTATGTGAGAGAGAAGTGGGGTCGCTTCGAAGGGTATTGTTGGGGCACAATACTTAATAGCTCTCGCAGAACCAGGCACGTGTCCATGACCATAACGGACACAACAATGAGGACTTGACGTTGTCAAGGAGAGTTTTGTGTGAAGCGTATTGTCGTACACACAAACGGCAGACGAGTTCAAAGACATCGCGTTCTACTCAGAGCCAGTGGGCTAAGTGCGTTTCATAAGCGAAGGTTCAAAGGGTCACACCTACCTATCGTATGCAAAACTCAATTGTTGAAATTTAATCGGAATGAGATTGTTTCTGAGTATGAGCCCCGTTCATGTGGGGGTTGGTTGAAACTTTTGTGTGTTTTGAATAATCTCCATTCATGTGGGGGATTGTTGGAAATATGTGAATGGATTTTATTGAAATTATAATTTGATAAATTATAATTATTAATAAGACCTTAATGTGGTGAATTAAAGACTAAAACTCTTGAGTTTTATGTCTTTGATTAGAGGTCTTTATTTCTTTTAATTAGAGATTTTATGTCACTTAATGAGAGTCTTTGTGTCTCAAATTAAGTCTCTAATTAAGAAGACTTTTCATACATCCATGTTCTTATATAATGGAAGGCTTTGTGCTTCATTTGGACATGTAGAAAAGAGATGCATACACACACATATATGTAGAGAACAAACTCAATCGAAGTCCGGTTATCTTTCAGGCAAGTGGGATAGTCCGCAGTGCACCGCGCCGCACTGTTGAACCGGTGTACCCTGGGAACAGACGACGAATCTGTTTAAGGGAATTGTGTCAAACACAAGCCCGGTTCCTTTTTCAAAATTCTAAGATTTCATTTTCTTTTAGATTTTGCTGCAGCAAGTATAGAGATTCTGATGCATGTGAGCTTCATGTACAAGAGGCGTTGAGGCGATCAAAATGTAAGTTTTCTAACCATAATTATCAGATAATCATCATCTGCGAAGCATATAAGTTTGGCATATGCTGCTATATATGTTATCATCCTAGTAAATCGAGCATATAAAAAATTGCAACATTTAAATGGCTTCACTTTTGTTTATAGCTTTATTAGGATGTAAAGTTACCCAATGTGCATATTCAATGCATACAACCTTTGGAATAATGTTGATTAAAAAATTTGACAATCATTGAAATAATACTTCTTTTGTTGACACACTAAATATTACAGTAATAATTGATTATAAACAACTTTAGACAAAAAGAGCTTTGAGTCGACCCGACCCGTTCCAATTTGAACCTTTGTTAACTACAAGTAACCAAGTTGATTAGTCATATTCTGATTATGGTATCAGTTATTCGGGTTAACCGGGCTTGGCTTATGCGGTTATGCCCAATCTCTTACCATTAGAGAAAGTGAGAACTGGGGCTAAATAAATAAGTATTAACTGGTAACGAGAATAAACATAAAAATCAAGGAATCTTAAGCTATACACACAAGTAGAGGTAGCAATCAAACTTTGTCACTTCGAAAAAGAAAACCAAACCCAGTAAAATGAAACAAAACCCAGATGAAAAACGATCAAACAAATCAATAAACCTGCAAATGTTTGAAAAAAAAAAAGTTATTAAATACCAAGCAATTTTCATTTAGATCATCCATGACCAATGTGTTGAACTAATTTTGGTTAGTCTTGCCTACAATGGGGTGAACCATGTGTGTGTATGGATCTTGGGGCGGACCAGGTCGGATAAAACGGGTCAAATCATCCGCCAATATTCGATCAAAAACAGGGTACCCTGTTTTAGTCACCGGTGCAGCGGGTTTGTTGGCAGCCACGTCAGCACCGTGTTAAGCATAGACAATTTCAATGATTATCATGATCCTGCCCTTAAAAGGGCTCGTCAAGACTTGTTGGAAAAGAGTGGTATTTTTATTGTCGAAGGAGACATAAACGACACGGTTTTGCTGAACAAACTGTTTGAGGTAGTACATTTTACTCATGTGATGCATTTAGCTGCTCAAGCTGGTGTTAGATATGCAATGCAGAATCCGAAGTCTTATGATGTTCATAGTAACATTGCTGGTTTTGTTAATATTCTTGAAGTCTGTAAAAATCCAAATCCACAGCCTGCAAGTGTTTGGGCCTCTTCTAGTTCTATTTATGGCTTAAATACAGAAGTACCCTTTTCGGAAAAAGACCGAACAGATCAACCCACTAGCCTATACGCTGCAACAAAGAGAGCGGGTGAGGAAATGGCTCATATGTATAATCATATCTATGGGTTGTCTTTAACGGGTTTGAGGTTCTTTACTGTTTATGGACCGTGGGGTAGACCGGATATGGCTTATTTTTTCTTTACTAAAGATATCTTGAAAGGAAAACCGATTCCCATTTTTGAGTCTGGTAATCATGGGACTGTTGCGCGTGATTTTACGTATATTGATGATATTGTAAAGGGTTGTTTAGGTGCTTTAGACACTGCTGAATAGAGTACTGGAAGTGGCAGAAAGAAAAAAGGGGCTGCACAGTTTAGGATTTTTAATTTAGGGAATACTTCGCCTGTGCCTGTTTCAGATCTTGTTAGCATTTTGGAGAAGTTGTTGAAAGTGAAAGCCAAAAGGCGTGTCATGAAGTTGCCTAGAAACGGTGATGTCCTGTTTACTCATGCGAATATTAGTTTGGCACAAAGGGAGTTTGGGTATAAACCAACGACGGATCTTCAAACGGGGTTGAAGAAGTTTGTTAGATGGTACGAGATGTATTATGGTTTGAAGAAGAAGAGTGATCACTAAGGCACGTCACAACATAATGATGCAAAAGCGGGGACTCCCCTAAATTAAAACCCAAACCGGGTAACCGGTTTTAAAAAAAACCGGTTTTTTTAAAACCGGTTTTTTTTACTCCTTAAAAAATCGGTTTTTTTTTTAAAACCGGTTCGGTTTTAAAACCGGTTTTTAGTGATTAAAACCCAAACCGGTGAAACCGGTTAGGGTCGGTTTTTAAACCGGTTTAACCTAAAAAACCGGTTTTTTTATTTAAAAAATCGGTTTTTTTTTTAAAAAAAATCGGTTTTAAAACCGGTTGTTCCTTGGTGATGAAAAACTGAAAAAAAAACCGGTTTTTTTTAAATAGGTTTTTTTTTTAAACCGGTTTTTAAAAAACCGGTTTTTTTTTAACCGGTTTCGATTCCAATATAGGTTTTTTTTTAAAAACCGGTTTTTTTGTACACCTCTAGCGGGGAACTTGTTCTTGATTTTGAGCTGGTTTATTTTATTTGATTTTTTAATAATTTTCTTGATATAGCTTTCGACTTTTATGATTTCTTTTGTTCTGTTACATAAATCTATGAACAGCCTAGGACGATATTTGTGTGAACTTTACAGGTCATGCCTATCGATTCTTTATAAAATGTTGCAACATGAATGGATACATTTCGAGTTACTACCATGAGAATTACATCTTTCTAGGACACAATGTTGTTGGAAGATTAACTTTATGTGGATCACAATCACACTAAGATATGGATAATTAATATGCCAGGTATCACCATTTCATCGTCAAACGATCGAAAAGGCAATAAACGAGAGTATAAGAACAATTGTTTTAAGCTCAATGTATTAATCAAAATTGAATGCTTCAATACATCATGTAAAACTAGTCACAAATTATTACTATTGAAACTACAAACGATTTCCTAGCTATGAAAGGTTGGTTGACTTGCAAATTTCCTTTGAAGTTTGTAGACATAAGTTCAAGCACCGAATTCACACTCAATTGCTTGACATAATCTTGTTGAGTTTTACGGAATTGACAAGTGACAATTATGAATAACGTCCTCTCAACAGATTGTCTTCGTCCAATGGTAAGCTGACATGTGGCATCTCTTCTTCATCAATCGTCACCAGAACAGTGGCAAGTTTCTTGAATCTTCATCGGATGGTAAGTTCCATAATCCTCAATCCTCATTGGAAGTAACTTCACATCATGGCAAGTTCCATTGTTGATTCTTCAATCGGTTATACGTTACCATCAAAGGTAACTTAGCCCATGAGCGACGGGTGCCATCGGACACAAATTGTAACCGCTCCAAGGGTTCCTTCAGTGACAATCTTTTTCATTACCAACAAAACCTTAGTAGTGATAAGTCTTCATCACTAGTAAAATCTAGGCTCCCTCCAAGTTAACAGCCTAAATAAACGAATAATTGTTTAATTCAAAGATCCGGGCGTTTTTACAAATAAATGAAAACAATGAATTCTGTTAAAAATGGCTAAAACCTTAAGCTCAAAATTGGAGCCCTAGATGGTGAAATTGGACCCAGTGAGTTGGGAAAACCGCCTATAGCATTTGCCCAAGTGTGTAGCTTGCTGAGACATTTATGTCCTTTTCGTATCCCCTGTTTAACTCCAAATGCAATGAAAGTTATCCTCTTTTTTACTTTGAACCATTTTCTAGCTCACTTTTGTGTGTCTAGTTGCTCGTGCTCCAAATACGCGTCTGCTAAATCATGGATCAACTCCGTATCACAATCAACGTAAAGATTAAGCATCAGTATGTACCTTTCACCGAAACATTTTATCCTAATAAACAAGTGCAAGTGAAAAATTGCAACATTTGTATTAGTTCACTTGTTTATTACCTTTTTAAGTAATAAAGTTAGCTGGAGTGTATTTTAAAATCCATGAAATTATTTAAATGAAAAACTAGACTATCATTAAAGTGATACTTCTTTTGTTGACATGCTATTGTTAATAAATGATTACTTTTTTATAATTCTAGAAAAAAAAAGAGCTTTGGGTTGACCCAACCAGTTCCATTTTGAACCTTAGACTTCAAAACTAACTAGTACCATGTTGATTAGCCAAAGGCCCAATTATGTCAAGGTAAGAGAAATTAATAAAGATTTGAGATTGCATACCGTTGGAAGTGCATGATGGAGTCTTCAGAGTTTTGTTTAAATCTGCATGATGATATTGCATCTTTTCTTCCTTACTGCACTCACAGTTTCTATGACATGTCTTTTCCAGCAATTATGAAGTTTAGTATTATATCTATTTGCAGAAAGCTTGATAGAATGTCTTATTTCTTTAACTGAAGTCAACAGTCAAACAACACACTTTGAAATTAGCGGCCAAACCCATTGCTTTTTAATTAAATTTTAACAAGAATATAATCAAAAAAGATATCACCTTTAAATACTTTAAAACAAGTTTAAATTAAAATTTTTATTTGTAATCATAGTCAAAACATTAAGTAGCAATAAGGTTTGAGGAAAATTAAGATACTTTCACATGTGTCCAACAATCCAACCTGACCCGTTTCAATCCTACTAAAATAGTTAACTAGTTTCTTTCTTTTTCTTTTTTATTAACCAGCCCTGTTTTGACTCGTTACCCAAACCCCATCCATAATATTTATGGGAAAAAAAGTATCCACTTACCAAAAATCATCTTGTCCCTTGTGAACAAATTCCTCTAAGCCAACCACACTGACCCTTCCCTTTAACTTAGCTTCTGGTCTCACTTGTTATGTCAACATACTGTCCGGGAGTCAATGCATTACTCAATTTATGACTTCACTTGAACCACACATGCCATCAAGATCAATTCCCAAAGCAACTTTAAATATCAAATTCAACATGCTTTCATGAACAAACCCTGTGTTATAACATGAATGCCAATAATCAAAACTAGCTCGTTGTAATATAGGATGGTCATAGGTTGTTGATAGAAAGGAACTTACACTGCCAAAATCTGCATGTTCTCACATTTGTCCAAGTCAACTATGAATACTCCATCACCTAGAATATCCTTTAGGATGTCATGGAAATAAGCTCCTGCAAATTTCAGTTGTATTATACACGATTTTTTGTTGTCCCACTATATTGAAGCTTCTGATCTAAGATAATTAGGAAAATGTTTGATTAACATGTTTCGCAAAATCAAATCAGCTGCCATGATATTCATGTTTGACATCAAGAGTCAAAAGTGTAATGGGTAGGCATCATCAAGGCCCTATTATAGAACAAAATATACCTCATATGTTTAGACTCTACTAAATATATAATCAAAATGCATAAAACCTTCGAACACTCTATTGAAAAAGTTATGACTACTATTATCATAGTATAACCTTTGTAATTACAGTTAAAATTGTAATTAGTAATAAGATAAAAAAGAAAGTTCAAATGTTTGCACCTCAGTACAACACTCCAACCCAACCGACCCGTTTCAACCCTACTAAAAAGTTTACCATTTTCTAAGCCATACCTTTTTTTTACTCGTTACCCGACCCATCCATTTTTCCACCCGTATTTTTTTTTGGGAAGAAGTGAAAAACATTATCTACTTACCAATAATACATCATGTCCGTTGTGCATTTGTTTGGTCTTTGCTTAGATCAGCTCATAAAACAAACTCATCAACCACTTTGACTTAACCACTAGTCTGATATTTAAAAGTTTCTTCGTTTTCCATGTTATGTCATCATACCGTTTGAGAGTCCAATGCACATGCATCACCAAAACATTATCAGATCGAAGACCTTCTTCACTTAACATGCTGTCAAGATCAATTCCCAAAGCAACTTTGAAATTCGAATCCAACTTTCTTTGATGCTTTGAAGAATAAATCCTATGTTATATCATGAATACCAAAAGTCAAATCCAGATTGTTATATCACGGTGTGGTCAAATGTTGCTGAGTGAAAGGAACTTACTCGTGTATCAATGCTTTGATTGTTATTTGCTGATTCAGTCATTGAAACAAGAGTTTTACGGCACTTTTTCTGAAACATAAAACCTATCTCTGTTCTCGCATTTGACCGTGTCAACTGTGAATGTTCCATCACCCAGAAGATCCTTTGAGGATATGTTCCTGCAAAATTTAGTAGTAATATATAAGATATTCGGTTGTCCCATTAAATTAAAACTTATGATTTAAGATAATGAGGAAAATGCTTGATTTACATGTTTGCAAAATCAAATAAGTTGGTATAGTTTTCACGTTGAAAGTCCATGTTGTGTGGAAATCCTAAAAATTACTCATTGAATGATTGAACAAATTCAATTCAAGAAACTGCCATACGAATAATGAAATTGGCTAAGAAAAAAAAACATCATATGAATTCAAATTTCAACCACTCTTGTCCTTGTACATTTGTTATGTACAAGAATAATATTTGCTTACTAGAAATCATCTTGTCCTTGTACATTTGTAATGTCCCGGTTTAGATTAGCTAATATAAAAATCAGCAAGCACTTTGATCCTTTCCCGTTAACTTAGCCACAGATCCGTTATTTGACAATTTCTTAAGACCTTCTTCACTGGAACTGCACATGCTGCCAATATCAACTCCAAAAGCAACTTTGAATTATGCATCAAACTTTGAATAAATCCTGTGTTATATCATGAATACCAATTATCAAAAGCAGGTTGGTATATTATGGGGTGGTCAAATGTTGTAGACTCAAAAGAACTTACACTTATATCGACACTTTGATTGTAATTTGCTGATTCCAGGTTTTATATATGAGATTTTTACTGCACTTTCGAAAATATAACACTGCTAAAATCTCTCATTACTTTTATTGAAATGTAATAGCTTCAGACCTTTCTTTGTTCTCGATGCACCTTGTCCCCATCATCTGTGATTATTCTATCATGCAGAAGTTCCTTTAGGATGTCATGCTTATAGGTCACTGCAAAAGTTAGTTGTACAATCAAATCAGTTGGAATAGTTTTCAAGTTGAAAGGCCATGTTTGTCATTGAATTTCTAAAATTGAACCATTGAGCAAACTCTGATTTGAACATATTCTTGAATTTATCAAACCGAAAGTCAATGTGATATATATGTATTAACTGCATGCCTAATTGAAACAAAACTGAACTAAGAAATTAAAAAAAAAAAGTATGACATTAAATATTGTAAAAAGAAAAATTATAACTTTATAAGATATTTGTTTACAACAATTATAGAAATATTTATAATTAACAAAAATCATAGCCAAATGTGTCAAAAATCGACTTCAATCCACTTTACCCTTTGAGGGACATTAAATAGGTTAAGATATTGTAGCAATATACTAGTTTAAAATCGTGAAAACTGACCACTGATTTCAACAAATTACTCATATCATTTGTTTTTCATTTGGCTAAATTATTGTTATAATTAAAGTTCAGTGTTAGGTTTTAAGCAACAAATTATTGTTATCATTTGTATATACATACAGTATAGGTAAGTAAGGTTTGATGTTTCCTTTTGAATCAACATTTAATAAAAAATGAGATGTTTGACACCATAAGATGATTGAAATGAATGAGATTAAATGAATAATAAAAAGTATTAGTCAAACGAGTAAAATTATGATTTATATTTATATGAAGTCATTCATGAATTAGAAGACATTCACATCAATACAAAAATAGAGGAATGAGAATATCAGTATCTCATCTTTAGGAAGTACCTTCACATAAAAATCAGAGGGTATTTAACAAGTACCTGTTGTCTATTTCAATATTGGGGATATGAGAGATTTGGGGCCAGTAGTGGGAGCCTCTTCCTTCACACCTTTCTTTCAATTTTGGGCAGAAATTTATTGTCAAACTCAAAAGGGAATCTAACAACATCTCTGGTAGATGTTTCATCTTTGGGCAATAGGAAATTTCGAGATGTTGAAGGGAGGTGAGATGTTGGAGTCCTGTTGAAACTGATTCCAGATTTTCAAATCCTGTTATCTGCAGAGATGTAAGAGAAGAAGGGAAAAGGTGGGATAGTTCACTAATATTCCTCACATCAGCTTCATTATATAACCATAGCTCAACAAGGGAAGCTGGAAAATTAAGATCCCCCAATTCTGATATGGGCTTCTTCATCCCCCCTATTCCAATGGAACTCAATTTTGGAGGCCAACAGCCACCACGACGAAAGGAAACATCAATACCTGGACACCTTCTGATATATAGACTTTCTAACAAGGTGAGATTCGATAGCTCAATTATTGACACCAGACTTTCACATTCATATAATGACAAAGTGGTGAGGTTTGATAGTTGAAGGTCATGAAGTGACAAAATATCTGGACAATATGATATACGGAGGTTGGTGAGGTAAGCGTGGTTACTCAATTCACTAATTGATCTTAGATTTTCCCATTTAAAAATACTTAGGGTTTCAAGCATTGGCATGCTTGTGTTCATCTTTCCCTCATGTTTATCACAATCATTTATACTAAGTGATTTGAGCTTCTGCCCTCCTTCTAGTGTTGTAACTGAACACCCTTGAATTACCAAACTCTCAATGCTATTTGGACAACAAAAATACTTTATGCTTCTACAATAAGATATATCCAAACTTCTAAGAGATATTAAGTGGTTGCTCCCAAAATTGTCCTCTTCTTTCTCTCCTAAACCCACTAAACCTAAACATTCCCATAATCTCAAATTCTTTAAATTCACAAGAAGTTTACTTGCCTTTGTTTCTGATTCCCACAAGTATTTTATGTCCTTACATCCTTCAATACTTAGTTCCTCAACTTCTCTAAGATACCCTATAACACCTCTCCACACCTCATCTGTAAGCCCTGAGATATCTTCAATTTCCAGCTCAGTGATCGATGAAGCTACCTGAACCAGACTCCTTAACACACCATCACCACATCCATTTATTTCAAGAACCTTGAGTAAAGGCAGTGCTTGAAGTGAGACATATATCAACTTGGGACATCTTTTTATATGAAGCTCTTCAAGGCATGGAAACACTGCAACTAAACTCTCGTTTTTAGTTGACCACTCCTCCCAACCTGACATATCTTCAATCCTTAGAACTTTAAGTGAAGGGAAGGCAACATCAGCTCTCCCTGTTACCTCCAAACCTATCACTTTAACCCCATCCATGCTTTGAATACATAACTCCTTAAGTGAAGCTAGCAGCCCAAATGTGGGGAGAGATGTGCATTTTCTACAACCACGTATAGAAACATTAACCAGCTGATTAAAAGAAGGATCACCAACCCAATTAGAAAACTGTGTTCCCCCGTATGACACAACTGAAAGCTCTTTCAACGTATCACTATTAGGTTTCAGCTCATTGAGAACCGCTTTTTCAAGTGTACCCATTCGAGAGTCGTCAAACACATTAGCCCATCGCAGCTCTAATCCGGTAATCCTTTTTAGAGATAAGTTTGCCTCTCGTGTGCGTGTTGAGCTGTGCACTTTGTGCAACCCCTCAATGGAAACTTCACCACGTAGATTCTTTAATCCCTTGAGTTCATTTATTTCAAGGCCATCATCTCCTCCGATGATAATTTTGGTGAGAGTCTGTAGGCTTTTCAACTCTCCAATCCCCAATGGCAACTTCTTCAAAAAAGGAGTATCCCTTAGGTCAAAATGTCGCAACTTTTTAAGATTTTTGAAGCTTTTAGGCAACTTAGTTAAACTTTCACAACCAAAAACAATCAATGTCTGTAAATGATAAAGATTTCCAACATTCTCTGGCAACTCTTCGATTTTAGTATGAGATAAATTAAGATACCGCAAGTGTTTCAAACTACCAATGAACTCCGGTAATTCACTTATCTCGAAACAACACAAAGAAAGAACTCTTAACAATGCTAACGTAGGAAGTAAATCAACCAAAATCTTATTGGACAAGTAATTCCAACTTTGTTCCACCTCAACAGATACCGCTAAAAATGTCCTCAAGCTTCTTGCTCTTTTAAATGCCTCAAACTTTTGGTGACCTACATATTGCTCTCGAGTAAATGACATATGGCGATGCTTCTCCAAAGCTTCAATCTGTATCATTGTACGATTTTCGAACCTTAGAAAAAATTCTCCAGCAACAAAGGTGGATAAGTCATTCATGAGGTCGTGCATCATAAATAATGATTCATCATTGGGTGCATGTTGAAAAAATGACCTTGATAGTAAAACTTCAAAGTATTCATTGCCCAAGCGTTCTGGTGACTTGGTTGTGTCTAAAGGGTCCAAAAACCCTTCTGCTATCCACAATAATACCAACTCCTCCTTGTCAAACAAATAGTCCTTTGGGAACAAGGAGCAGTATGCAAACAACTGCTTCAAATCGGCAGAAAGATCTTGGTAGCTGAGCCTGAGAGCTGGAACAATCTTATCACTATTTTCTAAATTCCAAATCTCACTGTTCAACACGTCTTCCCAGTCTTCTACGTTTGTTCTTGTCCACAATAGCTTTCCGATTGCCTTCAAAGCCAAAGGCAAACCAGCACACTTTTTCACTATATCTTCACCAAGTGGTTTAAGTGTTGTGTGTGAATTAAAGTTCTCTACACCTAAAGCATGTAGAACAAATAAAGATAGAGCATCTTCATGCGACAAACTCTTAAGAGAGTCTATATGACCAAAACGTAGGTTTTTAAGCAATTCCTCCTTACGAGTTGTCATGATTATCCTACTTCCAGGAGCACATGAATGAAGTGGGCGCACTAGGTTTTCCCAATCATTTTCGTTTTCATGCCACACATCATCAAGTACTAGTAGAAATCGTTTGTTATTAAGTTGCTTTGTAAGAGCGATATGAAGCTTATTTAAATCTTCAAATTCCTTGTTTTCCCTAGACACATCTTGGAACATGAGTTTGCTTATCTTAAGGATATCAAAATCATCAGAAACGCAAATCCATACGTGGAGTTCAAAGTGAGTCTGCACCTTAGTATCATTATACAAAAGTCTAGCTAGAGTGGTCTTCCCAACCCCACCCATACCTACTATGGGTACGATGCTAAAATTTTCCTTAGATGACCCATCATCCCCTAACAACTTGTTTAGCAATTTCTCTTTCTCAACTTCTCTTCCAATAAACCTAGACCCATCTGGCAAAGAGGTTTCGTTTCTTCTACTCATATTTTTTGGCTTTTCATCTTTTACAATCAAGCCTATATCGGACTTTTGTTTTTCTAGATGTTGTAACTGAGTGATAATACTATCTAACTTAGGAGACAACCTATTACTTAGTGAGAAGTTTGTGCAGCAAGTTGGGATGAGCTTTCTTACCTTGCTGGTGCTTGCTCCTGGTTCCTGGGTCAGCTCACTATGCATAGCTTCGGTTGCCACGTCGTCAAGTACATCCTCGATATCGTAAGCCAAATGTTGGAGACCATTCAGCCACTCTTTGACAGTTTTATGGGTCACTTCCTTCTCAGAAGCATCAACAAGCAGATTTTGGACTCTGGACAATGTCTTCGCCAATTCTTTCAGCTCGTTTTGGAGTCCCTGAGCACGAGCAATTCGTTTGAAGGCTTCATCAGACAGCTTCTTGAAAAGGACTTTGACGAGTTCATTTGCAATAGCTTCAGCCATTGTTTATGGTGAACACTTAAACTGGGATTTGTGTGGGTATGTGTATGATAGGGATCTGAATGAAATAACGAGTGCACAGAAACAAAGATTGAACCCTTCTTTATAGTGATTTCTGCAGTTGTTAAGGTCAACGTTTCTTTCTTCTTTTAATATTATTTTGCATGCCAGCCACTAGTGTTTTTATAACATTTGCTGTTATAAAAACAATCCATTATTAAAAAAAGGGTGGTGACGCAGCTTGTTGCCCGCCTTCCCGCTATCTTGATGTAATTTGTATTTTTTTTTAATGGATTACGAGTTTATTACAATAAAAAGAAAAAAAAATTAAATCTTTCTGATATGTTATTTTAACATTTTTTGACAGTCATCAAAAGCAAATATTATATATCCGTTAACAACTTGAAAGTTTTCTAATTAAATTAAGAACACCAGCTTTTGGGGAATCCAACCTGTTTGACCCGTAACCAGTTACCAACCCGACCCGTCTGTTTACCCGGCTTGGAAGTGTACATACATAAATTTAATTTGTTTGTATGTAAGTATTGATGTTTAAGTTAGATAAAAGATATACGCCTAAATGTCTGTATGTTCAAAATATAACTGTTAGTATGTATCTATGTTTGAATCCTGTTATCATATAGACAATTATATTTTTATATCATCCATTGAAAAGTTTGCAGGTTAAAATAAGAAGACTTGAAAAAATATTGCAATAATTAATTTTCATAAAGCAATTCTGCATACCAATCAGAAACACATTTCTTCTGCTTATAAGTTGTCTTTAAGCTGACAATGTTAATATATGTACATGTAAATGATTTGATTTGGGTAGATTTTATCACAAACTGATTTAATAAAAAAAATACCCGACCTCATAAATCTTTTATTTGATTTGGGTTGTGGTGTTGTTTTGTAACGGTTACAATGTTGATAAGAGGGCATAAAAGAGTTTATGGGTCAACCCAACCTGCTCAATAATAACTTGTTTGGACTAGAGACACTATAAACCCATTTCCCAACCCGCTCATTTGAATTCTACTATTAACATTCTAGACCCGACCCATTGACGTGCATTACTTATCGTATTTGCGATTGATTCATGACCGAATCTGGATTGATCGTTGATTTTGCGACTGTTTCGATTTTGGTCACAAACAAGTCACTAATTTTGCGACAGCCTTATGTTAGTCGCAAATTTTGGTCGCAATTGCCTAGTATTCTAGTAGTGATGCATTACTTTAATTAACCATCTTTAGGTGGTTATGTTTAAAGTACAATAATTAACCACAGAAGTAAGGGCTGTTGTAACTTTTATCAAGTCAATAAGGCGTCCATGTTTAAAAACTTTTATTAATAAATATAATGCCTTAATCTGGAATACAAAAGACTAAAGATTTAGACTACTAATGTGAATATTTGGAAATCAATATATAGAGGATTCTATTAATTGAAAATAAACTTTGAATATTCACCTTTTATCTTTACTTTTTGATTTAACTCATTTAAGGTAAAACACAATCCAAATCAGTTTATTCATAACTAAACGGGTCGAAATGGATACCTATGATCCTTTTTAGATGCATTCGGTATATACACACATGGAAGAAGGGCAAAAAGGGTATTCAAATTTGATGCTTTTCTTATTCATATTTTGCCAAAAGATGACCAACACAGCCAAAAACTAAACAATGATTTCTGCAAGTGTGATGGTTAAAGTTTCTTTCTTTTTTAATAATATAGTGCATGTTCTGGCCGGCAATCAAGAGGAGTTGGTAGTCATACTAAAAATATACTTGTGGTATTTTCAAAATAATTGATGGATGACAATGACTAAAGCAATATTTGAATTTATCCTTGTAAAATGGTTATATACTACAACAATCAGGGGTGTCCCTGAAGATTTAAGTGCTCTATCTGAGACATTAAAAAATACGTCCCTTTGTCTTTAACGAATTAAATAATTTAAACTAAATTTTATGTACGATCAATCCTATAGCAATAAACATAACAATTAGCAAAATAATAGTAGTAAAATGAGTGAAATTACATACGGTATTAATAACTAGGGCTCATATATATGTAGGACTTTTTTTTTTAAATGTGCCTCGAGATTTATGGACCCTAGCCAGTTGGCCTCCCCGGCCCACCCCAAAGCCTCCCATGACAACAATTTAAGACTTTGTTGATTGAGAAAAGGGTCGGTCTAAACACACACCATTGACTTACTATCCGGATACCACCGACATGTCATATGAGTCGTATGAGAACGCAAAAATTGTCATAAGAGTCGTCTCACGCGGAAAATGGCCATATGTGTCGTATTATACCACACTAAAACTGATGTGATAACAGCAAAATCATATCATATAGCTTGTATGATGTGGTTAAAACTGAAATTGAGAATTTTTATCCAGGTTTAAAATGGACGGGTAAAACACCATTCAAGATCAACAGAGCACTTATAAAATCAATGGCTCTTCTTCTGGATTCACAAAATCACCATCTTATTACCATAATATAAAATTAAACTAAACAACGACTGCAACCATTGTTTGTAGTGATTGCTAAAATTGTAATGGTCAAGCTTTTTTCTTTTTTTATTGTGCATGTTTTGGCTAGCAACCATTAGAGAAGAGTAGGTAAGAAAACAAAACCTACTTGTATATTTTAATATTATTTGATGGATTACATCTATATATATATATAAAACAAAGGTGTTTTGCTGACGTGGCGTCCATTGGTTGATTCAAGGCCCTCTTAAAATTGCCACGTGGCATTGTAATTGAAAGGTTTTGGTGTTTTTCAATTATTTTGGTTTTATACAATTTTAATAAAAACCAACTCAAACCCTATTCCCAACCCTATTCCCGTATTTCTCAACAATCACAATCCTTCTTCCCTTCAACCCTAATCCTCTCACAAAACCCTATTCTTATCTTCTGCGCCTCTCTCCCACCAGAAAATCTGCCACTAAAACCCCTCAATCTGCCACTAAAACCCCTCCTTAAGCGTCCTCCCTCTACTAGAGGAAAAACCCTTGCAACTAACGATTCAACCACCCCAGGTATTATTATTATTAAGCAAAACCCTTCTTTTTTATTATTTCTCGACGGAAGCAGCGGTACCGCGGATGCGAATCTGATCGCCGACGGAGGGATCGGTGGTCCAGTCCGGCAGAACATCGGCGGCGTCACGGCGGAGAAGAGACGGCGGTTTTTCTGAAGGTGAGGAGGACATTGGACTTGCAGAAGAAGGTTATGATTATTATTATTATTATTATTATTATTATTATTATTATTATTATTATTATTATTATTATTATTATTATTATTATTATTATTATTACTGTAACTGACGTGGCTCATCTCCAAGCCAAAGACGATGTGGATTTATGTGATTAGGAATGAGTTTAGATTTGAGATCGTGGCTGAATGTTTTGTGATCTGTTTACTGATTTTGAATTCGTAGGGTTTTCATTTTGCTTTATCGTAACTTTATGTATTTCAATTTTGCCTTTAGTGTAGTGGTACCTTTTTTTGCTAGAGGCATTGTGTGGATCTCGATACTAAGGTTGGGGATTACGTGGTAGGGAGACAGCTCGGATCAGGTTCGTTTTCTGTGGTGTGGCATTCGAGGCATAAGGTTCATGGTTAGATCGAAGGTATGATATTATTACTGTTATTCACCTTATTTCATGCTTAAAGATTTAGTTTTTGTTTTTTTAGTATATATATATATATATATTAATAGATAATAGATAATAGATTATTGTTCTTTTTTATTTTTTGTAGAGAGGTGAGTTTTGTTAGGTTGAGTTAAGTTTAATTTATATCAGTTTAGTTTAATTTGTTAAGAGAATTGATACATGTATTGGAAGATTGTTTACATCTATTACTCATAGGTCTGTTTCAATGTCAGTTGAGTTGTATAGTATAATACATTTATGTTTCATTAGGTACTTAAAGCTGAGTTGAGTTACATGTTTCATTAGTTACTTTAAGTTGAGTTTACTTACATTCAGTTAAGCTTAATTTATGTCACTTAAGTTTACTCTTAACAGATTTGATAGAGGTATTGGTGGTTATGTAAGTTCCATTATATCAGTTTAGTTTAATTTGTTAAGAGAATTGATACATGTATTGGAAGATTGTTTACATCTATTACTCATAGGTCTGTTTCAATGTCAGTTGAGTTGTATAGTATAATAGATTTATGTTTCATTAGGTACTTAAAGCTGAGTTGAGTTACATGTTTCATTAGTTACTTTAAGTTGAGTTTACTTACATTCAGTTAAGCTTAATTTATGTCACTTAAGTTTACTCTTAACAGATTTGATAGAGGTATTGGTGGTTATGTAAGTTCCATTATATCAGTTTAGTTTAATTTGTTAAGAGAATTGATACATGTATTAAGTGGAATGGTGTGTGATCTGTGATGAGAGTTTAGGATTTTTCCTATCAACCCCGGGACCTTCCCGGGATAATCGGCTAGTTATTAATATGATGATGGCACTATTTTGTCACATCCTTATAATATGGTTAAAATTGAAAATTGTTTTTATTGTACATTTTTTAATAATATCCGTTGGTGACTGAAAAATAAGACATGAATTTGGTTTTCCTTACGCTTAGTTCCTGAGTTCACTAAGAAGAAGAAAAGAATGGAAAAGAAAGGAAGGAAGAAGATGATATGTGTTCCTGAGTTTTCATCAGAGGAAAGGAAATGGAGGGATAGAAGAAAATGGTGTTCCAGAGTTGATTTGAGGGGGGGAGGGAAAGGAAATCAGGGGAAAATCACATCAATTATCATCCTCCCAAATTGGGAGGAAATGAAGGGAAAGAAAGGAGGAAGAAGAAGGGAGGAGGAAGAGGAAGAGAAAAGAAAAGAAAACCATCTCTTTCCTTTCTTTTCTTCTTGTTAGTGAACTCAGGAACTAAGCGTTATAGATAATCATGTGGGGTCTAAATTCAAACCACTTAAATTCACCACCAACTTCATCAAAATGGACTATGATTGTCTCTTTGTTGGCTAACCTTTTTGCATAACCAGAACCAATGGATCATTGATTCATCGAAATTGACTAGCGGTTTTGTAACTTTGAACCAGTTAGACCACTTAATTATGTGGATTAAGAAACAAAATACCAAAGGATATTGTCAGTTGAACTAATAAGTCACACTTTACTATTAAACCCATATAATTCTGGTGTTGGGTCGGTTTTTGGGCTTTGTCGGTCTTACCTGCAGCTGATACTTGCTCAACTGATCCATCCAGGAATCATCTTGTAAACTACCAAGTTCACATTTTTCTTAACTTAAATCTTCAACTAGAGTTCCCAAGTTAATTATGATTACACCATTGTAACAGAATAAAACAAGAATACAAAAAAAGCTTTATTAATAATATAATGTGTTAATCAAGAATACAAATGACTTATGGTTTTGTCAAAAACATGATATCAAACTCAAAATACTTTTATTATCCCAAACCAAACAATGTTTACACCCAAATACAGAAGAACAAACCCTAATACAATCTCTCTACCTCTACAACTCTCTGGTCATCAGACCACTACCATCTAAACAAAGAAAGAAGATCAAACTAAGATCTGGAACAAGATGTTCTCAGACCGTACACAATCTAACCCTAGATGATTGAGAGAGACGAAGTACAATATGAGAGAGTGAAAACTCATCAGGAATTAATAATAATCTTCTCGAAAGAGGCTTTATATACACAATAGACAAAGAGCTCCTGGGGATCCGTGTGATGACCATCTCAGCCGTAGAAAGAAAACACAAAACAATCTGAGCCGTCCACTAATAACAAACTTCTTTATCAGA
The DNA here is from genome assembly GCA_032199755.1 of Ambrosia artemisiifolia. NCBI lineage: Eukaryota > Viridiplantae > Streptophyta > Magnoliopsida > Asterales > Asteraceae > Ambrosia > Ambrosia artemisiifolia. The sequence goes on along the minus strand of CM063527.1, from coordinate 45,025,089 downwards.
AGTGAACCGGGTCACTAAGATCTTGAACTATGACCCTTGAACTCCTTAGCTTAACTGAACTATCTCTACTGGGCCGGACTCCTTACTGGACTTCACCTTACTGGACTTCTTTACTGGATCATTTAATCAATAATATCAGCAGCCCACACATCCTTAACCCATTAGATATTCCTAAGTCCAACAGCTACTACCTGCAATACACTTATGCAAAATATTCAAACAATATGACAAAGAGATATTGACCCACTTTGACGTTAACCCATTTGGTGTTAAATTGATCATATAATGTTTACCATTTTAACACCCCCCCCACAATTTAACAACCAACGGGATCTTGCATTTTTAACAATTGACACATATGTTCATGACCACTAACACCAAGACCTTTTGTCATAATATCAGCAACCTGCTGATCTGAACTAATTTTTACAGTTTGTATAAAACCTTTAGTTATCAAATCCCTTAAAAAGAATAAGTCTAACTCAAAATGTTTTGTCTTATCAAAAAACACAGGATTAGAAGCAATAGATAAAGCAGCACTATTATCACAAAACAGTTTAACAGGTAATGATACCTGAATGTTTAATTCTGAAAACAAATTTTTAAGCCACAATACCTCACATGCCACAGCACACATTGCTCTAAATTCTGCCTCAGCAGATGATCTAGCAATTGTAGACTGTTTCTTACTCTTCCAGGATATAAGAGACTCTCCTAGAAACACACAGAAACCAGTCACTGATTTTCTGGTGATTGTACACTTGGCCCAATCTGAATCTGAATAGGCAACAAGATTAAATTGTGCACTTTTCCTAAAAGAAATTCCTTTCCCAGGAGCCAATTTTAAATATCTTAACAACCTTAATGCTATTCTAGAATGAGCTTCTGAAGGACTATGCATGAACTGGCTTAAATAGTGTACAGCATAGGAAATATCTGGTCTTGTGTGAGACAGATATATTAACTTTCCTACTAACTGCTGGTAACCAGTTATATTAGCTAGTTTTTCAGGATGATCATTGCAAGCATTTGTTAAGATATGGTTGGGTTCCAATGGACTGTTAACAGGTTTGCACCCTAACATGTTATACTCTGTTAACAAGTCCATGCAGTATTTCCTTTGAGACAAGCATAAGCTATCTTTTAAGGAAATCACCTCAAGACCCAGAAAATACTTTAACTCTCCTAGGTCTTTTATTAGGAACTTTTCTTTTAGACACAATTTAACCTCATCTATCTCAGATATACTATCACCAGTTAAAACAATATCATCCACATAAACAAGTAACAAAACAGTAGTAGACTTAGATATTCTAATAAACAGAGAATAATCACATCTACTTTGAGAAAATCCAAGTCTAGTTAAAACACTAACTAGCTTTTCATTCCACATTCTTGGGGCTTGTTTCAGCCCATACAAAGACTTATTCAATTTACAAACTTTAGTTTCACCTTCAGAAGAATATCCTTCAGGCAAACTCATATAGACATCTTCATTAAGATCACCATAAAGAAAGGCATTATTAATATCAAGTTGGAACATTTTCCAACTATTCTGAACAGCTATAGACATCACTGTTTTAACAGTAACAAATTTAACAACAGGAGAAAATGTTTCATCAAAATCAACACCCTCCTTTTGACTGTAACCCTTAGCAACAAGCCTAGCCTTAAACCTTTCTATTTCACCACTAGACTTATACTTGATTTTATAGATCCACTTACATCCTACTAAGCTTCTACCTTTAGGAAGATCTACTAAAGTCCAAGTATTATTTCTATTTAAGGCTTCAATTTCATCATTCATTGCATTAATCCAATTAGGATCATGCATAGCTTGTTTATAAGTTTTGGGTTCCACAGTCTTGTTTAAAATGCTAGCAAATGCCCTATTTTCACAAGTCAGATTAGCATAATTGACTGACCTTTCTATTCCATACTTAACCTTCCCTTCTATGACAAAGTCATCAAGTTTTCTAGGAATGGAAGACCCCCTAGTGCTTCTTCTAACACTTTGTAAATTTGAATCATTGCCCTCAGAACTGGAAGTGTTTTCACCTTCAGTCCTCACATGGACAGCCTTATCCTGACTTTTATCAATATCAAGACTCTGTGATTCTAGGGAATCACTGGTCCTATCATTGACAAAAGTGGACTGTTGTTCAGCATGTGTCCCTGATTCAACTATACCTGAGCCCCTTCCCTCATCATTGGGCTCTTCAGGGTTTTCAGATGTTTGAGTTTCAGTTTCATAAGTATTAAAAAAATTTAATGAGTCTACATTAAGAATGTTATTATCATTAAACCTCTGAAAAACATTTTCATCTTTAAAAGGAAATATTGTCTCATAAAATTTTACATCTCTAGAGTATGAAATGGTTTTAGACTCTAGACTATAGACCTTATATCCCTTTTTTCATTTGAATATCCAATGAACACACATTTTTCAGCCCTTTCACTTAGTTTATTAGACTCATTTAGTATAGTAGAAAAACACAAACATCCAAAAACTTTTAAGTGTCCTAGGAAGGGTTCAAATCCAAACATAAGCTCATAAGGGGTCTTGCCATCCAAAACTGAAGAAGGGGTCCTATTGATTAAGTAAGCAGCAGTCAAAACACATTCTGACCAAAATCTAACAGGTAGACTACTTTGAAATAATAAGGACCTAGTAACATTCAACAAATGCCTATGCTTCCTTTCAGCTATCCCATTCTGTTGAGGTGTGTAAGCACAAGTAGTTTGGTGAAAAATACCCAAGTTTTTAAAATAACTAGACATCCTATTGTTAACAAACTCTGACCCATTATCACTTCGAAAACATTTAATGGTTTTTCCAAACTGGTTTTTAACTATGTTAACAAACTCTTGAATGTTATCAAAAACTTCAGTCTTGTGCTTCATTAAACAAACCCAAACAGCCCTAGAATAGTCATCAACTATAGTTAGGAAGTATCTAAACCCCTCCATACTAGGTACCTTATAAGGCCCCCAAACATCTAAGTGGACAAGATCACCAATTCCTGAGGACTTGTGATCACTCAATGGAAAAGGCTCTCTGTGTTGTTTTGCTTTGTGACAGACATCACAAGGCAACTCAGAATCCTTAGGACCAATAGTACCTATTATGGATTCTAACTTATGAATAACAACATCAGCAGGATGACCTAACCTAGCATGCCAAAGATCAAAATGTTTATTTGTAACACCAACCTTATTACACACATATGATCCACCACAGAAATACAGACCCTCAAGTTGACTACCAGTCACCATGGTTTTCTTTGTTGACAAATCCTGAATATAGCAATTATGTTCATCAAAACCAACATACAAGTGATTATCTTTAACTAACTTATGAACAGAAATCAAATTCACACAATACTCAGGAACAACAAAGACATCTTGTAAAACAACATTATTGCCAAGTTTTAGGGTTCCAATTTTAGTAACTAAAGCATTTGTACCATTAGGATGCTTAACTTGAATGTTTAAATCAGAAACATCAATGTAATCAGTTAAGTCATGTTCACTAGTTACCATATGTTGATTTGCCCTAGAGTCTATTATCCAACCCATTCTTATCCTTTTATTATTCACATTAAAACAGAAAACAGGTTTAACAGACACATTAGAGCAAAATGGATGACTAAACACACTACCTGATACATTATGACTTTGAGGAGGATCCATACTCTTGTCAGAAATTAAACTCAAGAGTTTAGATACTTGCTCACTAGTCAAAGAAGACAACTGAACATCAGGCCTATCACAATTAACATTATCCACAGTAGATTTTCTATTTTGCATGCCTCTAGCCTTAGCCCATGGAGGATACCCTATTAACTGAAAACACTTTTCAGCAGAATGTCTTGGCTTGTTACAGTGTGTACACTTAAGTGTTGAACCTATAGTTTTATCAACCTTCTTATTAAGATCAGAAGGTTGACTAGTTTTAGCAAAAAAACCTACTGATTGAACCTTTTTAGAACTTCCAAGGGAGTTTCTATGTGACTCCTCCCTTGAAACAATAGAAAAAGCTTCTTTAACAGTTGGTAAAACTTCTTTTATTAATAGGTTAGTTCTAACAGGTTGATACACACTGTCAAGCCCCATCAAAAATTGCATCAACTTAATCATGCTACTAAAATTATTAAATTCTCTAGAAGCATTACAAGTACAGGCAGGTAATTGCAAAATTTGATCTAACTGTTTCCACATGATATTTAATTTGTGATAATACTCAGCCACAGTCATACCATCCTGATTAAATGAATTTATTTTTTGGTACAAATCAAAAACTACAGAACCATCAACTTTGTCATATGTTTCCTTAAGTTCAGCCCAGACATCACTGGCTGACTTGGAAAACACATGACCCATATATAAATCTTCACTAATTGAATTGAGAATCCAAGTCAGAACAATTGAGTTACATCTATCCCATTGTCTAGCAAGAACATTGTCAGTTTCAGATTTTACACAACTGTTATCAATAAAACCCCATTTATTCTTTACTTGTAAAGCCAGTGTTAAAGCATTTGACCACACAGAGTAATTTTCAGATCCTTTTAATTTGATAGTAATTATAGTCAAATTGCTAGAATAAGATGGATGTAAATACAATGGATCACTAGCATCAAGTTTGCTTACTAATGTTTCAGCAGGATTAATAATAGCTCCCCCACCACCACCACCACCAGGAGGGTTACCCCCACCAGCAGCAGCATTGGGGTCGATATTGTCACCCATTTTAAGCAATAAAACAAATTATCAAAACAAACAGATAGCAATCAATCACAAACAACAACCACCACACAAGATTCAAACAAATAGCAAACAAGAATCAAGAACAAATCAATAAACCAACACAGACACAGGCGAAGCCAAGCCAGGGACCAGATCGTTGGTTCGACACTCTTGGTGCCAACGCAAGCCTTAACTTGGGAGCCCCTAGACCTAGACAGACACACAACCAGATAATCTTGAATCAGGAGTAACAGCGGAAGAGACAACCAAGATCAAAACCTTCAACCAATGAATCAATATCAGGACCAGATCTAGAACCTAGAGCTCTGATACCATGTCAAAAACATGATATCAAACACAAAATACTTTTATTATCCCAAACCAAACAATGTTTACATCCAAATACAGAAGAACAAACCCTAATACAATCTCTCTACCTCTACAACTCTCTGGTCATCAGACCACTACCATCTAAACAAAGAAAGAAGATCAAACTAAGATCTGGAACAAGATGTTCTCAGACCGTACACAATCTAACCCTAGATGATTGAGAGAGACGAAGTACAATATGAGAGAGTGAAAACTCATCAGGAATTAATAATAATCTTCTCGAAAGAGGCTTTATATACACAATAGACAAAGAGCTCCTGGGGATCCGTGTGATGACCATCTCAGCCGTAGAAAGAAAACACAAAACAATCTGAGCCGTCCACTAATAACAAACTTCTTTATCAGGAGTGAACCGGGTCACTAAGATCTTGAACTATGACCCTTGAACTCCTTAGCTTAACTGAACTATCTCTACTGGGCCGGACTCCTTACTGGACTTCACCTTACTGGACTTCTTTACTGGATCATTTAATCAAATAATATCAGCAGCCCACACATCCTTAACCCATTAGATATTCCTAAGTCCAACAGCTACTACCTGCAATACACTTATGCAAAATATTCAAACAATATGACAAAGAGATATTGACCCACTTTGACGTTAACCCATTTGGTGTTAAATTGATCATATAATGTTTACCATTTTAACACCCCCCCACAATTTAACAACCAACGGGATCTTGCATTTTTAACAATTGACACATCTGTTCATGACCACTAACACCAAGACCATTTGTCATAATATCAGCAACCTGCTGATCTGAACTAATTTTTACAGTTTGTATAAAACCTTTAGTTATCAAATCCCTTAAAAAGAATAAGTCTAACTCAAAATGTTTTGTCTTATCAAAAAACACAGGATTAGAAGCAATAGATAAAGCAGCACTATTATCACAAAACAGTTTAACAGGTAATGATACCTGAATGTTTAATTCTGAAAACAAATTTTTAAGCCACAATACCTCACATGCCACAGCACACATTGCTCTAAATTCTGCCTCAGCAGATGATCTAGCAATTGTAGACTGTTTCTTACTCTTCCAGGATATAAGAGACTCTCCTAGAAACACACAGAAACCTGTCACTGATTTTCTGGTGATTGTACACTTGGCCCAATCTGAATCTGAATAGGCAACAAGATTAAATTGTGCACGTTTCCTAAAAGAAATTCCTTTCCCAGGAGCCAATTTTAAATATCTTAACAACCTTAATGCTATTCTAGAATGAGCTTCTGAAGGACTATGCATGAACTGGCTTAAATAGTGTACAGCATAGGAAATATCTGGTCTTGTGTGAGACAGATATATTAACTTTCCTACTAACTGCTGGTAACCAGTTATATTAGCTAGTTTTTCAAGATGATCATTGCAAGCATTTGTTAAGATATGGTTGGGCTCCAATGGACTGTTAACAGGTTTGCACCCTAACATGCTATACTCTGTTAACAAGTCCATGCAGTATTTCCTTTGAGACAAGCATAAGCTATCTTTTAAGGAAATCACCTCAAGACCCAGAAAATACTTTAACTCTCCTAGGTCTTTTATTAGGAACTTTTCTTTTAGACACAATTTAACCTCATCTATCTCAGATATACTATCACCAGTTAAAACAATATCATCCACATAAACAAGTAACAAAACAGTAGTAGACATAGATATTCTAATAAACAGAGAATAATCACATCTACTTTGAGAAAATCCAAGACTAGTTAAAACACTAACTAGCTTTTCATTCCACATTCTTGGGGCTTGTTTCAGCCCATACAAAGACTTATTCAATTTACAAACTTTAGTTTCACCTTCAGAATAATATCCTTCAGGCAAACTCATATAGACATCTTCATTAAGATCACCATAAAGAAAGGCATTATTAATATCAAGTTGGAACATTTTCCAACTATTCTGAACAGCTATAGACATCACTGTTTTAACAGTAACAAATTTAACAACAGGAGAAAATGTTTCATCAAAATCAACAACCTCCTTTTGACTGTAACCCTTAGCAACAAGCCTAGCCTTAAACCTTTCTATTTCACCACTAGACTTATACTTGATTTTATAGATCCACTTACATCCTACTAAGCTTCTACCTTTAGGAAGATCTACTAAAGTCCAAGTATTATTTCTATTTAAGGCTTCAATTTCTATTTAAGGCTTCAAGATCTACTAAAGTCCAAGTATTATTTACCTTTAGGAAGATCTACTAAAGAGATGTTCTAAACACACACCATTGACACACTATCCAAACGCCACTGACATAGTCATATGGGTTGTATTGCAAATGTAATACCCCAGACCTAGGGCCCAAAATTTTTCATGTCTATGTAATATGACCAGTGAATATATTAGAATAATTTTAGAAGCATAAATAGAAACCGAACCTAAAATCGAATAAATATTTAAAATATTATACAAGAATTCACGTCACGAGATTAGACCGATATGCGTTACGAACACGAACCCGTTGTGTCTATGGTGATTAGTCACCATGGGACACATGGCACTTTAGCCATGTGCCCCATGGCATATTATTATCAAGACAACACTTAAATCTATTATTATTTATAAACACAATCACATACATCTGTCTTCATAGAAACACACACAGACACACTATCTAGAGAGAGAGAGACAGATGAGAGGAAGAGAGGACCGGGTGAGGGGTTCTGACCACCGTCCTCGGCGGCGTTCACGGCGGCAGAAGCTTCGGAATTGCGACTACACAACACCCAAACTCACTGTTCCTCTATAAACTCATACACACACATACACCGGTTAGTATTGGAGAGAGATACAGATCTAGAGAAACAGAGGAGAGAGAGAGTCTGACCGGAGAGGGAGGAGAAGAAGAGAGGGTGAACAGTTGTGGTGGTGTGGTTCCAGGCCTCTAAGGCGGACGACAGGCGACGGAGGATGGTGATGTTGAGGGTGTCAGGTAGCGGTGGCGGTAGTCTAGGGTTCAAAGGTAGTTCGGCCACTGGTCACGGCGGCGCAACTCCTTATCAGGTCAGATGGTGGTCTGGGTTCCGATTGGGTTACTGAACAATCAGGTATGACATCCAAGGTTCTTGATTTTGATATAGGATTAGTAGTTGACTTTGAGGTGGTGATTGGTGGTGAATAGCGGCAGTCGGTTAGGTTAGGACGATGGCCGCTGTCATAAGTTATTGTAATTGTGTGGTGGTGACCGATGGGTTATAGGGGTGGATGATGATGGTAACACATCAGGGAGTAAGGTAGGGGATTGATGATGGGTTCTTGGCTGTGGGTTGGATGGAGTTCCGATGCTGGTGGTTGAGGTGGTACTGGTTAGGTGGCAGCAGTGGGTAAAGGCGGTAGTAATTGGAATGGGTTACAAGAAGGATACGGAGGATGACGGACAGTTTGGTGATGATGGGTTATTAACCGGTCAACAGAAGTCAATCCCAGACCTGGTCAACACTTTAGTCAATATCTTAGAATCACAATCTGGAAAGGTATAATTGTTAAACGACAAACATTCCAAATATATTATACATACTTGTATTTATGTGTACACGTGTGGGACTCGACTAATACAATGGACTCGACATAAAACTAAATAACGAACTTGTACATATAATAGGTATATATATGCATAGATAACGGACGATAAGAATATCGGACATGTAATTATTAGATATACATTGAACAACTAGACAAACTCGCGGATATGACTTGGACCCATGGGACCTATTATTAAGTTATAAACGACAACGTAGGGAACATTTGATCATGGGACATTTGGACTTAGATAGAATAAAGACGATAAGGATTGTATAATATTCATACGAATAGTAATGAGACACGAGACGAAGGATGATAAGACGAAGCGATAACATATTATAACTTAGTCATTATATATTTGGAACACGGGATAATAGACGACATTAATAATAGAACAAATGAGGTAATGAGTCTTTAGACAACCATACATATATGTTAATAAACTTGACAAATAGAAGTTCGGATAAAAGAACCTAAGTGTGCCCACACGTGTAACCACGATATTGGTTACACGCACTAACAATATATATACTTGAATAGGATCTTGACTTGGAATAATATGTGGTGGTGAGACGTAATGTGAAACGCAACCAAAGGTGAGTTCGTGTACTTCCCCTTTTTTCTGTTTTACTGTTTTGGGGTGAATACATTCTTGTGCGTCTAAACTGTTTTGTGTATAAAACTGGTGTGATGTGACAAGATACTTGGCTGCTGGTTATACTTGACACTCATTAACTCAGAGGTGAGCCGACTTAATATATGGGTAGTACTACTTGGGGAAACCCCCACGCAAAGTGGACTCGGGACGTAAGGGCCCGGGAAACCCTCCACGACGGTTATGGAACCATTGCGGCATGTATTATGCTTTGTAGATCTATAATAGCAGTAGATAGATCTAGTGTTAGGGTTGAGGTGTTGCTTGTTACATCACGTGTGTGTTGAACTGTGTTAAACTTGTTTATGAAATGATAAACTGTTTTTGGATCCACTTGATTACTTACACGGACTCACCAGTATGATTACTGACCGACTCTTTTTAAGCATGTGTTCAGGTACTGCATTCGGATGGTTTTGGAGCATACGGATTATGTTCGTTTGTTAGCTAGTAGCGGATTAGAGATTATTGGTTAAAAGATTCGGCTATATATTGCGGTTAGAGCATCTAGAGATATGTGGATTAGAGATTGGATCGACTAAGGTTTACACTGCTTCGACGACCGCCGCGTCTCGTCCCTGCATAGTTATTAGTTTATTTATTTTACTTATGTATTTGTATTTTTGGATCATAAATTGTAATAACAAATAAATATTTGTTATCGTTACTTCCGTTGTGCAAGTCTGTTACCCAACTGACGTAACGTCCAGCCCCCTCCTGGTCGGGTTGTTACAGCAAACGACTGACGTGATCATTAACAAAATCATACGGCAAGTATGGTCATTTTATCTGTATCATATTGCATGTATGATGTGGTGCGTTGTCACAAAAGTGATTGATGTTGACCACCGGAAAAGTCATATATCCCATATGACATTTTTGCCTTGTCATAAGACCTAGTATGATACCGTCAACCTGTGTATGTATAAGTATGGGACCCTCAAGAAAATCGGACTTGATCATAATGGATTATGGTTAAAACTTTTAAAACACCATACAAGACATACAGAGCACTTATAAAATCAGTGGTTCTTAAAGATTCATAAAAATCACCCTATAATTACCATAATATAAAATTAAACTAAACGATGACTTCAAGAGTTGTTTGTAGTGATTGATGCAATTGTTATGATCAAATGTTTTTGTTTTCTTATATTATTTTGCATATTCAGGCCGGCAGCAATTAGAGTGGTAGTCATTAAAAATAACCCACTTGTATATTTCATAATATTTCTTGGATTACATTATTACAATGACGATGGCTGTATTTTGTCACATCCTTATTATATGGTTACCAGTTAACACTGAAAACTTATTTTTATTGTACAAAATTTTTATAATATCCGTTGGTGATTAAAAAGAGATGTGAATCCAAGGGGTGCAGATTGCAGAAACGAATAAGCAAACGAATTTGTTTTTTCTTATGGTGTAGGGCTGTCCAAAAAGCTCGTGGCTCGGAGCTCACTCAATATGGTCGGTTTGAAATTGAGCCGATCCGGCTCGGATTGGTTAGAAAGTGATCCTAGCTGGTCTTGGTTCGTAACGAGCTGGCTCGGTTTGGCTCGGATAATTCTAAGTTAATATATTTTTTATATATACATATAATATACTATAAAAATGTTAAAAAAGATGGGAAACATGTTACATGTTTAATATTTGGTAATAGTAGAATCAAGATTTTGTGCTTGGGATTGAAGTTACAAGTTTTTGTTTTTTGGAAGGCATAGTTCAATGGTGAAATCCTAGTCCTAACAACCTCCGGGTCACAAGTTCGAGTCATTCCACACGCTGGACCTTTTCAACCTTAATGGGTATGATTTTTCGATGGACGAGAATCGAACATGTGACCAACCCCGGGCGGGAACCCTCTGAAGAGGTAAACCCTCCCACCTCAAACCAGCTGTGCTGGAGATCATTGGCAATTGAAGTTACAAGTTATCAAACTCAATGCTACTTTTGACTTGAAAGAGGTCAGTATTTAAGAGTTAAATCAGACATCTATTGCATATTTAGGGGGTTAATTCGTATGCTTATGAACTTATACTGTTTTCCGTTGCAATTTGAGACTTATTTTGTATTTGTTTGAACTTAATTTTAGCTTGTAATGTATTAGGTTGAACTTATTTTAACTGTGATATTTTTACTATTGAATAATATTTTAAATTATTGAAATTTGAAAGCCATTTTTCCTTTTTCTTTTTAAATTCGAGCCAAACCAAGCCGAACTGGCTCGATTTAAAACGAAGCCGAGCTCGAGCTTTGATTTCCAGCTCGGTTTCAAATCCGAGCCAAGCCGGCTCGGTTTATAACCAAGCTGAGCGTGAGCTTGACCTGACTCGGCTCGGTTCGGTTCATGAACAGCCCTATGTGGGTGTAATAAGTATTTGCAAGAGCATACAATGGGACGTTGTAAATCCAAACCACTTAGACTATGTGTTGTGGTCCGCGAGCCGGCGAACACGGAAACACGCATGCGTGAGGGCTGACGTGAGCGACCACACACGACCACTGTCGCATTTGTTAGCGAGCTCCAACCCTTTGAAATTTAAAAAAAATTAACTTTTTTTAACCTATTTTCATTTATTATAACACTACTATTATATATTTACTTCATCTTCTTCACCTAACCTTCACCCACAATTCTTCAAAACTTCACCTTCATCTTCAAAATCAACCTTCAATCATGGTGTAATGGACCGAGGAGGGAGAACTAGAGTTAATAATCGCTTATAACCAAGTGCATGGTGATGGCGCCTCAACAAGCCGGGGATCGGGCGGTGGACCACAGTGGTCCTAGAGGAGTTTGGTACCCTTGTCGGGGGTACCAAACGTACTTGTGACTCCATCTCTCACAAGTACGCGGATTTGAAGGCGAAGTGTAAAAACTTCGAAATCGCGTACAAAAAGGTCAAGAGATATCTCCCCGGGGAAAAAGAAGACGTGCTACTAGCCTTTACGCACGTGGAGTACCTTTCGGATGTTGGACATGACTTTCACCACGTTTAGGCGTGGCAAATGTTACGCTCGGGCTCAACCTTACGTTAGGTTTTTTTTTAAATGTAGTGGTTTTTTTAGTGAAACTTTTTTAATGTAATGTTTTTTTTGTGTAAGTTTTTTAATGTAATGTTTTTCAGTGTAACTTTTTTTTTATTGCAATGTATTTCTTTTTTATTTAATGTTATGTTTTAAAAAACGTTTGGTAAAATATTTATGTTTAATATTATTTATTTGGTAAAAAAATACTCGCTCACTTTGACCCACAACGAGATCAAGCTACCAGCCCGCGGTCGCAAGCCATTGCCACATGGACGCCTACATGGCACAATATAATTCGATCAAGTGTTGGCTCATCTCTAGCCACAACCCATATTCTTAAATTCACCAAAATCGTCTAATTTGACTTTTAGTTGGCTATAGTTTTTGCAAAACTAGAACCAATCAATCACTGATTCACGGAAATCGACCAACACTTTTTCAATTTAGAACCAGTTGACCACTCAATTTATGGGTTAAGAAACAAACGACCATAAGATGTTTTTAGTTGAACTAAAATTGAGAATTCATGGTACTCTTAGTTTTCTAAGATTGTAAACTGTGATATATTTGTGAAGGGGTAGGGGCCCAAAAGCCCATTAAAAACAACACAGGCCTATACCCTAAACAAGCCCAAGACTAGGCCCACGCGGATGGCAGGTAAAGAATTAGGCGGGTGGAGTATATGCCCGCGGCCACGACACTTGCGGGCATCCGCCAAGTCTAACACGACGACCTCCTGGCAAAGGGTAGCAGGGCGCGTGGCAGGCAGAAGGTACAAATGCACAGAGCCTGTACGGACCAATCATAATGGCCGGACGTGTGGCTGAGGTCATGCTGCACGATCAACTAATCAGAAAATGCCAGCAAGGCAAATCTCTATGACCATGCACAACTAGGTAGACATTCTGTACTACCTGCAGCATGAACAGGCAATCAGAAAAGCTCCACCATAGAGCTAGACCTGTGAGCACGCGGCCGCGGATCTGCTGAAGGGGACAGAGAATCTCTTGGGATTCGAGGCGGTCGCCCCACATCGGATTATTGTGTTATTTCAGGTCCTACAATCACATCATTCATTTGGCCATTCATCCAGCGAAGGATTAAGCTTGTAGCGACGTGGTTTAGCTTCTCTAATCGAAGGTTAGACTATTCTTTCTTCAATTCGATGTTTAATAAATTAGTAAATATTACACTTACTTTATAAATACCATAAGAATGCAAAGTGTCCTTCTAAATGAAGTTTTGCATCAGTTTTCTCGACCTAAACACATCAATGCATCTCTTGTCTTTCTAATACTAGTGGGTATGGGGACAATCCATTTGGCTTGTCCTCCGTGCCACATAGACACCACATCAGCATGGGCGGGATGTCCTCCTTTTAAGGACTAACGAAGGGTATAGGGATAACCCTCCCACATTTAATATTAATTATTTATTTTGTTTAACTTTATTATTTTTCAAAGTAATAAATAATTAAATTTAAAAAAAAAAAACGAAAGGTAAAAAAACATACCAGAAAAAAAACACCCAAATATTAATAAAAAAACACTAAACATTAAACATTCGACATTAAACATTAAACATTCGAAATTAAATATTAAACACCAACATTAAAAAAACGCATCAATTGTCATGCGAGAAGAAGGGGATGTTGAATTCTTCCATGTGAGTAGCCTGATAGTCTTCTTGTGTGCGTTGGACTGCTGCTCGTTGGGTAATACCATGGTTCGCATCCATCGTGGCTGGAAATAGGGTGTTCCACCTCGTACACCTTCTGTATAGTTCCCGCCACTTATTAACGAGTTGATCCGCGTTGCGGTGATTTGTTTGGCTTACCGATTGAATTCCGACAAAACATTGTTCCAAAAAGAAGACGTATTTACATTTTCGGCTGTTGTTAAGTTGATATTGATCCAGGCCGTCACCAACTTGATCTCCTCATCCGAAGTCCAAGCCATTTTTTAGATAAGAGGGTGTTTTTGTGTGGTTTTTATATAAAAGAGAAGTGAAGATTGTAGAGAAATTGGTATAATAATGTGAAAGATTGGTTGGTTTTTATAGTTTGTAAATTGATTTTTTTTAAAATAGCCGTTATAGAGAATTAGGTGTGAACGCTCAAATAATTAAAGTGAAAAGATAAACATTTGGTCTGTTCCAAACGTTCTCGCGAGAACAAAGAGGACGAAGACGGACTGAGGGGGGTGGTGTTGGCGACGAGGACGGGCCGGAACGATCCGTGGGACGATCCCCACACCGAGAAGCCTAATACTAAATATGATATGTCATGACGACACACATGACATGAACTTGAGAGAAAACGCCATTTAAACATCACTTTGAACAAAATAATCAATTTTGACCATTTCATTACGTTTTATTTTTAACTAGTGGGTTTCATCGGCGCGCGTTGCGCGCCTTATGATTTGCTCGTCCGTAAACTGCACACACGTTTTCACGCATCTATAAACTGACGCTAATAATCACAAAATAACATTCATTAAAACAAATCTATACCCTTACATCAAAGACCATTGTCTTGCAACTTCACTGGTTCAACAACAAAGCTAAAAACGACACCAAAAGATAAAACCTTTGTATGCTTCCGAAGCGATAGAAGACCTTTTTTAGCCAAAGTGGATGAACTCCATCTCCTGAAATCCACCTACAATCAAATATATCCATCAAAGTAAAACAATGCGACCAAATTGTTCATTACTACCTCTACAGTTATCAAAACTTGCTTTTCTAATTCCAAATGCACATATCGCATTTTTCCGTCATAATAGTGAATCCCCTTTATCATTTTATTCTATTCATATAATGATATAAGAAAAACAAAAACACAAATAAGAGAATAAAGAACCAAAAGCATTTCCTTCCAGACAGGAGGTGTAGAAAGTTCCAGTGAAACAACCTCATCTGAATTCGCCATCTTCAAACCTTAAAAAAACAATCAACTGGGTCAAGCATTAAACAAATATGAATACCTAAATCTATTGAAAATAGCCAAATACACAATGATGTAATGTTATATCTTACTAAAACTCTAAAAGAGAACAATCTATTCCATCAATATAAGCAAACCTAAGCCAAACAATCCAAGATTCCAAGCAAAGTAACTTAACCAAGCATTACACCAACCATAAAAACATAACATTTAAACTATGATCTCTACATCATATAGCTTCCATTATTATCTTCATATCAGCAGCCTTCATACTTGCAAACCATCAAGAAACCAATAAATATGCTAGTGGTACTTAAAAGCAGGCCCACAGTCGACCGTAGTCCGTTAACAGGAGCACCAATCATTGAAATAAACAAACTCTGAATGTTAGATGTTAGAATCAATGCTACGACTCAATAACTGAAGTTAAAGTTGGTCGTATCTAACCTTATACTTGCGAGAAACGTCATACCGAGATTTTCGCTTAGCCTTAATTGAGTCGTCGCCTACGAGGATTTCCACGGTAGGTAAGAGGTGGCCATCGTCAGCATAATTTGGGTTAAGAACCTGTAGCCTCTCCTTGTATAATGCCTCAATCGAAACACCACAATGTCTTAGCTATAATCCAAGCGACAATCAAAATGGGAGGATCTCCACCTCCGTAACTGCCATCAAGATTAGCAGGACAATTAGTTAGAAAATTTCTATAATTACACTACTTCATATACTGGCACACATGTGCAACCTCCTGCAATAAAACCTCAAACTTTATATTTATATATGATTAATGTTCTTAAAATAAAAAATATATTCCATCTAAACTATGGTAATTAAAATAAAAACTGTTTTCTTGAACCCAAAGAGAGAATTTTAGAGTATAGGAACAGACACGTTCACCCATGTGGACGAAGATTAACTTGAAAAACATCAAACCCCGGTACCCACAAGATTGTAAGTTATTTGCTAACTTAAAAAGTTATAGTTAAAGCTGGAAAACTTTCAATGTTTCTTTACTCAACTATCATAACTGGGATCTATGGCATTAGATCACACCATAAATGAAAACCTAACGAACTTTGAAGTGATAAAACTACAATTCTGAATCAGATGTAAAAAATAAACAAATGAACACGGATTATATTAAACTTACAAGCGTCCAAAGAACAGATCTAAGCTATATCTGCTGTGTAAGAAACTGTGCAGTTGTATTTTTCAAGCAAAAAGGCGGTTGTGGTAACGGCTACTTGAGAGAACAATGGTAGTTTATTCATCGACGGCCAGATGGAGACCGCGTATTTTTCGACTACTTGTTTGTAGTTTTGGTAGAGCTCTTTCGCCGTGGGCTCGTATTTTATGTGCAAAGCATTAACCACTTTTGTAGTTGATTTGATTGCCTCAGAAGCCAAATCTCTAGCCACGCTTGGAAGGTTCTGTCCAGTGTATTTGATGTGGCTTGAAACTTGTTTTGTAAGTGTTGGCATGTGCATCCTACAAAAACTAATAATTCTTTTTTATGGGTTATGAGCAGAGAAGGCAGGTTAAAGTGTTAAACAAATAACTCGTAAAATCTTGTTCCAGGCGGAAGATTTGGTCCACCATTGCTACTTCTATCATATTTATAATCATCAACAAAACCATCATGTTGCTGTGTAGATGGTTGCACTACTGAACTTACCGCCACCAAAGAAGACTTTCCGGCTTGAGCCGCACCCTTAGACTCTGAAGGCATTGCTGCAGCGGAGGTTGCAAGAGGCAAACCTGACACTTAGCATCCTTCGACTGGGATCACACTTCTCATAGTTTAAGAAAATCCTTCTTAACGCATCTGTTTTCACTACAAATAGAATTCAACATTGAAAACTGGAAAATACATTTTGAAACATATTCCCGGGAAGGTATGTAGGATAAACCGGACCCCCATTATCGATGCAAACACCTAAAAAGCACAAGGAAATAAGGACATGGGTTAGCTAGATAGCTGGTTCAAGCTAAAGAAATTTAAAACTTTGGGCACATAGTTAATGGTTTCATTATAGACCTGTTAACTTGGTCATGTGTTAACATAAAACTGTTTTTTTTTCAGAAGGGTAAATATGTCATTTATCAATCATTTTCTTCCTTCACCTTCTGAGCATGAAATTTAAAACGTATATAGTAAACTTAAATCTAAAAACAATAAACAAAACTACATATGTTGTAAATCTAGAAAAAATTATAACTCTAATAAAAGTCATCCTCTAACTATAACTCCCTTTCTAAAAACCAATTTGCAGGAGATAGCCGTTAGTTGATCAATAAACACAATACGATCCGCGCTTTCATCGTTCTGTAATAGCCATTAGTGCAATGAAAGATCTTCATTGTACTCCTATAATAGTTGATTAATAAAACTCAATACTCTCATGGGTTTTCATCTCTCTAGGCCTTACCTTTTCTTTCCCTTCCTATACCTCTCGCCGCTACTGCCTCCGGATCTTTATTGGCAGCTGGACCTCTTCTCCTATCACCCCCTTGTTCGTCCTGCCCCCATGGCACTGAAGGAGTTAATCTTGTTGAGGGTCATGTATTCAGTTTTATTCGTTTTGGCTACTGTTGAAACTCGCAGGAGAAGAAAAAGGGGTCGTGTCAAGCAACCAAGCTTGTGAAAGCCGGTTTATGAATAACTTATATGTGACTGATTACCATGCCTAATCAATACTCTCTCTCAATCATTCATCAAACAATAAAAAACAAACACTATTCAATCTTCATCAACACAAATCTACATATAAGCAACCCTATGCAAACACAGAGCAATCAAATTAATAAAAATAAAACGAAATAAAACAAACCTAAGCTTAGCTTTAGACAGCTCCCAATAACACCGACCATAATGCTCGCCACGTCAGCAACTCCGGTACTCCGCCGGTGCTCCGCCATGAGCAGCCGGCCGGAACCCCTTTCCTCACCTCTCTCTTGAAGTTAAATTAATTATCCATTGCTAGTTCAAGTTTGGCAACTTGAATGGTGTTCTATGGAATCTAATCACAAGTTTAGGTGGTGATTTCTGTATCCTACATTTGTGTTAGTCTGCCCAAAGGATTGATTAATGTATCTGTATCTCGGTTCTCGAGTGGCCCGTTGACCTGTAGCCTATTCATTTCGTTTTATTTAAAATCTTCTATCCGTTGCGTACTCCGATTCCTATCATATTGCTCAGCAATTTCCACCGGTAAAAAGTAATACACATGGAGAAATTTCCACTGATTAAGTGTTTTATGTAAGATGCTCTAGAATAATTTAACATCCTCATTCCTCCATTACATTCTAGGATCTTCATATACTCTAGATAATATATACATTGAAACATGTCACCTTAACATCTTATGGTCAATGTAGTAGAACTTAGAAGGCTAAATATTATCTGTCTAAGTCGTTCTTCACTTGCTTACATTATGTGGTCCCTAGCAAAAAGGGGCCAGGAAACAAAACCGTTAATAATAAACTTGTTTATTAACTATCTTGTTACTTTCAGGCTCTAATTAACAAACACCA
This sequence comes from Ambrosia artemisiifolia, assembly GCA_032199755.1. Taxonomy (NCBI): domain Eukaryota; kingdom Viridiplantae; phylum Streptophyta; class Magnoliopsida; order Asterales; family Asteraceae; genus Ambrosia; species Ambrosia artemisiifolia. The sequence continues at coordinate 45,006,254 of CM063527.1, read as the reverse complement.
AAACTTAAGGTTTCACAAGTTCAGCAAGATAACTTTTAAGAATATATTTGATCTAATTTCTATTTCTACACAAGTGGACATAATAATAATAATAACTACACTAAAAATGAACATCACAGAAAGTATAACCAAACCAATAAACAAACAGTATGAAAGAATTGAAAACCTGTTTAGAGCCAAATATATCGTCGTTGTTGTCGTCGTTATCAAGATCTTCAAATCCTCTCTTAGTGCCTACAATTACATAACGAAATCCAAAAAAAAAATGATAATAAACCACCACTGGTTATAAGTTATAACTGAATTGATAATATCCTGCACGCCTTGTCGAGTTGGTACCAGTAAAATCCCCATCGAAATCATCATCCTACAATTGCAGTTAGTTAGGAAAAAGATTATTAAGACCAAATTAATAGACAATGTGTATATGTAAACAAAAGGTTTTTAATACAAAGTTATAAACCCTAGAATTGATCACTTACGTCGTCTATGTGAGCACCGTCGATGTCTCTCACCCCCATAACCAAGACCACCAACAATCACCACCAGTGAAACAAAATAAAGAGGGAGAATGGTAAGAAAGAGGGATAGAAACAGATAAAAAGGTGGGGTAATACGTGTTGAATGATTAAGTTATGACCGCCAAATACCCCCAATCAAAGCTAAGCACCTACAAAACAGTAGAGATAATGGAATACAGATGTTAACTATCTTGCACACCACGTGTTCAGCAAAGGTAGAAAGGAAAAAAAATTGATGGAAGAAAAGAGACAACCAGATTCGAACCTGGGTCAGTTTTGTACAACAAAAAGCATCCCACCACTACACCACCACAATCAGATATTAATAATCTCGAAACAAAACTTATTTATCAGAATACAAAATTCAGACAGAAAAAAATCACTGTTCAAATCACTTTGTCTAATTAATATAGTCTAATCATAAGATAAATAGTAGCCTTTAAAATTATTTTGTTCTAAATATCATATTGTTAGTGAAATAATAAAAAGTCATGTAAACCATCCCAAAGAGCTGTGTTAAGTATGGATCACTTTTTATAGTCTTAACAATTAACGACTTATCATCAACTTCTTTAGGTTGTTATGTTTGAATTACAATAATATATGCATGTCAGAGCTCCTAACCACAACACTAATGACCATTTGGTTTAGAAAATGTATGTAAAGGAGTGAAATATTTTAAAGCCATTGGAATGTGAAGTAAGAGGATGGTCTGTTTAAGGAATAAAACCTTATTAATTTTCCTTAACTATTAAACCCATATAGACTTTCAGTGCCGGGTCAGTTTTCCGCCTCATTCGGTTTTATTTGATACTTGCTCAGCCGATCCAGGAAACACCTTGTAAACTACCAACAAGCTAGTTAATAGACACCTCATTTCATTTCTTATATAAGATTTTAACTAATGTAAAAAAAAAAGATGGAACTTGTTATTGAAGTGTAACCTTATTGCAAGAATAATTCACATTTTTCATAACTTACAATATTCAACTACAGTACCCAACTCGTTTGTTAGCAATGTTTTAAAAACCGGTTTTTTAGTCATACCGGATTTGGCTTAAAAATGGTTGAACCGGTTGAACCGGGTTGTACCGGGTGGTTGAATCAGGTAGAGTAGTTAACCTTATAATTCCATAACTTACAACATCATATCAAAAGTAATCCATAAGTGTATGATTACATATCAAAATATAATCCATAATCCAAAAGATAAGACACAAGCATTCAATTTTCACACAAAAATCTTTAAATGAAACGGTACGATATATTTAAACCATCGGAGTATTGAACGCATCAAGTTCACGGTCGCTTAAGAGGTGAAAGTCACTATCAACGCCATCCTCAACACCTAGAGGATCGCCATTTTCGTTTCCTACATTATTAAATAAGTTCTAGTTACATATAATCAATCATAATATACTAAATTTATGTAAAATAAGTAACATATATAATAAACAAACTTGTGTAGGAGGAACCGACTCATGCTCTTCCTCACCAAACATGTTATCAATATCATCATTATGAAGTTCTCCTTCCGGCTCTTCTTCAACCACCCAAAATTCCGTATGATTAATACTTTCACGATCAACCGGGTCATAAGATCTCTTAGCATATTTAAGTCTAGAAAACATTTACCCAAATGTTAGCGATATATAAAGTAAATTAAGATCTTATAATTTTTTTAAAGAATTCAAGATGTCGTACCTGTTTTGTAAACGCAAGTTGTAATGAACAAACACAAGGTCACTTAGTCTTTCATGTTCCAACCTATTATCAAACAGGTGGTGTGCATTCATTGCATTCCTTACAATTCAACTCAATGGCTATAAGAAAACATTCACTATACAGTCAACTCCTTCAAACGGATCCGAACCAAACCAAACCGGTTTCAACTAAATTGATTAGTTTACAAACCGGTTTGGGATATCAAACCGATTTGTGTACCTCTAGATGGACCTATGAAAGGTAAATCGAGTTTACCGACCAACCGATTCTGCCAAACATGAAACCCGATCTACCCGAATCATAGACGGATATGTCGGTTTATTCGGGTATAAGTTATTTGGGTTAACCGGCCCTGGCTTTTGTGGTTAGGCCCAATCTCCAGCCAAACAAAGAATAAGCACAAAAAATCTTCAGCTATATAATATACAGTACACACAACAATTACCGATCAAACTCTCACTTGTGGCAGACCCGGTTGGATAAAACGGGTCAAATCATCCGCCATGATCAGATCAAAAACAGGGTACTCTGTTTTTCACCAGAGCTTCCAGTTTAGTCGGAAGCCACGTCAGCACCGCGTTAAAACGCAGTGGAGACGGTGCTGTAGGGCTGAACAATTTCAATGATTATTATGATCCTACCCTCAAAAGGGCTCGTCAACATTTTACTCATGTGATGCATTTAGCCGCTCAAGCTAGTGTTAGATATGCAATGCAGAATCCGAAGTCTTATGTTGATAGTAATATTGCTGGTTTTGTTAATATTCTTGAAGTCTGTAAAAATGCATATCCACAGCCTGCAATTGTTTGGGCATCTTCTATACATTGATCAAAGGAGCAATAAATAGAAGAACAACTGTTTTAAGCACAAGGTATTAATCAAAGTTGAATGCTTCAATACATCCTGTAAAACCAGTCACAAATTACAATTGAAGCTACAGACAATTTCCTAGCTATGAAAGGTTGGGTGACTAGCATTGAAGTTTGCAAACATAATTCACACTCAACTGCTTGACACAATCAGGTATCGGGTCATGTGACATTAAATTTAATGCAGACGTCTATATTCATAATCTTCTTGAGCTTCACCGAATTGACAAATGACAATCAGGAATAACATCCTCTCAACATACTGTCTTCGTCCAATGATAGACCCACATGTGGCATCTCTTCTTCGTCAATATTCACCAGAACAGTGGCAAGTTTCTTGAATCATCATCAGATGGTAGCTTATCATATTCAAGTTCCATAATCCTCAATCCTCATTGGCAGTAACTTGACATCATGGCAAGTTCCATTGTTGATTCTTCAATCGGTTATAAGTTAGCATCAGACGTAACTTAGCCCATGAGCAACGAGTACCATCAGACACAACTTGTAACCACTCCAAGGGTTCCTTCAGTGACAAGTCTTTTTCATTAGCAACAAAACCTTATTAGTGACAAGTCTTCATCACTAGTAAAATCTAGGCTCCCTCCAAGTTAACAGCCTAAATAAACGAATAATTGCTTAATTCAAAGATCCGGGCGTTTTTACAAATAAATGAAAACAATGAATTCTGTTAAAAATGACTAAAACCTTATGTTCAAAATCGGAGCCCTAGATGGTGAAATTAGCCCCCGTGAGTTGGGAAAACCCGCCTATAGCATTTGTGCAAGTGTGTAGCTTGTTGAGAGGTTTATGTCCATTTCTTATCCCCTGTATAACTCCAAATGCATTTTAATTAGCGGCCAAACCCGTTGCTTTTTAATCAAATTTAACAAGAATATAATCAAAAGACATATCACTCCTAAACACTTTAAAACAAGTTTAAATTACTATTATAAATAGTATATATATATGTTTTTATTTGTAATCATAGTTAAAACATTAACTAGCAATAAGGTTATAAGAAATTAAGATATTTGCACGTGTCCAACCATCCAACCTGACCCGTTTCAATCCTACTAAAATAGTTAACTAGTTTTTTTTTTATTATTATTATTTTTTTATTTTTATTAATTGGCCCTGTTCAGACTCGTTACCCAACCCCCACCCTTAATATTTATGGGAAAAAAGTATCCAGTTACCAAAAATCATCTTGTCCCTTGTGAACAAGTTCCTCTAAGCCAACCACAGTGCATTACTCAATTTATGACTTCACTTGAACCACACATGCTATCAAGATCAATTCCCAAAGCAACTTTAAATATCAAATTCAACATGCTTTCATGAACAAATCCTGTGTTATAAGTTATAACATGAATGCCAATAATCAAAACTAGCTCGTTCAATTTTAGGGTGGTTAATGTTGTTGATAGAAAGGAACTTACACTGCCAAAATCTCCATGTTCTCACATTTCTCCCAGTCAACTGTGAATGCTCAATCACCTAGAATATCCTTTAGGATGTCATGGAAATAAGTCCCTGCAAAATTAAGTTGTATTATACAAGATTTTTTGTTGTCCCACTTTATTGAAGCTTCTGATCTAAGATAATTAGGAAAATGTTTGATTAACATGTTTCACAAAATCAAATCAGCTGCCATAATATTCATGTTTTGACATCAAGAGTCAAAACTGTAATGGGTAGGCATTATCAGGGCCCTATTAGGAGGTTGACATGGGCTAGGCAAGCTACGTCTAATGGGTAGGCACCATTAGGCATCAGCGCCCTAGTATAGAACAAAATATACCTCATATGTTTAGACTCTACTAAATATATAATCAAAATGCATAAAACCTTCGAACACTCTATTAAAAAAATGTTATGACTACTATTATAATAGTATAACTTTAACTGTAATTAGTAATAAGATAAAAAGAAAGTTCAAATGTTTGCACCTCGGTACAACACTCCAACCCAACCGACCCGTTTCAACCCTACTAAAAAGTTTACCATTTTCTAAGCCATACCTTTTTTGACTCGTTAACCAACCCATCCATTTTCCACCCATATTTTTTATAGGAAAAAGTGAAAAACGGTATCTACTTACCAATAAATCATCATGTCCTTTGTGCATTTGTTCGGTCTTTGTTTGGATCAGCCCATAAACAAACTCATCAACCACTTTGACTTAACCACTGATCTGATATTTAAAAGTTTCTTAGTTTTCCATGTTATATCATCATATCGTTTGAGAGTCCAATGCACTTGCATCACCAAAACATTATCAGATCTAAGACCTTCTTCACTTCACATGCTGTCAAAGATTAATTCCCAAAGCAACTTTAAAAGAATAGAACTTACAAGATATGTGTTTGCAATTTCACAAATATATAAAATAAAAAGAATCAGATACAATTGTGTCAAAATTGACTTCCATCCACTTAAGGAAAATAAAGGGTATTTAATCAACAAGTACCTGTAGTCTATTTCGATGCAGGAGATATGAGAGATGAGGGGACGTTTGAAGCATGTAAGTGAACAACGTTATAGCTGTAGATGTATATGTAGCGTCCTTTCTAACAATTATGAAGTACATTGGATCTGTAAATTTAAAATTCAAGGGTCAAACAACACAATTTGACATTAGTGGCTGAACCAGAATTTAATCAACGAGAATGTTACAAGAGCAACTTTTTTTCCATTAAAGGGTGGATCTTGTTGCATTTCTATCCCAGCTAAGAAAGCTATTCTCAAAACATTGGCGAATAGTAATGACTTTTAAAGTCAATATAATATGTTTGATACAATAGGCAAACTGTACTTTATGCATTGTGGATGTGAGAATTTCAACTCATATATGTAGTAGGTTTGATTTGGTTATATCAAAAGGGTTAGGCTACAAAATTTATCTAAAAAGGATAACTAGCCAAATGAGCAGGGCCGTCCCACAGGGTAGGCCATTGCCAGGGCCCAAATTTATATTACTATTATGAAAAAAGTAACTAAAAGGGGTGGCGGCGCAGCTTGTTGCCCGTCTACCTTCTATTGTGATGTAACTTTCGTATTTTGTTTTAACCATGAAATAAATAATACTTATACAGTGGCGCAGCATAGTTGGGGCAGGGAGGGGCAGCCGCCCCCCCCCCCCCCCCCCGGATTTTTGCGCAGAAGTTCCGATTATATAGTATTCGTATAGAAAAGTTTGAAAATATAGGGTTTCGACCCCCCGAAACTGGTTTTCGACCTCCCGAAACTAGTGACTTCTGACCCCCGGGTGATTTCCGACCCCCCAAACCTTCAGGTCAAGCTTCGCCACTGCTTATATATAATAAACCAAAAAAAAAAACTAAAAGGGTTAAAAGTTGTTAAGAATATAATCAAAATGCATAATTCCTTCTAAATGCTCTATTATGCAAAGTTTAGACTACTATTATAATTTATAAATAGTATAATTTTTTGTAACCATTACCAGCAATAAGGTTAAAAGAAAGTTAAAAGTTAGCACCAACACAAATCCACCCCACATCAAAAGTTGACCATTTTTAAAATGTTGACTGTTTTGACTCATTATCCGGTCACTTTGACCATTTCCCTTTTTTCCACCCATAAATTTTATGGTAAAGAAGTATTACCGGAAATCATCCTGTCCTTGTGCATTTGTTAAATCCTGCTTTAGAGCCACTGATCCATTATTTGACAATTTCTTAAGACGTTCATTTGAACCACACCACACATGCTGCCGATATAATTCCAAAAGCAACCTTGAATAATGCATCCAACTTTGAATAAATCTTGTGTTATATCATGAATATCAATAATCAAAACCAGGTTTCTATATTATGGGGTGGTCAAATGTTGTAGACTGAAAGGAACTTACACTTATTCCAGTCATTATATACGCGAATTGTACTGCCCTTTTTTTTCTAAATATAACACTGTTAATAGCTTCAGACCTTTCTTTGTTCTCTGAAACTTGTCCCCATCATCTGTGATTATTCCATCATGCAGAAGTTCCTTTAGAATGTCATGGTTATAGGTCACTGCAAAATTTAGTTGTAATATGATATATAAGATATCTGTTTGTCCCTCCAAATAAAAACTTCTGATATAATCAAATAAATAAGTACAATTGCCATGTTTAAAGGCCTGTTTTAGTGAAATTCCTAAAAATCAATCATTGAACAAACTCAATTAGAAAAACTACAAAAGGATTCCTTTTGAGGGACATTAACTAGTTTAAATTTATGAAAAGTGAATAATGATTTCAACATATAAGTTATAGTTATTGGTAAATTAAATATTAGGTTTTGAGCAACAAAATCCTTTCCAACAAAACGACTGAGATACCAATTTATCACATGGAAATCAGAGGGTATTTAATACGCAAGTACCTGTAGTCTATTTGAATGCAAGGGATATGGGAGATTCGGGACCAGTAGTGGGAGCCTCTTCCATTACACCTTTCTTTCAATCTAGGGCTATAAATTATTCTCAAACTCAAAAGGGAAGGCAGCAGTGTTTCTGGTAGATCGTTCACCTTTGGGCAACAGGAAATTGTGAGATGTTGAAGGGAGGAGAGGTGTTGGAGACCCTTTGAAACTGATTCCAGATTTTCAAATGATACTATCTCCAGATCAGTAAGAAAAGAAGGGAAAAGGTCTGACAATTCACTAAAATCAATCACATCGTCTTCATGCCATAACCTTAGGTCAACAAGGGAAGTTGGAAAACTCAGATCCCCCCACTCAGATATGGGCTTTTTCAACCCTTGCAGTTGAAGGGAACACAATTTGGGAGGCCAAAGCCCACAATGAAAGGAAACATCAATACCTGGACAATTGTTGATTCTCAGCTCCTTTAACAAGGTGAGATTCGATAGCTGAGGTAATGACACCAAATTTTCACAACCATGTAATGACAAAAAGGTGAGGTTTGATAGATGAAGGTCCAAAAGTGATAGGATATGTGGACAATCTCTTATATTCATGTGGGTGAGGTGAGTGGAGTTACTCAATTGACTTATTGATCTTAAATTTTCCAATTCATAAATATATAGGGTTTCAAGCATTGGCATGCTTGTGTTGTTGATCTTTCCCTCAAAGTTATCACATTTATTAATTTGAAGTAATTTGAGCTTCTGCCCTCCTTCTTCTCCTGTTGTTGCTTTTAGGAATGAGATATTTGAAACTGAACACTTATGAATTGCCAAAATCTCTATGTTATTTGGGCAACATAATTGCTTTATGCTAATACACCTATGTACTGCCAAACTTCTAAGAGATATTAGGGGGCTGCTCCTAAAATTGTCCTCCTCCTCTTTCTCTCCTAAACTTACCAAACCAGAACAACCAAATAAGTGTAATTTCTTTAATTTCACAAGAAGCTTACTTGCCTCTGTTTCTGATTCCCACAAGTACTTTATTTCATTACATCTCCAAATTCTTAGTTCTTCAACTTCCCTGAGATACCCTATAACATCTCTCCACACCTCATATGTAAGCGCTGAGATATATTCTATATCCAACTTAGTGATTGATGAAGCTACCTCAACCAGACTTCTCAACACACCATCACCACATCCATTTATTTCAAGAACCTTGAGTAAAGGCACTGCTTGTAGTGAGACATTAATTAATTGGGGACAATTCTTTATATGGAGCTCTTGAAGACATGGAAACACTGCAACTAATCCCTCGCCTTTCGTGGACCACTCCTCCCAACCCAACATGTCTTCAAATGTAAGAACTTCAAGTGAACGGAAGGCAATAACATCACTCCCCGTAAACTCCAAACCTATCATCTTAACCTCATCCATGCCTTGAATAAGTACCCTCTTAAGTGATGGTAGTAGCCCAAATGGTGGTAGAGATTTGCATTTTCTACAACTACGTATAGACACATTAACCAACTTATGAAAAGAGGGATCACCAACCCATTTTGAAAATTGTGTTCCGCCAAATGACACGATTGAAAGGTTTTTCAACGTATCACTTTTAGGCTCTAGCTCATTGAGAACCTCCTTTTCAATTGTACCCATTCGAGAACCATCAAACACATCAACCCATTGCAGCTCTACTCCAGTAAACTTTTTTGAAGATAAGTTCGCCTCTTGTGCATGTATTGCTCTTTGCACTTTATGCAACCCCTCAATCGAAACTTCACCATGTAGATTCTTTAATCCCTTCTTCTCCTGTTGTTGCTTTTAGGAATGAGATATTTGAAACTGAACACTTATGAATTGCCAAAATCTCTATGTTATTTGGGCAACATAATTGCTTTATGCTAATACACCTATGTACTGCCAAACTTCTAAGAGATATTAGGGGGCTGCTCCTAAAATTGTCCTCCTCCTCTTTCTCTCCTAAACTTACCAAACCAGAACAACCAAATAAGTGTAATTTCTTTAATTTCACAAGAAGCTTACTTGCCTCTGTTTCTGATTCCCACAAGTACTTTATTTCATTACATCTCCAAATTCTTAGTTCTTCAACTTCCCTGAGATACCCTATAACATCTCTCCACACCTCATATGTAAGCGCTGAGATATATTCTATATCCAACTTAGTGATTGATGAAGCTACCTCAACCAGACTTCTCAACACACCATCACCACATCCATTTATTTCAAGAACCTTGAGTAAAGGCACTGCTTGTAGTGAGACATTAATTAATTGGGGACAATTCTTTATATGGAGCTCTTGAAGACATGGAAACACTGCAACTAATCCCTCGCCTTTCGTGGACCACTCCTCCCAACCCAACATGTCTTCAAATGTAAGAACTTCAAGTGAACGGAAGGCAATAACATCACTCCCCGTAAACTCCAAACCTATCATCTTAACCTCATCCATGCCTTGAATAAGTACCCTCTTAAGTGATGGTAGTAGCCCAAATGGTGGTAGAGATTTGCATTTTCTACAACTACGTATAGACACATTAACCAACTTATGAAAAGAGGGATCACCAACCCATTTTGAAAATTGTGTTCCGCCAAATGACACGATTGAAAGGTTTTTCAACGTATCACTTTTAGGCTCTAGCTCATTGAGAACCTCCTTTTCAATTGTACCCATTCGAGAACCATCAAACACATCAACCCATTGCAGCTCTACTCCAGTAAACTTTTTTGAAGATAAGTTCGCCTCTTGTGCATGTATTGCTCTTTGCACTTTATGCAACCCCTCAATCGAAACTTCACCATGTAGATTCTTTAATCCCTTGAGCTCATTTATTTCTAACCCATCATCTCTTCCGGTGATGATCTTGGTAAGAGTCTGCAGGCTTTCCAACTCACCAATCCCCAATGGCAGCTTCTTCAAAAGCGGAGTATTTCTTATGTCAAAGTGTCGTAACATTTTAAGCTTTAAGAAGCTTGTAGGCAACTTCATTAACTTTTCACAACCAGCAACAATCAATGTCTCTAACTTTAAAAGGTTGCCCACATTCTCCGGTAACTCTTTTATCTTAGTTTTTGATAAATTAAGATACCGCAAGTGCTTTAAACTACCAATGGAATCTGGTACCTCACTTATTGCAAAATGACTCAAAGAAAGAGCCCTTAACAATGTTAACTTAGGAAGTAAGTCAACCAAAATCTTAGTAGATAAGTAAAAGTAGCCCCAACTTTGATTCACATCAATAGATACTGCTAAAAGTGTTCTCAAGCTTTTGGCTCCTTTGAATGCCTCAAACTTATGGTAACCTACATACTTCTCACGAGTAAATGACATATGACGATATTTTGCAAAATCATCCGTTCTTATCTTCATATGATTGTCAAACCTTAGAAAAAATTCTCCGGCAACAAACGTGGCCAAGTCATTCATCAAATCATGCATGAGAAACAATGATTCATCAGTAGGTGCATGTTGGAAAAATGACCTTGATATTAAAATTTCAAAATATTCATGGCCCAAGCTTTCTGGTGACTTAGTTGTATTGGATGGGTTCAAAAACCCTTCTGCCATCCACATTAATACTAACTCCTCTTTGTCAAACAAAAAGCCCTTAGCAAACAAGGAGCAGTACGCAAACAACTGCTTCAAATCTGCCGAAAGATCTTGGTAACTTATCCTAAGTGCCGGAACAATATTATCATTGTTTTCTACATCTTTACCATTTTCAGCATCATTACCAATTTCTACATCCCAAATTTCACTATTCAACACGCCATCCCAGTCTTCTCTATCTGTTTTAGCCCGCAATAGCCTTCCAATAGCCTTCAAAGCCAAAGGCAAACAAGCACACTTTTTCACAATACCTTCACCTTGCTGTTTAAGTGTTGCGTGTGAGTCGAAGTTATCTACCCCCAATGCATGCAGAGCAAATAAACGCAATGCATCTTCATACGACAAACTCTTGAGACGATCTACAGTATGAAAACCTATCTTTTTGAGCAATTGCTCCTTACGAGTTGTCATGATTATCCTACTTCTAGGAGCACATGGTATAAATGGGCGCACTAGTTTTTCCCAATCACCATAGCTTTCAGTCCATACATCATCAACTACTAGTAGAAATCGTTTGTCCTTAAAGTGCTTTGCAATAGCTTTCTGAAGCTTATTTAAATCTTCAAATTTCTTGTCTTCTCTAGTAGTCACGGACTGAAAGATGGTATTGCTTATCTTAAAAATATCAAAATCATCGGAAACACAAACCCAAGCCTTGAGTTCAAAGTGTTCCTTCACCTTTTTATCGTTATACAAAAGTCTAGCTAGAGTGGTCTTACCAATCCCACCCATACCAACTATGGGTAAGACACTAAAGTTTTCCTGAGATGACCCATCATCCCCTAACAACTTGTTGAGCAATAACTCTTTCTCAACTTCTCTTCCAACAACATCACGTTCTGGCAAAGAGGTTTCGCTTCTTCTACTAGTATTTCTTGGCTTTTCATCTATCCTAATCAAACCCATATCCTTTTTTCGTTTTTCTAGATTTTCTAACTGGGTGGTAATATCATCTAACTTGGGAGATAACCTATGACTTAGTGAGAAATTTGTGCAGCAAGTTGGGATGAGCTTTCTTACCAGGCTGGTGGATGCCTCAGGTTCCTGAAGGGTGAAGTCACTATGCATAGCTTCTGTAGCCACATCGTCGAGTACATCATCGATATCATAAGCCAAATGTCGGAGATCATTCAGCCATGACTTGATGGTTTTGTTGTTCACTTCCTTCTGTGAGGCATCATGAAGCAGATCTTGGACCCTGGACAATGTGGTCTTCAATTCCTTCAGCTCGCTGTGAATTCCCTGAGCTCGAGCAATTCGTTTGAAGGCTTCATCAGTCATCTTCTGAACAAGGACTTTGACGAGTTCATTTGCAATAGCTTCAGCCATTGCTAATAGTGACTACTTAAACTAGGAGTTTTGTTATGTGTATGATAGGGATCAGAATGAAATAGTGTACAGAAACAAGGATTGCAGCTATTCTTTATAGTGAGTTCTGCAGTTGTTAAGGTCAACATTTCTTTCTTCTTTTAATATTATTTTGTATACTCTGGCTGCCAGCCACTAGTGCATTTTTATAATATGTAGTGCTACACTTCACATATCATAAGGGCCCGCTTTATTTCCGAAAACAATCAAATATTAAAATCTTTCTGATATGTTATTTTAACATTTTTTTGACAGTCATCCAAGGCATATTGATACTTTTTTAGATAGTTGTAACCCGAACCAAATTTGACACTAATCTGTTTTGGCCCAAACATTAAAATCTTTCTGATATGTGTACTGCTGAACGTTACATAACACGCCCATTTACAACATCTACCATTTAACAGTTTATGAGATTGTATAAAGTTTAATTGCATTTAACTGTTGGTTGTATCTGAGCCTGAGCCCTGAACACAGAATATGCAGAATCTGTTTTAAGCATTTTAATGAAGTGTCAACCAACACAAGTATAAATCGCTTTGAATATGCATCACATTTGCTTAAATCGTTTAAGCATCAGATGAGTAGGTCATGTAACGGGTCATAACTGTTTGAAATCTTGAAATCTGGAATGAAATGGTTTGATCTTGATGATGATGTGCGATTATGCGATAGAGTTTTTAGAAGGAGGAGGGAAAATATGGAGGGAAGTTATATGAAAGGAAGTTAGATAAACTTATCTTTCAACACACATAAAACATTGTTTTTGACCCTATATATACATTCTAAACCGGTGCAAACAAACCGGTGTGACCCTTCACTAAACCAACACAACCTTTCACTAGATATGTGACATACCCGATCACATATATCAATTCTAGACTTAGGATAATTAAACTAACATATGTACACAAATAAATTAACACATGTCCGATAATAATAATGAATCAAGATTATAACATCTAACAATCTCCCCCCTAATCTTGATTTTTCAACTTGTCTTTAATCTTCACTTGATGAGGATCTTGAGCGCTTCTTTGGGGGCAATGCCGAGTCATCCCATGCGGCTTCCTTTTCCTTGTAATCCTCCATCATTTCTTCATTGATCTCCACTACCAACTCTCTTCCCTTGTACTTGAGATGGTACCATTCTAGCATCTCCAAATAACGAACATAAGTTTGCCTCAAGTTCCTTGTGATATCTTCCTTTGACACTAGGCTTGGCAAACCTCTTCCATAACCCATAGACATAGCGACCACCGTCCAATTGCCATCACTTGTTACCTTCTCATAACCACCAAATACTTGAACCGTTTTGTATAATTCCAACAAACTTATTGGATAACCCATTTCGTCTCTTGGTGGGATAGGTGCCTTGATTCTTATTTGTAAGAAATCTCTTAGGAACCAATTTACGGTCCTCTCAAATTCCAATTCAAACCTTCTCTTGTATCTCTCAACCGTGCTAGTGATGTGAATCATATCCATAAATACAATGCAATCTTGCAATTCGGACCCTTCGGTTGGATACATAATTGGACCTCTTTCCATGACACCTTCATATTGATCTTTGTTGATGGAATAGTCGTCAAAATTCTTAAAGATGGACGCCCTTTCTTTGTCTTCGTTCGTTAAACCCTCCAATTTGTCGCCTTCAAATCTAACCCGCTTCCCATTGCTTCTTGAACCCGATGAATTTTCTGCTTGGGTTCGGCCGAGTGGTTCCACATGCCCACGGCCCTTTCCTTCTTCTTTTTTAACACTTTGATCAAATGCGGGACACTTAAATGTGAAATGATCATCCGATTCACATATGCGACATAGTATAATCCTTCTAACCTTTTGGATAATAGGCTTCTTGATGTAACAAACATCGCCTTCAAACTCTACTTCAAATCCCTCTTGTGTCAATTTCTCAACACTCAATATATTCTTTCTAAGTGTGGGTATATAGAAAACATTTTGAATCTTATGTTCTCTTCCACAACTAGTAATCGCCACACATCCTTTTCCACGGAAATATTCGTTTCTATAACCTTTTGGGCAACCTTCTACACCAAAAGAGTTGTTCAAGACAATAAACAAACTCTTGTTGCCACAACCGTGTTCTTGGCGAGTCAAACTAACAAACCACAAATCATCCCAACCCTTTTCATCACTACCATTAACCATAAATTCGGTTTTACCAATTTTCTTAGGACAATTACGCCTATAATGAAAGGGTTCTTTGCACTTACTACAACACATGGTAGAGGGGTATTCGGCCACTTCTTTCTCTTTTCTGACTTGCCGATTGTACTCCCTTTGTGCGCTTCTTTTCTTTGCTTCGGTATCCCTCACGGACACACTACTACTTGATCCGATGTTAAACGAAGATAATTGCATATTAAGAGAGTCTCCAATGCTCTCGTGGTTCGCCTTCTTGGCCTTCCATCTATGATTCTCATGATCATAAAAAAGACTAGGGATTAGCGGTACTTTCCCGTAACCGCCGTCTGTCCCCATCTTCACTGCTTCGTTTTCTTCTACATCGAATATACCACAGGTCTTGATCGTTGGCTCTGATGCCATGTTTGAAATCTTGAAATCTGGAATGAAATGGTTTGATCTTGATGATGATGTGCGATTATGCGATAGAGTTTTTAGAAGGAGGAGGGAAAATATGGAGGGAAGTTATATGAAAGGAAGTTAGATAAACTTATCTTTCAACACACATAAAACATTGTTTTTGACCCTATATATACATTCTAAACCGGTGCAAACAAACCGGTGTGACCCTTCACTAAACCAACACAACCTTTCACTAGATATGTGACATACCCGATCACATATATCAATTCTAGACTTAGGATAATTAAACTAACATATGTACACAAATAAATTAACACATGTCCGATAATAATAATGAATCAAGATTATAACATCTAACAATAACATGTTATTTGGAAAAAATGGATCTCTTCCTATCCTGTTTAAAGATTAAGCATATAAAAAGATAGACAGATCTCATGGTATAAGGCTAACACAATGATTTAAGCATATAAGAAAACAAACAGATCTCATGATATAAGGCTAACACATTGATGCATATAAAATATAGATTATTCTTAATCTGATTATATAGATCATTGTATGTATTAAAAGTAAAGTCTTGAATACAATAGCACCCTGTCAAATGGTATGAAAACAACAAGTTTATAGATCAAAATAATCAAAAGATTACAACCTTCTTGATCTAAACTATTACAGAACCAAACAAAATACAAAGAACTCTTAAACAACTCAAACGATAAACTGTATCAAGAACTAGACAGGACTCAACATCTAAGCATTGATCGAGATGAATCAATACTGGACAACCCTAATCGTTCACACAGTATAGAGATTGTGAGAGAACTATAACAAAAATAATGAATGGCTAAAACTGAGAAACAGCAACGACGAAGTGTTTATATAGCCACAATATTAGGGTTGGAAAGTAGCACACCCGAAGCTACACGAGCCGTTAGATCAAGTCAAGAAACACAACTTGACTTGATCTCAGCCTTTAAACAGCTTCACCCGGATCGCCAAGTCGACTTGGATATAGGCTCGTATAAATGAAGACTGGGCTTTAACCAACTGGACTCTTCTTGATTATAACTGGGCCGCTTCTTCTCTGGGCTCCTTCTATCCTTTCGAACAAGCTGGGCCAATCCTGCCAATCCTTTCCAGACTCTAACCAGCCCAATCACCTCATTTTTACATGTGTCACATTGTTACATGTTACAAAATAAAAACACAAAATAAGTTTCAAGAATTATAAACATAACCAATAAGGACTTCTACTAACCTTATTTTTAACACCCCCCCTCAATTTGATTGCTTGAATGGGTCAAACAGCTGGATACGAGCACACAGATCTTCATGTTGATACACAAGCAAACCTTTTGTAAAGATGTCAGCCAATTGATTGTGTGACTCTATCTTGACAGTTTTAATTACTCCACTAGTAACCAGATCTCTCAAGAAAAACAAATCTATACCAAAATGTTTCGTCTTATCATGAAACACTGGATTTGCAGCAATGGCTATTGCTGCACTATTGTCACAGAACAGATTAACTGGGGTTTGAACCAGAATTCCCAGTTCTGACAATAAATCTTTAAGCCATATAACCTCACAAGAGGCTGCACACATAGATCTAAACTCAGCCTCAGCTGAAGATCTAGCCACAACAGACTGTTTTTTACTTTTCCAAGTAATCAAATTGGATCCTAAAAACACACAGAAGCCAGTAACAGATTTCCTAGTTTCTATACACTTTCCCCAATCAGAATCAGCAAAAGCACTTAAGTTATCATTTTTTGACTTTGTAAACAGAATTCCTTTACCAGGAGCATTTTTAAGGTATCTTAACAATCTCATGGCAATCTTAAAATGATTAACACAGGGCTTATGCATATATTGACTAAGAAAGTGAACTGTATAGGCAATATCAGGTCTTGTATGTGATAAGTAAATTAACTTACCAACAAGCTTCTGATATCCTGTTATGTTATCAAGAGGGGAATTATCATGAAGAATCATGTTTGTTAAAACATGATTTTGTTCAATAGGGTTGCTGACAGGCTTACAACCAGTCATACCATATTCACTAAGCAACTCTATACAATATTTTCTTTGTGACAAGCATAACCCTTGGTCAGATCTAATAACTTCTATTCCTAGAAAGTATTTTAGTTCACCAAGGTCTTTTATTAAAAACTTTGTTTTAATAGCAGTTTTAACTTTCTCAATCTCATCAATTGAATTACCAGTAATTAATATATCATCAACATAAACTAGTAACACAATAAACACAGAATCAGTCTTCTTAATAAACATTGAAAAGTCACATTTACTTTGTATAAAACCAAATTCTTTTAAAGCAGTAACTAATTTGGCATTCCACATTCTTGGTGCTTGTTTCAGACCATAGAGAGATTTATTTAATTTACAAACTTTATTACTATTAGTAACACTGTTATCAGTAAATCCCTCTGGTATAGACATGTAAACATCCTCTTTTAAATCACCATATAAAAAAGCATTGTTAATGTCTAGTTGAAATATTTTCCAATCATGTTCTACTGCAATGGAAAGTATACATCTAACAGTAACAAGCTTTACTACTGGGGAGAATGTTTCATCAAAGTCTATACCCTCTTTTTGACTAAACCCCTTGGCAACCAGTCTTGCTTTATACCTATCTATGTCACCTGTGGCTTTGTATTTGATTTTATATACCCATTTGCAACCTATCTTAGTTCTGCCTTTAGGGAGATCAACTAACTCCCAAGTATTGTTTCTATGTAAAGCCTCCAGTTCTTCCTGCATGGCTTTAAGCCAGTTTGGATCCTTAGAGGCTTCTAAAAAATTCTTAGGTTCAATACTTTTATCAAGACAAGAAGCAAAACATTGACTTTCTAAAGACAAGTGAGAATAGTTAACAACTTTGTCTAGACCATACTTTACTTTACCATCAATGATAAAATCACTAAATTTTTTAGGAAACTGAGTTTCTCTACCAGACTTTCTAACAACAGATTCAGTGATATCAACTGTATCACCCTCAGAACCCAAGTTGTTATCATTAGCAGTATTCACACTCCCTGCCCTATCAGGTTCTAGACCAACACTGCTAGGTTGCTGACTCCCAGCCCTACTACTAGAGGTTCTGTCTACAGAACCTGATTGCTGAGACCAGTGTGTTCCTGCTTCTAAATTTTCTGGTTTTGAACCAGATTCACCCTTTCCCTCATCATTGGGATCATTTACATCAGAGATATTTGAATCTGTGTCCTCAAAGTAATCAAAAAAGTTTTCATTTGTTACATTCTTAAAAGGATTTGAGTTATATTTTTCATGAACACTTTTCTCTTTGAAAGGAAAAAAATTTTCAAAAAATTTTACATCTCTAGAAAACAAAATAGTTTTACTGTCCAAACTAAAAACTTTATAGCCCTTTTTCTCAAAAGAATATCCTATAAAAACACATTTTTCACTCCTACTTTCTAACTTGTTTGATTCATTTAACACAGTACAGAAACACAGACAACCAAATATTCTCAAATGATCAAGGAAAGGCTCAAAACCAAACATTAACTCATAAGGAGTTTTTCCAGCTAGCACAGATGATGGAGTCCTATTAATTAGATAAGCAGCAGTAAGAATACATTCAGACCAAAACCGAACAGGTAAGTAACTTTGAAACAATAAAGCTCTAGCTACATTGAGCAAGTGCCTATGCTTTCTCTCAACAACACCATTCTGTTGAGGTGTATAGGCACAGGTTGTTTGGTGTATGATTCCTTTTGAGCTACAAAAATCTTTGAACTGTTTATTAACAAACTCAGTTCCATTATCTGACCTAAATACTTTTACTCTCTTTTTAAATTGAGTGTCAATAATATTCACTAAGCTTACAACATGTTCAAAAACTTCTGTCTTTTGTTTCATCATACACACCCAAACAGCCCTGGTGTAATCATCCACTAAGGTTAGGAAATATTTATTTCCTTCCCTGTCTGGAACCCTATAAGGTCCCCAAACATCTAAGTGGATGATATCACCTAAGTTTATTGTTTTATGTTGGCTTAAGGGAAAAGGTTCCCTGTGTTGCTTAGCTCTGAAGCACACCTCACAAGGATCAGAATTGTCAATTTTTGACAAACTAAGTTTGTCTTTTAAAACATTTACAACCTGATCTGAGGGATGTCCTAGCCTAGCATGCCATAAACAATACAACTTCTTATTTTCTAAACACACCTTATTAGACAGACAAGCATTCCCACACATGTAAAGACCATCCATTTGTCTACCAGTCACCAGGGTTTTCCTGGTTGATAAATCCTGAATATAACAATTTTGTTCATCAAAACCTATGTATAACTTGTTATCCCTGGCTAGCTTATGAACAGATAGTAGATTTACAGTGTATTCAGGAACAACTAGAACATCTTGTAAAGTAACACCATCAGCTAATTTTAAAGTACCAATTTTAGTTACCAAAGCAAATGTTCCATTTGGGTGTTTAACTCTTATATTTAGTTGAGACACATCAACATAGTCACTTAAAAATTTCTCATTATTTACCATATGCTCATTTGCACCTGAATCACATATCCATCCAATCCCTTTTAATACCCCATTACAGCTAACAAAACAATACACATTTGAACTAACAGAAGAAGCACAAAAGAAACTACCTGTAACATTACAATTCTGAGCAACTTCACTTGATTTGTCATTTAAAAAACTCATTAGTTTTGCAAGTTGCTCACTAGACAATGAAGGGAAAGACTCATTAGAATTAACAGTAGTATTATTAGCTGCAACTGTCTTCTTGTTTTGGTTACCTTTAGACCTCATCCAAGTAGGGTAACCAATTATCTCAAAACACTTATCAACACTATGACCATTTTTATTGCAGTGTGTACACTTTAATAAAGGATTAGATCTAACATTTCTTTTACCAACATCAACTGACTGATTTACTTTTGCAACAAAATTGACAGTTTGACTAGTTTTAGAACCATTAGAAGAATTCCTGTGGGATTCTTCTCTAGACACTATTGAGAAAGCTTCTTTTACCGAGGGAAGAGAATCTTTAGTCAATAGGTTGGTTCTAACACTTTGATAACAATCATCTAACCCCATTAAAAACTGCATTAATTTGATCATATGATTATAGTTATTAAAATCCTTTGAGGCATCACAAACACAAGAAGGCAGTTGCAAGATTTGATCAAGTTGTTTCCACATTACATTAAGTTTATGATAGTAATCAGCCACATTTGAACCATTTTGTTTAAATGAATTGATTTTTAGATGTAAATCAAAAACAACAGACCCATCTACTTTATTATATGTATCTTTTAAGTCCTTCCATACTTCTGATGCTAACTTGGAGTATACTTGACCTAAGTATAATTCTTCTGAAATAGAATTCAGAATCCAAGTTAACACCACTGAGTTACACCTATCCCATTGCCTCATTAAAACATCATCATCCTCAGACTTAATACAACTACCATCAATGAACCCTAGCTTATTTTTAACTTGTAAAGCCAGGATCATGGCATTTGCCCAAACAGTATAATTTTCTGTGCCCTTTAGTTTAATGTTAACAATATTCAAATTTGCAGAGTCACTAGCATGTAGGTACAAAGGATCACTAGAATCCAACTTACTAATCAAGGTAACACCTCCTAGACGACCATCACCAGAATCACTACTAGAATCAGCCATAATACACAGCAAGTAACAAAAAACAGTTTCTAATTGCAAATAAAGAATTACAGCTATCAATCACTCACAAGCACACAAAGACGAAGCCCTGTCAGTGTCAAGATACCAGGTTCATCACTCAAGGTGCCTGGCCATGTCTTAACAGGGGAGTCTTATAAGCCTAGTAGATCTTAGCACACAGGCACTCACAGATCAATGACAGAGATAGACAATAAAGCAATCAAGCAATTAATCAACACTTAATCAAGCAACAAGACACAACAGATAATGAGCCAAATCCGGTCCTCCTAACCCGGGCCTTGCTCCTAGACTCGACTGATAAAAGAACTAACTAATCAGAAGAAGATGGAACGATCTCACCAGAACTCGTAACTCAAAACCTTCACTTAGGGTTTTGAGTCAGAGAGCAAGTAATCAGTCTCAAGAATCTTGACCACCACTCCAGTTCCAGTTCAGCTTCTCGATTTCCTTTCCAAACCCTAGATCTGATGGTTAACTTCAGATCCAGAGTTAAATCAATAGCAGAGATAATCTTTCCACACCAGAGCAACCCGACTATAGCAAAATCCAAGATCCAGAACCCAAATCTATATCTACAGATGACTCGATGAAAGAACAGATAAGATCTATGAATCAAGATCTATCTGTTAATCACAACAATCAAGACACAGATCTATGGGAAGAGATCTGATCTTTCCAGAACCCTAAAAAATAAACGGAAGCGTCTAAAACGATAAAACAGAGCTGTGCTCTGATACCATGTCAAATGGTATGAAAACAACAAGTTTATAGATCAAAATAATCAAAAGATTACAACCTTCTTGATCTAAACTATTACAGAACCAAACAAAATACAAAGAACTCTTAAACAACTCAAACGATAAACTGTATCAAGAACTAGACAGGACTCAACATCTAAGCATTGATCGAGATGAATCAATACTGGACAACCCTAATCGTTCACACAGTATAGAGATTGTGAGAGAACTATAACAAAAATAATGAATGGCTAAAACTGAGAAACAGCAACGACGAAGTGTTTATATAGCCACAATATTAGGGTTGGAAAGTAGCACACCCGAAGCTACACGAGCCGTTAGATCAAGTCAAGAAACACAACTTGACTTGATCTCAGCCTTTAAACAGCTTCACCCGGATCGCCAAGTCGACTTGGATATAGGCTCGTATAAATGAAGACTGGGCTTTAACCAACTGGACTCTTCTTGATTATAACTGGGCCGCTTCTTCTCTGGGCTCCTTCTATCCTTTCGAACAAGCTGGGCCAATCCTGCCAATCCTTTCCAGACTCTAACCAGCCCAATCACCTCATTTTTACATGTGTCACATTGTTACATGTTACAAAATAAAAACACAAAATAAGTTTCAAGAATTATAAACATAACCAATAAGGACTTCTACTAACCTTATTTTTAACACACCCATTCATCTTTTGTCTCTTCTTTTGATTTGAGTCGGTTGACTATTCGTTCACAATAGCTGTTATGGTTAATGTTTCTTTTTATAAATATTATTGTGGTTTGTGCATGTGCTGGCTGCAGCCACTTGTGGGTTGTCACAATATTTGATGGATTACAATATTTGGTTTTATAGTTCACGTATCACATGGTTTTACATAATTTAAACCCAACCCGTTAGACCCGTAACCAGTTACCAACCCGGTCCGCCTGTTTACCCGGCTTGGAAGTGTACATACATACATATAATTGTTTGTATATAAGTATTAATGTTTAAGTTTGATAAAAGATATATGCCTAAATGTCTGTATGTTCAAAATATAACTGTTAGTATGTATCTATGTTTGAAACCTGTTATCATATAGACAATTATATTTTTATAAGGCCGGTGGGTGTGGAACCGGCATGAGGGCCGGCAAGGTCCGGCAAACACACCCCCCCCCCCCCGGGCGGCAGCGGCATGGCAGGCAACCCTTCACCGGGTATGCCGAGCCTCTTGACTGGTGGGTTTGTGATAGTGGAGGATGAAGCCGGAGAAGATGAGGTCGGCCACCACACCCTTGGCCCGGCATGAGGAGCTCCGGCAACGTCGCCGGTGACGTGGATGCAGAGGTGGCGGTCCGGCGTCGATGCCGGTGCTCAACCACACCCACCGGCCTAACATCCATTGAAAAGTTTGCAAGTTAAAATAAGAAGACTTGAAAAAATATTGCAATAATTAATTATTTAAGGGTTATTTACAATACATAACTGGATAGATATAAGACCACATTGAAGTTTTAGCATACAAAAGAACAAAAGAAAGACATGCCACATGATAGTGGTGTTATTCTAACACAAAGATTCATGAGGAGACATGCCATGATGACAATATGAACTTAAGATAATAATGTGGATGTATTCAGTGATTGTAGGATCTGAATTAACTAGAGATGTCCTTAATTTGAGGGACCAGTTATTAATTTTCTCATATTGTATATTGAGGGTTCTTAAATATTAACTAACTAGCTTTTATCCCGGGAGTGTTCCGGGGTTAAAATATCTAATATAACATAATAAAATATCTAATATGACAACATAATTAATGATTTGTCAATACATGATTAATGAATAATAATAATAATAATAATAATAATAATAATAATAATAATATTATTATTATTATTTATTTATTTTAAACAAATTTCTGCCATAAGTTATCATATTCAAATATAAAAAAAAGGAATCTCTGCCTATGAAGTTAAGTTTATCGTTTGTGATTTATTAGTAGAGTAAAATATATTTGAAAACAAAACCCCACAAAAATAGTTGTTTTTTTTCTCCGTTTTTATATAACACTATGGTACTCGTTGGAAAGATAATAAAACGCTCGTTAATTTGGTGTAATTTTTTTCTTTAAAAAATTTCGTATATAAAAGATATTAACGTTTAAAAGTTATGGGAGGAAACATTAGACAGAAAATTTAATTTTGTTTTTAAATTCTTATTTTTTCCTAAAATAATTATAATATATATATAGATTTATTAAAAAAACTTAAAAATTAAAAAATCCTACATGATGCCACGTGGCACATTCAAGGAGGGGTTGAAGCCTCCATTGAATGCCACATAATCAAAAATCAATTCTTTTATTATAAGTTATAGATATTATATCATGTTGGGATTTTTTAAAAGCAGTTTGATTGTGAGTGCACAAATGAAATCAAATGGCCCTTTTTAATATGACAATTTCAGCAACATATGTACATGTAAATGATTTGATTTATGTTAAATAAGAAATTACCCAACCTCTTAAATCTTTTTACTTTATGATAATGAAACTAGCCGATTACCCCGGGAAGGTCCCGGGGTTGAAAAATTTAATATGATTTAATAAAAAATGATAAAAAAAAAAAAGAAAACTCAAATCACGAAAAGAGTAAATCTCTTAAACATAATCAATCTTAGTTAAAAAACATTTATTTAAAAAGTTAAAAAAATAAAAAGCATAAACCATATTAAACATAATAAAGTATTAAAAGGATAACCTTCAACATATAATCATCTTCACGTAAATTAAAATATGTTACAATTTGATTAATGAATAACATGAACACTTTGTGTTTTTTTGTATGAATATAACCCCACAAAAAATAGTCGGGTTTTTTTTCGTTTTTATATAGCACTATGGTACTCGTTGGAAAGATAATAAAACGCTCGTTAATTTGGTGTAATTTTTTTATTTAAAAAATCTCGAATATAAAAGATATTTATGTTTAAAAATTATGGGAGGAAGATAAAAGAGAAAAATTTAAATTTGTTTTTAAATTCTTTTTTCCTAAAATAACTCAATTTAATTTTAGTAATTGAGAATTAAGAGATAGAGAGATAAATTTAGAAAAATACTCAAAAACACCAAAAACACTCAATTATTAAGCCACGTGGCACTCTCAATGGACATATATGCTTTCTTTTATATATATATATATATATATAGATATTAGGTTGCTTTTGGAGCTGTTTAAAATCGTACAAAATGTCAATAAAAAGACGTAAAAGTGTTTGTACGTCAACCCAACCTAAGCCAAATCGAACCAGTCCATTTCAGCATGCTCAAAAGCAACGAATGAGACAAAGTGTAGGCGGAAGTTTGTGTATGGGTTAAATCAGACCATAGCAGGTTGAGTTTAATATTTAGATGATTGTATGTATTAAAAGTAAAGTCTGGAATACATTCACCAAATTAACAACCCATTCATCTTTGATCTATTCTTTTGATTTGAGTCATTTAATCTAAATCAATTGAATCTTCAACTACAATAGTACCCAAATCGATTGTGAATAAACTACTGCTGATTTGCAATAGAAAGTAAGATAAAAACTCACACAGACATTTTATCGAACAGGTGATGTGCATCCATTGCACACTTTACAATTCAGCTCAACAGCTACAAAATTAGAATATATTTGTTTATTAGTCAAATGTGTAAGACATACTTGAAAACTACATGCATAATTGAAAAATGCATGACTTGGTGTACTGTCACCGTTTAATATCAACTCAACCAACTTTAGCCCGCTCTAAAAAAACAATTGGTTTGGACCTAAGACACTATTGACTGGCATGTTACCCAACCTGCCCATGGTATGATATCTACTATTAACAATTTGAGAGAATGTATAAAGTTTAATTAAAATTTGGTCACGACAAAACCGTACGTTGTAGCCAGGAACACAAAATATGGAGAATCTGTTTCAAACATATTTACCGACTGTTTACCAACACAAGGACCCGTTTGAGTATGCATTGTATGTTGTTAAAAAACACGTTTATTTCTTTGGAAAAATATATCAACCTGTACCACTAGAGGTGGCGAGATGGGTTGGTCATGTAACGGTTAAAAAGAATCATTTGGAAAATCAGAGCCCATCCACAAAATCGTATTAAAGGTATCTGTTAAAGATACAAGGCTTCACAAAAGTTTCAGAAAATAAAAAATAGATAGATGGCATGATATTTAACGCATTGCGCGTTTGACAAATTTTACAAAATTTGACCCCAACCCGTTTGCCCTGTAACCGGTAACCAACCCGACCCATCTGTTTACCAGGCTTGGAAGTGTACATACATACATACCTACATACATACATATAATTGTTTGTATATACGTATTGATGTTTAAGTTTGATAAAAGATGTATGCCTAAATGTCTGTATGCTCAAAATATAACTGTTAGATATATGCAGGTTAAAATAAGAAGACTTGAAAGTTATTTACAATACATAACTGGATATATATAAGGCCACATTGAAGTTTTAGCATAGAAAAGAAAAAAAGAAAGACATACCACATGATAGTGGTGTTATTCTAACACAATGATTCATGAGGAGACATGCCATGATGCACTACAAGAAATTTGGGTATTTACCCACACATAGTATGTGTAGGAAAAACCACATAATGTGTTACTAGTTACGTTTACCTACACATTAATTAAGTGTTATGATGTGTAGACTCAGCACTGTGGATATAGATCATTACCTACACATTTATTATGTGTAGGTATATAGCAAGCTATACCTACACATATATGTGTGGCTAAAAGTAATATATATGTGTTGGTAAAAGTATAGCAATTTGTTAGAATGGTGTATGATGTGGCAGCTGACGTGGCATCCAATGTGGCAACTAATTATGTGTAGGTAAATGTAAGATGTGTACGTATTAATCTTAACATGTGTAGGCATTAATGTTAACATGTGTAGATAATAGGCATGATTTATTTAAATAATACTTTTTCTTATATACAAACAAATACATGAACAGTTATGAAAACATACGAGCCCAAATAAACATTCTTATCAAAACATAAGTGTTCAAATAAACAAAGCAAATATTGACCATATGTTACTAACAGGTAACATAAAATTCCTAAACAACATCACTCATCGATATTTTCATCACCCTCTAGAGTATCACTTTGAGATTGTTCAGATGTGCTTGATGGAGGAGACATGATATTATTCTCAATCGGTGTTTGTTCCATAATTACACATTTACTTGTCACTGTTTGAAGTGCATGGACCAGCTCATCATAAGTAGGACGCTTTGCTTTTTTTAGTTGTACCCTGTGTTATCAACAATAACTGGATCACGTCCCCACCCATGCAAACGAATAGAGCTCCGTCAGGTACATTCTCAATAATCGACTTGTCGCTCATTGATTCCACGGCATGCTGGTTTCTCAACTTCATCATTTCTTCCTTTTAGGAAAAAAAAAAACAAATCCAATAAGTTAATTGTTTACCAAATAATGAATATGTGGCGGTATAAAAGAAAAAGTAAACTTACATATATTGCAGCCGCATTTTTAGATATCAAACCCTTTTCCGCATCCCAATGTGTAAGCCGCCAAGTCTCAAGCTGATCGGATGAAGAATCCAAATCCACGTCACGCTCAATGTGATAACATATTGTACTCTTCAAACCATTTCTACTATCAACTTTTTCGTTTTGCACATGCCATAACTTTCTTTTTGCAATTTCCTTCAAAGACATACAAGCAAATAATACATAATATATTTGCACATGCCACGTTTTGTCCTTGTCATAGCGTCAACAATTTTTTCCTCGGTCTCATGAGATGCATCTACAAACAAGTAGAACATTACATTTACAACAGTGCCTACAAAAAGTATTAACATGTTTTTTTGGTTGTCGTACCATTAACTATTTCAGGGGCGAAGCATACAATGGGCCAGGGGTGGCCCTGGCCCCTCTCTTTTTTGGCCTAGTTGTAGAAATTTACGATTTTTGTAAGTAAATTGAGTCCGGATCGAGTCCGGCCACCGCCGAATTGTCACTACCGATCAGAAAAAATTGAGTCCGACCCCCGCCGATTCGAAAACCAAGCTTCACCACTGAACTATTTCTTTCTCTGATCCTTGAGATTGCTCTACGTTAGTAATCAATTTTGTTGAAGACGAGACTGTTTACAAAGTATTACACGGAAAATACAACAAAAAGAATCAAGCTTTATACACTCAAGGAAGAGGCAACAATCATAAATTATATAAAACAACTAATTTCTTCACTATGTTGTTAAACACAAACCTATCGTAACTCATATCTCATCATTGTAGATTATGTAATTATAACTTGTTTCAGCAGAATATTATTAAAATAACATTAGTGCCTGAATAGAAAAATCCAACAACCAAAATCAAAATTACAAATTAAAAAGAAAGCCAATTACCAGATCAATGCAAACCATCGAATCATAATCAAGATCATGGCTCAAGATCAACCTCCGCTTCACTATAGCTGCAAGCAAAAAAAATTAATAATATATCCTAAAAAATCAAAGAACAAAAGACATAAAAAGTTAATAAATTCTCAAAAACTACAAAAGCCAAACAAATGAATACCACTCGCATATTTCGTACGATCTTCCCTTTCACCCACGTAAGTTGTCGTCATTTAGCCTTTGATTGTCTGACTTCTTTCAATTACACTTTCATATGGATAACAATTAAGTAAAAATAAATGCAAAGTCCAAAGGAAAACGAAATCTAAATACATTAAAACAAAATTGAAATATGTAATTAAAATAATGAATATAAGCAGCAGACGGTTAATACTTATAAAAGTTTTCGGCATACCACCGCATTTGCATTTGAATTCCGATGAAATTCTAAAAAAAATATGGAAGGGGGTGGATTTTGGGGGTACTAGAGAGATGAAAATTTTGAATGAAATAATAGCGGGATTTTTGGAGATGGAAACAAAAATTTGGGGAAACGTAGGTTTAGACGTTTAGTTCAAGAGAATATGAAAACCAAAATTATTTAAAATAATAAGTTCTAGGCGTAAATATAAAATTGCTATCCAATGATGGCGAGTCTAAGCGGTCAATTTATCCATTTATGTGGGCTTCTTGTCCGAGATGTCACGAGTTCAATTCTGGGTTTCCATGTGTTGTTATGACCTAAGGGAGAGATACCATGGGATTTAAACGAGGATATGGGTGATACAGGTCTTTGTACTTATCTATGTGAATTACGTCATGCAATAAAAAATATATAAAATTGCAAGAGTTAACTTTAAAATTATATAAAATAAGAATATTATGTTTCTAGTAAAACTAAAAGTTATATAAAACAATTTATAACATCCTCCTGGGCCCTAATGGAACATGAATAACTTTAATCGACTATTAACTTGGCCTAATGGTCACTTTGTCTTGTAGTGGGTATCCAATATCTACACATAGTGTAAATTGTTAAATATGTGTGGCTATTTATTTTGACATGTCATTTTCAAAATAGAAAATAAAGGTTTATATACATAACCTATGTGTATGCAATATCTACACATATTGTATGTTCTTAAAAAATGTGTAGGTGTATATTTTGACACGTCATTTTCAAACACTAAAATAAAATTTTATTTATTTTTTAATTTATCTACATATTTTTCTTTTCAAATATTATGTGTTAGTAAACTACAAAACACAACCAATTACCCACACATACATTAGTTCCTTACATATTGTGTAGATAATTGACCTACACATCATGAAAAATTGACACATGTGTAGGTAGTTTAATATTTAATTGATCTTCAATTTTGGAGGGAAATTTTCCCACCAAAACCAAGTGTAGCTAAAATGTATTACCAACATATACTAAGTGTTAGTCATTATAAAAAATGTACCATCAACTATTACCCACACATATATAAATATGTGTAGGTATTTACCCACACATTTATATGTGTAGGTAAATTATGTGTGGGTAAACACCCCAATTTCTTGTAGTGATGACAATATGAACTTAAGATAATAATGTGGAAGTATTCAGTGATTGTAGGATCTGAATTAACTAGAGATCTCCTTAATTTGACGGACCAGTTATTAATTTTCTCATATTGTATATTGAGGGTTCTTAAATATTAACTAACTAGAATTGTGTCGCGCGCGTTGCGGCACGCAACAAAACCTATACAGTATTATTACCTTAAAAGTTATACCAAATAGGATGCAAATTCCTAACAGAAAAGATGAGCCAACACCTAGCCAAGATGAACACCACATAATTTGGCTACAACCCGACTGACCTCCTTTTTCCCGGTCCGACCAGCCGAGTCACCGGTTCAAATCCGGTTCGTGCACTGAGCGGTTCGTTGTACCAACCCGGACCGACCGGGGGTCCGGAGCCCGGTCCAACCGGCCGGTCCGGTCTGGGTTTTAAAACTTTGGTCTAGACAGAAAAAGAAGAGAGTGGGTGTGTGTTTGTAAAACAGTGGGTACAACTCACTAAAGCTAAGTGTACAACCCTTTATGCATAAAACAGCAATTAAACACAACGTACAACCTACCAATGCATAAACCACTTGTTATTTAATACTATATATAATATTAGATCATGTTGGGATTTTTTTAAAAGCAGGTTTGATTGTGAGTGCACAAATGAAATCAAATGGGCCTTTTTGATATGACAATTTCAGCAACATATGTACATGTAAATGATTTGATTTATGTTAAATAAGAAATTACCCAACCTCTTAAATCTTTTTACTTTATGATAATGAAATATTAGGTTGCTATTGGAGTACTGTTTAAAATCGTACAAAATGTCAATAAAGACGTAAAAGTGTTTATACGTCAACCCAACCTAAGCCAAATCAAACCAGTCCATTTCAGCATGCTCAAAAGTAACGGATGATACAAAGTGTAGCTGGAAGTTCTGGTGTGGGTTAAAGCAGACCATAGCAGTTTGAGTTTAATATTTAGATGATTGTATGTATTAAGAGTAAAGTCTGGAATACATTAACCTAATTAACAACCCATTCATCTTCGATCTCTTCTTTTGATTTGAGTCATTTATGATTAAACTTCATCTAAATCAATTGTGATTACACCATTGCTGATTTGCAATAGAAACTGACACAAACATTTTATCAAACAAGTGGTGTGCATCCATTGCACACTTTACAATTTAGCAAATGAATTTGTTTTTTTTTAATGGATAAACACAATAGAAACTCAATTTAGTAATTGTAAGATCCGAATTAAATGAAGATGATCACGTGGATGGATAGTAACTGTAGGAGCATATAATGGATTTTTTTTTTTTGAAAAGTGAACTTCATTAAAAAACGCAAACGGTCCTCAAAACAAGGACCGATGCCAACCACAAGCAAACTAAATCATGTACAAAGGATACATCGCCCAATCTTTCCAAACCAAATCCTTAAACTTGGACCTAGACTTAAGCCAAAAGAAGGAAACAGACTTGACTTTAGATACAACTTCCTGAACTTTAGGCTCCGAGCTTCTAAAAATCTTGTCATTCCGGGTATTCCATATAAACCACATAGTAATCATTAAGATTCCTTGGACAATTTTAGTCGCATGCTTGTTTCGAAACTTTGGATCCATCTTCAACAGATCAATGATATCAAAAGCATAGAGAGGATCAATCTTGCACCAGGCTCCAATAATCGACCAAACACCAAACGAAAAACCACACCCAGTGAACACATGAAGAGCTGATTCGTCATCTACCTCGCAAAGGACACAAGTATTATCCGGGATCACAACCTGTCTTCTGACGAGCGAGTCTTTGGTCGGTAACCTGTTAAGTTCCAAACGCCAAATAAAGATCTTAACCTTGAGCGGGACCCAAGCGATCCATCTCATATTCATTCTTCTCCCCTGTCCACGATCGTGATTTAACAGATTTTTTACATCAGAAACTTGAAAGGAGCAGTCGGCTTTAGCGTCCCATTTCCAGTCATCCTCCACATCTGTCAATGAAAAACCTTGCAGCATGGACGTGAGTCTATTATACTCGGCTGATTCAGCGTCAGAAAAAATGTTCCTCGACCAGCTGCACTTCAGACCTTCAGTATCACTATCCCAAGATTGGCAAACCAGGGAATGTTTTTCAACCACCAGACGGAAAAGATTAGGGAAGGCGTCTTTAAAAGGCATGTCTCCCCACCATTTATCTAACCAGAATCGAATTTCTTTACCATTTCTAGCCACACCTCGAAAAAGGTTATTTAAAGATCTATCTTGTATTTTAATTTTGTTTAGAAAAAGCACCATCGACTTCCAACCTCCTGTTAAAGATTTCTTACAAGGCAAAATGTCCCAACATTTGTTTCTCCCATGGCAAAAATCAATAATCTTCCTCCAAAGAGCAGACCCTTCCACCCTATATCTCCATACCCATTTGACTAGGAGAGAAGCATTTACATCGTAAAGCTTAGCAATCCCCAAACCGCCGTCTTTCTTAGAATTCGAGACCACTTCCCAAGCAACCCAATGAATTTTCTTTGAGTTATCATCGGACGCCCAAAGAAAACGCTTCATGATGCCTTCCAAGATATCTAAAACTTTCACCGGGGCTTTATAGAGAGACATATAATAAATAGGTAAACTAGAAAGAACCGATTTAATAAGGGTTAGCCTCCCGCCAATAGAGAGGGTCTTCGCCTTCCATGATTTTAGTCTCGACTTGAACTTGTCAATAACCGGATCCCAATTCTTTACCCGGTTCATGTTTGCTCCAACTTTAATACCAAGATAGATAAAGGGGATGGATTCGTGTTTACATCCGCAAAGTCTAGACAAGAGTATAACCTCTTCTTCTGAACAATTAATACCAAAAATGCTAGACTTTTGGAGATTAATTTTTAGACCGGAACAAAGGTGAAAAATGCGGAGAATATGAAGCATGTTTTTGAAATTCCCAACCGACCAATTCCCCAAAAGAAGCGCATCATCCGCGTAAAGAAGGTGAGTAAGAGTCATCCCTTGCGAACCAATCCTAATACCCTCAAAAACGCCAATAGTCGAGGCTTTATCAATCAAAAAAGTAAACGCTTCCATAACAATTAAGAAAAGGAAAGGGGAAAGGGGATCGCCTTGCCTCAAACCTTTCTCACATTGAAAAATGAAAGTAGGCGATCCGTTAACCAAAACCGACGATCTAGCCGATTTAAGAACCCCTTCTATCCATAAACACCACCGATCCGGAAAACCCATCTGTTTCATAATAGAAATCAAAAAAATTCCAATCTACGTTGTCATACGCTTTTTGGAAATCAATTTTGAACATAAAAGCTTTATCCCCTTTTTTCCGTAACCAAGAAACCAACTCGTTAATGATTAAGGGCCCGTCAAGAATGCAACGATCGGAGAGAAAACCACTTTGGGATTCAGAAATAATAAATTGCATCACCTTCTTAATCCTGTTTGCCAAAATCTTGGAGATAACCTTAGAGAGGATACCAATCAACGTTATTGGTCTATAATCTTTCAAATCGGTTGGGTTTTTGGTCTTCGGAATCAGGGTAATAAACGCAGCACTATACCCGTGATTAATCGTTCCGGTATCATAAAAATCAGCCATGAGGTTTAGGAAATCGTCCTCAAAAAAAGACCAAAACTTTTTGTTAGTGCACGATGTCCCTAGGCTAGTATATAAGTTGTTTGGACGTATTTCGGGGTGTTTGGAGGCGTTTATACGCGTTTTGGAGGTTTCTAGGGGCTGTAGGCGAGTAGCTGGACATTCCAGGCGATTAGCTTATGGGCTGCACGCGATTTGGGCCTAATCGCTAGGCCCATTAGGCGATTAGGCAGTGTTAGCTAGCGATTAGCTAGCTAATCGCCTTCCCTGCTGCTGCTAATCGCTAGTAGTGAGCTGCTCGTACCCGGGTGGTATAAATACCCTCATTCTCAACCCTAGACCTTAGTTCTTGCCTCACACACCCTCCAAACACCCTCCCCTGGTCATAGGACGTCTGATTTGATCATTGTAAACACTCGAGCTCTGTTTTAGTGATTAATACATAATCTTTTGACCCGTGTGTGTGTTGTGATTACTCGTTTCATAGTTTCAATCGTTGTTTCTGTTATTAGAGCATCTTAGAGGGATTCCGCACCTCTAAGATAAATCCCGTGATTGTTGGAACGCGAGTTCGACGGTCCTAACACTTTTTCAAGAAAGAAAAATTAAAACCATCTGGGCCCGGGGCTCTATCTCCGCCACATTCAAAAACCGCCTGTTTGATTTCCTCTTTGGAGAAATCAGCGACTAACTCTTCTTTATGGCCTGCATCGAGTTCTTTAATGCCTTCACAAGTCATCAACGGTCTACCTGAAACATTAGAAGAAAACATATGTCGAAAAAATTGGAAAATGTGTTTCTTCACCAGATTCGGTTTAGAAACCCACTCCCCTTCAACCAATAAACCGGGAATATTATTCCTAGCCTTTCTCCCATTAACCACACTATGGAAAACCGCCGTGTTTTCATCACCACCCTCTGCCCACCGAATACGAGATTTCTGTTTGAGATCAAGAGCACGAAGACGCTCAATCCACGTAACACCTTTTTTACATTCCTCATAAACCCAAAGATCAACTTCCTCTAATTCATCAATTTCCATTCTCTTTTCCAAACTATCGATCTGTTCTTGCATCTCCACAAAGTCGGCGTTTTCTTTTTCTTTTGTATTTTTCACCCACTCTTTCAAAACATCCCTAACCTTCTTAAACTTTAAAGAAATCGCTGAATCAGGGGACCCTCCATAAGTAAATTCATCCAACGTCTTGACTATGAGTTCTTCACACCCATCCCGTTCTAACCATGAATGAAACCAACGGAAGGGTTTCGGACCAAAATTAGAGTCGACCAAAGTAAGCAATAGCGGGCAATGATCCGATCGATCTCTAGGTAAAGCTCGCAACACCGCTTGAGGCCATTTGTTCAGAAAATCTTAAGAAACAAGGACCCAATCTATCTTATTGAATTTGAAACCTTTTTCACCCCCAACCATAAAAGTAAATTTATTTCCTTTCATTGAATACTCTTGAAGCCCCATACAATCAATGAAATGATTAAAATCCGCAGCACTTGTGGAATTAAAAGAAGAGTTTTTACGATCTTCTGGAAATCGGACGGCATTAAAATCCCCGAGGAGAATCCAACAACCAGAAAACTGTTGCATCACCTCCATAAGTTTACCCCGTAAGATCCTTTTTTGAACAATACTTTGAGGACCATAAACATTTACAATATTAAGTGGCATGTTATCCGGAACTAAAAACCCACCAGAAATCAAAAAGTTTTTGTTCGCAACCGAAAAAGTTTTAGAAAAAAACTTTTCATCCCAAATGTTAACTAAGCCTCCCGATCTCCCATCCGCTTCAACAATATCGAAACCGTAACCTTTACAACCCCAAATCTGGTCAATATTAACTGAACCGGCCTTGTCTAATTGAGTTTCTTGGATTGCTAAGAAAGAAACATCAAATATGGATTTTATACCTTTCACCCATCCAGCCTTCCCAGAATCCCCTATCCCTTTCACATTAGTTGATAGAAAATTCATGAGTTACCTCATTGTACCCCTTCCTCTATCACCGAATCCTTCACCATTTTTTCGAAGTTGTTCAATTGAATCCCCATTTTAGCACCCAATAAAATAGTAGCATTTACCTCTTGTTGAACGCTATCAGGCCCTTCAGAGCTTTCACAATAATCCGCCTCTTTGGCCAATTCTTTTTCCAATCCTCCACTACGTTGAGGTTGAGAATTGAGGTCTATCACCCTTTCTGTATTCCTATCACCTGAGAGATTATCCCCATCATGTGTACCAACAATATTCCCATTATCTTCTGGATTATTAACCAAGGAATTATCCAGGCCCAGTAACACATTCAATCCAAAAGGATCAGATCCATTTGGGTCAAAGTCCAGCCTGGCCCGTTTAGGTTGTTTGGGCCTTTCATCAATGGATATCATTTTAGGAAGAGAACCATTAGCCTTAGTCTGTTTACCTTTATCCTTGCTGGACATTTTCTTCTGGCCCAAGAACACTTCAGCTATCTCTTCTCGGCCCAAGTCGATATTAGGATTAAAATCCTTTGAAAATTGAAATCGATCCGTTAGTGGTTCAAACGAGATATTATTGGAATTAAGTGCCCCATTATTAGTCATTAAATTCTCATTCAACTTTCCATGCAAACAATTATCCTTTCCCAGAATAGGACCGAGACATTAGTGTTGACCAAATCATCTCCGGAATTATCGTTCCTATCTTCCACCATCGGAGCAGTTTCAGAACTCTCGCTGGCCGTTGATTCTGTACCGCCGCCGACTTTCCTGAATAGAAAATCTGGGTTCCAGTCGCCGATCTCTTCCATTACCCAAACACGGAACTTCCTACGACGCCAATGTAAAACAACTTCGTCACAAATACGTCTTCCATCCCCCACGAGCACCGCTATGTATTCAAAAGAAAGATCGTTATCGCCTTTTTTCACGTTGGCTTTATGTATAACCTTACCAAAACGATCTCCAATCCAGTTTAACGTATCGTTACAAAGGATATTCAAAGGAACTCCTTGTATTTTAAGCCATGCTATACGTTCAAAGGGTAAAGATTGGCCTCTCCATTCATGGACCGATTGGAATAACTCAGTTTTAAGTAGGAATAACTCAGTTTTAAGCGTCCTCGGTATTCGGAAACGATAGGAAAAACTGATAATCCACCTAAGTATTGAACCGAAAACTCTCCATTGAAAATCTCTTGCATCACCGTAGGGATCTTCTTTAATCCATCAACATCGAAAACTGTGATCACCAGGGCTTTTCCATGCTCTTCATTGAATTCATTAACCATATCAGGAACCCTAACGACAATCTCTTCCTTCACATCATCTTTCACTCCTGTTAACATTTCTTTGAAAGAATTTCCTTTGGATTCTGGGTGGAACAACCTATCATTAAGTGGTTTTGGAGCCGCTGGAATACTTTCAACTTCTTTAGGGTGAACAGCCTCTTCCTTGTCCTTGTTATCTTGTTTTCTCTCCTCAGTTTCTGTGAATTTAGCGACGTTTGTTCTTAGTTTGTAAGATCCAAGCCATAGATTCTTTATCTTGTCATCCAAATCTTCTTTATTTCTATAAGCTTTAATCGTAATGAAACCGAACCGGAGTCCTATCTTGTTTCTCTTTCTGGCTATATAAACCTTAACCACTTCACAATGATCTTTCAAAAGCCTTTCCAAATCAGAGCCGCTACATCCATCGGGAAGATTTGAAACGTAATACTTAACAGATCCGTCTTCGCCGCCGTCTTTAGGTCTTCCGATGCTTTGTCTTCTGTCGTCCATGAGTGGATGGATCGTTCCTAAATTAAATAAGTGATTCCTAAGTTTGACCATTGACTTTATGTTGGGGGTTATCTTGTATACCATCTCACATGTTGAGGGACCCATTATATATTTTCTTATATTTTCTTGTATACCATCTCACATGTTGAGGGACCTATGTACTTTTTACCGGTTTGATCTAGGTTAGGTGAATACATGCCCTCGTAAATCGTATATTTCAGATCTTATTCAGCTAATTTTTATACCATTGTTTTATAATAGTATAAGATGCTAATATTAAGGACATAAAAGTGTTTGTGGGTCAACTCAACTGATTTTAGCCCGCTCTAAAAAAACAATTGGTTTGGACCTGAGACACTATTGACCGGCATGTTACCCAACCTGCCCATGGTATGATGTCTACTATTAACAATTTGAGAGAATGTATAAAGTATAATTACAATTTGGTCGCGACGAAACCGTACGTTGTAGCCAGGAACACAAAATATGCAGAATCTGTTTGAAACATATTTATTAACTGTTTACCAACACAAGGACCCGTTTGAGTATGCATCGTATGTTGTTAAAAAACATGTTTATTTCTTTGGCAAAATATATCAACATGTACCACTAGAGGTGGCAAGATGGGTGGCTCATGTAACGGGTAAAAAAAATCATTTCAAAAATCAGAGCCCATCCACAAAATCATATTAAAGGTATATGTTAAAGATAAAAGGCTTCACAAAAGTTTCAGCAACTAAAAAATAGATAGATGGCATGATATTTAACGCATAAACACCATTCAAACATCAATTTAAACTAAGAACAGCTGAATTATATCATGATACTAACCCTATTGATATACGCACTATACATGTCTGTTTTTCTGTTAATTAAATAATCGGATTTAATTAACTCATTATCTGATTTTGAGACTAATTCTAGCCACCTCCAGGATACAACACAATTGTTTGCCCACTAAAAGACTCTCCAACTATGAGACTATTACACTTTTATCCCTGACTATATTAACTAGTAAACTATCACAATATTGACAAGAATAACCCCTAAACTATATCTCTTTCACTTTTACTGCATCAAATATTGATTCCAACGTATTTTCAAGAATTAATCCTATGTTATATCATGAATACCAAAAGTCAAACCAAGGTTGCTATATCAGGAGACGGTCAAATGTTGTTGACAGAAAGGAACTTACACTTGTATCTATCTATGCTTTGACTGTGATTATGCTAAATCCAGCCATTTTATGCATGGGTTTTACTGCACTTCTTTCGTATATATATATAACACTACTAAAATCTCTTGATAGTTTTTTTAAAATTCATAGCTTGAGACCTTTCTCTGTTCTCGCATTAGACCTAGTCAACTGTGAATGTTCCATCACCCAAATATCCTTTAGGATATCATGGTTATAGAAGCTGCAATATAATGAGGAAAATGCTTAATTAATGTGTTCTACAAAATTATTGGTATAATTTCCAAGTTGAATGGTTTATGAAATTGTACAAACTCAATTCAAGCCACTGCAACATGAATTTGGCTAAGAAAGAAACAACTAATCCAACATATCCTTGAATTCGTCAAATAAAAAGTCATGGTGATATAAGTATCAACTACATGTCTAATTGAAATAAAACTAAACTAAGAAAAGAAAACATCAAAGTAAAACATGATTTCAATCATACATTGCAAAAAAAAAAAGAACTTTACAAGACCTGTATTTGTAACAATTTCACAAATATTTAAAATAAACAGAATCATAGTTAGTGGTGTCTAAAACAACTTCAATCCACTTAACCCCTTGAGAGACATTAAAAAAGTTAGGATATTGTAACAATATATTAGTTTAAACTCATCAAAACTGGTTACTGACTTCAACATATTACTAATATCATTTGTTTTTTATTTCGCTAAATTATTCTTATAACTAGAGTTCAGTGTTGGGTTCAACATTTATTTTGGATATCCAAGTGTATATACATACAGTACAAAGGTAAGTAATGTTTGATCTTTTTTTTTGAACCAACTAATTAATTAATAAAAAATTGTGATGTTTGACACCATCAAATGATTGAAATGAATAAAAATTATTATTAATCAAATGGGTAAAAATATGATTAGTGTTCATATGAAGTCTTCCATGAATTCGAAGACACTGGCATCACAAAAAAACAGAGGAATGAGAATATCAGTTTATCATCTTTGAGAAGTAGGTTCACGTTAAAAACAAAGGGTATATTTAATAAACAACTACATAATTAGACTATGTCGATTTTGGGAGAGATTCGGGGCTAGTAGTTGAAGCCTCTTCCATCATACCTTTCTTTCAATTTTGGGCATCCCCATATTCTCAAACTCAAAAGGGAATCTAACAGCATCTCTCGTAGATGTTTCATCTTTGGGCATTATTCTATTGTCAAACTCAATTGGGTATCTAAAAACATCTCTGGTAGATGTTTCATCTCTAGGCATCTATTAATTTCGAGATGTTGAAGGGAGGTGAGATGTTGGAGTCCATTTGAAAGTGATTCTAGATGATCAAATTCCCGTATGCTTAGAGATGTAAGAGATGAAGGGAAAAGGTAGGACAATTCACTCAAATTCCTCAGATCAGCTTCATTTTTTAACCATAGCTTAACAAGGTTATGAGGCAAGATTTTCAGCTTTAGCTACATCGTGGCAACCGTAAGTTTTTTTAATTCT
Organism: Ambrosia artemisiifolia; assembly: GCA_032199755.1. Lineage (NCBI taxonomy): Eukaryota > Viridiplantae > Streptophyta > Magnoliopsida > Asterales > Asteraceae > Ambrosia > Ambrosia artemisiifolia. The sequence continues at coordinate 44,966,642 of CM063527.1, read as the reverse complement.
TAATTTAATGAGTGAAAGTGTTACTTCCCTTTTTTTTATCAACATGTAGGTCAGATTGCATATGGTACGAGTCAAATGGGCATCGCTGTTTGTATTGTATCGATATATTAACAAATTAAACCCATACCGGCTAAAAGCCCATCGCGTTGCGCAGAGAATCCCATTCATTTTCTTCGATTGATGTAAAACACATGTCATCATCCTTTTGGACATATCGATTCTTTATTTTTTAGGGTTTCTCTTTTGCTTGCAATACCGAGTAATCTTACAGTATACTTCTTTCTTTATGTTTTTGTGTATGCCTTGTATTCAATCCCGTCGCAACGTGCGGGGTTATCTCACTAGTATAGTACTAATTATAATCATGTATCCCAAAAAAATATGTTGTCTGTATCAAAAGATTAGAAAAACATATTCAACTATGTCTTTAGATTAACGCATCCTTGAAAATGTCATTTCTACAGAACATATCAAATGAGATGGCAATCATATGCCATATGCGGGTATTTTAGTGTTAGGTTCGCTTATCCCTAATTAAGCTTCCAATGAGATCCAAGTATGTAGTCTTTAGACTGTGTGTTGAGGTATCACTCCCGGTTATTCAATAATATTGTGCCACCTGGACGTTGACTGGGCACTAGATAAAGCCCATGCTTGCTCACTTAACCCTGTTGTGGATAAACCACCCACCCTCATGTATATATATGTGTGAGAAATCCCCAGTTTTGATCATAAGATACAAATCATAAACAACAAATCGGAATTTCTTTCTCTCTCTCTCTCTCACAACAAGACAAAGGTACATAATTTATGCTTCTCGATACGAGTTTAATTGTCACTTCTCGTATGCTATTGTAACTCAAAAGGTTACAAAGCCTTGATTACATGTAAGCTTGGTTGATTACAAATGTGGCATCTCACCCCTATTTATACTAGTTAGGATGATCTAGAGTTATCTAGATCATTCAATACAAAAATCTTTTAGGTGAATTCTAGATATTTTTACATAATATCTCATATTTGTAGCCTTGATTGTTTGATATTTTCATGATGCTTCAAGGTCCTTCTAAGGCCTTATTTGCTGGTAAGTTTAGACCAGAATGAATTTCTGCTCTATTCTAGAGCCTTCGGTATTAATGTATGTTGGCTTAATGTTCCAGCACTTCGTTGTTTTATCCGGGGAGTTCCTGCAGCCCTTGACGCCTTGTAAATGCTGGAATCTTGGTGTAAAGGCTTGTAATTTAGGCGGGGCGTGATATTAAACTTAGTTCTATGAACAATGAGCTTATAATTCGGGCCTAAAAATTAACTGACATGGCGGCCCAACTTCCCATCTAAACACACTTTAAAAAGTATCCCCCTTCTTTTTATGGTTTCCGATTTTTTTCAAATAATATATTTATCGCATGGTATTCTCGTTCTTTAAAAAAAACTTGTCATTTTCATCCATTTGAGGTCAACCCAATGGGTTGTCTAACTTAAATGAGGACATTTCTGTCCTTTTATACATTCATATACTTTATTTATTTTTTAACCCTTATTTAAACAATAGTTGAATGACCAACAGACATTTCAACATCGTCCATTAGCACGATTGGAACTATAGGATACAGTTTATAAGAGTTTTGCTCAAAGCCGCATGAAGATATGAATCTTAGGGATGGACATGGTACCGGTGCTAAGAATCCCTAAAAATGGGTACTAGTACCGAGACAACCAGTATGGTACGATACTAGTACCGGATTCCCATGTAAAAATCGGTAAATACCGGTACCTATTTCAGCTATTCACAATTCCTACTTAAAATGTCCGCACCACTTACCTTCCCGACTGGTGTGAAACCGACCTACCACCTATCAATTTGTTCCTCACGATACTAACTCCTATTCATATACATACTTCAATGTATGCACATGAATATCATGATAATCGACCACTCATAAAAGCTCTGATTTATTTTGACTAATGCATCGTCTGTTTTTCTGTAGGGTCAGCCTCTCAAGGCCTAAGCCCACTCCATATGCACAATCATGGGCCATAAACAATCGTTTAACTATTTAAAGATGAATGCCCGAACAACAAAAGCCCACATATAAAGAATAACCAATGATGGTCATAGAAACTTTTGGAGAACGTTGTAGTACTTGATCCTATTCATTGACGGATTAATCTCATGTAGTATGTTTTGTGAGGTATGAGTTGAACCAAAATACTAGTTCAGGAAACCTTTTTACCAATTAATTCTCGATAATCGGTTTTGAGTGTTAGGTTAGAAGCGATTTACTGCTTAACTAAGGTCAAAGTAATCCGATTTAAATAACTCATTATCTTATTTTGATACTAATTCGTATGATTGAACTTGCATTAGCCACTTATAGAATACATGTACAAACACAAACACACACACCCTGAATACTTAAGTTTTAAGTTCTTTTGGATGACTCCCGAGTTCCCGTTAGCTTCTTTATTTTTTAAATTCATGAAATCACATCATCAACTTCCAAAATGCAAGTACAAAAAAGCCCATAATCGCTTAACACTACTACAAAAAGAGGCATTTGCTAGGAAAGTTTGCTACCAAACAAATCGGTTGCAAATTTTGCTACGAATTACCTACGAATTAGCTATGAACGCATTTTGCTACAATTTAGCTACGGACATTTTGTAGCAAATGAAATCCATAGCAAAATCCATAGCAAATCCATAGCAAAATTGGCGAAATATATAAAAAAAATAACTTGTAGTAGTGTAAGTTCGAGTTTTTTGGATGACTCCTCAAATACATCTTTACGTTATGAAAATTGACATTCCAGTTCAGATGAAGTTGACATGAATATTTCTGTTGCAAAATAACCTCTTTGTCATGCACTCCTGCTTGCGTTTTCGACATCAAAACAATTAATCAAGTCAACCATACTAGGACAAAATACAGTGGCGGAGGGAGGGGAGGGACCAAGGGGTGTTCAGCCTCTCCCAATGGCCCAAATTTAATTAAGTTTTTATGGTCCATATTCAATAAAATGTATCAAACCCCCCTTAAGGTCCACTCCACTCTCCACTATATCCTTTTTTTTTCTTCTTATTTTTGTATCAAGCCCCTCTTAAGGCCCACTTCACTCTCCACTATATCCTTTTTTATTTTTTTTATTTTTGTATCAAGCTCCCCTTAAGACCCACTCCACTCTCCACTAGTAATAATACTAGTTTATTATGTTGTTGGATTTTTTTAATGAGTACTAGTTTAAATAATCTAAGCCCCCCTTATCTTAAAATCCTGGCTCCGCCTCTGAGTCAAAATACATTTTCTAATAATCCAGATACTTTTGCTTTGTCAAATGACGTATGACAAAAATACCCTTCACATTCAAGTTTCACTCTAATGACATAAGTTGAAAGGTTGACTATTAAAATACACCCCATACTATTTTACAAATCAATGGTTCAGTTGCATTAACTGAAGGAAATGTGAAAATATTTGATATGGGTAACCTTAAAATCTTAAGAGGTTTCTGGTCTAAATTCATTATTTATTGATTCTTTATGAGATATTGCAACATGAATGAATACATTTTGAGTTAGTACCAAGAGACTTACATCTTTCTAGGACATGATGTTGGGAGATTGACTTTGTGTAGGTTGCAATCAAACTAACACTTAGCGAATACCGTAGAGAGTAATCAATATGTCACGTATCACTGTTTTATCGTCAAACGATCGAAAAAGCAATAAATGAGAGTAGACGGACATATGTTTTAAGCACACCATATTAATCAAAGTTAAATGTTTCATGGCCAAACGATCGAAGAAGCAATAAACGAGAGTAGAAGAACAACTGTTTTAAGCACAAGGTATTAATCAAAGTTGAATGCTTCAATACATCCTGTAAAACCAGTCACAAATTACAATTGAAACCACAAAATTGAAACTACAAACGATTTCCTACTAATGAAAGGTTGGTGACTAGCATTGAAGTTTGCAAACATAATGCACACTCAACTGCTTGACACAATCAGGTATCGGGTCATGTGACATTAAATTGAATGCGGACTTGTGTATTCATAATCTTGTTGAGATTCACCGAATTGACTAATGACAATTACGAATAACATCCTCTCAACATATTGTCCTCGTCCAATATAGACTGACATGTGGCATATCTTCTTCATCAATCGTCACCAGAACAGTGGCAAGTTTCTTGAATATTCATCAGGTGGTAGCTTATCATATTCAAGTTCCATAATCGTCAATCCTCATTGGCAGTAACTTGACATCATGGAAAGTTCCATTGTTGATTCTTCAATCGTTTATAAGTTACCATCAGACGTAACTTAGCACATGAGCGACGAGTACCATCAGACACAACTTGTAACCACTCCAAGTGTTCCTTCAATGATAAGTCTTCTTCATTAGCAACAAAACCTTATTAGTGACAAGTCTTCATCACTAGTAAAATCTAGGCTCCCTCCAAGTAACAGCTTAAATAAACGAATAATTATTTAATTCAAAGATCTAGTCATTTTTACAAATAAATGAAAACAGTGAAATTTGTTAAAAATGGCTAAAACCTTAAGTTCAAAATCGGAGCCCTAGATGGCGAAATTGGCCCCAGTGAGTTGGGAAAACCGCCTATAGCATTTATCCAAGTGTGTAGCTTGTTGAGACGTTTGTGACCATTTCTTACCCCCCATAAAACTCCAAAGGTAATGAAAGTTATCCTCCTTTGTACTTTTAACCATTTTCTAGCTCATTTTTGTGTGTCTAGTTGCTCATGCTCCACATACGCGTCTGCTAAATCATGGATCAACTCTGTATCACAACCAACGTAAAGATTAAGCATTAGTATGTACCTTTCACCGAAATTTTTTATCCTAATAAACAAGTGCATGTGAAAAATTGCAACATTTGTATTAGTTCACTTTTTTATTACCTTTTTTAAGTAATAAACTTAGCCGAAGTGTATTTTAAAATCCATGAATTATTTGAATGAAAAACTAGACTCTCATTAAAGTGATACTTCTTTTGTTGACATGCTATTGTTAATAAATGATTACTTTTTTATAATTCTAGAAAAAAAGAGCTTTGGGTTGACCCAACCCGTTCCATTTTGAACCTTAAGACTCCAGTAACTAACTAGTACCATGTTTAGGGCTGCAAACGAACTGAACTTTCAGCGAACAGTTCATGAACCGTTTGGCGGGAAGTTCGTTTGTGTTCGTTCGTTTAATAAATGAACGAACACGAACAAAAAACTTCGTTCGTTTAGTTAAACGAACGAACATGAACAATGGCCGCGTTCGTTCGTTTATGTTCGTGAACGTTCGGTAACGCGTTCGTTTATGTTCGTTTGTGTTCGCTTATGTTCGTTTGTTTAATAGGGGTTTTAATTTTTATAACCTTCTTATATTCTTTTATATATATAAATTTTACTCAAATAAAAAAGTAATTCTTGTGAGGTATATATATCTAGGGATGGCAACGGGTCGGGTATGGGTCGGGTTTGGCTAATATCATACCCATACCCGATGATCGTTCGATGAAAGTTTATTTTGGGTAGCTTAACGAAGACTATAAGTTTAATATGCGTACTTGTTTTTTTGGGTCCCTGCAAAATTCAGTTGTAATATACAAGATTTTCTGTTGTCCCACTATATTGAAGCTTCTGATGTAAGATACGTAGGAAAATGTTTGCTTGATTAACACGTTTTGCAAGATCAGCTGCCGAAATATTCATTTTTGAAATCAAGAGTCAAAAGTAGGCATCATCAAGGCCCTATTATAGGACAAAATATACCACATATGTTAAGACTCTACTAAATATATAATCAAAATGCATAAAACCTTCGAACACTCTATTAAAAAAGTTATGACTACTATTATAATAGTATAACTTTTGTAATTATAGTTAAAACTGTAATTAGTAATAAGATAAAAAGAAAGTTCAAATGTTTGCAACTCGGTACAACACCCCCAACCCAACCGACCCGTTTCAACCCTACTAAAAAGTTTACCATTTTCTAAGCCATACCTTTTTTGACTCGTTACCCAACCCATCCATTTTCCACCCATATTTTTCATGGGAAAAAGTGAAAAACAGTATCTACTTACCAATAAATCATCATGTCCCTTGTGCATTTGTTCGGTGTTTGTCTGGATCAGCTCATCAACCACTTTGACTTAACCACTGGTCTGACATTTAAAAGTTTCTTAATTTTCCATGTTATGTCATCATACCGTTAGACAGTCTAATGCACTTGCATCACCAAAAACATTATCAGGTCTAAGAGCATTCACAGTAGAGCCTCTATATTTGTGTGAGGGGGGCCTCCATATTATATAGAGTGTGTATAAGTGGTTGTGAGTAGAGGAGAGAGAAAATATATAGATGAGACACTGTTCATCAGTAAATTTGGAGGGGACACTGTTCACCCTCCATAATTTTTTAATATTTTTAGAAGTGGTTGTGAGTAGAGGAGAGAGAAAATGTAATGATAAAAGTATAGAGTAAGTATTATTAAATAAAAAAGGAGAGAGAATGGTAGTGATTTTTAGTGTAATTATAGAGATGGAGAAGGAGGATCTAGTGTGAATGCTCTAAGACCTTCACTTCACATGCTATCAAGATCAATTCCCAAAGCAACTTTGAAATTCAAATCCAACGTGCTTTGACGCTTTGAAGCATAAATCCTATGTTATATCATGAATACCAAAAGTAAATCCAGGTCGTTATATCAAGGGGTGGTTAAATCTTGTTGATGAAAGGAACTTACACTTGTATCAATGCTTTGATTGTTATTTGCTGATTCAGTATTGAAGCAAGAGTTTTACTACACTTTTTCTTAAGCATAAAACCTTCCTCTATTCTCACATTTGACCAGGTCAACTGTGAGTGTTCCATCACCCAGAAGATTCTTTGAGGATATGTTCCTGCAAAATTTAGTACTAATATATAAGATATTCGGTTGTCCCATTAAATTAAAACTTCTGATTTAAGATAATGAGGAAAATGCTTGATTTACATGTTTTGCAAAATCAAATAAGTTTGTATAGTTTTAAAGTTGAAAGGCCATGTTTTTAATTGGAAATCCTAAAAATAACTCATTGAAGTATTGAAAAAATTCAATTCAAGAAACTGCCAAACAAGTAATGAAATTGGCTAAGAAAAAAAAACATCATATGAATTCAACCACTCTGACCCATTCCCCTTTTCCACCCATATTTTTTATGGGAAAAAGAAAAATATTCGCTTACTAGAAATCATCTTGTCCTTGAACATTTGTTAAGTCACGGTTTATATTAGCTAGTACATTGTACCAGAGCGATCCGAAATGAGCCTGCCCCATCTCGTACCGAATTTTAAGGACTTAGCGAATTGTGACCCCGTTCCACGTTCCGTACCGGAACATACTGCGAACTATGTGTCTATGCTTTGACCCTTTCTCTTTAACTTAGCCATTGATCCGTTATTTGACAATCTTAAGAGCTCCTTCACTTGAACCGCACATGCTGCCAATATCAACTCCAAAATCAACTTTGAATAATGCATCAAACTTTGAATAAATCCTGTGTTATATCATGAATACACTAATCAAAAGCAGGTTGTTATATTATGGGGTGGTCAAATGTTGTAGACCGAAAAGAACATATCAAAGTGTAGATATTTGGTATAATTTTCAAGTTGAATGGCCATGTTTATCATGGAAGTCTAAATAATGAACCATTGAACAAACTCAATGAAAGAAACTGCAAAAAGGATAATGGAATTGGCTAAGGAAAAAACAACATAGCATATCCATTCAACTGCATGTCTAATTGAAATAAAACTGGACTAAGAAAAGAAAACGTTAGAGTAAGACATGATTTCAATCAAATGTTGTAAAATAAGATATTTACTTACCAAGAAATCATCATGTCCCTTGTGCATTTGTTCAGTCTTTGTCTGGATCCGCTCATAAACAAAGTCATCTACCACTTTGACCTAGCCTTTGATCGGATATTTAAATGTTTCTTACTTTTCCTTGTTGTGTCATCATACTGTGAATGTACGTACCATCACCCAAAAGATCCTTTAGGATGTCATGGTTATAGGAAGCTGCAAATATAATGAGGAAAATGCTTGATTAATGTGTTTTACAAAATTATTGGTATAACTTCCAAGTTGAAAGGTTTATTATGAAATATAACAAACTCAAAAACTAAAAACTAAACAACAATAGACCCTAAATCCCCTATTTATAGTAAAACCACAAGACTTATCAAATAGAAAACAAAATAAAAAAGATTACGATAGAATTAAAATTCGAATAAATCTTAAAAGATAATCTTCAATAAACTAGTAGATATCCCTGCATAAGTAAAAAAAAGTAGAACTTAAATTATTTAAGATATTGTAGCAATATACTAGTTTAAACTTCAATCCACTTAACCCCTTGAGGGACATTAAATAATTTAAGATATTTTAGCAATATTCTAGTTTAAACTCATGAAAACTCGTTAATGATTTCAACATATTATTCATATCCTAGTTCAGCATTTATTTTGGATATCCAAGTGTATATACATACAGTACAGGAAAGTTTGGTTTGATCTTTCTTGTTGAATCAATTATTTAATAAAAAAAATGAGATGTTTGATACCATGAGATGATTCAAATGAATAAGATTAAATAAATAATAAAAATTATTAGCCAAACGGGTAAACATATATATGATAAGTATTTATATCAACTCTCCCATGAATTGAAAAACATTCAGAGTAATACAAAAACAAAGGACTGAGAATATTAGTATATCATCTTTGAAAAGTCCGTTCATATTATATTCAGAGGGTATATTTAATAAACACGTACCATCAATCTATTTGGATTCCGGGGATATGAGAGATTCGAGGCCAGTAGTGGGAGCCTTTTCCTTTACACCTTTCTTTCAATTTTGGGCAATCACTTATTCTCAAACTCAAAAGGGAATCTAACAACATCTCTGGTAGCTCTATTAGTTTTGGGCATCTATTAATTTGGAGATGTTGAAGGGAGATGAGATGCTGGAGTCCTCTTGAAAGTGATTCCATTTCATCAAAATTTTCTATGTACAGAACAATAAGAGAAGAAGGGAAAAGGTGGGACAATTCACTAATATTCCTCACATCACCTTCATTATATAACTGTAGGTGAACAAGGGAAGCTGGAAAATTAAGATCCCCTAACTCTGATATGGGTTTCTTCATCCCCCCTATTCCAAGGGAACTCAATTTTGGAGGCCAACACCCACCACGAATGGAAACATCAATACCTGGACACCTTCTGATATATAGATCTTTTAATAAGGTGAGATTTGATAGCTCAATTAATGACACCAGACTTTCACAATCATGTAATGACAAAGTGGTGAGGTTTGATAGCTTAAGGTTAGGAAGTGACACAATATGTGGACAATTTGACATATAGAGGTCGGTGAGGTGAGTGGAGTTACTCAATTGACTGATTGATTTTAGATTTTTCGAACGCCAAATTGATAGGGTTTCAAGCATTGGCATGCTTGTGTTGTTGATCTTTCCCTCAAGTTTATCACAACTACTTATCTCAAGTGTTTTGAGCTTCTGCCCTCCTACTAGTGTTGTAACTGAACACTCCTCAATTTCTAATCTCTCAATACTATTTGGACAACATAAACACTTTATGCTTCTACAATAATGTACATACAAACTTCTAAGAGACAATAAGGGGCAGCTCCCAAAATTGCCCTCCTCTTCTTTCTCTTCTAAACCCACTAAACCTGAACATTCCCATAATCTCAAATTCTTTAAATTCACAAGAAGTTTACTTGCCTTTGTTTCTGATTCCCACAAATATTTTATGTCCTTACATCCTTCAATACTTAGTTCTTCAACTTCTCTAAGATACCCTATAACACCTCTCCACACATCATCTGTAAGCCCTGCGATAGAATTTATATCCAACATAGTGATTGATGAAGCTACCTGAACCAGACTTCTTAACACACTATCATCACATCCATTTATTTCAAGAACCTTGAGCAAAGGCAGTGCTTGAAGTGAGACATCTATCAACTTGGGACATCTTTTTATATGAAGCTCCTCAAGGCATGGAAACACTGCAAGTAAACCCTCGTTTTTAGCTGACCACTCCTCCCAACCTGACATATCTTCAATCCTTAGAACTTTAAGTGAAGGGAAAGCAACATCAACACTCCCTGTTACCTCCAAACCTATCACTTTAACCCCATCCATGCCTTGAATACACAACTCCTTAAGTGAAGCTAGCAACCCAAATGTGGGAAGAGATGTGCATTTTCTACAACCACGTATAGACACATTAACCAACTGATTAAAAGAAGGATCACCAACCCAACTAGAAAACTGTGTTCCGTTGTATGACACAACTGAAAGCTTTTTCAACGTATCACTATTAGGTTTCAGCTCATTGAGAACCTCTTTTTCAAGTGTACCCATTCGAGAGTCATCAAACACATCAACCCATTGCAGCTCTAATCCAGTAATCCTTTTCAGAGATAAGTTTGCCTCTCGTGTACGTACTACGCTTTGCACTTTATGCAACCCCTCAATGGAAACTTCACCTTGTAGATTCTTCAATCCCTTGAGTTCATTGATTTCAAGGCCATCATCTCCTCCAATGATGATCCTGGTGAGAGTCTGTAGGCTTTCCAACTCACCAATCCCAAATGGCAGCTTCTCCAAAAGTGGAGTATCCCTTATGTCAAAATGTCGTAACTTTTTAAGCTTTTTGAAGCTTTTAGGCAACTTAGTCAAACTTTTACAACAAAAAACAATCAATGTCTGTAAATGATAAAGATTTCCAACATTCTCTGGCAACTCTACGATTTTAGTCTGAGATAAATTAAGATACTGCAAGTGTTTCAGACTACCAATGAACTCCGGTAATTCACTTATCATAAAACCACTCAAAGAAAGAACTCTTAACAATCGTAACGTAGGAAGTAAATCAACCAAAATCTTATTGGACAAGTAAAATGATTTCCAACTTTCTTCCACCCCAACAGATACCGCTAAAAATGTCCTCAAGCTTCTTGCTCTTTTAAATGCCTCAAACTTCTGGTGACCTACATGCTGCTCTCGAGTAAATGACATATGGCGATGCTTCTCCAAAGCTTCCATCTGTATCATCATATGACTTTCCAACCTTATAAAAAATTCTCCAGCAACAAAGGTGGATAAGTCATTCATGAGATCATGCATCACAAATAATGATTCATCATTAGGTGCATGTTGAAAAAATGACCTTGATAATAAAACTTCAAAGTATTCATTGCCCAAGCGTTCTGGTGACTTGGTTGTGTCTAAAGGGTTTAAAAACCCTTCTGCTATCCACAATAATACCAACTCCTCCTTGTTAAACAAATAGTCCTTTGGGAACAAGGAGCAGTATCCAAACAACTGCTTCAAATCGGCAGAAAGATCTTGGTAGCTGAGCCTGAGAGCTGGAACAATCTTATCACTATTTTCTAAATTCCATATCTCACTGTTCAACACGTCTTCCCAGTCTTCTATGTTGGTTCTTGTCCACAAAAGCTTTCCAATTGCCTTCAAAGCCAAAGGCAAACCAGCACACTTTTTCACTATACCTTCACCATGTGGTTTAAGTGTTGTGTGTGAATTGAAGTTCTCTACGCCTAAAGCATGTAGAGCAAATAAAGATAGAGCATCTTCATGCGACAAACTCTTAAGAGAGTCTATATGACCTAAACGTAGGTTTTTGAGCAATTCCTCCTTACGAGTTGTCATGATTATCCTACTTCCAGGAGCACATGAATGAAATGGGCGCACTAGGTTTTCCCAATCATTTTCATTTTCATGCCACACATCATCAAGTACTAGTAGAAATCGTTTGTTATTAAGTTGATTTGTAAGAGCCATATGAAGCTGATTTAAATTTTTAAATTCCTTGTTTTCACTAGACACGTCTTGTAATATGGTTTTGCTTATCTTAAAGATATCAAAATCATCAGAAACACAAATCCATACGTGGAGTTCAAAGTGAGTCTGCACCTTAGTATCATTATACAAAAGTCTAGCTAGAGTGGTCTTCCCAACCCCACCCATACCTACTATGGGTACGATGCTAAAATTTTCTTTAGATGACCCATCATCCCCTAACAACTTGTTTAGCAATTTCTCTTTCTCAACTTCTCTTCCAATAAACCTAGACCCATCTGGCAAAGAGGTTTCGTTTCTTCTACTCATATTTTTTGGCTTTTCATCTTTTACAATCAAGCCTAGATCAGACTTTTGTTTTTCTAGATGTTGTAACTGAGTGATAATACTATCTAACTTGGGAGACAACCTATGACTTAGTGAGAAGTTTGTGCAGCAAGTTGGGATGAACTTTCTTACCTTGCTGGTGCTTGCTCCTGGTTCCTGGGTCAGCTCACTATGCATAGCTTCGGTTGCCACGTCGTCGAGTACATCTTCGATATCGTAAGCCAAATGTTGGAGACCATTCAGCCAGTCTTTGACAGTTTTATGGGTCACTTCCTTCTCAGAAGCATCAATAAGCAGATTTTGGACTCTGGACAATGTCTTCGCCAATTCCTTGAGCTCGTTTTGGAGTCCCTGAGCACGAGCAATTCGTTTGAAGGCTTCATCAGACAGCTTCTTGAAAAGGACTTTGACGAGTTCATTTGCAATAGCTTCAGCCATTGTTTATGGAGAATACTTAAACTGGGATTTGGTTGCGTATGTGTATGAATGAAATAACGAGTGCACAGAAACAAAGATTGCAACCCTTCTTTATATTGATTTCTGCAGTTGTTAAGGTCAACGTTTCTTTCTTCTTTTAATATTATTTTGCATATTACGGCTGCCAGCCACTAGTGTGTTTTTATAATATTTGTGTTACAGTTCACACATCACATGCTCCCGCTTTATTAACATTTTCTGATATGTTATTTTAACATTTTCTGGCAGTCAACCAAAGCAAATTGATACTTTTTTAGATAGTTGTAATCCGATCCAAAATTGACATTAATCCTTTTTTAGATAGTTGTAATCCAAAATTGGCCAAAACAAGTTACCAACCTGACCCGCCTGTTTACCCGGCTTGGATGTGTACATGCATGCATATTTATGTATATATGCATCAAGGTTCATGTTTAACAAGAAAGATGTATGTCTGAAATGTCTTTATGCTTATTATATAAGTGTTAATATGAATCTTAATTTATGCTTACTAAAGTATTGCAACAATGCTATTTACAATAAACAATTGAATTTATTTTTTTTGTTAAAGGTATTAGATAAGCATGTGCTGATGTGCACATATTAACTGTTGGAGCATATATAATGGGTTGTTTCTTAATTAAATAAACTCACTTTCACAATTGGCATTATTTTGGGGTTATTTTTTAATAGCAAGTTACAAGTTGACCACTGACCTAGTCTAAACCCTAAATTTCACGGTCCGATAAATAATTAACTCCTTTGAACCCGGACCACTGCTGAACGTTACCTAACACGCCCATTTTACAACATCTACCATTTAACAGTTTATGAGATTGTATAAAGTTAAATTGCATTTTGGCAGCAGCAAAACTATTGGTTGTATCTGAGCCTAAGTCCTGAACACAGAATATGCAAAATCTGTTTTAAGCATTTTAATGAAGTGTCAACCAACACAAGTATAAATCGCTTTGAATATGCATCGTATGTTGCTTAAATCGTTTAAGCATCAGATGAGTGGGTCACGTAATGGGTCATAACATGTTATTTAGAAAAAAAATGGATCTCTTCCTCACCTGTTTAAAGATTAAGCATATAAAGAATTAGACAGATTTCATGGCAATAAGGCTAACACAATGATTCATGTCATACCACAATAAAAATTAAATCAAACTGACACCTAATCACCTATGATAATTGATTGCAATAGTTGTTTATAGTGATGGATGCAATCAACATGTTTTCCTGCCGTTTGCTTTTGACACATTTGGATCTCTGGCCCCTGAGGCAGTACGTTTTCTAAAACGAGTGCAGAAGGTGGTCCATAGTGACTCGCAGAGCCCTAAGAACCAAGGGGTTGTGTTTAGCAGGATAGGCTTCGCGATTCAAAAGGGGATAGTGGCGCAGCTTGTTGCCCACTTACCCACCATCTAAATGTAACTTGTTTTGTCTTCGAATGAAAGAATATTGTTCTCCATGTTCTGGTCGGCAGCCAGTAGAGAAGAAGTTGGTAGTCAGAAAAAAACCAATCACATATGCATTTTCATAAAATATTTGATGGATCACAATGACCAAGGCAATATTTGATGGATTACAATATTTGGTTTTACAGTTCACGTATCACATGGTTTTACAAAACTAGGTGTCATAATCTACGAGCATTGCGCGTTTGACAAATTTTACAAAATTTGACCCCAACCCGTTTGATCCGTAACCAGTTACCAACCCGACCTGCCTGTTTTTACCCGGCTTGGAAGTGTACATACATACATATACTCGTTTGTATAATTGTATATAAGTATTGATGTTCATGTTTGATAAAAAGGTATATGCCTAAATGTCTATATGTTCAAAATATAACTGTTAGTATGTATCAATGTCACAATTATATTTTTTATAACAGATTACTTCCATATAAAACAAACAACAAGTTACATCTGGATAGTGGACAAGCGGGCAACAAGCTAGGTTAAAATAAGAAGACTTGAAAAAATATTACAATAATTAATTATTTAAGGTTAAGGGTTATTAATACATAACTCGATAGATATAAGACCACATTGAAGTTTAAGCATACAAAAGGAAAAAAAAGAAAAAGAAAGACATACCTCATGATAGTGCCATGATGACAATATGAACTTGAGAGAACACCTTACAAATGGGGTGCAGAACTGAATAAACTAACAAATTGGTTTTTGTTAAAGATAATAATAATAATGTGGATGTATTCAGTGATTGTAGCATCTGAATTAACTAGAGATCTCCTTAATTTGAGGGACCAGTTATTAATTTTCTCCTAGTGTATATCAAGGGTTAAGTCAATTGAATCTTCAACTACAGTAGTACCCAAATCGATTATGATTACACCACTGCTGATTTGCAATAGAAAGTAAGGTAAAAACTGATACAAACATTTTATCAAACAGGTGGTGTGCATCCATTGCCCGCTTTACAATTCAGCTCTAACAGCTACAAAAATTAGAATAAATTTATTTATTAGTCAAATGTGTAAGGCATATTTGAAAGCTACATAATTGAAAAATTAAGTATGTTTGTGCGTAAACATTGCAAACTTAAATTTACAAAGAAGAGGCTTTTGTTGAACTTTTGTTACCTCTAAGAGTATAATAATTTATTTGTGTGAAATCTCTTAACCAAATAAAAGGCTTTCGTTGAATCCAAGGGGTGCATAATTGAATTAGCAAATGAATTTGTTTTTTTTTTTTAATGGATAAACACATGGATGTATTAAGTAATTGTAAGATCCAAGTTAAATGTAGATGATTATCTCCGGCTTAGCTGGTTTGAGGTAGAATGGGTTTTTCCTTGGTGGTTCTCATCCTGTGAGTAGGTCACAGGTTCGATTCATTCACATCACAAAAAAAAAAAATTATTCGTGATGGTTTGAGCTTAGGCAAGAAGAACACCGGTGTGTGGATAGGGATTCGAACTTAGGACCACTAGGTTAAGGTTGTACAAATATTTTCACTGAACTAAGCGTTTCAAAATTTAAAAAAAAAAGTTAAATGAAGATGATCATGTATTTGCATGGATAGATAGTAATTGTAGGAGCATATAAGAGTGTTCGGAGTGGGGGGCGGGAAAGGGGCATGAGGGGGGGGGGGGGGGGGCACCATTCCCTGGGTGGTGTGGAGAGGGCATGAAGGAGGGGGCGGGGATATTCCAACCGGCGTGGGGCGGGGGGTGGGGGTGAGGTGGCACTATTCTATTGGTTGGGTATTTTTTTAACTTTAACACAATATAATATTATTTCCTTCCCTCCCTCTTCCCCCCTTCCACTCCCCACAATTCCCCTCCCCCCATGGGTCCCGCAAGTGCCACATGGCGCTTCATCCCCCTCTTTCCCCTCACCACTCCTTATAGTCTAATGGATCGTTCCTAAATTAAATAAGTTGAGGGACCCATTATATATTTATGTTGAGGGACCCATTAAATAAGGGATTCCTAAGTTTGACCATTGACTTTATGTTGAGGGTTATCTTGTAGAGATAATTACACAAATAAACATTTGACCAAAGTAATTTGCAAAAATAAACATAAGATGCGTTTAAACAACAGGGACCAAACACTCTTTGTGTCTACCAATCAGACGATTATACGTGTAAAGCCTCCAGACGCCTTAATTTTTAAGGTCTCTGCGTCTTAACTTTAGACGCGAAAAAGGATTGCGTCTAAAGAACATACTCTTAAATTAAAGATTCTAAACCTTTTTAGACTCTTTAATTTAAGAGTCTGTTCTTTAGACGCAATCTTTTTTCGCGTCTAAAGATTAGACGTAGGGACCTTAAAAGTTAAGGCGTCTGAAGGCTTTACACGTGTCTCGTCCCTGTTGTTTAGACGCAAAGAGTGTCTCGTTCCTGCTATTTAGACGCATACTATGTTTATTTTTGCTCAAATGTTTATTTGTGCAATTATCCCTATCTTGTATACCATGTCATAAGTTGAGGGACCCATTATATATTTACTTATATTTTCTTATGTTAGAGGGATGAATATCTACTGCTTGTAAGTAGTCAACTTTCATGGCCCCTATACCTATGTACTTATTACTGGTTTGATCTGGGTTAGGTGAATACATACGCCCTCGTAAATCGTTTATTTCAGATCTTATTCAATTAACCCCTTTTGATATACACATTATACATGTACATGAATTAAATCACCATGATAGATCATTCAGATTTCCTTTCCTACGACGAACAAAATGTCAATAAAAAGACGTAAAAATGTTCGTAGGTCAACCCAACCTAAGCCAAGCCGAACCAGTCCATTTCAGCATGCTCAAAAGAAACAGATGAGATAGAGTGTAGCCGGAAGTTCGGGTATGGGTTAAAACAGACCATACCAGGTTGAGTTTAATATTAGATGATTGTATGTATTAAAAGTAAACTCTGGAATACATTCACCTAATTAACAACCCATTCATCTTTTATCTCTTCTTTTGATTTGAGTCATTTAGGATTAAACTTAATCTAAATCCATTGAATCTTCAACTACAAAAGTACCCAAATCAATTGTGCTTACACCACTGCTGATTTGCAATAGAAAGTTAAGGCAAATTAATATTCACTACAAGAAATTTGACCTTTAGCGGCGACACCTTTAGCGGCGACCCGCCAAAGTGTCGCCGCTAAAGGTCAAATCTAATCTAACCATTGATCAAATACACATCAACGGCTAAGAAAAAAACCCGCTATTATTATTAGCGGCGCCACCGTCGCCGCTAAAGGTTAACCCGAAAATTTTAACCTACCCGCCTTTCCTCTTCTTCTTTCCCTCTCTTTCTTTTTCACCTACACACTTTTCTTCTTCTTCTTTCCTTTTCTTCGATCTTCTCTCTGCCTCCTCTTGTATCTCACACTCCCTCTCTTCTTCTTTCCTTCTCCCTCCTTCTCCCTTAATTTTAACCACCACCACCACCAAGCCCCACCACCAACGAGCAACCCCCTCCACCACCGAGCCCCACCTCCGGATCTCCCTCTGCCCGGCGCTGCACAACCCCCTCCACCTCCGAACCACCACCACCTCCCTCAACCCACCTCCGAACCACCACCACCACCGTAAGTATTTTTTTTTTGTTTTTTTCTTTTTTTTTGCGTTATTTTATTTTATTTTCTATGTTTTCTTTTTATTTTCTATGTTTTCTTTTTATTTTCTTTTCATTTTCTGTTTTATTTTATTTTTTTCAGTTTTTTTATTTTTTTTATTTTTTTCTCTTTTTTATTTGTTTTTTCAGTTTTCTTTTCACTTTTTTTCTTTTTTTTGTTTATTTTCGAATTTTTTTTCTTTTATTTTCTGTTTTTATTTTTTTTTCATTTTTTTTATTCTTTTTTTTTTCTGTTTTTTATTTTTTTTTCAGTTTTTTTATTTTTTTTATTTTTTTATCTTTTTTATTTGTTTTTTCAGATTTCTTTTCTTTTTTTTTGTTTATTTTCTTTTTTTTTTCTTTTATTTTCTGTTTTTATTTTTTTTTCAGTTTTTTTATTCTTTTTTTTCTGTTTTTAGGTTAATTTTTTATTATTTTTTTATAATTTGTTTGTGTTTGTAGGAAAGGACGGATCTACGGAAAGAACGTAAACTTTGTCACCGCTAAAGATTTAATCGCCGCCGCTAAAAAGGTTAGTCGCCGCCGCTAATTGTTTTTTTCTTTTAAATTTTTATGCTTTAATTAGGTTTGGTATGTATTTTGGTATGTATTTTGTTTTTTATATTTTATTTCTGTTTTTTTTTATTTTTTTTATGATTTTTCTGATTTTTTTTTATTTTTTCTGTTTTTTTATATAATTTTCTGTTTTGTTTTATTTTTTTCTGTTTTTTTTAATTTTATGTATGTATGTAATGTATGCGTGTATGTATGTATGTATGTATGTATGTATGTATGTATGTATGTATGTTTGTATGAGTGTGTGTATGTATGTATGTATGTATGAGTATATGTATGTATGAGTGTATGTATGTATGTATGCGTTTATGTATGTATGAGTATGTATGTATGTATGTATAAGTATGCGTGTATGTATGTATGTATGAGTATATGTATGTATGAGTGTATGTATGTATGCGTGTATGTATGTATGAGTATGCGTGTATGTATGTATGAGTGTATGTATGTATGCGTGTATGTATGTATGAGTATGCGTGTATGTATATATGAGTATGTGAATGTATGTATGTATGGATGTATGTATGTATGTATGTATGTATGAGTATGTGAATGTATGAGTATGTGTGTGTATGTATGTATGTATGTATGCGTGTATGTATGTATGAGTATGTGAATGTATGTATGTATGTATGTATGTATGAGTATGTGAATGTATGAGTATGTGTGTGTATGTATGTATGTATGAGTTTGTGTATGTATGAGTGTGTGTATGTATGTATGTATGTATGTATGTATGCGTGTATGTATGTATGAGTATGTGAATGTATGTATGTATGTATGAGTATGTGAATGTATGAGTGTATGTATGTATGTATGAGTATGTGTATGCATGTTAGTATTTGACCCGTTTGGTATAAATATGTTTAGTAAATAGGATATTTGACCCATTTGGTATAAATATGTTTAGTAAATATGATATTTGACCCATTTGGTATATATATGTTTAGTAAATAGGATATTTGACCCATTTGATATATATATGTTTAGTAAATAGGATATTTGACCCATTTGATATATATTTGTAGTAATTTGTTAATAGTTGACCCATTTGGTATAAATATGTTTAGTAAATATGATATTTGACCCATTTGGTATATATATGTTTAGTAAATAGGATATTTGACCCATTTGATATATATATGTTTAGTAAATAGGATATTTGACCCATTTGATATATATTTGTAGTTTAAATGTTGATAGTTGACCCATTTAGTATAAATATGTTTAGTAAATATGATATTTGACCCATTTTGTATATATATGTTTAGTAAATAGGATATTTGACCCATTTGGTATATATTTGTAGTAATTTGTTAATAGTTGACCCATTTGGTATAAATATGTTTAGTAAATAGGATATTTGACCCATTTGGTATATATATGTTTAGTAAATAGGATATTTGACCCATTTGATATATATTTGTAGTAATTTGTTAATACTTGACCCATTTGGTATAAATATGTTTAGTAAATAGGATATTTGACCCATTTGGTATATATATGTTTAGTAAATAGGATATTTGACCCATTTGATATATATTTGTAGTAATTTGTTAATAGTTGACCCATTTGGTATAAATATGTTTAGTAAATAGGATATTTGACCCATTTGATATATATTTGTAGTTTAAATGTTGATAGTTGACCCATTTGATATAATTATGTTTAGTAAATATGATATTTGACACATTTGGTATATATTTGTAGTTATTTGTTAATAGTTGACCCATTTGGTATAAATATGTTTTGTAGGAGCAACTTAATGATATCATGGCGAATCCTCAATTCCAAACGCAATTGCTCCAAATGGCTACTCAATTTTTCCAACAAAGGCTTGGAAATCAAGGCGGAAGTGGTAATAGTGGCGATCACGATCACGACGACGAAGACGAAGACCAAGACGAAGACATTTAGGCAGTTTTGACGAAGTGGTAATTTTGATGGTGTATGTTTGAATCAAATATTAGGTTGGTATGTTAATTTAGTTTGTTTGATATGTTTTGACGAATGTTGGTTTAACTTTGTTATGTTTATTTATATATATGTAGATGTCGGTTAATTATTTTTGTTATTATTTAGTTTGGTTGTGCCGTGTGCGGAGTAAACGAATAGCAAAAAAAAAAAAAAAAAAGACCTTTAGCGGCGACAGGCGTCGCCGCTAAAAAGTCTTGCCCAGATTAGACCAGAAACTGCCACGTGGCATGCCACGTGTCAGGCCACGTGGAAAAAAAAAATTAAATTTAAAAGGAAATGCCACGTGGATAAATACCTTTAGCGGCCACTTCTTTAGCGGCAACAAGAGCAAATAGCGACAGACTAAAGGCGACAAGGCTTTTAGCGGCAGCCGTCGCCGCTAAAAGTATCATTCCTTGTAGTGATTTTTGGCACCTTACCATTACAATTAATGATTGTATATAGAATTGGTAAACGATTCCCTATTTATTATAAATTAATCCTTTCAATCGATGAACAGTTGTGCAAATAAATATTTAGAATCCACGTTATCAATTTTGTTATATTAAATTACATTTCTTAATAAATCATCCTAATAATAATTATGTGGTAGGTGATAATGGATCGTGAAGGGTTGATGCACATTTTGCTTAAGTTTGTATTTTTACTTGATTCATATTTCCAAGCTTCAAAGTTTTGAAATTATAACTTAGTAAAATTGAACATTTATGTAAAAATTAAATTAGAGGTGACCAATTTCGACTCGTTTTTATTTATCCGAATCGAATAATGTTATGTTTTATCTCTAACATGTCAAATAGTTAACTTAAAAGATCTAACGAATTAAAACCAGTGAAATGAAGTTTACATGCTTGAAATTTATTCAACATGTTTGCGAATATATTCACTGAAACATCAACCATCCAAAACGCTCTATTAGTTGTACATATATTTTTGGATAATTCAACATTCATGATACAATAAGCGTTTGTGGTTACTCAACCGCTCCTTTCCGCTTCCAAATGTTACCCATAAGGCAAAAGTCTAATGGGTGTCTATTTTGACGCCCCTATGTAAAACTTAATATCAAAGTATTTTACTTTTCAACCCCTTTGCATAAATTGATTATTTATTTCCTCGTAAGCAGCCATAACAAGATCTATAATTTCATCGGGCAGTTTTCTAGCTTATAAGCTGCATGATCGATTGAAGGGGGATGCTGGGTTTATTTGACTTTAATCATGATTTATTTAATATGTAAATGTATTTGACGTCATATCTTATTTAATTGTGATACGTCATTAAGGCCAGCTAACATATTTGACACCTCACCATTACATTTTTTATTGTCTTTGAATTGGTAAACAATTCCTTAAGTTTTATGAATTAATAATTTCATAAGACAGAACACTTGTACAAATATATATTACATCCCCCGTTAACAACTTGTATTATATTAATTAAATTACTTTCGTTGCTAATAAATCATCCCTGGAATAATTATAAAGTCAATATTGTTAGTTGGAAAATTGTTTTCTGAAAGCAGCGGTTCTAATAAAAAGTGAAATACAAATTCAAATGTTTACATTGGTAACTCGGAATCATAAATCCATAAAAAATTACAACTTTGCGACGAGAAAAAAAAAACCCTAAGAATACATGAAACTTGAACATTCAGGATGGTATTTAGGTATCGGATTAGAATAAATTATGTTTTACGGTATGGGACGGGTACTTAATTTACGGAATAATTCTGATATGTTTTAGTATTGTGTAATAAAGTCTAGGGACTAATTGTGTCATACTCAAAACATATTAAAAGTCTGTTATAGGTAGTTGGAAGTATTAAGGGTCGAATGTGTATTAGTTAGATAGTCTGAGGACTTATTGTGTAATAATGTTTGTAAACGATTTGAAAGTTAGTTAGAAGGCAGTTGAAGCTAACAGTTCAGTTAGCTTGACATTTGGGGAAAACTCCTCTCTCTCTCTCTCTCTAGATTTTAAGCTCTATCATTGGTATTATAATTTGCCTCTACCTGTTTCTGATCTTGCTAGTATTTTGGAGAAGTTAAAACTGACAACAAATTGAATCACATGAGAACAGCGCCACTTTGATGTTTAAGAACAGAATGGCGGCGATGCTGGAAGAAACAAGCTTCGTTTTTGTTGCAAAAGGAACTGTTGGGTGGAAATAACTGTAATTTTACCTACAATGGGCTGAACCTTTTGTGTATATGGATCTTGGGCTGGACCCAGTTGGAAAAAACGGGTCAAATCATCCACCAAGATCCCATCAAAAACAGGGTACTCTGTTTTAGTCTCTGATTATTATGATCCTGCACTCAAAAAGGCTTGTAGTCAACATTTGTTGGGAAAAAAAGTGGTGTCTTTGAATCAGGTAATCATGGAATGGTTGCACGTGATTTTGCGTATATTGATGATATTGTGAAGGGTTGTTTAGGTGCTTTAGACACTGCTGAAAAGGCTACAGGAAGAAGAAAGGGGCTGCACAGTTTAGAATTTTTAATTTAAAGAATACCGCGCCTGTGCCTGTTTCGGATCTTGTTACTATATTGGATTAGTTGAAAGCGAAAGGAGAAAATGGTGATGTCCCGTTTACTCATGCGAATATTAGTTTGGCGCAAAGGGAGTTTGGGTATAAACTGACAATGGATCTTGAAACAGGGCTGAAGAAGTTTGTTAGATAAACTAATTATTGTAACCTAGGACAATATATGTGTGAACTTTATAGGCCATGTCTACTTTATTTATCGATGCTTTATAAGATATTGCAACATGAATGAATACCTTTTGAGTTACTACCAAGAGATTTAAATCTTTCTAGGACACGATATTGTTGGGAGATTGACTTTGTGTGGGTTGCAATAAAACTAAGACTTAGCGAATACCCTAGATAGTAATCAATATGTCAGCTATCACTGTTTTATCGTCAAACGATAGAAAAGCAATAAACGAGAGTATTAGAACATATGTTTTAAGCACACCATATTAATCAAAGTTGAATGTTTCATCGCCAAACGATCGAAGAAGCAATAAACGAGAGTTGAAGAACAAATGTTTTAAGCACAAGGTACTAATCAAAGTTGAATGCTTCAATACATCATGTAAATCCAGTCACAAATTACAATTGAAACTACAGACGATTTCCTAGCTGTGAAAGGTTGGGTGACTTGCAAATTTCCTTTGAAGTTTGCAAACATAATTCACACTCAACTGCTTGACACAATCAGGTATGGGGTCAAGTGACATTAAATTAAATGCGGACTTGTGTATTCATAATCTTCTAGAGATTCACGGAACTGACAGATGACAATTACGAATAACATCGTCTCAACATATTGTCTTCGTCCAATGATAGACTGACATGTGGCATCTCTTCTTCATCAATCGTCACCAGAACAGTGGCAGTTTCTTTAATCTTCATCAGATGGTAGCTTATCATATTCAAGTTCCATAATCCTCAATCCTCATTGGCAGTTACGTGACATCATGGCAAGTTCCATTGTTGATTCTTTAATCGGTTATTAGCTACCATCAGATCGTAAGTTAGCCCATGAGCGACGAGTACCATCAGACACAACTTGTAACCGCTCCAAGGGTTCCTTAAGTAACAAGTCTTCTTCATTAGCAACAAAACCTTGTTAGTGACAAGTCTTCATCACTAGTAAAATCTAGGCTCCCTCCAAGTTAACAGCCTAAATAAACGAATAATTATTTAATTCAAAGATCTAGTCATTTTTACAAATAAATGAAAACAATGAAATTTGTTAAAAATGGCTAAAACCTTAAGATCAAAATCGGAGCCCTAGATGCCGAAATTGGCCCCAGTGAGTTGGGAAAACCGCCTATAGCATTTATCCAAGTGTGTAGCTTGTTGAGACGTTTATGACTTTATGTCCATTTCTTACCCCCCACATAACTCCAAAGGTAATGAAAGTTATCCTCTTTTGTACTTTGAACCATTTTCTAGCTCATTTTTGTGTGTCTAGTTGCTCATGCTCCACATACGCGTCTGCTAAATCATGGATCAACTCCATATCACAACCAACGTAAAGATTAAGAATCAGTATGTACCTTTCACCGAAACATTTTATCCTAATAAACAAGTGCAAGTGAAAAACTGCAACATTTGTATTAGTTCATTTTTTTATTACCTTTTTAAGTAATAAAGTTACCCGAAGTGTATTTTGAATGCATAAAATCCATGAAATTATTTAAATGAAAAACTAGACTATCATTAAAGTGATACTTCTTTTGTTGACATGCTAATTATTAATAAATGATAACTTTTTTATAATTCTAGAAAAAAAGAGCTTTGGGTTAACCCAACCCGTTTCAATTTGAACCTTAGACTCCAATAACTAGCTAGTACCATGTTGATTAGCCAAAGGCCCAATTAAGTCAAAGTAAGAGAAATTGATAAAGATTTGAGATTGCATACCATTGGAAGTGCATGATGGAGTCTTCGGAGTTTCGTTAAAATCTGCATGATGATATTGCATCTTTTCTTGGCTTACTGCACTTATGAAGTCATGTGATGGGTGCTATTGATTTGTAGAAAGCTTGATAGAATGTCTTCTTTCTTTAACCGAAGTCAAGGATCAAACAACACACTTGAAATTAGCGGCCAAACCCATTGCTTTTTAATTAAATTTCAACTAGAATATAATCAAAACACATATCACCTTCTAAACACTTTAAAACAAGTTTAAATTACTATTATAAAGAGTATATATACGTGTGTGTGTTTTTATTTGTAATCATAGTTAAAACATTAAATAGCAATAAGGTTAGAAGAAAATTAAGATATTTGCACACGTGTCCAACCATTCAACCTGACCCGTTTCAATCCTACTAAAATAGCTAACTAGTTTTTTTTATTTATTATTATTATTATTATTATTATTATTATTTTATTAATTGGCTCTGTTTTTACTCGTTACCCAACTCTCACCCATATTATTTATGGGTAGAAAAGTATCAACTTACCAAAAATCATCTTGTACCTTGTGAACAAGTTCCTCTAAGCCAACCACACTGACCCTTCCCTTTAACTTAGCTCCTGGTCTGAGTGGTCTCACTTGTTATGTCAACATACCATCTAAGAGTCGATGCATTACTCAATTTATGACTTCACTTGAACCACACATGCTGTCAAGATCAATTCCCAAAGCAACTTTAAATATCAAATCCAGCATGCTTTTCATGAACAAACCCTCTGTATTATAGGGTGGTCATATGTTGTTGATAGAAAGGATCTTACAATGCCAAAATATCCGTTCTCACAGTTGTCCCAGTCAACTGTGAATGCTCCATCACCAAGAATATCCTTTAGGATGTCATGCTATTAAGTCCCTGCAAAATTCAGTTGTAGTATACAAGATTTTCTGTTCTCCCACTATATTGAAGCTTCTGATCTAATATAATTAGGAAAATGTTTGATTTACTTTTTTCTGGAAAATCAAAGTGGTTGCCATAATATTCATGTTTGACATCAAGAGCCAAAAGTGTAATGGGTAGCATACTAGCATCATCAGGGCCCTATTATAGAACAAAATTAACCACATATGTTTAGACTCAATTAAATATATAATTAAAATGCATAAACCCTTCTAAACACTCCATTAAAAAAGTTTAGACCACTGTTATAATATTATAATTTTTGTGATTACTGTTAAAACGTTAATTAGAAATAAGATAAAAAGAAAGTTCAAATGTTTGCACCTCGGTACAACACTCCAACCCAACCGACCCGTTTCAACCCTACTAAAAAGTTTACCCAACCCATCCATTTATCCACCCATATTTTTTATGGGAAAAAGTGAAAAACAGTATCTACTTACCAATAAATCATCATGTCCCTTGTGCATTCGTTCGGTCTTTGTTTGGATCAGCTCATAAAACAAACTCATCAACCACTTTGACTTAACGTACCACTGGTCTGATATTTAAAAGTTTCTTAGTTTTCCATGTTATGTCATCATACCGTTTGAGAGTCCAATGCACTGGCATCACCCAAACATTATCAATTCCCAAAGCAACTTTAAAATTCAAATCCTATGTGCTTGGATGCTTTGAAGAAAAATCCTATGCAAAATCCAAAAGTAAAATCGAGGTTGTTATATCATGGGGTGGTTAGATGTTGTTGCTGAAAGGAACTTACACTTGTATCAATGCTTTGATTGTTATTTGCTGATTCAGTCTTTGAAGCATTAGTTTTACTGCACTTTTTCTGAAGCATAAAACCTTTCTCTATTCTCGCATTTGACCGGGTCAACTGTGAATGTTCCATCACCCAGAAAATCCTTTAGGGGTATTTTCCTGCAAAATTTTGTAGTAATGAGGAAAATGCTTGATTTACATGTTTTGCAAAATCAAATAAGTATGTATAATTTTAAAGTTGAAAGGCCATGTTTTGAATGGAAATCCTAAAAATAACCCATTGAAGTATTGAACAAATTCAATTCAAGAAACTGCCAAACAGATAATGAAATTGGCTAAGAAAGAAAACATCATATTAATTCAACCCCCTCTGATGTGTGTAGAATCTTGAATTTATTAAACAAAAAGTCAAAAAATAAAATGTCTTATTAAAAAGAAAACATCAGAGTTAGAAGTGATTTCAATCAAATATTGTAAAAAAAAAAGAATAGAACTTACAAGATATGTGTTTGCAATTTCACAAATATTTAAAACAAAAAGAATCATATACAATTGTGTCAAAATTGACTTCCATCCACTTTTAATCAACAAGTACATGTAGTCTATTTCAATGCAGGAGATATGAGAGATAAGGGGAAGTTTGAAGCATGTAAGTGAACCACGTTATAGCTGTAGATGTATATGTAGCGTCCTTTCGAGCAATTATGAAGTACTTTGGATCTGTAAATTTAAAAATTCAAGGGATGTGGATCCTGTTGCATTTCTATCCCAGCTAAGAAAACTATTCTCAAAACATTGGAGAATAGTAATGACTTTTAAAGTCAATATAATATGTTTGAATCAATAGTCAAACTGTTGTTAAGAATATAATCAAAATGCATAATTCCTTCTAAATGCTCTATTAAGCAAAGTTTAGACTACTATTATAATTTATAAAAAGTATAATTTTTTTAAAATTTCTTAAGGCCTTCTTCACTTGAACCGCACATGCTGCCATTTCAACTCCAAAAGCAACTTTGAATACTGAATCCAAACCTGAACAAGAACCCGAACCTGAGTACGACAGTGATAGCTCCACTGATTATGATACAACAAAGGAGTTTTTGTCTGATATTGATTTCAACCAAATGCTGTAAAAATAGATATTTACTTACCAAGAAACCATCGTGTCCCTTGTGCATTTGTTCAGTCTTTGTCGGGATCAGCTCATAAACAAAGTCATCTACCACTTTAACTTAACCCCTGGTCTGATTTTTTAAAGTTTCTTAATTTTCCTTGTTATGCCATCATACTGTTTGAGAGACCAATGCACATGCTGTGAAGAATCAATTCCATATGCAACTTTGAATAGTGAATCCAACTTGTTTTCAAGAATAAATCCTGTGTTATGTCATGTATACCAAAAGTCAAAATAAGGTTGTTATATCACGGGACGGTCAAATCTTGTTGACAAAAGGAACTTACAGTTGTATCTATCTACACTTTGATTGTCATTTGCTGCTTCAGACCTTTCTCTGTTCTCGAATTAGCAACTTTGAAGAATGCATCCAACTTTGAATAAATCCTGTGTTATATCATGAATACCAATTATCAAAAGCAGGTTGTTAAATGTCGTAGACTGAAAAGAACTTACACTTATATCTACACTTTGATATGTCATTTTCTGATTCCAGTTTTTATACATGTGATTTTTACTGCACTTTTGAAAATATAACACTGATAAAATCTGTCAATGCTTTTGTTGAAATGTAATAGCTTCAGACCTTTAATTCTTTGTTCTCTGAAGCTTGTGCCCATCATCTGTGATTATTCCATCATGCAGAAGTTCCTTTAGGATGTCATGGTTATAGGTCTCTGCAAAATTTATTTGTAATACATTATATAAGATATTCAGTTGTCCCACTAAATTGTAACTTCTGGTACAATCAAATCTTGTAAAAAAATAGAACTTTATAAGATTTTTGTTTACAACAATTATACAAACATTTATAATTAACAGAATCATAGCCAATTGTGTCAAAAATCAACTTCAATCCAGTTTACCCTTTGAGGGACATTAAATAGGTTAAGATATCGTGAAAACTGACCATTGATTTCAACAAATAACTCATATCATTTGTTTTTTATTTTGTTATAATTAAGGTTCAGTGTTAGGTTTTAAGCAACAAATTATAATATACATACACTAGAAAGTCTGGTTTGATCTTTCTTTTTGAATCAATTATTTAATAAAAATGAGATGTCAAACACTATTAGATGATTGAAATGAATGGGAGTAAATTAATAATAAAAATTATTAATCAAATGGATAAAAATATGATTAGTATTTATATGAAGTCTTCCATGAATTGGAAGACATTCACATTCATACAAAACAGAGGACTGAGAATATCAGTATTATCATCTTTGAGAAGCACGTTCACATTAAAAACAGAGGGTATATTTAATATTAGGTTTTGAGCAACAAAAACGTAAATACCAATTTATCACATGAAAATCAGAGCGTATTTAAGAAACAACTACCTGAGTTAGTCTTATATTCGGATGTAGGGGATATGAGAGATTAGGGGCCGGTAGTGGGACTGGGAGCCTCTCCCTTCACAACTTTCTTTCAATTTTGGGCATCCATATATTTGCAAGCTCAAAAGGGAATCTAACAACAGCATCTCAGGTAAGTGTATCAGCTTTGGGCAATTGAAAAAAATGAGATGTTGAAGGGAGGTGAGATGTTGGAGTCCTGTTGAAACTGTTTCCAGATTTTCAAATTTGATTATTCCCAGAGATGTAAGAGAAGAAGGGAAAATGTGGGACAATTCACTAATATTCCTCACTTCATCTTCATCAGATAAGCTTAGCTTAACAAGGGAAGCTGGAAAATTCAGATCCCTCCCCCACTCTGATATGGGCTTCTTCATCCCCCCTATTCCAAGGGTAGTCAATTTTGGAGGCCAACACCCACCACGAATGGAAACATCTATACCTGGACACCTTCTGATCCTTAGATCTTCTAACAAGGTGAGATTCGATAGCTCAATTATTGACACCAGACTTTTACAATCACTTAATAACAAAGTGGTGAGGTTTGATAGCTGTAGGTCAGGAAGTGACACAATATGTGGACACTCTGATATACAGAGGTTGGTGAGGTGAGTGTAGTTACTCACTTCACTAATTGATCTTAGATTTTCCCATGTATATATACTTAGGGTTTCAAGCATTGGCATGCTTGTGTTGTTCATCTTTCCCTCAAGTTTATCACACCATTGTATACTAAGTGATTTGAGCTTTTGCCCTCCTTCTAGTGTTGTAACTGAAGACCCATTAATTATCAAACTCTCAACGCTACTTGGACAACATAAACACTTTATGCTTTGACAATCAGTTATATCCAAACTTCTAAGAGAAAATAGGTGGGTGCTCCCAAAATTGTCCTCTTCTTTCTCTCCTAAACCCACTAAACCTGAACATTTTAATAATCTCAATTTCTTTAAATTCACAACAAGCTTACTTGCCTCTGTTTCTGATTCCCACAAGTATTTTATTTCATCACATCCAAAGATACTTAGTTCTTCAACTTCCCTAAGATACCCTATAACACCTCTCCACGCCTCATCTGTAAGCCCTAAGATAGAATTTATATTCAACTTAGTGATTGATGAAGCTACCTGAACCAGACTTCTTAACACACCATCACCACATCCATTTATTTCAAGAACCTTGAGTAAAGGCAGTGCTTGAAGTGAGACATATATCAACTCGGGACACCTTATTATGTGAAGCTCTTCAAGGCATGGAAACACTGCAACTAAACCCTCTTTTTTAGTTGACCACTCCTCCCAACCTGACATATCTTCAATCCTTAGAACTTTAAGTGAAGGGAAGGCAACATTAGCACTCCCTGTTACCTCCAAACCTATCACTTTAACCCCATACATGCCCTGAATACACAACTCCTTAAGTGAAGATAGCAAGCCAAATGTGGGGAGAGATGTGCAATTTCTACAACCACGTATAGACACATTAACCAACTGAGTAAAAGAAGGATCACCAACCCAATTTGAAAATTGTGTTCCCCCGTATGACACAACTGAAAGCTTTTTCAACGTATCACTATTAGGTTTTAGCTCACTAAGAACCTCCTTTTCAAGTGTACTCATTCGAGAATCATCAAACACATCAATCCATTCCAGCTCTAACCCAGTAATCCTTTTTAGGGATAAGTTTGCCTCTCGTGCACTTTGCACTTTGTGCAACCCCTCAATGGAAACTTCCCCACGTAGGTTCTTTAATCCCTTGAGTTCATTTATTTCAAGGCCATCATCTCCTTCGATGATGATCTTGGTGAGAGTCTGTAGGCTTTTCAATTCACCAATCCCCAATGGCAACTTCTTCAAATTTGGAGTTCCTCTTATGTCAAAATGTCGTAACCTTTTAAGCTTTAAGAAGCTTTTAGGCAACTTAGTTAACTTCCAACACCAAGAAACAATCAATGTCTGTAAATTATAAAGATGGCCAACACTCTCTGGTAATTCTTTTATCTTAGTTCTAGATAAATTAAGATACCGCAAGTGCTTCAAACTACCAATGAACTCTGGTAATTCACTTATCTCAAAACGACTCAAAGAAAGAACTCTTAACAATGGTAATGTAGGAAGTAAATCAACCAAAATCTTATTGGACAAGTAAAATGATTTCCAACTTTTTTCCACCCCAGGAGATACCGCTAAAAATGTCCTCAAGCTTCTTGCTCTTTTAAATGCATCAAAATTTTGGTGACCTACATATTCCTCTCGAGTAAATGACATATGGCGATGCTTCTCCAAAGCTTCCATCTGTACGGGCATATGATTTTCGAACCTTAGAAAAAATTCCCCGGCAACAAAGGTGGATAAGTCATTCATGAGGTCATGCATCATAAATAATGATTCATCATTAGGTGCATATTGAAAAAATGACCTCGATAATAAAACTTCAAAGTTTTCATTGCCCAAGCGCTCTGGTGACTTGGTTGTGTCTAAATGGTCCAAAAACCCTTCTGCTATCCACAATAATACCAACTCCTCCTTGTCAAACAAATAGTCCTTTGGGAACAAGGAGCAGTATCTAAACAATTGCTTCAAATCAGCAGAAAGATCTTGGTAGCTGAGCATGAGAGCTGGAACAATCTTATCACTATTTTCTAAATTCCAAATCTCACTGTTCAACACGTCTTCCCAGTCTTCTACGTTTGTTCTTGTCCACAATAGCTTTCCGATTGCCTTCAAAGCCAAAGGCAAACCAGCACACTTTTTCACTATATCTTCACCAAGTGGTTTAAGTGTTGCGTGTGAATCAAAGTTCTCTACACCTAAAGCATGTAGAGCAAATAAAGATAGAGCATCTTCATGCGACAAACTATTAAGAGAGTCTATATGACCAAAACGTAGGTTTTTGAGCAATTCCTCCTTACGAGTTGTCATGATTATCCTACTTCCAGGAGCACATGAATGAAATGGGCGGACTAGGTTTTCCCAATCATTTTCGTTTTCATGCCACACATCATCAAGTACTAGTAGAAATCGTTTGTTATTAAGTTGATTTGTAAGAGCCATATGAAGCTGATTTAGGTTTTCAAATTCCTTGTTTTCACTAGACACATCTTGGAACATGGTTTTGCTTATCTTAAAGATATCAAAATCATCAGAAACACAAATCCACGTGTGGAGTTGAAAGTGAGTCTGCACCTTAGTGTCATTATACAAAAGTCTAGCTAGAGTGGTCTTCCCAACCCCACCCATACCTACTATGGGTACGATGCTAAAATTTTCCTTAGATGACCCATCATCCCCTAACAACTTGTTTAGCAATTTCTCTTTCTCAACTTCTCTTCCAATAACACTAGACCCATCTGGCAAACAGGTTTCGTTTGTTCTATTAGTATGTTTTGGCTTTTCACCTTTCACAGTCAAACCTGGATTTTGTTTTTCTAGATATTCTAACTGGGTGGTAATATCATCTAACTTGTGAGACAACCTATGACTTAGTGAGCAATTTGTGCAACATGATGGCATGAGCTTTCTTACCAGGCTGGTGGTTGCTGCAGGTTCCTGCAGGGTGAGCTCACGATGCATGTCTTCGGTAGCCAAATCATCGAGTACGTCATCAATATCATAAGCCAAATGTTGGAGACCATTCAGCCATGATTTGACAGTTTTTTCAGTCACTTCCTTCTGAGAGGCATCAATAAGCAGATCTTGGACCCTGGACAACGTCTTCTTCAACTCCTTGAGCTCTTTGTGAATTCCCTGAGCGCGAGCAAATCGTTTGAAGCCTTCATCAGCCAGCTTCTGGAAAACGACATTGACAAGTTCAATAACAATAGTTTCAGCCATTGTTTATAGCAATCACTTTAAGTGGGATCTCTGTGTGTGTATGTGTATGTAAGAAAGGGAGTTTGCAGATATAGAAAGGTGCACAAACAGACACAATGAGTGCAACAGTTGTTTATAGTGAACTCTGCAATTGTTATGTTCAGACTTTCATCTTTTTTTTTTTTTTAATCTTATTGTGCAGCTAGCCGTTAGAGGCGGGGTAGGTAGTCACTAAAAAAATCAACTGTTTTGATGGATTACAGTGCATGTGTCACATGCATTCCCACTTCCCAAAAAGAGATCGAACAGTCAAGTTTTTGTTCTAATTCTATGAAAAATGTTAAATATTGCTTACAAGTTTCGATGAGTATGTGTACAATGTACATACATAACTGCGTGCTAGAATGTATCTAATAAAACGTGTACATAGTACAGAAATATATTGGGAGTTCAAGCCTCATAAGATGCAAAAATGGGTGTATTTAAGGGGAGAACGATTTAGCTGTTAAAAAAAATAGTACAGAAATATATTATTATGTAACCCATTGGGAACTTAACTGATTAAAAACAGGACATAAATGTTATAATATTTAAGGGTTTTAGCGATTCCAAGGGGTGCAGATTTGAATAAGCAAAGGAAATTGGATTTTTCCTATGAATAATCACGTGGATTGTTCTTAAAAGAATACCTAGTTTGACCATTGACCATTGTTGATTTGTGTAGCATGTCACATGTTAGCACCCATTACACATTTTCTTATTATGTTTATGGTATGAATCTGGGAAATTTTTTAAAGGCAGTTTATTAGTTATGCACATCAACTTTTATGGGTCATCATGATTCATGACCCATACTCAGCTAAGTTCAGCCATTCACAATTTGCAAGAACAGAGAAACATTATCATGTGCAACAACAGAGAAACCGATATATGTATCATATGATTATCTTGATAAAAATTATCGCTTGAGTGTTAGAGGATGTTTCCAAAGCTTCACCTCATAGTGACCTTCTAACGAGTACTTTACAAGTTGAAACTCGAGTCTAAGCTTGGGAAAGCTAGACACGGTCTGAACCAACATCAAAACCTACCTAAATTGGTAGCGGTATCAAGAAGTTTATAATTTACTATTACTCTAACCGTTCTCTTTTTCCTTAATTTAAAAATTCATATGGTCTTTAAGTTTATAAATAGAGATTTTGATATCAGCCGAAGGTTAAATGTTTATTGATCAAAAGCTTGGTTTAAATAGAGATACAATCATAAAGTTGTAAGGAAACGTAAACATAAACATAAAGCTAATGGATAACTATAACTATAAGCTAATAGATAATAGATAATGATAAATTAATAAATTAAAATAATTCCTTTACTCCCCCACAAGTTGGAGCGTGAAGATCACGAACGCCCAGCTTGCCAAGCAGAAACTTCAGCTGTTGAGCCCCTAACGGCATGGTAAAAAGATCAGCTATTTGATGTTTAGTGTTGATATCTAATGGCAAAACTTCCTGAGATTCAACCCTTTCACGAACAAAATAACAATCCATTTCAACATATTTGGTTCGTTCGTGAAATACTGGATTATTAGCAATATGACGAGCTGCAATGTTATCACAGAAAAGAGGCGTGGCACCAGAAATACAAACTCGAAAGTCTTGTAGAACACACACACGCACACGAACACAAGTATTTAGGCAGGGGAGGTTATTCCCCAGCCTGTTGTGTGTGAAATCTTCTTCTCTTTGTTTCTTTCACTAACAAGCCACATCATTGGTATCAGAGCTCTGTCGGTCTGAGCTTCGGTGACCTAACCACCATATTCCGTCGTATTACCACCGTGAACCACCATCTTTTCCGATCAAATTTTTTCTTTTCTTTTCTCCATTCTTTTCCATCATCTTTTCATTTCTATACCTGGATTGATCATTGCTGATCAATCTATTCCTGAGTTTGATCAATTTGTGATCAGATTCTTCTTACTAACCGAATTCAGTTCTATCTTTTATGGCAACCAATACTCGTCAACAAGAAATGGAAAAACTTGAAAAAACACTTAAAGAACATTCACAATCAATAAGAAACAGTCAAACCCTTCAAGAAAACAATGCAACCGCCATAGCCCAATTAACCCTAAATCTGCAAACTATGTTTCATAATCTGAAACAACAGATTACTGATTTGCAGAAACATAATGATAATAATAGTAATCACCTACACAACAACCACAATCATTTGATTCATAATGATAATAATAATCAACACCATGATCAAAGGGTTGCAAGATTGGGGAAACTGGATTTTCCCAAATTCAGTGGAGATGATGTGGATGGATGGGTTTACAAATGTAACCATTTTTTCTTGATTGACAGAACCCCTGACCATCTTAAGGTTCATTATGCTGTGGTGAATTTAGATGGTATTGCATTAAAGTGGCATCAGGGTTATCTTTCTAGTGCTAACAGACCCATTGAACAGATTTCATGGGATGAATATGTTAGATCCATTACAACAAGGTTTTCTGAGAACTTGTGGGAGGATGCAATGGAAGAACTTAAGAATTTGCAACAAACTGGTTCATTGGATGAGTATTGCAATGCTTTTGATTCATTAATGACCAAGGTAACTTTGTCTGAAGAATATGCTGCTAGCCTGTTTGTAGGTGGCTTAAGGCCTGAAATAAGATGTTTAGTCAAGGTTTTTAAGCCAAGAACCTTGAGAGAAGCCATTGCTATGGCCAAACAGCAGGACAAGGTTCATAGTACCTTGTTTGGGAATAAGGATGTGAAAAAGAATTATGGTGGTCAGTCTAACACAAACTATAACAACAAGAACTACTACCCATCACCTAAACCACTAAATGTGAGTGCAGCCAACCCCCCTCTTCTGCCAACCCCAAAAACCAATAATAATAATAATAATAATAGTTCTGGGGGGAGGACAGTTAGAAGGTTGACAAATAAAGAAGCAGATGAGAAAAGGGCTAGAGGTGAGTGTTTCTTTTGTTTGAAAAATACAGTGCTACCCATAAATGTAAAAATAGACAGTTGTACATCATTGAAATATTGGATGATGAGGATGATATTGAAATCAGTCAAGAAGTTGATACTGTTGAGTTGACTGAAATATGGGGTCAACCCCAGATTTCAATTCATGCTATGAATGGGATTCCATCCTATTCAACTATGAAAATTGTGGGAACTATTGGTACAAGAAAGATCTTTATACTGACTGATTCCAGGTCTACCCACAATTTCATTAGTGAAAGATTGGCAGAAAAATTTCAATGTGTCACCATTGAAGTTCCTTCTGTTAATGTATCTGTGGCCAATGGTCATCAGATTCAATGTGTCAAAATGTGTAAGGGTTTTAAGTGGATGATGCAGGGCATGTGGTTTGAAGCAGATGTGTTGGTAATTCCCCTAGAAATTATGATATGGTTTTAGGAATTCAGTGGTTAGCACCACTTGGGGATATTGTGTGGAATTTTAACAAATTGAGTATGGAGTTTATGGTCAACGGGGTCAAAAAGGTCATTAAAGGGATCAGTAATAATGCAGTAAATTTGTGTACAATTGAAAAGATGGGTCACATGCTCAACTGTCCAAACCAATTGATTCAGACCCAAATGTTTAGTCTGCAACTCTTGACTGCTGAAGGGCAAAACAGTCAAAGCACCAATGTGACCAAAGAGATAATGGACCCTAGGATCCTGGAATTGTTAGAACAGTATAAGGAGGTGTTTGATGAGCCTAAGGGTTTACCCCCTTCTAGAAGTTGTGACCATAAGATTGTTCTAAAAAATGAGAACAAGGTCATTAACTTGAAGCCTTATAGATACCAATCCCTTAGCCAGTCTCTTCTTTTGAGAGGACAACTCAATCAACTCGGCCCCTCTTGTCAAAATACTGAAAGCGCAAAAGGATGTGATTGAGCAGATGACAGATGAACTATTGGCTTCTGGGGTAATTAGAAACAGCCTTAGTTCATTTGCTGCTCCTGTGGTCCTTGTCAAAAAGAAGGATGGTACATGGAGGATGTGTGTGGACTATAGACAGCTTAATGAAGCAACAGTGAAGAATAGTTTCCCTATTCCACTGATAGATGAGCTGTTAGAAGAATTACATGGTGCTACTATTTTTTCCAAGCTGGATCTTAGATCTGGGTATCATCAGGTGAGAATGTATAATCCTGATATACACAAAACAGCTTTCAGAACACATCAGGGTTTGTTTGAGTTTTTGGTAATGCCTTTTGGCTTAACCAATGCTCCAGCAACCTTCCAAGCTTTAATGAATCAGACTTTCAAAGATTTCTTAAGGAAGTTTGTTTTAGTGTTTTTGATGACATCTTGATATACAGTCAAGATGTGGACCAACATTTGGAGCATTTGAAATCTGTTTTAACTGTCCTTAAACAACAGAAAATGTATGCCAAAAAGTCTAAATGCTCTTTTGCTGGATTACAAATAGAGTATTTAGGACATGTGATCAATAAAGAGGGGGTGGGAACTGATCCTCAGAAAATTGAAGCTGTAATTAAGTGGCCCCCTCCTGCCAATGTAAAACAGTTAAGGGGATTTTTGGGATTGGCAGGGTATTACAGGAAGTTCATAAGATCTTTTGGAATCATAGCAAAGCCCTTGACAGAATTATTAAAGAAGGAAGGTTTTAAATGGAACCATGATGCTGAACAGGCTTTTGAGCAGTTAAAAAGGGCTTTAACAGAGGCACCAGTATTAGCATTGCCAGATCTAACTAAGACTTTTGTGGTTGAGACAGATGCATCATCAAAGGGAATTGGAGCAGTCTTACTCCAAGAGGGACATCCTTTAGCTTTTTACAGCAAGGCTTTGTCTCCCAGACAGGTAACACTTTCTGTCTATGAAAAAGAGTTGTTAGCCATCTTAATGGCTATTAAACAATGGCACTACTACTTAGTTGCCAAACCCTTTATAATAAGAACTGATCAAAAAAGCTTAAAACACCTTTTAACTCAGAAAATAACTACACCTTTACAACATTCTTGGTTATCAAAACTTATGGGGTATGACTATGAAATCCACTACAAAAAGGGGGTGGATAATGTCACTGCTGATGCATTATCTAGACTAGAAAGTGCTACTCTTTTTCAGATGGTTTTGTCCTCCTTTGACCCTTTATTGTTAGAAAGGATTAAAGAAAGTTGGGAACAGGATATTGTTGTTAAAGGGGTTGTAGAAAAGTTAAAGATGGGTCAATCAGTGCATAAGTTTGAATATGTGGGAGGATTATTAAAAAGAAAACAGAAGTTAGTGGTGGGTCTAGATAAAAAGTTGAGAGATGATTTGATCAGGCTATGTCATGATTCATCTATGGGGGGCCATTCTGGAATGCGTGCTACCCATCAAAGACTGAAGTCCATGTTTTATTGGAAGGGGCAGCTTAAACACATCAAACAATTCATCAGATCTTGTGATGTCTGTTTAAAGGCCAAACATGAGTCAGTGGCTTACCCAGGTCTTATACAACCATTGCCCATTCCTACTAAAGTCTGGTCTGACATCAGTATGGACTTCATCACTGGGTTGCCAAAGTCCCAGGGAAAAGAAGTCATTTTTGTGATAGTAGATAGGCTAACAAAATATGCTCATTTTGTAGCCTTGAGTCACCCATTTACTGCTGTGCATGTGGCACAAGCTTTCCTTGATTATGTGTACAAGTTCCATGGGTGGCCCTCTACAATTGTCTCTGATCGGGATTCAGTATTTTTGAGCAACATTTGGAAGGAATTCACAAGGATTCAAGGGGTAAATCTGTCTTTATCCACTGCCTACCATCCTCAAACTGATGGTCAGACTGAAGTGGTTAACAGATGTCTTGAGTCCTACTTAAGATGCATGACAATGGACAGACCAACTTCATGGATGAAATGGTTGTCACTTGCTGAGTTCTGGTATAATACCAATTATCACACTTCCATTGGTACTACTCCATTTCAAGCCTTATATGGGTATGCTCCTCCTTTGCATGTTCCTTATGTGCATAGGGAGTCTTTAGTGGAAGCTGTGGATGATTATATGGTAAACAGAGAAGAAACTGTCAAGATGTTAAGGGAATCATTATTGAAGGCTCAAAATAGAATGGTTCAGATGGCAAACAAACACAGAACTGAGAGAGAATTTGAGGTGGGAAGTTGGGTGTATCTTAAACTTCACAATTATGTTCAGAGTTCCATCAGGAAGTCCCACTACAACAAGTTGTGCCCCAAGTATTATGGACCTTATTTGGTATTAGAGAGGATTGGGAAATTTGCCTATAGGCTGGACCTTCCACCTGATGCAAACATTCATCCCACCTTCCATGTGTCTCTGTTGAAAGCAGCCTCTGGTCCTCCAACAAAGGTTATTCCTATTCCATCAGCTCCAAGGTTTTCTCTGCAGCCTGCTAAAGTACTGGAATCAAGGGTAGTGAGAAGGGGCAATAGAGCAGCAGGACAGATTTTGATCCAGTGGAAAGGAAAAGATGCTACTGAAGCTACTTGGGAATTTAGGGATGAATTTCAACTCAGATTCCCTGATTTCCAGTTGAATGATCTTTGAGGACAAAGATGTTTACCATGGGGGAAGTATTGATATGTTAAAAGATGTTTAGAACCATTTTGTAATAGTTAGTATAGTTCAGGGACTGATTGTGTAATTCTGTAATAGTGTTTGAATATTAGTTTGTGGGCGGGAAAAGCTGTTGACAGCTGTTATGAGAGTTTGTTAATAAAAGGGTTAGGCAGGGGAGGTTATTCCCCAGCTTGTTGTGTGTGAATTCTTCTTCTCTTTGTTTCTTTCACTAACAAGCCACATCAAATATTGCTGGTTTTGTTAATATTCTTGAAGTTTGTAAAAATGCAAATACACAGCCTGCAATTGTTTGGGCCTCTTCTTGTTTTGTTTATGGGTTAAATACAAAAGTACCCTTTTTGGAAAAAGACTGAACGGATCAACCCGCAAGTCTATACGCTGCCACAAAAAAGCGGGTGAGGAAATAGCGCACACGGGTTTGAGGTTCTTTACAGTTTATAGACCATGGCGTAGACCGGATACGGCTTATTTTTTCTTCACTAAAGATATCTTGAAAGGAAAACCGATACCCATTTTTGACTCTGGTAATCATGGGACCGTTGCACGTGATTTTACGTATATTGATGATATTGTAAAGGGTTTTTAGGTGCTTTAGACACTGCTGAAAAGAGTACAAGAAGTGGTGGGAAGAAGAAGGGGGTGCACAGTTTAGAATTTTTAATTTAGGGAATATCGCGCCTGTGCCTGTTTCGGATCTTGTTAGTATTTTGGAGAAGTTGAAAGTGAAAGCGAAACGACATGTGATGAAGCTACCTAGAAATGATGATGTCCCGTTTACTCATGCGAATATTAGTTTGGCTCAAAAGGAGTTTGGGTATAAACCAACGACGGATCTTCAAACGGGGTTGAAGAAGTTTGTTAGATGGTATGAGAAGTATTATGGTTTAAAGAAGAGTGATCATTGAGGCACGACGCAACAACGCTTTGATGCTGAAAGCAGTAAACTTGTTCTTGAATTCTTATCCTGAACATTACGAAAACAAATTATCTTGTTTTCAACTGTTGTTGTATGATGCTGCATCATGTATGGCGGAAAGAAGGATCTCACACGATGAAACTTTCCGTGGTCCACCGGGGTCTTTGATATGCACCAAAAGAAATTGAGAACTTAATGTTCTTATTAATTCGCCCGAATGTAATTTATTGTAGGATTCATGGCTTATAATGCAAATTTTATTTGGTTACTTGTATCATTTCATGGTATTCAAATCGATCAATAGAACACATTAGTTTAAATGTTATGATGTTTTCTTGTTTATTTTCTTGATTAATTGGAGTTTGACTTGCTGTGTTCCCCTTTTTTTTATTAATTTAAATCTCTTGATATGAGTTTTGTTTCTTGATAATTTTTTTTTTTTCATTCAGGTATGACTTTTATAATTTCTTTGGAACCTGCATCTAAACTTATTATTGTAAACTGTAGTTGCAATAGTATAGGGTTATCAAACAATCATGTTGTAATCACTAGTTGTTACATAAATCTATCAACAACCTAGGACAATATATGTGTGAACTTTATAGGCCTTGTCTACTTTATTTATCGATGCTTTATAAGATATTGCAACATGAATGAATACCTTTTGAGTTACTACCAAGAGATTTAAATCTTTCTAGGACACGATGTTGTTTGGAGATTGACTTTGTATGGGTTGCAATCAAACTAAGACTTAGCGAATAGTCTAAATAGTAATCAATATGTCAGGTATCACTGTTTTATCGTCAACCGATCGAAAAGCAATAAATGAGAGTAGAAGAACAGATGTTTTAAGCACACCATATTAATCAAAGTTGAATGTTTCATCGCCAAACGATTGAAGAAGCAATAAACAAGAGTAGAAGAACAATTGTTTTAAGCACAAGGTACTAATCAAAGTTGAATGCTTCAATACTCATGTAAAATCAGTCACAAATTACAATTGAAACTACGGACGACTTCTAGCTACGAAAGGTTGGGTGACTTGCAAATTTCCTTTGAAGTTTGCAAACATAATTCACACTCAACTGCTTGACACAATCAGGTATGGGGTCAAGTGATATTAAATTAAACGCGCACTTGTGTATTCATAATCTTGTTGAGATTCATGGAATTTACAAATACAAATAACCTACTCTCAACATATTGTCTTCGTCCATTGATAGACTGAAACGTGGCATCTCTTTTTCATCAATCGTCACTAGACACAGTGGCAGGTTTCTTGAATCTTCATCAGATGGTAGCTTATCATATTCAAGTTCCATAATCCTCCATCCTCATTGGCAGTAACTTGACATCATGACAAGTTCCATTGTTGATTCTTCAATCGGTTATAAGCTACCATCTGATCGTAAGTTAGCCCATGAGCGATGAGTGCCATCAGACACAAATTGTAACCGCTCCAAGGGTTCCTTCAGTGACAATCTTTTTCATTAGCAACAAAACCTTAGTAGTGACAAGTCTTCATCACTAGTAAAATCTAGGCTCCCTCCAAGTTAACAGCCTAAATAAAAGAATAATTATAATTATTTAATTCAAAGATCCAGGCGTTTTTACAAATAAATGAAAACAGTGAATTCTGTTAAAAATGGGGGGAAATTGGATTGTATCGCACTCAACTATTTGGGATTGGCCGATAACGCACTGAACTATAAAAATGATCACCAACGCACTGAACTTTAAACCTCTTGGATTGTGTCACACTATGGCTGTGTTTGACCAGGTCCAGAACCACTAAAACGATTACTTAGTGATAAAGAGGTTTTAAAACGATTACTTAGTGACAAATTAATACAATTAACACATATGGATTCTTCCATTTGGACCTTGTCAAACACAGCCTTAGTGTGACACAATCCAAGAGGTTTAAAGTTCAGTGCGTTGGTGATCAATTTTATAGTTCAGTGCGTTATCGGCCAATAACAAATAGTTGAGTGCGATACAATCCAATTTCCCAAAAATGGGTAAAACCTTAAGTTCAAAATCGAAGCCCTAGATGGCGAAATTGGCCCCTGTGAGTTGGGAAAACCCGTCTATAGCATTGGCCCAAGTGTGTAGCCTGCTGAGACGTTTATGTCCATTTCTTAACCCCTGTATAACTCCAAATGCAATGAAAGTTATCCTCTTTTTTACTTTGAACCATTTTCTAGCTCACTTTTGTGTGTCAAGTTGCTCATGCTCCAAATACGCGTCTGCTAAATCATGGATCAACTCCGTATCACAATCAACGTAAAGATTAAGCATCAGTATGTACCTTTCACCGAAAAATTTTATCCTAATAAACAAGTGCATGTGAAAAATTGCAACATTTGTATTAGTTCACTTGTTTATTACCTTTTTAAGTAATAAAGTTAGCTGAAGTGTATTTTAAAATCCATGAAATTATTTGAACGAAAAACTAGACTCTCATTAAAGTGATACTTCTTTTGTTGACATGCTATTGTTAATAAATGATTACTTTTTTATAATTCTAGAAAAAAGAGCTTTGGGTTGACCCAACCCGTTCCATTTTGAACCTTAAGACTCCAATAACTAACTAGTACCATGTTGATAAGCCAAAGGCCCAGTTAAGTCAAAGTAAGAGAAATTGATAAAGATTTGAGATTGCATACCATTGGAAGTGCATGATGGAGTTTTCAGAGTTGCTTTAAAATCTGCATGACGATATTGCATCTTTTCTTGGCTTACTGCACTCACGGTTTCTACGATATGTCTTCTCCAGCAACTATGAAGTTTACTATTATATATATTTTGGATGGGTGCTGTTGATTTGCAGAAGGCTTGGTAGAATGTCTTCTTTCTTTAACTGAAGCCAAGGGTGAAACAACACACTTTGAAATTAGTGGCCAAACCCATTGCTTTTAAATTAAATTTTCATAAGAATATA
The DNA here is from genome assembly GCA_032199755.1 of Ambrosia artemisiifolia. Classification (NCBI taxonomy): domain Eukaryota; kingdom Viridiplantae; phylum Streptophyta; class Magnoliopsida; order Asterales; family Asteraceae; genus Ambrosia; species Ambrosia artemisiifolia. The sequence continues at coordinate 44,923,292 of CM063527.1, read as the reverse complement.
ATCAAAACACATATCACCCTCTAAACACTTTAAAACAAGTTTAAATTGCTATTATAAATAGTGTATATATGTTTCTATTTGTAATCATAGTTAAAACATTAACTAGCAATAAGGTTAGAAGAAAATTAAGATATTTGCACAGGTGTCCAACCATCCAACCTGACCCGTTTCAATCCTACTAAAATAGTTAACTAGTTTTTTTTTATTTATTATTATTATTATTTATTTTTATTAATTGGCCCTGTTCTGACTCGTTACCCAACCCCCACCCATAGTATTTATGGGAAAAAAGTATCCACTTACCAAAAATCATCTTGTCTATTGTGAACCAGTTCCTCTAAGCCAATCATCTTGTCTCACTTGTTATGTCAACATACCGTCTAAGAGTCAATGCATTACTCAATTTATGACTTCACTTGAACCGCACATGCTGTCAACTTTATATATCAAATTCAACATGCTTTCATGAACAAACCTTGTGTTATAACTATAACCAAGGTTTAAAAGTACGGAAACGTGCCTCGAGGCGTTTTCCTTTCGCCTCACGAGGCGTATGCCTCGAGGCGAACCGAGGCGTAAGCGCGAGGCGGAATGAAAATATATATATAAATGTTAGATATCTTATAGAAAATGAAATACTAACTAATTTCAGCATCAAATTCATCAAAAACACACGTTAAAAGGGCATGGCATGCTTGAAATTGAAACAAAAAGTCTAAAACATCAAAAATAAACTTAAAAAACCCTTGAGGCGTACCTGAGGCGCAGTTTTTATTACTGCCTCAGCCCTGTGAGGCGCATCTACAAAATAGCACCCTGAGGCGCAGCCTCAGACTCGTTTTCCACTATATTGAAGCTTCTGATCTAAGATAATTAGGAAAATGGTTGATTAACATGTTTCGCAAAATCAAATCAGCTGCCATAATATTCATGTTTGACATCAAGAGTCAAAAGTGTAATGGGTAGGCATCATCAGGGCCCTATCATGAGGTTGGCATGGGCCAGACAAGCTACGTCTAATGGGTAGGCACCATTAGGCATCAGCGCCCTATTATAGAACAAAATATACCTCATATGTTTAGACTCTACTAAATATATAATCAAACTGCATAAAACCTTCGAACACTCTATTAAAAAAGTTATGACTACTATTTTAATAGTATAACTTTTGTAATCACTAAAAAATGTAATTAGCAATAAGATAAAAAGAAAGTTTAGATGTTTGCGCCTCGGTACAACATTCCAACCCAACCGACCCGTTTCAATCCTACTAAAAGTTTACCATTTTCTAAGCCATACCTGTTTTGACTCGTTACCCATCCATTTTTCCACACATATTTTTTATGGGAAAAAGTGAAAAACAGTATCTACTTAGTACTTACCAAGAAATCATCATGTCCCTTGTGCATATGTTCGGTCTTTGTCTGGATCAGCTCATAAACAAACTCATCAACCACTGGTCTGACATTTAAAAGTTTCTTAATTTGCCATGTTATGTCATCATACCGTTTGACAGTCCAATACACTTGCATCACCAAAAACATTATCAGATCTAAGATCTTCTTCACTTCACATGCTGTCAAGATCAATTCCCAAAGCATCTTTGAATTTCGAATCCAACGTGCTTTGAAGAATAAATCCTATGTTATATCATGAATACCAAAAGTCAAATCCAGGTTGTTATATCATGGGGTGGTTAAATGTTGTTGATGAAAGGAACTTACACTTGTATCAATGCTTTGATTGTTATTTCCTGATTCAGTCATTGAAGCTTGAGTTTTACTGCACTTTTTCTGAAGCATAAAACCTTTCTCTATTCTCGCTTTGACCGGGTCAACTGTGAATGTTCCATCACCCAGAATATCCTTTGAGGATATGTTCCTGTAAAATTTGGTAGTATTATATGAGATATTTGGTTGTCCTATTAAATTAAACTTTTGATTTATGATAATGAGGAAAATGTTTGATTTACATGTTTTGCAAAATCAAATAAGTTTGTATAATTTTAAAGTTGAAAGGCCATGTTTTGAATGGAAATCCTAAAGATAACTTATTGAAGTATTGAACAAATTCAATTCAAGAAACTGCCAAACAAGTAATGAAATTGGCTAAGAAAAAAAAAATCATATGAATTCAACCACTCTGACCCATTCCCCTTTTTCCACCCATATTTTTTATGGGAAAAAGAAAAATATTTGCTTACTAGAAATCATCTTGTCCTTGAACATTTGTTAAGTCACGGTTTATATTAGCTCATATATTGTACCAGAGCGATCCGAAATGAGCCTACCCCATCTCGTACCGAATTTTAAGGACTTAGCGAATTGCGACCCTGTGGTACGGAACGTACTGCGAACTATGTGTCTATGCTTTGACCCTTTCTCTTTAACTTAGCCATTGATCCGTTATTTGACAATTTCTTAAGAGGTCCTTCACTTGAACCGCACATGCTGCCAATATCAACTCCAAAAGCAACTTTGAATAATGCATCAAACTTTGAATAAATCCTGTGTTATATCATGAATACCAATTATCAAAAGAAGGTTGTTATATTATGGGGGTGGTCAAATGTTGTAGACAGAAAAGAACTTACAACTATATCTACACTTTGATATGTTATTTGCTGTTTGAGTCATTAATAGCTTGAGACCTTTTTTCTGTTCTCACCACTTGTCCCCATCATCTGTGATTATAGGTACCTGCAAAATGTAAGATATTTGGTATAATTTTCAAGTTGAATGGCCATGTTTATCATGGAATTTCTAAATAATGAACCATTGAACAAACTCAATGAAAGAAACTGCAAAAAGGATAATGGAAAAAAACAACATATATAACATATCCATTCAGCCCCCTCTGCTTTGAACAGATTCTTAAATGTGATATAAGTAAAACTGAACTAAGAAAAGAAAACGTCTGAGTAAGACATGATTTCAATCAAATAATGGGTCCTTGCAAGGTGCAATCTCCCAAGACTTGGACCTTTTTATGGATGTTGGGGGCGCCCTTAGGGATGGGGCTAAATGGCTATGTGGGAAGTGCATGGTGATGCATGCTCTCAGCAAAAGGTGCATTCACAGTGCGGATGACATCCTCTCCTTCTCTGTGGCTACGGGAGATGTGGAAGATTTCATTGTTGGGATCCAGAAACCTCGTCACGTGACTGTGGACATGGAACCTGGTCCTTCAGGAGGTGTGGTTGGGGATATATCCCTCCTAGAAAAGGTTTTCTCACTGCCCATTCAAACTGTCAAGAGCATCCCCCCAAGCTGTCGGATGGCGTTTGTCCAGGCCTTGACAGGTGCCTTGCGCAAAGTGGTGGCTTCACCAGGCTCCGTAGAAAGTTGGGTCAAACTACTTTTATTGCCGCGGTGTACCCTGCGGGTGGTCAAACCGTCGACTAGGCAGGAGCGAAGGTCTGGGAATAGGAAATCATTGCAGTGTAGTAGCATCATGCAATCGCTTTCTTTGTGGAAAGATGGTTCTGGGTTTGCAGATTTGGTTCCTTCTCTCTTCGATTGCGCGGGGGGTGTTTCTTTTATCAAGCAGGAAGCAGGGGGGAGTGAAGCTACTGAAAAGAGCCCCAATGTCAAACAGTGCCTTCGAAAAGTAAGGGATGGTCATTTCACAGCTGCTGTCAAGGTGTTGTGTTCTAGTGGGGTTGCTCCTTTTAGTGACTCTACCATGAAAGCCCTCATTGATAAACATCCGGTGTTGCCTCCTCCGTCATTGCCCTCTAACTCCGAGACCATGCACGCGCTTGTTGTGGATGAAGACTGTGTGCTTCGATGCCTCCGATCTTTCCCTAAAGGGACTTCGTGCGGGAGGGATGGTTTTAGGGCCCAACATCTATTGGACGCCCTTAGCGGAGAGGGGTCTGTGGCTTCCAAGGGTTTGCTCTCAGCTATTACTGAAGTCGTCAATTTGTGGCTGGGGGTTGTGTCCCAGAGTACTTGCTGAATTTATTGCTTCGGCCCCCCTTACCCCTCTTTTGAAACCTGATAACAGGATCCGACCCATTGCAATAGGGGCCATTTGGCGCAGACTGGTATCTAAAGTGGCTATGAGGAAGGTTGGTAAGGAAATGGCTAAGTATCTGGGGGACTTCCAATTTGGAGTGGGGACTCCTAATGGGGCAGAGGCTGTGCTCCACAGTGCGAACAGGTTCCTTAACTCCTTCCATGAAGACGGTTCTTTGGCTATGCTCACTGTGGATTTTTCAAACGCGTTCAACATGATCGACCGCACTGCCCTTCTTCGAGAAGTTCTTCATCATTGCCCGTCTATCTATTTGTGGGTCCAGTTCTTATATGCCCAGCCAGCTAGGTTGTATGTTGGCAATGATTGTATAGGGGCCACTACAGGGGTTCAGCAGGGGGACCCTTTAGGTCCCCTCCTTTTCAGTTTGGCATTACACCCTTTGGTTCTCCGGGTGCAAGAAAACTGTAACCTCCCATTCCATGCGTGGTACCTTGATAATGGGACGATTATTGGTGATGCCACCGATGTTGCGAATGCCTTAGAAATCATCCAGAATGAAGGGCCATTCCTGGGGCTTCAACTGAATATTAAGAAAACTGAGATTTTTTGGCCCTCTTGTAATGGGGTGAAACTTAGGGACGGGCTTTTTCCCAGTGGGATTGGCAGGCCAGAAAAGGGGGTGAAACTCCTTGGAGGGGCTGTTAGTCGGGACTCTTACTTTATACGGGAATTGGCAGTGCGGAGAGCCTCGCGCGCGGTTGATCTTATGAAACTTTTGCCCTGCCTTAGGGATCCACAGAGTGAACTCCTCTTGCTCAGATCTTGAATGGGGGTCGCTAAGTTGCTTTTTGGTTTGCGAACATGCCAACCCGCCATGATGGATGAAGCGATATCATGTTTTGACAAGGGTCTGCGGGGAGCCATCGAAGACATAGTAGTATGTGGGGGTCCGTTCTTTGGTGACCTACAGTGGCGACTGGCATCCTTGCCGATGCGTTTGGGAGGATTAGGGCTCCTCTCAGCAAAGGATGTTGGGGTGTATGCTTTTGTGGCATCGCGAGCTCAATCTTGGAACCTCCAAGACCACATTTTAAGGAATAGCGGGGTTGTCGACATGGACTTGGACTACGTTCAGGCCCTCGAAAGGGTAAATGACTATCTCCCAGGTTTTGATATGGACGGTTTTTCTAACAAGGACACCGCCCCCCAAAGCCTCAGAAAACTTTGGCGAATGCCCTTTTTGGCAAAATCGCACAGAGCCTGGGTGAATCTTTTGATTTGTCCCCCCGCGAAAAGGCAGTTATTGAATGCTTGCAAAGCCCCCATGCCTAAGATTTCCTAAATGTTATCCCAATCGAAGGTTTGGGCCAAACCATGTCTGGGGTTGAATACAGGGCAATTCTTAAATATCGTTTGGTGATCCCCATGTACCATGAAGATGAAGTCTGTCCGATTTGCCGTAAGGCATGCTTGGACAAATACGGGGAACACGCGGTTCACTGTAAGGAGTTGCCTGGCTTCAAATATAGGCATGACTGGGTCCGGGACGCTCTTTGGGACATTTTAAGAAGGGCTGGGATCTCAGCCAAGAAAGAGGCTCCCGTGAATTTCCTCTCGGACCCCACAGAGGGGAGATCCACCCTACGTCCAGCAGACCTGCTTGTCTTTGGGTGGGCCGGGGGGAAACACGCTTGTGTCGATCTAACAGGTGTATCTCCCCTGGTTGGTTTGAGGGATACTGGTTTTGTAGCAGGGCAAGCAGTACGAAAAGCAGAGGCGAAGAAAATTGAGAAGCACGCTAAAGCCTGTGAGGAAAACCAACACGTTTTCGTACCCCTGGCATTTGATACCTTTTGCTCCTTGGCACCGGAAGCAATCCGTTTCCTGACCAGAGTCCAACGGGTTATTCATAGCAGTGTCTCGGCTCCGGGGGGGCAGGGGTTCGTTTTTAGTAGGTTAGGGTTTGCTGTCCAGAAAGGGGTGGCGGCGCAGCTTGTTGCCCGGCTACCCGCTATCTTGATGTAATTTTTCACGTTTTTTTATTGAATAATAAAGTTCTACTTAAAAAAAAAAAATAAAAAAATAATGGGCATAGAAATTTACTTACCAAAAAATCATCAGGTCTGCTCTGATACAGTTTGAGAGTCCAATGCACAGTTTAAAAACGTTAATTTACAAGTACCAGGCTTGTTAATCATCAAAAACGTTACTGGATCTAAGGCCCTCTTCACTTGAACCACAAATGCTGTCAAAATCAATTCCAATAGCAGCTTTGAATACTGATTCCACCGTATTTTCAAGAATTAATCCTGTGTTATATCATGAATACCAATAGTCAAAACAAGGTTGCTATATCACAGAACGATCAAATGTTGTGGACAGAAAGGACCTTACACTTGTATCTATCTACACTTTGATGGTGATATGCTGATTCCAGCCATTATATGCATGGGTTTTACTGCATTTTTTCTTAAGATATATAACACTGCTAAAATACCTCAACAGTTTTGTAGAAAATTCATAGCTTGAGACCTTTCTTTGCGCTCGCATTAGACCCATTCAATTGTGAATGTTCCATCACCCAAAAGATCCTTTAGGATGTCTTGGTTACAGGACCTGCAATATTTAGTTTTGTAATATATAAGATATTCGATTGTCCATTAAGTTAATCATAAAACAAACAGAATCATAGTCAGTTGTGTCTAAAATCAACTTCAATCCACTTAACCCCTTGAGGGACATTAAATAATTTAGGATATTGTAGCAATAAACTAGTTCAAACTCATGAAAACTGGTTCCTAATTTCAACATATTACTCATATCATTGGGTTTTTTTTCCGCTAAATTATTGTTATAATTAAAGTTCAGTGTTAGGTTTTAAGCAATATCATATAAAGTCTTCCATGAATTGGAAGATATTCACATTAATAGTAAAACAGAGGACTGAGAGCATCCAGTACATCATCTTTGAGAAGTAAGTTCACAATAAACAAGGGGTATATTTAATAAACAACTACCTGGGTTGGTCTTTTATGTCGATTTGGTCTTTTATTTCCAATTTCGGGGAAATGAGAAATTGCAATTTTATAAAAAAAAAATTATATATACAAACCGGTTGAAAATAAATAATATGAGGTTTGATGATGTTACCTTGAGGGTTTGACTGTGAGCAGCGGTGGATGACGGAAAAAGAAAACTACCATCTAAAACATATATAACGCCATGGGCTGTGATGGCCAGTGGCGGATCCAGAAGTTCTAGTCAGGGGGTGCAAAAAACAGGTTGGTAAAATGGCTTGAACAAAACAGTTAAAACGGTTAGCAAGTTGAAGCCGACTTAAATTTTTATCCTAGCAAATTGAATGGTACTTTCGATGTTTTGGTCATATCAACTTTCTTTTTTTTTTCTAAATAGAAATCAAAAGTAGATTTTCATGCTAAAATAAAAGAAGAAACTGCTATCTTTATTCTTCACTCTTTTTTTCTCTTGGTACTGGCCGAACTTATAATCGACGGATCACAACATATATAATTTTTCTTTTATATTTTGTTAGGGTATGCTAATAATTTTTTATTACCAATCTTTTGTAACTAAACAAAATCATATACTAGTAAAAATTTATATATATCAAGTAAAATAGAGACCATTTTTTTCAAATAAAATTAAATAAACCAACAAAGAAAAAAATTAGAAAACTTAAAAAAGGAATAAAATATTTCGATTATGTACTATGTACAGAAAGAATACCATTAATGGTTTTGTTAAAACCATCAAAACCACACCAAACCATCAAAACTACACCAACTACATCCCAAACCACTTATCACTTTTTCTACACACACACCCAAAGTTACGTACAGAAACTCTATTCTTGTTCATCAATCCTTACACACGCAAAGGGTCCTGCTTGGTTTTCTTCTTCATGGTAGGGGTCCTTCAAGGGTCCTGCTTAAGGAATACATGGGTGCCTAGCTATTTTTCAGTTTAATGTATATAGAAGTTTACACTGTCACGACTGCGTTGAGGGGGTGCACGGCCACCCCCTGGAGTCAAGGTGAATCCGCCCCTGGTGATGGCTATAGAATTCCGATAGGATGTGAAGATGGTCCCTTTTCAATGACTACAGAAACAAGAAGAATTGGTTATTTATTATTTGCAACAAATGTAAGTAACAATTGCTGAATTAACAAGTACCAGGCTTATATATAGATTCTGGGGATATGAGAGATTAGGGGCCAGTAGTGGGAGCCTCTTCCTTCACACCTTTCTTTCAATTTTGGGCAATCACCAAGTATTATTAAACTCAAAAGGGAATCTAACAACATCTCTGGTAGATGCATCAGCTTTGGGCAACTCGAAATGAAGAGATGTTGAAGGGAGGTGAGATGTTGGAGTCCAGTTGAAAGGGATTCTAGATTATCAAATTCCCATATGCTTAGAGATGTAAGAGAAGAAGGGAAAAGGTGGGACAATTCACTAATATTCCTCACATCTGCTTTACCACATACCCCTAGGTCAACAATGGAAGCTGGAAAATTCAAATCCCTCCCCCACTCTGATATGGGCTTCCTCAAACCCCCTATTCTAAGGGAACTCAATTTTGTAGGCCAACACCCACCACGAATGGAAACATCTATACCTGGACAACTTAGGATAACGAGATCTTTTAACAAAGTGAGATTTGATAGCTCAATTAATGACACCAGGCTTTCACAATCAGATAAATACAAAGTGGTGAGATTTGGTAGCTGAAGGTCAGGAATTGACACAATATGTGGACAATAGAATATATAGAGGTTGGTGAGGTGAGTGTAGTTGCTCAAATCACTAATTGATCTTAGATTTTTCCAACTAGAAATAGATAGATTTTCAAGCATTGGCATGTTTGTGTTGTTCATCTTTCCCTCAAGTTTATCACAACTGATTATAGTAAGTGATTTGAGCTTCTGCCCTCCTTCTAGTGTTGTAACTAAACACCCATTAATTCCCAAACTCTCAACGCTATTTGGACAACATAAACACTTTATGCGTCTACAATAAGTTATATTCAAACTTCTAAGAGATAATAGGGGGCTACTGCTCCCAAAATTGTCCTCCCCTTCTTTCTCTCCTAAACCCACTAAACATTTACAATACGATACTCTCAATTTCTTTAATTTCACAAGATGCTTACTTGCCTCTGTCTCTGATTCCCACAAGTATTCTATTACATTACATCTCTGAATTCTTAGTTCTTCAACTTCCCTGAGATGCCCCATAACATCTCTCCACACCTCATATGTAAGCCCTGAGATATAATTTATATCCAACTTAGTGATTGATAAAGCTACCTCAACCAAACTTCTTAACACACCATTATGACATTGACCTATTTCAAGAACCTTGAGTAAAGGCAGTGCTTGAAGTGAGACATCTATCAACTTGGGACATCTTTTTATATGAAGCTCTTCAAGGCATGGAAACACTGCAACTAAACCCTCGGTTTTAGTTGACCACTCCTCCCAACCTGACATATCTTCAATCCTTAGAACTTTAAGTGAAGGGAAGGCAACATCAGCACTCCCTGTTACCTCCAAACCTTTCACTTTAACCCCATCCATGCCTTGAATACACAACTCCTTAAGTGAAGCTAGCAGCCCAAATGTGGGGAGAGATGTGCATTTTCTACAACCACGTATAGAAACATTAACCAACTGGTGAAAAGAAGGATCACCAACCCAATTAGAAAATTGTGTTCCCCCGTATGACACAACTGAAAGCTTTTTTAACGTATCACTATTAGGTTTTAGCTCATTGAGAACCTCCTTTTCAAGTGTACTCATTCGAGAGTCGTCAAACACATCAACCCAATGCAGTTCTAATCCGGTAATCCTTTTTAGAGATAAGTTTGCCTCTTGTGCGTGTATTGCTCTTTGCACTTTGTGCAACCCCTCAATGGAAACTTCACCATGTAGATTCTTTAATCCCTTGAGTTCATTTATTTCAAGGCCATCATCTCCTCCAATGATGATCCTGGTGAGAGTCTGTAGGCTTTCCAACTCACCAATCCCAAATGGCAGCTTCTTCAAAAGCGGAGTATCCCTTACGTCAAAATGTCGCAACTTTTTAAGCTTTTTGAAGCTTTTAGGCAACTTAGTCAAACTTTTACAACCAAAAACAATCAACGTCTGTAAATGATAAAGATTTCCAACATTCTCTGGCAACTCTACGATTTTAGTCTGAGATAAATTAAGATACCGCAAGTGTTTCAAACTACCAATGAACTCCGGTAATTCACTTATCTCAAAACGACTCAAAGAAAGAACTCTTAACAATGGTAACGTTGAAAGTAAATCAACCAAAATCTTATTGGACAAATAAAATGATTTCCAACTTTCTTCCACCCCAACAGATACCGCTAAAAATGTCCTCAAGCTTCTTGCTCTTTTAAATGCCTCAAACTTTTGGTGACCTACATATTCCTCTTGGGTAAATGACATATGGCGATGCTTCTCCAAATCGTCCGTCCTTGTCTTCATATGATTGTCAAATCTTAGAAAAAAATTTCCAGCAACAAACGTGGCCAAGTCATTCATCAAATCATGCATGATAAACAATGATTCATCATTAGGTGCATGTTGGAAAAATGACCTTGATAACAAAATTTCAAAATATTCATGGCCCAAGCGTTCTGGTGACTTGGTTGTATTGGATGGGTTTAGAAACCCTTCTGCCATCCACAATAATATCAACTCCTCTTTGTCAAACAAAAAGTCCTTAGGAAACAAGGAGCAGTATGCAAACAACTGCTTCAAATCTGCCGAAAGATCATGGTAACTTATCCTAAGTGCTGGAACAATCTTATCACTGTTTTCTACATCTTTACCGTTCTCAGCATCATTACCAATTTCTACATCCCAAATTTCACTATTCAACACGCCATCCCAATCTTCTCTATTTGTTTTTGTTCTTAACAACCTTCCAATTGCCTTCAAAGCCAAAGGCAAACAACCACACTTTTTCACAATTCTTTCACCAGGTGGTTTAAGTGTTGTGTGAGAGTCGAAGTTATCTACCCCCAAGGCATGTAGAGCAAATAAACGCAATGCATCTTCATGTGACAAACTCTTGAGACGGTCTACATTATGAAAACCTAGCTTGTTGAGCAATCGCTCCTTACGAGTTGTCATGATTATCCTAGTTCCAGGCGCACATGATAGAAATGGGCGCACTAGATTTTCCCAATCGCCATAGCTTTCAGTCCACACATCATCAACTACAAGTAGGAATCGTTTGTCCTTAAAATGATTTGCAATGGCAATTTGAAGCTTATTTAAATCTTCAAATTTCTGGTTATCTTTAGTAGTCACGGACTGAAAGATGGTGGTGCTTATCTTAAAAATATCAAAATCATCAGAAACACAAACCCATGCCTTGAGTTCAAAGTGTTCCTTCACCCTTATATCGTTATACAAAAGTCTAGCTAGAGTGGTCTTACCAATCCCACCCATACCAACTATGGGCAAGATGCTAAAGTTTTCCTTAGATGGCTCATCGCTTAACAACTTGATGACCAATTGCTCTTTCTCAACTTCTCTTCCAACAACATCACGTTCTGGCAAAGAGGTTTGGTTTCTTCTACTAGTATTTCCTGGCTTTTCATCTTTCTTAATCAAACCTAGTTCATTTTTTAGTTTTTCTAGACGTTGTAACTCGGCGTTAATACTATCTAACTTGGGAGACAACCTATGACTTAGAGAGAAATTTGTGCAGCAAGATGGGAGGAGCTTTCTTACCTTGCTGCAGATGATTACTCCTGATTCCTGGGTCAGCTCACGACGCGTAGCTTCTGTAGCCAAATCATCAAGTATATCATCGATGTCGTAAGCCAAATGTTGGAGACCATTCAGCCAGCGTTTGACAGATTTATTTGTCACTTCCTTCTGAGAGGCATCATTAAGTAGATCTTGGATTTGTGACAATGTGCTCTTCATTTCCTTCAGCTCTTTGTGAATACCCTGAGAACGAGCATATATCTTGAAGGCTTCGTTTCCTAGCTTATCAAAAATGACTTTGACAAGTTCAATAGCAATAGTTTCAGCCATTGTCTATAAGAATTAATTAAACTTGGATCAGGGATATGAATGAAATGATTAGTGCATAGAAATAACAGCTGCAACATATGTTATATTTATAGTACATGCAAGGAATAACTTTATCATTACAGAATAACTTGTTGGATAGTAACAAGTCATTCTATTCTTGTTGATAGTGCTTTCTACATTAAAGTAAAGAATTCCTTAGTTTTGGGGGTTAACATGTCACAAGTTGAGGGACCCATTATAAAGTTTGTCATATTGTACATTGAAGGTTCTTAATTATCGGATGAATATCATTGGGAATTTTTAAAAATGCACAAATGAAATAAACTCATGCAAACTTTTCATTAAAAATTTCATATCTTCTGCTTATGAGTTGTGTTTAAGCAATTCCAGATGTTCCTTTTGTCTGGGCTGACAGTTCTGGCCCGGTCATCCGGTCCGCTTAACAAATAACTTGTTTGGACTGAAGATGCTATTGATCCGTTTCCTAACCCGCCCATTTTGTGACATCTATAATTTAAAGTTGAAGATAATCAGTGGCGAAGCTTGACCCGAAGGTTTGGGGGGTTGGAAGTCAACGGGGTCGGAAGTCACTAGTTTCGGGGGGTCAAAACCCTATATTTTCAAAATTTTCTATACGAATACTATATAATCGGAAGTTCTGCGCGAAAATCCGGGGGGGTCGGCCGCCCCTCCCCGCCCCTACTATGCTGCGCCACTAAAGATAATATATAAAGTTTTATTGCATTTTCACAGTGATAACAATGTTTTGAACCCGTTTGAAACATATTTGGGAAATGTTTTGAACCCGTTTGTACAGACCATTTTAAATATATGAATCATATGCTGCTTAAACCCGTTTATTTCTAGCGCAAACTAGATGTATCGACTTTTCACCATTAGATGTGGCAAGATGTGTGAGTTTTGTAATGGGTCAAATCTAGTTATTTGAAAGAAGGGACCAGTTCGCTACCTTCAGAGGATGTCACAACGAATCAGGTCTCATCCGAAAAATTCACATTTAACTAATCCGTTAGAAAGATTTAAAACTTATTTATATTTGTATATTTTGCAAAATGAACCCACCAAACATGACTAATTATAATAAACCATGGCTTAATCGTACATGGTGTTAATTTTGTACAAACACTGTGTTTTGATACATAAACAGAAAATACAAAAGCTTCAAAGTCAAGGGGACTTCACATTAACATGTTTGAAAGATAGTTACTTGATCCGATCCTAGACTTGCACACCGATCTTCATGACTCGGGAGCTTTACCTAAGATCAATGTCATATCTTCGCTTGTCTTGTACATAAGCTTAGTTGATCAAACCAAGACTTACAACAACTTTATTATAAAGAAACTTTACCTAACCATGATTATACATAGTAAGCATCAATATGACCATACAATCATTTGGTAAACTAGGATTTAAAAGGCATGAAATAATTCACTACGAAATATGGCTTGACGTAAGCTACACTGGTCTACAATTTATAGAAAAAAAATTCACAAGCATAATATCTCTCCAAATATTTATCACTAGAATCGTTTGCATTAGTAGTAGAGATATGTTTTTACAAATTATAATTGGTAGGCATTGGGGAAAAAAACCACAAATGGTGATGTCGCTGATCCATTCTAAGGGATCAAGCTAATCTTCTTGCCAATCATTTGGTAGCTGATCAAGTGTCATGGATTGTCCCCTTGAAGTCGCTGATCCATTCTAAGGGATCATAGAAGTCGCTGATCCATTCTAAGGGATCAAAAGAAGTTGTTGATTGAGTCTAAGGGATCAAAGAAGTCGCTGATTGAGTCTAAGGGATCATGTTAATACTACTACTGTAACAGCACCGATTTTCGAGAAGATTAACATGGACCTTTGTATGACACCCTAGGCAAATCCCACATCGGTCGTGGACAGGAGAGATCCTTCGTTCATAAGTAATCCAAAGCCTCTTAAATCACCAACCCGTTTTGGGTTTAATGTTAGTGGATGAGAGGAGAACTCCACAGTTAAGCGTGCTCAGGTGGGAGTAGTATCAGGATGGGGTGACCTCCTGGGAAGTCTCCACCGGGGCAACCAAAAACAAATCCGTGAGCTCTGGATGGGCAACCCATCGGGGCAAAGCGGACAATATTGGTGGTGAGAGGGGCCGGATGTTACAACTACTATTATTATTAGACGTCTTCTACAAGTGCCTGTAAGTCCGTACCAGGGTCCAACATCGTAACTTTAATTAATAAAGATTATTTAATAAAAATTAATGTTTACGATTATTTATTTTTAATTTAATAAATAATTTAGGATTATTACATTACTTAATAATACTAAATTTATTTAAAACGAATAATCTTTAATGTTTAATAATAGTAAATAAATGTAATAATGATAAATTTATTTAAAACGAATAATACAAATTTATTTACAACAATTTTTTCAAACTAGTCAAACTATACAATCTACCGAGTTACAAAACAATCTATTTTCGAGAGAACACCAATTCTAATATTCTCCCTCGACATTCTCCCAATCCTTAAACTCAGGACCACATTCAAATTCAAACCCATTTGGCCCAATCTTTAAGTTAATCGATCTGTTGAACATGGGTACCAAATCAAGGGTAACTACGTAACTATGCCAGTTTACCCTGACAAGAAGCCGCCAGTGCGATTAAGTTTGCTGCAAAAATTAGTGGCTTTGATGAAGCTACCACCTTCAATTTCCGAGACCACCAATTCCAACTTTAAAAGGAGACAAGGGCGTAACTCTAAAATATAACCGAAGAGTCAGCACCCTCACTAGCTTAGGGCTAGAAGTTTAAAACCCAACCACGAAACTTTTACCGCTTAATATACTGCAGATGATGCTTCATAAATAATCGGAAACATTAATTTTTATTAAATAATCTTTATTAATTAAAGTTACGATGTTGGACCCTAGTACGGACTGACAGGCACTTGTAGAAGACGTCTAATAATAATAGTAGTAGTATTAACATGATCCCTTAAACTCAATCAGCGGCTTCTTTTGATCCCTTAGAATGGATCAGCGACTTCAAGGGGACAATCCATGACACTTGATCAGCTACCAATGATTGGCAAGAAGATTAGCTTGATCCATTAGAATGGATCAGCGACATCACCATTTGTGGTTTTTTCCCCAATGCCTACCAATTGTAATTTGTAAAAACATATCTCTACTACTCATGCAAACGATTCTTATCACTACAACAATTTCATAGACAACTATCAAGCTTGCGAAATTATACACCATCTTGTGCTTGCCATGTTTTCGGATATCTTAACCTTTCATCTATTTATATCGTGTTGTGGTTTCATGAGAAATGCAATGATCTTTTTGTGTATCTAGAACTAGTCGAAAACAGACTCTCAGACACTTACATGAAAAATATGATTAAACTATGAACAAAAATAAAAAGCAATGGCTTGAAATGTGGACGTACTAGCTTACTTTGTGTCCATCCAAATCACATCTTTATGTTAGTTAAGCAATGTGTTTGTTTGATTAACTTAAGACAATTACCCTTGTCTCATGGCAATCTTTTGTTATTGCTTACACAATAACATGGTCAACCCTTGTAACCCTTACGGCTTACTCATTTCAATTCTAGTTGTAAAATAATAGTATTTATTATATTTGATGCCGAAAATATATGTAAAATTCACATTGTTATTTAAATTTTTGTTTTTTATTTAAAAAAATTAGTATAAGCGCTATTATTTTCATCAAAATGGCATTTATAAATATTTACAAATTAACTAGATATAAATATCGTAACACATATTTGGATAACTCAAATGAAATTTAAATTGATCAAAGGTCGTTTTGTAGATGTCTTGTGTATGGTATTTGATTTGCGAATTAGTGATCCAAAGTCAACATAGATGTATTCTTTGATTTCTTTCACAATATTTTTTATGAGTGGTCGGTCATGGTTTAATATATAAAACGGTTGCTTAGAAATTTTAATGACTCAATCATGGTATTTAAATTTTAATTAACAACCAAAAATATTCATTTTTAAGCAAAGTTGCTTGTGCAATATAATTGGAATGCACTATATATAAACCCTAATCACCTCTTTATGTGTTAACAACCCTAACACCGAAAAAAGAAAAAAACAAAGTATATAATAAAAATGGCACAAATGACTTTTTCAATGTTGGTCCTCTCTCTCACCGTCTTAGGTTTTTTGGGCATGGTCGAGTCACGCTCACGTGCAAGGACGTACATTGAGGCACAATGTCGAACAACTTTATACTTTGATCTATGTGTCAACACTCTTTTACCCTACGCTAACAAAAACGACTTACCAAGCCCACAAAAATTAGCTCAAATTTCGCTAACCACATGTCTAGCCAAAACTCGTTTCACAAAGGCTTATGTGGACATGGTAGCAAAACAACTAAACAAAACAACGAATCCCGGAGAGTACCAAGCCCTGGAAGACTGCTTGCGCCAAATCAACAATGGCGTGAACCAAATTACACTATCGGTTAAGGAGTTGCAACAAATGGGCAAAGACGGGGAGGAGAAGTTTTCATGGCATGAAAGTAATGTGCAAAGTTGGGTTAGTGCTGCTTTAACGGATGCCACAACGTGCATGGATGGAATTTTGGGGGATGAAATTGGAAGTAAGACAAAAAGTATGATCAAAGCAAGGTTTTTGAACGTAAAACAACTCGCTAGTAATTCTATCGCTTTGTTCAATCGTTTTACAGCAAGGCATCGTGCTTCTCGAGCCATCAAGAACCCCTAGGACTTGCAATAAATGTTTGAAACTGAAACCTGTTGTAATATTGAATTGGTTTTGGTGCATGTTAATTATTTGATGTTTATTTTATGTTAAAGGTATATAAATTGTAACTTTCAATAACTATTCTTATAAAATGTGGATATATATGTCCCTCACCCTCATAATGTAACCCGGTTTTCTCATAAACTGAACTCGATTCAAAAGCATAAAATAAACATGATTTTGTTATTAGATAATAAATTTGGTTATTTACTAGTGTCATATAGCGTTAAATATAGTGTTGTTTATTGGTGTCAATAAGGCTCCATTTGTCCCTCCAATAATTATCCAAGTACGTATAGTAGAATCCAATTTTTTATCTTTAACTTTTGACGATGTTTTTTTCTCCTTCCTTCTTCTTGTAATGTTTTCCTTCTTTTTTCAAAAAACGTTATATGTTCTCTACTTCATGTTTAATTCATAACTATGTTTGGTGGCTTTTCCTTTTTCGTAGGGGTGAAGCTTAATAAGGGTCAAGGGTGTCCCAATCCACACCATTTTTTTTGCTCATTTGTGTAATTTCTTTCTTTTTGTTCAAAAATTTTGTATATATTGATTCCGGTTCCCATTTATTTGGAAAAAAATTGGGTGTCGTGACTTTCAGCCCCCACCTTCTAACAGTTCAAGCTTCGCCACTGCTTTTGTGACATGTATATTGCTTGTACCGAAGCTATTTACTTGTCATTCCATGTTCTTGTTCTTTCTGTACTTTTTATTTCACTCAGTTCATTTTTCTAACGAAAATTTTCTATCGATGCTTTATGTTCCTTCCTTTTTTATGTTCTGCAATATGTATCCTACGTGATGGATATCAGGATAAGTCTTTGATGGTTGATATGATATTATGTTCGAATTTATATAGTACTTTCATCATGTCCGAATTTCACACAAACCTTTATCTTTGAAACGTTTTCATGAAATACGAACACTTGTACCTCACACTTTCATGTTTTAATAAGACATAAGAAGAGAGTAGGATACTCCATTACACATACTAGTGGGTATGTCCGTGCGTTGCGGCGGATGTTCCAGTTGACATCAGATTCAATTATGATGCCAATTACGAACCATAACCCATTATAGCTTTTGAACATTTTACTCTACTAGCAGTAGAAGTTTTAATTCTTCGGGTTCTTAACATTAATACTGCTTTGAGATCACTGCTTAAAGGTCTAGGTCAGGTATGTTAGTTGTGTTTGGATTTATTAAAGTGTGTGTAGATTAAAGGTATGATCTTGTGGTTTCTTGATATGGTTTTGTTTAGTAATGGATTATGGTAACTTATGGAGCTAGGGTATATGCAAATTTATTGTAGATCTTGTGATTGTAGATTGGGACTGGATCATGTTACTATGTATCAGTCCTAACCTGTGACATTGAGAATAAACAATATGTTTACTTTATCAACTTGTTGTTTTGCAGGTTGAAAAGGGTTAGAAAGTCGTTGCATGCATTTCTTTCAGAAATCTGAAGTCCAAATCTGGGATTTGGTTAAGAAGTCAACATTAGAGTTTTGTCCCAGAAATCTGGTTCCTTTATCCCAGATTGCATCTTGTTGTACCTTTCTTGATCTTTATCTTTTCTTTTTGAAACCTTTCTTGGATGTTCTTCACTTTGTTCAGTCTTGGTTCCTAGCTTTAGTTTTCTTCAACACTTCATGTTTTCTCATTTTGGTTTTAACAGTATGAGACCGCTAGGGGAAAATATGTTAAAAGGCATGACACAATCAATGAATTTTGAAGCTGAGACTGGTGGCAGCCAATAGACAATAGTTGGAATTATTTAAATTCAATATTCCTTTAATTAACGAACGATATGTGTTTTTTTGTTAACTTAATTAAAAACTATAAGTTTTTACCGCACGCGCTACGACGTGCCAATGGTGGGTGTCATTATCGTTTTGGTTTATTAGGGTTCAAATACGACAATGATAGTCTAGGCAACAACAAAAAATAATACTTGGAAAAACAATTAGCAACTCAAATTGTTAATAGTTCCGCTATGATATTGTACTTGTTATAGCAACCACAATTTAACCCACAAAATACCCTCGCATAAATACAACTTCGAGGTGTTGTGAAATAGAAACAATCTAGTTTATTAGAAAAATTAACATAGCAAAACATTGATGGTAATACAAACAAAAATCCAAATATCTATTCAAACTTGCAACAATCAACAATCAGATATAAATATTGTATATTTAACCATTAAAATTTTACTTAAGTTTATTTTAATCAATAATGATTCATGGGCTTGTCCCGTCTTCTCCATATCAAATAGATCTACACAGCTTATTTGTGGGTTCGATAAGCAAGAAAAAAAAGTTATTGTTCTACCATCTTCCCTGAATCTGAAAAACTTACATCACCATCGTCTGAAAGTGTAAAATCGTTGTTATACCTTCTGCCTTGTTGATAAGATGCATTCAACATAGCTATGTGTTGTACCTAATGCTTTGTTGATTGTACACCGTTCAGTCCATCATCAAAGGTAACACCGCACCACCAACACCACCTCCCGCTTTGTCCTGAAAACTCCTATCTTTACGGACTCTCTTTTTGTCAACCAAAAACTATGACCACACACCAATCACAACCGACGTTGCGATGGCGACATCACTACCACGGGACATCTCTCTCTCTCTTTCCCCGTTTGCGCAGCTATGGTTGAAGCTTTGATGACTTCGATTTAGGTGAATAACTATATAGAAAAAACAAGAGAAAAAAGTTTATATCGATATTTAGTACTCAGCAGAGAAGATAGAAGATGAAAACATGTGTCATTGTCTTCAGTTTTAGCGGATATCCACACCAAAGGATCTAGTCCGTCATCTTGTCTTCCCCTTAATCTTCTCTCTAGAAAATAAAACGATCTACTGATTTGGTTTTGTGGAGAAATTATATACAACCAAGTTCTTGAATGTAATATAAGAGATCGTGCTACACGAGTCATGATTATATGCGTGCTTACTGCCACATTGATGTAGTTTGTTTAAAGCTTGACACGTGCTATGTAGGTTTTCAAAGCTTAGAACCCATGTGTCAGTATCCAGCTGGCTCATATTACTTTGACTGATTACCTTTAATTTCTGTTACTGCACACACAGCTTTACTGTTCGCACTATTCATTCAGTTTGTAATTAATACATAGTAAATACTAAAATGAATACACTTTTTGTTCATTGATTTACGATCGTTAATTTATACATGCTTGTGTTCGTTCACTTATGGTTTTATTTAAGTTAGTATAAATTTTAATAAAGTTAAATATAAAATAAGCTTTCTAACTACTTACGAATATAACTAATATTAACTAGTTTTTATCCGCCCCGCGTTGCAGGGCGCAACTCGAATTTATGCCGTCACGCGTTGCGCCTAGCTTCGCATAGATCTTATAATCACCTCTTACAACGTCATTGGTACAGGGTTGTTTTTTACACGGGTTGTAACAAATGGCTCAGAATAGGTAATTAGGTTGTTCAGGTTGCATAACAGGTTGCAAGTAGCGAAGACTGCATTCGTCATCCTTGCTATGGAACGTCAAAGGTCACAACGGAAAATTTGAAATCAAAAGTAATCGTCATGAAAGCCACAAATTATCAGCCACCAAAGAAGCCTTAGACATAAGCATATAAAAAATTTGAAGTACAATAATCACTATTAAAACAAATGAAGCATGCATCATGAAAAGACTATTGAATCATTACAAACCAAGGCAAACAACAGGTGTCATACACATACCTACTGAAATCCAAAATAAAGTTAACAAAGACTAATTAAAAAAACATATAATAGTATAACACGAAATTTCAACAAAAAAACAAAGACACGAAGAAATCATACGAATCAAAGCCGTTGAAGATCGATCAATATATATGTGAAACATGCAGCATTTACTCGGTTCAACAGAGCATCGCCGGAAAACAAACGAATACGAAAGAGTATCCCACGTCAACGCACCCAGCAACAAAACTCCGACCAACACCGTCGATAACAGCACCGTTGCTCCGCCCACTCAACTGTCCATACACCTTAATCACACAAAATGAATAACCTCCAATGGCCAAAAGGAAAAGGGGAGAAAGTACCTTAGAAAATCAAAAACCTTAACATCTTCGTCTTCAGAATAGCACCGCCTATAATGGCACCATCTACCACCATCGCCATGCGCCGGTGGTTCTTGGATAGGAAAAGAGGAGCCTAATGATGATGGATAGATGGTGGTTTCTAGGTATGAAAGAGATGAAGAGAAAGACACAGCATAAAGTTCAGAGAGAGACAAAGGAGGATATTAAGGGGAACCAAATACCAAAAAAGCTGCGAAGATTCCAAAAAATTACGAAAATGCAATGCTTTGTAGCCAATGACTGCGTGACACGTGGAGGCGCATGTTAGTTGGACACACTGGTCCTAAGAACCTACTCAAAATGTTACTATAGGATAATATAGCTTTCATTCAATAAAAAATGGACTTGCCAATAGAACTTAGTTTATGTTACTTTATGTCTGTTTAGTCTCATTTGTGTTCATTTAAGTTCATTTGTTTATGTTCATTTACGTCGTTTGTGAGTAATTTAGGTTTTAAACAAACGAATATGAATGAATGAACGCAAACGTTATAACCAAATGTAAATCACTCAATTAATTTACGTAAATCAAGTTTGTGATTATGCAAATATTATGTAATTAATTGTATATTGACTTTCGGTTATAGGTGATTTGTAAACTCTATATATTGTTTTATCAATCAATGTAAAAGGTGTGAGATTGAATCTTAATATAGTATCAGCCTAAAGAAGATCCACCCCTCTCCTCCTCTTCCTCTTCCTCGTAACCCTATCTTCTGCCGCCATTATGGCTGCTCCTTCCTCCTCTTCGACCACTCCCACCACTTCCCTAAACTCTCTCATCCATTTTATCCCTCACAAGCTAACCTCTTCCAATTATTTAGCATGGAGTCAACAAGTTAAACTTGATCTTTCTCTCCAATCCTTGATCGGTCATATTGATGGGTCTGTGAACCCCCCTGCCGAAACCATTCTCACAGCCGATAAACCTTCTCCCAACCAAGCATACACTACCTAGTTCACCAATGATCAAATTGTTTGTCTACTTATTCAGTCATCCCTTTCAGAGGAGGCGATGTCCGAGATTATTAGTCTCCACTCGGCTCGCCAAATCTGGCTTTCACTCGAAACAGCTTACAGCCATCTGTCTCTTGACCGAATACATACTCTTAGAGACAATCTTCGTCTCTTACGGAAAGGATCCTCGACTGTGGCTGAGTTTGGCCGCAAATTCCGGGCTCTTTGTGATCAATTAGCCGCTATTGGACATCCGGTTGCTGAGACAGATAAATGCCATTAGTTTCTTTGTGGGTTAGGGCCGGCCTTTGAACATTTTTCCACCACTCATCGTGTTGTTGGCATGACTTCTTTTTGGGACCTGCTGGTGAAAGCCAAGAACGAGGAAACCATTATGCAATCCATTCATGGTCAACAGCCTCCCACTTTCGCCTTCACGGCTTAAACCTCCAAATCCGGTAACTCTTCTCGTTTTAATTCTTGTTCTAATTCTTCTAACCATGGTAGAGGTCATGGTCGTGGTGCAGGTTGTTATAATGGTCGCCCTCGAAGACCTCCACACTGTCAACTATGCAAAACGGAGGGTCACTATGCCACATCTTGTCCGAATCTTGCTAGTTTTGCTAAGCAGGCAACCTCTATTGATGCGAATTTGGCTCATGCCTTCCACGCTCAATGCCATGTCACTGACGAGGACCACCCCGACTGGACTGGTGATACAGGTGCGTCGGCTCATAATACTCCTTATCTTAAGGATCTTGATGCTACCTTTGGTTCTTCAAATCATGATTTTGTTCATTTTGGTAATGGCCACACATTACCGGTAACAAATATTGGAACCACTTCTCTTTCAAACATATTCATTTATAAAATGTTCTAGTTGTCCCGCACCTCACTAAACATCTTCTCTCTATTAGTAAGCTTACTCATGATTCCCCTATAGATGTCCTTTTCTCTAATAATTTTTTTCACATTCAGGATCGAAACACCAAGGAGATCCTGGCAAAGGGAACCTGTGAAAACAGACTCTACATTCTTCGAGAGGGAAATCATACATGCATTGCTTCCTACTCAGCTCATCACCTCAAAGTAGGGGCGGAAATTATTGACACGACTAGAAAACTGACCCGAACCTGACACGAAAAAAACAGATTTGGGTTAAGTAACACGACCCATTTTTCGGGTCGACTTGTATTAAAAATGGGTCGGGTTCGGGTTGACGCATATATAAAATGGGTTGACCCGTTAACCCGTTTAAGTATTTAGAAAAAAATCTATTATATTTTTGTTTTTCTTTTTTCATTTCTATTAACATGGTTAGTTATAAATTGTGCTATTTTTGGCACATTATATTATTTATTTGTCACACTTATATACTCACAATTAAACATTTTATTGATAACCCGCTTACAATCCAACAACCCGCTTATAACTCATGAACATGCATGACTCATTTAAAAATATGGGTTAAACGGGTCGTCTTCGGGTTGA
Source organism: Ambrosia artemisiifolia (assembly GCA_032199755.1). Taxonomy (NCBI): domain Eukaryota; kingdom Viridiplantae; phylum Streptophyta; class Magnoliopsida; order Asterales; family Asteraceae; genus Ambrosia; species Ambrosia artemisiifolia. The sequence continues at coordinate 44,899,828 of CM063527.1, read as the reverse complement.
CCCGGAATTTATGTGGGTTGGGTTAGGGTTGAAATATTTCACACGAATAATAATATGGGTCGGGTTCGGGTTGCACATTTCAACCCATCATGCTCTTCTTGGAGCACAGGATCCTCGTGGCTACAAATCAGCGGCAAAGTACACTAAATGGGTGAAAGCAATGGAAGAAGAGCTTCAGGCGCTACGGTCAAATCATACACTTGGGATCTCGTTCCATGTCCCTCAAATGCTAATATAGTTGGGTCCAAATGGGTTTTCCGAACTAAATACAAAGCTGATGGATCTGTTGACAGGTATAAGGCTCGTTTGGTTGCTTAGGGATTCACGCAAATCCCTGGTCTTGATTTTTCACACACTTTCAGCCTGGTTGTTAAAGCCTCTACTGTTCGTGTGGTTCTTGCTCTTGCCACCATCTATGAATGGCCTCTTCTTCAGTTGGATGTCAGGAACGCGTTTCTCAATGGGAATCACACAGAAACTGTTTACATGGAGCAACCTACAGGTTTTGTCAATGGAAAGTTTCCACATCACGTGTGTAGTCTTAAAAAAGCTCTCTACGGGCTCAAGCAGGCACCTCGTGCCTGGTTTCAACGGCTCAGTCACTTCTTGGTTACTAAGGGATTTGTTTGTAGCAAAGCAGATACATCACTCTTTATTCTCAAAAAAGGGTCTGCTATCATCTATCTTCTTGTGTATTGGATGATATTATTATTACTGGCAGTGACACTACCCTCATTCAGACATTTGTTGATAGTTTACCCAGGGAATTTTCAGTTAAAGATCTGGGTGCTCTTGGTTATTTTTTGGGTCTTGAGGTCACCTATGCTGATGGTGGTATTTTTCTTAGTCAGGCCAAGTATGCGCATGACATCTTGGCTCGTGCAGGCTTGCTTGATTCTAAGCCAGTCGACACTCCCTTAACTGCTACAGACCGCTTCCTCAGCACCGGTGACTCTTTCCAAGATCCTACTCTGTATCGTTCATTGATTGGAGCTCTCCAGTATCTTACTATCACTCGTCCTGATCTCTCCTATGCTGTAAATCAGGCTAGTCAGTGCTTGTAGTCCACTACCACTTCTCACTTTCAATATGTGAAACGAATTTTGCGCTATGTTAAAGGCACCATCTCCTTTGGGTTAACCTTTTCGAAGCCACCGGTTACCACATTGGTAGGATATTATGATGCTGACTGGGCTAGGTGTATTGAAAATCGACGCTCTAATTATGGTTACTCGATTTACTTGGGTGGAAATCTTGTTTCATGGAGTGCTAAAAGGCAGCCGACTGTCTCCCATTCAAGTTGTGAATCTGAGTACCGTGGTATGGCAAACACTACAGCTGAGATTATTTGGCTCACTCATCTTCTGAGAAAATTACATGCTCTTCCCGCTAATCGCCCCACTCTTCTCTGTGATAATAAGAGTGCTCTCTTTCTCGGTCAAAATCTGGTCTCTCACAAACGTGCGAAGCATATTGCTATTGATTAACATTTTGTTCGTGAACTTGTTTCGTCTAGGAAACTCTACACCAAGTTTGTTCCATCCAATCTCCAGGTTGTAGACATCTTTACCAAGAGTCTCTCCAAGCGTCTATTTCAGAAGTTTCGCACCTTGCTTCGTGTTGGTCCTCCACCTGTTCGATTGAGGGGGGGGGGGGTGGGATAATAGCCGAACGTAAATCACTCAATTGATTTACGTAAATCCACCTTGTGATTATGCAAATATTATGTAATTAATTATGTATTGACTTTCCTAGTTATAGGTGATTTGTAAACTCTATATATCGTTTTGTCAATCAATGTAAAAGGTGTGAGATTGAATCTTAATAAACGTGATCATTTTTTTAATGAACGAACATGAACAAAAATCCGTTCGATTATATGTTATTTTTTAGTAAATTTAGATGAATGCACAAGAACATTCCGTTGTTTTTTTCGTTCTATTAGTCTACGGCAGTTACTTTCAAAATTATATATTTTTGAAAAACACAAGATTTCAATGCATAATGTAAATATTGTCAAACATGGTTTGAGAAAACATATTATTATACAAGTTATATGAAATTGAACTTCTTTGTTATTATGTAAAATAATTTGCCAATACTATTTTAAAATATACTTTTGAAAAATATATATGAAATTGATTGTTAATGAGAAACTCTTTAACGTCATAAAATAATGAAGCTTTTTAAACCAATCATTATAATTATAAATGCATTGAACTCCTATATTATCATGTAAAAAATATTAGAGATACTTTCTAAAATGTAGTTTTTTTTTTTTTGAACACTTTAAATACCTATAAAATTGTACAACTAAAAAGGTATTTTTGAGTCAAAGACAACTTGATTTGATTGCTTTTGACCAATGTTATGAATTAAAACATTTTATGTTGCTACGCGGCATGTTTTGGCGTTTCTTTTGCCGATGCTTTACGTTGAACTCAACCCAAATCTACTTAAAATGCCAATCGATTCCGTAAACACTAAAGACTCCTTTGACACATTAACAAACCCTGCCCTATTCAACCGAAACATTGATATACAATAATTATCGATGTAACAAAAAGCACATATATAAAGTTCTAACAATTAATCAATAAATCGGTGACAAGATTAATAGATATGTATGCATGTGGCATTTAATTTGGTTGTAAATGATCACCCACCATTTGGTGGAGTGGTATGAGTAAATGAAGATAAGAGCTTCAGGCCATTTGGTCTTAAGTTTGAATCCAATCCACAGGGGTTTTACCATAGTGAACCTTCGGCCGGCGGGGTTTTCCCCGAATTGGTGGTTTGGTAGACTTGAGCTGCCCAATAGGTAGTCATTTATCCAGTGTTAACCCACTGACAATTCAGTTGATATTTAATTGGCCTTTAAAAAAATTTAGTTGTAAATGAATACGTTTGAAAGAAGTAATACGAGACCAAAGTCCCAAACACACTATTTATAATAGTTTCCTAACCATAAATGAAACATAATTTATATGTGTGTGTATATATATATATATATTGTAATACTCTTCGAAAATGTTTAGTGAACCGGTGTTAGGGGAGGGCCGCTTACCGTGAATCTTACGGATACCCACTACCAACACGGTAACAGGGCCGCCGGTAGCGTTGGTAGTGGATCCGTGAAGGGTTTACGTGACTTAATTAGTTCATGGAGTTCATTTTCTCATGGGTACCCCTCACCTTTGTTACTATTCAAATAATAAGATCAGTGATGAGAGGGTATTTTACCATGTTAATATGTATTTAATTATGTGTTTTAAGTGATTTATATCATAAAACATGGTTACTTTGAGATTGTTGGTGAATTACAGGTGTACGGTGCTTAAAAGTACTAATTGGAGCTTATTGGAAGGTTTCGGGAGAGTGTAGGAGTGGATTGGATGCATTTTCGGAGAAACTAAATGGATCTGAATTGAAGATATTAAATGATGATGTGATAAAGCTTTGAAATACGAAGACGTGGCCGCAAGAATCGAAGAAAACGGAGTTATAACAAAGTTTATATGAAGAAAACAAGGTTTGGCGTCCTGTAAGGGAATTTCAAGGTCAGGTGGCGCCAAAAGTGGCGTACATCAGAGAATTTGAGTGAGGTGGCGCCACCTGGCGCCAAAATGGGTGAAAAATGGCGCCACCTGGCGCCATTTACTGATCATATGCGATTTTTTTGGGTTTTCACCATATTTAAAGATAAACCATCACAAAAACGAAAATCTCTTCAACCCTAGCCATCTTGGAGCTCCCAAGGACGAATTTTATCTTCCCAAACCTCAATCTAATCAATTCTTTCATGCAATTAACATCTACAACAATCATTGAAGATCCTATGATGAAGATGAGCGGCTAATCCTCTTTGTGACCACCTCCGGGTGGATGGTTTGTATGTGAAACTCAACTTGATTCATTTAGTACTTTTGGATTGTTCATTATGTTTTAAAGAGTACTTGTGGATTGATTCATTTAAACAAATTATATGTGTTGCAATTATTCATCTTTTTGTCATTCGCATTCGGTTTACTTGCATCGTGAGCAGTTTGATTATTGGGAGGGTATTTGGCACATATGGTTTGGTAATTGGATTGTACAGGTTATTATTAAAAACTTGTGTCTAATTACCACTTGAATTACAATCAATTAACAAGGCCATGTCTATGTGGTATTCTTACTAATTGAAACAAGTTGGGTGAATCGTCAAACCAGATATCTGGAGGGGGTTACTATCTTTTAATTATTGTTTTCAACTTAAAATCAAAGTTCCTAGCTTTCTTACTTGTTCTCAATCAATCCAAACAAATCATTAGGCATTAGTTAATTTAGACAAAACTATACTTTCCACCAATTCCCTGTGGAGACGACTTACTTTCACTATACTATATTTTCTTATATTTTTTATTGACCCAACGACATCGATCAATCAGATCACAAACGAAGATGAACAAACAAACTCATCTCAGTTACTCTCGAATATCTACTCTCGATCATCAGAGGATTTAGGAGCGACGTCACCATCAACAACAACTCGATCGAAGCCACCTAACTCAGCAGGAGAGAAGTGTTGATGCATTTTGTGCGACTAATGCTTCGGATTGTGATTATAAACATGTGTTAGTGAATCTGTAGGGGCGAAGGTGGAAGTCAGAAGGTCGAAGGTAGAGATAAACGGGCGAATGTAGACTGGATAGAAGAAAGATTTTATGTTCGAGCTAACAAGGAGGTCGAATGTGGAAAAAGTCCACATTCGTACCAGCGACATGGGCGAACGTGCAGAAAGTATAAATAGGTTAAGTTTGTTTTAATTGTAAGAATTTGGTCATTGTGTATTGTTAAGGGCTGAGTTAAGCTCTCTAGGGTGTGTCATTGAAGTTGTGATTAGATTAACTTGTAAAGGCTTATGTAAACAATATTTGAACAAGTTATCTATGAAAATGAGATTTGAAAAGCGTAATTCATGTGTTTTGATTCATTGATTATCATTTTGTTCTGTTCTAGGGTTTCCGCACCTAGAATAGTGCCTTGTATGATCAGATTTCCTGTAATTAGATAAAATTCTTCATTTACAAGAAGCTAGAGTCACTTGAACATGTGAACTTACCGCCATGGCCTCCTTTTTAGGAGATCCGTTCATTTTGGTCGTTGATTTACAATCCCTGCGTGCTTCCTGACCGTGTTTTCCGCCGGATTTTATGGTTTTGCCTATGTTCTTCATGTTATTATCGGACTGAATGTTTTGTGAGATGATATTATTGACTATTATTATTGATGCTGATGATGATGGTGATGATTGATGAAGGTGGCAGTGTTGTGTTGGTAGGAGAGAAATAGCTAAAATGTGGTATACTGGTATGTAGTCTGCAGGAATGGGCACGTGATGTGTGAGAGTTAATTCAAAAAAAATATTTCTTTGAAGTGAATCATGAAGTGTTGCCTCCAAAAAAACAGTGAAGTGAATCTATGAAGTGATGCCGCAGTGCAGGATTAGTAGAAATAAGTTAAGTTAAAAACTCAAGTGGAGTCCCCCCCCCCCCCAAAGTATTGAACAACAACAAATAAGATTTTTATTAAAGCAAAATAAAACCAGCGAGGTACTTGAAGAAATAAACCAAAATCACCAGTTTTGAACAGGAATAACAAAGGGGAAATCAATAAAGAAAAAAAACAAGTTACCAATACCAAAACAATTCAACAATGTTAGAAAAATGGGGCCGTAAATCGTAGTCAATCATCCTATCTAGGTGTAGATAGTTTACCCAAGCTTACTAGACATTAAAAAGCTTGAATTTTTGTACCCAGTACTAGAGGGTGTGTGTGATGCCTGACGGATAAAACCCAACATATACCTTGTGAGTATTAAGTTGAGTATGAGAAATAGTTTTACAACTAGATAGAGGCCGGTGATCATGACCAATACTTGTCTTATTGTTATTCCTACTCACTAGTCTTAATCAATATTGTTATTACCCATACCCCTTTACGAATTGCTTACGGGTAGGCCACTACCCCTACGGCAACACCATTACCGGTGGCATGGGTAGTGGTCTCATAAAGGTTGGCACGGTAGATAGGGTCACGGAAGTGTAGTGGGTAGGTGGATGCTTTTTTCGTCAACATGTGAGTTTTTTAGTTTAATTTGAGTTTTTTAAAGGTGGGAAGAAAATGAAAATGATAGGGTAGAAGAAGATGATAAAGGTTGAATAAGATGATAGAGGTGGGAAGTTGTTTTTTTTTTGTCATCATGTGGGTGTTTTTATTTTGTTTTTTAGTTCTTTAAATTGTTATATCAATTAATGTTTTATTTTTTCTAATTAAAATGCTTATTTTTTAAAAAGAAAAAATAAAAATAAAAAGAAAAAATTAAAAAATATTTTAGTAAAGTGAAATGATAGTTCATAATTTGTGTAAATTAGTAAGGGAAAAAAAACTAGTGAAGCGTCTGCCCACCCTAACGCTGACAGCATGCAAGATCGAGACTTGCTAACGAACATTTATGTCCATTAAATCTATCAAGACTTCCGGAGTTCCGGTTACCCTTTTCAATTTTCTGGAAGAATATTAATATATACTCTGCTCTCACAGTACTATTTAATTATTTGTTTCACTGTTAACAAAAATAATCATCTGAAGTCAACGAAACATTCAACAATATGCGTCATAATAGATATTTGATCTATTCACCATTAACAGAAACACATAAATTTTCTTAATATATTAAGAGTCCGTTGCAAATGTGAGGCTAACCCACTTGGTAGAAGTATATACATAGGTTCAGTCATTAGCAATGGTGTAATTTGGATTTTTTTGATGTTATAATATAGGAGATATAACATTTGTCAACAAGCAGAGCGTACGCAATTAACCAACCTTCAAGTAGTATAATTGCACATAAAGTAAAACATTTATGCAAGATGTATATACATGTAATTACGTAAGATAAAAAAATACGCATGAACTTAAAATAAGTACACAACATGTATAAGTATATAACTAATTATGCAACAAAATTACACAACTTCTCGTCAACATTTGGTATATGTGTTTGTTAGCTAGTACGCTATTTGATTGGTGTTGATATTGTTGTAAGACAAATTACAGGTTTGATGCAAAACTTGCAGTTTAGAGATGAAATGATGCGGATGATTAATTCAAGTTTTGCGACACCAAACTTTGGAAATCAACATGATTAAGGGGAGGATGGCAATGATGATGATGATAGGTAATCGGCAACAGTTATGTATTTAACATACTTTATGTAAACAATTTTATGGTGATGACGTCAAATTTGTGATGTTTATGTAAATAATTTTATGCTTTTGTAGTTTTTGTGTCTATGTAAATAATTTGGCAGGTTAATCATGTGTAAAAAAGCGGGTTAAAAAAGTATAAAAACAAAAAAAAATTGACTATTAGACTGTAGGGAGTGGAGGGGGAGAGGGGGAAGAGAGGCGTGATGCGCCATGTGACACATGTGATGACCATTAATTTGTAAGGATGAAAATTGTGGGGAGTGGAAGTGTGAGAAAAGAGAGGGGGGAGAAGAAATATTATTATTATTATTATTATTATTATTATTATTATTATTATTATTGTTGTTATTATTATTATTATTATTATTATTATTATTATTATTATTATTATTAGAGTTAATGGCCAAATCCGTCCCTGGGGTTTGACCCATATTGCCACATCCATCCATTTTGAGAATTTATGACAACTGGGCCACTGTACTTTAAACTTCATTGCCAGATCAGTCCAATTTACAAACCCAGTTAAATAATTCTGTTAACTCGAGGGCATTATAGTCATTTCACCTATAAAAATTCCCACCTCTTATTATAAATATATATAATATATTTATATAATATACAAACACACAGACACACATATTTAATATATACACACACATATTATAAAATTCACCCCCCTCCCTCTCTCTCTCTCTCTCTCTAAACCTACCACTACCATCAGTTCCACCACCATCACCTACACCTCTGGCCACCACTACCATCAGTTCCACCACCATAACCTCCACTCAGGCCACTACTATCACCATTACAGATTTTTTATGGGCCAACGAAGGAAATAAAGCAGGCGAAGAAAGCGTTAATTTGTTCCTGAAATCAATCGGGCTTCGTGAATATTCGAGATATATGAGCTTTAATCATCCATATAGTCACGAAAGGCCTCTGTTGGGTCACTTGAAGTTTTTCCCATGGATTATTGACGAGAACTATTTTAAGGCATGGAGACAAGGTAGAACGGGTTATCCGTTAGTTGATGCGGGTATGAGAGAACTTCGGGCCACGGGTTGGTTACATGATCGGACACGGGTCGTGGTTTCAAGTTTTTTTGTGACGAATTTGGCATCGGCAGGGATATTGTGAGACGTGTGAGGTGTTGGCATCGGCAAGTGAACAGATCGTCGGAGAGTGTTCCGGTGATGTTGGCATCGGATATTGTGAGACGTGTGAGGTGTGTTAATGATGAAAGGTTGTTTGGTAATGGTAGTTGTAATGGGATTGATTGGATTTCAATTTCTGTAATGGAACGTGGTGGCTCCGCCGTGAATCCACGTGGAGAGGACGGTGGCTTCATGGTTGCCGGTTGAAGTAGAGGAGACGGTGGTGGTTGTGCAGGTGGTGGAGACGGTGGTGGTTGTGCAGGTGGTGGAGACGGTGGTGGTTGTCCAGGTGGTGGAGACGGTGGCTGAGGTGGTGGTTAGTGGTGGTGGTAAAAGGTGAAGAAGGGCTTGGGTGGAAGGTGAGGAAGAAGGTGAATTGTGGGTCCCACCTGACTTATTTAAATATAATAATAGATAATCAGATGGAAAATGACCAAATTGCCCTCGACTTAAAGCTAGTTTTTAACTGAGTTTGTAATTTGGACGGATTTAGCAATGAAATTGTAACCTTAGTGGCTTATTTGTCATAAATTCTCAAAATGGATGGATGTGGCAATATTGGTCAAACCCCAGGGACGAATTTGGCCATTAACTCTTATTATTATTATTATTATTATTATTATTATTATTATTATTATTATTATTATTATTATTATTATTATTATTATTATTATTATTATTATTATTATTAATGTGTGTGTTAGATTTAAAAAAAACATAGCCAAACAAAACCTGCTATGTGACTTCCACCCATCCTCCACGCCCATGGAAATTCTCCCGCCCAAGCCCCCCCCTCCACTCCCTGCACTCTTAGCCGCTTATAGTCTCTGATTCATGCAGCATGTTATGCTCAATAGCGGTGACATGTCGCCCCTAATCCGGAGCAATAACGGCGACCCGAGGAGCAATAGCAGCAGCCCGAGGAGCAATAGTGATGAACTAATAGTGGCGCCAGCAATAGCAACAACATGTCATTGCTATAACCATTAGCGGCGACCCGCGTGACTATTAGCGGCGACTTGCTGTCGCGCCTATTGCTCGAAATTGTTGTAGTGATAATTACGTAACCTATATTAATTCTTTGAAAATTTCGTACTGACTTTAAAGGAGATCTATTGAAATCAATGAGTTTGGCCATAAATAGTCAAGTATTTGACTTTTATTAAACAACAACTTTCTTTCTCTAGTGATCATATTACAATCTATTATACCTATAGTACAAGTGCTTTGTGTTGCGAGTTAAGTGTCCCCTACTCCCCTTCAAAAATCACCCTTCAATAAATGTCTCACTGCTGTTTTTTCGGTGTTTTAGTATTAACTATTCAATTGTTGATAAATTGGCTAAGCAAATTTTAATGTATGGTTTGTATAAATTCTTGGTTTTCGTCTGTACACTTTCTTTTGCTTATGATCCTTTGCTGTTTTCATTTCTTATCATTTCAGTACCCGAAATCTACTTAATTATGGTTATTCTATGGCTGGTCTTGTAAAAAAAATAGTACTTTTAATCATCTCAAAAAGTATGACCATCATTTCAGTTTAGATATCAACTTTGTGATGCATTTGATCTGACAAAATAATCATGAAGGATAAAATCAGAATGTTTCACCTCTATCAAATAAATAGGCATGGTCTATTTCAACCCCCCACTTCTATTTTCACCCCCCTGAAAGCGCCTCGCTTAGGCCTAAGCGAGGCGCTTTCTTTGCTTTTTAACTACCTCGGTACGAGGTCAGAAAAAGCTGATTTTTGACTCGAAGCGCATCGCTTAGGCCTAAGCGAGGCGCTTCGGATAATTTTTTTTTTTTTTGGTCTTTTGAGTTTAAGGTTTAACATTTTTTTTTTCTTTTGAGTTAGGTTTTTTTTTTCAGTCAGACGTTTTTCAAAAAAAACATTTTTTATGTCAATGGGAGGGTAAACAAAATCGTCGATCCGACTGTTGATTTCTTTCTGCAACAAGGAACAAAATGTCAGCTTTTTCCTGCCACCTATCAATCTCACTGTCCGAACAACTGAATTTTACTTGCTTGCATGAAAAGTATATTTTAATTGTTCGTTTTGACAAACGTCTGGCTAACCTGTCCAGTTATCAATCTCACTGTCCAACAACTGAATTTTACTTGCTTGCATGAAAAGTATATTTTAATTGTTCGTTTTGACAAACGTCTGGCTAACCTGTCCAGTTATCAATCTCACTGTCCAACAACTGAATTTTACTTGCTTGCATGAAAAGTTTATTTTAATTGTTCGTTTTGACAAACGCCTGGCTAATGAATTTTACTGTAATGATCAGAAACATTCCAAATAACTGTTCAATTTCAGCTTTTGTTTAACTATTTTAGCAACTTCCATAGAGAAGTTATCAATCTTACTGTCCAGTTATATTACTCACTGTCCAACAAACTGAATTTCTTCAACCAAATCATTTCTTCAAGTTCATTTTCACCAAAAAAAGCAAAACTGTAAATATCAGGAACATTCCAAATAACTGTTCAATTTCAGCTTTTGTTTAACTATTTTAGCAACTTCCATAGAGAAGTTATCAATCTCACTTCTCACTGTCCATGTTTACCTTCAACGGTAATGAGTAACCTACTAACCTCTATAATAGACTTCATTTATTCTTCTTCATCTTTTTCTACTTGAAGTAACAGACTGGACTTCTAGATAAGGAGGTATATGTACAATGAACTTTTTACGCTAAATAAAACTTACACACAACTTTTTGCCCTAGTGGTGGACTTCTATTGTTTCGGGTTCCCTTTCATCGTTGCCAGAGGGTCACTATTCATACGCAGGTTTGCCAGAGGGTCACTATTCATACACACAACGGTAATGTACACACAACTTTTTAGATAAGGAGGTATATGTACAATGAACTTTTTACGCTAAATAAAACTTACACACAACTTTTTGCCCTAGTGGTGGACTTCTATTGTTTCGGGTTCCCTTTCATCGTTGACAGATATCTCTCTGAGATGATAAAGATAGATCATGGAAAGTTCAACTCAAGAAAACAAAGATGAAACCGATTAATGTTCTAGTGGTGTGCCAGAGGGTCACTATTCATACGCAGGTTTGCCAGAGGGTCACTATTCATACACACAACTTTTTGCTCTAGTGGTGTGCTCTACCTTTTTGACAAACACCTGGCTAACCTGTCCAGTTTGCCAGAGGGTCACTATTCATATATAAAAGACATTAATCGGTTTGATCTACCTTTACATTATTATTATTATTATTATTATTATTATTATTATTTACATTATTATCGTATTTGCTTTACGATAATAATGTAAATAATAATAATAATAAGGAATGAAGGTTTTTGCAAAAACGAAGGTTTCCGCGTTAGTGCCGATCCGATTGTTTAAAGTATCAAGACTATGAAATTAGTAAAACAACTGAATTTTACTTGCTTGCATGAAAAGTTATTTTAGTTCAAACTTTTCAAACACCTGCAACATCTCAAGAGTCGAGGTCCTCTGAAAAAGACATCGTACAATGATTTGGCTTGCAATATTTGAAAATTATCATTTCTTGACATGCTTGGTAACACCTTGATCTGCAATATATGAAAACAGGAACATTCCAAATAACAGTTCAATTTTAGTTCAAACTTTTCAAACACCTGCAACATCTCAAGAGTCGAGGTCCTCTGAAAAAAGACATCGTACAATGATTTGGACTTGCAATATTTGAAAATTATCATTTCTTGACATGCTTGGTAACACCTCTGTAATATTTGAAAATTATCGTTTCTCGAAAAGTAATTAAAAACACTTAAAAATGAATTAAAAACAATTGTTGCGAGTTAGGTATAGTCGGAGGACCACTTACAATGATTCATCAAAGTTGTACAAAGCTGGATATTTTTACTGGAAAACCAAAACGAGCAATAAACGAAGCGAAACGGAGAGATATAATTTTCTTGGCTTGGAAACAACTTAAAAGAAGCAAAAATGAATTAAAATTATTTTTTGGTGATTAACAGATAATTTTAAAGAAATTAAAGAAATTCAAGTTTTTTAAAAAAAAGGCCAAAGCGCCTCGCTTTGGTCAAAGCGAGGAGCTTGTGGTCTAATCAAACCAGTCAAGCGCCTAGCTTTGGCCAAAGCTAGGCACTCAAGCGCCTCGCTTTGACCAAAGCTATGCGCTTTGGCCTTTTTTTTAAAAAACTTGAATTTCTTTTAATTCTTTAAAATTATCTGTTAATCATCAAAAAATAATTTTAATTCATTTTTGCTTCTTTTAAGTTGTTTCCAAGCCAAGAAAATTATATCTCTCCGTTTCGCTTCGTTTATTACTCGTTTTGGTTTTCCAGTAAAAACATCCAGCTTTGTACAACTTTGATGAATCATTGTAAGTGGTCATCCGACTATACATTCGATACCCATATTTTTTCAGAACATAATTTTTGCATGTTTAATTGATATGTTTGACTTCCGGACTATATTATAATTGATCGTTGGTGGTTTTCATAGCACCTTGTACATATACCGATAACAACTAACTCAGATCGACTCTCACACTTGAAGACAACCTGATAGTGGATACCATGGATCAGAGAGATTGAAGCTAATCAAACTCATATCTCAAGCCGGTGCAAGTTATGTTGGAGCATTTTTCATCTATCTCATCACCTTCTTCTAACATTTCAGTTGTTATCCGAGAGATAGCGGTCAACGATGAAGACAACCTGAAAGTGGATACCATGGATCAGAGAGATTCAAGCTAATCAAACTCATATCTCAAGCCGGTGCAAGTTATGTTGTAGCATCCTTGATCATCGATCTTCTTGTAATTACAACTTTTTCAGTTGTTATCCGAGAGATAACGGTCAACGATGAAGACAACCTGAAAGTGGATACCATGGATCAGAGAGATTCAAGCTAATCAAACTCATATCTCAAGCCGGTGCAAGTTATGTTGTAGCATCTTTGATCATCTTCTTGTAATTACAACTTTTTCAGTTGTTATCCGAGAGATAGCGGTCAACGATGAAGACACAAAAGGATCAAAGATAAAAAAAATAATACTCACCAAACCGATCATTTCGTTATCATTGCTAACAGACTTTGACCGATTAACAGTCAACATTTTGATATTAGGAGACGGAGGACGCCATTGTAACGGAACAGTCTCTAATCCACTAATGTCGTGATATCTCTCCGTCAACGGCATTGCAACTCTTCTACACTCATATAAAACCGGTTCACCATGCAAAGTCATCTCAAGCCGGTGCAAGTTATGTTGTAGCATCTTTGATCATCTTCTTGTAATTACAACTTTTTCAGTTGTTATCCGAGAGATAGCGGTCAACGATGAAGACAACCTGATAGTGGATACCATGGATCAGAGAGATTTAAGCTAATCAAACTCATATCTCAAGCCGGTGCAAGTTATGTTGTAGCATCTTTGATCATCTTCTTGTAATTACAACTTTTTCAGTTGTTATCCGAGAGATAGCGGTCAACGATGAAGACAACCTGATAGTGGATACCATGGATCAGAGAGATTTAAGCTAATCAAACTCATATCTCAAGTCGGTGCAACACACACCTTCAACCCATTCCTGGTAAACCCAGGGGAAAATGGCTATATTAAAAAACTTCAAGATTATTGTTTTGTTTTGTGGATCAGACGAGGACTTGCCTGTGTCTTGAAAACACAAGGATGACACACGAAGCTTTAGACTCCAAGCGGATCCCTTGATTGCCGCATTTAATGAAATTTAACGCGCATACCGCATTCGGAGTCTGATTGCACCGAATCCAGTCTTCAAGGTGGACTTAAGCACCTGAAAGGGAAGTTGAAATTTTGAATGATGTTCGTCGACTGCACCTTGAGCGAGCCGCATTTAATGAAATTTAACGCGCATACCGCATTCGGAGTCTGATTGCACCGAATCAAGTCTTCAAGGTGGACTTAAGCACCTGAACGGGAAGTTGAAATTTTGAATGATGTTCGTCGACTGTTGCAACATGAGTTCGACCAAGATGACACACGAAGCTTTAGACTCCAAGCGGATCCCTTGATTTGGGTGGAACAAGGTATCATCAATCTGGTATTAAGCACCTGAACGGGAAGTTGAAATTTTGAAGTTGGTTGATGATGTCAAGTTTAAGTCATTGACAATGATTAGGGTTATTACTTTGTTTTTTAATTTTTTTTAACTTTTTATAATTATTAAATTAAATAAAAATAAAAAAACCAACTCAAAATATCAAAACAACTACCAAAATTAATTACCCCCTTGAAGCGCCTCGCTTAGGCCTAAGCAAGGCGCTTCGAATTTAAAAATCAGCTTTTTCTGATTCTCGTACTGACCGTCTCGAATTTAGCTCAAAGCGTCTCGCTTAGGCCTAAGCGAGGCGCTTTGAGGGGTTAAAATAGAAGGGTGGGGGGTTTAAATATAACCACCCAATAAATATTGTTTGCCGTCACCACCGTTGCCACCGTAGCCTCTCCACCGAAGTTGCAAGTTGCAACCAACCCCATGCATCACCGCTGCTTCCTCCTTTGGTCGTCACTACAAGCCGCTTGAGAGGGTAAAGTGGAGCATGGAGCGGCCATGGTGGTGGTAGTGGTGGGGCGAAGGTGGCAAAGGCGATGGCAGCAAATGCGTGAGAGATTCCGGTTCATTTGATTGAACTATTTTACAATTTAGAATTTGTGTAGGATATTGATTTTTCATACGAAAAATAATCTGAGTGAACTAAACCAAAC
This sequence comes from Ambrosia artemisiifolia, assembly GCA_032199755.1. NCBI lineage: Eukaryota > Viridiplantae > Streptophyta > Magnoliopsida > Asterales > Asteraceae > Ambrosia > Ambrosia artemisiifolia. The sequence continues at coordinate 44,884,692 of CM063527.1, read as the reverse complement.
ATGTTAGTATTCGAATTCGGGTTCCAATTCCAACAAATTTTACGAACCAAACACATTAGATATAGAATTCAAAATTTAGTTTCACTTTCTATAAATTCCACGAACCATATGCACCTAAGTGTAACCCATTTTGTTCTTTTTTCTGTTTCCAACTCGGTAAAAGATTAAAATAAAAAAAAATCATGGTGTATTGTTCGTGTATGCTTTTGTAGACAGATCAAATATACATTTGAACAATTGTGGTGTATCGTACAAAGTACAAACCAATTGTTTCTAACTTTCTATCGGCTTTAATTACACATCCACCAAACCCTTAATTTGCACAAAATGGGAGGGCCATGCACAAAAGCTATTATAAGACATTTCGTGGCCTATATAAGGCTCTACCACCAACTTATGTTTTAATCACTTTTTATCTTTTTATTCGGTTCGCAATCTAAGTAATGCTAAATTAATTATTCATGTCAATAGTGAGCTTTATAGGGGACTATTTACGAAAACATTATTTGGACTAAAAATTCCATACATGTTTGATTTTTGTTATAACTTAAGCTAAGTGTTATGACTTAACGCTTACTGCCACATTAGCCTAAAAGGGTGTAAAATACAACCTCTATACATGGGGCATGAGTGAGGCCTAAAGGACTCATGTGCGAGTGTGGCCACATGCGCGCTAGGTAGGAATGTGTGAATATGTGTGTAGAATTAATGCAACAACGAACCACAACACGTAATATGAGGGTGTGATTGAATAACGCAAATATGAGAAACCAAGTAAAAAGGTTAAATCATCTAAACTATTCTAAGTCTAACACATGATATGTTACATTCTTATTCACTAAAAAGGTTAAATCATCTAAAGAGGACAAAAGGATAAGTAAGCTTAAACCTTGTGTTAATATTAATATGGTATACTAAAGTCATGTAACACCATCTTATAGTATGGTTTACTAAAATCATGTAACACTATCTTATAATGCATATTTTTTTTCTTGGTTTCTTGTCAATGAAATCAAAGGTTATGCATGTTATTTTCTGAAATCAACATGCCATATTCTTTAATTAATTAATTTGCCAAAACTATCATTTTAGTTATTTAAATATTTATATTTTTTATTTTAACAAAAATTGCTAGAAATTAATTATATTAGGAAATTTGTTATTTTCATCACTAAATTAACGTGCATGAAATTTATGGTTGAATAAGACATGCAATTGTTATATGTGAGGGGCACCCCTTGTTTAGATTCATTCAACTTCTATATAAATCAACTTTGTACATAAAAGTCTCATCACAACAAACACTAGCTCTAAACCTCTTAGTCTCTTAACAATTTGCTTTGTTAAGATGACAATGCTTACATTTTTAGCAACTCTATTTTCATTTTTGTTTTTTCTTCTTTCTCCTGGGGTGTACGGTTACCCCATATCCGAGATTCGGTCATGGTGTAAAAAAACACCTCATCCAGAACCCTGTGAGCACGTCTTATCTAGTAAGCCAAATTATGGCCCAATTAGGCACAAACATGACTTCATCGAAGCATTGTTAAAAGTTACCCTAGAGCGAGCGACAGATGCTGAGTCGAACACTCGAGGGCTTGGGGCAAAATGCCATAACCATCTTGAAAAGACTGCATGGAGTGATTGTCTCCGACTTTATGAAAACACTGTCCAGAGGATCAACATGACCATTGCTCCTAATCACAAATGTAGCAAGGTTGAAATGCAAACCTGGCTAAGCACGGCTCTCACGAACCTCGAGACATGTAAGATCGGGTTCCAAGAGCTAGCTGTTGGCGACTACTTGTTGCCACTAATGAACAACAACAATGTCTCCTCCTTAATCAGCAATACATTAGCAATGAATAAAGGAAATAAATCATCTGATTACGAGCCTCGTTACCAAAAGGGGTTCCCTACTTGGGTGAATCCTGGTGATCGAAAGCTATTACAATCTTCAAACCCCGCTTCTAAGGCTAATGCGGTCGTAGCTCAAGATGGTTCGGGTGATTATAAGACTATTGGAGCCGCGGTAGCTGCCGCGAAATCTAGTGGTGGGAGGTATGTCATATATGTGAAGGCAGGCACTTACAATGAGTACGTTGAGATTAAACCGAATAACATAATGCTAGTTGGAGATGGTATTGGGAAAACAATCATAACAGGTAGTAGAAGTGTTGGAGGAGGCTATACATCTTTTGGGTCAGCTACTATGGGTATGCTAAACATATATATTATCCGTACTAGAATTTGTCCAATTTTTATATATAACATCTAGTGGCGAATCCAGTAATTATTTCCAGGGGCTCATTTCGTAGATTTTCACTAATTTTCAACTTTTTCCACTAAAACTTTGAATTTTTTTTCCAAATTGAGGGGGTTCCTGGGAACCCCAGAACCTCCCTCTAAATCCGCCACTGATAACATCTAAGTAATTTAAAAAAAAAAAAACAGATTTTTTTGATGAATTAGTGCTACAGTGAAATTTTTTTGTACAAATGGGGGTGTCAGACCAGGATTTGAACTTTTAGTGAAACCGCAACTTGAACTTGCAGTTTCTCTCTCCTACTCACCAAAAGTGCATGATCCAAAAAGGAAACCGCAAGTTCAAGTTGTGATTTCATCAAAAGTTCAAATCCTCATCTGACACCCCCCAAATACGTAAAAATCCCGTCCTGTAGCACTATTTTGGCAAAAAAAAAAATAAAAAAAAACATTAGTTGGAACCGCTAGTTGTAACATAAAAAGTATTTTTGTACGCCAACTAAGAACTTCTTGTTTTATAAATTCAGGGGTAGATGGAGATAGATTCATTGGCCGCGGTTTCACGGTTCGAAACACCGCAGGGCCACAAAACCACCAAGCCGTGGCCCTGCGAAGCGACTCTGATCTATCCGTTTTCTACCAATGCAGCTTCGAAGGGTACCAAGACACGCTCTATGTCTTTTCGAATCGACAATTCTATAGAGATTGCAACATATACGGCACGGTTGATTTCATTTTCGGCAACGCAGCAGCCGTACTTCAAAATTGCAACATCTACGCCCGTGACCCTCCAAACAAGACCAACACATTGACCGCACAAGGACGGTCTGACCCGAACCAAAACACAGGAATCTCGATCCATAACTGTCGGGTCAGGGCTGCCTCGAGCCTAAACGGCGTTAAAACGTATCTAGGAAGGCCATGGAAGCAATACTCGAGGACCGTTTTTATCAAAACGTACCTCGATGGTATTGTGAACCCCGAGGGTTGGATGCCATGGAGTGGTAATTTCGCACTCGACACGTTGTATTATGGCGAGTACATGAACACGGGACCAGGTTCATCAACCGCGAATCGGGTTAAATGGAAAGGTTACCATGTGATCACTAGCGCGGCCGAGGCCGGAAAGTTTACTCCCGGGAGCTTCATTGCTGGTGGATCATGGTTACCGGGAACAGGGGTGCCCTGGACCAGTGGCCTTTAATTGACTCATCAAATGTGTTATATAGTTATATTTTGCTTATACATATGATGAATTGGTTATTAATTACATGCTTTAAAGCTTCAAAATAAGTAAATAATGGGCAGCTATGAAAGCTTTTGCCATTATTGCCAATGTAGTTCGTTGTAACTTTTTAATACATACATTGTATATCATATGGATATTTGATTCTTGATATCAATGATTTGTTAAAAGTCATAAAACCTTGTTACTAGGGTGTGGAGTGCGTGATATTCGTTGGGAAATGTTATCTATATTTATTTTAAATTGAGTTGTTTGTATTAGGTATATTGTATCTTAATTTATCTATTATTTAGTTACGCTACACAGTGCGATACATGATGGGCTGGTCGTGATGGCCCAAAACATCACAACTCGTGATGACCATCGCAAGCGTGATATAGCCGTTTGGGGGTTAAAAAAACCTTTTTCCAATTAATACTATATATACTTCTTATTTTAAACCAAAATCAACTACCAACAACAATAAAAAATACTACAACCACAATCAAAATACATTTCAAGCTAAAGAAATGGAAGGTTCAAGCAAAAAAAGTCTCCGCTACAAGGCGAAGGTTTAGAGCGAAGGTTGCGTCTAATCTAGGCAAACCGAATAGGTTTCGTCAAGACGAACCACAAACACCACAACTTATTCCAACTCAAACTTTTCCAAACCATCCGTTACAAACCCAACCTTTTTCAACCAAGAGTCTTCAAAATCTTATATTTCAAATATTTTTGGCAATAAACACAAATAAATCATTGTTTTTTGTATTAAAATTCATTTTTATTTCTTTAAAAAAACCTAAAAGTTAATAAAAGTTATATTTACGTAATTTTTACGATTTTAAAAAGTGCGTACGTAAATCGGCATGAAACCGAAACCGAAGCGGAATCGAAACTGAAACCAAACCGTAACCAGGTAAAAAAACCATTTGTGGCCAACGAAATAGGTACGGAACGAACCGGTTTCAAACCAAAACCGGTTCTGAACCTGTTTGGGTTTTTGATAAAACCGATGTGTGCACATCTAGGTGGTTTTGCTGATGGGTAGCCTTATGTTTAGTGGCCCAACTACTTACTATTCCACCTGGGCCTTTGAAAGTTCAGTGGAGTGCCCAAATCAAACTTTTACAAAACACTAAACATGTAGCTTTTTTTTCTTTTCCCTTTTATTTAGTTTTAGGACATCAGCAATTGTACGTACCAATGATAAGGCAAAGTGACAACCCTATATGTAACAAAAGGCAATTCAAAAAATTAAAAAGGACTACTATTTGTAAGATCTCAATTCCACTAGAGTTTAAATTGTTTATTTTCTATCCACCTAAAGGGTTGGTCTCCGTAAATTTGGGTCATGAACATGCACAAAAGCCAGAAAAACAATAAGATAATTTGTAAAAGAAAGTTGAATAGCTTTTGAACTAAAAGTACAATAAATGGGAGGCCTTTTATAAGGATTTATTAAATTTGGCAGGTTTGTCAGATTTTTGAAATTACAAACTCACAAAATTAAAACTAACATCGTAAATAAAGACGTAAATCATGTTACTTATCGAATTACGCATTTTTAGCTAAAAGAATGAAAGGAAGAATGACGAAATTGGAGAAATCTTTGATTGACGAAATCGAAGCCAACTTACGCCAATATAACATTTGGGCCCTTTCTACCCAGATTCACTTATCAAGCCAATCTAGATAAGAATCTGCCAGCTATTATGCCTGCGGCTAATCAGTTTAAATAGAAATTGTTCGGCATAATTTGTACAACATCCTTAAAAACCTAGAAAAAGCACAAAAAACTTGAAGTACCAAAAAAACGAAAACTAAAATCGAAGAGTTCCTGTTGACATAAATCATTATAATTCGTCGAGTTGAAACTCAATCGTTTGTAGTTTAGGTGAACATATAAGGGTGTGGGAGTGACCACCAAAGGTACCTTAACACCTTTCGGTTCTAGGTTGTCACATCAAATTTGTTAAAATCACGTTCCACATATTTTCTGATAAATGTTGTAGTGTCTTGCTCTACAGCTCACAAGACAGTATCCTAAATAGCTGATAAGCTTGGGCACGCCACAACGCGTAGGGAGTTAACACCTAGTTAATTATTAAAAACAAACTCCATTTGTTATACATCAAAATTTCAACAAATAAATCTATAACAAAATAACAGCTGAATATAATAATTAGTAGAGTACTAAGACACATAAATAAAAATAAAAATAACAAAATTCAATAATAATATTAATCATTACTATAATAATAAATTTTCTCTACATATGATGTTGGACTTTTTAAGCACCCACTTAGCCATTTATTCTTGAGCTAATGACTAATGATAACCTTCAAACAAGTAAATTTAAGTAATAAATTCAAAGTATATATCAACAACATTTATAATACTCCGTAATATTTAATGAGTGACTGACTCAAAGGCCAGAAGTGAAGGGTACGTTGGTCGAAGGCAACCACGAACCACCAGCGATGAAGTTTCCAACAGTAAACTGCGATGCCTCGGTCGCGCTTGTGATCACACGATAGCCCTTCCACTTAACTCTATTCGCGGTCGATGAACCTGGGCCCGTGTTCATGTACTCTCCATAGTACAATGTATTGAGCGCAAAGTTACCGCTCCAAGGCAACCAGCCCGCGGGGTCCACTAGACTATCTAGGGACGTTTTTAGAAAAACAGTCCTAGAATATTGTTTCCAGGGCCTACCAAGATATGTCTTAACGGACCCCGTGGACCCTTTTAGGTCCGAAGCGGCTGTGACACGACAATTTTGGATTGAGATTCCCGTGTTTTGATTTGGGTCAGTCCTGCCTTGTGCGGTCACAGTGTTGGTCTTGTTAGGGGGGTTACGGGCGTAAATGTTGCAATTTTGGAACACTACGGCCGCGTTACCAAAAATGAAATCAACTGTCCCGTATATGTCACAGTCTCTATAGAATTGTCGATCGGAGTGGACATAGAGTGTGTCTTGGTAGCCTTCAAAACTGCATTGGTAGAACACCGAAAGATCGGATCCGCTCCGGAGCGCCACGGCCTGGTGGTTTTGTGGCCCGGCAGTGTTTCTGAAGGTGATTCCTTGGCCGATAAATCCATCTCCCACAACAGCTGGTTTTATGAAAGGAAAAAAAAAAGATAATAAGTATTCATATGGTTGATAAAAATAAATAATTCTCTAGCAAAAATAATCGATTTTATTTTGGAAGTAGGATGTTTAGAAATGAGGCTCCTATCTCTAGTGATTTTTTTAAAATTAATTTCTTGTATTTTTAGGTATTTCGCTATTCTTTTATAGAGTTTGCGCTCGTGGGGCAAGTGAACTTGACAAGTTCAATTAAGCAGCAAGCAAACTCTATATAGTTTTTAGAAAAAACATAATTCCTCGCTTATAGTTTTTCACCAAACTTTATGAAGTTCGTTTGACCCCTAAGCGAATTTGCCGAGTTCATTTAATTACAAGCTAGCTGAGTTTGCCTAAAGGGTAGCGAGCCGGATCTGGTGTATCATAAGAGATTTGCCTTTGATTCCTATGGATAGAACAACATAAAAAAATCTCAAAAAACACTTAGAATACAAATTCTAGTTCCAAAAGTCTAAAACACCTACTTCCAAAAAAATCATCAATAATTAATGTATACCAATCGTTTTCCTTATGACAATATAACCTTTGAATATATAAAGGTCAATTGACATTACTTGGTTTGGAAGTAATAGAAATCATAAATATTCAACAAGTGGTTTTATAGTTATTTAACTAAATTCTTGAGTTTAATTACTTACCAACTGTTGCAGATTTGAATGTTGTAGTACCACCACCGACACTTTTGCTACCGGTTATGATGGTCTTTCCTATACCATCTCCAACTAGCATTATATTCTTTAACTTTGTACCGATTTCTATATTCTCCTTGTAAGTACCTGCCTTCACATATATCACAAACCTACCACTGCCCGATCTCTTTCCCGCAGCCGCTACGGCTTCTCCTACCGTCTTATAGTTGCCCGAACCGTCTTGAGCGACCACAACATTCGCGTTAGAAGACGGGTTCGTAGATTGCAATAGCTTGCGATCACCTGGCTTCACCCAAGTAGGGAACCCTTTTTTGTAACTAAAGTTGGTATTAGACGGGGACCCGCCTTTATTCATGGCTAGTGTGTTGCTAATTAAAGTAGATACATTGTTTTTTAATAGTGGCAATAAGTTGCCCCCAACACCTAGGTCATTAAACCCTTCTATACATGTTTGGAGATTTGTGAGAGCCGTGCTGAGCCAGGTTTGCATCTCATACTGGCTGCACGGCTTACTAGGATCAACAGTCATGTTGATCCTCATGACAGTCTCTTCGTAAAGCTCAACACAGTCTTCCCATGCAGCCTTTTCAAGCTTGTTACGACATTTCGTGCCAAGCCCACGAGTATTTGACTCAGCGTGCTCCGCTCCCTCTAGGGCCGCCTTTATTAAGGCCCTAATGAAGTCCGGTTTTTGTTTTACCGGACTTTTATCTTGATTTTTTGCCAAGAAATACTCACAAGATTCCGGGTGAGGTGTTTGGCCACACCATGAAGCGATCTCCGATTTCGTGTCGCCGTATGCGACCGGAGAGAGGAGAAGGAACATGCATGAAATTAGAGTTGCTATAAGTGGAAAGGATGTCATCTTAGCTAAGGGAATTGTTAACATGTTTTTTTTTTGGTGGTGAATGTTTGCATGCAAAGGGTTAGTTTATATAGAGTTGTATCCAGACCTTTTCATCTATAGTCAACTGGTTAGGTCCAAAACAAGGGGTGACAACTTTCCATTTTTCACTAAATGATGCAGTAATATATGAACTATAAATCTTTTCAACTTTATTTTTACAAGTATAAGGAAAAAAGGAATTTGAACTTTTCAATTTACATTTTGATACTTTATAAGTTCAATTTTACTATTTTTTGTATATTTCTTTTGTATGTTAATTAACGAATTTGCACTAATATTTAGTAACCACACGTTGCATTGGGACCATTAAAACATTGAACTACGCGCATGTTAATTAGTAAAAATTAAACCAAAACGCAAAACATAAATACGAATAATTAAATCGCGTGAAACGGTAAACAACATTATTCAAACAAGTTAGAATTAATAACGATAATGATAATAATAATAATAATAGTAATTATTATTATTATTATTATTATTATTATTATTATTATTATTATTATTATTATTATTATTATTATTATTATTATTATTATTATAGTATGTAGTAGTAGTAAATTTATATGGTAAGGGTTTAGTAAACTTAAATTTAGAAAGTATAGCATCTATTAATTTCTACCAAAACTATAAGGGTTATATTGTATATAGTAATAGTAATACTTTTAACGAAAAAAAAAGTAAAGATGTTAATACACCAAAGGAAAAAAATGAACACTTAATAAAGTATAGAGGAAGAAAAGTGAAATAACAAGATGCAGTACAAACCAAATACAAATAATACAACTATATAAAGTACAATCAAATTGAATGATAAATATGTGTGTGAAACTCAATTTGATAACCTCTTTTTAGGTATGTTTGGCAAGATGCTTTTAAGAGCTTTAAAAAGCTTTAAGCTTTTAAGAAAAAAGTTTCTACTCAATAAAAAGTCTTGTTTGGTTGAAGGAGCTGGAAGCTTTTAGGTTGGAGAAAAAGCTTTATAGTGAAAAGCTAGTAGTAGTAGCTTTTAAGAAAAAATTCTACTGTCTACAAGCTTTTAATTAGCAAATGACACAAATACTCATTCTATTTTAAAAATAAAATAAGAACCTTCTTTACAAGCTTTTAATTATGCTCATTTTGATCATTTTATACATTTTATTAAAAGCTCCAGCTGTCACACCCCGACTTTTCCCCTGGTCGGTTGTGACGTTTGGTGCCTTTGCCAACGCAGCGGAAAGATGCATCTAAGACTCTTGTTTCCTGAACGCCATTGCTAACCCTCTCGGATTCCCGATCCCAACTGTCACCTACTCCAACCGTGCCGTTACCAAAGTTTAAACCTGAAAGACATACTTAAAAAGGTCAACATAAAGTTGGTGAGTTCATAAGTTTTGCAAAAATGTTATCAAACATTACCAAGTTCCAAAAGTGTTACCATGTTCACCCTGTCCATACTATAAACAATTGTAAACCAAGTACGCTAGCTAGGCGCATGTTCCATTACTACTACGATTGGAAAACCATTACTAACTCGCAAACCAGTTGTTGTGCCCGAATAGTAAACCTGTTCCTGTTTGAGACAATATGCACCCGCCCGGCGCTCCATGCCGACGGGTGGGGTTGGTCACTCCCAATAGCGCTATTCACATTTCCCCGTTGTGCAAACCAGCACATTCATGGTTCCCCCCGGGACTTCCAAAGATCGTATAGTAAACCGTTTGAAAACCCATAGTATGACAGTTGTTACCAAATAGTTGTTTAACACATGTTTTCTCCCCCAAAAAGTGAAAACCAAGTAAAGTGGGGCCGTAAACTCACACAACCCGTTTCATTTTCCAAAACTTTGTTTCGTTTTAAGTTCCTCAGTTTTTCATAACAGAAGCATGTCTTCCCCCCGAAAACATTTACAAAAACAGTAAAGAGTGGGGTATGAACTCACCTTAATGTCCATGTTAAGCTAGCAAACAAAGCCTGAAACCTCGACCGACTTCCTCGTGCCCTAATTACCAATAAAGGACACCTTAACAGTCTATCACACATAAGCCTAGCTTATTAACCAACACGAGTCTCAAAACGTTTCAACTCGACGAACCGATCATGACTTATCTTAAATCACGTATTACATAGTACCCAAGTTGCACACTTGTCGCTATCCGTATGTAACCAAGTTGGGCTAACACCCCGAAACGTATAATTATCCTGAATCCTAGCTCGTCTCGTAATTCGTATAAATGTGTGTCCAGTATACTTACTTTTAGGAAAAATGCTCTTTAAGAAATACATGTTTAGTTATTAAAACCGATTAATAACAATTGTTACTTTATCTCAAATATTGTTTGAAAACCATCTTTATTGTCACAAATAGTTAGTCTTTGAAAACATTTTGATTTTGTATATAATACACTTGTCCAAAACACTTAGGAGAATTTACTTATAGAAATAATAGCAGTTCGTTACGCTTTGAGTTTATAAAAATTCGGGCAGAGTTTCCTCTGTTTTTGCACCAACCAGACAACACCCGTTGTCTACAATTTTCCCCAAAATCAACTTACAAACACAAGTTATCAAATCCTTTAATCCACATTTCCGATTCACGAGACTATACATTCCGACATCTATCTATCCTTGATCCTATAAATATATATATACCAAAATATATATATAATATAGTCCGACAATATAGTCCAATTATATTTAGTCCGAGTTCAAAACCATAAGTCACGTCAAGTTAATCGTTTACCAAACCGTTCGTTTATATAGTTACCGTTTATTATTATTCGGTCCGTTCGCGAGTCAAAACTAGTTCGTCGAATCAATATATTTATAAATATATAATATTTATAAATACACAATATTTACAAATATACAATATTTATAAATACATAATATCTACAAATAAATAAATAGTAAGCTCGAATACAAGTTATACCGAATCACACGCGCGTAACCCGAAGCCGCCTCGAACTACGTGTAAACTGGAACGTTTGACAGATCTGACCCGTTGACCATGTTTGACCGAAGCTTGACCAGCACCGTGCTCTGTACCCCTAAACCCGAGCCGACCAGATCTGACCCGGAACACACGAATCTGACCCGAAACACTTGACCCGAATCAAAACCCGAACCGAACCACAACCGAACCCGGACCAAAACCAAACCATAACCAAAACCTGACCCGAACCCCACACGATCCTGAACCACCATCGGCCCACCTGAAACCACCAACCACTACCACCCTCGTCTGCCATCAACAACCAAGACCAAGCCTGACCCGAACCCGAACCCGAGCCCTAACCAGACCCGAGCCCGAGCCAAAACAGCCTAACCCTACTCAACACCATAACGCGGGACCCGATAACAATCAAGACCCGAACAACCATCCAGACCCGAACAACAACCCAGCTAAGACCCACCATCATCGTCCTGCCTCCACACCACCATCTGATCCTAGCTTCAATCGGATCTGTAACCAACTAACCACCACGTTCCTGATTCTTATGCTGTGTGTTGATGTTTTTCGGGGTCACAGCCCGCCGCCGCCACCACCCAAGCTTTGGTGGTGGCCGGCTGCCATACTAACAGGGACGAGAGAGAGAGAGTAACGAGTGAGAGAGAGGGAGACGGGTTAGTGAGAGAGTGAGGGTTGTTTGGGGTGTGGCTGCAGAGGTAGAAAATGAGAGGAAGAAGATGGAGTTTGGCTTTTATAGTTAGGGTTAGAGTTAGGTAGGTAGACACCGCGTATCGAACCCGTATAAACGTAAAACGTCTCGGTTTCTATTTAGGCTCCATAATTAATTATAAAAAGTAGTCGGTTTTGTTCGAAATACAAAACCGAGCATAACTATAATTATTTTCGACGTCCGACGCGTGTTTTCAGAACACGCGCTTAAATCGCATTAATTAAATCGGTCGCAGTTCCCGTTGTTAAAACGATCCGTAAACTTCCGAAATTTAATAATTAGCAATATTTGAAATAAATATTTATTTATTTATTTGTTTTAAATCATGAAGTCACGTCAGTGTAGATCGGAAATTGCCGGGTGTCACATCATCCCCACGTTAAAAGAATTTTCGTCCCGAAAATTGCACAAGTACCAAGAGGAGTAACAAGAGAAACAAACCAAAAGATAGAAACCAAGAGAGAGATTTACCCGAGTTGTCACATCATCCCCACGTTAAAAAGGAATCTCGCCCCGAGATTCATTTAGCTGCAGTGGTAACATATCTCGATTCGAATTCCAATGGAACAATAAGAGACTCGTCAGCCAGACACTTCTTTAAGTTAGACACATGGAAGACGTTATGTACGTTGCCGAGCTCCGTCGGTAAATCAAGTCGATATGCCACCGGTCCAATCCATTCCAGGATCGTAAATGGTCCGACATACCGAGGGTTTAGTTTGCCACGCTTCCCAAAGCGTATGACGCTCTTCCACGGTGAAACTTTCAGAAGTACTTTGTCATCAACTTGGAACTCTAATGGCTTGCGACGCTGATCGGCATAACTCTTTTGCCGATCCCGTGCCGCTGCCAACCGGTTACGAATCTGTACGATCTTTTCCGAAGTTTCGTACACTAGCTCAGGCCCAGTGAGTTGACTCTCACCCACCTCAGCCCAACAAAGAGGGGACCGGCATTTCCGCCCGTACAGTGCTTCGAACGGAGTTGCCTTGATGCTCGTGTGGTAACTGTTGTTGTACGAGAATTCTACTAACGGTAGATGAGCTTCCCAACTTTTGCCAAAATCGATCACACATGCCCGAAGCATGTCTTCTAGGGTTTGAATCGTGCGTTCACTCTGACCGTCAGTCTGTGGGTGATAAGCTGTACTCATGTCTAGCTGGGTACCCAAAGCCTTGTGCAAAAACTTCCAGAAGTGAGAAGTAAAGTGGGAGTCACGATCCGAAATAATAGAAACCGGCACCCCGTGCTTAGAAACAACTTCCTTGAGATAAAGACGAGCCAAACGATCCATGGTGTCGGTCTCCTTAATGGCGAGAAAATGGGCTGATTTCGTCAACCGATCAACAATCACCCATATCTTATCACACCCGCTCGGTGTCTTAGGTAGTTTCGTGACAAAGTCCATTGTAATCCGTTCCCATTTCCACTCTGGAATTTCAGGTTGTTGCAAGAGACCCGACGGTTTCTGGTATTCCACCTTGACCTTAGCACAGGTCAAGCATTTGCTCACGTATGAGGCTATATACGACCTCATGTTTGGCCACCAGTAGAGCACCTTTAAATCTTGGTACATCTTATCCGAACCAGGATGAATGGAATATCGGGATTTGTGAGCCTCATCTAAGACAAGCTCCCGAAGTCCCCCGAATAAAGGAACCCATATGCGTTCTGCGAAGTAGTGCAGGCCATCAGGCCTTCGCTCGAGGTGCTTGTCGGCACCGTGCATAGTCTCAGCTTTAAGGTTTTCCTCCTTCAAAGCTTCTAACTGAGCAGAACGGAGTTGGTCAGGTAGAGAGGAATGAATGGTGAGCGGCAACGCCCGAACGCGACGAGGGTTTGTTGATTCCTTCCTGCTCAAGGCGTCTGCCACCACATTCGCCTTGCCAGGATGGTACTTAATGGCGCAATCATAGTCATTCAGGAGTTCAACCCAGCGACGCTGTCGTATGTTCAGGTGTTGTTGGTCGAAAATATACTGGAGACTCTTGTGATCGGTGTAGATGGTGCATTTGGTACCGTACAAGTAATGTCTCCAAATTTTCAACGCGAATACCACTGCACCCAACTCTAAGTCATGGGTGGTGTAGTTCCTCTCGTGCACCTTGAGTTGACGAGAAGCATACGCAATTACTTTCTCGCGTTGCATCAACACGCAACCGAGACCACGAATAGAAGCATCACAGTAAACAACGAAATCGTCAGTGCCTTCAGGCAAGGACAGAATAGGAGCAGAACAAAGTTTAGACTTCAGTTCTTGGAATGCTGACTCTTGTGGTTCACCCCAGTCGAATTTTCTATCCTTCTGAGTAAGAGTGGTGAGGGGTTGAGCGATCTTCGAAAACCCCTTAATGAAACGACGATAATAGCCCGCAAGGCCTAGGAATTGTCGCACCTCAGTTGGCGTCTTTGGTGCTTCCCAGTCCTTGATCGCTTCGATCTTAGCTGGATCGACATGAATTCCTAGTTCATTAACCACATGTCCTAGGAATTGAACTTCGCGTAACCAAAAGTCACACTTTGAGAACTTAGCGTAAAGTTGTTCCCGTCGCAAAAGTTCCAAAACCAAACGCAGGTGTTCCTCGTGTTCGGCCTTGTTCTTGGAGTAAATCAGGATGTCATCAATAAACACGATGACGAACTTGTCAAGATACGGTTTGCAAACGCGGTTCATCAAATCCATGAAAACCGCCGGTGCGTTAGTGAGACCGAAAGGCATGACCAAGAACTCAAAATGGCCATAACGTGTCCGAAAGGCAGTCTTTGCAACGTCAGCTTCCCTTACGCGTAACTGGTGATAACCGGACCTTAAATCAATCTTAGAGTAGTAGCTAGAACCCTGGAGTTGATCGAATAGATCATCAATACGGGGAAGAGGATAACGGTTCTTGATGGTCACTTTGTTCAATTCTCTGTAATTGGCCGATTAACCCTTCCGAAGATACTTAAGGGCTTTCATGCTGGAGATGAGACTTAGCGGAGCACCGCTCTTGATACCGTACACAGAAAGAAATTCTCCATCAGGGAGAGGAATCCGAATAACCTTGTCGTAGCAAACAATCTCAGCGCGATACAAAGACAACCAATCCATGCCTACAACAACATCAAAACGAAGCAACTAGTACGCCAACCTTTCATTACACACCGCAAGGCGTGTCTCGATTAAGGCAATAACAAACAAACTGGTGAAAATGAGGCAAGCCAAATAAAACCATCCACTATCACTAGTCGAATGAATGTTCACCACAAGGTGCTGTATCAAATTCCAACAATTCGATTTAACTGAAGTGTCGACTCTAAAGAAACTCATCGACGAAGTATCAAAAGGTTCAATGCCCACAACGGCCTGACATATCAAGACTAGGAAACAAGCATTACGAGCAACGTAATGATAAACAAATCATAAATGAAACGGTTGTTCGATGTGAAGCCCTACAATGGACCTTCACAAGTTTAAAGAATCCAAGCATACAATAGTTGACACGTGTGTACAAAAGACGTGTCTAGTTCTGTGAAAAGAATAAGGAATCAACAAAAATTAGATTCCCTTACGATTGAATGTTGAAGGCCACAAACACAAAAGAAGAGAAAAGTGAATCCTACCCAAAAGATATAACTAGGTTCTAAAACAGGAACCTTAGAAGTTCAAGGAACAAGATCATCAAGATCTTAAACTGGTTCAAGAAAAACGAAGTGACAAATGACACGAACAGGGGAGAATTGGCAATCACGTCCGCAACAACAAAAGAATGATCAACACTTATCCATTATTTATATATATATAAATATTTACAACAACACATAACAATATAGATACCCTCACGATAGAAATTCTTAGAACTACCAAGTGCCTGTAGATTTGCGATAACGTGACGTCTACGTTATCGAAAATTTACCTCACAAGATCATCCTATTAACCTCCATCATAAGTTGTATCACAAGCAAGCGTCACATTTACATAATAGCACGTATATATCACATAATATAATGTTTGTCGTGTACGCCACCTTTCCGAGTGCTTCTCCCGACTGCATTCCAGCTTCGCAACATCATCGGCAAAATGAGGTGTCTCATCAAGACGTTTCTGACCCAAGTCTACTTTGACTACATAGCATACTCCGAACCCGCGATGCGAGACCGCAAGTGCTGCAACAATCCCTTTGCCGACTCGTCCAACAGACTTGACACGTGTGTGCGTTCCCAATACGTCCCAGCTTGAGTCGCCAACCATTGGCGATACGTACTATATATACTTTAAGTAAATGAACACAGTATGTAAACAAGTAAATTGTTTCTCCTACCAAGAAACAATGACTCAGTTAACTCTATGTGAATAACCACTCTGATATCTAAAGCTATGACTCCCAGTCACTAGTGAGATGTGCCTAGCCATCTCGTGTTGTTACCCTTTCTATATACCAATATAGAAAATCCTGACTTCCTATTCACATAAGAAAACAAATGTTCCTTTCGACAAAGAAACGCACGCTGAGCTAGTGTAATTAAATACACTAATAGTCATGCAACACACTTGGCAACGGTTGGAATTTCAGTTCCTAGGCGTTCATGCTAAATATTACGTCTTAGAAATTTTGGTCCCTACTTCAAAACAAACTCAGGTTAAAGCCTAGATATCTACACAGACACCTAATTCGCTAAAACCTATGGCTCTGATACCAAACTGTCACACCCCGACTTTTCCCCTGGTCGGTTGTGACGTTTGGTGCCTTTGCCAACGCAGCGGAAAGATGCATCTAAGACTCTTGTTTCCTGAACGCCATTGCTAACCCTCTCGGATTCCCGATCCCAACTGTCACCTACTCCAACCGTGCCGTTACCAAAGTTTAAACCTGAAAGACATACTTAAAAAGGTCAACATAAAGTTGGTGAGTTCATAAGTTTTGCAAAAATGTTATCAAACATTACCAAGTTCCAAAAGTGTTACCATGTTCACCCTGTCCATACTATAAACAATTGTAAACCAAGTACGCTAGCTAGGCGCATGTTCCATTACTACTACGATTGGAAAACCATTACTAACTCGCAAACCAGTTGTTGTGCCCGAATAGTAAACCTGTTCCTGTTTGAGACAATATGCACCCGCCCGGCGCTCCATGCCGACGGGTGGGGTTGGTCACTCCCAATAGCGCTATTCACATTTCCCCGTTGTGCAAACCAGCACATTCATGGTTCCCCCCGGGACTTCCAAAGATCGTATAGTAAACCGTTTGAAAACCCATAGTATGACAGTTGTTACCAAATAGTTGTTTAACACATGTTTTCTCCCCCAAAAAGTGAAAACCAAGTAAAGTGGGGCCGTAAACTCACACAACCCGTTTCATTTTCCAAAACTTTGTTTCGTTTTAAGTTCCTCAGTTTTTCATAACAGAAGCATGTCTTCCCCCCGAAAACATTTACAAAAACAGTAAAGAGTGGGGTATGAACTCACCTTAATGTCCATGTTAAGCTAGCAAACAAAGCCTGAAACCTCGACCGACTTCCTCGTGCCCTAATTACCAATAAAGGACACCTTAACAGTCTATCACACATAAGCCTAGCTTATTAACCAACACGAGTCTCAAAACGTTTCAACTCGACGAACCGATCATGACTTATCTTAAATCACGTATTACATAGTACCCAAGTTGCACACTTGTCGCTATCCGTATGTAACCAAGTTGGGCTAACACCCCGAAACGTATAATTATCCTGAATCCTAGCTCGTCTCGTAATTCGTATAAATGTGTGTCCAGTATACTTACTTTTAGGAAAAATGCTCTTTAAGAAATACATGTTTAGTTATTAAAACCGATTAATAACAATTGTTACTTTATCTCAAATATTGTTTGAAAACCATCTTTATTGTCACAAATAGTTAGTCTTTGAAAACATTTTGATTTTGTATATAATACACTTGTCCAAAACACTTAGGAGAATTTACTTATAGAAATAATAGCAGTTCGTTACGCTTTGAGTTTATAAAAATTCGGGCAGAGTTTCCTCTGTTTTTGCACCAACCAGACAACACCCGTTGTCTACAATTTTCCCCAAAATCAACTTACAAACACAAGTTATCAAATCCTTTAATCCACATTTCCGATTCACGAGACTATACATTCCGACATCTATCTATCCTTGATCCTATAAATATATATATACCAAAATATATATATAATATAGTCCGACAATATAGTCCAATTATATTTAGTCCGAGTTCAAAACCATAAGTCACGTCAAGTTAATCGTTTACCAAACCGTTCGTTTATATAGTTACCGTTTATTATTATTCGGTCCGTTCGCGAGTCAAAACTAGTTCGTCGAATCAATATATTTATAAATATATAATATTTATAAATACACAATATTTACAAATATACAATATTTATAAATACATAATATCTACAAATAAATAAATAGTAAGCTCGAATACAAGTTATACCGAATCACACGCGCGTAACCCGAAGCCGCCTCGAACTACGTGTAAACTGGAACGTTTGACAGATCTGACCCGTTGACCATGTTTGACCGAAGCTTGACCAGCACCGTGCTCTGTACCCCTAAACCCGAGCCGACCAGATCTGACCCGGAACACACGAATCTGACCCGAAACACTTGACCCGAATCAAAACCCGAACCGAACCACAACCGAACCCGGACCAAAACCAAACCATAACCAAAACCTGACCCGAACCCCACACGATCCTGAACCACCATCGGCCCACCTGAAACCACCAACCACTACCACCCTCGTCTGCCATCAACAACCAAGACCAAGCCTGACCCGAACCCGAACCCGAGCCCTAACCAGACCCGAGCCCGAGCCAAAACAGCCTAACCCTACTCAACACCATAACGCGGGACCCGATAACAATCAAGACCCGAACAACCATCCAGACCCGAACAACAACCCAGCTAAGACCCACCATCATCGTCCTGCCTCCACACCACCATCTGATCCTAGCTTCAATCGGATCTGTAACCAACTAACCACCACGTTCCTGATTCTTATGCTGTGTGTTGATGTTTTTCGGGGTCACAGCCCGCCGCCGCCACCACCCAAGCTTTGGTGGTGGCCGGCTGCCATACTAACAGGGACGAGAGAGAGAGAGTAACGAGTGAGAGAGAGGGAGACGGGTTAGTGAGAGAGTGAGGGTTGTTTGGGGTGTGGCTGCAGAGGTAGAAAATGAGAGGAAGAAGATGGAGTTTGGCTTTTATAGTTAGGGTTAGAGTTAGGTAGGTAGACACCGCGTATCGAACCCGTATAAACGTAAAACGTCTCGGTTTCTATTTAGGCTCCATAATTAATTATAAAAAGTAGTCGGTTTTGTTCGAAATACAAAACCGAGCATAACTATAATTATTTTCGACGTCCGACGCGTGTTTTCAGAACACGCGCTTAAATCGCATTAATTAAATCGGTCGCAGTTCCCGTTGTTAAAACGATCCGTAAACTTCCGAAATTTAATAATTAGCAATATTTGAAATAAATATTTATTTATTTATTTGTTTTAAATCATGAAGTCACGTCAGTGTAGATCGGAAATTGCCGGGTGTCACACCAGCTACTCTGTCAAACACCAAAATATATTTAAAAAGATTCCAGCTACCACCACCAGCTAGTTTTGCCAAACATACCCTTAGAAGTAAAATGGATAGTGGATGGTATTTGCGGTTTGACAAATTAACACCTTTATTTCTCAATGAGTTAAATGCCAAAATGGCCCCTGTGGTTTGACCCAAATTGCCACTTTGGTCACTTTTTTGAATTTTTTGCCAAAACCACCCCTCA
The DNA here is from genome assembly GCA_032199755.1 of Ambrosia artemisiifolia. Lineage (NCBI taxonomy): Eukaryota > Viridiplantae > Streptophyta > Magnoliopsida > Asterales > Asteraceae > Ambrosia > Ambrosia artemisiifolia. The sequence continues at coordinate 44,865,040 of CM063527.1, read as the reverse complement.
AGTATCGAAAAGTGCCAAAATGACCCATATTTAACTGAGTTTCTAACTGAGGATGGAAAGTCAGTTAAGTATCAGAGGCATTTTCGTCCTTTCATCCCAACCCCCCTCTTCTTCTTCCTCTGCAAACCACACCAGCCACCACCACCACCACCCATCTCCACAACCTTCACCAGCCACCACCACCACCACCACCCTTCACCGTCCACCACCACCCTTCACCCTCCACCACCACCTACTAACAGATCTATTGATTGATGGATACAACCAACCAACAACAAAAGGATCTCACTTGTTAACTCCGTCACCCTCCCTCCTCGTGTATATCTACATTCCTCCACAGTGCTAATAAACATTCAACATTTCACACCCAACCAATCATTCACTGGAACAATAACAATAACAATGGCACAGTCTCTGAATTTGTTCCTATCAACAACCTCTTCCCAATCACCAGACCATTATCCCCATTCCAAACCCACCCCCTTTCAAACCCCCACACGCCTCCACCTCTTCCCCTTTCTCACCAAACCCCTTCTTAAAAAACCACTCTTCATCGCCTCCGCCGACAACGGTCCAGCTTTATCCGCCCTCACACCTGATTACGTCGAAACAACAACAACAACAACAAAACCCGGTTCTGTATTATCATCAATTGACGTGGATTCGGTGATGGAGGCGGAGCTGAAGGAGAACGGGTTCAGGAGCACTCGCAGGACGAAGCTGGTGTGCACGATCGGACCGGCGACATGTGGGTTGGAGCAGCTGGAAGGACTGGCGGTTGGTGGGATGAATGTTGCGAGGATTAATATGTGTCATGGGACACGTGAGTGGCATAAGGGTGTGATTGACAAGGTCAGGAGGCTGAATGAGGAGAAAGGCTATGCTGTTGCTATTATGATGGATACCGAAGGTAGTGAGATTCATATGGGGGATCTTGGTGGTGCTTCCTCTGCTAAAGCTGAGGTATCATTCTTCAAATCCTTTATAACACCATAACTGTAACGGTGTGGTGGGTGCTGGTGATTTAGATCTGTTAGTAGGTGGTGGTGGAGGGTGAAGGGTGGTGGTGGACGGTGAAGGGTGGTGGTGGTGGTGGTGGCTGGTGAAGGTTGTGGAGATGGGTGGTGGTGGTGGTGGTTGGTGTGGTTTGTAGAGGAAGAAGAAGAGGGGGGGTTGGGATGAAAGGACGAAAATGCCCCTGATACTTAACTGACTTTCCATCCTCAGTTAGAAACTCAGTTAATATGGGTCATTTTGGCACTTTTCGATACTTGAGGGGTGGTTTTAGCAAAAAATTCAAAAAAGTGACCAAAGTGGCAATTTGGGTCAAACCACAGGGGCCATTTTGGCATTTAACTCTTTCTCAATACTTGAAAATTACATTCATATTGCATGTAATTCGATAAGTTGTTACTGATATAATCCTCTATGTAGATGGCCGTTAGTTTTTTCATGTAAGTTCATATAAAATTATAAAACACTACAAGAAATTAGACTTTTAGCTGCGACCCTTTAACGGCCACGTGGGGCATTAGGCACCGGCAATTGTAGATGGAAGAATTAGCGGCGACGGTCGCCGCTAATACAGGTGTCGCCGCTAAAGGTCCCCTTCGTTGCAGTGAAATTACCCTTATGCAGTTAAAATACATGTAATCTTAAGGGTTTGGTAGTGGCCACCTTAATTCAAAGTGTGCTCTATTTCAAGTAAAAATAATTCTTATGAGAGTTGCTTCATTCGGAGTTCATTCATATTTCATTTAATTAATTTCATGAACCATTAAATTTCAATGTTTGTGTGCAAATAAAATAATCTAATTTGAGCCAATGAAAACTGTAAGCACACAAAGGGTAATTTGATAAAATTACATGCATTTCAACTGGATAAGGGCAATTTTATAATCTTACATAACTTAACTAAGAAAACCAATGGACATCCACTTAGGAGGTCCGAGTAATTACTTATCAAACCACATAAAAAAAGAATTTAATTTACAAATGTTGGGGACTTAACTCTTAAGGACTATCCAAACATTTTACTCTCTTATTTAATAACAAATTAATTTAAGATACCATTCAATGGTATTAATAGTCTTTAGAGAATTCTAATTTCTAATAGGTTATTTATAAAGAAAAGTCATGCAAGAAAAGTATAACCTTGACTTTTAGTTCAAAACAAGATTGATAACTAACTATAGTGATAACTTAGTTAATTATAACAAGTGTTAATAATTAAAAAGGCATCCTCATTCCTTCTACAATTCTAACAGAAAGATTAATTTATAATGAAAAAAAAAGGAAACAAAATTGAATATGAAAGGTACGCATAGCTTGGGACAGTTTCAATTATCTATTAAAAATGAATAATTAAAATTAATAAGGGAGAAGGTACTTTACTAGAAAGACTTTTTGAGGATGCTAAACTTATACCTTTAATTAGAGAAGTAGAAAGACGACATGTCTAATTTAATAGAGTAGAAAAGAGGACATGTCTAATTTAATAGATGTACTTTCATTAAAAATTATAAGAAAGAGAGTTTTTATATCATGACTTACTGATTAAAATTAAAGTTCTCGGTAGGGGTGAGCAATAAACGGTTCCGAACTGCGAAAACCATGAAACCGACCCTGAACCGCTATAACCGAACCGAATTAATGCTATAGGTTCCGGTTCTCATATTTTGGCATAATCGGTTCCCGGTTCGGTTCCGGTTAGAACCGACGGGTCAGGTTAAGAACCGTTAGAACCGTTTTGAATTAAATTAAATATTTAAATATTCTATTGTTAGTTTGAAATTGTTGTTTCCTTCTTTATAGTTATTAGTTTGAAATATAATCTGTTGTTTCCTTCTTTATAGTTCTAACACTTTTAAATTGTTTTACTTGGTAGGAATGTAGAGTATTGCCTTATGTGATGGTCAGCAGTCAGCACAGCTTGTTCTGACTCGTTTAATCTGTATAAAAAGAATGATCTGATCCGAACAAAACATATTTTGATACGTAAACTGCTATACTTTTAGTAACCATGGTTAACACAAACTGTTGATAATTTTTTTAAAGAAAAATCATTGTTTTTGTTTATTTTTTTATTTAATTGTTAATGTTAATTTTAAGATTTTATTGACAACCGGTTCTGGTCGAGAACCGTTTTACCCGGTTCTGGAACCGAACCGTTTAGTAATTATCGGTTCTGGTTCCGGTTCTCATATTTTGGAATAAACGGTTCGTGGTTCGGTCCGGTTCGGTTCGATTCGGTCCGGTTCTGAACCGTTGCACAGCCCTAGTTCTCGGTATATGTTAGGGGAGGGGCACTCCTAGTTGATGTTTTTTCTTTCACTGATTTTAACCAATCATGCATTGCCACATCACTTCACTTCACTGATTTACTTCACTGAATCACTTTTTTGAAGGCAGCACTAAACTGATTCACTTTACTAAAAATAACGGTCAAAAAATATTACTGTTTCATATTAAATAAATTCAAACAGTTAAAAAAGTAATAAAATAAACACTTAAATTCGACTGTTGCAATTATTATCATTGTTTATCAATCCGTCAGATACAACCAGCAAACGGTTCACGGGACCACTACCAGCGCGGGTGGCGGCGGTGTTACCATGCTGGTAGTGGAGTACCCGTGACCAATTCGGGTGACGCCCTGTCCCCCCCTTAGTTAAGCATATTTCATAGTATTGGCTTACATAATTATATTTTCTTTATATTTTGCTTTTGATAGGTATTTTCCATTTTTAATGAATATTTGGGTAATTAAGAGTGGTTAACTTAATGACATAAGTCACATAACATTTTAATTTCTAAATAATTTTGAATATTATTATGAAAAAAAGTAATAACCTACAACATATATACAGTGACGACTTTAATATAAGTAAAATAAAGTAGTTGCTTTGGTCCACAAATCTTAAAGGGCATCATTTTTTATAGAAAAAATAGAAAATCTTACTGGTAAAGTTTAGGCCTCTTGATTGAAAAGTTTTATTAGGGCAAAAACTAAGAAAATAAACTGTCACTAGGAAAATTGGAGCATTATGGTCGTTCTTGTAATCAAAAGTTGTCTGCAAAAGTGAAGCCATGGAGAGGCTTCGGATTCATATTAAGTCGGCATGCATATTTTCTCTCTGGTCTATCTATAGTGCTTGATATTTATAGTGCTTCTATGTGAACTGATTAGTTGTAAGAATAAAGGTAGATGAAATTGATGAAGAGCATAGATGAAATAAGTGTAAACAAAATATTAATAAAATTACATAGGGTATTTTGTGGTTCCTTAACTCTTTGTTCATCAAAGGCCATTCATGAGTTCTTTAACACTTTCATGTTATTTTCGTATATTTTATGTTGGCCTACACACCAATAATTCATCTGTTTTACCGTAAATAATGTTTGTTTTAAATGGGAAGGAGGAAAACATGGAATGCTCCAGTTTTTGTAGACACCGCGCTTAGTAATTGATAAGATATATAACATTAATGGCTATCATATAGTAGTAGGAGGTGTTATTATATGATTATTGTATGGAGTTATTGCTTCTAGGTGGGTTGGACAATAACTTGAAATGTGTAAATTGTTTCGCTCAAAACACTTAAAATTTGCAGCGTTAGGAAAATAAAATTTGATAAGGCCTCATTTTTTCAGTTTGCTTTAGGCCTCCATAGATGTTGAGCTGCCGCGCATATATACATAATTATTTAATTCGTTTTGCTAACTATTTTTTTCTTTTTCTGATTGATAGTAAGAAACTTTAGTACAAACTAGCTACGGTTTCTGATTACAATTTAAACAGTGAATGTACACATAAATATGGTTTCTCGTTAAGGTTTAAACTAATATTGTGAATATACGGACTCGATCGGTAATTGACTGTAATTTTTAATTGATTATTGCTATGAAAACCATATTGTAAATCAAATATCGTATATGCGGGTGTCTAGATAACATATATTTTCTATGAATTCAGTTATTAAAAACCATAACCAATAAAATTCTAACCATATCGAGACTATCTAAGAGAGTGATTGCCAGTGAGCTTAGGATCCGGATTGACCTGGGTTTGAGTCTAATGGGGGGTGCGAGGGTTTGCGGATTCAATCTGGTTTTCGCGAATCAGGTGAGGTAAGGGCTTGTGACGATCGAGGAATCGACCTTAGCTACATCGTCCGATTCCCAGTGTCTAGCATGAGAGTTCTTTGCCCATAAGAAAATGTAAGAGAGTGATTACCTAACAAACCAATCATCTAATTAATTGATAAGTATCTGTTTAGTGAAATTTGGAATAATAATTTATACTAATTATTTAACTTGGCTATTAATATATAGGAAAATTAGAACAATAATAAGTACGTTAAGTTGGCAATTTGGTGGTTTAACAAGCCATATTTAAATATTAATGTAAAATAAAACATTATAATAGAAAAAAAAAGGGATAACAAAAATTATAATAATCCTGTAAAATTTAAGTCAGAAATTTAGATTACAGACTTTGAAAATCTCTACAACATAGCCGGCCTGTTGATTAACGATTTTGATATGTTTATGACAAAAATGTATATTATGTATACTATACGTTAAAAAACAAATTATTTGATAAGTAACGTCATAAATAGATTAGTCTTTACTTTTCATTTTGTCTTTTGTAAAATTTATAAGAATATAGCATATTTTATGCATGTGATGATCACAATCGAAGGGAAGCACGTAATATCGTAAGTCGTCAAAGTGGTGCCACAATTTTTTGGTGGAAGGAGGTTTTAGAATAAACTTTTTGCACATGACTTTTATTATGTTCCTATTCTCCTATCGATAGACATCAAAAGAAATATTACATATTTTCAATTTATAATTATTTGTAGAGTTTTACGTCTATATATGCAACATTATGTCCATTGAATTTGTTGTAAACCAAAGTGTCTAGTTTTTCACTTACCACAAATTCGGTGGTAAACATCCTTTTGAAACCAACTCAAGATCAAATACGGTGATCACAAAATTTTTTGCCCTTAGTAAATATAAATTTACGACAAGTTATTATTTTGTGATTGCTTTCAGTACTGAAGTCGCGATTATTTTGCAGTTGTATAAAAAAAAGGGAGCTGAAGTCGCGGTTTATGGTTGAAATTTAATATTTATCAAAACAAGTCTGAAGACGCGTTTGGTTTAGGAATCAGAAGATGCGGTAGCCTCTCCACGACTATTGCTCAATTCACCTAAAACGCGCCACAAAAGGACGTGGTTGCTAAAACGCGCCACAATAAGACGTGGTTGCTTGCCGCGTTTTAAGTGTAAATCACCGCGACTAGTGACCGAGTTTTGTACTAGGAGTGATTAATACTTCTATCTCAAAGCTTGAGACCAAATAACGACTATTTTTTTATCAACCGATTTACTAACACTTTGGAATGTATTTATGTGTACACGTATGTTAAATAGTTAAAAACTTAAAAAGAGATGTATTGCATGCATGACAAACTGTACAATTGTACTCTATGCATACTGTATAAGTCAAACGATGGACCAGGTATACCACTTGTCATACAATATTAGAATAAGATATTCCAAAAACCATTTTGAAAGGTTCAAAAACCAGATATCATCGAAACCTTTACTTCAAGATCATTGATAGTGAGTGAAAAGAAAATAAACACATTTCTGTTCCATAAAAAATTATACACAAACTAGAAGTCTTCATGTCCATGATTTGAAAGTAAATTCTTGTTAGCAAGTCGCAATCTTACTAGTTTTATCCGCTTACAATAAATAGTAATCTGACTTTCAATATTTTATATATAGTTTATTCTTACGAAAATATCATAATCCGTCACTAGGTTCATATACAACAGCTCTATAGTGGAAAATTCTATGTAAGGCTAACCTATTTGACCGAGGAATATGTTTTTTACATGGAAGATCGTGCGTTCAAACATGATATGATGTAATTTAAAATTATTTATGTAAAGTACAATAGAAGTAACATTTTCCGTAAAAAAAATTTGAAGATATTTTGGTGTAAGTGTCACGTACGTTATATCTACCGACAACAAGTCACATATCGTTATGGGCAGCTAGGTACTGAGAGACGCTAAGAAAGACACATGCGTGCTACTTATTAAATATGCTAGTGACATGCATGAAATAACAAAGAATTAATAACCACAAACGTCGAACAATTTGGGGATAAAGATGTATGATTAAGTTGTTTTATATGTAAATCAAGAGTATCAATCGGATATTGTACAGGTGAGATGTCAAGATAAGGTGAATCACATGCATGAATCAAACGTAGAAAAGGATCGGCAAAGAGTCTTTTCCTTTATAGTATAGTCTCTATATGGTTAGGTTGCAAAAGGGACAGAAATGATATATACTATGGATGTGATTGTCCGTATAAAGTCATTCGTTTTTAACAGAGTAAGAAAACTAAGAAAACCGAGACGTTTGCTACGCATTTGTGACATTGCTACGTTTACGAATTACGACACAGAAGGGCCACAGGGTAATACCTTTTTGAAGAGTTAAAAAAAATATATATAAACAGTCAAATATAAATAAAGTGGCATGATTGAATCAATCTTAGTCTATAATTAAATGGTTGGAATCTCCTATGATGTTTTGTTAAAAAAAATCTGACTCATATAAAAAAATTGAAAGAACAAAGGTACGCCATTTGTCTCTGTTTTTTATTATTATTTTTTTTATTTTTGTTTATGTATTTGTTTTTTGTACAATTATTTTAATGTAGGATTAGTGGATAGATATGAGTTTAAGGTAAGCACGTAACAAAAAGTTTTGGAAGATAGGTGTCCAAACAATTGGTTTCTAGGTGAATATATAATTTTTTAGGTTGGTTTTCTAATTAGGGAAGAAAAAAAAAGCTAAAGCATGACAAATATATCGGAAACCTAAAACATATGGGATAGGTATACTTGAAGTTTGTTGGTCTCATACCGTATGAGACCAACAAATATAGGATTAGTTTTAAAAATTTTGCAAGTATGAGATGGGTATTGGATTAGATATAGCCGGCCCAACCACCCGAATCACATACCCTTTTACGCGAACTTTTTTTATTTATATGTTTATTTTTCATTCACCCTTATCTAACAATGATTTGTTTAGTAGTTTTATTATGTGAAAACATAAATTTTCTATTAAAATATGTATACATTAATATTATTTACTGAACTTTTTTATTTATATTTTTATTTTTCATTCATTCTTATCGACTCATTTAATTTTCAACAACCGGTTACAGGTAGGAACCGGTTTCGAGTACATTCTAGTTTTTGACCGTGTTTGACCAATTTGGTCGGATTTTTTTTGGGTTTTGGCAGGTTCGGGTCCAGGTTTTGACCAGGTAGAGGTGGAACCGGTTTCGGTCGATCAGGTTTGGTTCCTTTTTTATCGGTTGGGTCTGGAACCTACTCGTACCTAAGGTATGGGTAGGGTACGAACTAGAGGTCGAATTATTTGTTGATTACATTTTTTAAGAAACTAGGCATTACTTATACTCAGAAATGAAAATTAATGAGTCGATAAGAAACATGCCGCGAGCATAACCCCGTTTTATGTGTGCTTGTTGCGAACATGACACAAATTAAACATGAATCGTGTTTGGGTTCATTTATTTCAACTCGCCAACCCGGTATGATTAACACCCTACAAACAAGAAAGTCGAACTTTTAGACGATGTTATATATTTAAAGTGAAAGATAAATTTGCAACACAGAAATAACAATATACAAAAGACTTTTTAAAATCCATTAATAAAAATTATTGTGGAAGATAATTCTTCTTTTAAACATGTCTATACAGTTGAGGTTTGGTCGATTATGTGTTAGTTCTCCTTCGTAAAACTTGTCCATAAACGTTTTCCTGGAAAGATAAGTTATTTAACGATATTGAGAAAAGTCAAAAGATGATAAATTATATTCCTTCATTTCGACGTCAGTAGGACTGATCAACACGTTATTTGTGTTTTCTAATGAATTTTTTATTATAAAGGAAAAAAAGTAAAGAAAATCAATATAAATAAAGAAACATTTTTTAAAAGTTTGCTTTCTATTTTCTTTTAAATTTGTTTGGCTTATGGCGTTTTCATAAGGGACCAAATGAGATCCTTGGACTAGTGGGATCATCAAATACTGAGAACTTAATAAATACAATATATTTTTTTTCTGCTGCCTTTAAATACTGGGGACCAAATGAGATCCTTGGACTAGTGGGATCATCAAATACTGGGATCATCAAATACTGAGAACTTAATAAATACAATAAATACTGAGAACTCAAAGAAACTTTGCTATGATAAGATTTTATTTTTCGTACTATAATGCTTGAAGTTCATATTTCATTGATAACAAAAATTTAGCCAATAGAAAAAGGTGTTGCCTTCTGCTTCGGTTTTGTGTAGAGGGTGTTCCATGAAAATAATATTTTATAAGTTCTTGATTTAAGAGTAGATTTAAAGGGTGGTATGAGTTAAATGCCAAAACAAGAAAGGCCAAATATCACCCAAAAAAACCATTATACAGTCTTACCTTTTCTCACAAAAAAATAACTGAACATTTATTTGCACATAAAAACTTATAATTTTCTATTTTTTTCTTCTCACGAAATTACTCCAACATTTTCTTTTTCACAAAACCCTACTTAAAGCCAAGTGTAGCACCATATTGTTTGGACTTCTCTAGAAGGCGGGCGATGCTCTGAATCATGAGTGGCTCTTCCCAAATGCGTGTGAAGACCAGTACATGCACAACAGTTAAGCATACAAACAAAACTAGAAAAACATCAAAAATGACTAAGTATAGAGCCCGAAAGACTTACCTCTTGGATGCCTTCAATCATAAGCCATTCCAGGGCGTGTTGCGTGTCAACCTAAGCTTCCTGAGCCGAGTGCAAGTCTATAGAACCTGCCAAACATTCATCGCAGGTGGCCATTTGGAAGAAACTGGCATCCTCACGAACAGACCAGTTAGGCCCGGTAGGCACATCCATGCGGAACCCGGCAGAAGTGATCCCCGGGTTCAAGGGTTGTTGCACACTCCCGCTAGTGGGCACCGACGGGTTTTCATGAGTCCCTCCTCCACCACGGCCTCTAAACCCCTCTCCGGATGAAGATAAAGAAATAACATTGACGCTGTCAGAGGTGCCTGCCACAAAACCAACACTTGCTTGGTACCCATGACCAAAAGGCAAAGTGGGGTGCACCACAGTTTCAGGGCTAACAATCTTCTCAAACAAAATACGAGCCCGCCACGCCTCCTCGGCCGCCAGACGAGCCTTTTCCTCCTCTTCTTTCTTCTTTAACTCATCCAGAGTCGCTTTCTTCCGGACTTCCTCCATCCGTGCCCCTCTCAAGCTCTTTCTTCTTCTAAGCCTGGACCCTTTGGTCCTCCGCTATAATCCGTGCGGCCTTATCCTCTACCTCCTTGCGAGCCTTCTCATCAGCAGCTTGTTGGGCGGCGATGCCCGCCACCCTCTTCTTCTATACCTCGGTTTCGATGGAAAGATCAATGGAGCTAAAATCTACCGAGCCAGGAATATGGGCTTCTATAACCATTGGCCCGCCAGGATGGATGAGAACAGGGCCTGAAAATGGAAAGAGGAAAATTTTTCTAAGTATTAGACACGCATGAATGAAGTAAACAAACACAAGAGTAAGAAGAAGGTGTGGCTTACCAGGCTGAACTTTCTTCACTATCTTGGACACTAGCTTGGGGCGCTTATAAGATGGCCCCAAGCGGATCTTCAGTGGGTTGCTGGTGGGGCTTGACTCCAGGGCTTTGCGTTTGGTGGAGTCAAGGAATGCCACGACTTCACTTAACTTCACATACGACCTTTTCTCCCCGCCAACACCAGCACCCTCGGACGTTTTGCCCCCCGTCTCAGCCGTTAGCTAGGTGGGGATACAAATACCTCCACATACTCGCCACTGCCCCCGCTAGACTAGCTTGGCTTTTGCAGTTTTTGCGAAGCGAGGGCAGTCTTCGCCACTGACCCGGTGAACTTCGAGGGTGGGACAAAGGAACCTGTTCCGCTCACTTTACCTACACGAGTCCGAAGTCGATGAGTTAGCGAGTATGCTTCGTCCTCGTCCTCTTCGTCGGAAATAAACAAAACATTGGCCCCGCTGGCGGACATAGCACTCAGCGGACGCGGGTTAACGGGTACTTCACCTGCTAGGCAGAATGGCCAAGAAATTCCTTCACATTTATAGGCACAATTCTTCAGCGTTCGCTCGATCAGCGGTTCTTCGCCTGGCGGACAGGTTCCCAGATGAATCGCCCCTCCAACCCATGAACAATTGACAAAAAACAACTCCTCTCGGCACAACGTGACGTAAAATTAATTCAAATGATCAAGAAAGAATTTGAAAATAAATCACATGTAACACACAATAAGGGGGAATGAACATACCCTCTTAACCAATATAAAAGTGCAGATATTCATCCGCACGAATGATCGCGTGTCGAGTGCTAATCAAAAACTATTTTAAAAACAACTCCTTAGCAATTTTATTAGTAAAACTAATTAATTAAAAATAATATATTATGAAGTAGAATGTTGTTTTGCTTGAAAAAGTTGATTAAGTAATTCGAATAGAAAACAATAATAATAAAGAAGTAACTCCCTCTAAACTTCAGGTTCTAGGTTTCACACAATTTTCAATTTATAGATTGGGAACCACATAGACATGGTTCTGGAAATTAGTTAATTAATTGGTAGCATAAGTTCTTGTCATCAAACCTATTATCTACCCAATTGTAAGCGTCAAGTCAAACCTCTTTATGTCACCCAACCCGCTACTAAGTTTTGTCATCAACCGAACAAGTTGTAAAGAAAGAACTCAAAACACATATCAATTGTTTAATAACTAATGCATCAATAATGTTTTAATTGTTTGTCATCACAAGCAAAACATAATCCAATATTGAAAATAAATAGAAAAAGTGCAAAACCTAATTGAACCATTCGTCTAGAGGAAGTCACAAAGGATTTAGCCTTGCATCTTGGTCGCGTGCATGCCTCCTCTTTGTTTTTCTTCTCGTGCGATCATATCCCTCCAATTGTGTCTCATGTTTATGTCGACTCCTCCCGTAATTGCCGTCCAAAAAAATAATAACCTTTCCCCTCATATACTATCGTAGGGTTTATTTTAATTTCTTTTATTTCCGTTGACTTTTTGTTTTTGGCCCAACACATCTTGGGTCTCGTTTTTTTTTTGAAAGGCAAACTTTATTAAACCACAACAACCAAACAAGGATCTCCAAGATGGAGAACCGAAACAAGAAGTTACATTACATCAAAAATAAACGCTTGCCAATCCTGCCACCTAACCGAAACCTTATTACACCTATTCGAAAACCAAAGAAAACTCAAAGCCTTGACATCCGCTACAATCTCCGTGACATTCCTATTAACCGCCTTGAATATCTTTTCGTTTCTAGCCTTCCAAATCCTCCAACACGTGATGACCATGACACCATGTAAAGCTAATCTCTTCACCATAGGGAGCGATTGATTCTTGTATATAAGAGTGATATCCTTAACCGAAAAAAAGAAAAACGGGGAGAGCTTTACCCAATTAGCGATCCCTTGCCACACTCCATTAGCCACCATGCAAGACGTGAAAAGATGATCAACACACTCCTCTTGAGCTTCGCACAAGGAGCATAAACCGTCGCCACATTGAATGTTCCTTCTCATAAGCGCCTTCTTTGTAGGGAGTTTATCCATTAAGAGCCTCCACATAAAAATGTTACATTTTATCGGAATCCACTTGCTCCATTTATACTCTACGGCTGGGAGCAAACAACGAGAAGAATCTTGGGTCTCGTAACCCCAAGTATCAAAATCTAACTAGGTTTTTTTTCTTATATTATTATTATTATTATTATATGTTTCAGACTCGGGTGTTCTTTGCTCGACCAAAATTTCTCTTCTACGCCCCAATGTCCATGAACACCTTCTCCCAAGTGTTTGTGTCTCGATTAAAATTCTTTTTTTATTGAGCTCATTATCCACGAACACCTACAAAACACATGCGCACTAATAAATAACTAAGACCGACTAAAAGCACACAATAAAAGACTAAAATATATACAAAACTAACATATTAACAAGGTGTTTTCACCACACATCAACGAACACCAACCCGGCTGATCCTAGCTATCAGTAACGCCTCCGGCTTCACCTCCGACATGTCGATCAAGATCACCTGCTCAGTAATCATGTCGTACCAATCGAAATCCACGTAGTTGATGATGTGGAAGTCCCTCAGCTTGGACTTCTGCTGCACAGCCAACCATTGCAGCGACACAGGAATTATACCTTACTTGATGTAGAAGAACTGCCACTTCCAGTCATGCATGCTATGTCGCGGCTCATTACCAACGAGCTTTATTTTGCTCCAGACTTTGAAGGAATACCACTGAGGGCCACTTCGGGCAAGGCGATAGAAAGCGTTGAACATGGCGAAAGTGGGTTCAACGCCCTAAGAACGGCACACAAACTCAAATTGCACCATCCTCATCATTCCCAGAGGTATCATCTAGGTAAGATGACATCCATATTTCAGTAGCATATCACACACGAACCGGGTGGCCGGCAGCCGGAAGCCGGCGAACTGGAAGTGAGATTCTTGGTTTTTGTTTCAGAATCCGACATGATCAAGGTTCGAAGATGAAAGAAAAAGATGTTATAATGAGTGGAAAGAATGGAAAGAAACAGTCGGAAATCTTGAATATTCGTCAGAATCTTCAACGGATGACCGGAAGACTTGAAGATTAAACGGAATCTTCAACAGATGACCGGAAAACTTAAATATTGAATGGAATCTTCAACGAGTGACCAAAGAAATCAAGGGAAAACTTAGAGAGAAAGAAAGAAAAACTCTGAGAAAGTTGGAAAAATTTTCAAGAGTAAGGAAGATAACTGCCGAATCGAGACTATATATACCCATCGCATTAATTGAGATGGGGAAACGTGCAGACGAAGAAGCCAACTAGCGTCTGCCATGTCAAAAGAGAGAGAAGAATAAGCGTCTCACGCGCCGCGCATGTACCACACGACTGACAACGGACGAAAAGAATGTCCTTCTATCTGACACAGACGTTGGCAAACGTGCAGACAGTTAGACAGTCACATCAGCAGTCACATCCAAGAGGAAACATGCCTTTTCAATTTCCCTCCAATGATTAACATTGAATTCAAAATTTAATGTTGCGGGTTCTACGTCCGCCGTGACGTAGAACGTAACTTAACACCTCCGCATCCGTAGAGATGAGGCAGACCCTCTACATCCGCCATGATGTAGAACGTAACTTACCACCTCTGCTTCTGCAGAGATGAAGTAAACACTCTACGTCCGCCATGATGTAGAACTTAACTTACCATCTCCGCATCCGCAGAGATAAGGCAGACGCCCTGACGTAGAACTTAACTTACTATCTCCGTATCCGTAGAGATAAGGCAGACTCTCTATGTCCGCCGTGACGTAGAACGTAACTTACCATCTCCGTATCTGCAGAGATGAGGCAAACTCTGTACGTCCGTCGTGACGTATAACGTAACTTACCATCACCGCACCCGCAGAGATGAAGCAGACTCTCTACGTCCGCCGTGATGTAGAAAGTAACTTACCATCAACGCATCCGCAGAGATTAAAACAGTCTCTATGTCCGCCGTGACGTAGAATATTACTTACGTTCTCCGCATATGCAAAGGGGCAGCCATGCTTGAAATGAACTTTTATCAACTGCTGATTCAAGGTTGCACATAAACTACACCTTGCCAACTCCGCAAAAACAAAAAGAATTACAAAAATACCGAACTCAATAAGTCTAGCATCTCATCAATTATTAGTGAAGCTAAAACACGTTACTACGGGTGGGTGGGAACTGTACTTGTTGTTCCCATTGGTGGATCCACGACCCCGTGCTCACAGGCCTGCCTCTTTGGTTTAGCTTCCTGATTGGTCGTTCATACCCCAGGTCATATGGAGTGTCTGCTTGGCTGCGCATGGTCGCAAAGATTTGCCTTGCTGACACTCTCTAATTGGCTGATCACGTAGCATGACCTCTGTCACATATCTAGCTGTTGTGATTGGTCCGTACAGGCTTGTACATTGTACCATTTGTCCACCACATGCACTGCTAACTTTCATCAGAAGGTCTTCGTGTTGGACCTGGCGGATGTCGTGTGGGTGATGCATCCGCGTGGCTATTTTTACACCCACCATCCACGTGGAAGACCTGAAATAAACACAATAATCTAAGGGGAGGCAATCGCCTAAAGTCTCGAAAGACCCGTGATAGCAGACACAAAAACGTAGTCGGCCTTTGTGTGTTTTTCTGCATTTTCTATATGGCCTATCTAAGGAGGTGAAGTCCTCCTTAAATAGGTTCCACACAGGCCTCAACATTCACCCTTAACCTACCCAATGGGCCAAGGCCCAGTTAAGGGCTTCCCTCCGCATTAGCACATGATTAGTTCAATATAATACATCATATGATATTACGTAAATCATAGAGAGAGAGTGTGTGTATGTACCGTTTATTCCACGTGGCGATATGCCATTGGGAGACGTCTAGGGATTGAACACGTGCCATCCGCCTGTTAGCTGCAGGCCTAACACGGCATGATTGGCTAATTCCTTTTGTCAACAGTACTATTGTTATCTCTGCTGTTGCCCGTTAATGGACCCTTTGGTGGATCCGCGACCGCGTGCTAACAGGCCTGGCTCTTTGGTGTAGCTTCCTGACTGGTAGTTCATACTACAGGTCATAAGGAGTGTCTACTTGTCTGTGCATGGTCGCAGGGATTTGCCTTGCTGGAACTCTCTGATTAGCTGATCGTGCAACATGACCTCCCCCACACGTCCAGCTGCTGTGATTGGCCCATACAGGCTTGTACGTTTGTACCTTTTGTCCGCCATGTGCCCTGCTAACTTTCGCCAGACGGTCTCTGGGTTGGACCTGGCGAATGTCGTGTGGGTGATGTATGCGCGTGGATATTGTATCCGTCTAACTTTACACCCGCCATCCGCGTTGCCATGGGCCAAAGATGCCTTTAATGGACTTTTGGGTCCCTACCCCTTCACGAGGTTATTCCATGGTATCAAGCTAACGAATGACGGGCCCGGTATCTCCCATCTTTGCTACGCGGACTACGTCTTGTTTGTAGGGGAATGGAATGAATACAATGTTAGAAGCCTTAGCCGAGTCTTGAGATGCTTATACTTGGTCAAGAGACTTAAAGTTAATCATTCTAAATGCAATCTCTTTGGTGTTGGAGTGGATGACGCAGATGTCATGAACATGGCTCAAATTCTGAATTGCAACGCTGGTTCCCTTCCGTTTGCTTACCTCGGGGTTCCTGTTGACGCGAATATGAAGAGGTGTATCCATTGGAAGCCGGTGGTGGATAAATTTAGACCGCGACTTTCCTCTTGGAAAGCTAAGTCACTTTCTTTTGTGGGGAGGATTACCCTTGTTAAAACCGTGTTAGGTAGTCTGCCTACATATTTCATGTCCATCTTCAAAGCTCCAAGGAGATTATTAAGAAGCTGGAAAAAATACGAATGGACTTCATTTGGAATATTTCTGCGACGAGACATAAGATTCAGTGGGTTAGGTGGGAAAAGGTGATTGAATCCAAGAAACGTGGTGGCCTGGGTTTAGGTGGTTTGGGGAATTTCAATACCGTGATGTTAGTTAAATGGTGTTGGAGATACAAGGGAAATCCGGATCAGCTTTGGGCAAAGGTGGTGGCATCTATTCACAAGTCGAATACGGACAGAAAGTTGGTTCCGGTGAACAAATCGGTTACGGGTTTCTAGAAAGGCATTGGGTCTATGGATACGGTTTTGTTTAATGAGGAGATAAGCATCACTGACAATATCCAGGTTGAGGAGGGCACTGGTAACAAAACAAGGTTTTGGAAGGGCATTTGGCTTGGGGACGTTCCACTGAAGGACGAGTTCCCAGACCTGTTCCAGATTGCTTCTAATAAATCTGGTACAGTCTTGGAGCACATTCGTCATAGGGGGAACATTATTCAATGGGGTTGGGATTGGACTAGAGAACCGGACTCGGACAACGAATGGGTCAATGTGGGGATTTTGATGAACCTGCCTGCTCTTCTTTGCTCTCGTTATGGTTACATGGACGAGACTTCAGATCATGTGTTTGTGGCGTGCTTGTTCTCCAGGTATGTTTTGGTGGCATGTTTTTAGGTGAGTTAGGCTGCCTTGGCCAAATGACATTGGCTCGCTCAGCAGCTTACTCGGCATTTTGGAGAATTCGGTTGGGAGCAGAAGGTGGAAAAGGATGGTGTACACCATTGCGCTAGCGACAATTTGGAGGTTGTGGTATATGAGAAACTTGAAAGTGTTCAAGGACAAGTTTGTGCTGATTCAGCGCTGCGTTAATTTGATCAAAGAAGACTCCTTTGTTTGGCTCAACCACAGGGCTAAAATCACACACCTTTCTTGGGACAAGTGGATAGATTTCGATGTTGTTGAGTCACTATAGTCCTGCCCGTTTGTGGGCGTCTGGTGTTTGTTTGTTTCTAGGGTCTGTTTTGTATTGTTCCGTGTGCTAGTTCCTTGCTGGGATCTCTCTCTATATATAGAAGTTTTGCCGTTCAAAGCAAAAATGAAATCCTATATGGCGTTCAAAGAGGTCATCCTCCCTCCTTCCTTGAATGTGCCATGTGTCATCCTCCTTATTTCCATCCAAAAGTATCTTTCCCTCTCATGTTTCCCTCACAATTTTAAAATGTTTGTAACTTTTATATACGACATTTAAGAAAAAAAAAGTACACCAAATTAACGAACTTTTTATTATCATCCCAACGAGTAGCATAGTGTTATACAAAAAACAAAAAAAAAATGATTTTTTTTGTCGGTTTTGTTCATACAGGAAAAAAACACAAGGTGTTCAGGTATTTCATTAATAATTTCTAGGCAAGTTACTAATCATGTTCAAACTAGGAATTATATTTTCATCAAGAGCAGAATAGTTTAAAACCATTCCTTTCCTAAAAAAAATCACACTTTTAAGACTACACTACTGCCTCAATCACGCCCTGCAATGGTTCTTTCTAGTTCTGCTCCTCATCCAAACACACATCTTCTTTTTAATATATATATTTTCATTCTTATTCATATGATTAAAATTGTTGTTTTTCATATTATAGTACATTAATTTCTAATTTACATCATAACACATATTTTATCACATCATATTAGATTTATCTATCCCGAAAAACTTCCGGTATATTATATAGTACAACTATAGCATTCACAGCCCGTCCACCAAATTATGTGAGAGGTTCCCTCAAATTATATAGGGTGAGTGTGAGTAGGGGAGAGAGAAAATATTTGTTGAAAACACTCTTCACCCTTATGTTTGAAAAAAAATATTGTTCCTATATATATTTTAATATTTTTGTAAGTGGTTGTGAGTAACGAGAGAGAAAATATAATGATAAAAGTATGAAAAAGTATTATTATTTTAATTAGGAGAGAGAAGATTTAAGGGTGAAATAGTAATTTTTAATGTAATTTGATAGAGGGAATTTAATAAAGATGTTGTGAATGCTCTTAGGGTTGCAGGGGATTGTTTTCCTAAATGTTCTCTAAACTTATTCCAAAAACTTTATTTACTTGTAAGTTTTGATTAGTAATCAAGTCTATCATTTAATCTTAGTTTTGATTGCATTACTAATGACTTTGGACCAGAATATTCTGGCTCAAGATAATGAATATGCCATAACTCCAATAACAATCATCTAAACCAGTTTTGTGGTTCAGCTCTTATTCAATTTTCATTATTTCTTAAACGGACAACTAAATATCACTTGAACTGTCAGTGGGTTAGCACTGGACAAATGACTATCCATTGGATAGCCCAAGTTCACCAAGCCACCAATTCGGAGAAAAATCCGTCGCCCGAAGACCAACTGCAGTAAAACTCCTCTAGATCGAATTCAAACTTGAGACTAAATGGCCTCAAGCTCTTATCTTCATTTCTCCATACCATTCCACCATATGATGGGTGGTAATTTTCATTTGGTTTGGTGGATGTATAACCAAAACCAAACCATAATTTTCAGTTTTCACTTCTCATGTCAAAGGATCCCATGCATTCTCTCTTTAGTTAAATTCTCTACCCACGTCAAAGTTTGATCTTCTCACTTTAGTTAAATTTTCTACCCACGTCAAAGTTTGATCTTTGTATCATGTATGGTCGATAAGATATTCTTGGGCGTAACTTTGTTGAACATGACGAAACCAAAAACAATGGAAAACCGACTTCAAAGAGTTTCTATTGAAAACAATTGTTTTTGTTAACTAAAAACTCATTTTTTTTAACAAACAAGTGGACTTTTATTCAACACAAACTTGACTTACCAAGATGCTAGAAAAGACAGAAAAACACCAAAACACCAAAACTCCAAAGTTTAAACTCAAAATAAATTTACATCAAACATTAGCCATTGAGCTATCGTCACGTGCTTCCACCGGCTTCTAAACTTCACATTTAGATAGGTATCATCCTTTATCTCCTCAATAAGCGAAGTAGCCGAAGTCGACCGGTTGTTGAATATTCTATTATTTCTATCCCGCCAAATACTCCAAAAGGTCACCATTGCAATCATCTCTGAAACCTTTTCCTTTTTGCCAAGAAACGAGACGCTTGAATAGACTCAAAAAACTCAATTGTTATCATTTTGTTTTTTTTTTTTTTTGAAAGGCAAACTTCATTAAAACAGGCGAAACTACTCTCCCAGACGGAGAGAAGCCGCAACTACAAATTACAACATATCAACACGAAAATTACACCAACCCTTCCAATCTAGAACTCCCTTTTTAAATCGACTCCTAAACCAAAGATAACCGAAGGATTTAACTTCTGAATTAATGCTCGTAATACTCGTGTCAATCGCCGAGAACACCTTTTCATTCCTGGCTTTCCAGATCCTCCAACACGTCAAAATGAAGATGCCGTGAATAATCTCCCTCGTCTTCTTATTAACCCCCATCTGATCGGTGATTTGAACCAGATCCTTAAACGAGAATACAAATATAGGAGGTAATTTACACCAATTAGCGATACCACTCCAAACTCCCTCCGCCACTCTACAAGCCGTAAAAACATGATTTGTGTTCTCTTCCACCTCCTCACAAAAAACGCATGTGCTATCGCCATGTAAAATTGTTATCATTTTGTTAATTAAACATCGAACCCTTCTTACCGGAAAGATATAGTGAAGGTGCTATCATAATTTTTTTTTAAATCTCTACACATGTTATAAATTAGGCTTTATAATAATGATGATAAGCCCAATCACATGTTCATGTCGATTTAAATCTTGTCGCTAACAGAAAGAACTATTAAAATTTTAAAAGTAGAACAAAACTTTGCAATCAATTCGCGGACCTTTAATAAAAAAAAACAGTTTTATTTAATACCCAAATCACTTTCTTATCATGTCGTTTGTATTTTTTGTACCAATAATGCTTATGATTACCTTGCATTATCGATTAACAGTGACAATCACAAACATTGTTGTTGCAACCGTCGCTATTGATTGGTGAAAATCTTGAAATTGATGTTGTCATTTCATTAAAAAAACTTAATAAGACAAAATCCAAGATATTTTGTTGTTCATTTTTCATTGGCCAATTTTAACTATTGTTTTCCCTTCATGTTATAACCATGACCGACAATTTTTATGGTCAAAAGGCTTATCATTTCCTAAAAAAAAAGTACCAGCGATCTAAGTAGAACAAACTATATCTTTAAATTTGAAACGTGGAACCATCTAATAATCTCCATTTCTCCATTTTTTTACCTTATTAAGGAGGAAAGATTGGTAGTAATGTAATTTTACACAATTTTTAAGATGAGAGTTGAATGATGCATTCACAAATTTTCAATCTTTGGTCATTTTGTTCCCTTTATGTCCCTTGTGTACAACATACAATGCTCATTGTATATGTGTCTAATGCAAACTTCATATCTATCTCAACATGTAACCCCCACTCATAACACCTAATTAAACCCCAATTCAATTTCAATAAAACCCAAGCTTTTCATTGAATCCTTCTACACATCTATTTAATAAGAACATACAATGCTTATGATGGTTTTGTTAGGCTTTAGCATTGGGCATAGGGTTTTGAACAAGCACAACATAAGGTATGCTTATATCTTGTGGTCTGACATCTTTTATTAGTTTACTATTCATGTTTTAATGTATGTTGCAATTTTGATGATCTTTGTAGGCACTGTTGGACATCATTGAGAAAGACTTGTTTGAGGTCCATATGAAAAAGTGAGTTATTACACTACTTCTTTTGTTTTAAACCGTATCTTCCATGGGTAGAGGTGGCAAAATGGGGGTTGGATTGGGACATATGATTAGGTAGTGTCATAAGATCAAAATTTATTTTATTTTTGTAATAACCTAATTTATTTGGTAAAAAGATTTTTGAGCTTCTAACGTATATGGATTAATTGCCACCTCTACTTCTTATTTTGCGTTTATTGATTTTCGAGCGGTAATATAATCTTGTGCACCCATACAAAAAATGTTACATACTTGCGGTTGGATGGATCAGTTGAGCCTGAAAAGCGATTTGACATTGTTAAATCTTTCAATTCAAACCCTTTGATTGACGTGTGCTAAAAACAGAAGGGCTTTAAAACTTTAAGGTAGTGTTTGGTATGATGGAATGGAAGGGGGAATGGAATGAACCATTACAAGGTAATGAAAAATAATGTGTTTGGTTGGTTAAAGGAATGAAATCATCCATTCCACAAGGCATTCCATTCCCTCAAAACCATTCCATCCACCCCCATGTTTTTTTTTCATTCCATCCGTCATTCACCCTTTACTAACTACACCATAACCCACCAATCACCACCACCACCCACCACCATCGTCACCACCCACCACCGCTGTCACCACCCACCACCACCGCTGCCGCCGCCACCCACCACCGTCATCACCGCCACCTACCACCTTCACCCACCCACCGCCGCCGCCACCCACCACCGTCTCCCACCCACCACCGCCGCCATCCAACACCACCCAACGCCACCCACCACCGTCGCCCACCACCGCCGTCACCACCCACCACTTTCATCGCCTCCACCAACCATCGCCATTCACTACCTTCACCCACCCACCACCGTCACCGACCCACCATCACCGCCATCCACCTCCACCCATCGCCATCTTCGCTACCACACACCACCATATACCATCACGCCACCAACCACCACCCACCACCGCCACTACTCACCATCGTCGCCCACCCACCATCACGGCCATCCACCTCCACCTTCCACCGTCGCCATCACCCACCGCTACCGCCACGTATCACCACCCACCATCACTGCCACTGACCACCACCCACAACAACCACTCACCACTGATTTTATTCCTTCGTCTTTTCCTGCCTATCCAACAACACAAAGTAATGTTTTGTTTCATTCCCACATGGCAACCAAACAAGACATGGAATGGTAATGATCCATTCCATTACCTCATCCATTCCATTCCATTCTCTCATCCATTCCATTACCCCATACCAAACATACCCTAACTTTTATAACATGTGCATGTTTACAAGTTATGATTTTACGAATTTATATAATGATATTACATAAAAGCTTTTCATGGCTTGTAACTGCCGTATTCAAACCCCCAAATAATTGATTTTCTATTCATAACTTGTAACTGCAGTATTCAAACCCCAAATAATTCATTGTACGTATGGATTGTAACCGTCCATATTCAAACCCCTAAATAAATGTACAAACATTATCATATAAAGGTACAAACAAATACTATTCTTTTTAAATTTGTTTGCATATTAATATAAAGGTAGAATCACAACATTCTGCTAGAGTACTAAAATGTGTTTGATATTTCATATAAAGTTATGATCAGATTCTATATTTCTAGGTGTGGAGGGACTAAAGACCTCTGATCCTAGCAAATACATAAGGCGTATATATAAACATGTCTTCTTTAATACTGCACTGGTCTAGGCCAATGTCGTAAGCACATTGGCTAATTTTGGTGTGATGGTTGATTACTTGAAGGTAACTTAGTTTACTTGTTTATCTTTAGACATCAAGATTACCTTAAAGGTGGATTATCGATTACTTACTTCTAATTTACCTATGGATTTACTTGTTGTACTACAAACCCATAAATTCGCTCTTTTGAGGCGTTATTATATGATATTGATTATGAAGTTATTTGCCTTTGTAACAATAACTTTTGTTGTTTGTACATCGAAACATGTTCTTTCAAATCTTAAACCTTTGCATGTTATTTTGAAGCCGGTTTTGGATATCAACACTATAAGAGGTTGCCAAATTGGTGGGTTAAGTAATGGGTCAAAACGTTGCCACATGGGTGGGTTAAGTAATGGGTCAAAACAGCTAAAGTATAAAGTGCAGGTCCGAACATGGGTCAAAACGTTTGAAACCTTTTTTATTCGGGTTCAACCAAAAACAACCAGTCACACTGTCTAAATATATAATTTGGATTATAGTATCCATTTAGTTCCAAAATTTTGTTTCTGTACATTACATCAAGTTACAAACAAAGAAAGTTTTGTTTCTGGACACACGTGTAACATCCTAATTTTTGATAAATTAACTTGGGAATATACACATTTTCATTTAGACCTACCTATTTGCTTTAGTATCATTCAATATGATTTCATCACCTTCGATGTCAATTTATAAGTTTGAAAAAAAGTCGGCTAAGCTAGGTTACTCAATACTCTTAGTACACCAAAATTCCATTTTGAGTCAAAAAAATTTCAAAACCACCTTAAGTCCTAAAATTTAATCATATGAGTTCTAATGGTGATTATAACAAGTTTCAACTTTTAATATATAAAAGATATATTTATTCCATAAATTTTCATAAAATGCCGAACCGTTGGTTTTCAAAGATATGATGAATCTACAAAAACTACATATTTAGGTTCAAACCTACCTAGGTTCCTAAACTTACAAAGAGATGGTAGACCCTTACCAAACATATTTGTCTGAGTTTTCACATCAGAGTCAAAATGTCACACTTGTAATTGTAAAATGTAAATTTAAACAATAAACTTGCATACCCTATCTAGAAGAAAAAAAAGCTAACTCAAATCAAGCATATACTATTACCGCCCTATGTTTTCAACTATGGATCAAAATATAATCTTTTTTATTGTAGCTTTGACTGCTTTAACATTAACAATTCAGGAGACAAAGGTTCAAGAACATGAAAATTTTAATACCCTTTTCAATAAAAAGTTTTACAACCTAAGGGTAGATAGACCTCTGACACCTTGTCAAAAGTAATTTGAACCCTGTCAAATAAACTTTTTAAAATATTATAAAAATAAGAAAAATTATAGAAATACTATACAGTCTATCACAAGATGATTGATAAAGTAACCGAACCAAATACCATGTTGCAAAGCGTCAGCCGCGCAGCATCGCACGGGTTTTCCTACTAGTACTTTATTAAAGAAACTCGATGGACAAAGAAGTAATTTCATCACCTTATTAAGATAGCATCTCAAAAGCCATAAGGTAAATCTCTAACTTTTATCCATTTTCTTCCTTTTATGCCCCTAATGTACAATGTTTGATGGCAATTGTATAAATCACTAATGCATCTCATGAAGTTTAACCCAAGCCACTATACTTTTGAAACCATCACACTTACCTCATTTATTCCTCATTATTCATCATCAATACCTATCTTTAATGGGTTTGGCTCTTCATATTCATAGGTTACAATATGATAGTATTATATTTTGTATTATTGGTTTGCTTTGAAATATATTTTATATTCTATATCTATATTATTTTATTAAAAAAACTCGAAGGATAGAAATGTAATTTTATATCAACTTTAAGATGGCATACCAAGAGTCATAGTGTAATTCTCTAATTTTTTACTAAATTCTTTCCTTTATACTCTTGTTGTACAATTTTTTAGGCCAATAGTATAAACCACTAATGCAATAGGAGAATTAACCCAACCCATGAACCTTGAAATGTAATTAAAGAAACTCGATGGATAGAAATGTAATTTTACATCAACTTTAAGATGGCATACCAAGAGTCATAGTGTAATTCTCTAATTTTTTACTAAATTCTTCCCTTTATACCCTTGTTGTACAATTTTTGAGGCCAACGGTATAAACCACTAATGTAATAGGAAAGTTAACCCAACCCATGAACCTTGAAACCATAGCATTCAACTCATCCCCTCATCAATGGCCCTCTTGAATGATATAATAATTGTGAGTAATATCTCTTTTGATTAAAGCATTCATTGTTTTTAAAACCTTTCACTTATGAAATTGAATCATCTCTTATATTGATAAGACTTTTATTATGCTTAATGGCGGTAATAAAAGTCTTCTTTAATTTTAGTTTCTCAAGTTTCCACTATAAATAATTCTTCATGGCATGGATTAATAGGTATATAACTTGAATCCATGGTGTTTTCTCATCAATTTTTTTATTCACCAACTTCTATATTTGATCTTTACTACATGAAGTAATTAGTATTTTACGTATGTCATCAATCTCTTTAGTTGAGAAGAGTGTTCATAATATGTTGCAACTTGCAAGTGGCATCTCAGGTTTGTCCATGACAAGTGGTTTAACAGGTAGTCCTTACTTTGCCTTGTATCTTATATTATTTGGTTGATATGGATTAACTGTGTGTTCTGATATGTAATGATATTAGTTACATGGAGTATATCAGCTTAAATCACATCAAAAAATGTATGAAAGATACGTCCTTATGACATACAATGACTACTTTAAAAAGATTTCTAAGTATGCCACTAACAACTTTTTTGCAATTTTTATTTAGTATTTAAATTTATATTCATAAGGCTTGTCTTTTTTTCCATGATATCTCTATCGGATGTCACATGTGCTAATATGGTCATAAGAAACTGCACTTTGGTGTATTCTTATTTTGTTAGAATTCATTTTCGCTTTTTTGATGATTACACAATCATATTGGATTTTGAGTAGCTTTTATTGACCAATAGTAGTTTGATTTCCATTTTGATTTTGGAATTTAAATCTAATAATTAGGATTTTGAACCACAGAGTACGATGTTCCCCACCATAATCAACTTCATACGCGGCGATTAAGGTAATGTGTTTCTTTGGTTACAAGATTAAGACAAATATTATATTTTTTTTCTTCACAAAATTACAACAATGACTTTGTTGTATATGGGCCTGTTTGACATGCAGTATATGATGTTATGCATGTTGCAGAGATACATGATGTTTGGGGAATCAACAACAAAATTACAATTCACTCATAACTTGTTAACAAATTTGCTTGCCTCCAAAATTGTTGTGTACATTAAATTTCACACTCCCTTACAATAGATTCAAATGTGTTACGATGTATGGCATGTTATGTGTAGCACGTTATGAGGTCTCAGTAACATATTAAAAATGATTGTTTTTTGTATTCTTCTTAAATCCTTAGTTTTTATTAATTCATGACCATAGTGATTGACCATGTATTATAATATTGTTGCTTTATATCAATTCTTTTGTTTATATTCACTTATTCTTCATGAATTAATATCTTAATTGTATTACCAAATTAATTTCGTAACTAAAATACGCGATACCCAACACACAACATGCGGCAAAAAAAAACCCGCGGCAACGCACGGACATTCCTACTAGTAATAATTTACTAGGTGATAAAGAGTGTATGATGGTAAGCCTTTTTTTGATGCAAGGAGTCTGGTTTTGGGTTAACCAAAGTCTTAGGGCGGCTTATTGTCAACAAACAAAACAAAACAAAATATCTTAGACTATACGTTGTATCTCACCTCTAGTCAATACTTTACACTATCAAAACAAGACAACTGTGCTCTGACGTGACACTGGCTAAAGTTTCAATCCTGCTCACTTGATCCTGTTGTGGCTCAAGGTGAGCGAGGACTTTATCCATTTTTTAACATTAAAAAATATATAAGAAATATTATATTACATAAAATTGAAAATTTATAAAAAATAATAAGTCATAAGAACAAGTAAAAAAAATGTAAAATAAAAAAGAATATAATAGAGTAAAAGGAAAAAATAAAAAGAATATGAAATAAAAAAATAATTTTATTATATTAAATTAAATTTGTCATCTTCTTATCTTCTTGACTTCTCTTCACGTTCAAACAACACAAATCTGTGCAATTCTTCTTGACATCTTCTTTGCTCATCTTCTTCAGTCCTCACTGGAAAAAAATAGAAAAAACCTTGTCGCCAACGGTCATCTTCTTCTTCACTTCCTAAACATGCAACAAACCAACAGTCGAAAATAGCACAATGGTCATATTTTTGCTTGCTAGCCCACGCGAGTCCGGTAGCGTTGGCTCGTTCGCGCCATCGTTCACTCACTTGTGTTTTGGTTCACGCGATCCACGTGGCAAAGTTGGTGGCTCGCAGCAGTTCGCTTGCGGGCCACAATACATAGCCTTACATGGTAAAATATCAGAGAAGAAGATCCTAAAGCATAAAATGCTCTTCGGAAAGTACATGATTTTTTTTTTAATTTGTGATTAGGGCTTTGTAACTGCTTAACGTATGTGTGATTAGCTTTACAAAAGTGTGATTGCACTTGGAACGATTTCACTGATACTACTATAACCCTAGTCTATGTGTTCCCATGTTCGGGGGCGGATCTACGCATCTCTAGGGGGTTCCCAGGAACCGGTTCGTTTTAAAATTTTTAGTGTTATTATATATCGAAAATTCTGTATGAACCCCTAAATATATTTTAAATGAACCTCAATCAATTCAAACAAATGCCCTAGTGGTAATCCCCTCTCTTTACAATCTACAAGTCCCAAGTTCAATTCCCGTTAGATTCATTTTTATTTTTCTGTCTTTTATTTTTTATTCTTTTATATACAAACTTGGGTTTAAAAAAAAAGATACATCACAACCCCTGCCCTAAACCCTCCTCCTTCCTCACTCCGCCTCTCCTCCTCATCACCAGTCACCGCCGCCCTACCCTTCTCCGTTCCTCCTCACTCCGCCTCTCCTCCTCATACCTCAGTCCTTACCCTGATTCACAGTACATCACAACCCCTTTTCCTTCCATACTCCTCTCGTGATTCACAGCAGCCACCATTCTCCTCCGCCTCACCTCCAACCCTCGGCGCCGCCCTCCTCCTCCTCGCATCCACCCCTCTCCACCGTAAGCCAACGTTTTTAGTGTATTTTGTTATGATTTTCTAATTGAACATGCACATGCAATATCCCCAATAGCTCCTTTTTTAAACAAGATTATGACTTTTTGAGCATATTAGTTTAGTAACTTATCTTGGTGTGATTATGTTTTGGGAGTAAACACAAAAATATACCAAATTTGAAACATATTAGTTTGAAACTATTTGATCCAAAAACAATTTTTATGCCAAATTTGATTGGTCAAAAGGGGATATTTTTCTGCACTTCCAACTTAAAGCTGCTCTTTTAAGCTCTCCCCTTCATATGTTATTACAAGGTATTATTTTGCTGCAGTATATTATTATTGTTCATATAGTTTACAAGAGTTAGCAATCTTTGTACAAACAGTGCCAATCAATATGGTAAATTTTGTGTTGGAAAATTGAATTAGGCATTGAATATTCTTATATTTCCATTGTCTTAAAGGTGCTACTCATAGGACTAGTTGTTAAAGTACTTCAATATTTCTTGTCATAAATTTTTATCTCTTGAAATCTTGATATTTAATAACTTGATTTTAATAATGTTTTATTGATACAGATTTAGTTGCCAATTGCAAATTTACACTTGCGTTGGTAATTTGATTAATTGGTGAATTGATGACGTCTTCACATAAAGTAAACAAGGTGCATAATTTTTACCCCTCTAAAAGCAACAATAAACTTGATGAACTCATTGCTTATTGATTGTTAAGTTGTGACAATATTGTGTTGGTTCTTATGGACTCGATGGTTATAGGTTAACTAATTGATTGAAATTTTGTTAAACTGATTTCTATTTATGGTCCGTATGAACTATGAATCTAGGGTCTAGTAATTGGAAAGTGCGATTATTGTGAACATTAGTTTTACCCGACCCAATTTGACTGACCTGCCTTGACCCACCTTGTTTAACCAAGCTATTATGTGTCCCCTGTAAAAAAAAAAAAATTGGATCCGCCACTGTATGTGATGAACTTTTCCCGACCCGAACCGCCAAACTGACCCGAAATTTTTTATGTTCGTTCATATGGAATTGGAGTATTAAAAAGTGAACCCCTGAAAAAAATTCTTGGATCTGCCACTGCCCGTGTTTTTAGTTTAAACTTAATAGTACGTGATGTGTGTATGTTTTTATATTTTGAATGGCAAGGGACGTACGTATAATACCTTTTTGGGTAAGTTATACTATAAGGTTCTTACACCAATCAATCACACAACCAACATCAAAAGGCCTATATTGTGTGTAAATATACATGTATAGAAATGGAAATCTAAGAAAATCAAATGTTAAGGATTATTGTTTTAGTAAAACAGACAAAACCTTTGTAAGGATTATTGTTTTAGTAAAACAGATTTCAAATTATTTTTACTAATAAAAGTTTGTTAATAAAGATAGTAAGAAAAATACATTTCTCGATCGAAATATACATTCGGGTCACAACTTTATAAAATCTTACACCGTGTACAATACCAATGCCATAATGAAATAAACCGAACCAAATAGATACTCATTTCAGCTGCATCGCGCTAGAAAATTCAACAGTTTTCTTTTAAACAAAACCTATGTATTAAATTAAAAACTCAACTAAAAAATAGTAAAACAATATATAAGTTTATATTTATATTTATGTGCCCATTTTTTCTACTCGTACAGAACCTCAGATTTTTAAGGACGAATATGAAATAAATTAGTGTGATACACAGGTCTATATGTATATACACATAGTACATACTTTATACTTAATACACAAATTCTCCTTTCAAAGGCCTACAAGAATAGATGTTAAACCTCTTTACGTATTCATGTTTTCTAGAAACTCTTTTATTTTTGACCATGAATTTGCTGGCAGCTTTCTCTAGCTTATCTAGTGTGAAATGCATCTAATATATTGATTATGTTTGAAATATGTCGTAACTTGTCTTCCTCTATCGGATTACTTTTATTTATATCTTTATATATTACTAGTGGGTAACTCGCGTGTTGCGGCGGAGTCAACAATACGCGGTAGGAACATGATATGCATCAGACACAAGTATTGTATGTATTTTAACTGATCTATTTTCGCCTTTTGGGTAAAAATATGTATATGTTATGAGGAATCTAAGCAGGTTATTCCCTTTTGAACCCATTTGGGTAAAACCGTAAAATACTACTTGTAAATATAACCTCTAAATATAACGGTGTCAATAAATCAAATTTAAAAAAATATATAACATTCAAAACTCAAAGCATGTAGGTTTCACTATTTTAGCCCTACACTATCATGAGGATAAAAAAATTATGTTGATTTCTGTTTAACTACCTAAAAATTGAAGGACCTTATGGATGATAAGAGAATCAAAAGCATCAACATCGCTAACATTTTGTTTGCTTTGTTTGCCATCATTTGGAGTCATGTTTCAAAGGCTAGAACAAACAACTCATAGTAACATATTTAAATCATAGGGTCAGGAGTAAAAGCAAGTTTATTGTAGTGAAAGAAGATATGAACTAAACCGGACTTTTACAAATTCCGTGTGCTTCTCATTACATTACATATAATTGATCCTAAGACATGTACATACAATAATTATTAACTAAGCATTTTTCAAGTGGGTTGGGAGTATAAACAAGGGTGTATCACAAAGGTAGATATAAAAATAATGAAGGATAACTTGATTGTGAATTTTTGATAATTTAATGAAATAAAGTTACCCTGTAGAAAGATGTAATAATTCAATGTAGATACAAAAATAATGAAGGATAACTTGATAATGAATTTTTGATAATTTAATTAAATAAAGTTACCACATGGTTATTTAGGGAAGAAAATTGCAAAGAAACATTTGGTATACCATCTTAATTTTAAACAATTAAAACATATTTGCCCATGTTTCCTCCTTTATAATGTAATATAGATATATACCTACTTATCTAGTGTGAAATGCTATCTAATATATTGATTATGTGTGTTTTATAATAGATCATCCTTTGTCTTAAAATTATAAAATAGATACAAAATATTCCTTTATTAAGTTTTTCTATTTTGTAGGTTATGACAAAAAGAACTAAAAATGGTGTGAACACAAGATAAAAAGAGATGTTATTAACCGACTAGATTTTATGATTTTATTATCTACCTACACACCTGCCCACCATACAACGATGGTAGCATGGTTTTTCTCTGGCATTGTCATTTAGTAAATTATCTTTACACCATGTGTACTTTACTTGGTTATCATTTAGTTCTTTGTCATTTAGTGAATTTTCGGTTGCTACTTATCACATATTTAACCCCAACCACACACACGTCGTAAAGCTGATAGCACAATTTTACGCTTCTTAGCCCGCAACATGAGTGGCTTAAGACTAGTTTTCAATAAAAGTTATCTTATTGAAAACGAAGATTAAAAGAGAGATGATAATATATTATGTGTCTCGATTTTGTTCATCTCACTAGATTTAACTATTAAATTCAGTTGGGCCATTAGAAAAACAAGGCTGAATTATTTTAGTGGGATTCATTACTATCGGTCCAGTTCAAGATTTAAAGTCTGGGCTGAATTACTTTTAGGGATTCATCATTCATAACTAACAGCATGAGCAAACAAACATAAATTTCAATATATAGGTTACGGGCCTTTTGACAGTCTATGGATGGGCAACATGTGATGATGGCCCAGGCACATGAAACTTATCAGGCCCTAAATTTTATAAGAGGACCCTTTAAGGCTTTAAGAGGGTGTTTGGGATTGAGTTTCAAACCAACTTATTGACTTATTGGCTTTTTGAAAAAGCCAATAAGTCAATAAGCTGTAACTCAAAAGCACTTTCTGTTTTGGCTTTTAGCTTTTAGCTTTTAAGGGTGGAAAAGCTGTTTTTGAAAAGTTAGAAATCCTGGCTTTTGGCTTTTGACTTTTGACTTTTGGGAAAAAATTACAAATTTACCACCCATACAACCAATATTCACAATAAGTTAAGCGAAACACTTAAAAAATAACAATCTATTGACTTTTTGACGTTTCTCATCCCAAAAGCTAATCCAAACACTTTTTTTAAAACTCATTTTCAAAAAGTCATAAGCCAATAAGCACTTTTGACCAAAAGCACTTTTGCATTTCCAAACTCAATCCCAAACACCCTCTAAGTCTTTAGCATTGAAAAGCCTTTAAGGCTAAACAAATTATAGTTATCTCTTGAAATATATGTTCTTAAAATTATACATCATACCTTATCGATCACTTTGAGAGGAAAAAAAAACAGAGAGAATTATATGGTTGACCTCTGTGGTTTACAAATATTGCACTTTTGGTCATGTTGCTTCAATAATTACAGCGTTGGTTCTGAGGGTTGTAAACTTAATACTAACATGGTCCATATGTATTTATTTTGATACCGTGTTGATACTTGCTCAAAACGACCGTTAAAATTCTCTATTAAATGGACATGAAATACCTATTTTACCTTTATCAACAAAAATAAAGAAATATTCCAAATAAACAACTACCTCACCCCCACCCTTATCCTGCCTTTTCTTCTTCCCCACACCACCACCAATCACCTCTTTCTCTATCTCTCTCTTATAATCACGATCACTCTTCATTGAAGCTTTGGTTACGAACAGGGACTGATTTTAGACTTATTTCCACTCTGCACAACCCTCGTAACTGTGGGAGTTGCTTGATTCAACCACAGCTTCGGTGATGGTTAGGGATGGGGGTGGGAGTGGGTTTAAGAATAAACCACCGGTTATCCATCACCACCCACCTCCTTACACCACACCTAACAAACAATTAACCGAAAACGTATTAGAAAATTCTGTCGTCGTACCATTCAAGGTGTTAAAAGACCATTCCTCCGACTTTGTGAGATTTTTCGTGTAAACGAGGGACGATGTGGCCGCAGTAGTTGCACATCAGTGTGTTTCTGATTTTAGGGAAATAATTTTTATGATTATTCTTTAATATTAAATTGTGTTTAACCTACTCTGTTTGGACTTGTAATACATGTGCAGCAACCATGGCCAAACAATCACTAGCATCTAATGAACACAAGTATTTTGTACTATTGATCATCACAACATGCGTTATTTTTCATCACCCAACCTCTATATAATTGTTAGTTTAGAAAGTCGGGTAGGTGGTGGATGGTGGTGACTCGATTGTAAACGAGTAGCTCTGCTTGGTTTGATTTGTAAATGAGCCAAGCACAAGCAAAGCTCTGCTCTGATCGGCGTGGCTCGTGAACAACCCTAGTGGTGGTAGTGGGAGAAGAAGAAGGGGGCAGGGGGGAGAAGAAGAGGGTGGACTTGGGTTTAATATTATTTTTTGTTATATTTTTTAATTGTTTATTTGTACAATTGAGGAGAAAAATGTAATTTATTAGTTTTTAACGAAAGAAATTGATGGTAGTTAGAGTTAAGGATCACACGAGTGCAGTTTTGTCAAACTCAAGGACCAACGATGTAATTATTGAAGCATTAGAACCTAGAGTGCAATATTTGTAAACCACAG
The DNA here is from genome assembly GCA_032199755.1 of Ambrosia artemisiifolia. NCBI lineage: Eukaryota > Viridiplantae > Streptophyta > Magnoliopsida > Asterales > Asteraceae > Ambrosia > Ambrosia artemisiifolia. The sequence continues at coordinate 44,831,238 of CM063527.1, read as the reverse complement.
GGACCAACCACGCGATTATCTCTTTAAAAAAAAGGGAAAATGGATTTTAATACTCCCAACTATCGCTTGTTGGCGGATATCACTCCAAACTTTCACTTTGGCCAGTAGCACTCCTAACTTTCAACTTAGTTTGTTCCATCACCTTTAAACTAACGGATGTCTAACCTGGTTAGTCTTCGTGGCCAAAATGTAAAAACCAAAACTTTGGGACATTTTTGAAACTTGTTGTTGTTTTTTTTTTTTAAGTTTATAAATCCCCCCCCCCTTCCTTCTTCCTTCTTTCTCTCTCTAAACCACCACTACCCTTCACCACCTTCATCCATCACCAACACCCTTCACCGTCATCCACCACCACCACCCTTCACCGTCATCCACCACCACCACTCCACCGTCATACTCCACAACCACCGCCTCCACCGTCATACTCCACAACCACCGCCTCCACCGTCATACTCCACAACCACCGTCACCCCCAACCACCACTGTCTCCCCCTTCACCCCCAACAACCATCTTTAACCCAATCACCCCTGCAACCACCGTCTCCCCCTTCACCGCTGCAGATCTAAAACAGAAGGTTAATAAGACTGCTAATCGTGGCAAATCAAACATCTAATTAAAAAAACTTTACAATCAAATTTCTAATTAAACATCTAATACCATCTACTAAACTCCATTTTTACCAGCATTTGACGATGAAGAATACAGCAGCGACGACGATGCAGAAAAAGCTCGAGTTATTGCTTTGAATGTACAGGCACTTTATTGCATCAGTTGACGGGCCTTCACTCGCCTTACGTGTTTCTTCTCCGTTAACACCTAGACACGAAACTTTCATTTTGGGCTCGGGTTTTGAAACCCCCCCCCCCCCTATCGAGACGTATATCTTTCAACATTGCTTCAACGTCTCTCATGGAAGGTTGGTCATCAGGGGTTGGTGCAACGCAAAGTAAAGCCACGCCTAGGGTTTGCATCATCTCCTCAAGCTCAGTGTTGGGGGGGGGGGGGGTGGGGGGGGGGATTTATAGAATTTTAAAAAAATTAATGATAATAATAATAAGTTTCAAAAATGCCCCTTAAGTTTTTATTTTTATATTTTGGCCACATAAAAGTTTTGGTTTTTACATTTTGGCCACGAAGACTAACCAGGTTAGAAATTCGTTAGTTTGGGGGTGATAAAACAAACTAAGTTGAAAGCTGAGAGTGCTATTGGCCAAAGTGAAAATTCAGAATGATTAAATCCATTTTTCCAAAAAAAGATACATCTTATTCACGACTCTACTAATTTAAGTGTTCATATAATATTTTAAAACAAAGATATTTTGGTTGATTGCTCTCGACATACGGTGACTAAAAATCGGAATAATTGTATCAATTGAAATTATAAATCTAACCGAAGCTAATGATAAACTAAGGGATCAGTTATTATTTTTATAATAAACAATTGTTTTGGCTAGATTATCATTATATGTGTATATATAAATAGCTAAACTGAACTTGTTTCTTTGAACGGAAAATTAGGATCATTGACGGATTATTGGAGTATCATCGTGTCTCCAACTGAACCATTCGATCATATCCATCTCCACATGGAAATAATGCATACTCACCAAAGGCTCTTCAAGCTTGGTGTCTAGATCAAAAGACTCTACAAATTTCAAGCGTCTATTACTCTCTTTAGTCATGTGTCATCATTTAATTGGTTAGTTTGTGGGTCCGATACAAACTCAAGAGTCTTAGTTAAGCCTTTTAATTCACTTGTCACATTCTAAGACATATTGGATGCTGTGAATTCTCTAGGTTTAAAACTTTATATATGTTTGTTCGGTAATTTTTATTGGTCAATATTTAATTATATGATTTTCTCAACCAAAAATGGGTTAATAAAAAATAGTGCATATGCATAGATGGCAGCTCGAGTTAATATATCTGCATCTATATAGATGTAAGACTCTTGTACCTATTTGCTGACTTGGACTTCAGAATTGTAGCTTCTTGTCCTTTCATTTTAAACTTAAAAATATTCGTACATGAAGTCAAAACTTGGAGGTGATATATTAAAGGGAAAATGACCGATATAGCCCGTTGACCGTGCGTTTTGCGTAAATGGCCCTCTCCCGGATCTTTGGAAAGCCGGGTCACGGTTTCCAACACGGCTGAACCGGCTTCCGAGTTCCTTTAGTTTTCAACCGGTAGGAAACGAACACGTGTCGTTTACGATCCCGATGTCTGCGACCCGGCTCCCGTGGGTCCCCTGAGACGTGTCAGCGCCGCAAAGCCGTCTCCGGTGGGGTCCCTGAGACGCTTCAGCAACGGCTCAGTTGACGCCGTCTTCGGCTCGGCTTATAATAAAATAACATACCTGATCCCACGGGAGACGGCTTTCTGAGCCGTTTCATGTCTGAAAAGCCGTCTCCGGGTGACGGCTTTAAAAGTTGGCAACCGTCTTCTGAGACGGTTGCGGGGGGTAGGAAAAAGACGGCTGCCTCTACCGTCTTTGTACTGTTTCTGCACCGACTCGGTGCCGGTCGCCGTACAATGCCGGAGACGTTTTCGGTGATTTGACGTCAATGACGAACCGTGTGTTATAAAATTAGAAAATTTTGTAATAATTTAGTTTGAATTTTTTGTTGTATCCCTTATTTTTCTTTCAAAGTGCTTAAAAAAGTTGTGTTTTTAAAAATGGTTAGTTTTATAATCTATAGTGGAGGCAGGTGGGAAGTTGTCAACGGTCGAATGGAATACGTTGTTGATAGTAGCTGTAAAAGACGTGGTTTTGAAATTGATGCAAATATCCCGTATCTTAGTTTTTTAAATGTAGTTTCCGATGTTTGTGAGATTCCAAACATTACAAGGTTATCTTATAAAATGTCAGCTTTCGATGATGCAATCGACATTTTTAATGATCGTGATGTATCTTTTCTTTTTAAAGTTGCTTTGCAAAACCCCTATGAAGTATTGAAGTTGTATGTTGTCGATGAACCAGGTGTGGGTTCGTCTAGTAATGCTCATTTAAATGAGATACCTTCAAATGATTCAAAAGTCCCTGATTTAAATGTGTCTTTAGAATATTTTGATCATTACACACCATATGGGTGTTTTGGCAATTTCAATGATGACAAAGCTGAAAATGAAGAATTTGATGGAAAACCAAGTCCTGAATTGTTTTCAGAGTTAACGAAAACCTCTTCAGTTTTTTCTGAAGGTTCTGTATTCCGTAACAAAGATGAATTGAAATTGCAGTTAGGAAATTTTTGTTTGTCAGAACGTTTTTCCTATAAAGTCGATAGGTCATCTAAAACGAGGTACGAAATTTCATGTGTAGTTGATGATTGTGATTGGCAATTTAGGTCACGTTCTGTCCAAAGTTCAGGCACGTTTTATGTTACATTTTTTAACAAAAACCACACATGTTCTAAAACTCAAACACATCCCCATCTTCGTCAAGCTAACCCACAAGTAATTGGTAACATACTGAAGCACCAATTACGAGATGCCAGACGTGTTTATCGTGGAAACGAGATAGTACAAGATTTTCGAGATAGATTTAAGGTTGATATATCATATACTCAAGCATGGCGTGGGAAGTGTCATGCACTTGAGCTTTTGCAAGGAAATAGCAAACAATCGTTTTCTGAGCTTCCATTCTATTGCTATAATTTGCGAAATGCAAATCCAGGGACTGTTACTGAGATTAGAACTGATGAAGACAATCGTTTTGAAATGCTGTTTATTGCCATTGGTGCAACGGTCAGCAAAATATTTTTACCTATTTTTATACCAACTTAAATAAATTATTGTTGTTTTGGTTTACCGAAGTCTAAAATTTATCTGTTTTTCATTTTATTAATTAGATTCGGAGTTTTCTTCTGTCTTTAAGACCGGTCATTATTATAGACGCGGCACACTTAAAAGGTGAGTTTAAGGGAACGTTGTTCCTTGCTGTTGGCATGGATGGTAACAACCAAATTTTACCCGTTGGATATGGTATTGGCAAATCCGAGGACGGTGAGAGTTGGACGTGGTTCTTATCAAAACTTAAAGAGTGTATCGGTGAGCACCCGGATTTGGCGATCATATCTGACAGAGCCAACTCAATAGATTTGGCTGTTCGGACGGTGTATCCTAATGCCTTTCACGGGTTGTGTTGTCGACATTTGATGATGAACTTAAAGTTACCAAAAAGCAGAAAGAAGGATATAGAGACACTGTGGTGGAACACTTGTAAAGCTTACCGGGTGTCTGATTTTGAAGAAAGTTTTAACGCACTGTGTGCAGCCGTACCACGGGTTAGGAATACTTTATTGAGTATCGGTTTTCATAAGTGGTCAAGAGCACACTGTTCGGGAAAACGATATCATTATATGACATCTAACAGTGCAGAGTCAATGAACGCCTTATCTAAGGACGCACGAAAAGTTCCAATCACCCATTTGGTTGAATTTTTTAGACAAAAACTTCAACAATGGTATTACGAACGCCGAAAGGAGGCTATTCAAAATAAACACGAACTGACTCCTTTCGCGGTACAAAAAATTGTTAAAAAGATTGAAGGGTCTAAAACGTGGAAGGCTTATGGCGTTGGGGCTAACACTTTTCAAGTTGTAGACGGTAACAAAAATGGTTTTGTTGATCTGTCTAATGAAACATGCAGTTGTTGTGTTCCCCAGATATCTGGTTTCCCATGTGGCCACATGATTGCAGTATCAAAATTATTGAAGGAAAAGGACTGCAGTCATTATACATCACCTTGGTATAGCAACCAGTTATATAAAACAACATATGAAGAGGCCATTTATCCTTTACCCCACAGGTCTGAATGGGAGACGCCAGAGTATTTGGTTCCTGTACAACCACCACATATCACAAAACGACAGTCGGGACGTCCTCGTGAAGATAAACGAATTTTATCGAGAGGCGAGGAACCTACGCCTGTATATTGCAGTCGTTGTAAAACTTACGGTCATCAACGTGACCGATGTTCAACTCCTGTTGCCTCACGATCAAAATCTGCCAGGCGTCGTTCAAAGAAAGAAAATCATCATCAAACACCGTCCCCCATTATCGTTGAACCAGGTGACTTTGAAGAATATGTACTTCATAATACGTGTTCCACTGTTAACCTTGCTGATTTTTAGTGGTGCTATTTACTTTAATTTATTTACTTAACAATATTTATAACATAAAATTACAAATAACTTCGATATATGAAGTTTTACATCAATACATAAACTAGGTAGGTAAATATTTAAGTATTTGACAGTGTAAAACGACCAGCATAAATTTCATCTGCCATGAAACGTCTGAATCTCATGCAAGCATCATGTAGGCCGCTTTCTCTCCAAGCCAATGACATGTTTTGAACAAGATTTCTCAGCAACATACAAACTATTACACCTGAATGTCGACCAATGCGACTATTGGTGACAGGCCAGACAACATCCCCCCAAAATTGTAATGATTCAACTTCGTTTCTACCAGACTTTTGCCAGTACGTTATAGCCCCCAGAAACCATACGAAAGCAGATTCAAATTCTATAAGAATTTGATGAATTTTTCTATGAATGCAAAACGTATCACCGCAGTCTATTGGACTACAGTTATTTGGGAAATACACTGTTACTTGTAGTAATTTCATGTCAACTTGTAGAGCAAACCAGTTTTCATCGTCCATCGAGGCTGGTATATATACCTGAAAATTACAGCCCAAAACGAAATGCAGATTTTATACAGCACGATAAAGATATATAAATATATAAAATAACAGTAATTTTACCATATCAACTTCCCAAAGAGGTGGATATATTCTTCTCGATCCGTTTGCGTAGCTATAAGCATGGTGATCTTGTTCAATAATTAGGCTATAGAAATTAGGGGGAAGAACACTCCAACGACCATAACTACATGTTGTTGGTCTTATTTGTCGTTCAATGTCCCTTAACGACATCAATTTGTTGCACCATGCACGAACATGCTGTAAATAAATGTTAATAAAATCACAAAAATATTACCATTTCATATAACGTATAACGTAACCGTCATAGTATTTACCGTTTTCTGAAGATATCCGCTTCCACAGTACCCTAAAATACCACCCCACCACTCTTTGTTTAATGGTGTATTCCCCATATAGGTTGTATAGCAACATGTGCTATCACCATCGTAGTAAAACTCAAGAACATTTCGAGCCCAAAAACATGATTGGTTATGTGGATTTACCCAAATTGTGTTCTCTACGGGAGCAGGAATGTTGGTCATTATGCTATTAAAATACAGGTGAAATGGGGTTGTATATAAGGACCTAGGTAGATAGGTGTACCAATATCGGGTGGATTTTGTTTAGTGGTAATAGCTTAAGGGTTGGATTTATAAATTTCGTTTTTTATAAATATACCTACCACCCACCGTTCATCATCAATCGTGTAGAGGTTTATGTACCATCACCATGTCGCAGTCATCATCTTCATCTTCATCTTCAAGGTTTTCATCTAGAGGATTTAGCAGGTCAAGGGAAATATGTTCATGCGGTGCTCCTACACGTATACAAATCTCCAAAACTGATGCAAACCCGGGGAGAGACTTCGTGTGTTGCGTAAGTATTAAATTTTAATATTTATGTTGTGCTTTCAATGATCATTAAATAACTGTTTTTTTTTTAAACCACAGACTGCTGCTTGTGGATTTATTAGGTGGGTAGAAGCATCAGAATGTTACGGGTGCAAAAAAATCGTTCCCGGGTTGAGGCAATCGTTAGACGAGCAACAAGCTTTGGCTAGAAAATACCGTTTGCAGGCCAGACGGTTGAAGTTACTTTTGGTAGTTAGTTGGGTTTTTTTTGCATATCTACAAATGTAACACAATAGGAGCAGCTTGTAAATTAATTAAGATTAATAATATTAAGGTAACAATTTCAGTTCGTCTTCATCGACCGTCTGTCTAGTATCTAACGTGTTTTCTTCCGGCAAAACGTTCTCGTAAAATACTAAAGCCATCCTGTGCCGCATTCCTAACGCTGTCATTTGGGTGTTTTCATTTTGATTTAGAGGTTGCTTTTTGATCAACCTCTCAATAAATATCAACACCCAAACCCCACAATCACCAAGAGGTCCAGACTGTTGGGGTACATCTTGAGGCTCTACAACTCGGAAAGGAGGGGAATAGTCGTATGGGTAACCATAACCGTAATAACCGTTGGCTTTTAGCCAAAGGTCAAATGCGTAATTAGTATAGCATATGACCTCCCTTCTGGCCTCCCGTAAGCCTGCCAAAGACAGTAAACTGCAAAACGAAGAATATTATCAAAATTAACACTATTACGTTAACGAAAACCGTCATTAAAAAAAATATGTTCAAAATGATTTACCTGTCATAAATGGTAAACGTTCGCTCGCGCAGGTCAAACACTCCGAGAATCCAATGTTGTGAGACTATATTCATCACAACATATACCTATTAAATCGCGAATATGTTAAAAGCAATCAATCATAATAATATGGTCAACAAACAAATTTATAATTTAAATTTGAAAACAACCTCATCAACATCAGCGATTTTTGGAAACGGTGCGAACGAGCCATCAAACAAATCTGTATATCGCTGGTTCTTATTATCAGGGTTAAGTACACCCGACACAAAATATGGAGGAAGGATGCTCCAACGGGAGGTTGAGCTTCTAAGTGTTTCGTAAAGATGTAAAGTCCAACCATATATGTGCTATAATAAATAAAAAATTAATACTCGGTAAATATATCAATGAAATATAGTTAATAAAAGTATAAAATATTATTTAATTATTACCTCGGTACCGAACCAACCGCTTGAGTTATCACCGAATAGATCTTCCCAAAAGCCATCCGGCAAAATACTTCCCCCCAACAGTGCACAAGTTCTATTTTTATCTTTTTGGTTTGGATACCATTTTTTTATTTGTTTTATGTTTTCTATTTCATTTTTTGATTTCAACTTGTTCTTTTTTGCACCTTTTATTGTTGTGAATGGGGAAAGCATACACGAGGATGACTTTGGTATCCTTTGAGACCGTCTCAACTGTTAGAGTGAAGAAAGTTACCCAATTATTTTGAATTCAAATGCTAACTATGAAGACATATGAAAACATAACTACCTCAACATTAGCTAAGCCGTCCGTGTTTGGTTTATAACAATCACCCGAGCTAAAAAACGTATCAAAATCCTCATTGTGATGTGAGCTGCTCGGGCCTTCCACACCAGTAGATTGGGATTTACGGACCTAAGATTTGAAAATGTTAATTATTTAAAACCTTTTAAACAAATTAATACGGATTAATAATAATTATACGACAACTTTACCTCAGGTAATAAACCCTTCAACTTGTTATTGTAAAAGTTTTCCAACCTATCATCCATCAACGCTTTAAATTGCTCTATGAATGCATCATTGACAGTGTAGGTTTTCGGAACAGTCTCCGACTTTCTTTTTTTGGCCGTCAGATCAACTTCCGGCACACCGTCACCGTCACCCGAATGCGGATTATCGAAAACATAGTCGGCCGAGTTTCCAAAACCACCATCATCCACATCATCCCCTGCTGGATTACCAAAATCTACATAGGTAGACGGTTGAAACTCGGCCGGTTTTCTAAACAACGCTTGAGACGAGATTTTTTGTGCCCGTAAAAAATGGGCGCTATCGGTGAACCAGGAATATCCCAACTCAGAATTTGTCGGAAGTAAAAATCTATACGGCGTATAACTGTCAACCTGAAGCGCAACAATTTTTTTATAAATTTTATCACTAATATTTGGTTAAATAAAAAAGATTGTTGAAAATGATTTCAAAATATTACCATAGAAGTTATGGTGATGATACGATCAATGGTGGGCCTATGCATTTTTCTTCCGGGACCCCAGGAAAACACTCTGGGGATTGCATTACCAATAAAAAAATCCCTATCGTTTTTAAATTCTGGAAACATCTCTAAGATCCAAATCTGAAAGGTTATAAACAAAATTTAGATTTAATTGATCAAAAATTAGTTAAAATTAATAAATAAAAGTAAATAATTCATAAAAACTATCACCTTGAAAACCCATAGACACGATTTTATACTGAAGCCTTTTGTACCATTCTTTTGAATCAGGGGCATGTTATTGATTTTCCTAACCAAATCATTCCAAAAATAACTCCCCCATGGAAACCGATTCATCACTTCAAAATCATCAATCAGTTGGAGCGCAAGAACATCCAGGGACCCGGAAGTTTGGTTACCCTTAAACACCGATTCGATCATAGTCAGGATACAAATACGGACAACATCATCCAAATCATAACCGCTCCAGTCACCGTTGAAAATACCCAAAAGAGTCTTAAACGATAACGACCTACCTCCAAATATTCGTGTTCTAAACGATGTTTGGGACTGTATAAGGTCCCAACCATCGTGTCGGCCAAATCTTAACCCCGTTATCAAACAAAATTGTTGTGGGGTGAAAACAAGACTATTTGGACCAATCTGATAAAAAAGGCCCTCTTCAATCGGAAGTCCCGTCTCAACCTGATGCATTGCCACAGAGTATAACAAATTACTTTCGCACATATGGCTCTTAACATCCAGAAATGGACCGAAGACGATCTCCCTAAAACGGCCTTCAACTTCGGGGGACATTCTTTTTTTCATATTTTGTACTAAGCTCCAAACACTTCGGACTTTAAGTTCGGTATCGGTCTAAAAAAAGGGTTATAAAAAATAATTAGCATAAAAAAAAGTAAAGGAAAAATGATGAAAATACTTGAAAAAGGGTAGCAAACGCTTACCGCCGCAGGTAAGGTCCGAGGAGGATTCGCCGGTCGTTGGTGCCGAAAAAACTCTTCGTACTGTTCCTCTTGTAGGGTTCGATTTGCGTTCATCGGGTCGACAACAAAGTCATTCGGATCAAGCATGGTCAAACGGGTTTGGTCAACCTCGATTAACGGACAAAAACAAAAACAAAAAAAAACAATCAACGGTCGACGGTTTGCACGCTCGTGGTGGACCACTTACCCAATAATATCCCGTGTGGTCCCGTTTGTGTCGTTTTCAATAAAAAATAATTTAAAAAGAAACGTTTATATTAACTATTACCTTTTTAAACCGCCGTCTGATATGTTCACCGGAGTCCTAGGAAACCGTTCGCCGTCGCCGGAATAGATGATTATCAAGAACAATCCGGAAGAAGAGCCTTCCCGTCACCGTAACGTCTTTCGGTGGAGAATCTCACAAAAAATTACTTTTACCCCCAAAAGGTAAACCCTAGGGTGGGACCGGGCTTCATGGGCCGGGTCCGGTTCCCAACGCGGCTAGACAGACGTCTGAACCGTCTGATTCAGCCGGGTCCGGTTCCCAACCCGTCTCATGAGAGGGTTCGCAGACTGTACCCTGAACCGTCTGATTGAGCCGGGTCCGGTTCCCAACGCGGCTAAGAAGACGGTTCCCTGAGACCCCTTTGATTGAGCCGGGTCCGGTTCCCAACGCGGCTAAGAAGACGGTTCCCTGAGACCCCTTTGAATGAGCCGGTTCCCGGTTCCCAAGGCGGCTGACTAGACGGTTCCCAGAAGACGGTTCCCAAAGCCTGTCAGACGGTTCCCGAGGTGGCTTTTTGTGGGCCCCATGATTAATTAAACAATTAAAAACGAAAAAGTAAACAAAATTTAAAAAATAAAATTATATTTAAAATCGTCTTTATATAGGTAGTTGTAATGTAAACTATTTTGTCGTTAAAAACCGTTGTTGGCGAAGTTTCGGTAAAGGAAACATGTCTGACGGCCGTGATAAAAATATAGCTCCAGAAGAATACTTTTCTCAACCACAGAAACATTCCACGAGTTGGATACTAAAAAAATGGAGGCGTCCAAAGGAACCTGAAATTACCAGAGAAAGAGAAGTTGTCACTAATCGACAAAGCTTACACGGACACATTATCGGCAAATGGGCTATACCGGACGATGAAAATGATAATTGGGCAACTGATGTTGTTGACTTCTACAATAAAGGCGACGCACCGTTTTGTTATTCTGCTGTTTTTTCAAGAAAAATTGAGCTTGACAAAAATTTTTGGGGAATTTTGTTAGGCTATCGTTCTAACGGCTACCTCACACCAACAGTAAAAACTAAAACTTTAATTTATTATTTTTAAATTTTTTTTTACTTAAATTGTGATTCAATTATTTTTCAGCATGTTGAAGGATGGGTTGGAAGACTGATGAACTGGAGGAGTAGAAAGCTACAAAAAAACGCTTCGCTAAATATGCGGTGGACAATTCTTCCACCAGAATTTTATAATTCGTTATTAGAATCTGTTCCAAAAAACTTGGCCAACTATTGCAATGGAAAATTCAAACCGTTTCCTTCATTTTTCGACGTTGATTTTGTTTTTTTCCCCATTCCACTTGAAAATAGGGAATGGTTACTCGTGCGACTAGAGTTGGTAACACAAGAACTTGTTATGTATGCTTGTGAAGACCTTTGTATCGGAGACAAATACAGAACCATTGTTCACCCGAAGCTAACGAAGATCCAAGTTTATTTAGGAGCTTTACTAGTGAACATAAGATTCTGGAAGAAGACAGGTAATCCAGAAAAATGTATGACTTTCAATCTTAACGAAGACTATATTGTACCACATAACTCCCTGTCTGGTAATGAAGCGGTATATCTTTGTATGCTGATGGAGCATTTGGTTACTGATAAACCAATTACTACGAACGGTGATCTAAAACAAACATGTTCGTCTTACAGACGATTCATGGCTGAAAAAATGTATTTCTGGAGGTGCTTACCACGTCCAAATGATTCTTAATAAAATGTGCTTATTTGGGAAGTTTATTTATTTTTTTAAATGTGCCTATTTATTTTTATTACCTACCATATTTGTTATAATTAATATTTACCATATTAACTATTCAATTAAATTATTCACACTATAAATACCCACCAAATTAACAAATTCTTCACCACATCAAACATTCTTCTTACAAAACATCAATCAAACCAAGTAAAATGTCTTCATGGACGGACGAGGAGATCCTTGGGGTTACGTTGGCATGGCGAAATGTATCCGAAAACACCCGAGTTTCGGACACTAGTCAAGAAATTCGTGCAACTCCGTTTTGGACTAGGGTATTTTCCGAGTTTAAAACACTAGTGGGCGGTCAGACAGACCGTATGGAGAGAGATCTTACGGAAAAGTTTCACAACGTCAAAGCGGATTGCACCGTATTCGAAGGGTACTTCAATTCCAACCAAGAGGAGTCGCCAAACGAGTCCGAGGAAGGGCTAATTGAATTGGCGAAGATCGACTACTTGTTGGACTACGACGAAGACTTCGAATATGTCTCCGCGTGGCAGCTGTTACGTGATTATATTTATATATAGGTTTATTAAAAATAAATTTATGTAATGTTTTTATGTTTTAATGTAATTTTTATTTTTATTATTAATAAAGTGTTTTAATTTATTTAGTGTTTTATAAAAGGTAACTCTTTTAATTTTTACTACGAAATCTTTTGTCATTCCCTATTCAATGGTTCACACATCCACATATATCCCTGGTCCCAATATCCCGCCTATATAAAGCCAATAGACGGTAGGGTTTTACATACCGTCAGCAAACCGTCTCCGAAAATAAACCCAAAATCACTATGGCACCGAAACCGTGGACGGAAGAAGAAGAAATTGCCTTGTGCACCGCTTGGAAGACCGTTAAAGAAAACCCACCACGTCGAGGGTCGATTTGGCCACTCGTGCTCACCGAGTTCAAAATTTTGGTTGGGGGTTCAACCAGGTCAACCGAGTCTCTCAACAGGAAGTGGACGGACTTACAAAACAAGTGCCGTCTCTTCGAGGGGTTCTATCAAACCGCTGTCCGTGAACTCCCACAAGGGACTGCGGACCATGAAAAAGTTGAACATGCCAAGATTGAGCACGAGTTTTCGGGCCGACCACCCTTTGGTCATTTGTCGGCGTGGCAGATGATTCGTGATGTCCCCGGGGCTTTGGATTAGTTTTTTTTTTTATTTTTAACCTTTAATGTTCCTTTTATTTACGTTTTAATAAAATGTTTATGTTAACTTATATTGTTTAAAGGCACTGTTTTGTTTAAATTTATAAAACCGTAAACCCAAAAGGTAGAAAACACATCAAAATAATAATAGGAATCCAATAAAAATAAAACAAATAAACTATTATAACAATTACAATATACAAACAATAATAAATAATAATTCACGAAATCGTTCAACACGTCGAACAGCTAGACATTTCCGTTGCTTGGACCTCCGAGACATTAACTTCCAGTGTGCTTTATACCCACTGTCCAGTCTCATGTCGAACACCGAGACATTTCCGTTGCTTGGACCGCCGAGACATATTTTCCCAGTGTGCTTTATATCCACTGTCCAGTCTCATCTTCGTCATCCTTAATACATAAATATATGTACAGAAAGATGCTTACCAACGGTCCAGACAACTCAAAGAACAAACTCTCCTAAATATCACATCCGACCGTCTTGTACATGTAAAAGACGGATGATCCAAAAGATCATGATAGATATTTAAGAAGAGGATGAACTTTTCAATAAAACTGACTACCAGATCGTAGATGCAAATTACACGGGTCAACCCACGTGTAGATGCATCAACAATCCAAGTAGTATTATGTAGATGTAACAACAATCCAAAAATTCTAAGACTATATTTAGACGACGAGGTAGGTTTGGGTTGGAAAATTAAAGGGTTTAAAAACTTCATTTGTTAGAACAGTGTTCAGGTTTTAGATTTATAAAACATAAGAGACACTGCTTATAATTTCATCAACCGTAAGTGAGCATTTATACAAACCGTAGAGCCTCTATAACTCTTACCAAGAGGGTTCCCTTGAGCCGTTTCACGGTTCCCCAGGGGCAACCGGCTTGTGCCGTTTCACGGTTCCCGAGGGGGCTTGGTTTTTTTCAATTATTTGATTATTTAATGTTTAAATTTACAACAAATTAACATTTTATAAAATGTTATAAAATTTTATAAGAAACAAACATCGTTACAGCAATGTCACTAATCTATATATTCTATAGCCTGAAAGCTCGTTTCCCACAACGTTGCAATACATTTTTTTATCATTAATGACAAAGAAAACCCGCGATGTAGATTTTGTTATTGATGATGATAATTGTTGGAAAGCGGGGAGAGGAGCAAAAGCTTTCGATAGGTATATGTTGAAGAGGAAACATTTTATCATTACATCGGGTTTCCTCTAATTCCTGCGAAGCCTTTTTCGCTTTACTTCTCACTAACTCCGACCGAAACCAATCCATCACTTCAACCTTTCGCTCCAAATGTCTTCCCAAGTGATTGAACATCAACTTAAGGACAAAGAAAGCGGGTGTGGATGTTGATGATCATATTTTAGGTGACGGGGGATCGGAGCAGAAGCTCTCTATTTTGTGGGATTATATAAATCCCAAAGGCTTAGGGTTAAAAAGTGGCATAATTTTAACCGAAAAAATATTCCGGTTTTCTGAAGCTCAAAAACACGTCGAATAATCAAAAACACATGCCTTGAACCGTGTTGAATATTTTAGAAGATATGCTTTATTTGAAATTTTGAAAAGATTTTGTTTGATTTGGTAAAACATTTTGGCTTTCATATTAATAAATTTGAAGGAGATGATAGTGGAAAGAAAGATAAGTGTGGTTTTTTTTAAACAAACCTACATATTTATACCCAAACTTACATTTGAAAAAAAAAATTAAAATTTATTATTAACGGCTCCCTAGGGGCAACCGGCTTGTGCCGTTTCACGGTTCACGAGGGGGCTTAGTTTTTTTCAATTATTTGATTATTTAATCTTTAAATTTACAACAAATTAACATTTTATAAAATGTTATAAAATTTTATAAGAAACAAACATCGTTACAGCAATGTCACTAATCTATCTTTCTATAGGCTGAAAGCTCTTTCCCACAACGTTGCAGTACAATTTTTTATCATTAATGACAAAGAAAGCGGGGAGAGGACCAAAAACTTTCAATTGACGAGGAAACATTTTTTCATTACATCGCTTTACTTCTCACTAACTCCGACCGAAACCTATCCATCACTTCAACCTTTCCCTCCAAATGTCTTCCCAAGTGCTTGAACAACAACTTAAAGACAAGAAAATGGGTGAAAGGGGGTGTGGATGTTGATGATGATATTTTAGGAGAGGGGGAATCGGAGCAGAAACTTTCCAGGAAGTGGGATTAGATAAATCCCAAAGGGTTAGGGTTAAAAAGTGGCATAATTTTAACCGAAAAAATATTCCGGTTTTCTGAAGCTCAAAGACACGTCGAATAATCAAAAACACATGCCTTGAACCGTGTTGAATATTTTAGAAGATATGCTTTGTTTGAAAATTTGAGAAGATTTTGTATGATTTGGTAAAACATTTTGGCTTTCATATTAATAAAGTTGTTTGAAGGAGATGATAGTGGAAAGAAAGATAAGTGTGGTTTTTTTTTTCAAACAAACCTACATATTTATACCCAAACTAAATTTGAAAAAAAAAAATTTTAAATTTATTATTCACGGCTGAAGACGGTTCAGCCAAAAAGAATTCGGCTAAGCCGAGCCGAAGACGGCTTCAACTGAGCCGTTGGTGAAAGCGTCTCAGGGACCCCACCGGAGACGGCTTTGCGGCGCTGACACGTCTCAGGGGACCCACGGGAGCCGGGTCGCAGACATCGGGATCGTAAACGACACGTGTTCGTTTCCTACCGGTTGAAAACGAAAGGAACTCGGAAGACGGTTCAGCCGTGTTGGAAACCGTGACCCGGCTTTCCAAAGATCCGGGAGAGGGCCATTTACGCAAAACGCACGGTCAACGGGCTATATCGGTCATTTTCCCTATATTAAATATATTTATGAAGGCACTCTAAAAAGAGTCATGTTGGATATGGCTGTTAAAATCACTCGACCCTTTTTTGGAATTTGCTGAAAAAGGCTCGCTTGATCGTAAACGAGTTGATTGGTTTGGTTTGGTTTGTAAACGAGCCAAGCACGAGCAAAGGTCAGTTCAGTATGGCTCGATATAATTTTTATTAATTTATTATATATAATTATATAAATATACATATTAATTGCAATTATATTTATAGTTTTATACATACCACTCTGTTGGGTTTGACTCAATATATATATATATATACAATTATATTTAGAGTTACTAATGATAACTTAACACTAAGTTTAATTGTAAAACCATAAAACATGAAAAAACATGCTTGATTTCCTATTTCCATTAGTTGTCCGTCATCAATCATCTCCCGCTATCAATCTACGTCACAACGTGACAATCGTTCTCTGTAGTATGCTTATCACCTCACTGGTCTCAACCTAAGCCTCATTCTCAGACAACTAGACCTCAAACTTGGTGTCATCCAAGGACGGTTGAACCTCAGTCAGCACTAGGCAACGAGAACATTAAAGGAAACATCCCAATAAATTTATGGTTGTCCGAAAACTCGACGCTCATCGCTCGCTCGAAAAAATGTGCGCTCGAAAAATCGCTCAATTTCCGACTCGGTTCTAAATGAGCCAATCGGCTCGGTTCGGTTTTTTTTAAGTTCTATATGTTTGGGTTGTGTGAAGTTCGATTGTTTTTCATATAAGGTTGTTAGAATATTGTTTTTGCTGATTCTGTTAAAAGAAATTGTAACATATGTTGATTTTTATAAAAATATTGATTTTAGACTTAGTAATTAGCATTATTAGAATAAGTTTGTTATGTCTCAAATTCCTCATATGAAAGCTCACTAGGTTTCTTATTAAGTCAATAATAAAAAGAAACCATGAAAGAAGCTTAAAGATTGATCAATCCATGATAAAAGCACTTCTCTAGAGCATTATATTCAGTCTTGATATCTTGTAGACACAACTTTGCCATTCTCAAATCCATAGGTTTCAAAAGCACTTAATGTAAATTGTTACAAGATATCGAGACCGAAGAACCCCACGCTCCCCTCCATTACCCTTCCATATTCTACCATGTTAATTGACCAACAGTGGAACCACAGCACATGAAAGTCCCTCACTTGATCAACTCCCAAGTTATCGACATCGAAGAACCCTAACATGTTTATTTTCTGGATGTATAGGTGAAGGCGTTAGGTTTGTCGACGTTTGTTTAAACATGGAAATTTTGACTGTAACACCCATGATACAGACACCGAAAAACCCTAAATGTCGTCACTAAGTAGAGAATTGGTGATAATCCACCAAATCTATTCTTCAAGTTCATTCCACAAGACTCCAAGTGTGACCTAGTAAGTTATGGCTTCTTGTTTTAACTGTTAAGAGCCTGGTCATATTTTCGTTCTACATAAGTTTCAAGAGCATCTGATGTAAGTTGTTGTCCACCATCTTGCACTCCATTTGGATATTGAGCTTAAATGCCCCATTTAAATAGAATAACTTAACATTGTCTTTCACAATAACTTTCCATTTGTTATTGTGATTATCATCTCCAAACCTCTTCGAACATCGAACGGTTTTTACTTTAGGGTAACGGGGTTGAGCGGAGGGTTCTTTGGTGAAGAATCTTCACCACCACCTATGGACATTATAATAAAATATTGTTTATGCTCGCTAATTAGCATTATTAGGATAAAGTCGTTTTGTCTCCAATTCCTCATATGAAGGCTCACTATGAAACACCAACTGATATTGTCTCAAGCTATATTAGGTTAAACCAACGGAATGATAGAGTGTTGTGGTCCACCGTCTTGCATTAATTTGGATATTGTCTTTCACAACAACATTCCATTTCGATAGCATCTTTCATAACCACCTTCCATTGAATCCTTACGCGTCACCGTTTCAATGGATGGACGGTTTTGACTTTAGGGTAACAGAGTGGACCAATATGGGTGATCAAAAGAAAGGCTTTTAGCATGTATCATATGAATAAGATTAAAGGGTACCCGTGGAAGAGATAAAGGAGACTATAAGGTCTCTTCCTCACATCTTCTGTAAGTTGATTATCTGGATTCACTGGATGGACGGTTTTGACTTAAGAAGAGCTTTTATCATAAGTCATATCAGAAGTCAAATGACTTCTTGATTAAGGTGTTAGTGTCAACATTTCCATATGAAATGTCAAATAACTGCTTGATTAATCCATATAGGATCCAGTATTGTCCATTATAACCCATTAAGTCCCATTAAACCATATAGGATCCACGATTCGGCTACTATGACCCATTAAGGCCTAATATGGCCCATTAAACCATATAGGATCCACTATTGGGCCATTGTGACACATTAAGGAGACTAAGGTGTTAGAGTCAACAATTCCACATGAAAAGTCAAATAACCTCTTGATTAAGATGTTAAAGTCAACATTTTCATTTGAAAAAGTCAATTAACTTCTTGATTAAGGTGTCAGAGTCAACTTTTCCCTATGAAAAGTTTATTAACTTCTTGATTAAGGTGTTAGAGTGAATATTTGCATATGAAAAGTCAATTAACTTCTTGTTAAGCTACATAAGATCTGTTATTGTCTATTAGGACCCACTGAGGCCCAATAAGACCCACTAAGCCATATAGGATCTACTATTATCCATTGGGACCCATTAAGGCCTATTGAGGCTCATTAAGCCATATAGGATCCACTATTGTCCATTAGGACCCAGTAAGGCCCATTAAGCCATATAGGATCCACAATTATCCATTAGGACCCATTAAGGCCAAAATGTACGAATTGTGTCCAAAAGCTTTAATACGCTCTATTGCACATTCATATGTTACACACTGTGGTATGCTACAGGGTATGATCAAGGTGGTAATGATATGGCGTTGTGACTATCATCTTCAAACCTTATCAAATTTCTTCGTTTTCCATTACTATGAGTAAAAAAAGGAGCATAAGATTCAAGAGCACCTGGTGCAAGTGAATATATTACTAGAATATTAAGCTGCTGATCATTCGCAACTCCATAAGTTCTAGAAAAGCCAATGTAAATTGTTACACCCGTGGCAAGCGTGCCCACATGTCTGGATTCCTGACCTAGGTGGTAATGGCAGGGTGTTGTGATTATCATTTCCAAACCTTAGTTGATATTATTATCGGCTAACCTCAAAAAAATGAGATTATTAAAATCCATTTTGCCATAAATGAAAAACATATTTATGTGAAACAGCAACAAATAAAAAAAATTAATGTATGTCTTTGTCTTTGTCGATGATATCTATAATGAAGATGTGGGGTGGAAGAAATGGCCATAACATGGTGGCCATGTGTAGAAGATTACGATAATGTCCTTTACATTATTGCTACTAGAATACAAGGACATCCTTTCTCCAAACAACGAAGAGTAGCTATGATAATATCCCTTCTCTTGAATTTGGCATAAATATTTATAGAGAGAGAGACACGGGTGAGAACCCAAACAATCACGACATTATATAACTTGAGGTTCTAATAACTTGATGCAAAAATTTTGGTTATTCTCACCCATAAGATGATCACATCAGTCTATTTAAAAAAACAAAAAACAAAAAGAAAAAATTGAAAAACGTTAATCTCATTGTTGCCAATTTTATTATTATTATTATTATTATTATTATTATTATTATTATTATTATTATTATTATTATTATAACATTTACAATTTTTTACTAGTATTATTATTATCTATGCATAATATATACATAACAAAAACATATTAATTATAAGGTTTTATGGATTTAAATACTCTCAACTTTCACTCTTTACCTGCAATACTCCAAACTAAAGAATTGTCTTGCACCACACCAAACATTCACTTTATTTTGCTCTAATACTCCCAAAATAATTAAACCCTAACACAGTTAGTTTTCTTGCTGATGTGCCATTTTTAGTGAGGTGGCACGCTTATGTGTAATAAAAAATATTATTTTTAAATAAATCTGCATTAATTCTTTTTAATCTGATTGAAAAATAAAATAAAAGATTTTTTTATAAAACCCACCACCACTATCACCTTCACAAATCACCGCCATCATCACCTGAAACCACCATTCACCTTCATCACCAACCCCATTTTGAACCCTGGCCAAATAACCCACCATCTCATATATGCACAACCTCTGACCGCCCACTAGTCACTATCATCACCAACCACATCACTGTCCCTTAACTCCGTCGCACCTCTCTAAACACAAACAACTCCACCACTACCTTCACCTTAGATCTGTGTATGTGGCCGCCGGATTTGGTAAGAAAAAGAGAGAAAGAAAGAGAGAAAGAGATGTGGTTGTCGGATGGTGGTGGCTAGATAGTAGTGGTGGTCAGGTGGTGCATGAAAGAAAGAGAAAGTTGAGAGGAAGAGGGAGTTAAGAGAGAGAAAAGGTGAGTTAGAGAGTTGGAGGAGGTGATGGTGGTGATGGTGTTTTAGAGAGAGATGGTGGTGGTGATGGGTTTTATAAAAAAATCTTTTATTTTTAGTTTTTAATTTTTGAATCAGATATAAAAAAAGTAATATTTTATTACACATAAGCATGCCACGTCACTAAAAAATGTAACATCAGTACATGTCTTAGTGTCACCAAGACATGTTGGTGCATAATGTGTAACGCCCCAAAATTCTATTTAAACGCGGCTGACTATAATAATAATGTGGGGCTTAAATCAAAGTCAAATGAATACTAGGTTCAACAAGTTATATAATCAAAGGCATAAATCATGAACACTTAAGGGACCATTTGTGTCATTAGGCCTAAGTGTCTTTAAAGGGTTATTCTGAAAATTGGGGTGGGGATCGACATATCAGTAGATATGTCGCCCAACACACACCCAAACACACACTTCTACACACACAAGCTCAATAATAACCAAATCAAGCCTAAACTCAAGCTAAATCAAAGGGTTTTCAAGTGCATTAACTCAAAAACGAATCCTCAAGGTAAGACAATCATCTAGGTACCTTTTATTTCATCTAACTTGGCGTATTATAGCTTATGTGATGATGGGTGAAATTCTAGGGTTTGAGTTTTGTTGAAATCATTGATGTAGAAAGGTATTCCTAGTATAAGGGGAGCCTTGAGATGTTATCATTTTCAGTAAACAAGCATGTTAATGCAACCCTAGATGGTCAAACCCATGAGGTTTTGAGGTAGACATAAGGGATTTTGTAAAGTTATGCAAAACCTAAGACCATAGTGAAAATGCTTACACTCGAAAGCTTGAACTGTGAAAATTTATAATTTTAATGTAAAATGAGTATGTCAAGAACTTTGTAATTGTATTGGGGTGAAACCTCATGGTATAATGATCAATAATCAATGTTGTTAAAATGTCGCCTACCAAGTGTTTGATAAAAAGCCTCAATGAAACTCGATTTCATTCGGGCATAGATAAGCATTGATAAGCTTGACGGAAACTAGTGTGGTTAAATGAACAATGTATAAGCGCATGTATTTAATCACCAATATGGCTTACACCTCTAGGTGCGAGTATAAAAGGCTTCGGATGGTCAAGAGGTCTTGAATTGAAGTAAAGAGGAAGCGCGCATAAGGTAAGTCACTCTATGACTTAAATCTTGTTAAATATCAATCCTATACTCTTAGTTATATATGTTTGAACATCATCACTAGAGCTTCACAACGGGGAGCTTGTATTATAATGCGTCTCGATAGAAACAACCTTAGACGAAGGTTGGGATCATGCTAGGTAAGTCACACTACGACTTCTAAATTCTCATAATGATTAATCTTGCATTGGTTAGCCAAATTAATACCAAGTAGACGCGAGCTTCTCATTAATGCATTGATTATAGTACAAAGGATGGGATACATGATGGCTTAAGCGAGCTTTGTATTGTCTAAAACAAACTTAGATGGAAACACCAAAGAAGTGGATTAATGCGCCTTAGGCGATACCAAGGAAGCCTTATGCTTGCCTTGTTATGCTTGGTAAATGGTTAGGATTATCTCGATATACATCTCGAAACAAGCTTCAAAAATTAGCATTCTGTAGCTTTAAAATCAAGCTTGTGGCTGCACATTTAAGCCCTCTTGTTACAGGGTATATAGGCGATGAAACTTGATGAAAAATGCATGTATGGGTCACTTCCAGAAGCTGCTGGCCGTAGGCTATGGCCTGGCCGTAACCTACGGCCAAACCAGCATGTTTGACCAGCCAAGGCCAGCCGTAGGCTATGGCCTGGCCGTAGCCTACAGCAGCCATCAGCTTCATGACCAGCAAAGGCCAGCCGTAGGCTATGGCCTGATCGTAGCCTACGGCAGTCACCAGCTTCAGCATTATTGGTATTGGGTTTTCAACTTCGATTCGACCCTTATCGCTTAGGGATTTCGCTTCTAATTATCTTCGAATCGTTTGATAATCATCCCAACCTTACTCTTAATGGTTTTCATGTGACAAAACCTTAGGTATGATCAGGGAATGCTAAATGGAGGATGATCAAACTTACTTTTGGTGAATCAAGCGCATATTAAATTCACGCTTCCGCACTTATCTTCTAGCCTTTGGGTTCAAATGTCATTAGTCATTTTGATGTAACAAGTCTATCATCTAAAAATGCTTTTGAGACGTGATATTGTTGTAAACTTGGGCTATTAATGTGAATGAACCCAATGTTTGGTGCCTAAATGGTAAGATAAAATATGTATATTTTGTCAAGGTTCTTACATACTGTCTACTACTGAGATTTGTTGAGTTGTTAGTGTCTTAGTTTATTGATTATAAGTGGGCTAGAACAAGCTTATGGTTAATATGGTAATTTGTATTTGTTTCGGTTGTAATAGGGTTGGGCATTAGTCGAGTTTATAACATTAATGTATAAGGAGAATGCGAACCAGGCGAATGGATTATTCTCCTGGTGGGTATACAGTGAATGGAGGCTCATTCGCCTAATACCTTGAGTAGAATGAGGACCAGGCGAATGTAGTTCATTCGCCTGAGCACCGTAGCTCATTTGCCCTTACTGGCTTCGGCAAATGGAGTTGTGCCTATAAATAGCTCATTGATATTCTCCATTCTCCAACCTTGTTCTAGATGAGATGAGAGAGGCGTAACCCTGCCAAATTTGTGTACGAAATATAAAAGCAATTTATTCATCATTGTCAAGCGTTTCTAACCAGCTTTCAAATGCGTGTGTTCTGTTTTCGTCATCACACATGTAACACATGAAAAGTCATGCTCTCGTGTTCGGTTTTCGCGAGACCACGTTCCTGCACATGTCTCAATGTCACCAATCGTTAGCAAACCACGCGATAAGAGCCCTTTCTTCCAAACGAACCCGCGAGTGTCTTCGACACCTTTAGTTTCGCTAAAAATGCTACATCATTGTCGCTGGATATACATTCAACACTCTAGGTTCGTTTCCAACCCAAATTCACTACTTTTTACATCCAAATCCTTTGTTTTACCCCCATGAAGCAAGATAAACGTTTGTAGCATCAATGATAGTAAAACTAATCCTTTTGTTTAAAACCCAAGTTTAACCCATAAACCCTAAACAATCACAAAACCCTATATCCGTAGTGATTCTCACCTAGATTTTCAACCAAAGCGATATTATGATGATCTATGAATGATAAGAAACATATTCCAAGCCTTAATCTTCAATTCCTTAGCTTGATTTGTTGTTTCTATTTCCATCTCTAGTAATCTATCTCCCTCGAAATTCACCTTAGATTTTCATGCAAGTGGTCGCTAAATGAGTAATTAATGGCATCGATTCATGACATGACATGACTTGAAACATAAAAATAGTCAGCCACAAGGGAATTGAGAGTGTGGAGTATCATAGGCGCCTAGGGTTTGCTAGTGTTGTAATTGCTCGTGATGGGTCACGCTGGCTAGATTTTGCCAGATATGGTGCCGTGGATTATTTTTTTCTCGATTTTGTTAGTGTTGCGATCATTGGAAAAATGTGTGACTAGGTGGAGAACGACATTGGTGATTATTTATTTATTGAACGACAAACTTTTTAATATCCTTAATTTATATCACATTTACCTTGCACTTGCAAGGATTTCAACCCACTTCACATTTATAAGGGGAGACACTACATCACTAGACCAATATGTCATAGGTATTTTGTTATTATATTTACCTATGTTATATCCCAGGAGCTTCCCAGGAGAGATAGATCAAATATGAAGTGCCAAAAGGTGTGTTGCGATATAGCATAGAAAATAATGTACTATAATAAGAGAAAGCAACAATTTTAAGTATGTGGATAAGAATGAAAATGTATATTAAAAAGAGGATGTACGTTTGGATGAGGAGAAGACGCATAAGCAACCATTGCAAGGTGTGATTGAGGCGGTGATTTTAAAGGTGTAGTTTTTTTAGAAACGACTAGTTTTAACCTAGTATGCTCTATATGAAAACAAAACTCTCAATTACAGTTTCATTTAGTGTAAAGAATTCATTGGAAATTTGTGTATCACACGGATTACCACACCTTTTTTTTGTTTTTTATTTATTATTAGGTTAGAAATTTGATAATACATGAGGTTGGATCAATAAAATATTAAATTGTTTTTAATAAATAGAAATATAAAAAGCATTAGTTAGAAAATAAATAAGATATAAATGTAATTTCATATGAGAGAAAATTGAGATAATCATAAGATTTTTATTTATTATATAATAAAGTAATAATAAAAATAAGATAAAATTATAAATTAATAAATATTAGGTTAATTGGGTTATTTTAGACGGGAATTCAAGGGTGAGAACGGTATTAGCAAGTACTATATGTATCCACCGTAATCACTTTATTTTATGTGTGTGTGTTTTTTAAGTAAACGGGTAAATGAATCTTTTCACGTGACATTAAGAGAAGATTTTAACACACACCACTCTCAATTCTTCTGTGCCTGCCCCTCGATCCTTCACAAATAATGTCAGCAAATAACCACATCTTAAACAAATTTCAAAGTACATAGTTCAAAAGTTGTCAAAGGGGGGCTCATTTCAAAATCCTCCAACCATTTATAACTTCCAAGTTCTTAAAACCTAAGTAGGTGTTCATTGCAACTGTCAAACACAAATATTAAAGAAGAAAAAAACAGCCTCTAATAGACTTTAAAAAAGCTCATTACTATTGACAACAACAGGTGAATGTGGGAAGGCTAATCACCCATGCAAATGTCCCTTTCTAGTTCCTCTCCCCCACATCTGCCGCTCTGCTTGGCCCTACTCTCTCTCTCTCTCTCTCTCTCTCTCTCTCTCTCTCCAAACATATGACCATACAATTCCTTCTCTCTCTACACCACCATCACCAGTTCACCAGCCACAACAGATTGTACATCCATTCTTTTTATAGAAGAAAGGTTGAAAGTGGTTTGGTTAAAACAATCACTTTTTTTTCTACTTACATTTCTGGTTTATGAATTGTCAAGGTTTTACATACGGTATAGCAATTATTTTGTAGCATTAGACACTTCATTATAGAAACTTACAAAGTTATCTGGGCCCTTATAATTAATACGAAGACACAAACAAAATGTTGATTAGAAACAAAATGAAGAAACCAGGACATAATGGGAATTTGAAAAAACAAATATGAAACCGTAAATGTATTTATATAAGTTGTTAGAAGGCTATTTTATTTTTATATTTATACATATTCATAACTACTTATGTATTTATTAAAATTTAAACGAACATAAACAAACAAACACAAACGAATGAACTTAAACTAACGTAAATAAACGAGTATAATCGAACATAAATGAACGTGAATGAACTAACATAAACAGATTTTAACAATCATAAATGAACAAATAGAACGTGATGTGTTCTTGTTCGTTTATATTTTAATAAACGTTGCGAATATAACTTTACAATATTTCTAATAAGACTTTTAATCAGTTTCAAGTTTTCAAGTGTGTTGGCATGGGATTTATAGTTAGATGGGAGGTATATTTACCAGTGTAATTAAGATGGGCCGAAAATATCGATAGATCCCTCTATCAGAAGAAATTCCATCAACGTGGTTGCATTCATTCAAACCTATCAGTGTAATTAGTGTTTATCACAAGACTCCACAACATAATGTTGTTTAGTCTTTTAATCATATGATTTGTATTCATTCAAACCTATCCATGACTTGAAACAACTAAATAATAGATGATGTTGTGTAGTATACATTAACTAAGAAATCATGTTTCCCAACCTAATATTAAACTAGATCAGCTTGAGTTTAATTAATTGCCATATAAACACTAAAGTGGACAAACTAAGAGTGCTAATGGATAATTGACAATATTAGACTAGATATGTATCTAATTGTTATCATCATATAGTCTATAGCGTATTATTTTCTAACAAAAAAATGTCTACGTATATATAGATCCTTAATGTAACATATTACACAATGTATGCATGTAGGTACATCCAGGGTTTATCTTGGTATCGATCAAAGCAAATTTCATCCATAATCATGTAGAAGCAAGCTTCTTTTTTAACCCTGGTCATTCACAATTAATAGTCATTACAAATCCCATCAAGCACAACATGCTCTCCTAAACCATAGTGATGGTGGTGATCATCCATTAAGGATGATGATGGTCCTTTGTTTATAGCAAACACGAAACGGGGTTGGGTATATTTCCTAATTAGTTACATGGCTACTAGCATCCACTTGAAATTTGAATATCATACTTGTTTAAGTTTCAGCTCGGTCAATACGCAAGGATGCATTTTTTTGTCAAAACTTGGTTGGTTCATTTATCTCTAAGAAAACCATCCCAATTTGTTTTCATTAGAGTTAAACAATGGTTGTCACATGTGCTCAAAACTGCCTAATTAACTAGGGTTTGGCTTGCAAATGCTTGGAAATATCTATGGGGTTGAGAACTCTAGCCTCTAGGAATACATGACTGATGAGGGTTCGAAAACTCGAATGGGTAACTAGTATTTAGAGCGACAGTAATGCGAAAAACAGAAAACGTGGATAACACTGCTGTAAATTTATACGGTTAGTATTATTCTTTAGTTTAATCAAGTTTAGAAATTTTAGTTACTTTGACATAATTCAATATTTTTGTTAGTGAAAATCACGGTTTTAGCCACTCACTTAGATGAAAAGCCAAAATAGTCAAATGTGTGAAGACGCCTCACGGAAACCAAGATTTGAAGACCCCCTCAAAGGATTTCCATGAGAGGTCTTCAGAGTCGCCACGTGTTGTGTTTTGATTTGCTACTAGTTGAGGGTTCTTCAAAGTCGCCTAGGGGTCTTGGTATCCGTGAGGCGTCTTCGCAAAGACGTTTCACGGTGCTATTTTCGCTTTTTAGACAAGTCAATGGATAAAATCGTGATTTTCCTTTTTGTTACTTTCCAATTTGGTCTAAAGTAACACTTAAGTGTTGTTATCATGTCGACTGAACTTAATATTTTGGTTACTATAGTCAACTATCAATATTATTTTGTAATGGAGTATTTGAAAAAAGCTTTTCATACATATTTATAAATCATTCGAGTTTATTCAAGGCTCCGGTTATATACACAACCTAGGGTTTTATTTGCACAACCTCTCCACGGGTCGTCGAGGCCTGGACGGCCCGTGGAGGGCCAAATGGGCAAAAGGACGGGCCGTCTAGGCCCAGACGGCCCGTATAAAGGCTTGAACCCTAAAACAGACGGCCCGTTGGGGCCTCGACGACCCGTCCAATAGCATCCAAATCCAAAACAATCATTGGTAATCATTGGCAATGATTAGGTGATGATTATTTGATTTCCACTGCCTTTTGAAACAGAACGTCCTGTCACTAGGACGTAACCGTTAGCAAGGGCTCTATCGTAAGCTCATTGTTTCATCTCTTCAACAGACCCGAATACCTGAAAATTTATACAAGAGTCTAGTCTAAATTCATACTACTCTAAATTATATACTACTGTAAATATATACTAGTTCAATCCAGCAAACCCTAAAACGTGTAAAGATATACTAGTGTAAATAAATAAACGCACCTGCTCGGTTTCATACGAAACATCCGGGTTAGGTTCAACTTTTATGTTAACATCTTCATAAGCATCTTCCTGGTTGTCATCATTCGGGTTAGAGCCGTTATAATCTTCCTCTAAGTCCTTAGCACGATTCCCGCGCGAATGGTAACTCCCGTACGTGTACTGCGGGTAGCTTGGTGGCACGAAAAATGACTCCTGTTCCTCTACATATTCCTCGTTGAGATCGGGCAGCATGTTCCCGTCATTACCACGAACCCCGGATTTAACCTCCTCTTCACCAACTTGAACCCCGGGTTCATACCCTACGCTTTCAGAGACGTAAGACTCGTTCTCAGACAGGTCAACGGTTGAAAAGCTTTGTAAATATGTCATCGTGAGACCGGGAAGTCGAAATGGGTCGAGGGTTTTGGTGGTGGTGATGTTTTAAGGTTTGGTTCAAATGGGGAAGAAGCTGATCGTGTAATGGTTAAATCTGGAAATCTCAACGGGACGTCGATGCCTAGATGGGCCGTCGAGGGATTAAATGCCCTAACCTAACACATCTCTACGGGCCGTCGGGGCCTGGACGGCCCGTCCTAATGTGCCTTTTTCAGACTTTTCAGTCTGAACTGCCTGCTTTTGCAGGAGTTCAGACTGATATCCTGTTACATCGTACTTATACGGGCCGTCTGGGCCTGGACGGCCCGTAGTTTTTGTCTTTTCTGTAAACAAACGGCCCGTCACGGCCTGGACGACCCGTCCTGAAACCCTAATTTCCCTTAACGGCCCATCTAGGCCTCGACGACCCGTCCTAAAGTTGTTTAGGGTTTTTTGTTGGTTGTGTAAATAATATCACCCTTATTCAAACGCTTGCAACAACACATCAAACTTTTTTTTTTTCACATATGCTTTGCATGACACGTCAAACTGTAATTCTGTCATGTGTGACAACAAATCTTTACGCTTAAATTTTTCTAAATTATTTTAGATAATTTGTTTTTTCCTTGTCAATCTTAACAGATTACGGCCCATTAAGAAGTATGATTTGAGATTCAGGTTTGTTTTGGGTAGCATTATGGTCCGCATATATAAAATATCCTTACAGTCCCTATTGGTAAAACCATTGGCGGATGCAACGGTGGATTTAGGGTCTTTGTGAGTGTGGGATATTGTTGTCATGTTGTTCATATGAATGTCATACGGCCTGTATGTACGGTGTTACAAAATACGTATCTTATTGGTTGAATATTTTGTAAACGCGTGAAATTACAAACACATAACTCAACCAAAGTAATATAAAGGTGACTTTAACGAAGTGATGAGGTAGCCTATATGGAACGAAAATGTATAAATGATATTAGGAATTTAGGATGTGCAAAAATTAGAATACCATAATCAAAATGTAGTAACCAAATTCATCTACTTATTCAATTATTATTGATTTTGGCATCATGATTTTAACCCATACAAAGTTATAAGGTGCAAAGTGAACCTACAAATATTAATTTGTATGAGAAAAATAGGGTTAATTAGAAGACAAAGTCCATTACTCATTATTATTGAAGAAAACAAAGAAACAACTGTGGGGTTTGGTTCATACAAGTGCTATATTATGTAGTGGGTCTCTCTCATTTTGTTTTGCTTTTCTCTCACATTCTCCATTGTTACTTCAATTCCTTCTCTCTTGTCTTTGAGAACACACACACACACACAAACACAAGGCCAGATCCCCAAACACAATCTATCCTTATATATTGTACACTCCATCTTATCCATCAATCAATCAGTGATCAATCAATCAAATCAAATCAATAGCTGAGAGACACACAATTGATAACATGTCGTCTTCTACTGCTTTCTCTCTAGACCTCCACCATCACCACCACCTCCCTCCTCCCTCCGAGCAGCTCTGCTATGTCCAGTGCAATTTCTGTGAAACCGTCCTAGCGGTATGAAACTATAATCTAGGATAAATACATCGCAACCTACACCGTGTAGAATAACCATGTTGATGTACTTATAATCTATAAGTTTCTTATCTTATGTTGATGTTGTAGGTGAGTGTTCCTTGCACCATTATGTATGCAACTGTAACGGTTCGATGCGGACACTGCACAAATCTTTTGTCTGTTAACATGCGTGCTCATCTTTTTCCAACTGCTGCTGCTGCAAATCAGCTCCACCTTGGGCATAATTTCTTCTCTCATCAAAACATTATGGTAAAAACTAACTAATTTGCTAAATGATAATAAAAAAAATACAGATAAAAAAAAACTGCATATACTACATATGTAAGTTCTGTAAGATCCATAAAAGAAATTAAAAAAAAAAAAACTTGGAACCTAATAATATGATCATTATTTCTCTCCTTAAAAAATAGCATCAATTGATGATAATACTTTTATAAGTACTCCCATTTTGTTATTAATTTTCTTCTTCTTGCCCTTGTATAGCAAATGTAACATAATAATAAAGAGAACTGAAACAATATTAATTAACGATATTTTGTGTATGTTGATCAACTCCTAAGAATCTCTTTATATAGAAAATTACGACTAGATAGCTATAAATGTATATATAAATATAATATTACAGTCATATCCAAATTTGTATCTAATAAGATGACCTAATTAGCTCTATAAACACGTGTTTATATAAAACCAATATATACATATATTACAACATGTCCAAACATTGTATAGGGTCTTGTATTAGGGTATATTTATTTTGTTGGGCAAGCTTGATTTCAGTTTGTATAGTTCTTGATGTGTACTATTAAAACTAGGGCGTCTTTATAATTTATTAAGTCACAACATTTTCTTTTCTTTTTTTTTTTTACAGTTATCAATAGATTTGTAGAGAACAAATTTCTTAAAGTGTACATCCCATTGATTTAACATTTATAAAAAAAATATCCAGGAGGAACTTAGAAACAACCCCTCCAACCTGCTGATCAACCAACCGATTCCAGATCCATTTGGACCGATTCGAGTGGATGAGCTTCTCAAGCCTCCTGTGGTGAATCGACGTAAGATTTATATATTTTTATTATCTTTATGTAGAGTCTTTTCTTTTGCATTTATAATCTTTAACCTAATTTAATACAGATTAAAGTTTCTTTTGTTTAAATCTTATTTTTGACAAAATAGGTAGAAGTCAGTTTTTCAGTGAATCAAGAAAGTCATAAAATATAGTCCAGTGTTAGTACTTTAGAAGCTTACATCTAAATGGTGTTAAGCATTTATTGGATTTGGTACCTTAGAGAACTCTCTTTCTTTAGCTTTTATTTCATGACCATCACGTTTTTTCTTCCTTTTTTCTAAAAATATCAATCTTTTACCACCAAAATGGCAACTTTTTTTTCTGCAACTAGACTGAGTCACATTATTTATCAACCGTTACAATCAACTAGGAAACCCTAATATTTATCTTTAAAGTTTCAATTTTTATTTCCTATATGTATGTTAAAATATTATGTAGCAATCTGTTCAACATTTGAAGAATAGTTCTCCATTATATTACATTTTACTGATTAGTGAATGATTAATATATACAGCTAACTAGTGGCGAAGTTTGGAAAAAAAGGGGGCGTCTCAACACGTATAAAATTTTTCATTGAAAGTGCTTAAAATTACACTACAGCGCAAAAAAGCAGGGGGAGGGCACCAACTTGCCCCAACTAAGCTTCGTTATTGCAACTAACCCTAATTACTTTATTGTTAATAAAAAAAAACTATATGCTAAATTAGATGTTACAATCATGCATATATGTTTCCATTTTTATAAACCAATTTTAACCTTTTATGTAATTTCAACCAATTATAAAAAAAAAAAAAAAATTATAAAAGGGTGTCTCCGATCCCCGGAAATAAAGTTACTTAGGATTTCTTGATTGATAGAGATAATGATGAAGATATGATAAGAGAGATAGAGAGAGAAGACTTTTAATAAAAACAGTCAGAAAACAAAAGATTTTAAAGTAAATGTCTGCTTACTTTGTCGTTACATTTGTCTTCTCTTTGCAGCTCCAGAGAAACGCCAAAGAGTTCCTTCTGCTTACAACAGGTTCATCAAGTATGTACTTTAATTAATCACCTCGATCTTGGATACCCAAATGTTTTTACACATGCAGATTTTAAATTCTAACTCGAACCTTTTGTAGCCTAACCATACTCATAACAAAATAACATTTTTAGTGTTCTTGTATATAAATATAAATGTATATGTGTGCATAAAAAAACAATATAAATTATATATCATTTGTTAGCTAATGTGGGGTTTTTATACGAGCAATATGTAGATTAATCTGTTTGCAAAATAAATAAAAATTGCTTACAGGGAGGAGATACAACGTATCAAAGCAGGAAATCCGGAAATAAGTCACAGGGAAGCGTTCAGTGCAGCAGCAAAGAATGTAAGATCGTAGAAAGCATATTTTACTTTACACATCTAGGGATGGCAAAAAAAATCCGAGCCCGACGAGTATACCTGAAACTCGAAATGTTTAGAACGGGTATGCCCGATACCTGACGGGTATGAAACGGGTTTAGGACTAGAAAAAAAAATATTTAGCAATGGGACAGGTATAGGATTAGATAATACACGACCCGATTACCCAAAACTAAATACTTATTTACACTAAACATATATATACCCAAAAACTTTTAAATTTTATAAACACACATTCTCTTAAATATTTTTAGTAACGTTTCATTCTAACAAATTCAATATTTTTTTACGGTGACTTTCATATGAGTGACTCAATGTCACATTGCCTAATCGGCAGCCATAGCCACAGTCTGCCCTAGACTACGTTGTCTTAACCGGGCTCGTACTGGTGTATCAGACTTAGTTATGGCATTATCTCGGAAACCGTACTGCATCCACACGAGTTTCCTCATTGGAGTAACAGCCGGGTGAAAATCGGGGTGCAGCTCAGGATCGAACGCTCCTCGGTGCGTTTTTCACCAACATTGCCTAGATGCTATAGAAAATAATGAAGACAGTGAGAATCGAACCTGGGTCACAAGGAACACCAAGTCTTTCTCAAACCGATTCAATATTTGAAAAATGAACTTTTCTTTTGAAATATATATATTAATGACATTATTTTTATATCTATATGCTATAAAATATAAAAATATCTTTTAAGATCCATGTTATGATATATATATATATATATATATATATAGGGACGGGTTCAAATACAAAGTAATGAAAACGTGCGAAGTGTGCGAAGGCTCACTTGCACATGATAATTACGTAATGATAATTATGTAATGCCTTCATGAATATACAAAAACATTACGTAATTATCATGTACAAAGTGCATGATAATCACGTAATGAGAATCACGTAATGATAATTACGTAATGTTTTTGTATGTTCATGAAGGCATTACGTAATTATCATGTACAAAGTGCATGATAATTACGTAATGACAATTACGTAATGCTTTCATGAACATGCTAAGACATTACGTAATTATCATGTACAAAGTGAGCCTTCGCACATTTCGCACGTTTTCATTACTTTGTAGAATAACCGTCCCCTATATATATATATATATATATATATATATATATATATATATATATAGGTTTAGGATCCTGTACAAAGTACATTTTTCGTGAGAAGTGTGAGAAGGACTAAGAATTGACACGTAGACATCATGTTTTGGATTTAGGAATGATGTTTTAGGTTGTTTTAACTTGAAAAACACCAAACACAACAATCTAAAACACAATACAATGTATTATAGTCATTAAATTTAAAAAACAGCTAAAACACACTAATTAACGTTTAAAACACACTGCTAATGTTCTTAGCATGGTGTTTTAAGTTTTAAGCCTAAAATACATTGTTTTCGGTTTTTAATTGTTATGTTTGGTATTTTTATAGGCAAAACAATCCAAAATATCACGACTAAGTTCCAAAAATGATGCCTAAGTATCAATTTTTAATACTTCTCACACTTCTCACAAAAAAAGCACTTTGTACACGATCTTGACCCTATATATATATATATATATATATAATTTAAATGTTTCAAAGATTATTACGGTGAAGAGGATATTATGTAATTTATTAAAAATTTAATATTTTGAAGATTTTTAAAACATAAAAATATAAAAGAAAGTAAAATATACATGCATGTACCTGACGGATAACGAGATGGACAAGGGATAAGGTATTACAACCAGGTATGGATATGAGATTAGTCATACCCAACTTCAACTTTTTCTCATCCCTAAACACCTCTCTTTTAAACTGAAACAAAAATAGATAGCTTATATTTTTATATACTAGTTATTTTTAAATGCTACTAATTTTATCTTGTTTTTACTTAAAAATACTTTTCATCTAGTACGTATAAATAGAAGGTAAACGAGTAACACGTTGCGTCGTAAACTCGTTTTAAATAGCAAAAGTTATTCTTTTGAAAACATCATTCATAAGAAATATAAATAAAATAACTTTGACAATTCCTACCAAATACGAATTTGTAAATCTTATTCTTTTGAAAACATCATTCATAAGAAATATAAATAAAATAACTTTTACAATTCCTACCAAATACGAATTTGTTGTAATAAAAATACAAGTACAGTTTTCTTTTAACATATTAACAACTAATTAGAAGGTAATTTTAGAAAAAGCCTACACCTGAAAACTCAAGAATGTATTTCTGATTTATTTTTAAGGTTATTTTTCTATATTGATTTGTCTTAATTTCTTGTATTTCAGTGGGCACATTTTCCTCACATCCACTTTGGTCTTATGCCCGATCAAACTCTTAAGAATCCCGATGTGTGCCAACAGGTACTCTTCATCCTTTGTCATTTAAGCGATTTTGCATTTATAATTAAATATTAATTACAATCTCAAATTGCAACTCTCAACCCAAAAATCTTCATCAACATAGTTCATAATAAAAGTTATTTGAAATAACATTAGTCTTCTAACGTAAGTAATATAACTAGAATCAATACCCGAGAATATGAATCGAATTACACATTAAATATTTAAATCGATGGCCTATACACCTAGAGTCAATGTTCTAAGACATGCGTAATTCAAACTCATTACATTTGTAGGGGTTGAGTTGTTGGTAGTCCATAACTCAAGGCTTATAAGGTACTCTAATTGTTATAAACTTTTTTTCTGACTTTTTTTTATTAATATGGGATGTACTTCTAAAAACTCTCCACTTAAACACTTAATGTTGTCAAAAAACCAACACACCGTCCATACTAATGAAAGAGTGAGAAAAGGTCTACCCATATGAGAAAAGGTCTATACTTTGTCGACGGGCCAGCCCTAAAGAGATTAGTTGTTTTGAACATATTATATCATCATGTAATTAATATTGTCTGTTTTGTCCACTATGTAAGATCACACTTTACTTTTGTTGCCTTAGTAGATGGCAGTCACGCCGATCCTAGATCCCTCCCTCCATCCATTGCATATGCACCCAAAATGTGTGTAGCCTTTTAGGTTGTCAGGGGCGGATGTAGTTAAGGATTAGGGGGGACATCTGTTACCCATCGATTTTCCTGGCGAAGTGGAAAAAAATTGTTTTGTAAGGTATTTTTTTATAAAATGTTACCTCTAAAACAAATTTTTAGTTACCCTTAAAATAACTTTTGTAAAATGTTACCCCTTGTATTATATTCTAGATTCGCCACTGGTTGGTGTTAAGCTCTAGCATCTCTCTTGTCGGTTGATGTAATATTTCTCAATGATTTTACACCTCACTAGCTAGTAAAAGAGAGCGCTCACACATATATTACAAATCGAACATTGAACAGTTTGGGTTCCAAAAGCCTATCTCAGAATCCAAAGCAAGCACACTTGAAGATGTAAGTTAATAGATTAATTTAGGAGTGGACAAGACAAATACAACACACACGCAAGTTATTTTAAACACATACAAACACATTCACAATTTAATACAACACATGAAGCTGAAGAAATGCAAACCTAGCTGGAACTGAGGCAATCAAGGGAGACTGTGTCATTGCCTTTAATAAGCCTTGATAACTCAAGTTAAAACAAATCTAGGGTTGATATGAGAAAATAGGCAGATGTGGGGATTGGAACTAACCATAAGATAGGCATCATAGGCACGGTGCATATGTATAATTGCATATGTAATGGTGAATGTTGGAACAATCATTACTATTACTAGCTCATAATTTTATAAATAGATTTTGTTCGCTTGGAAGGTAAACATGTAACTATTATAGCATGAATCCATCCGGTTTATGCTTATAATTTGTGCTGTAACAATAATAAAATTAAAATCATAAACGAGTTATCCAATATATACGTTAGCTCATGTTATGTATTCGTTAAACTAGTTTCTACATGATTTATTGATGTTTTGATGCTTAGATTTCTTTGTCTTGAGGGAAAAAAAACTAGAGTAAACATTCTCACCTTATATTAGACTTCATTGAGCATATCTAATTTTATTTCATAGAATACTCAATCTAATGTTGTAAATTTGATTCGAGTATATGTAGAAAGGGGATGACCTTCGCACAAAAGACACTCTCCTTACCGCAGGCAACATGGATGTTTCACCGTACTAAGAAAAGCGAGGGCTCATATATCAGTAACTAACGAGGATTTTCATGTTCATCGCTACGTACATTCTCTTTCTTGCTATTCTGTTTTATGTCTAAGATTGGTTATTTAATCAAACTAGCTTTCTCGTTGAGTGTTGGTGTGGTTCAATGGAAACTCTTAATTAACAATTATTGAACATGAATTGTGTGCTCGTCAATGGAAGGACTAGAGTGTGATTTAGGTGTTAACTCATTCTTGAAAGCCCTTTGATATGATGTATCATCTTAATTACTTTGTGAAAAGATGATTATCTATATCTATACTGCTATAATGCATTCATGGTTCGTGTTTGAGTCAACCAACGAATGTTTGGGTCGTGCGTTCGGGTTGGATTGGGTTCAGGTTCGTCTAAAATTTTCGGATCCAAGTCTGTAGGACCCCAGACATGACCCGTTTAGTACCCCCAATTTGTAGTATAAAATGTGAAGGTTAACTATAATAAAAAAAGGAAACAAAAACTTGAGTTTCTAAACTAACCACAAGGTTTAGGTAAAGTAGTTTTCAAACTCAAGGGCCAACAATGTAAATACGTCTTCCCTTTAGTTTAGACGATCAAAAACAAAACAAAAATGTCACCCTTTAATCAGAAACGGAACAGTGTGAAACTGTTGACACCCTTAAATGAAATTTATTTGATAATCATAACCGCCTTAATACTATATATTTAACATTACTGATTTATATGTCTCGAATACATCCTCTCCCTTTCGTTTCAAGCATCGTCACCATCACGACTTGGGTTCTCGTCTTACACCAAACCACTTAAATCCACCAATAAAACCCGTCTTATCTAGTAAACTCGCAATTAGTCACGTACATTTTGATGATACGTCTCTACTTTACAACACATGATTGTTTTTTTTAATGGCTAATTCTCTCCCCCATTTTTACACCTCTTTTTTTTTTTTTTTTGCCTCTTACGAGGCTTGAACTCTCAACTTCTCCTTTGAAATCCCAACACCTTTACCACCACACCATAAGATGTGGGGCTACAACACATGACTGTAGTTATTAACTTATTGTAATTTCTCACGTGTGAAGTCTATACAATTAGGTCGTCAACGAAACCTAAATTTTGTATGCTCGTGAAATTACTGCTCATTACGCATTAGAGAAGTTATTACGAAACTTGATTTTATTTAATGACGGTTTCTGGTTCAAGTTTATGATGCAATCATAAACTAAAGTACGTATAATGGATTCGATTCAAGGGTTTAAATTAAAGTTGAGTTTGAGCGTTTAGATGAGATTGCCTTAGTCCAAAAGCGTGCTCCTTTCACTCTACCTCTCCCACTTATTCATTAGGGCGAGTGGCTTTGGACCTGCGGGAGAGCTAGTTAATTAGTCTTCATTCCTCTCCAACTAGGTGCTTGACGATGAGCGAAACTGAGTAAAATGTTATGCTTTCCTGATTGGGTTAGTATTAAGTAGGTGATTTAGCCCTCATCGAGAAGGAAGTGGGAAGCAGGGTGACAACAAGTTGCTTTGTGGTGAGGTGTTTTCCCAAAAAAAAAGATGGAAAGAAAAACCTTGATTTTACACTTCTCGTTAAAGTTTCCTTCTTTTGCAAATCTAACCTCAAACTTGATTTTTCACTTGTCGTTCAAAGTTTTCATCTTTTGCAACTATAACCCCTTTAATATGATTTTTCACTTCTAAACCAAAGTTTTTCATCTTTTACAATTTAACCACATTATGTTTTTACTTCCAACTTTGGTCTACTTTTCATCCTTCGAAAAATTTTTGTTTCACGTTTCGTTCTAAATTTAGCGAGTTAACATGCCGTAACGTTCGTGTGGAGTAGCTTTTGGGGTTCAACGTTTCTAAATGATGATAGTTAAAATTAGTGATTCTAATTAATGAACTAGCATGTCGGAGAACCGATGAGAGACGGATCTATTTATCATAACTATAATTTCGCACTTGAGCTTTTCCCTTCAAAGACTTGATTTTTCATTTCGAATGTGGTTTTGCGTAACATTAAAGTATAATCAATCGCATTAATATTTACGTCTAGTTAGTACGTCACATGCCCCGCGAGCCAAATCCTAATATCTTATCAAATAGCTAGTAAGCAATGCTAGCGAAATTAATTTCTCTGTTAAGTTATATCATATTAAATGATTTACTAATAAAAAAAAAAAAAAAAAAAAAACTAGACACCTATTTGCTGTTATGGAATTGTAAAATATAATTTACTTATGTGCAAAAATGAAAGCAGTGATAAAGCACTAAGCCCATATATCATTGGGCTAAATTCTCCATAGCCTTCTAATGAGGAAAATTGTTGACCTCAATTGGATCGAGCTTCAAGGATTCACATTCGGCAATACGGGTTTCTTTTTATGTTGGCTAATTTTTACTTGTTTTTTGGTTCGCGGGTTGTTTCCTTACGAGTTTATGGGATATATCATATACTAGATTATACCTGAAGAACGTTCCGGGGTTGAGAAATCTAATATGACATGTCAATTTTACATATGAAATAGAATAATGAACTTTACAATTACATGCAGGAAAGCTTCGAGTAGCACCTAACCTAAAACAATTAACAACGTATCTCCAATGTTAACGCCTAATCTTAAACAATTAACAATGTATCTCCAATGTTAACGCCTAACCTTAATATTAATACCTAACTGAAAACAATATACAACTCCAATGCTAACACAAGTTGAAAATAAAATTCATATTTACTGATTTGAACATAATTAGTGACTTGCCTATACATGATTAATGAATTACCTGAACATTTTGTGTTTTTTTCTTTATGAACAAAACCCCACAAAAAATAGTCGTTTTTTTCTCCGTTTTTATATAGCACTATGGTACTCGTCGGAAAGATAATAAAATGCTCGTTAATTTGGTGTAATTTTTTTCTTTAAAAAAATCTAGTATATAAAAGATATCAACGTTTAAAAATTATGGGAGGAAACGTGAGAGATAAAAATCCAATTTTGTTTTGTATTTTTTTTCCCCTAAAATCCATTAATGTCACATGACACAATTAGGGCTGTCCATGAGCCGAACCAAGCCGAGCCAGGCCAAGCTCGCGCTCGGCTTGGTTATAAACCGAGCCAGCTCGGCTCGGCTCGGATTTGAAACCGAGCTGAAAATCAAAGCTCGAGCTCGGCTTGGTTTTAAACCGAGCCGACTCGGCTTGGTTTGGCTCGAATTTAAAAAGAAAAAAAGAAAAATGGCTTTCAAAATTCAATAGTTTAAACTAATATTCAATAGTTAAAAATAACACAATTAAAATAAGTTCAACCTTATACATTGCACGCTAAAATCAAGTTCAAGCAAGTGCAAAATAAGTCTCAAATTTTAACGGAATACAGTATAAGTTCATCAACATACGAATTAACTTGAGTACTATGATCAAAAGTAGTATTGAGTTTATTTAAATAACTTGATTAGCTATAACTTCAATCCCAAGCAAAAAATCTCCATGCCACTGTTACCAAATATTAAATTTATAGCATATTCTCCATCTTGTTTTACATTTTGGTAATATATTATATGTATATAAAAAATATATATATTAAAAATTAGAATTCTTCGAGCCAAACCGAGCCGAGCTAGGCTCACTTTTTAACCGATCCGAGCCAGCTCGGCTCAGTTTCAAACCGAGTCATATCGAGCGAGCTTTTTTTGAGCTAAATCCGAGCGAGCTCCGAGCCACGAGCTTTTTGGACAGCCCTAGACACAATCAAAAAAAGGATAATACTATGTAGAATTTATTGCTTTCAATTATATATTTATATAATAGATTGCTTTGGTTAGGCCTTTGTAAGTCAATAAACACTCAAAAAATATTTTTCAATAAATATATTGTGGGCCATCCTTCATCCACATGATTAAGGGGACGGGGTGCCACCCGAATTGGTCACGGATACTCACTACCAGCAATGTAACACCGTCGCCACTCATGCTGGTAGTGGTCCCGTGAACTGTTTTACTGGTTGTATCTACCGTGCTAGTAACCGTTTTTTTAATTATTTTTTACTTAAATAAATACTATTTTTGTATTTTAACCGTCTGTTTTAATATTGTTTTATTATTTTAACAGTTTGTTTTATAATTATTTTATTATTTTAATCGTTTGTTTTAAAACCTAGTTAAATAAAAAAAACATTAAAGATGAACATTAAAAATTAAAATTCATTACTTTTAAACATTAAACATAAAAATAAAATACATTAAAAGAAATTAAAAAAAAAACCTAGAATTGGCGCAACAGTTGTCATGCATCGACATGGTCAAAACTGTTGTCGTATCGAGCCATATAGTCCACATGCGTGAACTCGATAGCCAACTCTGGTTCGATGCCTGGCTCCTCCCCCAACGTGTTCTCGTATAGGGTGGTCCACCGATCACACTTTATGTTGAGATCGGCCCACTTTCGCTACAGGCTCACGATGGTCCGGTCATTGGTGCCGATGTGGCGGTTGAAATCGGCCAGCACACAGTCCCAAAACCCCTCCGGGTGGGAGCCCGAGGCCCTCAAGCGTTGATGTTGTTGTAGAACCGGGTCGTCTAAGGCGTCTTTGTAGCAGATCACCTATGCAATCTCTTCTTCAGAGGTCCAGCGAGTCATCTTTGTGTGTGTGTTTTTGTTTATACGGTGGTAAAGGTGGGTTTTAACCCTAGGGTTTGC
This sequence comes from Ambrosia artemisiifolia, assembly GCA_032199755.1. NCBI lineage: Eukaryota > Viridiplantae > Streptophyta > Magnoliopsida > Asterales > Asteraceae > Ambrosia > Ambrosia artemisiifolia. The sequence continues at coordinate 44,789,999 of CM063527.1, read as the reverse complement.
TATGTTTATATACAAAAATTTTGAACGGTTCAAGTTTAATTTACTGACCGTTTTGGTGGAACGGTTTCAATGCTGTTTAATTCGATTGACGGTTTCCAAATTGAATTTACTGATCGTTTAGTTGTGGGACGGTTGTAATGGTAAAAGTAATTAATATTTAACCTTTAAACCGTGTGACATAAAAAAAATCAGTGAAATTAAAAAATAAATAAAAGAATTAGTGGAGTGTTGCCTCCAAAAAGTGTTTCAGTGGAGTGAATCAGTGAAGTGATGTGGCAGTGCAGGATTGGTTAAAATCAGTTAAGTAAAAAAAATAGGTAAGCACCCCTTGTGCCCCTAAGGGACCGATGTTTTGGTTGTGACTTTTTTATAACATGAATGTGAAACTGATGTTCCAAAACTACCGAATAAACGAACTATAACCTTACGACATAGAGACACATATTAAATAACTAGTAGGGAACCCGCGTGTTTGTGACAGAGACGCGACGAGAATTCATGAGTATTGGGGCACCTAATATACAATAGATTGTTAAACCTTATAAATACATATATATATATATATATACATGTTTGTGTGTGTGTGTGTCATATGTCAGTCTTTCTGAATTTTAAAAATAGTATATCTTGTTCTTATCCATTGGTATAATGCATCTTCTTGCAACCTTTGTTTGAATAAATTTATCCCTTATACGACAAGGATTTCTAACAAAATGTCATCGTTGTTGCAGAACCCCAAAACACTTCTCGATGTCTTTTCTTGCGGACTAATGAAGTCTTTTAAAATATTGTATTTTACATCGAGTGTTTCAGAAAACGTGTTGACGAGCATTGAATACTCTGGATATATACTATCGGTCATGTAGTATGCATGCTTGTTGTAATTATTATTTGCATAAAACCCAACTTTCTGTATCATGTCGCCAATGTAAGCCTTTAGCAATAGTGAAAACTGGAAAGTATTTAAGTCATTCATACACCCGGTGAGACCAAAAAAAGGCCGACCAAACCCAAAGGTCATGTGAGGCAACGGCTTGTAAAACTAACATTGGTCCTTTTTGGTCACCGCGTGTATGTTGACCTCGCCATGCTGTTGGACAATTATACCACCGTAATTGATCACAGTCTATACTACCAATCATGTCGGGTATGCCATGTTTTTTTCTAAATACAATCTGTTGAAGGTCGTTCCATGCGGGGTTTCTCAAGTAACATTTTCAATATAATTGGCATATACCTAAAAAAATTTAAAATATATAAAATCCACGGATAGAAAAAATAAATTTAATGTTAGTACACGATGTCCCTATGCTAGTATATTAGTAGTTTGGACGTGATTCGGGGTGTTTGGAGGCGTTTATACGCGTTTTGGGGTGGTTGAGAGTGTACAGGCGATTAGCAAGGGATTTCACACGATTAGGGCCCTAATCGTGTTGGTTTCCATGCGTTTGGGCTTGTCTTACAGGCGATTAGCCTGTAATCGCATGAACTGTAGCAGCTAATCGCCAATACAGGGTCTGGTCGTACCCGGGTGGTATAAATACCCTCATTCTCAACCCTAGACCTCAGTTCTTGCCTCACACACCCTCCAAATACCCTCCCCTGGTCATAGACGTGTGATTTGATATCTGTAAACACTCGAGCTCTGTTTTGGTGATTAATCTATAATCTTTTGACCCGTGTGTGTGTTGTGATTACTCGTTTCATAGTTTCAATCATCGTATCTGTTATTAAAACATTCTAGAGGGATTCCGCACCTCTAGGATAAAACCCGTGATTGTCGGATTACGCGTTCGTCGGTCCTAACAAGTGGTATCAGAGCCGAGGCTCTTATCACGGGTGTTTTAATAACAAAAACGAGCAAAAACAGGTTGTTTTTGGTGTAAAAGTTTAGTTTTTTATTCAAAAACCTGTTCTTAGTTTGAAACTTTGAGTTTTTATCAAAAACCCATATTTTTCAAAATCTTAGTGTGTGTTTTCGGTTAAAAATGTGTGTTTTTGATCAGGTTTTGTTCTAAAACTATTTTGGTAACTTGTCTAATCATTTGGGATCAAAATACAATGTTTTAGATAAGATTTTGAGGCAAAATAGGTGATTTTTGAGCAAAAGTGCGGCTGCAGATCAGATCAGGCGATTACGCAGGCATAATCGCCCAAACATTTCAGGCGATTAGGTTTTATAGGCGAGTAGGCCTATTCGTGTGCACTGTAGCACACGATTAGCCCATAATCGTGTATAAACTGTTGTTCTTTTAAACGATTAGGCCCTCACTCGCGTGTACTATTCATGCGATTAGGACCTAATCACGTGACATCCCCAATCGCCTGAAAACTCCTAATCGCGTAACTATTCACTAGCAATTAGCCCTAATCACGTGTAAAAACCCCCAATCGCCTATATTAACTAGCAATTAGCCCCATAATCGCCTAAAAGGTTCTGAAACATAAAATTTGACTAAGTATCGGACTTTTAACATACCTTAACATATGGCGAACCCTTGGGGACATCTGAGTCAACCGAGAACTCAGTATAACCAACAAATGAACAATCAATTGAACAATCAAGCAAACGTACCCACGAACCCTTGGCAGTTTTCAGCTGAACGAAACGCGCAACGGATGCAACAAGCGCAAATGCAAGCGAATGTTGCCGGAATCAATACGTGGGCGCTAGCTGCTCAACAGCAGGCTATGAATGCGAATCCTTGGGCACTCGCAGCTGCTGCTAACTCTCAGACAAACCATCTGTCTTCTGTTCTTATCAGTGACTTAGAGACGGGTAGTTCTAACAGAGCGCCGAAACTGCAATATATGGCAGACTACCATGGATGGAAGGGCAGATTTCAGTCACATGTTGAGGGCATCGATGGTTTAGTATGGTCAGCTATCGAGAATGGGTACACAAGGCCGTTGGTTGAAAATTCTACTACTCCGGTCTCAATAGAAGACATGTCTGAAGATCAGAGGAAGAAGTATAACTATGAGAAGAAGGCGATGGCAGCGTTGAAGCAGGCACTTCCCAAAGACATTCTTCATCAGTTTGCGCAGTGTACTACTTTGCAGATGCTTTGGTTAGCGCTTGCTGAGCGTAATGAGGGTAATCAGAAGACACAGAAGGTGAAAGTGGATCAGTTGAAGAAGGAGTTCGAGAACTTCAATGCGATGGGAAATGAGTCGTTAAGAGATCTGACAGCTAGATATTATCATCTGATGTCCGAGATGTATCAGTATGGGGTTGTCTACACTTTAGCAGAACTTGTGGAAAGATTTGCAGAGGCGCTCCCTTCACACTGGCATCAATGGCTGGACATCCAGAAGTCCAACAAATTTTATCAGACACTCTCCATAAATGAGTTTGTGGCCGAGCTGGAAAACAAGGAGATCGAGGAGATCAGGAGAGCTAATAAGCCGCCCGTTGTTCAGAATCCCAGTATCTACTATGGGAATCCAGCTCAGGATATCAGTGTGGGTGGATCCAAACCTCAGACTGCGTTCATGGTTAATCCTGATCCAGTCTTTGCGTTTGACAACTATGGACCCCCATCTGATGTTCCTCCACCAGTCTTTCCTTGGGGTCAAGGAAACCAGTGTCCTTCTAATTATAATACTAACCAATTTGGTGTTAATCCGTTTGCTCATCTTGCAGCACCAGCTCAGGCAACTTCCAACTTTGGTGGACCTTCTTCGTCAGGGTTTGGTGGTGCCTCATCTACTAACTATGGTGGATATGGGGGTGCTTCTACTTCAAATCAAGGTGGCTATCGAACCAATCCTGTTGCAGAACAGCTGAACACTGCGGGATTTGAGAAGGTGATTGCAGAGTTAGCCCAAGAACATATAGCTCTGCTGTCAACCTTGGTCAATTCCTATAGTGGATTAGTTGCAGGGCAGATCGGGAATCCTTATCTTACTTAAGAAGATTATGCCCAGATTGACAAGGATGACATGGATCTGATAGACATCCAGTGGCACTTCGCTAGTGTGGTGAGACGTGCAAAGGATTATATGGATAGAACGGGAAGGAGAGATGTGCTGATCAACAACAACACTAAGTTTGGGTTTGATAAAACGAAGGTCACCTGTTACAACTGTGGCAACAGAGGACACTTTGCCAGAGAATGTGATCGACCTAGACAACAGGGAAATCAGAATCCCTTCAACAACAACAGAGGCAATCTGAATAATCAGAGGCAGCAAGCTCAGACACAACCTAACCAAAATGCTGAACGAGCCCTTGTCCAAGTTAACCACCAGAACCAGAGGCCTCAGGCAAACAACAATCAGGCCCTGGTAGTTCAAGAAGATGAAGTATTCAACTGGAATCACCTCATCACTGGTGAACAAGCTCCTCAGGGTGGTGCAGCATGCTTTGCCCAAATTATGTCTGATACTCATGGAGAAGTTGAAGAGTGTTCAAGCCAGTCTGAAGCAGTTATTCCTGAAGTTGAAGCTTTGGACTGTGACTCCGACTGTGATTCTGATGAAGGGGTGGATCTGGAGGATTTGTTAGCTGAAGCAGATGCCTTGATTAGCAAAAGGTCAATACTTGTGGATGCTGACTGTACAAAGAACAACCTTGCTGATTTCTTCGGATTAGTGAAGACAGCTACTCATTATGCTTTGATGGCCCTTACAGAGTCGTCTAATCAGGTATGTTCTTCCTCCAATCCTAAACCTGATTGTGTTGAATGTGGCAAGCTTAAGTACAGAATTGATGTCTTAACAGACGAAAATCTGAACTTGAAAGCAGACTTAGGTCAATGCCAAGAGAGCAATTAGGTTTTGAGAGCCAATGAAAAAGCCCTCAAAATCACCATTGATACTCTTAAGAAAGATTCCACTAAGTGTGATCAGCTTAAGTTCAGAATCAAAGAATTAACTGATGAGAATCTGAATTTAAAAGCTGATGTAGGTCCATTGCAAAGGTCAAATGATTCCTTAAAACAGAAAGAGAAAAATTTTCTTAAGACTGTTGAAAACTATAAGAAGGATGTTTCTGAATTGTCTAAAACCCTAGCTAACAAGCAAATTGCTATCAATAATTATATAAATGAGGTTGAAGACACTAAGAAACATTTGGTCATTGTCAACTGTGACTATGAGAAGATCAAGAAGAAACTTGAGAGTTACCTGAACTGCAAGTATGTTCTTGATCATATCATTGAACACTCAGATAAGGATAGCATCTCCACCAGTCCCAAATATGCTCAGTGTCCTCCTCCGGTGAGATTTGAACATCATCACAATGATATCTTACCGAAGGAAGAGTTTGTGGACTTGGCAGCAGATGCAGCTAAAGCTGCAGAAGCGCCTAAAGTGATGGAAGCAGTTAAACCTGCCAAAGTCACTAAGGCTGCTCCTCCTGCGCCTAAAGTGACGGAAGCACCTAAACCTGCTGAAATTACTAAGGCTGCACCCACTGCTGTTGCTGCCAAATCAGGTGAGATTGCAGATGATGCTAGTGTCTGCGAGACAGACTGTTCTGATGAAGAGCTTGATGAACCAGAGAGGTATGCACCGGTGAAGGATACGGATATTCCTGTCCAAAATCACATTCTGTGTGAGCCTGAACCGAAAGTGCAAGCCCCTGCTGGTAAAACAATCAAAGTGTTCTATCAAATAAAAGGGTCTGATAAAATCTATGCTGATGAGGAATTTCCTTATAAGCATCTGGCACCTGGTCTTGTTGGTAAAATCTGGCAAGAGTCCACCATTACAATTGAGAAAGAACAATGGGGACATGGGAAAAAGGGTCAGGGTAATCAGTCCAAAAGAAACAAAAATAAAAATCAAAAGAAGAACACTTTGAATCCCAAAAATCAAGCTCAGGAGAATTCTCCTAAGAAACATGTTACTCAATTTGTTGGATCTTCAGGCAATGAGTATGATAATTATCCTAAGACAGACTTGCAAAAAGAATGTCTAAAGGATTTAAAACACAAAAACACTTTTGCCACGAAATCCAACAAACGGAGTAAGGATGGTAATGCTCCACCATTTGAGGAGTATAGATCCTGTCAAAAGTGCGGGGTTCATGGGCATTTAGTTGCTGCTTGCCCCGAACTGAGACACAAAAGGATCGAGACAAATGATGCTCCTAGTTCTAGCAACTCAAAACCGCCTGTTTCTCCTAAGCTTTCTGAGAAGCAACAAGGTAAACAGACAGTGTACGACACTCGCAACAAGATTGCTATGAACCAAAAGCCAGTTGATGGCAGGGGTCCGCAGTCGAGGGGGAGCTAAGTTCCCAAACAGGTTCAAGCAGCACCTAAGCCACAAGCACAGGCTGCAGCTAAACCTCAAGGCAACCCTAACACTGCTCCACGTGCAGTTAAGTCTGAAGTGGATCCAATGGCTGTTCCACCAAAGGAATCAGAGGCTGGACCTTCTAGCCCCAAGGCAAAGAAGAAGTCCAAGCCAAGGAGACCGGGAAAGACCTGGAGACCCAAGTCACCAACTAAGGAAGGAGGATCATCTGTTAGTGCAGAAACTGCCGGACCTTCGGAAGCAACACCAACTCCTAACGGAAAGTGGGTTGACTTTCCGACTTTGGATGTAGATGGTAGACCCAAGACCGTCAAGGCTTGGGTCCCCCTTAACCACTAATCTTTAAATGTCGTGCAGGGAGTTCCACAGGGCCTTATCAGCAGCCTATGGATTGTTGATAGTGGAGCTTCTGGGCACATGACAGGCGACTTATCCCTGCTATTTGACATCAAGAATATCAACGGGGGGTATGTTGCTTTTGCTGGTAATAAAGGGGGATACATCACAAAAGAAGGCAGTATGGGAAATGGAATCGTAAGCTTTGAGAAGATAAGCTACGTGAAACAGATAGACCACAACTTGCTGAGTGTCTCACAGATCTGTGACAAGAAATACACAGTATTCTTTGATGACAATGCTTGCTTCATTCTGAAACCTGGCTTTAAGATCCCGAAACAGTGGATTATGATCTCAGCTCCAAGAGTCAACAATTTGTATGTTCTGGATATGAGTCAAGCTATAACAGCTAAGGGGGAGGTCACTTGTTTTCTGTCTAAGGCTACAGATAAGGAATCTATTATGTGGCACAGAAGAATGGGGCACATTCACTTGAGGAAGATGAATCATCTGGTTCAGAATCAGCTTGTGGAAGGTGTCTCAGTCAAGAATTTTCATCTAAATGACGTCTGTGTGTCATGTAAGAAAGGGAAGCAGAAGAAGAAATCTCACAAACCTAAGAAGGTCAACTCAGTCAGTATGCCTCTCGAGCGGTTGCACATGGATCTGTTCGGCCCAGTCAATCGTAAAAGCAAGAATGGAGATTTGTACTGTCTGGTTGTCACTGATGACTATTCAAGGTTCTCTTGGGTTGTATGCATGCAGCATAAAAGTGAGACCTTTGAGTTTTTGAAAAATCTGTTCACCAAACTAGAAAACATCTATGGGCTGAAGATCCGCAGGATTCGAAGCGACAATGGAACAGAGTTCAAGAACAACGCTATGGAGTCACTATGTGCAGAAAAGGGTATTCATCACGAATTCACAGCGCCATACACTCCTCAGCAAAACGGGGTTGCAGAAAGAAAGAACAGAACTCTTATTGAGGCAGCCAGAATGTCAATGCGCGCGGTGCTGGACCCGATTGGTTGTTCGACTATAAGAGTTTGTTCGATTCTTTCAACCAGGATAATGTTGTAGATGATGCTGTAGCGCAAATGTATTACGAGTGTGAAAACGCAGCTAGCTCACCGCTAATGCGTCCGATCGTGGTTAATGCACCTGCGCCTGCCGCATCTGATGCTTCTACATCCATGGGTCCCCCTGACAAAGCCGCAGCAGTTGAAGTTGAGGAAGTCTTTCAGGAAGCGTCAGAGGTTATGGAATCTTCTTCAGATGAGGAATATACAGAATCTCGGGAAACTCTTACTGAAGAACTGGCTGGAAATGGTGAATCTGCCAATACAGCTCCAGTTCCTCCTACAAGGAATGATCAAGCTGGTCCCTCTTCTTCAGTAGCTCCTGAAATTGGTCTACAGATCGATTTCTCCGGTTTTAACTTGCAACCCGCTGCTCCCTCTAGTTCAAGTGCCGCTGAAACGAACATCTCTCAGGGACTTGAAAATCTCAATCTGCGTTCGGATGATCCAGTGCCGGCACATCCGGAATCTCGGATTCACGACACTCATCCACTACAGAATGTGATTGGTGATCCGACTGGTAGAGTGATGACACGTAGTCAGCTCAGGAATGCCAGTCCAAGTGACAACTCCGTTACCCTAGCTCTTTATTCGGAGATCAGAAAAGCAGGTCATCAGAACGATTGGTCTTTTGCTCTATATGTGTCTCAGGTGGAACCTCGAACCGTCCAAGAGGCTTTGAGAGAAGAACCATGGATTGATGCAATGCAGACAGAGCTTCAGCAGTTCCAAAAGCTAGGAGTGTGGGACTTAGTTGACTTACCTCCAGGCGCAAAGAAAATTGGAACAAAGTGGGTCTACAAGTGCAAACGGGATGACCGCGGGGTAATTATAAGAAACAAGGCTCGATTAGTTGTCCTCGGCTTCCGTCAAATCGAAGGAATAGATTACAACGAAGTATACGCTCCAGTTGCGCGCCTTGAAGCTATCCGAATGTTCTTAGCTTACGCTTCGTACAAACGGTTTAAGGTGTATCAAATGGACGTGAAAAGTGCTTTTCTGTATGGTATCGTGAAGGAAGAGGTGTATGTTTCACAACCTCCGGGGTTTGAAGATCCACTGCATCGTGAAAAGGTTTACAAACTGAACAAAGCGTTGTACGGTCTTCATCAGGCTCTGAGAGAATGGTATCAAATTCTCAGCAGCTATTTGATCTCCAATGGGTTCAACCGTGGACTCGTGGACTGCACCTTATTCACCAAGGAAAAAGATGGTGACCGTCTGCTGGTACAGGTTTACATTGATGACATTATATTTGGTTCAACTAATGAGGTTTTGTGCAGGGAATTTGAAAAATTAATGCAGGATAAGTTCGAGATGAGCTCGATGGGAGAAATGCAATTTTTCCTTGGCTTACAAGTAGATCAACTTGAGTCGGGGATCTTCATCCACCAGACAAAATATGTTGCTGACATCTTGAGCCGGTTCCAGATGGAAGACTCTACTGCTATAGCCACCCCTATCCAAACCAATCACGGGATTGGTCTGGATGAGAAAGGACAAGCCGTTGATTCCTTTCTTTATCGAGCAATGATTGGCTCGTTGATGTACCTCACAGCTTCAAGACCCGATATTATGTTCGCAACCTGCCTGCTGTCAAGATACCAGTCCAGGCCGAAACAGTCCCATCTGGTTGCCGTGAAGAGGATATTACGTTATCTAAAGGGTTGTCCGACCAAAGGTCTATGGTACCCTAATGACGATAAGTTTGACCTCATTGCTTATAGTGATGCTGACTATGGCGGATGCAAGAAAGACGCAAAATCCACATCGGCTGGATGCCAGTTCTTGGGAGGTCGACTAGTCTCGTGGCAGTGCAAGAAGCAAGCCTCTGTGTCCTTATCAACTTGCGAGTCGGAATACATAGCTGCGTCCAGCTGTTGCTCACAGGTTCTTTGGATACAACAACAAATGAGAGACTACGGTTTGAAATTTCTAAACACTCCTATTTACTGTGATAATGAGTCTGCCATAGCGCTTGCTAAAGACGCGGTAAATCATTCCACGGCGAAGCATATCTATGTTCGGTATCATTTCATACGCGATTGCTATGAAAAGAAACTGATAGATATGATTAAAATCCACACGGACTACCAACGTGCCGATTTATACACCAAAGCTTTTGATAAACCTCGTTTCGAGTATCTTTTGGTTTTAAATGGCATTAAAGAAAAGCAGGATTAGATCCTCAATGGCAATCGTTTTTGTAAATATTTTCTTCAAAAACAGAAAAATCCAAAAATATTGTCTTTTTGCAAATTTTTAGAATTTTAGGGGGAGAAAATTCAGAAAAATACAAAAACATCAGAAAATGCAAAAATCAAAAAAAATGAGAAAACTCAAAAATCAAAAAAATGAAAAAAATGCAAAAATGAGTTTCTTTGGTGAAAATAAGGAAGATGATATTAACCAATCAGTCGGACTGTCTGGACCTTTATCATCTTAAAAATATTGGATCTGATAAGTAGCCTCTACAATGATGTGTTGGTAGGCTCGAAATCATTTCCAAGTTCGGCACGGTGATATAAACCTAAATCAACTGAGGATTGTGTGGATTAACGTCGCGTTGGCATATGGTCTAAAAGCCTAAATCTTGTTGATAGAATGCCAAAATCCGAGGTTTCTGGTCTTTAAGAGGTTGGTACATCCGGGGTGAACTGGACGTCTCCCAGAATAAAATGGGGTGGCATAAGTGACGTACGTTGGGTTCGCAGCCTACAACTGAGACACCTCTTTGCCATACTCAGTAAAAGAAAAACAAAAAAATAGAATAAATTCTGATAAGGAGACGTCTGGGAATCCTGTAAGAGCAAAAAGAGAATCGCTCTAAGGTATCAAATCATATACCTAAAGCATCGTACCGTGAAAAATAAAAAATGTACGGTATTTGACTTGAACCCTGGTCTGGATCTCACTGGTCTCTCTGCTGCAGCGTTCTTGCAGACCTGATCACCACTGAGTCCATTCCTTGTAAATACGGATGACAACAGCTTATTCACCGGTTACGAGGAAGCTTTGTGCATGCCTTGACGCGGGAATATGTCGCGTGTGCGGGGAACACCTTTAATCAGCTTTAATATTACCTTAACGTATCTAAAGTGCCTAGCGATAAAACTTGATTTTGAGTTTAGGTGGACAACAATACTGACAGTTGTTGTAGGATGCTTATTGGTAATTTTAATCAAAAACTGAAAGTATAAGGGTCCCAGTAAAGTCCGTACACTGATATGATTCCCTAACTATCGAAACTCGCAAAAATATGATAGTGTACAGTTAGTTGTTTTCGCGTTTTCGCTTATTTTCTATTTAAGTTTTAGTAGAATAGCTATTCTTGATTGCCGATGATGGAAACCTAATCCATTGTAATCTTACTTCTTCAAGAATAAAACGCCGAAAAATAAAAAGGATAACTAATTGGAAACTTGTGTTTTTACCGGGTCAAAACCGTATGTTTTACCAAGTACAAGGGTGGAAAATGAAACATTTTCAATTTTCTGAGTCATCGTCTGAGTCGCGTGCTAAATCGGGTTGAAAAACGCATGTTTTGAGCCTTAACGGGTCAAAAATGCAAGCTTTGGTGCTGCAGAGGCATTTTGGTAATTTGTGGAAAAGGGCTATGCAATTAGGGAGCTAATCGCATGAATGTTTAGGCGAGTGAGCCCCAATCGTGTGTACTGTACACACGTTTATGCCATACTCGCATGTACAGTACATGCGTTTAGCCTCCTTAACCACTTGACAATCCAAATGCTAATCGTGTGGTAGCGTAGGCGATTAGGGATACTCGTTTGCATATTTTAAGCGATTAGCCCTACTCGCACATACTGTAGCACGCGATTGTAACTTACTCGTGTATAACGGGTATGCGATTAGGAGGAGGTATATAAAGGACACTTAGTTCTTTTTCTTCATTACTTTCAAAAACAAGAACAGTGCTCCTCGTTTCCCTCTCATCCCGACCCTAAACCAAACTCTTGCAAATTTTCTTTTGATCCTAGAATCTTATTCCTCAATACAAAGGTAACAATCCCTCAAATTTTCAGGTTCTAACAACGTGGTTTAGGTGTTGAAATCAGTGATTATAGGGACGAAACCCTAGGTTTCTTACCTTTGATCATTAGGCCCTTAAACTAGTTGATTGATGTGATTTCTTGAGTGGGGTTTGTTTATCGGCCTCTCCTGACTCTATTGACACCAAAATTCTGATCTGAAACACTCTAAATCAAAAAGGCCTAATTTTGAATGACTTAGAACCCTAGTCTTCAAGAACCGGTTAATTAGAGCCCGTCTTTGAACTTGAAGTGAAATTATGTTTGGGGCTTCTCTTAATCGGGGGGTATAGGTTATAATGTGATAAAAATCAACCCATTTCGACCCTTATTGCAGATTTTGATAATTTTGGTCAAAAGATGAACTGACATGCGATTGGGAGTCCCAATCGCATGAACAGTTGCACGATTATGATCTCTTTTCAGCTAATCGCATGCTAAAACTAGCGTTTGGATCCTAATCGTGTCCTGTTTCAAGCGATTACATTGGTAATCGCATGTAAGCTCCTGTTTGACCAAAACTTAGTCAAAGTTTGTCCGTTTTGTCCGTTTTATCATATCTTGACCTGTTTTTGATGATCTTGTCATGTGTTTGCCCTATAGAAATATGCAGTACCGTACGTCAGCCAAGCACAACTGTCTAGCATTTCTTGGACCAATAACGAAGCCAGAATGCAAGCGTTTTGAAGGCATCATCAAGTTCTTGAAGCGCTCGAAGATTAAGTATGCTATCTCCACAGAATATGCGACTTACAAAGACATTATTCGGGAATTCTATCAGAATGCAAAGGTCGACAACAGCACAGTTCCAGCAACTATCAAAAGTGTTGTGCAACGAAAGGATGTTATTATCACTGAAGACTTAGTTCGTGAGTTCTGAGATTTGAAGATGATAAAGACGATCCGTTCGTGTTCGATTCTATTTTGATTCGTGGTGGGTTCCTTAGGATGAAGTATACAGACGACGTACGTGCACAGAAGATATTGCAGAAGGGTTGTTTACCTCCAGAGCTAAAGTACTTAACGCACGTTGTGCTAAAGTGCATCGGCCCTCGCAAAGGTACTTTCGATGCGATCCGGGACACTTTAGCATCAGGGATTGTCGCGTTAACGTTGAACAAGCCGTTCAACTTCTCTGGAATGATTATGCATCATCTTAAGGAAGTGATTCTGCAAAAACCGACAAAGAACGCCTTCATTGTCTATCCCCGATTTCTGCAGATGATCCTTGACAACCAGATTCCGAATATGGTGAAGCGCGTTGATGGGTTGCTTGATATAAAGAAAATTGAGGAAGTTGAGCTGAAAAGAATGCTGCAATACATGAACAAGCCGAAGGCAGAATATCCACCAAGTCGGCGATTGTATGCATTTCTTGCGAGAGATAACTATGAGGCACCTCCTGGTAATAGGTGGAGGCACGACGACAGTGATTCGGAAGACGATATTCAGGTTCACAGACAGGTGTTTAAAGATGATGATAACATTGGCAGACCTACCGTAGCTTTGGGAGCCAATGAACCGGGCAATACGGGTGATGCTGAGCTGAGACGCGATGATGATGTGTTTGATTCTGCGTCTCTGGATGTTGATGCACCATCCAGCTCAGGCAAAGGGAAGGATAAGTTGGATGAAGCCCCGGTTAATATAGAGGACGTTGATGATGATGATGACGACTCCGAAGCGACAGAAGATGACTCACCTGATGTACTTAGTTTGGAAGAGGATAGAGCTCGCGCAGCCGAGGCGAGAGATCTTGCAAGAGATCCCACCTTCACTCCAGAAGGTGATGATCTTATTGCAGATATCGATGCTGATCTTAGCACGCCACCTCCTCACAAAAGACAGAAAACCAAAGCAGCGAAGGTTGGTAGGGGTCAAAAGAGGATGTCAGAAAAGGTAGTTGCGGCTGAGAAGACCCCTAAGAGATTGAGGGGAAGACGTGCGACTTTGAATCTTCCTGATACTTTTTGCACTCCAACTTCTTCTACCGTTCCAGCAACAACAACAGCAGCAACAGAAACAACTACAACAGCAGCTACATCTTCGGTTCCTTTATCTTTCAGTGCAGCTATGCCTGCGGGTGTTACTATGTCAATGCCTTCTTCGGTAGTCTTCACTGAGCAAGTCTCAGCTACCGTTGAAGTGACAGGTTCGCAGTTAGTCTCTAATCCGGTAGGTGATCATATCCGGAGACTGAAGGAAGCAGCAAGATCCACAGCAGCTAAACCTTCAGGCTAATCTTCTTCTTCAACTCCAGCTTCAAATGAACAACTTCAGCGACATGTCAGCGAACTTATGGCTTTAGTTGCTGCACAGGCGCGTGAAATAGCTGAGTTAAGAAGCAAAAACGCCCAGATCGAAGAAAATGAAACGGCGATGTTGGAACTGATTGGCGAGATTATAACTGCGAATACAGACTTAAGATCTACTGTCGACGCACTTACTTTATCTAATCAACAGATTTTGGAGTCGAACAGGCAGCTAATGGAATCTCACCAGCAATTAATACAGTCGAACCAAAGTGCCTTGGCGAGACTAACTGGTAGTGAAGGGAAGTACAATGATCTCTAGCTCGCGGATGTGAGCAATGAGCGCCGAATCACCAAATACAGAAAGCAAAACACAAGATTGAGGGCTAGGTTGGATGAGTTGTCTGGAACTCAACCTAGACTCACTGGTGGTTCGGAGGCTGGAGCTAGTACGGCTGGTGATGATGATGAGGAAAGTGATGAAGAGGATGATGATGAGTCTGATGACGATGATGAGGGTGATGGAAAAGGTGATGGTGGTGATCCTGGAGCCACAGGCGGTGGCGGATCATCGGGTGGTTCAGCTTCGAGGCGCACCAAGAAGAGTCATGATCGCCGAGGCGATGATCCCAAAGCAGGTTCTTCTGCTCAGGGGGAGCCAACACCTCAAATGAGCAAGATTCAAGAACTTCGTGAAAAATTGAAGAAGAAAGCGATAGTTCAGGTTGAATATGTGGAGCCTTTGAATTGCTATTTTGCGTATGATGATGAAGGCAACTTGCTCCCACCACCTGCCATGCCTGAGTATGATCTGGAGGAAGGCGAGATTCCACCTAAGATGACACCAGAGGACATGGCTAAAGTATACGGCTTTGCATCTGGAGAATCTTCCAGTGCAAGCCAAAGTGTTCCTCCTGAGTTGCATCCAGAAAATAATGAAGTGGATCTTGAAGATGGAACCAGCGTGCCAACTCCTGAGTACGTTGTAAATGAGTTGGGCGCTGGAATTCCAAATATTGATGAGGAGATGGTACGAGAGGCCGAAGAGAAGTTGAAGACTGACTCTGCTGAAGTTCCTTATGAAGTTAAGATACGATAGGACAAAATCAGAGAGCGCTATCCCAAATGGTTCAAGCCCGAAGAGAAGAAAAAGCCTATCGAGCGAGCCTCTGTCTTCAAGAAAAGATTGACGAAGATGTCTGGAAACGTGATAAGCTGGGCGTATATTAGTCACACAAGAATGCTGGGGGTAAAGTGGCAGGAAGGTGTATTGTACTTCAGGGAATACAAAGACATTTTGAGCCTGCCGTTCTGGTACATTCGTGATCTAGTTCGTCTTGATTATCCGTTATACAAAGAGAAAGCTCCTCCTCTTCAGGGTTTTTACACTAAGCTGAAGCGAGAAAGCATAGAGGGATGGAAAGACTTCGAGCCTCAGTATCCCAGATCATATCCTACAGACAAGATTCATCCTTTCACATTGAAGCCTATCTGCGAACACAAGGTCAAGCCACCGAAGTGTGTTTCAAGGATTCCCATAGTCCCAGTTGAGCAAGACTTTACCTCGAAGCTGTATTATTGGCACTATGATGCAGCAACTACTGAAGCGGTGATCGTCTTGGGCAACAGTCCGAATCCATGAAGGAAGATAAGGATTTGGGATCCTATGTGGTTGATTAATTGCTCAGAGAAAGATGTGGAGATGTTGTATCAGCACCCAATCATGCATTTACCTGTTGAAGCCGATCAAGCTATGAAGTTTCAAAGAGTGATCCGGTTTTGCTACGCCAACAAGGTTCATGCAGGATGCGACTGGTCGAGGATCACAAGGGTCAGAACAACATCAAGCTGAAGATAAAGATAGAAGATGCTGCTTGTCATTTTGTTTAGTTGTAATTGTTTTTGATTATCGAGTCTGTAATGTTGTTTGCTTTTGGTATGAACGATGTCTTTTGGTTATTTCTGTACGTATACTAGCCTGGTCCAAGGGGGAGTCTGTTAGTACACGATGTCCCTAGGCTAGTATATTAGTAGTTTGGACGTGATTCGGGGTGTTTGGAGGCGTTTATACGCATTTTGGGGTGGTTGAGAGTGTACAGGCGATTAGCAAGGGATTTCACACGATTAGGGCCCTAATCGTGTTGGTTTCCATGCGTTTGGGCTTGTCTTACAGGCGATTAGCCTGTAATCGCATGAACTGTAGCAGCTAATCGCCAATACAGGGTCTGGTCGTACCCGGGTGGTATAAATACCCTCATTCTTAACCCTAGACCTCAGTTCTTGCCTCACACACCCTCCAAACACCCTCCCCTGGTCATAGACGTCTGATTTGATCTCTGTAAACACTCGAGCTCTGTTTTGGTGATTAATCTATAATCTTTTGACCCGTGTGTGTGTTGTGATTACTCGTTTCATAGTTTCAATCATCGTATCTGTTATTAAAACATTCTAGAGGGATTCCACACCTCTAGGATAAAACCCGTGATTGTCGGATTACGCGTTCGTCGGTCCTAACATTTAACTACTACTTTATAATTATATATAAAATTGTAAATATACCGTAGCAGAAATATTCCAAGTATCGCATGTGGTTTCTCTGTGTATCTTCAAATACTCGTCATTGATATCGTATGTGTTCCCGTATGCGAGTAAGCGTAACGTAGAAGTGACCTTTTGAATTGGGGTGAATCCTAAACATCCTCTACCGTCGGGTTTTTGCTTAAAGTGCTCATAGCTAGACTCTAAATCTTTGATAATGCGCAAAAATAACCTTTTACTCATCCGAAATTGGCGCCTAAACATATCAGGACCGTAAACCGCCGAAGGATTGAAATAATCATTATTTAAACGATCATTTGCGGCTACACGGTCTCGCTGTATATATTCCCTAGTCAATATCGGGCGTGGGAGAAGATTATTTACATGTTGCATGGCGTCCATTGCTAGCGTAACCGCACTTAAAACCGCTTCTTCTTCTTCCATGCCGTCAACGTGAAAAAAATCTTTGATAAAGATCGGTAAATGAATATTCAGAGGGAGGAGATGACATTGTATGTCACACCCTCAAATAACCACCTGCGGAGTTCTACCGCGAGGCGTGTGACATACCAGGATCCAAGTCAACGGTCACAATAAACGACGTCTAAATGTAAAACATACGTAATAAGAACCATGCATAAGATTTAAAATTCAACATTTAGTAGTGCGGAAGCATTAAAAGTTACAAAAGTCATGCCGAAAATAAAACATAAGTTCCAAAGTTTAACATTTCCAAAACATGCCATGTGACCCTAGACGCAAGACGACCCAGTGCGACTCCGTGCGCCTATCTGACAGCTGCTACCTTAGCGACCTGAGAAAACATGCTAAAAGAGTCAACATATAATGCTGGTGAGTTCACAGGTTTTGTTTAAACTTTTAAATAATCTTTTGCAAACCGTTTCCGTTTTGTTTCCATTTCGTTTCTGTTTCGTTTCCGTTTCGTGTTATTACTATGCTTGCGAGAACGCTAGCTAGGCGCAGAATAAGATACTCATACGGGTGAAACCATTGCTGACTAAGCCGTGTAATGACCCTTAGTTCCTATGGGCTACCGTCATCGCCGGTAGACCTTGTTTTATAGAGACAATATGCACCCGCACGGTCCTACCGTCGAGTGGGGTTTGTCAGTCCCCAATAGCGCTATCCATATTTCCCCGCCATATACCCATGTTAGTGGTTTCTAAGGGACTTTTTGATGAACCGCATAGTATGTTAAATAAGCCATAGTAAAACGTGATAAAGAGCCATGAGCCATAAGAGTAAATAAGTCATAAGTCATAAGAGTGTTTTAAGCATGTTTCTCCCCCGAAAACATAAACCGTAAAATGTGGGGCCGTGAACTCACCTTGGGTTGCGTATACCGTTTATGAGCGAACCGTTTGTGTGATATGAGTAAACCGTCTGTAAGATATGATAGCCCCAACTAGTGGCGACCTATCATAAGATATGTGCTAAGTTAGACTAACAACCCACAGGGTTCATTAGTCCCTAAGTCCAGTCCATGACCATGGTGTGTTTGAAAAACGTGTTTGACCGACAACCAGACTACGTAAGACAAGACTCGACTTCCCATTGGTGACCCGACATTCCACATGTTCACCTCATACACAAACATACACAAAACATACACAAGACATGCAACTCAGCACTTAACATGCGTTAAAGTTCAATGATTCTAACACATAGGTCAATTAACGTACGAACAAGTCCGAACACGTGTTACTATGTTACTAAGCATGTCACAGGGTTCCTAACATGTTCCTAGGTGTCAAATCGGGTTTCGGGATGTTAGAATACACTTACAACAGCATTACGCGCGATTAGGAACTTAGCATGCAATTAGGAAAGTCAACACGTGATTAGGGATGGTCAACAGGCAATTAGCAGGGCTAATCGCCACCTATGTTAGGTGATTAGGGCTAATCACATGCATATCAGGCGATTATGGTCATGTGGTATGCAGTTCAGGGCTTAACTAGTGATTAGGGTCACAATTGCATGACTTGCTAGCAATTAGGATCACAATTGCATGACTTGCTAGCAATTAGGATCACAATTGCATGACTTGCTAGCAATTAGGATCACAATTGCATGACTTGCTAGCAATTAGGATCACAATTGCATGACTTGCTAGCAATTAGGATCACAATTGCATGACTTGCTAGCAATTAGGGGCTAATCGCCACCTACAACACACGAGTAGCCCATACATCAGGCGATTATGCCCCTAATCGCCTGATACATAGGCGATTAGGATTGCTAATCGCCTGCAGTGCAGCAATTGTGGTTTTTCGCGCGTTTAACCCTCCAAATCAGATCCGAAACGTGCGCAAACACCCAATAATCATTCTAACATATTAACAAACATATTTCAAGCAAAACCCCTAAGTTTTCATCATTCTAACAGTCCCGAATGCGAGCGTTTTCCCAAAATAGCAATTTAACATGAAAACACCACATCAACATGCAATAACTTGCCCTAAATAGCAAATATTCAGATCCAATCACATAATCACGTTGTCCGAAAGCATCCTACTGTTCTAACATCATCCTAGAGCAAACCCTAACATCAAGCAATCAACAACACACCTCATATCATCCTAAATCATCCAAAATCATTCAAACGGGTCAAAACATCAAGTATCCATAATACACGACCAAAACCATCCAAACTCCTAGGACATCATCATACTAACTTGTAACAGCTATAAACATCAAAATAACACAAAAACAATCATGAATAAATCCCAAAAACTCAATCTTTAATCACATATAACACATGTAAAGGTGTGGGTTTGTTTAGAAATGGTTTTAAATGGATTTTCAAAGACAAAAACCTTTAAAAGTCAGGTCTGGACATTTAGGGAGTAAAACATAATCATTTAAGGGTTTGGGTTTGAAGAACACACCTTGTATTTAAGAGTAGATGATGGAATAAGCTTGGAAATGGTTGTTTGTGTGTAAAAATGGGTTCCAGAGGATGTTTGTGGGTTAAGATATGTTATGGGACGGCTAGGGTTGTGTAAATAATGTTTTGGAGGTCAAGGGTGGTATTTATAGGTGTTTTTAGTCGTCAAACATGTTGCAGGCGATTATGAAGTTGTATCAGGCGATTAGGGTGCTAATCGCCTGATGAAAGGTGCTAATCGCATGCAAAAACAGGCTAATCGCCTGGAATTACAAGCTAATCGCTACCTAGTACAAGCTAATCGCCTGATAGCTTCAAGCTAATCACCTGACTGATCAGGCTAATCGCCTATCAGTCCAGGTGTTGTGTATTTGGCGCGTTAAACTCCGTTTTAACATATGTTAACACATTTTCACATACCGATAAGTCACATAATGATTATAAACACATAATACATGAAAGTAAACACGTTCACACTCGTTCACCAATCCCCGGGACTCGAGACTTACGTATGTTAAAACCCAAATGACGTGCGACTCGACTCGACCGACCTTGTTTTGTGTAACGTATGCATGACTCGCTAAGGTAGACTTACTAAGTTTTCAAAAGTTAGTTACCGGAAGTTGCCGGGTGTCACATCATCCCCCTGTTAAAAGGATTTTCGTCCCGAAAATTTCCCGAAATCGAAAAGAGAAGACAAACAAGAAGAAAAATTTTCCGGGTCGTCACATCATCCCCCTGTTAAAAGGAATCTCGCCCCGAGATTCTTTTAGCCCCAACAGTGATGAGCGTCGATCTCCGTGTATGCCCAAGTAACGTTTCCCCAAGGAACAGCGAGTGAATATGAGACAAAAGACCCCCGATCGAAGGCCTACTGGGGACTACTGTGATCGGTGTAACAACCCACTGGTACCGTCCAAGTAGCATCCCCAAAGGACCCTCATCGACCCCAAAGAATGAGAAGTAAAGACCAAACCCCAAAAAAATTACCCAAAGACACGAACACACAACAATTCGAAAGAGTAGAACTAAGGCGTAACGAAAGATGAGAAAGAATACGTACGGGTAACAGTGTCTGTGCCCACCTGGTCCTCCTTAGCACTAATGACATCAGCACGAGCAGCTCGTCCGCCATCTTCAATGTTCCCACCACCACCTACAGCCCTGGCTTCAGCTTGATTCAACTCTGGGCAGTCCTTCTTAAGATGTCCCGATTGACCACAACGAAAGCACCTAACACCCCGCTCTGGTTTAGGGCAGGTACGCTTGAAATGCCCCAACTCGCCACAATTAAAGCAACCCTGATTTCCCCGAGGAACAGGAGTAGGGACGATTGCTTGTCCCGGAGCCGTCTGAAGATTGACCCTGCAGTTCTTGGCAACATGGCCCATCCGCTTACAATGTTTGCAACGAAACTTCTCGCATTTGCCGAAGTGATGGTACCCGCAATGGTTGCACTTCCGGTGCTTCCCAATATAGCCCCTTTGCTTCTGGCTAGACGATGACCCTGAAGCTTCAAGTTTCACTTTCTGCGGCCGCACCCCGGCTGTGGCTACATCCTTCTCGGCATCCTCCCGTTCCCTTTTGTTGCTCTCAGTCCCTCCAAAGATGTGGGGTTCGCACTCCATGAACACCTTAAAAGTACACACCTGCTGGCCCAGAGGAGGTGGCGGTGGAGGATAAACGAGATTTCCACCGTCGCCTTGCTGAGCAGTCTGATAAGCAGCAAGAGCAGCAGTCACCTGTTGCTGGATTAAGTCCTTCAGCGCTTCTGGGGTTATGTTGATGCTACCGCGACTCTCGTCACCACTGTGTCCACCACGATTTCCAGACATCTTCTGCCGAAACAAGAACCAAAACTCTCAGACCCAACACCAAAGTTAAACCAAGAGAATATGAAAAGTTTAAGATCGGGTCCCAATGTGACCATAAATCCCAACACGAGATCCACCAAGTCTTCCATGCATTTCAACTTATGATTTCGTGTGCACCCGAAATGATAAATTGCTCTACATGGTCCTCAAGGCGTGCCCCGAGCTCGAACCTCAAGTCACTCGATACCCACATCTTAAGAAGACATAACCAACACAAAAGACCAACACACAAGTTTCCTCGAGCGCAAACCCGAAGAAGAAGATAAAGTGGAGCTAGGAATAACCAAGGATAAGGTAGGTAACGTGACACTGTGTGGTAAGGATACCGACACCCCGACAAAGTTAGTATGTTTACCAAAGGACACGACTCAAATGTATGTGACCGTCTAGTGTGTGAGACTCGGCTATAGTCTAGACTCTACATGCAGTCCTAGTTCACTATAACCATTGGCTCTGATACCAATCTGTCACACCCTCAAATAACCACCTGCGGAGTTCTACCGCGAGGCGTGTGACATACCAGGATCCAAGTCAACGGTCACAATAAACGACGTCTAAATGTAAAACATACGTAATAAGAACCATGCATAAGATTTAAAATTCAACATTTAGTAGTGCGGAAGCATTAAAAGTTACAAAAGTCATGCCGAAAATAAAACATAAGTTCCAAAGTTTAACATTTCCAAAACATGCCATGAGACCCTAGACGCAAGACGACCCAGTGCGACTCCGTGCGCCTATCTGACAGCTGCTACCTTAGCGACCTGAGAAAACATGCTAAAAGAGTCAACATATAATGCTGGTGAGTTCACAGGTTTTGTTTAAACTTTTAAATAATCTTTTGCAAACCGTTTCCGTTTTGTTTCCATTTCGTTTCTGTTTCGTTTCCGTTTCGTGTTATTACTATGCTTGCGAGAACGCTAGCTAGGCGCAGAATAAGATACTCATACGGGTGAAACCATTGCTGACTAAGCCGTGTAATGACCCTTAGTTCCTATGGGCTACCGTCATCGCCGGTAGACCTTGTTTTATAGAGACAATATGCACCCGCACGGTCCTACCGTCGAGTGGGGTTTGTCAGTCCCCAATAGCGCTATCCATATTTCCCCGCCATATACCCATGTTAGTGGTTTCTAAGGGACTTTTTGATGAACCGCATAGTATGTTAAATAAGCCATAGTAAAACGTGATAAAGAGCCATGAGCCATAAGAGTAAATAAGTCATAAGTCATAAGAGTGTTTTAAGCATGTTTCTCCCCCGAAAACATAAACCGTAAAATGTGGGGCCGTGAACTCACCTTGGGTTGCGTATACCGTTTATGAGCGAACCGTTTGTGTGATATGAGTAAACCGTCTGTAAGATATGATAGCCCCAACTAGTGGCGACCTATCATAAGATATGTGCTAAGTTAGACTAACAACCCACAGGGTTCATTAGTCCCTAAGTCCAGTCCATGACCATGGTGTGTTTGAAAAACGTGTTTGACCGACAACCAGACTACGTAAGACAAGACTCGACTTCCCATTGGTGACCCGACATTCCACATGTTCACCTCATACACAAACATACACAAAACATACACAAGACATGCAACTCAGCACTTAACATGCGTTAAAGTTCAATGATTCTAACACATAGGTCAATTAACGTACGAACAAGTCCGAACACGTGTTACTATGTTACTAAGCATGTCACAGGGTTCCTAACATGTTCCTAGGTGTCAAATCGGGTTTCGGGATGTTAGAATACACTTACAACAGCATTACGCGCGATTAGGAACTTAGCATGCAATTAGGAAAGTCAACACGTGATTAGGGATGGTCAACAGGCAATTAGCAGGGCTAATCGCCACCTATGTTAGGTGATTAGGGCTAATCACATGCATATCAGGCGATTATGGTCATGTGGTATGCAGTTCAGGGCTTAACTAGTGATTAGGGTCACAATTGCATGACTTGCTAGCAATTAGGATCACAATTGCATGACTTGCTAGCAATTAGGATCACAATTGCATGACTTGCTAGCAATTAGGATCACAATTGCATGACTTGCTAGCAATTAGGATCACAATTGCATGACTTGCTAGCAATTAGGATCACAATTGCATGACTTGCTAGCAATTAGGGGCTAATCGCCACCTACAACACACGAGTAGCCCATACATCAGGCGATTATGCCCCTAATCGCCTGATACATAGGCGATTAGGATTGCTAATCGCCTGCAGTGCAGCAATTGTGGTTTTTCGCGCGTTTAACCCTCCAAATCAGATCCGAAACGTGCGCAAACACCCAATAATCATTCTAACATATTAACAAACATATTTCAAGCAAAACCCCTAAGTTTTCATCATTCTAACAGTCCCGAATGCGAGCGTTTTCCCAAAATAGCAATTTAACATGAAAACACCACATCAACATGCAATAACTTGCCCTAAATAGCAAATATTCAGATCCAATCACATAATCACGTTGTCCGAAAGCATCCTACTGTTCTAACATCATCCTAGAGCAAACCCTAACATCAAGCAATCAACAACACACCTCATATCATCCTAAATCATCCAAAATCATTCAAACGGGTCAAAACATCAAGTATCCATAATACACGACCAAAACCATCCAAACTCCTAGGACATCATCATACTAACTTGTAACAGCTATAAACATCAAAATAACACAAAAACAATCATGAATAAATCCCAAAAACTCAATCTTTAATCACATATAACACATGTAAAGGTGTGGGTTTGTTTAGAAATGGTTTTAAATGGATTTTCAAAGACAAAAACCTTTAAAAGTCAGGTCTGGACATTTAGGGAGTAAAACATAATCATTTAAGGGTTTGGGTTTGAAGAACACACCTTGTATTTAAGAGTAGATGATGGAATAAGCTTGGAAATGGTTGTTTGTGTGTAAAAATGGGTTCCAGAGGATGTTTGTGGGTTAAGATATGTTATGGGACGGCTAGGGTTGTGTAAATAATGTTTTGGAGGTCAAGGGTGGTATTTATAGGTGTTTTTAGTCGTCAAACATGTTGCAGGCGATTATGAAGTTGTATCAGGCGATTAGGGTGCTAATCGCCTGATGAAAGGTGCTAATCGCATGCAAAAACAGGCTAATCGCCTGGAATTACAAGCTAATCGCTACCTAGTACAAGCTAATCGCCTGATAGCTTCAAGCTAATCACCTGACTGATCAGGCTAATCGCCTATCAGTCCAGGTGTTGTGTATTTGGCGCGTTAAACTCCGTTTTAACATATGTTAACACATTTTCACATACCGATAAGTCACATAATGATTATAAACACATAATACATGAAAGTAAACACGTTCACACTCGTTCACCAATCCCCGGGACTCGAGACTTACGTATGTTAAAACCCAAATGACGTGCGACTCGACTCGACCGACCTTGTTTTGTGTAACGTATGCATGACTCGCTAAGGTAGACTTACTAAGTTTTCAAAAGTTAGTTACCGGAAGTTGCCGGGTGTCACATCATCCCCCTGTTAAAAGGATTTTCGTCCCGAAAATTTCCCGAAATCGAAAAGAGAAGACAAACAAGAAGAAAAATTTTCCGGGTCGTCACATTGTAGTATAGTGATTTTTTATAAAAAGAATGGGTTTTTTGGTGTAGAAGTTAATTATATGTAGTTGGTTTTGGTTTTTTGATGTAAATGATAATTGTTTGAGAGTTTGTGATATATATAATTGGTTTAATTTTTATTTTTATTTTTTAATGAAGTGACCGTTTAATGGTCGAAAATTAACGTTCATATTCCCAAATCCAATGTTCGTTCTCTCGTGATAGTCATAACGACAACATCCATAACGCCCCCATAACGCAGACGAGGGTGGTGTTCCTAACGCTATAGGTGGCCATCACGTCCCATCAAGTCCCATAACCCCCTAGGGATGCACTTAGGTAAAAGAGATAAAGTTGTGTGAATATTAACTTCCCTTTATATAACTGGACAGGTGTTTATAATTTATGACGACTACACCAGTTCATATGGCAGGATCATTGTTCCAGTGTACTACTTGCTAGCTGCTACTTATAGGCTGCAGGATACCCATTCATTGATGAAGAAGACCCATGCATCTCATCTGTGGGTGTTTACATATTTATTTTATTCAACACATATATTTTATTTAATTTCATATGTTTTTATTGGAGAAGAGAAAATCAGAATGTAACTTTTAATTTATGATACATATATATATTTCTAATCATGTTACTTTATAACCATACTGGGTTTAGATCCGGATATTATACAAGTTTAAGAATAAAATTGATGTAATTTTATAATTATGTTAGCACAAACAGTACTAGATAATAGGATTTTTGCTACCACATTAAAACGGTAGCAATTGTTTTTTTTCTACCGTTAAGCTACCAAAAACTCGGTAAAACACGTATCAATTGCCCTATTGGCTATTGCTATCTATTTGCTACCGTTTTATTTTATTTTTTTTACCGTTTTGCCACTGTTCGTTTGCTTTACCATTTTGTTACTGCTTTTTGTCACCATTTTGCTACTGTTTTTTGTCACCATTTTGCTACCGCTTTTTATCACCATTTTGCTACCGCATTTTGTAACTATTTTACTATCGCTTTTATCACCATTTTTTGTTACTGCCTTTTGTAACTATTTTACTACCACTTTGCTATCCTTTCTTATAAATTGTTGCTATCGTTTTGCTTTATCCATTTTTACTAGGAGAACTTAAAAATGTAACCATGTAATGGAATTTCAAAATTATAACAAACATCCAAGGTTCCTCAAACATTCAAATTCAAACATTTAAACTGCAAGTGTTTATTTTCAAACCTAAGTTGTTAACATAGCTTCAATGTTCATCAACCTAACGAGCATGGCATCTTTCTCCACTTACCCTTTTCACTTTATCTTAATTGAAAACATCGTTCAACTTCTCACTCTACAAAACATAGTCAATTAACAACTAAAAGTCTAAAACCCAGTCAACTCAGATTAAATGGTTTATCCTAAACGATTCAAACAACTAAAATAATATCATACAAAAAATAAAAGAAACATGTTAAATACAAGCTTACAAAAAGAAACGGGTCGATGTGTTTTAGGTTGATGAACATTGAAAAATTTACCATGTATTTATGAAAAAGTTGAGATTTCTTTTTATTTGTAGCTCAACGACCAACCCAACACAAACTCGGACCGTATTTCGCACACAAACCCAAGCTAGCTCGGCCGGTATTTGGCACCATTACTGCACATTTTTATATAAGTATCATTGAGTACTAGTTATACTTGAGTAGTGTGCTAGCATCTAACATTCATTGACCTGACCGATCCAAATCAGACTCATGTTTATCATAAAGAGAACCGGCATCTAAATGACAACCCGAAAGTGTCAAGTGGCGTTGTATTGTAGCTGCTATTTGGGGCACAGTGGCACACACGTTGTATCTTGCACATACGAAGCTGCAGATTCTTGTCTTGTTGAAATACTTTATTGCAAATCTCGCATACGAATTGGTTTGTAGCGAGTAGCATCCTTAGTGACACTGCGATCACTTCAACATCTGGATCTACAACGAATTAACATAATATTATTTCAAAAGTTCAAAAATTACTTTTTATCAGTAAGATCCAAAAATTATTTAACAATTATTTAGCAATACCAGGTAGATTTCTCTTCTTTTTGATCACGGAATGTATGTCAATTCTCAGGAACAGACCCTGGTTTATTACCACCTTATGAACATTTAGTTGAAGTAGCAGAAACCACCATTGCATAGATCTTCTAAAAATCAACCATAAGTTTTAACTGTTGTTAACTTCAATCAATATTCAAAACTCAAGCTTCAATGGTGGATCTATAGCTTCAATGACAGTGACGAAGATTCCTCAAATAATAGCTTCGATGGATAATAAACGATAATAATAGCTTCAATTGTTTCATAATTTTTTTTATAAATTATTTGCTACCACTTAGCTACCTTACTACCAACTTATTTTAAAAATATTACAAAATTTTCTACTATGGTTTTCGGCATTAATTTTTGGTGGCAAATGCTTAGTTTTGTAGTAGTGAAATTTATATAATTGATTTTATTTACTCTAGACAATACCACTCATGTATCAATAACCAACCTTAGTGATTATCCTTGACTTTTATTCAACGTCATGACAAAATTTACGGCAATAGGAAACTGTCTTATTTACATTTTAAACGGAATCCTTTCGTCTAGTGGTTTTAATCTAAATATAGGGATAAATATTTGAGCTCCAATAGTTCTTCTGGATAAGATCTATGCCTCAATAACCCGGTTGCCCGGTGATAGGACATGTAGTCGAGTTTCATTACATAAACCATTCTTTTGATCAATAATTTTTAAAAACGTTATCGGAACACCAATCTTTAGTTACAATCTACGGTTTGGCAAGCTTGAAAGTTTGAGTCCATTTTAAGACATCTAGTGACTATAGACTCGTACGCCCCACTTACGGTGTGCGCATATAATGTATATATGTGTGGCCATGGGGGGGCAAAAGTAAAGTTGCACTAGTTTTAACGTTATTTTACTAATTTCGTGAAAATAACGTTAAAAACGACGGACGGTTAATCATGCATCATGTGGTGGCGTTGATAGCCAAAAGACAAGGGGGTACATGCACCAATCGAGTTTGTCCCGATTGCTAAGTGTTATGTGCCTTATGTCCAAGGCTTGATACAAAACCACATCGAGCCGGGGGTCTCACTGGAAGCAGCCTCTCTATTCTCAGGGGATAGAGGTAAGGCTGTCTACATCTTACCCTCCTCAGACCCTACCTTAGCTTTGCTATAGGTGGGATTAACTGAGTATGATGATGATGATGATGATGATGAGTGACTATAGACTCGCATCAAAATTACTATGAAGATACTTTGACTCCGATAAACTATCATAACTCAGGTATTATTTTTCTTTGCTGGGAATAGAGCAGAAGCAACCGATCATTAAATTCTTGTACAACTCATTTTTAGTTATGACTGTCTTGAAAATAATCATTTTTTTTTTGTTTTTTGAAAATTTGAAAAATATTAGGGTGCACAAAGTCAATAAAAGAATAAATAGGATCATATGAGTCAACAATAAGCAGCCCCCTAGGTATCTCTAATTCTCCATAATGTCATTGCACTTTTCTTTAGAGTTATGTTTGCTTCTCAATCCCATAATAACAGGGACACAACTACAGCTGAATCTTGAACATTTGAAGAAATATATACCTACAACATTTTAACAAAATATAATGTTAATACTTTTTGTTAAACTAAGTTACAATGTATTGTAAATAAAAGCAGAAAGTGTGTGTTCATAAACCTCATGACAACTTCAACCATTTAGGTAGGTGGGGCACTCCACGGCAAGGGGTTTTAGCTACGATTGCCACGTGACAATACCTCTGCCACCCTTTCAGCAACGGTCCAAAAGTTTACAACTCGGTTACTTCATGCAGAGTTGGAAGGTTACCAAATTAGTGAAAAATTAACAGAATTAGGGTAATGACCTTTGCATAAAATCGATGGAAAGTCTAGTGAATCAGTGATGAATGATGACCTGTCGTTTGGGTCATGCAAAAACCTAAATAACCTAGGTAGCCAGGGTAAGTAGGGAATATCGAATCCACGAGGAGCATGTGGTTAATATCACATAAATTATTTGTTCGTCTAATCTAGTTAACAAATAAATATAAAAATACAATTATGAAGTTTGCTAGATTTATGTTTTTGGTTGTTTTATAAAAATGTTGAAATGATAACAAAATAATCTAAATAAATAATAAAGATAAATGTAACTTCCACCCGGGATCCTATTTGTATAATCTTGCAACCTATTCGATTTAACTACAAGAACACCACATAGACATGGCCTTGGTTATCCTGTCACAATAACTAGCTATCCTGTCACAATAACTATTCAGATTGAAATAATAACTAGGGACATGTTTTCAACGTAAACCGTACGCCTAATTATCCCTATACAAATATCAACCAACCTCCCTATGATGCCAGAAATCACAGTTAATAGATAAATTGGTTCAAATATAAGCTAGGTTTATTCAATCCAACACAAGTAGTAAAAATACTAGTTCAAACATAATCAAAACGAGTTCAGAATACGAAATCAATACAAATATTCATCCGGGGGAAATCACGGATTACTTAACCGCTCATGGCTAGGGTAGAAACCACCATCTCCTCTTCTCTTGTTCCTTGGTGCGATCTCTTTTCCCACAGCCAAAAGGCTGTTGTCGAACTCTATCCCTGGCCGTCCAAGAATGCCGTCAACTTGTTTTATGTTTTCTTTTTATTATTCCACGATTCCATCCTTCACCCTAATTGATGCCAAGGCCCATTAAATTATAAGTACAGCCCAATTTCTCTAACCTTTTCATCTTTAGGTTCCTGCATTTCAAGACCACAATATAATAAATGATAAAACAAATTTAAACTTCAAAGACCATATAATGTTTACTCATGCTCATGTGACGTTAAATTGAATTAGATGATAATATTTAATAAATGTGAACCTCATATATATACCTAAATGAAATTTAAATAAGTTTACAATCATAAATTAACTTTACGTTTACTAGAATAAGTAATCTATAAAAACACTAAATGTGACTAAACATTACTAAAAACACGACACAAATAACTAAAATATATACAAAACTAACATATTAACAAGGTGTTTTTCACAACACATCACACCCCCACTCTTATCTTTTTTCGTCTCGAAAAAATTATATTCTGCTCAACACATTATCACAGACTAGCACCCCAGTCGCCCCATCATACCTTAGCTAAGGTCCAAAGTCATACCCCATTTACAGATCAGCATTAGATGTGTTAATTCAGCAAGTCAAATTGATTTCCATTTAAAAACAGAATTAACCCGACTAAACCTAACATGCTTCCGGTTTTTATTTTCATGCAACACACCCCTCACAATGTTCACTCCACTCGGTTTAATATCTGGACTAGCATGTAATGCGCTAGTATTATTCACTCAAAAACCAAGTATGCAACTCTGTTATCATAGACTTGTATAACAATCACACCTCAACTATAGACAATGCACATATCTAAAGGACTTACGGGTTTTAGGCTTAGGGTAAAGGTATGATAGATTTGGCTAGAAGTGGCTAAAATAAAAATGGTGTAACCAAATTGATTGACAATCCTTATTCATAATACACATAACTAAACACAACTTTGGTCATAATTAACCATAACAGCAACATCTCTTTTTTTTTTCTTGTTTTTTTTTGTTTTCTTGTTTTTTTTACACATATTTTTTTTTCTCTAACATAAATACAATCACTTAACACTTTGGATGTCATCAATACTTGGTAAAGGTACTGGTTTATTTGGGTGATTATGTGGTTTAGCAAACGAAAGGGTATAAGGCTCAAAATTGGCTACTAATGGTAATATTTTGGTTAAACGGGTCAACACATAACAAATAAAGGGTGTCAAACAAAAAGGGAATCCTAAATCGCCTTTGTCATGTACGTGCATATCTAGTCTACAACCTCAGCATGTATCAAATCACACAAGTTCTGCAACAGAGAAACATTTGGCCTACTCTCAACAAACGAAAATGTATATGAATCAATCTATCATCTAGTAGGCTCAAGATCTCACAAAAGTGGGAAAATGGGTTACCGATGTGTGCATGCATTTATTACCAATAGCTTGTCAAACCTAGTCAGGCAATTCTAAACTCTTTTTTTTTCTTAAAAATACTTGCTGAAAACGATTCATATTACTTTTCCACAAATTAGACCATGACTAAGGATCTACTGCCAAAACAATCAAGAAACAACTGGTATGTACTAAAAAACTGCTTTATGTCTGATTAGAATGCTTTTTAAGAACAATTTCAAGACATTTTCAAATTTTCCATTTTTTTTTTTAATTTTTAATTTTTTTAGACTCAAGAATAAATAAAAACGAAGTTTCCCCACCCCCACACTTGAACGACACATTGTCCTCAATGTAAGATAGGGAATAAAATAAAACAGAAATAAAAATAAAATACAACAATAGTAAAAGGAGCAGACTCCCCTGGATATAGGCAATACGCGTATGAGTCCGTTAGATTCCTTCCAATGTTGGCCGTATAGCATTTCATTCGCGACCGATAAACAAACCTGAAACTAAGACTTAAAAGAAAAATAAAAACATAAAATTCTGGGATTCCTTATACACCGAAGATGTACAGCTTTACCCCGCCTGAATGGAGATTGAGTACAGACGAAGTTATCTGCTTGCAAGTTAAACTCCAAGCATTCCCAAAAATCAAAAGAGACTCAAAATACAAACTAAAAATAAAAGAACAATAAAACAAAATAAATAATATACAAAATGTACAAGAATCATACCTGACTATCAAGGTGGTCTAAGCGCGCACTTGCCTACCGAGTTTCCAATGTATGCTCGGTAGTTTACATGCCAAATAAACAGATGTTTAAAGATTGGCATGTGAATTGGGCACTTTGGATTGTTGGGGAGGAACCATTTCACTAGCCTTTGTCCGATGTCACATAATCTCACATTCCTAATGTTCTCCTTTGAATCTTCATCCCGAACCTTGTTTATGAAGTTAATCAGTGCGGGATGAGACTTGTGAGATTCTTGAGAAAGACTTGTAACACCTGCATCAATAACATCAACAACCTTTTCCAAATGTAACTCTTCAACAAGTAAAGGCTTTGGTGTGGTATCAATCTCCACAACCTCATCCTTTACTTGAGAATAGTTTCTGATATCATCAGGCAAAGGAGAAACAGACTCAGCTATGTCTATCCTTTTCGATAACATCTTGCACTTAAAGCTCAAGTAATCAATTCTTTGTTGAATTGAAAGGTTAGGTGTTGATAACAACTCCTCGACATTAGATAATTTCTCTTCGATTCGAGCGAGTTGCATTTCCTCCTTGCTTTGATATGTAATCTTTACACATTCTTCTTCAAATGGAGGAAATTGGTATTGATTTTGAAGGTAACCTGGGGAATAACATAATTGTGAATTTTCATAATAATAATAATCATCCTCATGGTTACCTGAAAACGGTGCCTCTTCGGGTTTATAGTCATAGTGACTATGATAGTCTTCTCGACATGGACTTGCCCGGTACCCAGATTTCCACATTTCATCCCAATATTCTGGATCACTCCAAAATATTGGGCAATCTTCATCTGTATGTATTTGTCCGCAACAAAAACAATGCGGATCAAGCGGTGGTAAGGGTTTTGGACAGTCTTGACAATCTTCAGTCCAGTGAGCAAAACTTCCACAACTATAGCACGGTTCGTTGTCTTCATCAACCCAATCCATAGTGTTCTACACCTGTAAAGGAAAATCCTGCACAACTAGAACACCCAAAGTGAAATCTAATAAAATTAAATAACACTTTTATATATATTTTTTTTAGTTTTTTTTTTAGATTTTCTATTTTTTATTATTTTTTTTTCAAAACACTAAATAAAAATACAAACAAACAATCAATGTAATACTAAGCGCACTAGCTCCCCGGCAATGGCGTCGTTGTAGTATAGTGGTAAGTATTCCCGCCTGTCACGCGGGTGACCCGGGTTCGATCCCCGGCAACGGCGCCATTTGATGACCTGTCGTTTGGGTCATGCAAAAACCTAAATAACCTAGGTAGCCAGGGTAAGTAGGGAATATCGAATCCACGAGGAGCATGTGGTTAATATCACATAAATTATTTGTTCGTCTAATCTAGTTAACAAATAAATATAAAAATACAATTATGAAGTTTGCTAGATTTATGTTTTTGGTTGTTTTATAAAAATGTTGAAATGATAACAAAATAATCTAAATAAATAATAAAGATAAATGTAACTTCCACCCGGGATCCTATTTGTATAATCTTGCAACCTATTCGATTTAACTACAAGAACACCACATAGACATGGCCTTGGTTATCCTGTCACAATAACTAGCTATCCTGTCACAATAACTATTCAGATTGAAATAATAACTAGGGACATGTTTTCAACGTAAACCGTACGCCTAATTATCCCTATACAAATATCAACCAACCTCCCTATGATGCCAGAAATCACAGTTAATAGATAAATTGGTTCAAATATAAGCTAGGTTTATTCAATCCAACACAAGTAGTAAAAATACTAGTTCAAACATAATCAAAACGAGTTCAGAATACGAAATCAATACAAATATTCATCCGGGGGAAATCACGGATTACTTAACCGCTCATGGCTAGGGTAGAAACCACCATCTCCTCTTCTCTTGTTCCTTGGTGCGATCTCTTTTCCCACAGCCAAAAGGCTGTTGTCGAACTCTATCCCTGGCCGTCCAAGAATGCCGTCAACTTGTTTTATGTTTTCTTTTTATTATTCCACGATTCCATCCTTCACCCTAATTGATGCCAAGGCCCATTAAATTATAAGTACAGCCCAATTTCTCTAACCTTTTCATCTTTAGGTTCCTGCATTTCAAGACCACAATATAATAAATGATAAAACAAATTTAAACTTCAAAGACCATATAATGTTTACTCATGCTCATGTGACGTTAAATTGAATTAGATGATAATATTTAATAAATGTGAACCTCATATATATACCTAAATGAAATTTAAATAAGTTTACAATCATAAATTAACTTTACGTTTACTAGAATAAGTAATCTATAAAAACACTAAATGTGACTAAACATTACTAAAAACACGACACAAATAACTAAAATATATACAAAACTAACATATTAACAAGGTGTTTTTCACAACACATCAATGAACTACCCATAGGCCATTAAATAGATGGTGGTCAATAGATCGTGAATTTAAAGAATTTTATGTGATTTTATATTATTGGATAATGATTCAGAAACAGGATGATAGAGACGATAAGACCACGCAGTGGTATATGAAATGTGATTTCGTGAGTGAAAGTCACGATGTACACTACACCTCCTCGTGTGAAATCTCTCATGAGCTTGCCCCAAGTGAATCATTTCACACGACAATTTTGGAGGAATTCAAGGAAACCCCCCCCCCCCCCCTCCTCTCTCTTTCTCTCTCTCTCACACACCTATCTATCTATCTATCTATATATATATATATATATATATATATATATATGAGTGATGATTGTAGTCACGTGAAATGGAGTGAACCCATTACATCATTTTCACATGTGGAATGTCCATTATGACGTAAACAACACATGACAAAAAGTTCACAATTCACTTGATAACCATTATAGATGGTCTAAGGGTGGAGGGTGTGGTATCGGGTATACCACCCTCGGGTATGCGGTGCCCGAGCGGCTACACCACCCTTTCCCCTTCGGGTATTGAAATTGGTTATATGAATCGGGTTGTATTAACCGAGATAGGAGAGTGCACCGGTCACTTGGGGGGGGGGGGGGGGTCAGATATTCGACTGTTTGAAATTTTAATTAAAAATTAAAAATTTTAAAACACCAATCTATTTCATTTAAATACAATCTTTTCTACCTACAATCTCACCGAACTACCATTTCTACTCCAAATATCCCACAAAAACACACACAATTCTCACTCCAAAAAATAACCATGGAATCTCAAAGATCAAAAGCCAGCCGCAAACAAAAAAATTTGGCATATCTCGAGGTGTCGGCTCATCAAAACATGGGGCCGGTTCATTCGGTCGTGGCGCCAGTCCATCCACCCTAATTGGTTTTCAACCGCAATTTTCATAAGATCAAATGTTTTCATACCCGTCATATGGTTTTCCCCAACAACTGCAAAAATTTTTCACAACAGCAATTCCACAACAACTTTACCCAAATACTCCACAACTCGGGGCTCCTTTCGTTGCACACGGTCTAGAATACGAGATG
The DNA here is from genome assembly GCA_032199755.1 of Ambrosia artemisiifolia. Classification (NCBI taxonomy): domain Eukaryota; kingdom Viridiplantae; phylum Streptophyta; class Magnoliopsida; order Asterales; family Asteraceae; genus Ambrosia; species Ambrosia artemisiifolia. The sequence goes on along the minus strand of CM063527.1, from coordinate 44,754,785 downwards.
GATGACATTAAACGATATGCTATGAGGGAACCTACGCGCGCCCCAAATTTCGAGTCGGAGCAGCACCTTCCGATCCATATAGTCATTGCACCAACGTAGGTTAGAGATCTTGAAACGAGCTTATAGCTCAGTGGTTGGGGGATATGAGAGAAGACTTCTGGCTGCTTGGTCAAGAGTTCGATTCCTGATCCAACCGGTTTCACCGGCTCTTTACCATTGTGCCCTCGGGCGGGTGAAGGGTCGGGTTTTCTCCGGAATTGGTGGCTTGGTGTGTGTTAGCTACCTTACGCATTCTAGGGCGGGCACCTAAGACGTGTCTTCACCTAAGTGCGTATGGGCGCTTTCACGATTGTTGGGTGCTCAGGTAGCTGGCACGTCAATTTGTTGGCCGTTCAAAAAGAAAACACTTTTAATGAAATTAAGGGAAATGGAATTAAATAATCCAAACTTTAGGGAATTGGAAGTCAATAATCCCAAATTGAAAGTTGTAAGACAATAGTCCCAACTTGTCTTGTATTTATTCTATTGGACCAAAACTAACTGGGGTTAGTTTTTAACTGACCCGATTAGTTTTCTGGCTAAAAATGTAACTTTTAAAATATCAAGGACCATTTATGCCCATTAGTCAAACTTTCTAAACAAACCCATTTCCTTCTCCGGTGACCGGTGCTCTCCTCCGGCGACCACCCCTCCACCTCCGGCGACCACCCATCCTTCTCCGGCAACCACCCCTCCACCTTGGGCGACCACCCCTCCTTCTCCGGCGACCACCCCTCCACCTCCGTCGACCACCTGTCGTTTTCCGGCGACCACCCCTCCACCTCGGGTGGAGGGGTGGTTGCCGGAGTATAGCACCGGTCACCGGAGAAGTAAATGGGTTTGTTTAAAAAGTTTGACTAATGGGCATAAATGATCCTTGATCTTTTAAAAGTTACATTTTTAGCCAGAAAACTAACTGGGTCTGTTAAAAACTAACCCCGGTTAGTTTTGGTCCAATGGAGTAAAAGACAAGACAAGTTGAGATTGTTGCCTTACAACTTTCAAGTTGGGATTATTGTCTTCCAATACCCCAAAATTGGGATTATTTAATTTCATTTTCCCATGAAATTAAGATTAAAAAAATACAAATATATTCCATCAATGTGTAGTCCAAAGTCATTCAAGCGATGCACCACAAATCCCAAATCCATTAATCACATCCACTAAAAGCAAGCATCACCGGTACTTGAAAAAAAATGGCTAGAGTTGAACCTGAACTAGAATCACTTCCCTATGGCATTTGTGGGTATCTAAACGTGTAATGTAGGGAACATAAAGAAATTTTCATTTGGCTTGATTGTTGGGTGGACCAATAGATCGACCCTTTGTGATCTCTTCCCCGCTAAATTTGTCTTCGAGGCTAACTGGCTAAGTGATAGATAACTTAATCAAAATGAACTTATTATATGGTTTTGGAACAGGAACAGATCGCCATACGAAGGGACAAAGATCGGATAACTATAACAATGTGAAATGTTGTTATAACATGTACACATTTATGATAATGAAGATGGTTGGAGGTGGATGGGTATATATTGGTTCAAGTGAGTTTTCAGTCAAATCACTCAAGTCTCAAGGTATAAAGCGACTACCTTGCTTCAGTGCAAACAGGTTCTACAACAATCTGTAATAGATAGGTTCTTTTCGAAAGCATGTTTTTTATGGGTAATAGTAACTACACACCCCTCATTTTTATCTACACATATGGGGCTATATGAGGCGTATGGTGTTAAATTCGTGGCTCTAAACCCAACCCTTTAGATCGTTCCCGAAGACAAATTATGCTAACAACTTATTAGCGACTCTATATTAAAACTTCAAAGAACAAGTACATGAAAACAAATTACTAGCTAGGGTTTATATAGCCACCCTTTTCTATTCCTATTCAACTAGGAAATCTAAATAGATAAGCTAATCTAAACAATTTAAAATAAACTTAGACTTATCTAAACAAACTAGATAACTATAGATACTAGATAATTCAAATAATAATCTGATAATTATTATTTTACTCGCTTTAGTCCTTCGACTTTTGATCTCCACCAAACCGCCCCTCGAGATCTCCCGAACCACCTTAATTTCAACATTGCACAACTTTAATACTCCCTCTCAATGTTGATATTCTTCATGTTCATTGCTTCTTGAAACTCCTTAAGCTTCACACTCGGCAAACTCTTCGTAAACACATCCGCAACTTGATGATGAGTATCGATATACTTGAGATCAATCTTCCCTTCCAAAACCTTCTCCCTTATAAAATGGTAATGGACTTCTATATGTTTGGACCTTGCGTGAAACATAGGATTTTCGGCTAAATGGATTGAAGACAAGTTATCACAATAAATCACCACTTGTTCATCAACTTTTTGCTTCAATTCCTCAAGCAATAGCCGCAACCACACCACTTCTTGAGCTGCCATTGCAGCAGCCCGATACTCGGCTTCAGTCGTCGATAGGGAAACCGTTGGTTGTCGTTTACTACACCAAGGTATTGCACCTTGACCTAACTTGAAAACATAGCCCGTAGTCGACCGACGTGTATCTAAATCACCCGCATAATCAGCATCGCAAAACCCCACCAACTTCAACTTCTCTTCTCGATTGAACTTAATACCGAATCCAAGAGTAGTCTTCACATACCGCATTACTCTTCTGATTGCATCGAGATGAGGCTTTCTCGGGTTTTGCATATATCGACTAAGAACACCAACCTCGAATGCTATGTCGGGTCTAGTTAAAGTTAGATAAATCAAACTTCCCACAATTTGACGATACATTGTAGGGTCTTCGAGTTCTTTTCCCATGTGAGCACTTAACATTGGTGTAACATCCATGGGAGTATTAATAGGCTTGCAATCCAACATGCAAACCTTGAGAGCAAATCAATGCAATACTTCTGCTGATGTAGAACTAATGCTCCCTCTTCATACTTTAACTCCAAGCCTAAGAAGTGAGTTAGCTTTCCAAGATCCTTCATATAAAATCGAACACATAGATTACTTTTTAGTTGCTCAATCCCTTCCTTGTCATCTCCGGTTATAATCAAGTCATCAACATAGACTAAAACTATAACTACTTTCAACCCAGATGTACGTATGAATAAACTTGCATCCGCCTTTGACATCTCGAAATCATTATGTTGCAGAAACTCGCTCATCTTTCCGAACCAAGCACGCGGAGATTGCTTCAAACCATAAATCGCCTTTTTCAATTTGCAAACATAATCAGGATGCTCTTTACTCACAAATCCTTCAGGTTGCATCATGTGAATTGTATGATCAAGATCCCCGTAAAGAAACGCATTCTTTACGTCCATTTGATGTAAATTCCAATTCTTCCCTGCTGCAACCGCCAACACTACACGAATTGTTGTGAGTTTCGCTACCGGACTGAAAGTCTCTTCATAATCGACACCATACTGTTGAGAAAAGCCTCGAGCAACCAATCTCGCTTTGTATCTATCTATCGACCCATCCGCCTTTCGCTTTATCTTGAATACCCACTTACATGACACGGATTTTACGTTCGCCGGCTTTGGTACTAGAGACCAGGTTTCATTCTTCATTATAACATCCATTTCTTCTTGCATGCCATTGCACCACTCAACCTTCTTGCATGCAACACTATAGTTCTCTGGCTCTAATTCTTCTTCTTCGGTTATCGCTACATTAACAGCATATTTAGCATTTGGTTTTCGAGCTCGTGTAGACCTCCTTAGTTCCACTTCTGAACTAGTTTCTCTTGTGGCTTGAGTCGACCCGGTACTCCATGGCTGTTGTCGTGTTCTTGATCCCGATTGATCAATCCGTTCCACACTTGATCCTTCTTCGTCTACTTCCACTGTGGGATGTTCATCATCAAATACTAAGCTTACCATCGAGCTTTCTAACTTCTCCTTGAGGAACTCGGTATCCGGTAACACTTCTTTCTTCTCGGACCACCACGACGAATTTTCATCAAATACTACGTTACGCGACACATAGCATCGATTTGTTACTGGATCACAACATCGCCATCCTTTCCTCTCCTGGTCATAACCAATAAATATGCACCGAATTGCCTTATTTTCAATCTTGTCGCGCAAGTGATTCGGCACAAATACATAACACACGCAACCAAACACCCGAAGATATGATACATTCGGCTTAATGTTAAATAGCTTCTCAAACGGCGATTTGTTATTCTGTTCTTGTTGAGGTAACCTATTTATGACATAAGCCGATGTCTTCATTGCTTTAGCCCAAAACCTTGCGGGAACATTCTTTGCATGGAGTATACTTCTACATGTTTCTCCGAGGTGTCTGTTTTTCCGTTCCGATACGCCATTCTGTTGCGGCGTATTCGAACATGTTAATTGTCTTTGAATATTATGTTCTCTTAGATAATTTCCGAAGTTATGTGCCAGGTACTCTCCACCATTATCGGATCTTAAACATTGAATTTTGTGACCCGTTTGTCGCCTGGCTTCTTCTTGAAATAACTTGAACTTCTCAAACACTTCGGATTTTTCCTTCATAAAGTCGACCCATACATATCTTGAGAAATCGTCTATGAAGGTTACCATATACTTCAGTCCTTTATTCGAGGGATTCTTCACCGGTCCGAAGACGTCTGAGTGTATCAATTCCAATGGAACTTTGGCTTTAAACTTGGATCTTTCAAATGGTAATTGATGAGCTTTACCATATTGACAACCGGCACACACTGTTTCTTTTGAAACTTCAACATTTGGCAGCCCTTCAACTAGTTCTTTCTTCATCATTAGATCTAGTTTATCGAAGCCAACATGGCTCAATCTTGCATGCCATAAATCGGCGGTTTGATTCTCCTTTGTTTTATCCACATACGCGGACTCAGCAGACAAAACATAAACTGTATTAGACCGCTTTCCTTGGATAATAGGCACCGACTTTGTTTCAAATTTATCGAATATAAAAACGTCATTCGGACTGAAGAGAACATGTTTACCTGTAGCGGTGATTTGTGGTACTGAGAACAAATTCTTCTTGACTCCTGGAACATATAGCACATTCTGCATCACGAATTCTTCTTGGTTATTCTCAGCAGGAAATCGAACCTCTCCTTCACTTTCTATTTGGTGTTTCAAGTTATCGGCAATAACTATAACGTGATTCCCGTTATATTTCTTTCTGTTACTTAATTTCGCCTTATCACCGGTTAGATGATTCGAACACCCCGAGTCGATTATCCATTCATCAAGCTTATTCGATCTGGAATTCGTTGTTGCAGTGAGTGCTTGTACTCCTTCAATTTGTGTATCTTGAGTATCAAAGTCCCATGATTCTTCGGTCACTGCTACCTCACCTTCGGCCTTCTCACTTTCATTGAACTTCGCTTTATCACCGGTTAAGTGATTCGAACTTCCTGAATCGATTATCCAATCATCAGTCTCGTTCGTCTCTAGCTCCGTTGTTGCCGTAAGTGCTTGCACCTCTTCAACTTGTGCAACTTGAGCTTCAAAGTCCCATGTTTCTTCGGTCAAGGCTGCATTACCTTCGGCTTTTGGTTCGGTGCAGTCCTTGGCCATGTGACCACGAATCCCACAGTTGTGACACTTGAAGGGCAACCTTCGTTTCTTCCAATGGTTTGCCTTCTTTCCTGATTCGGGTTCACTCTTGTTCTTTCGGTCATCGGCTTTCTTTCCCTGGTCTTGTCCTCGTGACTTCCTCTGCCACGGTTTCCCTTGGCTTTGATTCTTAGCCTTCTCCACATACAAAGCCTTGTCATCTTCACTCTTAATAGTTGTCCCGTTTAGTTGGGTAGTAAGAGCTTCTTGTCCTGCAAGTAAATTTTCAAACTCTCCCAAGTTTGGTTGAGTCGGCCACCCTTGTATGGCAGCCACGAAACTGTGAAACTCGGGTTTAAGACTGTGAATGATTATTCTTTTCATTCGAGACTCGCTGATTCTTCCTTGTGGATCGAGTTCTCCTATCTCTCGACACAAGGTCTTTGCTTTGTGAAAGTATTTTGGAACCGTCATATCCTTTTGACTTAATGACAACAACTCGTTTTCAAGTAAATGTAACCGAGTGTCGTTCCGTTTTGAATACAACTTCACAAGGCAATCCCACACTTGTTTCGGAGTTTCTAGATCACGAAAGTGTTCCAGCACATCCTCTTCCACTGTGGTTTTTAGCAAGAACATGGCCCTTCCGACTTTCACCTTCCACTTGCCGATAGCACCTCCAGTGTCGTTTCTTGGAATTGTGGTTTCCGTTCCATTCGTCACTTCCCAAAGATCTTGACCCTGAAGGTATGACATTATGCATGTAGACCAGGTGTTGAAGTTAGTTTGGTTTAGTTTCTTGAGACCTCCGAGTACTTGGACTTCTGATGTCACACCCTCAAATTTCCACTGCGGGGTTTTACCGCGAGGCGCGTGACACACCAGAATCTCATAGCCTTAGTTATACGAACGACTCTAAATGCCCAAACCATTTAGTTCGTTTAAAATAAAATTCGCTTTTATTTTTGAAAAGTTTATCAGTCATAAGTTTAGTTAAATGCGGAAGCGAAACAGTTAAACAATTTAAAATATGTTGCGCAAAAACAACGCGCCCAAAAACCGAAATAAAGTAAGTACGAAAGCATTAAAAATTAATGTTCCCAATAGACATCATGCATGGCCCTAGACGTGCTCCTTTTCTAGCGACCTGCGAAAACATACTAAGTGTGTCAACATAAAGCTGGTGAGTTCACAGTAGGGAAAACAGTTGTAATTTCTACAGTTGTAAATGTAACATCAGTTTTAAGTTTGTCAGGGGTAGCTAACCCACTCGATGTAACTAAACAGTGGTTATTGGGAAACATACAGATGTTATAGTGCCTTAGCACTGGTGTCTGTCAACACCAGTAAGAAAAAGTGGTCAGAAGTTCATGCCCGTGACCCAAGCACCTCAGGCATGAGGTTGCTGCACAACCTAATAGCGCTACTAACTACTACCCCGTTCGCCTCCGGCGATTAACCCAATAAAAAGTAAGGACTTTCAAGATAGAGTGTTTAGTTCACAAAGGACAGTTGAATTACAAAACTGATAAAAGTGTGATCCTCGTAAGGATCGAAAACCCGACCCACACAAGGAGTCATAGCATCCCAAAACCTGGGATGGAAAAAGTTGTAGAAAAGTTTTACTTAACCTTGTCTCAACCTGAGACACATGCTTTCGCGTAAAGTAGTGAAACTCACCTTAGGTTGCGTGCTAAAGTAAACCGTACAGGAAATAAGTGTGGAAGACTATTCGTCTACCCAAAAACCTATCAAATACAAGGTTGCAAGTGTTTGAGTGTATTGACACAAGGACTTTAAGTGACATCTCACGTAATCGTACACGACTTAATGAAACCATGCAAACCCGTCAATCGTTGGTGATTAGTAAATGATGTATCAATTTAACACTTTTAACACAACTAGTTCACATCGCACGTTGCATACCATTAGCCTATCATGGCATCTATACTCTGTAAATATCATGTACACATGTATTCATATAGGATTCCATAACTCATAGCTCATTAACACACTCAAAATGTCACATAAGCGATTATTTGCAAATCTGCGTTTTCTGGACAGATTTTGGAGTATAAAAACCAATTTTTATAAAATATCAAATAAACTCAACAAGTTCCCAAAATTTTACAGAGATACCTTTTATGTTCATACGTGACCCTACTATTTTTATTTTTCGTCAAGAGTGCCTCAATATTTTTATAAAAATCATTTCGTTCCAGCCACTTCAGAAAGTGGTGCTGTTGACAGCAGCTCACTCAAACATTTATTAAAAATTCTAGACTCAACAAAACGAGGCGATTCCAATTGGAAAAGCTCGTATACTCCAAAACTCAACTCCTGTCCAAATTTCATAATTAACGGACTTGTAAAACTCAAGTTACAGCCCTTTAAAGTTGGTCCATTTTTCAGTTCCGAAAATCAGGTTACACCTTTAATCTTTAAAAATCATGTTTACATATCAAAACAGGTCCAAAACGCATGATTTTGGACTCTTTGGAAAGCTAACATCATATATTACGTTTGAGAGTCAGAAAATAATCAAAATAACCATGTTATCATTCGCATAACAGCCACACAATTCAGTACAAGTAATCTGCCAGAAATCAATATCTTCATTAACATGACTTATGTAAACCCTAACCAACCCCCACAACCCATAATCATGCAACAACTTCATACTACACAATAACCTTCATGTTTACATGTTCAATCTCAGATTTTTCTACATATCATACACCCTAGACATGATTCCTATTAATCACAATCATCAACAATTCAACAAACAATCAAGATATTCTTACACTTATCACATGCGATTTTTATCTATCAAGTTCTATAGCTTTTCAAACATGAATAACAATCATAAAACTCATAAACATTATACCTTTCAATGCAAGGCTCCTTAGGACTCCAAGATATCACCCAAAACAACTTGAATCAAGCAAGAAATTGAAGAAGATTGAACAAAGTGTGTGTGTGTGTGCAAGAAAACCCCCACGGCGCAAGGGTGTGTGTAGGGTTTCTTTGTATTTTTTTTTTTTTATAAAAGATAAGCTAGGGTTAGGCTAATGGGCTAAGCCTTTCGGGCTTTGGTGGGTTTCTGTCTGATAACTGAGCCCGTTAGCCCTAACTAACTCCCGAGATTCATCCCGACAATAATAGTCATACTGGTATGTATAAAAGTACTATTTTATCAGTACACATTGTGTTTATCATGAGTGCACATATTTCATAACGTTTACGTACAAGTTAATTAATTCGTAATAATTCACATAAGCATATAACTTGCATACACGTGTTAATCCACATACATCAATACTCAATTGCTCACATAATCATGCATGTCCAACAAATCACCAACGTTCGGGTTATAGGGTTCGTGTGTGTGTCAAGACAACCGTTATCCTAGTTATTACGTACGTTATTGTCACTTAACGTATGTTAATGTTACCTAACATTCAAGACGACTGTCTAGCTAACCCTAGTTAAGTGCTTAACCACATATAATCATGGAAAATTAACTAGAGTTCGTTAAAAGAGTTGACCTGAAAATGCGGGGTGTCACATCATCCCCAAGTTGAAAAGAATTTCGTCTCGAAATTCAGCAAGTAAGCAGTAAAGTTGGTGTGCTTGGTTACCGGATGTCACATCATCCCCAAGTTGAAAGGGATTTCGACCCGAAATCACTTTGAGTTAGTTGCTTTACGTTTAGCGTTCGGTCTATGCACAATTTCAGGTTCTGTGAAAAGGTGTGGGTATTTGAGTCGCATCTGATCTTTGCGTTCCCACGTATATTCTGGTCCTAGACGAGAATTCCACCGTACCTTAACAATAGGTATAGTGCTTTGTCGAAGTTTCTTGACGCCTTGTTCAAGGATTTCTACTGGTTCTTCCACGAACCTTAACTGGTCATCCACTTGAATTTCTTCTAGTGGAACCACCAATGTTGCGTCAGACAGACACTTCTTAAGATTTGATACGTGGAATACATTATGCACCCCATTAAGTTCATCAGGTAGGTTCAACCTATACGCCACCGGGCCAATTCTTTCCACAATTTCGAATGGTCCCACATACCGAGGGTTTAACTTTCCTCGTTTCCCGAAACGAATCACACCCTTCCAGGGCGACACTTTTAAGAGTACCCTGTCCCCAACTTGGAATTCTAGAGGCTTTCGGCGTTTATCAGCGTAACTTTTCTGCCTATCACGGGCAGCGGCCATACGGTTTCTAATTTGGATGATTTTCTCAGACGTTTCATGTACGAGCTCAGGGCCTGTTAGCTGGCTGTCCCCAACCTCAGCCCAACAAATTGGTGATCTACATTTACGCCCATAGAGTGCCTCGAAAGGCGCACACTGTATAGAAGTGTGGTAACTGTTGTTGTACGAAAATTCAATCAAGGGTAAATGTTTATCCCAATTCTTACCAAAATCCACCACGCATGCTCGTAGTAAATCCTCTAACGTTTGAATAGTACGTTCACTTTGGCCATCTGTCTGAGGATGATAGGCCGTGCTCATGTCTAGGCGAGTGCCCAACGCATCATGAAGCGTAGTCCAGAATCGGGAAGTAAATCTGGGATCACGGTCAGATATGATTGAAGTAGGCACCCCGTGCCTAGAAACAACCTCCTTGATGTAAAGAGTAGCAAGACGTTCCAAGGTATCTGTCTCCTTGATTGCCAAGAAATGAGCCGACTTCGTTAGGCGGTCTACAATGACCCAAATTTTGTCATAGCCACCAGACGCCTTAGGAAGTTTGGAGATAAAGTCCATGGAAATTCCATCCCATTTCCACATGGGAATTTCGGGTTGTTGGAGCAAGCCCGAAGGTTTTTGGTACTCGATCTTGACCTTAGCACAAGTTAAGCACTTACTAACATAAGTTGCTATTTCGGCTTTCATATTCGGCCACCAGTAAAGAGTTTTAAGGTCTTGGTACATTTTATCCGAGCCAGGATGTACCGAATAGCGAGAGGTGTGTGCCTCATCAAGCACAAGTTGTCTGACATCCCCAAAAAGTGGGATCCAAACTCGATTCATAAAATATTGGAGTCCATCCGACTTTAATTCCAAGTGTTTATCAGCACCGTGCAGCGTTTCAAGTCGGATATTCTCCTCCTTTAAGGCCTCAACTTGAGCGTCGCGGATTTTATCTGGGAGATTCGAGTGTATAGTAAGTTGCAAGGCTCGTACCCGCTTGGGTTTCGTCTCCTTGCGACTAAGGGCATCCGCTACAACGTTGGCTTTCCCCGGATGATACTTAATAGCACAGTCATAATCATTCAGAAGTTCGACCCATCGACGTTGTCGTATGTTTAGCACCTTCTGATCAAATATATGCTCGAGGCTCTTATGATCAGTGAAAATCGTGCACTTTGTCCCATAGAGGTAGTGCCTCCAAATTTTGAGAGCGAAGACCACCGCTCCCAACTCCAAGTCATGAGTGGGGTAATTCTTCTCATGAACTTTCAATTGCCGCGATGCATACGCGATCACCTTCTTGCGTTGCATCAGTACACACCCTAGGCCTTGGATGGAGGCGTCACAATACACTTCAAAATCATCCGTACCCTCAGGCAACGACAGAATTGGCGCACTACAGAGTTTTGTTTTCAACAACTGGAAAGCGGACTCTTGGGCATCCCCCCATTTGTAAGTAATACTTTTCTGAGTCAAAGAGGTGAGGGGTTGGGCGATCTTTGAAAATCCCTGAATAAACCTACGATAATACCCCGCGAGACCAAGGAATTGACGCACTTCTGTAGGAGTCTTAGGGGCCTCCCAACGTTTGATAGCATCAATCTTGGCAGGGTCAACATGTATGCCCGCCTCATTCACTACATGTCCTAAGAATTGAACCTCCCGAATCCAAAAGTCACATTTGGAAAATTTTGCATATAACTGCTCTCTCCTTAGAAGTTCCAAGATCATCTGCAAGTGTTGCTCGTGTTCTTCGCTGCTCTTGGAATAAATTAGAATGTCATCAATAAACACTATGACGAATTTATCCAAGTATGGTTTACACACGCGGTTCATGAGGTCCATAAAGACCGCGGGTGCATTGGTCAACCCAAATGGCATCACCAAAAATTCGTAGTGCCCATAACGAGTTCGGAAGGCTGTCTTGGCCACATCCTCCTCCCGGACCCTCAGCTGGTGATAACCCGACCTCAAATCAATTTTCGAATAAAAACTTGACCCTTGAAGTTGGTCAAACAGATCATCAATTCGAGGCAACGGGTAACGGTTCTTGATTGTGACTTTATTCAGTTCCCGGTAGTCAATGCACATGCGGAAACTCCCGTCCTTCTTCTTAACAAATAGAACTGGAGCTCCCCATGGAGAAGAACTGGGTCTGATAAAACCCCGGTCTAGTAACTCTTGGAGCTGGGTAGATAGCTCTTGCAGTTCACCTGGTGCTAGGCGATAGGGTGCCCGCGCGATTGGGGCCGCCCCTGGGGTGAGGTCTATTTGAAACTCTACCTGCCGGACGGGTGGAAGTCCCGGTAGTTCCTCTGGAAAGACATCTGGGTAATTACGAACCACTGGAATGTCCTCAATGTTTGGTCCATCGTCAATTCGAGTGTCAGAAATATTTGCCAAAATAGCTGGATAGCCCTTCCGTACACACTTCTGGGCTTTCAAGAACGAAATGATATTCACCATTGGACCACCCCGGTCCCCACGAATAGACAGGAGTTCCCCACTAGGAAGAGGGATACGAACAATTTTCTCGAGACAAAGAATTTCAGCATGATAGTTAGACAACCAATCCATGCCAACCACGATATCAAAGCTTCCTAGGGTGATAGGAATAAGGTCGATGTCGAATAGGTGACCATCCAGGTCGAGTTTACAGCTGCGGTGGACATGAGTCGCCTCAACAGGCTTGCCATCGGCCAGCTCTACAGAGTGTGGAGTTTCTAGAAGAGTAGGGGCTGTCCCTAGGCGTTTGCTAAGTTTCATAGACACAAAGCTAAAATCCGCACCAGTATCATACAAAACGGAAGCAAGAATATCGTTTAGAGAGCACGTACCCGTCACGACATTGTTATCTGTCCTGGCTTCCCCCGAGCCGATCACGAATGCTCTCCCCCGAGCCCCATTGTTGTTGCCTGTATTGGTTGGGGTATTGTTGTTCCTGTTGTTGTTGCCACCTCCGTTGTTGTTTCCCCCAGTATTGTTGTTTCCATTGGGCCTTAGCTGTGGACAATCCCTCTTAAAGTGATCCACACTACCACACTGATAACACCCCTTACCACCCCGCTGTTGTTGCCCTTGCGGCGCAGGTTGATTTCCTTGAATGTTAACCCGACAATCCTTTGCCACATGCCCCAACTTGCTACAGCGTTCACACTTAACTTTGTTGCACGGTCCAGAGTGATGAAGATTGCACCTGTTGCACTTGGGATGGTTTCCTTGGTAGCCACCCTGAGTCTGATTACGACTGTTGTTTCCCCCGTTGCTGTCGTGCCTCTTGTTCTGCTGTGACTGTTGCTGATTACCACTACCTGGGTGTTTACCCACCGAACTCTCCCACTTTCTTTTATTGTCGCTAGCACTGGAAGACGAAGCGCCACGAGGGGGTAACAATCCCTCATCCACTTTCTGATCAGTTAGTCTATGAGCCAGGCGAATGACCTGCTGAATGTTATCCAAATTTGCAGCAGTAACCATCCCCTTAATCTGGGGCACCAAACCTTTGATGTAAAGTTCAATCCGCTTATAGGGCGGGTTAGAATAGTTAGGACACATCGTAGCCAACTCATGTGATCTGGTGGTATACTTTTCGATCTCCGATCCCACCATTTTCAGAGTGAAGTACTCCGATTCCAGCTTTTGAATTTCATCACGTGGGCAATACTCTTCTTTGATCAACTCCTTAAAATCGGCCCATGGTGTCGCATTGGCCACATCAATCCCCAGCATTTGCACTTGCGAGTTCCACCAAGACAGAGCCGCATCCTCGAGTGTGTGAGTTGCATACTTAACCCGATCTGCCTGTGGACAGTTGCACATGGCAAAGCAAGACTCCACCTTCTCAATCCACCTTAGCAATCCAACTGCCCCCTCCGAACCTCCAAAAGTCTGAGGTTTGCAGTCCATAAAGGACTTGTGGGTGCATACTGGTGGGTTATGAGCAGGTTGGCCTAAACACGAAAAGTAGGAAACACGAGTAAGAACAAGAGCTTAGAATAAGATAGTATGGGAGGGATGGAACGAGGTGAGGTTACCGGCTTGAAAGGCTGCTAGGGCTTCAACAACCCTGGCGTTGATGAGTGCGTTAAGTTCAGCCTGTGACATGTTCACGTTTCCTCTTCCAAATCCTCTTCCCGCCATCGTAATTCTACAGTTACAATATACCCATGAGAAAACGATAATATGCTAAACATATAATTTTTCACATAGTACAAGTAAACTAGAACACAATCATGACAAGCAATACATGAGAAAAGGGCAAAACCGCCAAACCAAAAATGTCATAAATAGTAGTGTCTCAAACGAAATACCAAAGTGGTTCTCAATCACAAAGTTACTTAATAATAGTCAAAACATAGTAGCATATAAAATAGTAAGCCAAATAAGGATCAGTCGCTGTCCATAGTGGTGCATGAATCATCGCCGTCACTTTCATCAATCTCCAAAGGCTCAATCTCCTCCTCAGAGTCTTCTTCAGGTTCCTCTTCTGGCTCCTCCTCAGGTTGTTCCTCCTGTGGTATCACAGGAGGTTGCTGGTTGGCCATCAGGAGCTGTATTTGCTCCTGCTGCTCCTCAACAATAAGCCTGGTCTCAGCGAGGCGATTAGCTAGTGTGTTGACACGTTCTTCCAAAGTAGAGTATTTGTAAGTCAGGTTGTCTCGTAAACCCCAAACAAGTTCCAATTTGCGACCCGCCTCGACCACATCGCTCATCTTGTCTTGCACGTAGCTTACGTAACCTGCAAACGTCTTTTTCCACGAGTCTCTCATTTCGGGAACATCATCAGGCACCTCATACTTTTCCACGGTGTAGTTTAGCAATGCAGGGTACCATCCCCATTTTTTCTCCATTTCATTGTCCGAAGGTGGGGAATTGGGTTCAGAGTTAGTGTTAGAAGAGGAAGACATGTTTTCCTGCAATACAAAGGTTTAGTATACCATCTCAAGAGCAGTAGTTAAATGTGTGCTTCTAATGTGTGTAACTAATGCAATACTCAGGCTATGACAGTTATAGACTAGACTCGACTCTAAGTCCTAGTTCACTATAACCATTGGCTCTGATACCAATCTGTCACACCCTCAAATTTCCACTGCGGGGTTTTACCGCGAGGCGCGTGACACACCAGAATCTCATAGCCTTAGTTATACGAACGACTCTAAATGCCCAAACCATTTAGTTCGTTTAAAATAAAATTCGCTTTTATTTTTGAAAAGTTTATCAGTCATAAGTTTAGTTAAATGCGGAAGCGAAACAGTTAAACAATTTAAAATATGTTGCGCAAAAACAACGCGCCCAAAAACCGAAATAAAGTAAGTACGAAAGCATTAAAAATTAATGTTCCCAATAGACATCATGCATGGCCCTAGACGTGCTCCTTTTCTAGCGACCTGCGAAAACATACTAAGTGTGTCAACATAAAGCTGGTGAGTTCACAGTAGGGAAAACAGTTGTAATTTCTACAGTTGTAAATGTAACATCAGTTTTAAGTTTGTCAGGGGTAGCTAACCCACTCGATGTAACTAAACAGTGGTTATTGGGAAACATACAGATGTTATAGTGCCTTAGCACTGGTGTCTATCAACACCAGTAAGAAAAAGTGGTCAGAAGTTCATGCCCGTGACCCAAGCACCTCAGGCATGAGGTTGCTGCACAACCTAATAGCGCTACTAACTACTACCCCGTTCGCCTCCGGCGATTAACCCAATAAAAAGTAAGGACTTTCAAGATAGAGTGTTTAGTTCACAAAGGACAGTTGAATTACAAAACTGATAAAAGTGTGATCCTCGTAAGGATCGAAAACCCGACCCACACAAGGAGTCATAGCATCCCAAAACCTGGGATGGAAAAAGTTGTAGAAAAGTTTTACTTAACCTTGTCTCAACCTGAGACACATGCTTTCGCGTAAAGTAGTGAAACTCACCTTAGGTTGCGTGCTAAAGTAAACCGTACAGGAAATAAGTGTGGAAGACTATTCGTCTACCCAAAAACCTATCAAATACAAGGTTGCAAGTGTTTGAGTGTATTGACACAAGGACTTTAAGTGACATCTCACGTAATCGTACACGACTTAATGAAACCATGCAAACCCGTCAATCGTTGGTGATTAGTAAATGATGTATCAATTTAACACTTTTAACACAACTAGTTCACATCGCACGTTGCATACCATTAGCCTATCATGGCATCTATACTCTGTAAATATCATGTACACATGTATTCATATAGGATTCCATAACTCATAGCTCATTAACACACTCAAAATGTCACATAAGCGATTATTTGCAAATCTGCGTTTTCTGGACAGATTTTGGAGTATAAAAACCAATTTTTATAAAATATCAAATAAACTCAACAAGTTCCCAAAATTTTACAGAGATACCTTTTATGTTCATACGTGACCCTACTATTTTTATTTTTCGTCAAGAGTGCCTCAATATTTTTATAAAAATCATTTCGTTCCAGCCACTTCAGAAAGTGGTGCTGTTGACAGCAGCTCACTCAAACATTTATTAAAAATTCTAGACTCAACAAAACGAGGCGATTCCAATTGGAAAAGCTCGTATACTCCAAAACTCAACTCCTGTCCAAATTTCATAATTAACGGACTTGTAAAACTCAAGTTACAGCCCTTTAAAGTTGGTCCATTTTTCAGTTCCGAAAATCAGGTTACACCTTTAATCTTTAAAAATCATGTTTACATATCAAAACAGGTCCAAAACGCATGATTTTGGACTCTTTGGAAAGCTAACATCATATATTACGTTTGAGAGTCAGAAAATAATCAAAATAACCATGTTATCATTCGCATAACAGCCACACAATTCAGTACAAGTAATCTGCCAGAAATCAATATCTTCATTAACATGACTTATGTAAACCCTAACCAACCCCCACAACCCATAATCATGCAACAACTTCATACTACACAATAACCTTCATGTTTACATGTTCAATCTCAGATTTTTCTACATATCATACACCCTAGACATGATTCCTATTAATCACAATCATCAACAATTCAACAAACAATCAAGATATTCTTACACTTATCACATGCGATTTTTATCTATCAAGTTCTATAGCTTTTCAAACATGAATAACAATCATAAAACTCATAAACATTATACCTTTCAATGCAAGGCTCCTTAGGACTCCAAGATATCACCCAAAACAACTTGAATCAAGCAAGAAATTGAAGAAGATTGAACAAAGTGTGTGTGTGTGTGTGCAAGAAAACCCCCACGGCGCAAGGGTGTGTGTAGGGTTTCTTTGTATTTTTTTTTTTTTATAAAAGATAAGCTAGGGTTAGGCTAATGGGCTAAGCCTTTCGGGCTTTGGTGGGTTTCTGTCTGATAACTGAGCCCGTTAGCCCTAACTAACTCCCGAGATTCATCCCGACAATAATAGTCATACTGGTATGTATAAAAGTACTATTTTATCAGTACACATTGTGTTTATCATGAGTGCACATATTTCATAACGTTTACGTACAAGTTAATTAATTCGTAATAATTCACATAAGCATATAACTTGCATACACGTGTTAATCCACATACATCAATACTCAATTGCTCACATAATCATGCATGTCCAACAAATCACCAACGTTCGGGTTATAGGGTTCGTGTGTGTGTCAAGACAACCGTTATCCTAGTTATTACGTACGTTATTGTCACTTAACGTATGTTAATGTTACCTAACATTCAAGACGACTGTCTAGCTAACCCTAGTTAAGTGCTTAACCACATATAATCATGGAAAATTAACTAGAGTTCGTTAAAAGAGTTGACCTGAAAATGCGGGGTGTCACATCTGACATCTTCCGAGCGGATCCTTCTTCCTTCGATTATCTTCCCGAGTGGTTTCCTATGAATCAATCGATCAACAGGGAGTTGCCGACAATACCTTCACTCGAGCCTTTAATCGGTTTCGATTTGGCTCTGATACAACTTTGTTAAATTCGTGGCTCTAAACCCAACCCTTTAGATCGTTCCCGAAGACAAATTATGCTAACAACTTATTAGCGACTCTATATTAAAACTTCAAAGAACAAGTACATGAAAACAAATTACTAGCTAGGGTTTATATAGCCACCCTTTTCTATTCCTATTCAACTAGGAAATCTAAATAGATAAGCTAATCTAAACAATTTAAAATAAACTTAGACTTATCTAAACAAACTAGATAACTATAGATACTAGATAATTCAAATAATAATCTGATAATTATTATTTTACTCGCTTTAGTCCTTCGACTTTTGATCTCCACCAAACCGCCCCTCGAGATCTCCCGAACCACCTTAATTTCAACATTGCACAACTTTAATATATGGTACCATATAAGGCATATGGTTCAACTTTCAACATTAAATGCAATCAACCTTGGAATCTGTGTGGTCAAAAGACTATTTATACGTCTCCTATGATACAATACACCCCATATGGTGTCTATATGCCTCATATGACCTCATACGAGGCATATAGAAGTACAAGGCACAAGTTTTTATGTCAGACATGTCACCTCGTACCTGTATACGCCTCCTGTGATATCATACACCCCATATGCTTTTCTATATGCCTCATATATGACCTCATATGAGGTAGATAAAAGTACAAGGCACAAGTTTTTATGTCAGACATGTGACCTCGTACCTGTATACGCTTCCTATGATACCATACGTGACGTACATGCCCTTTTTGCCTTCTTTCGTCGACAACATCTCGTGTTTTTTGGGAGGTGACATCGTACCCATACGTGGAGTATGTAGCCATACGCCCCATATGGTTGTAGTATTTGATTGCATGAACACCCCATCTGTTCTTCAAAGTTTTAACCAACTAAAAAAAATATCATCCGACGACAGCTACAACGATTCTTACATCTCCGAAAGTTACTTCGGGCAATCCGTTGATGGTGCTAAGCAAGAGGATGTGTCTTCGTTTGTTCGTACTGTTGATGGGAATGTGATGCCCGATTTGAATGAGGTAACGATCTGCATATTTAATTTAGTTGTTTTTAACAAAGTCTCATTCACGCAAACGTATTTGGTTGTTTAAGGGGTTCGGTGAAGGAGGTGAATCGTCTTACTTCACACAACCCAATCCATAGTACATATACGGGGTTTACCACTCATAGTTATTGCACGGGTCTGCGGTCGAAATATTCCTTTTGCTACATAGTTGGTTCCTCTCCATCCTAACCCGCAGGAACCGCCTCAACCTCTTCGACGCGTTTATCGAGCTGTTAGGTTGCCTGCTCGGACGCAGCGGCAGATCCGATCCACTGCCCGTCAGGTCTCCCTCGTCGACAGTGGCGAAGCTTGGTTTCGGAATCGGCGGGGACCGAACTCAATTTTTTTCGATAGGTAGTGGAAAATCAGCGGGGGCCGGACTCAACCCGGACTCAATTTACCTATGAAAATCGCAAATTTCCACTACTGCGCCAAAAAACAGGGGTGGCCCTGGCCACCCCTGGCCCCATATATACTTCGCCCCTGCACGTCGAGCAGTTATGTGGGTGGCTGGTTGACCGAGAGATGGAGAGGTTGCAGCGAGAGGGTGTCGACCCGTTTCCCGATTTACCGCCGCCAGCACAGGATTCGAATAGTCACCATCCTTACCGGCATTTTCTAAACGGGATGCCGTCAACTAGAAAACATTCATGTGAAACTTTTGCATGAATAAAAAGTTCGGTATTTTCTTTTATACTAAGTAATATCTTTCATTTCACGGCTGGTAAATTACATTAAGATAGTAGGTAAACAGGCGAAAGAGCCTTCCATTCTTTTCGGTGTCATCTTTCCACATTGACGGCGAGTGGAGCGCCACGCTTTTCTGGATCGCAAACCCTAGTCTACTAAAAACAAACCCCTGTCCATTAGGGATTGGAATGAGATAACCAGTTGGACCCTGGTCAGGAACGGATACCTTACGATGCCAAGGAACCATAAGTATTAAATGCCAACGAGACAAAAGTATGTTAATTTTCTTCACAGGCTTTGACATTTCATATGAATAGCTTCAACCCTTTTATAAAATTGACGGTAAAGTCTTCAAATCTTCAAATAACAAAAAATATTGAATACAAACAATATAGTTAGATCACAAAATTGAGATCAATGAACAACAAAGAATGGCGAATGAAAGTAAAATTGATCTAAAAACAACCAGATGAACAAATATGATTGTGAAACCAAATGCAATCGAGTATGAAGAATGAAATTGATGCAGCATCATAGAATCGGTCAACCAAACCAAACCAATTCTATGATACCATGTGGTCTAAGACAAACAATTCCAGAATTTCTTTATTTTAATTTCGTTAGCTTGAAATAAACTTACAAAGGGTTTATATACAAAACGAACAAATGCACGAAACTAGATGTTTCTGATCAGAACTCAGAAGTAAACCTTAAGCACTTTATAATTATATACAATATTAGTGTAAGAAATAAAACTCAACCAATTAATATCGCTCTACTTCTGTAATGATGATGAACTTTCCAAACAACTGTTCAGTTATGGATCTTTTGATACAAATAAACTTCAGAAATTTGTTATCGATGTTTAACACTGAACACGAAAGTACTGTTAATAATAAATAATAGAATAAACTGTTATTTCTGTCACTTTAAAACTTGGTATTTCCATCCCCGATGTTTCCTAAACATGCTAGATTCATCCAACTTGTTAACCAATTAAACCTGTCTATTCAAAGAAAGGTAAATTTATCATTTTGAATTTACATATTTATTTAATGTTTTGTGGGTAATTAATTTTGGTGAGTGATTAAAGGGTGTTGTTTAACTGAGATGAAAAATAAATAAATATGTAGAATGGCTAATTTACCCATTTTTTAACTAATAGATTTAACTGAGATAACAAGTTAGATGAATCTGACATGTTTAAGAAAAGTTAGGGACAGAAATGGCAATAAATTTTTTATGGATGGAATGACATTAATGTTTGACAAACAACAAAAATGAAAATGGTCGTTTACGCTAAATAATATTTAGGGGCTGTTTGGTAGTCTTTTAGTGATCATTCAGCGTAAACAATATATTCATTATTTATGTTAAAAGAAAAAAACATATTCTGACACAGATATTATTGTGTATGCGTTGGTATAAATCACTTTTCGACGTAAATTTATTTTTTATGTATGTATTTTTACTGGTCTACGTTTTGCTGTACATGATGGTATAAATTTATGCTTCAACGTAAACAATATAAATTCACGTTTCGACATAAAGTTATTTTTCTGAAACGACTTTGGTCAAATATAAAACTTTTCCATTCTTATTTATACTTATGATATCGGTTGGTCTATGAATCTGAGTTACCTACGTTTTTTTACGTAAACTACGTTCGGATACAAATGAGTTGGTTCAATATAAAATGTTTTCATTCGATTGTGTAAACTTGACTTATTGTACATTTTCATACGGTTAACGCATCACATGACGTGTCGCCACCTATAAACAACTTAAGCGTCGCCGCCGCAACGCGCGGCCTACGGCAACCATCTGGTTAAATACAAATATGCAAACCTACTAAACATGAGAAGTGAAGGGAGAAATTTTTTTTGATATTTTTTTTAATTTTTTTTCATCTTCTTAAACATGTTTTCTACATGAATACAATAAAAAAAATTAAAAAATAGCGTACTTATGTCATTAGAGTAATTACGATAGTTTATACTAGAGTAATTATGTAATTACTTGACTCTAAAAAAATTATTTAGATTTCAGTACTAAAATACATGTTTAACAAGATTGAAAAAAAAATATTTAAAAAAAAAAATCCTTATTTTCACTTCTCACGTTAAGAATTATTTGTAAAAAACTTCCTTTAGACTATGGGGAGTGGGGCGGTAATGGGTGGGCGGGAAGTGAACCCCGGGCGGGAACACCGTCCCTACGGGGCGGGAAGAGGAGGGCGGGGGGGGGGGGGGGGGGTGGGGGTTAGGCGGTGGGGGAGAGCCGGGCGGGAAGGGGGAGTGGAGGGTGAGGTGTAGGGTTTTTATTGGTTGGGTATTTTGTATTAAAAAAAATACTTTTAAATATTAATAATCAACCTTTTATAGTTTTTTTTTTATTTTTTTTAACCAACTAAAATATTATCAACCTTTTAGATAAAAAAAAAACAATCCTAAAAACATACAATCACATAATATTTAAAACACAAATTATAATATTTAAAAATTAAAATTTGAATATAATTATTTTTTTTAATAAATATTATTTTTAATATTAATTATTTTTTTATTATTATTTTATTAAGTTAATAAATTTTCGGATTAAATTATTAATATTATTATTATTATATTTATTAATATATTAAAGTTTTTTAAAAAAAAAAAAAAAAAAACAAATGCCACATGTCAATTCCCCCCCACTCTTCCCCCTTCCACTCCCCACAATTTTTCCCCCCCACATGGACCCCACAAGTGCCACATGACGTTTCCCCCCTCCCCTCTCTCTAGTCTTACACATTTAACCATCAAGACATTAATGTATATATTTTGAAAACACCAAGTAGCTACTGGCTAGCAATCATTAAGTCTACATTAAACATATATAACATTTAAATTTGTATTTGCTCATATTCGATCCTCAACTTTTTTCCTTCAAACGAAGAATTTTCCCTATTCCCTCGAGTTTCAATTTGTTACTTTTGCCATACATTTTCTAAAAATTTTGCTCTTTGACCCCTCAAGTTTTTATTACGTCTTGGTAAAAATTTGAGTTCTTCTATGTTTTGCGTTAGGTGACCCAATTGGTGTTATAAAATCAGATTCTTTTATGTTTTTTCGTGGTTTTGGTCCGCTGATGCAACGCAGTTGGAACAATCATAGTTATTATCAATCGACCAAAATAACATATTAATACTTTTCTTCTCTACATTAAGGTATAGATAGATATCAAATAATATTTTTATGTTTCTGTCACATACATATTCATTGATTATGACAAGACCCAAAGATGACAACTTTACTTGGTGATTGCAACCAAAAGTTAAGATAGTCATATATTTTATTTTCTTATTACTTACTCGTATTATATATACAACATTTCCTAGCAATAGTAACCTCACTATACGTGAAATAAAAGGCCTTCAGTTTTGAATTAATTACGAAAATACCATCGTAGTAATTTTATTATTAAAACCAAAATAAAAAGCCTTTAATTTCGAGGTAATTACGAAATGCCATCGCTTTACTTTCATTAGTAAATCCTATTTTTCAAGCGGTTTAGGCGCTTTGCTCGGTGCAATGCGCACCGGCGTACCAACGGAACAATAGGACTCTCTACGATGTGTTATCCGATCAGCAGACCCTCGCAATACCGTGGGTGTAGCTCCGGTGTTCGTCGAAAAAATCTGTAGCTTTTTACGAATCGGCGCCGGTTATGTTTCTACGCCGCGCTTAGCACGACGCGTAATTTACTAGTTATATATAAAAAGACAAAATTACATAAATTAACCTTTATGTTTCATTAAAATTGCATGTTCCACCCTTTATGTTCATTTGCATGGATATCAACCGTTCACTATTGATTTTCATATAGGTTCCAACCTTTTTGACTAACGTAGTTAATTTTCTTGGTTAAGTACCCTTATGTTCCACCCTTTCTGTATGATCATATTCTCTACACCAGTAATTGCTTTTGAGAAAGAAGATAGGAAATGTCCAATATGCCCTCACATGATAAGCACATGAGGGTACTGATCCAAGAAAATTAATTGCGTTAGTCAAAATGGTTGGAACTAGTATGAAAATCAATAGTGAAAGGTTGATGATATACGTGCAAATGAACATAAAGGGTGGAACCTGCTATTTTTGTAAAACATAAAGGTTGATTTCTGTAATTTTGTGAGTATAAAACTAGTATTAAGCCCCCCTCACACATTGTTGCCGGGGGGGGGGGGGGGGGGGGAACCGTACCAAGCAGCATTAGTGCACATTGTTGTCAGCGACTATCGACAATGTAAAAACTAAAAAAAACGAAAATAAAAAAACCCAATGAGATGTAAACGAAAAACGGTTAACCATGCACGCCCGTTGCGGCGTGATAATGCGCAAAAATTAGACCGAAAATTAAAACATAGCATGACTGTTTGACGGAAAAAATAGAGGTAAAAACGTTGAATTACATACGCACGTAGTGGAATGTCAACTCGAAATTTTTGAATAACTAATTTATATGGGTTTTATTGATCTTGTACCAACCTCTTCAACTGGGGGTCCCCTACGAAGAAAACTGGTGTTTGATTGATTTAAGGTTAGTATTTTACTAATTTTTTATGTTTTTAGTCATCATGCTAATGTATTAAAACTTGACAAATCCCGAGTGAGCT
The DNA here is from genome assembly GCA_032199755.1 of Ambrosia artemisiifolia. Lineage (NCBI taxonomy): Eukaryota > Viridiplantae > Streptophyta > Magnoliopsida > Asterales > Asteraceae > Ambrosia > Ambrosia artemisiifolia. Next base: position 44,730,654 of record CM063527.1, on the reverse strand, counting down.
GTCTAAACCTGATACTTAAACTTGGATAATTTTAGAACTTGTGACTAAACAAAGTGCAATGGCCTCTCAGCTTTAATAGTAGCATTTTAAATTTTGTTATGGTTTGTTGAGATTTGAGAAGGATTATCTCTATTCTCGAAATATTGCATGACTACTTATTATTTGTGGTAGTTTATGACATGAAGGTGGACGGGGCGCTACCAGAATTGGGCACGGATATCTCACTACCAGCACGGTAACACCGCCGCCACCCGTGCTGGTAGGGGTCCAGTGAACGGTTTTCTGGTTCTATCTAACGGGCTGGTAACCGTGTATTTTTTATTTTTTAATTTACTTTAATTTCTTTTTTATTTATTTATAACCATTTTCAAGCAACATTTTGTTTATTTTTTTTTTTGAGTTAAATGCCAATTTCATCCCTGAGGTTTGGTTCGGTATTTTTGTCTTTTTACTTGCAATTTAAAATTTTAATAAAAACTCTTACCCACCCTCATCCCTACCCCACCCCACCTCTTTATATATATATATATATATATATATATATATATATATATATATATATATAGCACTCTCTTTCTCTTTCACTGTCTCTCTCTAGATCTCTGCAGCAACAGCAACAACAACAACTACTACTGTATTTTGTTAATCCTGAAAACTAAAGGAGAATATTGCCTTCTCTTAATATTGTTTACACTAAATACATCTCATTTTCATAATCACTTTTACAATTGATTTAATCAAGGTAGTTTTTAACTTAATCAATGCATTTACAAATTGTGACACTTTTCACTTATTACTCATGGACCGACACCCTATTACTAGTTAAGGTATTTAGAAACCAGTTTTTAAACTTGGTTTTAACCGACGTTACAACCTCAATCAATACGAAAGACAAAATATATTATTGTTGGGTGAACATCGACCATGAAATATATGATTTCCGATTAGAAACAATCAAACTAACAATATAACCTTTATCATGTAAACAACAATTCGATCATCAATTCATGTATGTAATCAACTCTAATCCATATTAATTAATTTTAACTTTAACCCTTAAACCAACTACAAAAACATATTCAATTATTTTTTTGATCGGCTAGCAGTGGTCTCTTTTTTTGTTTTTGAGGAGTCACTGACAACTGACGCGGACTCGGTTCGAAGCGGCGCCATGGCGTCAAACTGGTTTGTTACCCCGAAAGATAACCTAACCACCCAAGCCTGCCAAGGTTGTTGGGGGCTGCCAGGAGTCGAACCGGTGACCTCAAACGAGCGGGAACTCACCTAAGTTGATAAAACCCTCTCACCTTATATTTGCATTCAATGGGGATCGAACCTTAGTCCCTATGAAAACTATAAGTTGTTTCCACCACTAATCCAAATGATCATTAGCAAATTCAATTATTATCACCATTTGTAAAAGAAAAACATTTTTAGCAAATTCAACCAAATACCACCTTTTGTAAAACAAAAACATTTTTAGCAAATTCTATAAATAAATCCACCGTACAAAATAGTAACATCACTTAACACTACCCTGCAAACTGCACTCTACTACCTATACACCATCACCATCACCGTCCTTTCTCTCTCTAAACAACTCCGCCGTCACCGTTAAATCTCTCCGGCGGCGATGCGGCACACCTCCACACTTCCTCACCTCAATAAAAAGCTCAAAATCCCAACAGAAAAGGTTTTTCTTTTTTCAAGAATTAAGTAACTAAGTAACTTTGCAATGGAATCATCTTCTTCAACCAGGTTACCATCATGGCTTGAATCTTTACTCTCAGAAACGTTTTTTAATGCTTGCATGATACATGAAGATGCAAAAAAGAATGAGAAAAACATATTTTGTCTTGACTGTTGTGAAGCTATTTGTCATCATTGTCTTCATCTTCATAATTCTCATAGGCTTCTACAGGTTTGAATTGATCAATAATAATTCATAATTCATCGTTCATTTAAAGACACAGTCTTGAAAACTTTTTTTATTTGAATTTTGTTTGTAGATAAGAAGGTATGTGTATCATGATGTTATAAGGGTTGATGATGCTGAAAAGTTGATGGATTGTTCTTATGTTCAAGTGAGTTTTAATTATTGAAATAGTTGAATTTTGGTTACTATTTTGATTGAATTATTGATTTGATGGTAAATTGGTAATTTTGTTTTGTTTTGAATTGTGTAATGATAATAGGCCTACACTACAAATAGTGCAAAAGTTGTGTTCTTGAATCCAAGGCCACAAATAAGAGCTTGTAGAAATTTAAGTAACAATTGCATAAGTTGTGAAAGAGGCCTCCAAGATCCATATCTCTTCTGCTCTATTTCTTGCAAGGTATAATTCTTTACATATATATATATAAATTTAAAAACATTTTAAAAACTGCTAGAACTTTAAAATGTATATTATTAGTAGTACGTAGTGGTTTGAATATGTACAACTGAATTATATGATTTTCGCGGTTATCATATTATATCTTTCTATAATATACACACACAAATATGTAATCGAATAATTTTTGAGAAAAAAAAATTATCAACAATTTTGTTAGGGTTCTTGTTTTGTGTATTGAATTCAAATATGTAATCGAATAATTTTGAGATCTTGCTTGGTAACTTGTGTTTTCTTGAATTGATTTCTTCTAGGGTGGCACATTTTCCATAGGTCAAAGTACTCTTGTAGCAATATGCAATTTTGAATTTCTTGTTTTTTCATACATATTTCAAATTTTTGGGTAAGCCAATTTCGATTTTTGGTGTCGTATTTCTTCAAAATTATGGAAAAAATAGTATGTTTGATTGTAAAAGCTTGATAAAAACTCATAATTAATTCTTTGGAAAAGCTTTTACAATCTTGAAGTCCTTGTTTTTTAAAACACAAATTTCAAAATTTTGGTACACAATTTGCCTTGTTATTTCATTTTTTAGTCGACTTCTTAAAAATATTATGAAATAATATAAAAATTCCAACATTTTATACACAATTTTGATTGACAAATTTCATCATATTCTTAACTAGGGTTTCTGTTTTTCCCGAACATTATATGACTATATTCTAATCTTTAACAATTTGACAATCTTGAATTTCCTTAATTTCATGTTCTTAGTAAACATTTAACCGAATTATCTTTTTATACACCAATTTCAATTTTTGAAACCAACCCTTTTCAAGATTAATAATAATCTAACATGGGTATTTACTATTTTCTCCAAAGATTAACCAGATCATGAGAACCAACGGCCAGATGTCAGAATACCTACACGAATGTGAAGTCCTAACCCTACCCGAAACCGGTTCAGACGACTGGTTTACCTCACCAGACCCGGTTCCCGAACCGGTCAAATCGTCCGGTTCAACCGCCAGCTGCGTGGACCGGCTAACAATTGCATGCACAGCGACTACAGAAATTGTACGGAAAAAAAGAACTACAAAGATTGAAATACCGTTAGATAACGCCGTTAATCGACGGAAGGGTTTGCCGAGACGGTCGCCGTTAAATTGACGGAGCCGTACGGTTGACAGGTAAGAAGAGTACGAGTGTGGGCAGAGGGGGGTGAATGATAATTTTTAAAATATTATTGTTTTTATATTATTGGTCCTTTTAGAATGATGGATAATACATATGAGAGCCTCCCAGTTTTGTTTATTACCCACACACCCTTTTCTTTTTATGTAACCTTTGTTATAATATTTGTTAAAAACTTAAAATTTGTTGTTTGTTCGATGACACCGTCTACATGATTAGGTGAAAGAGGAGATGGAATGAAAAAAAAAGGCATGGTGGGTGGATAGAATGGTTTTGAGAGAATGAGTTCGGTAATGGATCCTTTTACAGGTGAATGGGCAAAATTAGGATATCACTACTAGCATGGACTTCGCAGGAAGTTACGAATTCTAAAAGCATCATCATCATCATACTCAGTTAATCCCACCAATAGCAAAAGCTAAGGTAGGGTCTGAGGAGGGTATGATGTAGACAACCTTACCTCTACCCCGTGGTAGAGGGGTACAAAAAAACCGGTTTTGAAAACCGAACCGGAAAACCGGTTAGACAAAAACCGGTTTTTGTTCAAACCGGTCCCAAACCGACCCGAGTCACCGGTTCTGTATAGGTTATAGGTTTTGGAGATTAGACCGGGTTGAAAACTGGTTTTAGGAACAAACCGGTTTGGGAAAAAAAACCGGTTTTTGAGGAAAAAACCGATTTAGACAATGTATTTGGATTTTTGATGACCAGTTTGGCATAAAAAACGGTTTTGGAACCGGTCCTAATCGGTTTGGAAAACGGGGGTTTTGGGTCCTGAAAACCGGTTCTAAAACCGGACCAGTTTTAGAAAAAAACCGGTATCACCTTCAACACCAAGAACCGGTTCGGGTTAAAAACCGGACCGATTTGAGAAAAAAAACCGGTTTGTACATCTCTACCCCGTGGGCAGGGGCAAAGTATACATGGGGCCAGGGGTGGCCCTGGCCCCCCTGTTTTTTGGTGCAGTATTGGAAATTTGTGATTTTCATAAGTAAATTGAGTCCGGGTTGAGTCCGGCCCCCGCCAATTTTCCACTACCGATCGAAAAAAATTGAGTTCGGCCCCCGTCGATTCCGAAACCAAGCTTCGCCACTGCCCGTGGGAATAGAGAGGCTGCTTCCAGTGAGACCCCCAGCTCAATAGTGGTTTAATATCAAGCCTTAAACATAAGGCACATAATGCTTAGCAATCGGAACAAACCCGATTGGTGCATGTACCCCTTGTCTTTTGGCTATCAACGCCACCACATGATGCATGATTAACCGTCCGTTACCAAATTAGACTCATTGATGCATTAATGTCGGCTCGTGTTGTGTCCGCCGCTTAGTTGAAAACTATGAAACAAGTCTGTGGTAGTTTAAAACTGGAATTGGCACAATATTGGAAGTGGACAATCGAGTGGTTGTACAAGCAAGAAATCATCTACGTATTGTCGGACCGCCCCTGCCGACGAATAATAGTGAAGAAACAACGGATACGAGTATGGAGTGTTTACCTCACAGGGGGAGTGGTGGTGATGAACTCGTGTTGCTACAGGGTATAATCCTTTGCACCACACCATCGCTGGATCCAAACCTGAAAAAGAGACCGTGGGCTGTGTGAAAGGAGGCGACCGACTAGAGTTACTAAAACTCGTGATAGCAGACAGTTTAATGGTGGTTGCCTCGGTGTATTACGCGTATAGATGTCGAGAGAGATCTGTTGTTGAAGGAGGTGTGAGCTCCTTTATATAGGCAATACACGGGCCGGTTTCAATTGACTCATAACCACGACGATGGACTTGGGCCCGGGTTATGGGCTTGCCTCACTTTCGTCCTAATTGATTAGATTTGGACCAAAGAGTTCATAAAGCAAACTGGATATAATAAATGCAGGAGAGAGAAAGGGTTAACGCCCTGCAAAGAATCCACATGGCATGCTACGAGTGGCTGCAGGGACTTCCTTTTCTTCCTGCGTCAGAGTGTGTCAGTCGGCGCCAGTCTGCTCCTTAAAGATCGTCTGAGGTGACCCCTGACACCAAGGGAAACAGTGCAGCAAGTGGGATCAAGGGAGCTGCATCTTCCAACTTATTCAACGTCTCATAACAGCTTGCTCTTTCTAAAAACAACTTGGGCGCGGCTACGAGAGCCAGAGCTAGATCACAACCCACGTATCGCTATGCAATGACAACCAGCGATATTGCTATGCAACGAACCAACATCTATACGACTCCCAGGTAGCAACCTAAGAGCTTTCTCATACTTGACCCATTTGCAGTTATCCAGTTAAGTAGTTCAAACAATGCAAACAAAAAGAAACAAAAATTCCATTTTGATCAGAGTCGAATACTGTACTAAATTATTAATCATGCGACAAAAAATTCACAAAGGCAAATAAATAAGCGAATTACACAACATATCCAAAAGAAAAGAAAAAAAAAACAATGCCACTTTTGACCAGTCTTTTCTAATTTCACAGTTAAAACAGAATCTCCCATCAATATGAATTTAATGTTTACTTCATCAAATATCCCAAGAGAATCCCGAGCAGAGCGATAATAACAACATACAAGATGGGGATACCACCGCTGCTTTTGCTGCCTTGACGCCTCAACAGTTCCTACAAAGAGAACAATCCAAAGACGATCAAAATTTAAAGAAAAAATGCGAGAAACAGACGCTAATAAAGGGTGACTTTCACCCGTTCATAGGAAAACAGAAGACTTCTATTTGTATCTAATTGAAAAAGAACAAATGATTCTTTGGCAAGTCGTACGGATATGATGTGTAACATAATATATATTATACAGATGGCAATTTTAAACTACCAGTATCACAGAGATGATGGGAAGAGTACATAGTAAAAATGGAAAGGATATACAACTAAAAACAACCTATAAAGCACAAGAAGACAATCACATGTAAAGTCCAACAAAAAGTGTGAAATCTTTTGAAATATGATGATGATGATGATACATATGGCAATCAAAAAAAAAAACTAGATCTAACATCAAAATAAGAGGTCTTCTTTATTGAATTATGTGTGAACAATCCGATATGGGAACAAAACGTGATCACATGTGAAGATTAAAATTTGGGAAGAGTTTTAAGGGATATTCAAATGTGATTATTTATGTATGGCACAGTATGGGTCTATGGGAAGAAAAATTGAACTTCTCAGATGTTTCACATGAAAATAAACCATGTTTGGCTCCCTCTTCCTTCTAACGTCTAAATCGAGGATCTAACGGATTTATTTTTGTTACCCGAGTGGAAACTTCCCAATAGGTCAGTATCCTAAATTGCTCCCACACAAGCACACTTAGACATGAAGTTTCTTCTCATCCACAACCGATGCAACCAAAACACATTAATTGTATTTGACAGGGGTGAGCAAAAAACCCATATAATTGAACCATTTTTCGAAAAATGAATTGAAAGTGTTACCAAACTTCAAAATAGTGTTGCCTCACTTTATTAGAATAACTTAAATTATTATCGTAATAATGCATGCTTTGTAATCATATCTTATACCTTGGTTTTGAAAAAGCAATAGGCGCACAAAAGCGACGAGGTCTAAGTGCGTGGTGCAAAGCGCTAACTCGCTAAGCGCAAAAGCGGTAGGCTTTTCGTACCCGAGGCGCGATTTTACCTCGTAGGTTTTTATATATATCTCATAGGTTTTTAGCCTCCTAAACCCAAAATATAGCTACCAACAAGGTTTTTATATGATTTTACCTATATGTACAAGCCAAAAAACCCAAGGTACAACATGTTTCTGCATAAAGTCTCCTAGGGTACAAGAGGCGCGCGCCTCAGGGCCAAAAAAAAACCAAAAACAATTCAGAAAAAATATGCCGTTTCTGCGCTTCCTGGAATTACTCTAGGCCCACCTTACATAAGGCACAAGGCAGTGAGCCTTGAGGCGCCTCGCGCCTAGGCGTGCTTTTTAAAACCAAGTCTTACACATTCATCATTCACATAATTTAGAACAGATTAATAAAAAGGCATTTGCAGGCTAACCCGGCCTAACCTGTTTTAACTAGTGGCACTAAAACCAACCCATGTTTCCACCACTAACTAAACAATGTAAACAAGGGCATATCAATATTATTGTTGGACATGAACTTAGTCAGGTATACCAATTTTAACCTGGTGTAAAGTTATTAGACATTTAGACTATGCGATTGCTGATCATAAAATATGAAGATAGTCAGGCTAAAGTCAAATCAGTGATGAGTATTTAATATTTCATATAGTTTAATTAGAAGTATTATCTACAAGAAGCCACAAACTAAGCTTAAGTAAAGGTATGTACCAGTTCTTGGTGAAGCTTGTTAGCTTGCTGAATGGCAGAATTCCTCTCGTCAGTCAGCTTAGATATGAGAGCTCTTGTCTGAAAAGAACACAGGAAGCGGCAGATGTAAACAAGAATCAACAGTCAAACATGTGTAGAAAATAACATATAAAACATTGGAACATCATACATGACCAAGTGGTCTAGTGTTATGGTGCTTGCTCAAATCTTTGCAAGCGCAAGTTTATGTGGTATTTACATGTAAAAAAATATTCAAAGAAAATTAAACATCGAAGATAAGATTATATTTAGGCAAATAGAGACATTATTCATTATTGTTGGGTGAAATGCTACGTCACAGCATGTTAAATAGTTAAATCCACAATGATATAGTTGCTTGACATTTGAAGCAGAAAGAAAATATCCGACTTTTTTATGATGCCAGATAAATTGTCAAAAAATGTATGCAAATATTATGCAGAATATTATCTAAGGACACAATCTTTCATCAAGTAATAATAAGTAGTAGCTCAGAAAATAACCTCTGATGATGTCTCGTGAGATTCAGCATATGATCTTGGCACCTGCAAATATATTACTGATTCATTAGTATGTAGGTTAAATAAAAGATGGTCTATATCTTGGTTTTATGTTGCGTGAGGCGCTCCGAGGCATTTAGGTCCAGAAGCCGATGCACGAGGCAAAAGCCGTCATATACGCAAGGCTTTGGTCTATGTACAACCAAAAAATGCCTGTCTCTCATCTCTTTTCTTGATCAAGTAAATCATTCATGGTATCTTCATCCTTTAGGTCGTTTTTACATGTCATCCTCATTTTGATCCACACACGCAGAAAGTGCTGCCTCCAGTCGTGCCTCAAACTCTTTAATCTTTATAAAACCAAAGTCTAGAATTCTAGATGTTTAAATAATGCCAAAAAAGAAAAAGGAAAAAAATTCTCACAACAGAGTCGGTCGTGTTTATAGTCCCATTGTCTGAAATCGATGCCCTTGGAGAGGAACCTTCCTCTGATCCTTCTCTTACAGGTGATGGTGGTTGTGGAGGATCAACATAATTAACTTTTAATTTGCATTCCTCCACTTTATTTCCAGATTCCTTGTTAAACTGTTGCAAAAAGAGGTTTTTAAAATTCAAACTTCAATTCATTAAGTAAAAAACTTGAACGCAATGTTATCACTTAGTTACGTAAGTCTTGAACAAGTACCAATTCTGGAGTAATGTCCTTAGTAGTAGCTCCCGGACTTGCAACTGCACTCTGAAGTAAGAACTTGTCCTTGCATTGCATATCAGGAGGAGCCTCCCTTTGAGCTTGCATTGTAACTATCATAATATCAATGTGCAAAAGAAATAAATCTGTTAATTGCAACAAACTAAATGCAAGCACCAATGACCAGAATACAATGTTCAAAATCCAAGCAATCAAACCGATAAATACATAAAATCATGTTCGAAATCCAAGCGAATAAACAAATTAAAACATAAAAATAGGTCTGTAAACAAACTCAACGTTCAGTGAATTGTTAGGCAGAAAGTTCGTTTATTTAACAACTGGACAACAAGAACAATTACTTTTTGTTCATTTAGTCAAACGAACGAAGATAAACACATGTTTCGCTTGTTCATTTACAGTTGTGAAGGCCCCTTTACGTTAGTTCATTTATGTCCATTCATTTACGTTTGTTCATGTTCTTTCGTTTATGTTTGTTTGAAAATCCTGGTTCGAAATTCAAGCAATCAAACAGATAAATAAATAAATCATGTTCAAAATCCAAGCGATCAAACAGATAAATACATAAAATTAGGCCTGTAAATGAACGCTCTGTTAACCTTCCGGTGGATAGTTCGTACATTTACGTTTGCTTATGTCAGTTCATTTATGTGCGTTTCAAAATCATATTTCAAAAATCAAAGGAATCAAGCAGATAAATACACAAAATTAGGCCTACAAACGAATCAAACGTTCGGCGAACCATTCGCGAACCTAATGGCAGGAAGTTTGTTTATGTCCATTTCAAAATCACAGTTCACAATCAAGCAACAAATGAACACATAAAACTAGGCCTGTAAACAAACCAAAGTACCAAACATTCAATGAACCATACAACGGAAAGTTCGTTTATCTTCGTAATTCGTTTATTTAACAAACAAACGAACATGAACACATGTTCCACTCGCTCATTAACCATACAACGGAAAGTTCGTTTATCTTCGTAATTCGTTTATTTAACAAACAAACGAACATGAACACATGTTCCACTCGCTCATTTACCTAACCGAACATCCGTTTATACCAATTCATTTAATAACATTTCTTCATATTCTTTCGTTTATCTTAGTTTCAAATTCAAACAGATCAAACACAAAATCAAGTTCGTAATCCAATCCAATCAATCAAATAATCAATCAAACCTGTAACATCACAAACAGAATGAGGCAACACAACTCCAGTATTCGGTCTAACACAGTACTTCTTAGGGTTCGTAGTTTTCACCTGAAATCAAACATACAAAACCTAAGACCACAACAGTAACAATTCACTAATTCACAACTTTAAGATCAAATCAACTTAATAATAATAATAATAACAGCAACACAGTACCTTAAATGCGACGTAATCATTCGTAATGTTCTTCAATTGCATAGAACACGAGATCTGCTTCTTCAACTCAACTAAAAAAAATACCGATTCAGTAAAAAGTAAATAATAAAGAGATGATAGATCTGGAAAACAGAAGTAAAATTAATAATAAGAAATAATATACAAGGAAAGTTAAGCTCCTGAGGCTCGATGCTGAGAAGCTCTCCGTTACTCATTGTTTCAGCTTTTTTTTCTTAACTGAAACGGAATATTCCGGTGGCGACGTCAATGAATCTAGAGAGAGAGAGAGAGAGTAGAGAGAGCGTTTTTGAATGGTGTGTGTGTTTTATGTGTGAGAGAGAAAGAGGGCGGTCTTGTTTGTCTTTTTGGTGTTTATGTTAATTTAGGGAGTTAAATGCCAAAATGGCCCCTGTGGTTTGACCCAAATTGCCACTTTAGTCACTTTTTTGAATTTTTTGCCAAAACCACCCCTCAAGTATCGAAAAGTGCCAAAATGACCCATATTTAACTGAGTTTGGAAAGTCAGTTAAGTCTGAGGGGTAATTTCGTCCTTTCACTCTGTATTTCATCTTCTCCATATAAATGGCCCCTGCTCTCTCTCTCTCTCTCTCTCTCTCTCTCTCTCTCTCTCTCTCTCTCTCTCTCTCTCTCTCTCTCTCTCTCTCTCTCCTGACATCTCTCAAAACAAGTGACTTATGAAATTACCAAACAAATGTTGTTATACAAGAGAGAGACGCAGATCCATCCCTGTACCAGTAACCACCCCCTTCTTCCTCCTCCTTTAGCGTCCATCCCCCACCTTCTATCCACAAATCCCCTCCATCAATGGCGGAACAAGAAAGAGAAACCCAAAGTTGGTCCAGAGACGTCAAAGATGTACAGATCGGATCTGTTGGTATCCAGAGACGTACAGATCGGATCTGTTGGTATCCAGATCGGATCTGTTGAACTAACACTACCGGACTATATAAACCCCTTTAACATACATATACAAACATGTACAGATCGGATCTGTTGGTATCCAGAGACGTCAAAGATGTGGAACAAAATGTCGGTGATACGGTGGTCGATGGTACCTCTGCTCCTTTTATCTTGCATTAACATTGCTCGATCCGATGCCTCAGATCACAAATACAAACCTGGTGATGAAGTACCTATATATGCCAACAAAGTTGGTCCCTTTCATAACCCTTCTGTATTATGTGTTTACCCTTCTGTACATTTTGGTTCTTGTTACTTCTAGTGACTAATTCTTGGATCTTGATTTGATAGGATAAGTTTTTGACTTTGATGTGTTTTGTAGTTTGCTGGATCTTAGTTTTATGGTTGCATTAATGTTGGTTAGGGTTTTATTTTCTTAGTTTTAATTGTTGTGGATTGGGGTTTTGGATTGGTTGGTGATGTTTTGGCTGGATTTGGATTTAGGCTGAGTTGTTGCATTGGGTTTCGAATTTTCGATATTAGGATTCAGTGTACGTATTGCAAGATACCTACCTTGTTATCAGAAGCTGTTGAAATAATTGTTTGGTGAATGTTGTTCTTCATCTGGGTAATGAAAAATCTCAGATTGGGTTGAAGAAGATGATGAGGAAGAAGGAGGAAGAAGGAGTGAGATGAAAGGACGAAATTGCCCCTGAGACTTAACTGACTTTCCATACTCAGTTAAAAACTCAGTTAAATATGGGTCATTTTGGCACTTTTCGATACTTGAGGGGTGGTTTTGGCAAAAAATTCAAAAAAGTGACCAAAGTGGCAATTTGGGTCAAACCACAGGGGCCATTTTGGCATTTAACTCTAATTTAGGGGTGTAAATGAGCTCGAGTCTGACTGGGCTTGAGCTCGGTTCGGTTCAAGCCTAATATTTTGAGTTTGAACTCGGCTCGAAAGTAAAACTCATGGGTTCGACTTAGCTTGGAGTAATTATAGAACAACTTAAAAGGAACTAATAGCTCGTAGGGATGGCAATCAAACCCGAACCCGATGGGTAAACCCGAAACCCGACACATTTGGGACGGGTTTGGGTCGGGTAATCGGGTATGGGTCCGGGTATGGGATTAGTTTTTATTTTTTTCGCGGGTTTGGGACGGGTTTGGGATTTGATGATATACCCATTTACCCGACCCGATTACCCGATAAAGTATACCCATTTACCCGATTATATACCGAATATAATTTCTAATATATCTTTTTAAATATGTATGCATAATATATCTAATTGTCCATCTACATTATCATCTTGTGCTAAAATTACCAAAAAGTTAGTGTATACTATTTGTTATCTATGTCTTTGATTATTTTTATATGATTTAAGTATTTTATATTTATACATTGTAATCATTTACATATATATTTAATAATGGTAAATGTAATTGGTTAATAGTTACCTAATAGATGTCAGTCGGGTTTTTGGTCGGATATACCCAATGAGTAAGTTTTAAAAATTAATGGGTTTACCCGAAACCCGCGGGTATACCCGATACCCGATGGGTAATTACCCGACACAAACCCGACGGGTTTTGGGCCGGGTTTGGGACAAGCATACCTAATCGGGTATGGGGTTGGGATTACCTAAACCCGTCCCAAACCCGACCCATTGCCATCCCTAATAGCTCGGCTCAAGCTCACTTTGATAGCTCAAATGAGCCAAAGCTCAGCTTGACATTGACTCGCCAATATTAAATAGTAGGTATAACAACAACAATAATAATGCTCACTTTGATAGCTTAAATAAGCCAAAACTCGACTCGACATTGACTCGTCAATGTTAAATAGTAGGTATAATAATAATAATAATATAAAATTGTTTTGGCTCGTTTAGGCTCGCGAGCCTAAACGATCTTTGTATGAAAAGCTTGAGCTCATACTCGATAACTAAACGAGTCATGTTTCAAGCTCGGGCTCGTTAAGGCTCGGCTCGTTCGAGTTTTTTACAGATCCGATCTCGAGTAGCTCTCGAGCCGTTGCGCATCATTCACACACCTAATTATATTATTATACCCGGTTTATTAGCGGTTCTATTTACAGCTCATCCGTTCAAAACTTACAATATGGCCTGTTTGGTAGCCTCTTAATGAAGCTCTGAACCATTCAGCTCTGAATGGTTCAGCATTCAGACTGTTTGTTTCAACCTAAAAAAAGTTCCGAATTGAATGGTTAAGAGCTGAACCATTTAGACTTAGTGCATAGCTGAACCATTCAACACTTAATCATTCAGAGCCTTTTAACCATTCAGACATCTTAATGATTCAGCACTTAATCAACCAAACCACCCCTAAGTCAATAATGGTGGGTTCAATGAATTGAATTTTGGATAATCAATTTAATCCAATCGAGTTATTTGAATTTTGAAATTTTAAAGTTGTATTCGAATTCAACGTATTCGGGTTTGACGGCATGAGTTGAGTCGAATTCGAATCTAAAAATCGCGAATCGAATTTCGATTTTTTCTAATATAAACACATCCAACTGAAAAAACATGATAAACTATATTCATAATATTCAAAGAGGTAACATCAAAAGGGGAGAGATAACGTATAAAGCCACCTTAACGTAAGAAGCGTAAGAAGCAATCTCAGCCATTAGATTAAGGATGCAGATTAAAAACCCTAACCATACCTGGGTTAAAACAGACGCACTCATCAATTTTCAGACGCACTCATTAAAATTCAAACGCACTCATTAAAATTCAGACGCACTCATTAAAAATTCAGACGCACTCATCAAAATTTCAGACGCACTCATCAAAAATATCAGACGCACTCATTAAAATTTTCAGACGCACTTTACAAAAATTTTAAACGCACTCATTAAAAAGTTTAAAAGCACTCATTGAAAATTTTAGACGCACTCATCAAAATCCAAAAAAAAAAAAAAAAACAAACGCACCTTTACCTTATAATCAAACGCACCTTAGAAACCTTCATCACAAACAAACGCTCATGCTCTGTTTTTGTAGATGGTTGCTTGATGTTGCAGATCTGGAATAGGTAAGTTTGCATCAAAATTTGTAGATCGTTGCTTGATGTTGCAGATCTGGAATAGATGTGGTTGTCCAAAAACCAGGTATTATTCATTCCCTTGGTGGTGCTGTTACTGCAGGTTTGGTGGTGGTGGTGGTGATGGTGGTGGTGGTGGTGGTGGTGATGGTGGTGGTGGTTAGATCTCGATCGGCTTTTGTGAAGTAAAAACAGAGACGTTTATAAACTTTTGTGAAGGTACAGGAAGATGGTGGTGGTGGTGGTGGTGGTGGTGTTGGTGGTGGTGGTCGTGGTTGTCAGATCTAGATTGGTATGTTTTAAAATGAGAATGGTTAAGATTTGAACAGGGAATATAGGATTTATTGTGTTTAACTGTGGTTAGGTGTGGTTAGGTTAGATTGACATGTGTCAATCTCTGGTGGCTTCTTATTTTAAGGAGCTTTATACCATATACTTTCTCACATCAAAATTACAAGTTTAAAGCAAGTGACTAAAATTAACTAACAAAATGTTCGATTTCCAAACTTTAGGCTACAAAAATCCAATGTTAGCGAACTAAGATGAGATTAGCAAACTAGTGAACTGAGATTAGCGAAGTAGTGAACCGGCAATGAAGTTTGGTTATTGGAGAATTGAGTTCGTCGATTAGGTTGGGTGATTGGAGTAGACATCGACCATGAGTGAGTATAAAAATAGGTGATTGTAGGTGTCGGCCATGGAGCGATTGGAGTAGGCGTTGGCCATGACGATTAGTTTTATACATGACAATTTTTAAACTTTGAGACGTATGTGAATCAATTCTAATGCATTATTGTTAAGAGTTGTTGTGTGCATACTTTATTGATATGTTTTTTTGTTCAATAGGTTTTTTCATATGTAATGTCTTGTTTTTAAGTTTTTAAAAGTATCACAACAAAATTTAATATAAAAAAAAAGTTTTAACTCATATGCAACTTGTTCATCTCATATGACTTATTGATTCAGAACTTAAGCAGTTGCTGCTATTTGAACTTTGAAGAACACAAACATGTTACTTCAATATACTATATCTCAAAAGAGTACCTGTTTTATTTAATTTATTAGATTAAATGTTGATTATCATGTTTACAAGTGACCGGTGAATGATGACCCATGTGGTTTAAACGTGAAACACGCTCAATGGGAAATGGGCATTTCGTTGAGTGTCCATCACTCTCTTATTGAGTGCCCATCACTATCTTATTATGAGTAGCGGTTGATCATTGATGGCGACTTAGGACTCAGAAATTCTTGAAAATTCTTTATAATGGGAGCAAAAATTGTAGGCGTCATTTGTCTATCACTATATAATAACGTTTATATGTTCTAGTTCAAGTCAGGTCATGTCGGGCCGTATAAAAAAGTTAATCAAAACAAATTTCATATAATCAACAAAAGTACGTCAAACGTCATTATTACAAATATACAAAAAAAATGCAATATATATATATATATATATTAAGTTGTTTTATACAGGTGACTCATCCGGTTTTTCATTCCGGTCTAACTGGTGAACCTGTAGCATGGCTGGCTGAATTTTAGAACATTGGAAACATGTAATAAACCAGAAAAGGACCGGCAGTGGTAGGTCGGTGACGTTCATGCGGTCAAGATTAAAACCGGTTTAGATTTAGACAGCCTCTTCCATTCTTTCATTATACATTGTGGGTTGGACTTTACTAACATTAGTCTGCACTGGTTCGGGCCGGAAGAATTGTTTACTGTTTTGTAAACGATCGATATTAAGGATTAACCATCATTACATGATGCTGGAGGTTGGTCCGGGTCTGAAAAAGATTTGAATGGTCATTTTTAACATCTCTGTTGGTCCGTGTTTTGCACCGTACCAGGAGACCGGGTTTATTTGAGAACCAAGATAGAAAAACCGACCATCTAATGCATGAACGTCCCCTCCCAGTTCGGGCTCCAAGTTCAACGATCTAGATTGGTTTCAACAAATCACAAGTTTTTCATAACTGCTTTTATATAACATCAAAGACTAAATTGCTAAAAATATGTACATTATAGCTTCTTGTTGTAGTTAACAAACAGTACCAAAATGATAACATGAAATTTGCATAGATGTGTACCTCTCAGCATCAACCAGAAGAAATTTGAACATCACTAGCGTTGGATGACTCGTTTTGACGAAGGTGAGCCGTAAAACCAGCATACCAAGCAACCCGCATGACCTGCACCCCGAGAACCAGGACCCACCAACACACCAGACCCCTAATCACATCAACTGTCCAACCCGGTGCACCAAGCTCAGCACCAAGTTTCAAACCCCTCATCAACTGTAACATGCGGTACACTTCGTACACAACAGGAGTCACAAGCCAAACGGGCGACTCCCAGTGCCACGTCAGCATCTCCGTCAGCATCTGTATCCCAAGAAGCAAAAGATAGGGCCCCAAAAGAATTCCAAAAGAAATTGGAGGAATGTGAGGCTGAAAAAGACCCTTATGAGAACCAAACCACATGGCTAAAGGAAAGATGAAACCGGATATGGTTGCAACCATGTTCCAGAACCTGTAGCCGAAAGGGGGTCGGCTACGACACGGGTCTTGAGCCAGGGTGTTTGGACGTGCGCATGCGTCTGCCATGAGCAGGAACAGTGACGCGCCCAGGTTGAATAGACAGTCAAGCCCGGTCAACGACAAAAGGCTGGCTATATTCGGTCCTAAAAAAATTGAAGAAACTGGTAACCAAAGAGTTGGAACCATTCCCGTGGCTAAAAGAACCAACGGGCCCATGAGCCACATAGGCCATCTAATGTACCCACCTTTCGTGACCGGTTTTGTATCTTTTGTTACAGATTCAACAGTTTTAGTTTGATTAGAATCATGGGTTTCAAATAAGGTGGTGGGACCCGTTAAAAACTCGCCTTTTGTGCTATCTTCTTCTACGGCATATCTGACAGGAGGTGGATCCCACGGAGTTGCATTTGTGCAGCAAACGGTGCGATGTTTTGTGAGTAAATGAGGAAAGGTGAGCCTATAATTTGCAGGTTTCCAAATGTTGCAGTTTTTAGATTGTATTTTCGGAAGAACCAACGACGCCATTGTAGATTGAGGTTGTACAACAGAAACCATTTTATTGTGTTCTTCGATGTTACGTACACAGCTTTATTCAAGAACTGCTTCAGGTTTGTCTGAAAAATAAAAAATAAAAACCATTTAAACAATGGTAACAATCAGATGAGCATCTAGACATGCATTGATAAAAAAACTAATCTTTTATTGAATAACTGACGCCGTCAAGCCTAGTGGTGATAAACGGGTCGTGTTCATGCAGTAACAAGTTGAACCCGAAAATCATGTCAATATGCAATCATGCATACTCAAACACGACACGAATATTTACAGGATAACACAAACCTGCAGGTTAACCCGACCATCTTTAGTTATGACACAAAAACACATTTTAGAAGAAAATTTAAAAAATAAACGGGTTAAACATGTCAGCCCATAAACCAGCAGGTCAACCCGAACCCAATCCATTTAGCTTTACATGTTACGGGTATGACATAAAATCAACCCGACCACATTTAGACACTAAACCAGTAAACCCACAAATTTTTTGTTAAAGACGTATCGTGTTTTCGTGTCATGTCACACCTATTCAAACCAGTGTTGTAAAAGTCAGCCTAGGCGGCCGCCTAGGCGCTAGGCGGGACTAAATATAGGAATAAGGACCTAGTCGGTGAACTAGGCGTTTTGGCCGTTAGGCGGTGGTTTTTTTTTTTTTTTTAATTATTTTTTTTTAATTTCTAAGTATTTCTTAGTATAATGTGTATATATCTAAAGAAATGAATTTCTAAGTATTATGTGTATATATCTTAACATATTTAAAAAAAACACCTAAATATTATGTGTATATATCTAAAAAAATGAATTTCTAAGTATTATATGTATATATCTTAACATATTTAAAAAAAACACCTAAATTTGTGTAGATATATATAAAATACGTATAAAAATACCAAAACACCTAATTTTGCCTAGTCCCGACTAGTCCCTTGGCTGGACCTCACCGCCCGCCTAGCGCCTTCTGCAACATTGATTCAACTCTTGCTACTCAATTAATACTCGACTCGTAGCAAAAAGGTGTCGAAACAGATCCTCATCAAACAACCATTTAACAATAGCCCATTCAATATGTGGAACAAAACTAAACACTTTTAAAAACTAATCAAACATAATATCACCATGAAAAAAGCCACATATTTGTGCATCAATAAAAACCATAATAATAAAAGCAACACAGTCTTATTAAATCATACTTTAGGGATGTCTGCATGTAACTTTAGCTCACTGGTTATTCAAAATGGCTACGGCGTAGCTTGTTGCCCGTTTACCTGCCGCTTTATTGCAATAGTTCGTTTAATAAACATAATAAAACTGAAATTGATTTAGAGCTGATGTTAATTTTGACCGATAAATCCAACAAGGTCTAATCACAAGCTACAGAAATTAAGGACTAAAAGGAATAAATTAGGGGTTTAAATAAAAAAAAATACCTGGTGAATCGATTAGGGTTACTTGCTTTAATGGTTATTGAAGAAAATTGTTGATTCAACAAGACCAAGAAGACGCAAATGAGATCAAAGGGAATATACTGTGATCAGTTTTGTAATTTTTAAAATCTAAATTTGGAAAAATTACACATTTAGAGGGTGTTTGCCTGTTTCAAATTGATTTTTCAAAACACATTATACGTTTTGAAAATACTAGTAGGGTGCCCGCGTGATGCAGCGGCGGGTAACAACATTAGGTTGGTTAGGTTGAACAATAATTAATTGACCGAAATATTTGTCTTGGTGTGTGGTATAATCATTAGCGGAGCTTGACTGCATTTCCGGTAAAATCAGGGAGGATATACTCAATATATAAAAAGTATTCAGAATTTTTAGGTAAAAAAATACACTACGAACAAAACGGGGGAGGGGGGCTCGTGGCCCCAAAGAAGTTTTGCCAGTGGGCATAACCAAATTCACCGATCAAATTATACATATTGTATATAGATTTCAACTATTAGATTATACATTTTCAAGATATTTTCCTTCCATAGGGTCAAGTTATTCTACACAGTGTAACAAAAATGAGAAGGGTGATAAGAATACAAAAAAACACAATAGATCATGAAATATGATACAATGAGCCATAAAATATAACATAGTGCCAGAAAATATAACACAATGAATTGAAAAAATGACACAATGACGAAAATAAGAAAAAGACACAATGCTATATAAAAGACACAATGATATAACGTATATTATAAAAACTAAAAGCTAAAACCCAAAAAAACGAAGACCAAAAAACTAACATCGTAGGGTTCGATGAGACGGTTCCAATGCCGCTTGAATGAGTTCAATCGAAGTCCGTTTGATACCCTTCCTACAACTTCCTATTTTTCTTTCACTGTGTATTTGATCCTATATATATACACACATATATATCCAAACAACACAGAGTTGTGAACTAAATTATAGTGTTTTTCATTAAAGAAATCAAGATGAGAACTATGTCACAACGTGTATCTTTTCATTCAACAACTTGTTACACAAAAATTTCTACAAACACAAATGAGATAAAATTCTGACATTAATAATAATATCAGCTGAGTAAGTGGTAAAAAAATTTTAAACAAAATTTTGAGTTCAATAAATAAAAATAATTTTTTACCACAATCGAATCCTATGTGCTAGCGGAAGTACAAGCACATGAATATATACATAGCAATAATTCATGTGATGCGCTAAGCAAAAAATTAGGGTGAGTGTGAGGAAGTGAGAAGTCACATGTGCAAATGTAACTTCTCACTTCCTTTGTTTTCGTTCCGGTTATTACTTAACCCTAACATATCATTTTCTAAATAAAAAAAAAAACTATAGCAATACCATAATGAAATTAAAGGGAACAAAATTCTCATTTATACGGTGTAATAATATTAAGAAATATTAATATATGAAAAAGTTATAGACGTTTAAAAATCGTGGGAGTAGTTGGTTGAAATAAAGGTGAAAAAGTGTGATTACTATTTAAATAAACAAAAGTTGAGTAAAGTTGAGGGAACAAATATGTAATTATTGTATAAAAGGCATATTACCCTAAAAATAGTTAATATGTGCATTGTGTGTTGTATTCTAACCAATTATACTTGTAAAACTTAAATTATATGAGGTCCCTGTGAAATATATTATAAGATAGTATAGATATAGAATCATTCGGTTCATTTTCGTTTCTTTTTGTTTCGATTATTATTTAATCTTAACATATCATTTTTTTTAAATTAAAAAAACTATAGCAATATTATACTGTAACATCCGTCACCTTCCTCTTTTATAAATGTACAAGTTTGGTCCCTCATATATTATTTAAAACTCTTATTTAAATTTCAGGAAATAAAATTTGTGACTAATAGAAATTTATAGTTTTTATGGATGGTCACATATAATTTTCTTTCTTCCAAAAAAAAAAAAAAAAAAAAAAAAAAATTTATTTACGGTCCGTAAATAAATATTTACGGTCCGTAAATATTTAAAAAAAAAAATTATTATTTCCCCCGCGGACCGCGGGAGAAATACTTAACCCCACGCGGTCCGCGACAGGGGTCCCTGCAGATTGTCAAACCTCCATTAATGACATCTCGAGCTCTACCCCGATTTCGCGCCCCCAATGCATTTTAACGCGTCCATAAGCTGCAACTCTACCCCTTGACTGTTCCTCATGCTCCACATACGTCCAATTAATCGAATTAACACCATTTAATGACCAATTTATCAAAAATCACTATAAAACCCACCAAAACTTAACCATTTTGGTGCACCCCTCAAACGAACGTTTTAACACAATTAAAAACACACACACACACTCTCTTCATCTGGTGTATCATTTCTGCACAAGAAGCCCCGATTATCATTTCATATCCGTGGCGAATTGGAAGCTTATTCTTTGGGTCTTAACTCGGTTTTCTTTCTTCTTTTTGGACTACCAAAACCGTGAGTTTTTCCAATTCATTTTGTACACTTCTTACTTATTATCAGTAGTTTAAAAGCCCTCTATTAGTTGTAGCAAACATAGCCTTTAAGGGTTCCAATCGAAAATCTAGGGTTTAGGGTGTTCCTGATAATTTGGGGATTTTTGAATTAAAAGTTTTAAGAACTTTAAAATACCATAACTCGCTTAGCATTGATCTAAAAATTATGAAACTTTGTAGACTTGTTCATATACCTAACTAGGAGTTTTAGAAAAAGTTTCGGAATTTTTAGAAACCGTTTAGTATTTTTAATCATTTTCATTATATTTTAATCATGTTTAATTCATATAAATTAGAATATAATGTATTAAAACATGAAACTTACCAGAAATATATTTCATTATGTTAGAATAATTATCATGCTATTTTCCCTCTGTTTTGATATGATTTTACAGGTTATCCCATTTTTATTTGTTAAATTAATTTTAAACAAATAATATTCATAATAAATAGATTTTTATCAGAAAAATTCCATAAAATTTATTATGAGACCTTCCAAGTCAGTGGACTAAGTTTTTACAGAAACTTTTATTTTTAGAAAGTGTTTAGTAATTATTTCGGATTTATGTATTATTCATCATATTTAATTCATATAAATTCGAATTTAAATCATTTAATTATGAAAATTGGTGGAAATATATTTTAACATATTATAAACACTTCCACATTAGTTTTACTCAGTTTAAATTGTTTTCATACTATAATACATTTTTGGTTAATAAACTAGTTTTTAAACATATAAAATCTATAATAAATAGATTTTCATCAAGAAAAGTTTTATAAAAATTATTCCAAGACTTTTTAAGTCAGAGGAATAAGTTTTCACAGGAGAATTCTTTTATAAAATTATTTTTGTAATTTAACTCATTTTATTCATTAAAATAGTTTTAAAACAATAAAATTTATAATCTATAGATTTTATTCACCAAAACTTTTATAAAAATTATTTTCAGACATTTAAGGTCAGAAGATGAAGTTTTCACAGAAAACTTTATTTTTACAACTATTTTACATTTTATTCCAAATTTATGTCATTTTGATAATACAAATTAAACTAATACTTTTATATATAAATTACCAATATTTTTCGAGTCAAATTTATTATTTTGTAAACTCAGAAAATATTATTTTTGTCATCTCTTTTTGATCAATATAATTGTATATATTTAATAAAACAAATATAAATAATTAAGGTTTATGATTTATCAAAATCATTTCCAATATCATTACTTATAATATGTAACTTGGTAAATATTTTGCAATATTAAACTAAGTTATACACATAAAGCTCTTTATGAAATTATTACCACACAATACTTATAAACTAATTATTCAACTCGACGCATCGTAATTTCGTTATCGAACTTAAAAACCCCAAAGTCTAGACTAAACATCCTAGATGCCTTAGATTAGGAACCCTAGACTCTTTAAGCTCAGACACTTATTTTAGATACTTGAATCTTTAGGTTGAGTCTTCGGGATTCACCCTACCTTCACTCGCCGCTTAGCAAACTTAGCGAATGTGAGTATATCTAAACCCCCTTTTTACTGTTTTATCATTTTGGGGACTCATGTACTATATATTCAACTCAAGTTTTATCATCAACTACGCAATGTGTTTCTCGTGATGCTTATTTGTCTTTATTGTATCCTTATTAATTGAGATCATTAACCATTTGTGCCGAGCATATCAATGAATAGCGCTATGATATAAACATCACTTGTGACCTAATGTCCATGTTTCATTGTTATGTGATTCTTAAAACACTTTTTGATTCTTGATACTTAAATATTTTTGATTCTTGATTCTTGATTCTTGATTCTTAAGGATTGATCTCGAACATTTATACTAATTACAAATTTGCATGAAGTTTAACACATGATATTGCGGATCTTTTGGTGTCTATTATATGTATCAAACAGGGTATGCTCACCAATACATTTTTGTATTGACAAATATTATTTTCGTACATGTTTCAGGTTATCTTTGAGACGTATTTTTCTAAGCTTTGGACTAGTATTTTTATTGCCTAGTATCTTTGTACTTCTAAGTTATTTAAATTTGATTTGACTCCTAGAATCTTGTATCACTTGTATTCCTTTTCATGTAATAAACTATTTAATCAATGTATCAATATTTACACTTTAGTTCCATGAGCTATTGAGCAATCGTCACTACGTGGCATCCCGATGTTTCCGCCATCGGTCGGGGTGTTACAGATTGGTATCAGAGCCATGGTTATAGGGAATTAGGTTATTAGAATGCCTTCTAGCCTAGTCTATAACTAAGCTTACACTTACGAGTCCTCTCGTATATACTCTACTTTATCTTTGTATTTCTTTCCAAGATTTATTTTCACCGTATTACTTTTCATCATCCTTTTCGACATCCTGCTCGGAGAAGAAGACACTCGTATTCTACAAAAGAAGCAGATCACCTAGTCAGGAGTGACATCCATACCTCGGTGATTAGCTTCACTCCTCTATATGTCGTATCCCTTTGGAATATATTCTTGAGACAGGAGTGACATCCACACCTCAAGAACTCATTCCATCCAAAAGAAACTCTACCACTAAGCCAGGAGTGATATCCTCAACTTAGTGATTAGTTTCACTCCTCTTTATGTTGCACATCTTTGAAATATATTCTTGAGATGGGAGTGACATCCACACCTCAAGAAATATTTTCATCCAAAAGAAACTTCACCACTAAGCCAGGAGTGACATCCTCAACTTAGTGACTAGTTTCACTCCACCGTATGTTTTTGTTTTTGGAATATATCTTTGAGTTAGGCGTGAAACCCATACCTCAAGGATTTATTTCTACACCTCGTTTTAAATCTCGCTAAAGTCTTGAAATTTACTAGTGATGGGGCACGTGCAATCTGGAAGGGTGAGCGCCTGTATTCTGAGTTTTCTGTCTAGGCCTGGTAATTCGTACAAATCCCAATCAGACGAGGGACCCGTTTACCTACCTGGGAACTCTCGGGATGAGCATTCACTTATAGGCTAAAGTACGCCCCCGCATGTCACTATGTAACGTTTCAAATACTTTAGTTACTCACAGTTTCTTTAGAAACAATCCCAACATATTGGTTTATTGATTTATTACTTTGCATCTTGTCTATTATTATTCAATATTTTCACCCCTTGACTTTACTATACTAATTATCACCATTATTTTTCACAATTTAAGCATCGCATTGCCATCATTGTTGCATTTCCGCTTTTACTACATACACTACCCAACTTAACCCAAGTTATCATCTCTCTAAAGTCTTAAACTTTCAATTGTTAAGGGACATGTAGTAACTAGAAGGGTGATTACCGTTAACCGAAATCTCGGCGAAAGTATCTTACCCAGACATAATCCCCGAACTCAAAATGAACTTTGACCACTTTTGATTAATCTTGGTTCCACGCCAGAACAATCCAATCTTCATGTAAATCCCTCTTATGACATACAACTAATTCCTGACCCATTTTATTAGATACTTCAACCTCTTCCACTTTTCTCTAATCTGATTATGAATTTCTCAAAAGTATCTCTAAACATCACATTTTCTGAATACACATATATACATAAATACATGTGGACTTCCAAATATTTTAAATATCTTATAATAAATCAGGAACGTTTTATTACCAAATAATTCAAATTAAATAGTTTCCAGATTTTCTCAAAACTTTATAAAGTGACAAACAATTTCTATAAGAGTTATATTATAAGTTATTATAATCAACACTTTACGTTTACATGATTTTCATTTATATCATCATATTCCACATCTACCTTGCATAAATTTTTAAATAAATTAATAACCTAGTTTTCATCATGAACCTCTAGGTATGAGTTTGTAAATAAATACATAAGAAGGGCAAAATTAAATTTTAAGTCTCTACGTATGTATTTGATCCAAACTAAATGTCTACTTTCACACTCAAGGTTTTGTTACAAATATTTCCTCATGTTCCACCATGACCTTATTTCTCATGCTTCCTTCTTACCATTCGAAATTTTTCCATATTTTTCCCTAAGAACACCATACCCATTAGACCGTATGGGAAATTTCGTAAATATACCTCACAAACACACTTGCTCTATTTCCGTCACAACTAGTTCCAACCCAGGAGCCTAGTCACCAAACCAGGCACTTTCATCTCAACCAATAGACGATCCAAACTCAACAATACCAGTGATCCTACCTTCACAATAAGCCTTGCCTTTTGACAAGAATCCTTGCTTGCAAATATTTGTATTTCACCATACATTGACAGACTTACGTACTACCTTGAGAAGCAGTCGCCCTAACAAACTATCCTTGTACCACTTATTTTACAATTTCGTAAGAATCCATTTTGCCTAATCTTGAAGAAGCCTACTCATAACTCATAAGTCCTTATCACATCATTATCAAACCCACTTAAGTTTTTCCAAAGTTTTGATACAAACTAAAACATGGGAACACAAAACTTACACATTACTCACAACTTTTACTATTGTACATATTGAATTGATCTCTTCCTAACATATATAATCCACTTATCAATAACATTAATGTCACATTTGTAGATTTATCTCCCACACGATACCTGAAGTCTTAGCCTATTTGGGAACACATATCTTTTACATGATTATTCCACGAATTTGACTTTTTCCATATACATGTTCTTCAATTTGACTCTTACAAACGCATAAGAATGTTCACCCTCACACTATATTACAACCATCAAATGCATCATCAATTTCACGAGTAAATCAAAATTTCATAATATCTTTTATTACTAGAACTATAGGACCTTTTGGCTTATCTGCCACAGAAGGATCTATCACGGTATAGTATATATATTTTTACTGAACCATCATCTCGTTTAACACGCCTACTAGTATGCTATACGCCTACTCCACACATTTATATTCACAATCTCCATTTACCACTTATTAAGCTTATCATTGACTTATGACATGAGCATTTTTCCCTATATCACTCGCTTACCCTTATACCATTACGCAGTATACTCGATTCATACCGTATTTATTCTTTCATCATACCATTATACTACATATGCTTTTGTGGATATATACTTTTACACATATACTTTCGTTTTCATTTTGAGCAAAACCCTGCTATATTTAAATTTGTCGTATTAATTCAGTACCAAGGCCAACAAACACACCGACTGATGACTCATATGAGATTTAAGCCAACGCCCACGTACGACTCGGATCGGAGTAATTCTCCAACCCGGGGGGATGGTGTAACCCTCAGAAGCCTATCAACACGGGTGTTTAGAAACCATCGGTCTGAACTATATTTGACAAGTTTAAGGACCAACCCGAAAGGGGAGGACCTCACATATTATACATATTACCTCTAATCATGTCTTATACTTGCTATATTCCAAGATATTACTTAGTTATTTTGCGTGATAGAATCATGGAAAGCAAGACACCTCAATGTAAGGTAAATCGATAGTTACGGTCGCGAACGTAATTATGGACTTACAGGTACACGGGGGTGAAGTGCGATTCCATATAGTTTATAGACAACCAGTACAAGTCCAAGGTATCTCTAGTGTGGTGGGTTGACTGAGATACACCCTATATATATAAGCACTAACGATACTGCGGAACAGACTGAGAATTTTGACCAGAAACCTGTCCTACTTGCTAGTTATATGTTTACATTTCTAGGGCTATTTAAGTTATTAATGTTGGACCCAACCTCCTTTATTAGGAACATAGGCCGACAACTGTAACCTCTTTTACTTTATCAAACTTTGTACCCAAAGCTTCAATTCGTCGTCCGAGAATCTCCCTTTTTACCTTACACACAAAAACACACTTCTTATATATCTCCAACTCACTGTTTGTTTGACATTTTAGTATCGCACTTCTAGTAGATTAGTCAGAAACTTTCTAAAGTAGGGGAGACTTCCACCACCGTCCCACAGTAAACCTACACATACCTACACTTTCAAAATTTTTGCTTCCTAACATCGGGTTAAAAATTTTCAAGCTTGTCTTTTGAACCTTAAACGATTGAATTTTTGCAACGACTACATTTTGGGATAACTTGTCTTTTACAAAACTCTGTTTTCATAATCTCCACTTTTTACGACGATTGTTGTCATAGAAACCTCTATATTTAAAGTAATTTCGGGACGAAATTCTCTAAAGTAGGGGAGACTGTAACATCCGTCACCTTCCTCTTTTATAAATGTACAAGTTTGGTCCCTCATATATTATTTAAAACTCTTATTTAAATTTCAGGAAATAAAATTTGTGACTAATAGAAATTTATAGTTTTTATGGATGGTCACATATAATTTTCTTTCTTCCAAAAAAAAAAAAAAAAAAAAAAAAATTTATTTACGGTCCGTAAATAAATATTTACGGTCCGTAAATATTTAAAAAAAAAATTATTATTTCCCCCGCGGACCGCGGGAGAAATACTTAACCCCACGCGGTCCGCGACAGGGGTCCCTGCAGATTGTCAAACCTCCATTAATGACATCTCGAGCTCTACCCCGATTTCGCGCCCCCAATGCATTTTAACGCGTCCATAGGCTGCAACTCTACCCCTTGACTGTTCCTCATGCTCCACATACGTCCAATTAATCGAATTAACACCATTTAATGACCAATTTATCAAAAATCACTATAAAACCCACCAAAACTTAACCATTTTGGTGCACCCCTCAAACGAACGTTTTAACACAATTAAAAACACACACACACACTCTCTTCATCTGGTGTATCATTTCTGCACAAGAAGCCCCGATTATCATTTCATATCCGTGGCGAATTGGAAGCTTATTCTTTGGGTCTTAACTCGGTTTTCTTTCTTCTTTTTGGACTACCAAAACCGTGAGTTTTTCCAATTCATTTTGTACACTTCTTACTTATTATCAGTAGTTTAAAAGCCCTCTATTAGTTGTAGCAAACATAGCCTTTAAGGGTTCCAATCGAAAATCTAGGGTTTAGGGTGTTCCTGATAATTTGGGGATTTTTGAATTAAAAGTTTTAAGAACTTTAAAATACCATAACTCGCTTAGCACTGATCTAAAAATTATGAAACTTTGTAGACTTGTTCATATACCTAACTAGGAGTTTTAGAAAAAGTTTCGGAATTTTTAGAAACCGTTTAGTATTTTTAATCATTTTCATTATATTTTAATCATGTTTAATTCATATAAATTAGAATATAATGTATTAAAACATGAAACTTACCAGAAATATATTTCATTATGTTAGAATAATTATCATGCTATTTTCCCTCTGTTTTGATATGATTTTACAGGTTATCCCATTTTTATTTGTTAAATTAATTTTAAACAAATAATATTCATAATAAATAGATTTTTATCAGAAAAATTCCATAAAATTTATTATGAGACCTTCCAAGTCAGTGGACTAAGTTTTTACAGAAACTTTTATTTTTAGAAAGTGTTTAGTAATTATTTCGGATTTATGTATTATTCATCATATTTAATTCATATAAATTCGAATTTAAATCATTTAATTATGAAAATTGGTGGAAATATATTTTAACATATTATAAACACTTCCACATTAGTTTTACTCAGTTTAAATTGTTTTCATACTATAATACATTTTTGGTTAATAAACTAGTTTTTAAACATATAAAATCTATAATAAATAGATTTTCATCAAGAAAAGTTTTATAAAAATTATTCCAAGACTTTTTAAGTCAGAGGAATGAGTTTTCACAGGAGAATTCTTTTATAAAATTATTTTTGTAATTTAACTCATTTTATTCATTAAAATAGTTTTAAAACAATAAAATTTATAATCTATAGATTTTATTCACCAAAACTTTTATAAAAATTATTTTCAGACCTTTAAGGTCAGAAGATGAAGTTTTCACAGAAAACTTTATTTTTACAACTATTTTACATTTTATTCCAAATTTATGTCATTTTGATAATACAAATTAAACTAATACTTTTATATATAAATTACCAATATTTTCCGAGTCAAATTTATTATTTTGTAAACTCAGAAAATATTATTTTTGTCATCTCTTTTTGATCAATATAATTGTATATATTTAATAAAACAAATATAAATAATTAAGGTTTATGATTTATCAAAATCATTTCCAATATCATTACTTATAATATGTAACTTGGTAAATATTTTGCAATATTAAACTAAGTTATACACATAAAGCTCTTTATGAAATTATTACCACACAATACTTATAAACTAATTATTCAACTCGACGCATCGTAATTTCGTTATCGAACTTAAAAACCCCAAAGTCTAGACTAAACATCCTAGATGCCTTAGATTAGGAACCCTAGACTCTTTAAGCTCAGACACTTATTTTAGATACTTGAATCTTTAGGTTGAGTCTTCGGGATTCACCCTACCTTCACTCGCCACTTAGCAAACTTAGCGAATGTGAGTATATCTAAACCCCCTTTTTACTGTTTTATCATTTTGGGGACTCATGTACTATATATTCAACTCAAGTTTTATCATCAACTACGCAATGTGTTTCTCGTGATGCTTATTTGTCTTTATTGTATCCTTGTTAATTGAGATCATTAACCATTTGTGCCGAGCATATCAATGAATAGCGCTATGATATAAACATCACTTGTGACCTAATGTCCATGTTTCATTGTTATGTGATTCTTAAAACACTTTTTGATTCTTGATACTTAAATATTTTTGATTCTTGATTCTTGATTCTTAAGGATTGATCTCGAACATTTATACTAATTACAAATTTGCATGAAGTTTAACACATGATATTGCGGATCTTTTGGTGTCTATTATATGTATCAAACAGGGTATGCTTACCAATACATTTTTGTATTGACAAATATTATTTTCGTACATGTTTCAGGTTATCTTTGAGACGTATTTTTCTAAGCTTTGGACTAGTATTTTTATTGCCTAGTATCTTTGTACTTCTAAGTTATTTAAATTTGATTTGACTCCTAGAATCTTGTATCACTTGTATTCCTTTTCATGTAATAAACTATTTAATCAATGTATCAATATTTACACTTTAGTTCCATGAGCTATTGAGCAATCGTCACTACGTGGCATCCCGATGTTTCCGCCATCGGTCGGGGTGTTACATATACTCAAATTAAAGAGAAAAAAACGCTCGTTTATACGGTGTAATAACATTAAGAAAATAATAACGTATGAAAAAGTTATGGACGTTTAAAAATTGTGACGGGTAGTTGGTTATAATAATGGTAAAAAAATGTAATTATTATTTAAATAAACAAAAGTTGAGAGGCAAATGTGTAAGTATTGTATAAAAGATATTTGCTCTAAAAAAGTAGTTAATATGTGCATTGTGTGTTGTACTCTGAGTAATTATACTTGTAAAACTTAAATTAATATGTGCATTATGTGTTGTACTCTAACCAATTATATTTGTAAAACTTAAATTATATGAGGTTCTTGTGAAAAGAATTATAAGATACTATAGATATGAAAACTTTCGGTTCATTTTCGTTTGTTTTCGTTTCAATTATTATTTAATCTTAACATATCATTTTTTTTAATTAATAAAACTACAGTAAGACTATACTCAAATTAAAGAGAAAAAAACACTCGTTTATACGATGTAATAATATTAAGAAAATAATAACGTATGAAAAAAGTTATTGACGTTTAAAAATCGTTAGGGGTAGTTGGTTATAATTATGGTAAAAAGTGTAACTTTTTAAATGAACAAAAGTTAAGTAAAGTTGAGGGGTATATGTGCAAGTTATGTTTGAAAAGACAAAAATGCCCTCAAAAAGTAGTTACTACATGCATTATGTGTTGTACTTTAAGCATTTATAGTTGTATTACTTAAAAATTAAGAGGTCCTTCTGAAATGCTTTATAAGATAGTATAGATATGGGTGGATGTACTTTTAGATTATTGCATTTTGGTAGTCTAAAAATTCATTTCAAAACTCAAACCCAAACACTAAAAACTGATTATTTACGTTTTCAAAATACAATAATCTAAAAATCAATTTCAAAACGCAATCCCAAACAGCCCCTTAGTCACATGTGTTACTGAAATTACACGTTTCAATATATGCCCTTTAATTTTAAATTTAGCGAGACTCGTTTATGTTTTATAACCTTGTATCATTTATCATTTAGCCATAACTTGATATTTTTTAGCGTTAAAAGGGGTCATATGCTTAGATTGAGATGAGATAAGACATAGTATAGATTATGAGATTGAGAGTGGTGGGATTGGAATGAGATCTAGTGTTTCGTATCAAATATAGAGATGAACAGTACCTGTTCTCTCTTCTCCACTCATAATCATTTATCAAAATATGGAGATTTCACTCACATAAATATGAACCGAATATGAATGCTCTTAGGTTTAGATTTTGGAGGACAGTGTGATTTGTTAGGGAGACACATAGGGTAGAGGTGGAGTTGATAGGGAGAGATCGACAGTTAAAAGTGTAAACATAAATGATGAAATAAATAAGCAATGTTATCAAGTTGTTTTCATGTGGGGTTCATGTGATCCCTTTTAAGTTAAAAATTAACTAAGTTAGCATTAAAGGACAAATGGTGCAATGTTTTAAAATATAAAGGATTAGTCTCATCAATTTTAAAGTTAAAGGCATCAATTGAAATTTGGTGTAAATATAAAGGACGAAATCTGAGATTTTAATAGAAAAGTTTGAATAGAAAAAGACTTGGACTCTTAATTCTGAAACACCATTTTTGTTACTTTGATTGTGACAACTTTGTCATCATCTAATTTTTTTTAGAGTGTTCATATTTGGTTCATCATAATTTTTTGTGAGAGAAAACCCTATATTTTTTAATGGGGCTGTGTGTAAAGAAAATAAGGAACTTAGTGTTTGTCAATATTTTTAGGGATATTTTGAGGAAAACAGTTTTCTTATGTTTAAAAAATAATTATTAAAAGTGGTTATGAATAAAGGGGAGAGAAAATATAAACGGGGAATATATTATGAATGCTCTTACACCATGATAGATTGATAGGTAGTGCTTTATGATCTTACATGACCATTTCTATTTCTTTATAGAATAAACTACAATTTTTGTCCCTGACAATTTTTTTCTTTTTACATATGTAGTCATTTTTATATAATTTCATTCTTCATTATTAGACCAACTGTAGTGGCCACGTTAAAGGACGTTAATGGGGCTTTTAGCGCTGGTTTGGCGCTCTGCACATCGGCCCCCCGACCGAAAAGGGCGTGAAGGGCTTGGGCTCGAAATCTTTAATGCCATAGCTAATGATCATCCCTCCAATCCAATTGTGCCACACGTGGGAGGGACTTGCAACAGCCACTCCTTTTTTTTAATTGGAATTTAATATCTTTATACATACTCTCACACCATACCACTACACCGCTTGTGAAATTCAAGTCATTTCAAGCTCTTAGTGGACCCACATGCCACTTGTCAAAAAACGCCCACGTGAGAGGCTCCAAATTTCACCCCACTACACATGGTTTTAACGATGATAATCCAAGATAAATAATAGTTAAAATTTCCCTAGAATTAATATCATGGCCATAACTAAATGAGAACCGAAGCTAAAATGGTATATAAAATAACAATAGGTTAGAAATTTCTAGTATTGATAAATACCAAACATCAATAAATTTCCCCATTTGATTGTGGTTCACCATAAATTTCAAGTCCTAATAGTTAAAGAACAATAAGTTTGATACATATTACATACCACTACATAACAAACGACCAAAATTTAAATACTAGGTATGGGTGAGTTGAGCTGAAAGGATCGTATGAGTTCGATATCCGGCAAACTAAGAGCAGGGAGAGAAAAATGACTTTGAGTCGAGCTCCCTTTTCTAATCTCTTTCATTGTCATCAATGCTGCAACGGTGTTTCTAAAAATCCCTTCTCCAACCATAG
The DNA here is from genome assembly GCA_032199755.1 of Ambrosia artemisiifolia. Taxonomy (NCBI): domain Eukaryota; kingdom Viridiplantae; phylum Streptophyta; class Magnoliopsida; order Asterales; family Asteraceae; genus Ambrosia; species Ambrosia artemisiifolia. The sequence continues at coordinate 44,697,268 of CM063527.1, read as the reverse complement.
TAATTGTTGCATCTTTGATCTCTACTGCCACTACTGTTGTCGGAAAAAGCTCATCGATGGTGGTTTCGCATTCTTTAACAAGCTTTGAGACAAGTTCCGTGGTAAAGAAAGGTTGCTCCAAGACTTTTTGAATGAACGCCAAACGCAATAATCCTCCGGTTCGTTTGTCGTATTTCTTTAGAATCTTGGCCATCCCTATGCCAAAATTTTAAGATTTTTATAAGCTAATGACCAATGAGCCCGAAATATGATACAAACGTGGCCCAAATAATAAAATCTATGGTCTCAATAATTTGATTGGATAATAAAATGGTCAAAGTGTTTGACTTTTGTTTTGTTTACCGGTGTAATTGATGTTGCTATAGTTGACTAAAAGCACCATTTCACCATGGAAGTCAACGATGTCTTTTCTAATTCTTGACATCTCTTCTTCATACTCTTCTTGTGAAGATGGCTCACTCTCATTTACCCTCTTTATTCTTTGTTGCAACTCCTACATGTTCAAGAAAATAGATGCAAATAAACCAAAAAACTTGATCCTAGATGTCGTGTGTCGTTGACTAAGTCAACACGTTAGCTAAGTCATCTTAACCGCTTTTAAACACTAATGGATATGTGTTGAAAGTATAATATAAACCATTAGTTTAATAGTCCAAAGGTATTCTAACTAAGTTTATTTGTGAATGTGTCTATAATATGTTGCATAAGTTTTGTCACAGGTTAGAGGCATGAGCATATTATGAACCTGGGCTTCTTATTGTGATTGGGCTGATGGAGCTGGACAACTATTGGGCTGATAGAGAATTATGTTGGGCCTGTGCTACTATATTGGACTGATTGTTGATGCTGAATAAAAAGGCCTGACTTTATGTCTGGTTATTATTTTTCAACAAACCATAAGAAGCCTTCTAGAGCTATGCATATATATTCTTTTATCAAAGTAAAAAATGTATATCACGATCCCTTACATAATATTCCAAACAGAATAAAAAGAGGCGATTAGGGTTTCAAGAAGAAGAGTAATCTCTCACGGGTCTTGATCAAGAGAGCAGATAAGATCATCGTTCTCACAGATCAGTCTTAATATTATTATTCTCTTTCGTCTTTCTCTCGTTTTTTTGGGTTTTCATCATCTGTGTAGAATAGGCTTGTGTAAGTCTTTGTATTGTCTATTTCTTTTATCATCAACAACTGATATTGTAATCAGTCGTTGATGAAAGTATTGTATTGTTGATTGATCTTAACGATTGTTAAGATCTTGGGTATATGGTTGGGTGTTTTCTGGTTTGGGTAAATAATAAAGTTTTGGTCACCGTTTTGTTGCTTCTTTGTTGTTCTTTATTGTTTCAGTTGATTGTGTTGTTTGTTGAGAGAGATTGAGAGTCATTAGTCTATTCAGATCAACTTTTTCTACATGGTATCAGAGCCAGGTTCTTGATATTGTGTTCGTTTATTCTTCCGCTGCGTCTAGTTATAGGGTTGTTGATTGTTCAGCGATCGGTTAAGATCTTCTTAACAGATCTACATCTGGTTATCGAGGTTTGGATCTCATCTAAGTAATAGATGCTGGTCTAGATCTGGATATAATTAGTAGATCTTATCTTGACAATAGATCTGGTCTATTAATTGTTTAGTGTTAAGGTTTGGATCTCATCTAAATAGTAGGTGGTGGTCTAGATCTGGATATTATTGATAGATCTTATCTTGATAATAGATCTTGTCTATTGATTGTTGTTGTGTGCTGTATTCTCGATGGATCCTGGGAGACACTGTGCAGATCTGAAAGTTATTGACATTGGATTGGATATTATAGCTACAATTGCTCCTGCAATTCTGTACCCTAAGTGAAGGTACAGGTTGCAGGATTGGAGAACCCTAACTTGGGTCACCCCCTCGGTGAGATCGCTCCTTATCATCTGTTTTTTAGTTTTTTTTGTGTGTCTAGAGGCAATCTGACCGGGTTAGGGTGGACCGGTAATTGTGCCGACTACTTAGTGTCTTTACTTGCTTTCTTGTTTAACTGTCTTGTTGCCTGTTATTTTGGTTGTTTACTCACTGTGTGTTCTGGTTTATTACATACTATTAGTATATATATATATATATATATATATAGATAATAAAAGGGCTCCTGTGTTAAGAATTGGGTGGGCACCTTGAGTGATGAACCCATCATCTTTACACTGACACAGCTTCGTCCTTCTAGGATATATTGTTGGTTATTCTGTTTTAGTGTTCTGGTTTTTTTATTGTTTGTTTGTGTGTATTATCTTTGTCTGTTGATTCTTTGTTGTGTTGTTTATCCAGTATGGGTGATGCTATTGTTAACCCTCCACCACCAAACAATGGTGGTGGTGAACCCAATCCTGGTACCTTGATCAGTTTTTTTTTATTTTCTTTGTTTGTCTTCATCTGTCTTTGTCTATTAGGGTTTCAGTCTGTTAGTATGGTTATCTTTCTGTTCGTTTTTTCTTCTTGTATTACAGTATTGTTGGCTGATGATATATCAGCTAACTTGTTGACACTTTGTATCTTGTAAAGGACTCAGCGATTTGTAAAGTATCATATGTAATTTGTTTTATGTTAGATCATACTATATAAGGTTATCCCGATCAAGATTGAGGAGGGCTTTGTGTCTTCATCAATCTTGTATGTTGTGCGTTTCTGTCACCTTGTTTTTTTTTAATCTGATTCCAAAAAAAAAAAAAAAAAAAAAAGAAAAAAATTGTGGTTCTTAAAAAAAAAAAAGGAGGAAAATAGTGTAATTCTGAGTCTGGTATGTAAGGTTTTTGGATCAAGATTTGTGGGTATGTGTTCTTTGTTCTACAAAAAAAATTTTTTGGATCAAGATTTGTGGGTATGTGTTCTTTGTTCTACAAAAATTTTTTTTGATACTTTATGTGTTTTTTGATTTTTTTTCAAGTTGCTAATAGTAATATTTTCATGTTTTATTATTGTTCATAAATCTTGGAAATATCTAATTTCAATTTTTGTCTCAAACAATGGTAAAAATATCTTTCAGCTTTGGTCGTGTCTTGGTGGATGTTTATTTCATGAAATCATATCATGATCATTTGTTTGACCTGTATGTTGTATGGTCTAAGAAAAGACTTCGTTTTCTGGTTAGTCTAACCGTCTGGTTGACGTATTTCCATAGTATAATCAAGATTATTCTTGAATGTTTTTGTCTTGTATTATTCCTTTTGAGATGTCTGGTCTAATTGCATATTGTATGTTTTGTTTTTTGTCCAATTGGTTCTTGTTTGTTGAATATTATAATTCATGTTTTCAAAAAAAGGTCATATGATCTTTTGTCTTGTCAGATGTGTTTCTGATAGTCTTATTGAATCGTGTGATTCATAGTCTTATCCAAATGTGTTTTTGGAATCTAAAGTCTGTGACTTGTGATTGTCTTGTTATTGTTGTAGTCTTGTTAATGTTCTTCTATGTGGAAGATTGTATTATGGTATTGAAATCTTGTATTTTTGAATGTGTTGTATTATGGTATTGAAATCTTGTATTTTTGAATGTGTTCAATCAGAATTTGGTTGGCTGTGTCTTTATGATCTGGTGTAGTTCATGTTGTGCTACTGTTAATAGTTTTTTTTGAATCTTGTGATTCATATATGTCTTGAGTATTTGGCAACCTTGTATGTTTTCTTTGTATGAGAAACATGTTTTCTGATTTCAAAAATCATGTGATTATGTTGCCTTAAATTCATTCTGAAATTGTTTCTTGTAGTGAGGTTGTAAAAGTTTTTGCTTTAGGCAAATTAGTCTTTATGTTCCTCACAAGTCTTGAAGTTTGAACGTCGTGTGACGTTTTTTTGTTTTACCAGATATGAGCCTGGTAGTGTTGCTGAGTCGTGTGATTCAGTTGTTTTTAATCAGTATGTTTCTGGTTATATATAGTATGTCTCAAATGTGGTTTTAAAATTTCTTACAATGTCTCTTATTTGGTTTCTTATTATCAAAACGCGTCTTAGACATGATTAGTTCTAATATGATTTGATTTTCTAGATGATAATCATTGATTGATGTTAATTCGTAGGTCTAGTCATGTTGTTATGGGTTTTTTGTATTATTAAGAATGGTTTTAGTTCGGTTGTGATCTATTTGCTACTTGTTTTGTCTAAGAATGCTGCTATAACTTTCTTGCTACTTGTTTATATAAATAATAAGTTGGTTATGTATAATAATGAGGATGATTTTTCAAAGTCGTTTTTTTCTTTCTAAATCCAAGTTTCTTATTAAAGAAGGATCTAGGGATTCTTAAACATTTCCTAGATGTTGAAATCATTAAATTGATAAAGGTTTTATGCTTGTCTATATAAAAATTCGTCTTTAAATTTGTTTTTTTGGTTCGATATTGATATGACAAGGCATATCTTTATATCTCTTTCAGCTTCTAAATTTCTTTGTGTGCATCCTGTTCATTGTTTTTTTCTCTCTTATATTTGTCTCATCTGTTGATACTACTAGTTTTTTGATCTAACATGTTTAGGTCCTGTTGTTATCTTAGATTTTCTGAGTAGATCATTCTTTAGTGGTCTATTAGAGGTTGCTATATAGATTGTGTGACTAGGTCTATTACAGGTTCATTTATTGACAGTTGATGAGATTCTTGATTTTCTTTTAGAAGTCTTGTTTGATTATAGATTGTTTTGCTTGTATATTTCTTGAAATCTCTTAAGAAACTTGGAAAAACAAAAAAGGGCAGCTTATAGCTTCATGACGTTTAGCTAAAAACTGACTGTCGTACCATATGTGCTGCTACATGTTGATTTTGTTAACATAACCAACTTTGTATTTAGAATTGAAAAGTAGTATTTTGATTTTTTGTTTCTAGTTTTATCATAACATCTATTAGTTTTGATGATTAGGCTTATACTGAACTAGTTCCTGAACCTGTGCATATTATGTTTTGTGGTCTAATCTAGTTAGTTGAAATTGTCATTATGGTGGTTTTAATGATCAGTTATTCTTGACGACATGTGGTTAATAAAAGAAGTTCTAGGTTATTGTTAGACCTTGCTGATATTTGTTTGGTACTAGTGTTCTTGATAAAAACCATACTAACACAGTAGTGTTAACAAATGTGGCAAACCAAAACAATACATATTCATGTAGGTTTACCTGTTGTTTTGTTTTACAGTAATAGTGCAGTTCTTTCATTTCCACAAAACTAAATGTTCAACAGTTGTATCTGTTTTTTCCTAAGAGGTTTGATTTCAAAAGGTATAGTTAGTAGTGGTGGTAAAATCAACTTAATCAGGTCGCAGTTTATTTTTTACCAAGGGTTTCTAATCCTAGACAACATGATATGGTTGTTGACCCGTTTGGCTATTAAACTAAGGGGGGGTGTTGAAAGTATAATATAAACCATTAGTTTAATAGTCCAAAGGTATTCTAACTAAGTTTATTTGTGAATGTGTCTATAATATGTTGCATAAGTTTTGTCACAGGTTAGAGGCATGAGCATATTATGAACCTGGGCTTCTTATTGTGATTGGGCTGATGGAGCTGGACAACTATTGGGCTGATAGAGAATTATGTTGGGCCTGTGCTACTATATTGGACTGATTGTTGATGCTGAATAAAAAGGCCTGACTTTATGTCTGGTTATTATTTTTCAACAAACCATAAGAAGCCTTCTAGAGCTATGCATATATATTCTTTTATCAAAGTAAAAAATGTATATCACGATCCCTTACATAATATTCCAAACAGAATAAAAAGAGGCGATTAGGGTTTCAAGAAGAAGAGTAATCTCTCACGGGTCTTGATCAAGAGAGCAGATAAGATCATCGTTCTCACAGATCAGTCTTAATATTATTATTCTCTTTCGTCTTTCTCTCGTTTTTTTGGGTTTTCATCATCTGTGTAGAATAGGCTTGTGTAAGTCTTTGTATTGTCTATTTCTTTTATCATCAACAACTGATATTGTAATCAGTCGTTGATGAAAGTATTGTATTGTTGATTGATCTTAACGATTGTTAAGATCTTGGGTATATGGTTGGGTGTTTTCTGGTTTGGGTAAATAATAAAGTTTTGGTCACCGTTTTGTTGCTTCTTTGTTGTTCTTTATTGTTTCAGTTGATTGTGTTGTTTGTTGAGAGAGATTGAGAGTCATTAGTCTATTCAGATCAACTTTTTCTACAATATGTTACATGTAGAAGCTTATACAAACGGTTTCAATATGTGATTAAGATTTTTACTTGTGACACTATGTTTCCTTATAACAATACAAGACAAAATTATTAGTAGAAAGGTTGTTTATTATAGGTAATTTCATAATTTTTCAACAAATATTTAAACTTACATATAATATAAACTAACCTTATGTCGAATAATGAAATCCTCTTCTTGTTCCATAAAAAACATGTTAAACTTGTCGATCTCATTGTTCAAAAGATATACAAACTCGGCTTCGGATTTCCCATACTCTAAAGATGAAGATATCAACCTCACAAGCTTCTTCAAATCTTTGTAATTCAAGTACATGTCGCGCCAGCCAGGCAAAGTTTCTTCAACATGTTGCTTCAACCTCTTTCCGAATTTCATTTTCCGGTTTTATTGATCAAACTAAACCTTAAAAAAAAGAAATAGACTATTGTTTGGGTACTCAAAATCTAAATACACACATGACAAAATCAGAAATTGTAATTAGAAATGTAAATTTGTGACAATTTATTGGTAGTAAAGGGTTTAGAATATTTAGAGAGCATATGCTTGGCGTGAATGAAATGGCAGTTAGAGAAAAAGGTACGAATTTAAGTCTTGGAGAGGAGAATTATTGGCATATTCTGTTAGTAATACTCATGCTTTAGACCAAGAAAAAGTAATATCTCCGTTTTGTGATTATAAAATAGTTGATAACGACCGTTACTTTATCTTTTTAACTATAGATATATCTACTCTTTTATATATATATATATACATACAAAACATAAATAACGTTTACATACCTAATCAAACAAAAGTTTAAAAATAAAGTTGTGAGTTATAAAGCAACATTGCAATACGGTACCATTTGTATTAGTACCAAAACAAAAAACCATAAAGATTAATTTCGGTACTTATACCGATTTAGTTTGGGCGGTATCATTTTAGTTTTACACATTAAAAAGTTTATTTACAATGGTTTAATCACACAAAAACGTTGTATCATATAACCGAAAAATAAAGTCGTGACGTGCTAAAGAATATCGACGTATGTTTTGTATCAATCGAAAATCAGAAAAACAAATACCGATGCTCAGATACCATTTTCGACTTTCTATAATACCGATACCGGTACTGATGTTATGTGGTTCGTTTTGTTATTGGTACGCGGTATAGTTTATGATACTAGAAAATACATTATTTAGTTTTTTTATTTAAAGTTAACGAACACAAGTTATTAAAGAAAACAAAACTTAAAAGAATGAACAAATAGATTAGGGTTGTATATTACTTATATTACAAGGGATGAAAATGATATTTAAAAAAGAATATATAAATATTCTACCGACGTCGGTAATTATATAAATATTTTTATATTTATATATTATATTAAGTAATAATGACGCATGGTTTAGAGTTTAGCAACAAGGTTGTTGTTGAACATGTGACATGGCCATAGATATTTTAGGTTGACAAGTTGCTGTCTAAGTAGCTTTAGTCCTACGAATATTGGATTATGTAACGGATAATCCTACGAATCTCCGAAAGGATCTCCAATTAAAAAGGAAAAAAAAGCCAAAAGAAACAAAGCAGTGGGAAATAGTTGAAAGAAACCCAAAGAAAGGAATATCAGTTTTTCCATTGCATAAAAAAAATATAAGCCGAGCTCAGGCTTAGCTTTCAGATCGGTTGTATGAATTCAGGCCGAACTGAATAGTTTAAAATTCGAGTCAAGCTCAAGCAAACCTAGTTTGGCTCGTGAATAATAACATATGGTCTAGAGTTTTACAACAATGAATGACGTCAGACCAAGAACATGAATGTTAATTATTACGATTAACGCCCCACCCCCTGTGGTGTGGTGGTAAAGATGTTAGGGTTTTAAATGAGAAGTTAGGAGTTCAAGCCTCATAAGAGGCAAAAAATGGTGTAATAAAAAGTGTATAAGAAAGGACGTAAAAAATGGGGGAAGAAATTAGTCGTTCAAAAAAGAAAAAAAAAGTACATTACGATTAACGTATATAATATGGTATTGTTCTGGCATGTTACGTAGATGTTTAAGCATCTTTGATGCACCAACTTTTAAAAGCATTCAAACATGTTACATCAGCTACCATATCAAATTTCCATCTATATTTCAAACACATTCAATTCTTCTCCAATACCATGTCCACAGTTACAAGAAGAGTTTTGATCTAATTTCAAAGCTATATATTTTTTTCTTTCATATCAACATGACTATATATTTTCACTGAAAATGCTTGAGAACTAAACTACTTAATAAAATATATATTATAGCTAATGACTGTCACTTCTATGTGCAAAGTAAACGCAGGTCTTTCAATATGAAATTAAAACACATACTCTAGATTCAAGAAATTTTTTTTACAACTTTATAAGAGATTCCCTGATGAGCTGTTTGTAGCTCCACGGACGTGGAACTAGGGCGTGCAGGCGTGAACTAGAGAAGGTGAGGGAAGAGGGAGTGCCGGTCCATAGCCACAGACGTCTAGCGGAAGCAGGCGAGCTTTGTGTGTGTGAGAAAGAGAGAGAGAGAGAGAGAGAGAGAGAGAGAGGGTGTGTGTTGGGGCTGTCTGTGGCCCATGAAGGTTTTTGGTTCACCGGAGTTTTTGCCGAAAATATATAACGTGGAGGTCCGAGGGGCTCCAGCCCATTGAGCAGTGGCGAAGCTTGACCCGAAATTTCGGGGGGTCGAAACCTTATATATCAAAAAATTTCTATACGAATACTATATAATCAGAACTTCTGAGCGAAAATCGAAAATTCGGGGGGGGGGGGGGGGAGGGGGGGGGGGGGGTCCCGCCCCTTTAAAGCTACGCCCCTGCCATTGAGATTGCTCTAACGAAGTTGGTCTCTCAGAGGGAGATTTTTACAACAAAATCATGTTCACTAGACACAGGGAATCCAACAAATCACATTACAACAATTAAAACTATGATTCGGTTCTAGCTAGCAATAAGCTGTACAGACATGCCTAAAGCATCACTCACACACGTTTCAAATCCCAAAACAAAACATCTTAAAAAACAAAATGCCTACCGGAAGAGCCTCTGAACTGATCTTTTTGGTATCTTGCCTTCTAGTTTAAGCCTTCTGTATGCTTCTCGTATGTGGCATGGTCTGATTGGTCCACTCTCCTTCCTCTCTCTCATCACTACCTTGGCTGCAAAGTCATCATCAATCTCATATTATGATCCGTCACAGGTATCAACTTTGACCAGCTTATCACAAAGCAGGACAAATCAAACGAGTTCAATAAACTGGGGGGGGGGGGGGGGGGGGGGGGGTTGTGCCAAAATAATTGGAAGTCGTCAAAAGTCTGTTTTAACGCATATAACTTCATAAATTGCTTTTACTCAAAGAATTTGTTTATTATTTATTAAAGCAATACTCGTTTTGGTAATCATATTCATAATTGATGCATTAAATATTTATAAAAAAATGAAATGCTGACAAAAAGCGTTTATAGGTAAACGGTTTACCCAACCCGACCAGGCTCACTTCAATCCGCTATCATCCCACCCATCTTCTCACTATCTCACCAGTAGTGTGACGGTGCCTACATACCTGTTTCAACTAGTTCACCAACAAAAATCTTTGCTATTCCAGATACCACAATGGTCATCGGCATTGAAACTTTATTGCTCCCAGTAATGCTGCCTAACAACTGCATTTATGGTACAACATAGAACATAACGATAAATGTTAAATCACACGGATTACAAGTTGAAATTGTTAAAAGATGCTAAATGTGAAGTTTCATTCATATTGTGAGCATAAAGAACGGCATAAGTAACCAGATCAGATGTTATGCATTTTAGGCCACTTAGCATATGGTATTTTCATTGTTCTTTATATGGTATAAAGAGTGGACCTTGTGTCCTACGAGTGTTGAGATGGGACCCACAAAAAAAGAATATGAAGTAAGAAGTACCCGTTTCATGACTGATTTCTGAAATCCAGATCTTCGGAAAGATTCGTATCTACTCATTTGATCCTCTGTAAATTGAGACAAAATAGACCTGCATACATAATACTCCGTATCATTAAGATTCGTATCTAGCCATCAACAAATACAAAAGCAAAACTTAAACAAAGATTTTACATACAACCTTCTTCATAAATACATTATAGAAAAGAAGCAACATAAATAGCAAAAGTAGGTAAGATGGATATTGGATAACGGGCAAAACAGGTAACTATGAATACATGTCTAAACAACGTAGTTGATCCGTTAACACTTTTTTATATGTCAATTATCTAACTTTATCTTGGTTTTAAAAAGCGCTAGGCGCACAAAAGCGACGATGTCGTACCCGAAGCGCACACTATTTATACAATTTTTTTTATATATCCGTATATATTCCATGAGTTTTTAGCTTCATTTACCCAAAATATAGCTAAATAAGGTTTTTATGTGATTTTACCTATATGTACAAGCCAAAAACACCAAGGTACTACATTTTTATGCATAAAAAATACCTAGGTTACGTGAGGCGTGCGCCTCAGGGAGAAAAGCGCCTGAAATTTGACAAAATATCCCCAGAGGCGCGCGCCTTTGGGAAAAAGACTAGGCGCAAAGCCCTGAGGCGCCCTAGGCTGAGCCTTGATGCGCCTCGTGCCTAGGTGCGCTTTTTAAAACCCAGAACTTTATAAATAAGTAAATTAACAAATGTGATTACAGATACAATACAGTAGCAGTAAATTATTTGAAATTATCTACTTAATTTGTATAGAGTGATTCGGAATGTTGTAAGCATTTACTACATTTCGGGTCACTTTAGCTAAGTTTTTATACTTGTAACCGTTTGACCTATTAAAGATAAACGATAAGTCGATAACCCAAATTGACTCGGTGTTAGTTAACTGGGTTAAAATTGCCAACCCAAATCATAAGATATACAGTTTAAAGAACATCAACAGATCATAACTTACTGCATCTTGGCTAGCTTAGATGGATCGCTAGAGGATGGAAATTTTCCAAGCTCAACATCCATGTTCTCCTCTTCTTCCTCGTCGTCATCTTCTTTGTTCTTAACCGACTTGCCAGCCGCTGATGTGGAGGCTGATTTACTTGTTGCTTTTTGCTGGTTTAAAGGATGAATATTATTGTCAACATCGGCTCCCTGGGAACTAACAGCAGGTTGTACTGCTGGATCTTGAGTTCCGGTGTCAGCATGTATTGGTGACTCAGGCGGCGATTCCTCCGCCACTTCAAAAGGATCCTTGGATTGCTTCATGGTATATTCTTTACCTCTGTGTATTCACACAATGCATAAAAGTTCAGAAGTAGTTCTGTTTTACCAAGGGCATAACTTGTGATACAAACCTATGAGATTATAAGCCGATGAAAAGCTTTGCACGGTTTAAGTCGTAAATACTGGCACGAAGTCTGGTAACAAATCTCACCAAAAAAAAACACCACCTTACTATTGTACTTTAACGATTGACATGCAACCGCCCCAAAACCTCAAACTAGTATAAATTGAGGCTATGCTTATCACTTTCCTTTCTTTAATCATTAAACTATTAAAATTCATATCAAACGTACAGCAGAACATGAAATCATCTAACATAACCAAAGTGTATAATTTCTTCAACAAAGGAAAGACCCTTAAAGCAGTATCTGCATTTAACCATAGTTGTTAAAAGCCATCGCCTCTTGCGCATAGGCCCATTTTTAGGCGAGGTGAGGCGATGCATTTGCGCTTTGAGTGGAGGAAATTACGCTTTAATTCTCTAGGTGATGGTTTAAGCGCAGATTTCAACTAGAATTCCCAAATTCCGGAGAGTTTCCAGCCAAATTCGATAAATTATGGCTAGATTCCAGCCAGATTTCTACTTTTATCTAAGAAGAACTACTTCTATACACTAATACATCAATATTTTAAAACTTTTGTTACTAACTAGATGAAAAATAGTATTATTTTAATATATTTTTACTTTATTTTCTTTCTTCGCTTTTTTATCTCAGGCCCTAGGCGAGGCCTATGCGCCTTGAGTGCACCTAGCGCCTTTGATAACTATGCATTTAACACAGCAATAACCTTTCTCAAAAAAAAAAAAAAAATCCCAAATTTTAACCAAGTGTCTAGGTCTAGGGGTTGAACATATTACAGAAAGCAACAATAAGGTTACAACTAAATTAATCAAACTCTACTAACAAGAGTACCCATTACCAAGATATTAATATTGGGTGTAAACAAAAAATTATAAAACACCTAAAAAGCAAATAAATAACTATGCTTCATTCCAAAATAACAACAGCAAAATCTTCAAAAAAAACGAACAAAATAAGCTTAATTAAAGTTACCCAGATCCAAAGCAGACAAATAATCATAGATATTAAACTTATAAAGAAGATCCAGTGAAAAGCTATTTACCTGGTTTCGTGTTTGTTGAGGATAATCTATGTAACAAAGATATTGTTAATTAACAGAACAGATGAACCAAACCTATTTAACTTGTTTTTATAGTTTACATAAATAGTCCCTCAACTATTTAAGTATTTTCTTTAAGTCCCTTTGTTAAATGTCATTTACATTTATAAACTTGTTAAAAAGATATACCTAAGATATAACTAGGGCTATTCACGAGCCGAGCCGATCCGAACGGAGCTTTGCTCATGTTTGGCTCGTTTACAAACCGAACCCAGTGGAGCAGCTCATTTACAATCGAGCCTAAAACCGAACGAGCATTATTCGAGCGCAAATTTTCCGAGCGAGCGCCGAGCAAGATTCGAGCGAAGAATAATATGGACGGGTATAAAATTGGGATGTTTCCTTCGATGTTTTCATTGTCGGGTGACAACTAAGGTCAAAATGTCCGATGATAACACTAATATTGAGATTCCAGTGTCCAAAGATGAGGCTTAGATCATGTTTGGCTCTCCATTTCCTTTTCTCCTTATGACTTTTCCCCCATTATAAGCTCCTTTTCCCCATAAGTCACAAATTGTGACTTTTGACTTTTCCCTTCATTTCTTCTTTTCAAAGGCCAAAATCTTCCAAAAGCTCATTTTCCAAACAATTACTCACACACTTTTTTTAACTTTTGACTTCTTCAGGAAGTTATAAGTCAAAAGTTGGGGAAAAAATGGAGAGCCAAACATACCCTTAGATTGAGGCTGGTGAGGTGATGAGCATACGTCAGACAACAGTTGTTGCATTGTGACGTAGGTGTGATATCAAGCGACAATTAGTGACGGACGACTATTAACATAAAGAACTCAAAACTGTCACCTCATGACTTATTGTTTTACTATTAAATCTAGTGTTAATTTTTTTATTGTGTTAAGTGGGCTGGTTATATTTTGTTTGCATATATCCAAGAGAATCTTATATATAAAGCCATAAATTTATATGTAAATTGTGTCTATATTTATTATTAAATAAATAAAAATTTATTCGATTCGAACCGACCCGAGAGTACCTTTGCTCGTGCTTGGCTCATTTACAAACCGAACCGAGCCGATCGGCTCATATACAACCGAGCGGAAGATCGAGCGAGCATTTTTCGAGCATTTTCCGAACGAGCGACGAGCGATCCTCGAGCGGCGAGCGATTTGAACAGCCCTAGATATAACAAAGTTAGTTATAGTTTCTGAACTATGTATATACTTGTTTTTTGTATAAGTTTTACGATTAGAAAATTTTAAAGTGAAGATCTCAATCACAAGAGGAAATCGTGGATGCAGTCAAATCGAATATGCTGTAGCGGCGGATTTAGAAAAAAATTTCAGGGGTAGTGAGAAGAAGAAAATATTTTGCTCATGGGTATCCGATACATAAAACGGAGAATAAAACAAATTTGCACTAATTTTCTACTTCGTCGACAAAACTGAGGGTAATGCATGCTATCTCTCGCTCCCAAATAGATTAGGCCCTGAATATGTTATTACGGATCAAACATAGGGTGTATAACAGTATAAGCATCTATTGGATTGGAATTCTCGTTGTACCTTTATTTTGTTGATGTAAGTCGTATCTTTTCCCATCTAATATCTTGCTAGTTTTCTAATTATCTTCGTTGTTTGAGTTTGAGAAAGCGCGCGCGCACACACACACAAAAATACCCATCATATATCTTCTTCAAGTCCCTTAATTTTGGATAGGTATTCAAGCTATATGACATCGATCGTTTTCTCATTGTAGGTTCATTGTCTTGCTCAAGTAAGGAAGGAGTAAAATTATTGTATATATATTTTTTTTATTTAATGTCATTTACACATTTGTTAAAAAGATATACATAAGACATGACAAAGTTAATTACAGTTTCATTTACCTACATATATACTTGTTTTGGTATAAAACTTTTATAAGCAATAAAAATATGTATAAAAGTTATGGGTCAGGAGCCACATCAACTGAACCAATACCAACTTGTAACCATGAAGATGAACTCCCATTTGTATTTTTCATGTCTTTCAACTCGCTTAGTTTTGCCAACTTCATCTTACTCTCACCTTCACAATCTACACTCTCCCTTGTTGTAATATGATCATCTTGATCGCCTTTGTTATTGTTTGATTGATGTTGATGATAATCTTTTCCATTCACTAGAACTTGTGGTTCGTGACGTTTTGTGGTGGTGGTGTTGATGGAAACCGGGAGGTTGAGGTTTAGATCAAGTTCTTTAGGTATAGCTAAAGCTCTTTGATGAAGTTGTTCAATGCGTTCATGAAAATTTAACTTACCCATATAATTGTTTGGTGTGTAATTGGAGGTGAGCCAATGGCACCTTTTGTGGCCACCTAGGGCTTGACCCGATGCGAAAACCCTACTACAAATGGTGCACTTATGCACCTTTGATTTCCGCCCTGCCAATGCGACTGATCCTGTGCCAGGTTCATAGTTTGAGTGATAGGTACTTGTATGTTTAACATCGCTATGGATGCTAACATCTTCATCCGTTAGGTTTTCATCAAATTGATCGTTTCGTGTTGCAAAACAACCTTTAACGTTCTTGTGACTCGCCCTATGCCCACCCAATGCTTGATGTGAATTAAATACTTTTTTACACGCTTTACATTCAAACATACCTTTAGGGGTTGTGGTGGTTGCCACCACCCCTTTGGCTTTATCTAACCGCGCTGGTGGTTGTGGTTTTGTAAAATTTGACAAAAACACGGGAGAGAAAATAGGATTTCTCTTTGGTCCTTCCGGCTCTAATTCCATCAAATCAACCCTAGTGTTAGATAACGCCATTAAACATTTAGCCAACGCGATATCTTCTTCGCTTTCGCTAGCACAAACCCTAGAAGACCTCTTCCTCTTACACCACCCACTCCCACCACCAAGACGCCCATAACCATCCTCATCCTCATCTGTTTCCTGGGACGAAACAAGTGATGAATCCCAGTCTGTGGTCGGATCATCTACATCATCAAGTCCCTCAATCTCATCCCCGATACCATGAGCTCTCATATGGCCACCTAAAGCTCTTCCACACATGAAACCCTTATTACAAACCTTACAAAAATGTTTGAAATTCGGTTGTTGATCATCCGAACAAGACATGAAGAAGATGAAACCAAAGATCAATGGAGGAAATGATGATACATTAGGTTGGGATCTTGTAGTTGAAGTTGTCCTAGTTTTTAGTAAGAGTAATGGTTTATATGGAGTATGAGTTGAGTGTGTGTGACAAGTGGGAGGAGGGTAGTAGTTTTAGAAACTTATTTTTTGTATGACTTGTGTTATAGTTTTTTTGTAGTGGTCACGGTGGTACGCTGCCAATGGACGACGGAGAAAGGTGCAAATATCTTGAAAATCACACAACCATCACTTTTCACTACAAGATTTTACACACCGTGAAAATTGGAAACCAATCAATGGAGATAAAGAATTATAACTAATCTATTAATGGAGACTAATACACACTTCATTTCTTATTTCAGTTTGTTCAAACAATTACAACTTCATATAAATAGTAATATGTACATATACATACATACATACACACATTATATATATATATATATAATATGTATGTGTAGGTAAAGTATATGGAGGAAACCCTTCTTATTTGGTAAACTCTGGAAACTCTGACTTCCCAACATTTTTTTTTTTTGAAAAAAATAGGGTATGTAGTATACATTTTTTTAAGCATTTTGAGCCAAAAAAATCGAAAAAGCGCCGAACGGTTTTTTTTTTTTAAATAAAAAACGTCTACTGTTTACATATAGTTAACACATGGTTAACACCTGTTATTAGCGCTTAACATGTGTTAGTCAAAATTTTATTTTATTTTTTTTTTAAAATACTCGGCGCTTTTTTAATTTTTTTGGCCCAAAATGCTTAAAATCATGTATATTACTTGCCCTATTTTTTTCAAAAAAAAAAAAATATTGGGAAGTCAGAGTTTCCAGAGTTTACCAAATAAGGAGGGTTTTCTCTAGAACCATTCCCTGTATGTGTATATGTATATGTATCGATTTCCATTTGAGCTTTAATTCTTATTGGATACACATTATGGGTATATAGGTATGTGTGTATGTATGTATAAATAAATGGTGGATAAAGTATTTAAAATTTTAAGAGGATATATTGGTTTGAGTATAAGTATTAGTATAAGAGTGTAATTGATTCAACCCCATCAATTGATTGAGGTGAGGGTTGTTTATATACTAAAACAATTACAACAAATCCTCCTATAATTAAGGGGATTTATAAATGTAAAAGATACATAACATATTTTACAATATTAGCTAATACCCCCTTCAATCGAAAAGGTGGCGGTCCAAGACGTAACATGGTACGAAACTTCTCAAACTGAGGGCGCGGAAGACTTTTAATGAAAATATCCGCCACTTGAAGATTGGTTGGAACAAACTTGGTATAAAGCTTCCCTGAATTAACAAGCTCCCTAATAAAGTGATAATCCAGATCGATGTGCTTTGCACGCTTGTGTGATACCGGATTTTGAGTCAAAAATAAAGCACTTTTGTTGTCACAAAGCAAAGTGGGACGATCCGGAGGTAAAGCATGCAGCTCACGCAGGAGGTGAGTAATCCAGACAAGTTCAGCAGCAGTGTTGGCCATCGCTCGATATTCAGATTCACAGCTAGAGCGAGAGATAGTTGGTTGTTTCTTAGCACTCCAAGAGACGAGATTACCACCAAGGAATATAGAATAGCCGTAAGTTGAGCGCCTTGTATCCAAACAACGAGCCCAATCCGCATCAGAATATCCAATGATAGAGGAAGTGTGGGGCCGACTATATGTAAGACCAAAGGAAATAGTGCCTTTGACATAGCGTAGAATGCGTTTAACGGCTTGAAAATGGGCAACTGTAGGGGAATGAAGAAACTGAGACACCTGATTGACAGCATAAGACAAGTCTGGACGAGTGATGGTCAGATACTGCAATGCACCAACAAGTGACCTGTAAGTTGTAGGATCAGAGTGAGGCGTGCCATGAATCGTAAACGACTCATGAGGAGCCAAGGGAGTGCTAACGGGTTTAGCATCAAACAAGTCAGCCCGTTTGAGAATATCTTGCGCATACTTGGATTGAGTAAGAAACAACCCTGTGTCAGTGTAAGCGACCTCAAGACCCAAAAAATAGTTTAGATCACCCAAATCTTTAATAGCAAACTCATGATTGAGACGAGTGATGAACTGATGAATCTCACCTTCATTACTACCTGTGAGAATAAGATCATCAACATAGACGAGTAAATACATGAGACAGGAATTCGTCTTGTAGACGAATAAAGAGGTGTCAGCCCTGCTGCAGATAAAACCATAAGACACCAAGAAACTGCTCAAGCGATGAAGCCACGCACGTGGTGCTTGTTTAAGACCATATAAGGCCTTGCGAAGCTTGCACACATGATTTGGGAACTTAGAATCAGCAAAACCAGGAGGTTGCTCCATAAATACAGTTTCATTAAGATTACCATTGAGGAAGGCATTTTTAACGTCCAATTGATGTAGCTTCCAATGGTTTAGAACGGCCAGAGAGAGAACAATACGAACAGTGGAAGCCTTAACAACAGGACTAAAAGTATGAGAATAATCAAGTCCAGGAATCTGGGTGAAACCCTGAGCCACCAAGCGAGCCTTGTAGCGTTCAATTGAGCCGTCAGAATGATATTTGATACGATAAACCCATTTAGATCCCACAACATTAGTATTATTCGGACGTGGCACAAGAGTCCATGTATTATTTTGATGTAGATAACCTAACTCATCATGCATCGCCGCCATCCATTTTGGTTCTTTGGCGGCGGATTTGAAACCACGAGGTTCAGTAGCTGAGAAAAGAGCCGTATGAAGAGCATTCGAGGAAAGAGAAGCAAAATCAGCTCGATGCTTTGGCTTAAAAATACCCGCCTTTGATCGTGTTTGCATGGGATGTGAAGATGTAGCCGAAACCGCAGGTGGTAAAGGGGAGTCAGCTGGTGGTGAAGGCGGATCCAGATGAACAAAGGTATTGGGCTCAGGAATGGGCTCGGGTCCAACAGTGTGGGGATTAGCCGGTTCTTCCTGATCAGGCTGAAGATGGGCCGGTTGTGGTTGAGCTGAAATGGGAGTATCAAACTCAAAAAATGGAGACACAGATGGACCAGTTTGCGAAGTGTCTGGGCTGTTTGCTTTCGGGAGTGGACCTGATGGACCAGCAGGGGCTGAAGTAGATGAAGCAAAAGATCTTTCTTCGATAAAACTTGTAACAGGCAATGAAGCGAGATCTGTTGACGAAGAAATCCCGTGAAAAGGAAAAATAAGCTCGTTAAAACGAGCATGACGAGAAACATAAATTCTCGAGGTGGCAGGATCAAGACACCTATAGCCCTTGTGTTGGGTGCTATAACCAATAAAAACGCAAGCAATGCTGCGAGGCTCCAGCTTGTGCTTCGTATAATCACGAAGATAGGGAAAAACTTGACATCCATACGTCCGGAAATTAGAATATTTAGGATGTTCATGAAATAATAACTGATAAGGAGACTGATTTTCCAATAGAGGAGTAGGCAAGCGGTTGATAATATATGTGGCAGAGGTAAAGGCGTCAACCCAAAAAGTAGCAGGAATATGAGCATTAAAGAGCATTGCTAGTCCAGTTTCGACAATATGTCGGTGTTTGCGCTCAGCCCGACCATTTTGCTGTGGCGTATAGGGACATGAGAAGCGATGAAATGTGCCGTTATCCTCAAAAATTTTCCAAACTGTGTGATTAACAAGCTCAGTACCACCATCACTTTGGAAGACTTTAACCTTGCGAGAACACTGCGTTTGAACAAGATTAAGAAAAACAGGTAGAACGGAATAAAAACCCGTTTTTGTTTTAAGGGGATATAACCACGTAAACCTTGAATAATCATCAATAAATGCAACATAATAACGATAACCATCATGGGAACAAATGGGTGCTGGACCCCATAAATCACAATGCACTAAATCCAAAGGGTTAGAAGCACGCTTTAAATTTAAATCAAAAGATAAACGC
This sequence comes from Ambrosia artemisiifolia, assembly GCA_032199755.1. NCBI lineage: Eukaryota > Viridiplantae > Streptophyta > Magnoliopsida > Asterales > Asteraceae > Ambrosia > Ambrosia artemisiifolia. Next base: position 44,677,633 of record CM063527.1, on the reverse strand, counting down.
TGTCCCTTAGCAAGTTGACAAGGTTTACAAACTGTAGGTTTAGGTAACAATGAAGTAACAGATAAAACCCCTAACTTGTTCAAAAGTGAAATAATAGGAAAAGAAACATGTCCCAAACGAGCATGCCATAACTCGTAGGAGGCTGTAGTAGATCTTCCAGTAGTGGCAACCAAAGCTTGTGGGGAGTTCTTCAGCACATATAGACCATCAGTGCATGTCCCTTCAGCGAGTACCTGCTTGCTTACTGACGTGTGCGGATATACACATAATTTTACAATGAATAAACACACGTTTTGCTTTAATATTTATAAAAATGGTTTCGACCTTAATATTAAAACACACACAATAGGGCAAGTGTACCCTGTCATATATGTAGTAAGTACAGATAAGAACCAAGTATCGATCCATGGACGCGCGCGGAGCAATGGTACTAAAACTCTATCCCCGATTTACCAGTAGGAAAAGGTAGTTTGAGTTTGTTTAAACTAAATTAATTCTAACATATGTAAATAGCTTAACTACGACTCCAAATAGAAAATATAACCATATAGAATACAATACGCCAATCCTAGCATGTCATCTACATATAATAAGAAACAAAGGCATGATCAACATTCCCATTTTCCGACAGTTAGTTCCTTCTCGGGCATCCTAACATGACAACTATACAGAAAGCTAACACGAATACACACGTTAACCAGTTCAAGTTGTTCATTAGCGCGCAGCTGATATGATCTCATGAGAATCTTTAAAGATAGGTTAGTATCACCTTTCGGGAGTCCTCAACCGCACTAGTTAAGGAAAGCAATATCGAATACACAATACGACCACCTAGACTAGCATAAAGTAGAGCATTTCACAACCTATTCCATTTTACCAACTTTGAACACAAATCTACTAAGATCGCCATTTTCACCAAAATAACTAACAAAGATAATTAACCGTGTCAAAGATTGGTAACAACACCATTAAGCTTTTAAAACTCTTTTACGTGCCGGTAAACATTCATAATCGTTATTCAAGTGACTTTAACCAAATCAATACCCGGTTACAGTTTCCTGGTGTAAACTTTATTAACAAGTTAACTAGTCTACTATCAGACGATTAAACGGACGGTTTCTTCAACAAGTAATCCGCCTAACACATTCGACAATCATCAAAGTCATCCAAACACAACTACAAATCTAACAACAACGAAACAAGGTTGCGCTATGATCATCAAGATTCAAACATGAAAAACGCCAAATTCATACAAAACATGATTTCATACAGAAGATTGTTTTAACTACTAACTACTACTAATGTTCTTGCCCGTAGGCGTACGATTAACTAAAATAACATCAAAATAGCAAACAAAATCAGATTTGGATCTAAGAAAGCTTAAAGGATCAAACCATAAGATTGCTAAAGAGATGGATTGGATGATGAAGGATGGATCGGATGGATTCCCGAGCTTGTTCCACGCCTATGCAGCACTTCATTAGCCCCGAAAATCGCCAAAAATCGCCCCCCAAAGGTCCAATACTTGATCAGTGGGCTGAATGGGCTATTTAAAGCTGAACAGAAGGTTCGAGCGGCCGCGCAAAGCCTTGGAGCGGCCGCTCGCTTTTCCCAGGCAAGTGGGCGAGTTGCTGTGATGACGTAGGCCTTCTAGAAGGTTGCTGAAAATATCTGGAGGATCGCGCGGCCGCGCGAAACTTTGGAGCGGCCGCGCGAAAAGTCTGAAGTCCTGTTTGCGCACTGAAAACTCCGTTTTTGCGTCTGTTATGCTTCCGGGACATCGTTTAAGACCTGTAATCATAAAGATACCCAAATAAGTACCAATTCATCGTGTATAAGGCCCAAAAACGTATATACACGGGAGTTAAACGGGGGCTTTTATATGTATAAATTGACGCATATCACTTACCCGATCCTGAATATTAAAGTAAGAATCGGAAAATAAAACATCAACCAAATGATCCTTGGTTAGTCTACTAATCGATAAAAGCTTCTTCTTGAGACCAGGAACAACAAGAACATTACGTAATTTAAGATTCGCCAAAGTAGAGGTTCCTGTATGAGAAATAGGAAGAGTCTTGCCATTACCAAAAATCACATAATTGTTACCTTTATAAGGAGTTGGGTTTTGAACAGTGTCTGATGGTGGAACCATGTAATCAGTAGCTCCCGAGTCCGCACTCCAATCCGGAGAATCATCAGTAACATGGCATTTGGCATGGAAAGCTTTGGCTAAGTTCTCATCTGTAGTAGCATTAGAAGCAAAACTAGCAAGTTGTGGACAAACATTAGCATAATGCCCATTAGTCTGACATAACTGACAATGCGGAGTCCGACGATTAGCCGAACCACGACCACGGCTACTGTTGTAATTACGGCCAGAAGTGTTACGGTTTGTGGCATTGTTACGGCCACGGCCTCGGTACTGCTGAGCATTAAAAGCAACTGGTGGAGTCTCACCACCATGCATAGATTGCATGAAAAGCTCCTAACTTTCGGTCTGAGAGACAAGATCCCGAAAGGAAGGAGGTGGCCTAGCGGTTCGTATGGTTGTGGACCAGATTTCAAAAGACGGACCAAGACCACATAAATACCAGTGGATACGATCCATCTCAGCAACGGGATGACCGATTGCTGCGAATTGATCACAAATCCCTTTAAAACGACGAGAAAATTCTGTAACAGTAGATGTACCTTTCTTAAGGAGACGAAGAGAATCACAAAGGGTATGCACACGTTCAACAGACGCGTTGCTGTAGGCAGATTCAAGAGCGGTCCAGATGTCTTTTGCCGTTTTTAAACCAAGTACCTCTGCAGCCGCCTCTTCCGTAAGAGCAGATTTGAGAAGAAGAACCGCCTTACGATCATTAGTATTCCAGACGTCTGCAGCAGGATTGGGAGAAGTCTTGTCGGCAACAGTGATGGTGGCCGGAGGAGGAGCAGCCGAGGGATCAACATGATCAGATATATGATGATATTCAAGAACCAATTGAATCTGATCTCGCCAGACAAGGTAATTCGATGATGAAAGCTTAAGGGGCATCATGTGTGAGAAAGAGTTCATGGTGAAGGGAGTTTCAGGAGTGGAGGGGGAGGCTGCCATGATGACAGTGGGAGACGAAGGCAGGATCGAAAAAAAGAAAAGAGTGAAGGGGCGGCAGGGATTAGGGTTAAGAAGAAGAAGAGGAGGGATTAATGGCTGATACCATATAAGAGTGTAATTGATTCAACCTCATCAATTGATTGAGGTAAGGGTTGTTTATATACTAAAACAATTACAACAAATCCTCCTATAATTAAGAGGATTTATAAATGTAAAAGATACATAACATATTTTACAATATTAGCTAATAATTAGTAATATTTTTTTTATAAAATATAACCAGGTGTCTAAACAAATTAAGATAGTGCGTCTAGCTTAACAATGATGTGTCTAACGTGTCTAGGTCTGAAGTACATGTGATTATAATTGTGATTATAATGGTGTTTCCAAACAATTACGGGTGTGTGTCTAGAACCACATATTATTAAATAGACCCACACTACTAGAAAACTGAGCAATTGCGACCGCATTTCCGGTCGCAAAACGGTTGCAATTGCCCTTTTGCAACCGTTTTACGACCGGAAATGTAGACGGAAAAACACTCGACGCAAATGCCCTATTGCGACTAAGTTGCGACCGCTTCTACTTTTTGCGACTCAGATTTCGCGACTGTTAGAATGATCGCAAATGTTGCGACCGCTCCACTTTGTTTTGAGACAATCGTGTTGCGACGTTTGCGACTGTTTTGTGACTGCTTGCATTTACAAAATTGCGACCGTCTTTGCGGTCGCAAAATGTATTTTCTATTATTTTCTTATTGTTTTTTAGCCGTATGCTATTTTGACCTGCTTATAATGTCATATTTTTAAAAATTTAAGCATTTATCAAGTACCACTACTCGTCCCTCTTAATTCTGATCATCTTTGTAGCTATTTATTTATAAGGATGCTAGTGGAGGTGGTAACTGAGAGTGACGGCAAGTAGTGACCCGATTAACAAATAAAAATTACCCAAATCAACCCATTTCTTCAAGAAGCGGTACATGATTGCCAATGTCATGTGCTGTAAAAAAATATTAAATGGTACTTCCACTTGGTTTATTGTAAACACCATGTTGAACACGAACTGTACATTTATTCTATACAAAACAAAACCACCTAAGCTTTTTAAAAAAGCTATTACAAGTCACCAAAACTGACTATAACAGAAAAATGAAAAAGTGAATCAACGAATAAAATGAATGCTAAAAGACCAAGTAAACGTATAAGAATTAAGAAGCGTATCTTAATCTTAAAGGAGACGCGGGTCCAGCACCATCATGGAGTGCCTTTACAAGTGCAACGAATTTGGATAAATCGTTGTAACTGAACCACCTCAGTTTCCATGTAACAGCTGCATCACGGTTGTTGATTGATCTGTTGTCTCGTTATGGGATAAGTTTAGCCGGAAAAGCTCTGATGTAACAGAGTTGAGAGTTAATGTCACGCAAAAGCTCTCTTTGGTGTCTATTACCTGAAAATAAAGGGACAACGATTTGATTTCATTAGCAGTGAACAACGCTTGATCTCAAATCAGGCCAGTAAAAAGAATTTAGCAAAAAGGGAAATGGGTTCAGACCGATTAAAAGTCAGCCCACGGTCAACATATAAATCATAATTAACACATTAATTAGTCACAAAAAACCTCAAGATGGACAAAAGAAGTGACACAACACAACCCGTTCCAAACTGTATTAAATGTGATCTATTACAACAAATACACGTTTTTACCCGTTATCCAACCCACCCATCTCGCCACCGTTAGTATTCTTACATTAATTACTACTTCTTGTCCTCCCAACAAATGTAAACTGCAGATGCAATTGACCACCTACTTTTATATAAGTATTTACCAATTTATCCCAGAATTCAGTGGCTAAACGACTTTACTAAACGGTATACATAACTACTAGCTATAAATCAATGTTAAAACTATTAGTTCCTTCCTACAATACTTTAATGTAGTCATACATGTCCAGAATCTTTACCAGCTTGTGCAGAGGGACCGTTTCCAGAAGAACCTTGGTTCTCCCACAAGTCTTTCGTTTCTAAAAAAATGTATATCAATAAACAAAAACACGTTTCCAGACGAACCTTGATGACTAGCTAGACCGCTACTTCGATAATCCGTCTTTATTTTTCTATCGAAGTGGAAAGAATAATATGCCAACAATGATCAAACAAAAACATAAATAACAAGCCTTCTAATTAAAATAAACCGTCAGCTACATATGAACCTAATATTATTAGTTAGTGTTACTTGCTCGATAACAGAAAGAAGCTCCATGGCAACCTAATGTTCAAAGTATACACACTCAAGTATCAAGACAGTTGAAGGTGACAAGGTCACTCATGGCAACCATGGTATTACTAAAAAATTCAATAATAAAAATCATAAGCTAGCCATATAAAAACGTAAAGTTAAGTGAAATTAAGAACTCCAGCTATTTAATAAAAATCATAAACTGAGCAATAACATTAACAATACACTGCCAAACCAAGATACCTGCCACGACACCTTAACCACGACCCCTACCGCCTCCCGCCATAAAACCATGACCTCTGCTGACATTTAATGTAGTACGTGCCCTGATTCCTAAAAACAAATCATAAAATTGAGAAATAATCAATCTAATTTCTTGAATAATCTCTACTCTTTAAGTCGTTTTACATAGCAAATAGCCAATAAAACCGTCATTAAACAAGTATAAGCAATCCAAATTAGAAATTACCACATGAAAGCTACTGGCACTGATCGTGGGTGTTCTAATAGATTAAACAAGCTAAATACAGTTTTAATATCAACAAAATCACACAAATCTATCACGCTATATCAATCAAAGTAACAAATTACGTGCTGAAAGCTATTGTGAGTGTTGTAATCAATTAAACAAGCTCAATACAGATCTAAAATCAACAAATTCACATAAATTAGTCACGTAATCTCCATCTAAATCAATCAGAGTAACAAATTAGTCACGTAATCTCCATCTAAATCAATCAGAGTAACAAATTACCTGCTGAAAGTTACTATTGTACCGAGCTCAATACAGATCTAAGACTAGTTGTCAACATCACCACAACATCAACGAATTGCATCTGTAATGAAGAAAGCGATGGTGGATTGCATCTAATAGATTAAACAAGTTAAACACAGTTATAATATCAACAAATTCACACAAATCTATCACGCTATATCAATCAAAATAACAAATTACGTGCTGAAAGCTATTGTGAGTGTTGTAATCAATTAAACAAGCTCAATACAGATCTAAACTCAACAAATTCACATAAATATGTCACATAATCTCGATCTAAATCAAACAGAGTAACAAATTACCTACTGAAAGTTACTGTTGTACCGAGCTCAATACAGATCTAAGCCTACCTGTCACCGTCACCACAACATCAACGATAAACAGCTAAGAGATATACCTAATCATCTACATCTGAATTCACACGATAAACAGCTAAGAGAAATACCTAATCATCTACATGATTTGATCCTGTAGTAATGAATGAGACAGATTAGGTGTAGTAAACAACTGAATTCAAACAAAATCAACTGAAAGACATCAAGGATTAAGACAACGCAATGGTTTACCTTCATAAACTCTCGCAGATCATCCGGGAGACGAATTATAGAGCTTCGACCGAGGACAATGGTGGCGTTCGAATGTATAGAGACGAATTAGGGCTTTCATGGATGTATCCAGTGAGAGGTAATCGTTTATAAGGTGTTAGAATGTTAGAGGCGATGACAGCTTCAATGTCAGGGTGAAGGAATTAGGATAAGTGGTGAAAGATCGAATGGTGAAAGATAATCTGAGCCCTAAATTAGTATAAGTGGTGAAGGATAATAACACGTAAACAGGGTGAAGGAAATATGAGCCCAAAATTATTAGAGCCCATTTTTAGTTATTATTGCGACCTTCAAGACGGTCGCAAACTAAGCGGTCAGAACGCAGTCGCAAATCCCAAAGGGTGTCCATATTTTAAGATATTTTCGACTGTTTTGCGACCGAAAATAATCGGTCGCAACATTCACAACCGTTTTGTGACCGTTTTATGGTCAATCGCAAATATTGCTACTAATAAGAGATCGGTCGGAAAACAATTTCTAAGTTTGCGACCGATTTTTACGGTCGCAAATTCTGGTTGCAATTGCTCATTTTTCTAGTAGTGACACATACCCTCGTCCTAAGTATACATGTCACATCCTTGATAATTCAAATGTTTTGCATACCAGAATTACTTTGTACGTTAACTGGTCATTTGTTTGGGTGTAATTGGGGTGACAAACATCAACCCTAACTTAGATACATTTAAACCATGTAACCTAAACATAACTTGTGTAACTCAATTGTTTATTTAAACAAGTCACAAAAGTAGGCAATTCAAAACAGATTGGTGGAATGTAAACTGGTTGACGATGTTTAATCAACTTTGTTGACAGGATGAGGCAATAGTAAGGGTTGTTGTGAGGTGTTTTTGTAGTTTGTAGTGCTCAAAAGGGTGGTTGATAGGGATGGTGAGGCCGTGAGTCACAGGGCTAGGTTTTGGTTCAGAGGAGGAGGTTGTGGTGTCTGGAGGTAGTGCGACGTTGTTGTTAATGGTTCAGAGGTTGAGGGTTTGGTTCAAAGGCGATGGCGGCAGTTTGTTAGTAACATCATGGTTCTTTTTTATGATCTTGGGTTTTTTTATTTGCTTGTTCACAGTGGCGAAGCTTGACCGGAAACTTCAGGGAGTCGGAAGTCACTAGTTTCGGGGGGTCGAAACTTTATACACTAAAAATTTTTTATACGAATACTATATAATCGGAACTTCTGAGCGAAAATTCGGGGGGGGGGGGGGCTCCCCGCCCCTTAAGAGTTGCGCCCCTGCTTGTTCATGGTTTTTTTGGGGTTTTGTTGCCCTAACATCAGGGTATGTCTTGGTGTTTTTGGTTTTTGTTCTTGTGTTTTAACTTTTAAGCTTTTTGTTAATTGCAGATATATTCAATTTTAATATTGATTAATGGTTAGATTACTAGTGGGTAAATAAATCAAATTTGTTTTGTATTATCTTTTAGGTCTACACTAATGTATTAATACACAATTTTTGAGATTACAAGTGTGTAAATAAACATTAAATAAATGTAAACACGATAACATGTTGTTTTTGTATTAGCATATGTTACACCAATGTATTAGACAAAAAAAGAAACAACTTGGACAAAAAGAAATGAAGTGGCTTAGACAAATCTTTTTTGTCGATAACCTCAGACCAATCAATCTAATATGGATTAATACGTAATTGATCAAACACTACTTGAAAACGGCTCTTCTGCTTAGAAACGAAATGTTCCAAATGTTTCTGGAAATTATTGCTTCCAGTGGACCATTTGTATCTTGATATGCGTATGGTGGATTTAGAGAGATTGTGATGTTGCACATGGTTTTCAAAGGAGATAGATGAAATGTTAACTTATCTCTGTACCTTTTTTGTAGTTATATATTAATATTAAATAATTGCCGATCATAAAAGACAAAAAAAAAATGGAATGCAAGATTTAATTCAGACCATTCATTAATGGATGATCAAAGGTTCCAATAAACCACTACAAAGTATCGTCGTAATCATGCCACATCATTTCAAACCATTACAAATCAAATCTTATTGAAGGGATATGGTCCCAAATCCTGGCGCAGATTATATCCCAATCCTATAAAATATATCAACTCCTTGGCATCCGCGGATCAAATCCTGCGCGGATACCAATTTTGCGGAGTAAGTTAATACGGTGACGTCATCAACATAGAGGAATCTCCGCGCGTGGGCATACGCGCGGAACAATCAGGATACATCGTCTTCAAGTATGATTGTGTACAGGGGTGGCCCAACAAACTCTTGACAGTGAACAATGACGTGACAACATCCATGCTTCCACCATGCTGTGTACAGTACCCGTCAGGGTATTGTAGACGCATGGCCACCTGCTACAGTCCAGACGTCACGTTAGACCCCACCCGAAGGTCAAAACATGTTGTGTCAGAGGAAGCGCCCTCCGCGCCCAATCAGATTGCGCAACGTGGAAATATGGCAGGGCGGTACATTCTTTCTCTCACATCAAATTAATTAGCACGTAATTTTGTACTCACTTTATGGGCCGAAGGGAGGCAAGCCCATAACCTAGGCCAAAGCCCATCGTCGTGGTTATAGGTAGTGATGTTTGGCTCATGCATGTCCTATATAAAGGAGGTCACCCCTTCTTTGTAGAGGACCATGTTACGTTGTTATAAGCAAGCCAACACCATTTTTTGTTTTTGCTATCACGAGTCATAGGACTTCGTAGGTTCGGTTCAAGTCACGAGTAGTGCAAATGATTATACCCTGCAGCAGCACGAGTTTCAAACCATACTAATCTGACTCTCGAGGTAAGTAAAGCTCGTTGCTTCTTCACCCACTTTTTTTCCTCCAATCCCAACCATTCTAAACTTTCACCTCATCACATACTTTTCTTTTTATTTAATTTATACCCCCCACACAAAAAAACCTTTTTTTATTTAATATTAAAGTACAAATGAAGGTACCACCATTTCTCCCTTGGACCGGTCCATCCCACCGGACAAACCATCACCCCTCAAACTCCTCCAATGCTGAATTCCAAATCCACGGTCCGTCCATTTGTTTTAAACCATCACAAACCTCCCCATTGGAGGTGCTCTAAGTTCATGTAGTTCTCGCAACTTATAGGAGTTTCATTTTATCCAATCCGCCATATGTATGTATATGTGTCTGTGTGTGTGTGTGTATATATATATATATTTATGAACGAAGAACAAAGTGACTTTAATGATTTAGTGACAGGATTATAATTTATTGATGCGATTAACAAATGGAACAATTAAATTATCCTTATAACTTCCAATCAACTATTTCTGGAGGCAATGGGGCGGTATGGTCGATGTTATAAAAGAAAACTCATTATTCTAAATTAGAAGTAGATCAAAATTTTGTTCATCAAATTGGGAGAGGTGGAAGGATTTTAATGCCCGTGACGTAGTAATGTCATTTTGACGGGTTTTACAGTTTTTTGCTAACCGTTTCTGTATTTTATATAGAAGTTTGTTGTTAAAAAATACACCGTAAAAATGTTTTTCTTTATAACTCATAATTTAGGGTCATCATGCTTTTTCAATCTAAAATCATATCCGACACTTTGACAAAAAGTATCTAATCAGTTTATTGTAATTTGTCAAACAAAAATGTCAGTCATTTCTATCATAAAAATAGATATAATTATTTTAGGCATTAAATAGCAACATTTCTCATATCAAAGAAAGACAATAATCCAGTTTTTTTTCTATCTATTAACAAGATATGTATTAACGAGATATATTCTATTGTTTAAAACTAAAGGACGTAATTTATAATTACTTAAACTTTGAAAATTTAACAAAATTACTTTTTTTTTCGTCGTTACATGCATTATAATATAGTGTGGGTGTATATATATATATATATATATATATATATATATATATAGTCAAAATATAATTTGAAAACTAGCTTGAGTTGAGAAAACCAATACAAACTATATCAACTAATTAATTTATGTATTGTATACTATATGTTATTATATTTATTACAAAATAATAACTTTTAATCGCATTTGTTGCACACATGTGTAACAAAAGGTTTTTTAAGTTTTACATAGTTTCCAAGACAATAGTAACATTTGTTACAATTGTGTAACAATTACCTACATTTTATTGTAGTTAGTATTTAACATATACTACATATGTTAAAAAATCATTGATTATTACATTGTGTTTTCACTAGGTTTTCAACTCAAATGAGTTTTCAAGTTAACCCATCAATTATCTAACTATACTAAGATGCACATGAGAACAAACATTGTAATTTACATAATTTTAAGACTTTAAGCGATACAACTTTTAAAACACATGTTAAGTGTTTAACGAAGTATCCTCTTGAAAATCCTTCAAACTATCAATTTATTTATGTAATATATGTTATTATATTTATTACAAATAAATATATTTTTAAGCATTTGTTACACGTTTCATGTATACACTGTTTCCAAGGCAATAGTAACATTTTGTTACACATGTGTAATAGTTACTTAGATTTTTTTTTTTTTTTGTAACAAGTAAAATAACATAGATTACATAGGTTAAAAGAGTCATTGCTTGTTACGTTAGGTTTTTATGGTTTGTTTAAACTCAAGTGACTTTTCACATTGATCATCCCCTATCTATATTATATCAAAATATATATAAGGACACGATAATTTTAAGACTATAAATAATATAACCCTTAAAATACATAAGACAATTCATTAAAATATATGTTAAGTTATAAACTATTTACACTCAAGGATCTTAAAACGACCATAACTTTTTTCTTAGGGTATATTTTTAATAATAATAATACACCATAGAAATGAACGCTCTATTCTCTTTAAGTTGAGTATGACATTGCTATATAATTTACAATTTTTTTAAATATTACATGATTGCCATTATATTTGTTCCCCGACTCCCCGTTGAATAGCACGTGCACCTCTCTACTTTGTGTATATCATAATATTTGGTAATAGTTTGCAAATAAATTAATTAAATACTATGATTAGACATGAAGATGATTTGAATGATTGGATGATGTAAAGTCACAATCCAGAAAGAAAAACTAATGGTTTATATGTGTGTTAAAAATATCCAATTATTTCTAGTACTAAACATTGCATGTTCCATGTTCCTCGCGTCATGTGCATTCAAACATGAGAGTACGTACACCCTCTCAAATGATTAGGGAAATTCACAAAAATTATTATTTTATTTTATATTTTATTATTTATGATTTTGTATATTTATTTTACTTAGAAGTAAGAACACAAGTTACTTTTTTTTATGTTTGAGATGGTAATTTTAAAAGTATATGTTAACAGTTACTGAACCATATCCTACGGAATAGTGAGGTGGTTGGATAAGACTCAGATTACGAACGAGCCCTGGGATGTTTGCGTAGGTCCCTCCTCGACTTTGATCGTGGCGGTTTCACTACTAAAACACCACCCCCAAAGCCTTAAAAAAATTTGGTGAATGTTCTTAATAGTAAAATCGCCCAGAGTATGGAAGAAGAGTTTGATCACTCCACGCAGAAGATAGCGGTGATAGAATGCTTACGAGGGCCTCAGGCCCAAGACATCATGTCTGTTGCCCAATATGCAGTCACTTCCTTCAATCAATCAAGAGTATGATCTCTCTATTCAAGATGAAAAACAAAAAAAAAGCTTCACTCTGCTGCCCATTACATTCCTCAGAATGCTTCAGTGAATCTTAATGTTAAAGTGCCAAAGAATCCTGATACCAAAAGTGCAAATCGAAAGACTTTTGTTTGCACTCAGTACTGCAAGAAGTCGGGACATAGTGCTAGAAAATGTTAACGCGTGGAAGGGTTCCCAAATGATTTTAAATTCAAAATCCAAATAAGATTGTTGTTAACGCTGATGTCAGAGGCGTCCCCGAGGATTCACGTGCCCTATCCGAGCCGTTAACAAAATATGCCCCTTAGACTTTAATAAATTAAATAATTTAAACTCATTGTTATGTACAATCAATAGTATGGCAATAAACATAACAATTAGCAAAATAATAGTATTAGAATGAGTAAAATTACAAACCGTAATAGGCTAGTATCTAGCCGACGATTCGTGAAGCTCTCCTAGCATTTTTGTTAGCAAATTGGTGGATCAACTCTTCGCAGTTTATAAATTCTAAGATTTCTTTGTCGGTAGCTATCATCGCTAACCTTCTAAGTCTTTTTTGGGACATTGTGGATCGTAAGTATGATTTCAACAACTTTAATTTTGAAAAACTCCTTTCTAGAATGGCCAATAATATTCTATATGCAATGCATGAATTAGGGAAATAACGTTCTTCTTTCATATGCTTCAAAACATCTATAGGGTTGCTAAATTTTTGTGATGTCAAATAGCTTCAACTATGAATAGAAAGAATAGTGTGGTTTTTATTTATTTATTTATTTATTTAGTAGGTTAAATAGGTATTGAGCTTATAAATGTTATGGGCTTTGAGTTAATAATATATAAGTTTTAAATTGATTATTATTGGGCCAAACTTTGAAATGTTAAATTAGTTTTCTATTTAAACACACACACACACACATATAGGAAATTTATAAGAAAAATTGTGCCCCCGATAAAAATGTGCCCAAGCTGGATGGCCTCTCCAGCTTGGGCCATAGACGCTCATGGCTGATGTAACCGCTGCTTCTGTTGCACAAGGGGGTCTAAATGAGGATCACTATGCTATTCTGGTGCAACTTGTACAAAAAGGTGGTCTTGAGGGTAACAATGTTCCTCATAATCAACCTCTTAGTTATGCCAACTTTGATGGTATTATTTCTTGCAATTCAAGCTAAGGTTAAAATCACATGGATCATTGAAATTGGTGCAAATGATCATATATATTTTGACATATATATGTTTTCTAATAATCTATTACTTGAAACTCTAGTTTACGTTCTTCTTCCAAATGGTCATGGCTCAGTTGTTACACAAGTTGGAATAGTTAATCTCACAACTAATTTTTCCAAAACATCTTTTTGTTCGTCATTTCAAACATCATTTGTTATATGTTGCAACACTTCGTAGAGGTACACCCTTCTCTGAAAAGGCCCTCAGGTTATGGGTGATAAAGGTAATTGTAATCGTGATTATTATTGAATACAATGATCAACATATATAGTACAATGATCTCCTATAATTATGGAGAAGATATATACAATTTGAATCAATTACAAAGTTGCTAAATATACATATATTAATACGCCCCCGCAGTTGAAACATCGGGTGGACCGATGTTGAGACTGGATCGAAAGTCTTCAAACAGAATGCGAGGAAGTCCTTTGGTGAAAATATCTGCAATCTGATGTCTAGACGGAACATGTAGAACACGGATGTGTCCACGACGCACCTGCTCACGAACAAAGTGGATGTCAAGCTCAATATGTTTGGTGCGTTGATGTTGAACAGGGTTACCAGACAAGTAGACTGCACTAATATTATCACAGTAAACAAGAGTAGCTCGAGAGAGAGGATGCCGAAGTTCAAGTAACAGATTACGAAGCCAGCAAATGTCCGCCACAACATTTGCAACCCCCCTATATTCAGCTTCGGCACTGGATCTCGAGACAGTAGACTGTCTTTTGGATGACCAAGAGATGAGATTGTCACCCAAGTAGACACAATAACCAGACGTGGAGCGGCGAGTATCCGGACAACCAGCCCAATCAGCATCCGTGTAAGCCACTAGAGAAAGACGAGGAACGGGACCAAGAAGAAGCCCGTGATCCGAAGTACCCTGTAGATAACGAAGAATCCGTTTTAAGGCATTCCAATGATCCTGTCTGGGGTCATGCATGTGCATACAGATTTGTTGCACAGCATAGGAGATGTCTGGTCTGGTGAATGTTAAGTACTGTAAGGCACCTGCAAGACTACGATAGGTGGCAGGATCATCATGAGGAGGACCTGCGTCCGTGGGTAATTTGGACTGAGTGTCAACCGGCGTTGCGACCGGTTTACAAGAGTCCATGGCAGCCCGATGAATGATGTCCTGAACATATGCCTGCTGCGAAAGAAACATCTTGTCACCAGTTCTGGTGACCTGAATACCCAGAAAATAAGAGAGGGGGCCCAAGTCTTTCATTGCAAATTCACCTAACAGTGTGTTCATTAACCGCAAACGGAGAGCCTCAGTGGACGTGGTAAGGATGATGTCGTCCACATAGATAAGAAGGTAGGCAATATCAGACCCATGATGGTAAATAAATAATGAGTTGTCAGATTTGCTCTGCTGAAACCCATGTACGGTGACAAAGTCTGTGAATCGCTGGTACCAGGCCCGAGGCGCCTGTTTGAGCCCATATAAAGACTTATTAAGACGGCAGACATAATCAGGGAAGTCTTTGTGCCGGAAGCCCATAGGCTGGTGCATATAAACCGTTTCTGCCAAATTACCATGAAGAAAGGCATTCGCGACGTCCAACTGATGAATCGGCCAAGACTTAGAGAAAGCCAAAGATAGTACAAGCCGTATGGTAGAAGGCTTTACTACGGGGCTAAAAGTTTCTCCACAGTCAATGCCTGTCTGCTGTTTACGACCATCACACACTAAACGAGCTTTGTATCGCTCCAAACTCCCATCGGACCTGAATTTATGTTTAAATAACCACAAGCAATGAATAATATTCATGTCAGGTGTCCTAGGTACAAGCTCCCAGGTCTTATTTTTAATAAGTGCACTAAATTCGTCGGTCATGGCAGCATGCCATTCTGGGGTGGACAAGGCAACCTAAGGGTTTTTCGGGATAGGAGCAACGGTGGAAGTATGGAGATTAAAGTGTTGTTTAGGTTTGTGGATCCCGCTCATAGAGCGAGTGTGGATGGTTCGGGCAGGAGGAGGTGGAGGTGGGGGAGGGGGAGGGGGTGGAGGAGTGTGGGCCGAAGGGCCAGAGACGGTAGCCGGTGGGTGGGTTGGGCTGGAAAGAGGGTCCGTTGCAGAGGAGCAGACGGTTGGGCCGGTGGTTTGGGCCGGTATAGCGGGCTGGTTAGAAGGTGGGATAGGGACGGAAGGAGTGGAGGCAGATGTTTGTGGGCCGGAAGATGTAGGGGGAGATGGGCCGGTTGAGTTGGGTGCGGAAGTAGTGGTGGAGTTGGGTGAGGGTCCAGTGGGTTTGTTTTGCAAGTAATCCCAAACTAGTGGGCTGATGGTTGGGTTAAGGAACTCATAGGATGGAGGGTTTGTGGGTGTTTGAATGGCATAGGGAAAAATACTTTCTTCAAAGTATACATGGCGAGAGATAATGATTTGGTGAGAGGAGAGGTCAAGACACTTGTACCCACGATGATTGTTAGGGTAGCCAAGAAAGACACAAGGATGAGAGCGAAAGTTGAGTTTGTGGATTTTAGTGGAGGGTGTGAGGGGATAGCAAAGACATCCGAAAGTACGAAGGTGTTCGTACTCCGGTGTGCAATTGTAGAGGAGTGAGGTGGGAGATTTGAAGTTGTGAAGTTTGCTCGGTAGGATGTTAAGAAGGTATGTGGCTGTTTCAAGGGCATGATGCCACAGGTTGGGGGGTAGGGAGGCTCGGGCAAGAAGAGTGCGGATCATGTTGTTAATGGTGCGGATTTTGCGTTCCGCTTTACCATTTTGGGATGACGTATAGGGACATGAAAAACGAAATTGCATGCCATTATGATTACAGAAATTATTAAATTGTTGATTTGCATATTCCTTGCCATTGTCACATTGAAATTGTTTGATTTTACGTTCAAATTGGGTGTGGATTAAGGTTTGAAAGGTGGTAAAGGTGTGATAGACATGAGATTTATTAGATAATGGAAAAGTCCACAAAAAATCAGTAAAATCATCCAAAAACAAAATATAATACTTGTGACCTCCCGTACTGAGTATTGGAGAGGTCCACAAATCACTGTGAACAATGTCAAATGCAGAACAAGTAGAATTAACTGAATCATAAAAAGGCAATTTAACACTTTTGCCAAAAACACACGATTGACAAAGCGTTTTATTAAGTTTTCCATAATCAATAAACGAAGAAAGTTTTAAAGACTGAAGCAAATTGTTGCCAGGGTGTCCCAAGCGTTGATGCCAGCGATCTTGAGAGACTGCAACAAAGGAGGAAGGTTGAGTGGTCTTGAGTGGTAGAGGCTCCGTGAGTGGATAGAGATCCCCGGTGCTATTGCATCGTAGGATAGGAGCCCGAGTTTTGAGATCCTTCACAAGAAAGCCAAAAGGGTCAAATTCCACAGAAACTAAGTTGTCAGTGGTAAGGCGACGAACAGAAATAAGGTTTTTAATTATGTTAGGGGCAAAAAGGACATTGTTTAGTTTTAAGGGTGGGTAAGGTGGGGGTAGGACTTGGTTGCCTTGTGCCACAACAGGTATAGATGTACCATTACCAACAATTATAAATTTATTAGCACACGTATTAAAGTTAGACGGGGAGTATATACCTTGTTGATTGGCAGAGTGCGAGGAGGCGCCAGTGTCCATGAGGCCGTTATCTGGTGGATTTAGCGCCAGAGAGTATAGAGCCTGCTCAATGTCCGTAGGGGAGTAACCTGTGTGATGGGCCTGATCAGGTCTTGGGCCAAGGATCCCTTGAGAAGTGGAAGTAGTGGGCTTAGATGGGTAAGGGCAAGGTGGTTGGGCCCCATTGTTGGATTTAAGCAAAGAAGCCCACTGGGAAGTGGTCCAATTACTTGGAAAAACAATATAGGGGTGATTGGGTGTGTTAGAGGGATGTGAAGCAGGGCGATTATTGGTGTTGGATGGCCGGCCTCGGCCACGGCCCCGACGGCGACCTTGGCTGCGGTCCGAGTTGGGAGCCGGCTGGGATGTGGAGGAGGTGTAGGTGGCAGTGGACGTATGTAAGGCGGTGGCGGCCGCTTGGGATCCTCGGTGAACCTGACGTTTCTTCTTAAGTTCTTCCTGATTCAGGCGAGAGCGGACTTCACTGAACAAGGGCAGGGGGTCTCGGTTTTGAAGGACAGTTGAAATACTGTCGTATTGTTCAGTCAAGCCTGTGAGAACCTGCAAAACAAGCATACGGTTATCGACCGGCGAGCCGACGGCCGCAAGTAGGTCAGAAAGCTGCTTGGCATGGTCACAATAGTCGCCCATTGAGGTAAAGTTCTCAAGAGAGAGATTGGCGAACTCCTGACCCAAAAAAATAGCACGAGCATTCTGATTATCAATGAACTCTTTTTCGACAGCCGTCCAAGATTCGAAAGCGGTCTGTCCAGGTTGGATAATTATGCGGAGGAGGGGCTGGGAGATGGTCACATAAATCCATTGTTTGACCAAGGCATCTAGCCTGGTCCAAAGGTGTTCAGCGGCGGCTGCAGCCGCCTCAGCCTTGGCAGCAGCAGCAGCGTCTGACGATGATAGAACAGGGGCAGTCGGTTGTTTGGGAGAAAGGTGATCAAGGACCTCATACGCCTCACAGTGGACCTGGAAGAGAGTTTTCCAGGTACTGTAATGCGTAGAATCCTTTTCGAGGAGAATAGGGATATTAGATTTGATGTTTGTGATGGTAAGTGCTGGGTGAAGAGGAGTAGGGTCCATGACGGTGAGGAAATAGGTGATCGGAGAAGAAGAAAAACAGGTGATGGCCGGCTGAAAAGAAGAAGCAGCGGCGGCAGGGAAGGGAGATTAGGGTTGGGATCGATTAGTAGGCTGATACCATAAAGGTAATTGTAATCGTGATTATTATTGAATACAATGATCAACATATATAGTACAATGATCTCCTATAATTATGGAGGAGATATATACAATTTGAATCAATTACAAAGTTGCTAAATATACATATATTAATAGGTGATCTTCTTATTGGTCTCTACTTCTTGGATCCTAGTGAACTCTTTTCTGTTTCTGTTGATTCCTTTTCACATTGTAATTTTATTGTTTCGGTTGAACTTTGGCGTACTAGACATGGGCATTTGCCAATGTATAAACTCAAGCTACTTAATGTTGTTTCTAATATTGTACATGAGTTTTCTTTTGAAAACCATGTAAATTTTTCTTCAAGCCCTTATTGAGCCACAACCTATGATTGTTACAAGTATTTTTTTTCATAGTTGGTGGCTATAGCAGAACAA
The DNA here is from genome assembly GCA_032199755.1 of Ambrosia artemisiifolia. Lineage (NCBI taxonomy): Eukaryota > Viridiplantae > Streptophyta > Magnoliopsida > Asterales > Asteraceae > Ambrosia > Ambrosia artemisiifolia. The sequence goes on along the minus strand of CM063527.1, from coordinate 44,658,834 downwards.
GTTGGACACATCTCTTAACTACTAAAGGCTATGCTTTTGGAGTACTTCAAGGTTCATTGAAGTGTTAGAAACTCAATTCAATTTTCTGATATTATTTTTCGGATAACTAGTTTTTGAATTTGATTTTTTCACATCCTTACATGCATATCTATAATTGAATCCACCTACTCTTTATATGTGGTTTGTATGAGTTTTAGAGTTAGACAATGAAAGATTGATTTGGAATTTTTTTATCTAGCCAGGCCTCACCCGGTCTCATGATTCTCTAAAGCCATCTCATTTTCATATTTGTTAAAACTAGATCCCCTCCCATTAATATCATACTTATATAGGGGTGAGTTAATCCACAAAGGGTTCTTATCATACAAAGCGTACAAAGGACCGAATCAAAATTACGCACACACAAAAACATAATTATGTACCTTTGTTTTTGGGGTGTGGTGTCTTGCAACCTGCCCCGTCACCTTTCTCATCACTATCCCATCTGCAACAGCACCACTAACCTTTCAATCGACAACGACAACCACAATCTGCAACCCGTCACTCCACAACCGCTTAATTACCTTCAGCCACCATCGTTCACCACACATGCAAAAACTTGAAGTTGATTTTTGTGTTTGGGTGATGAAATTGATAACCACGATTAACCGGTGTATGGCATAAGAACGAAAATATTGGTCCGGCTTAATTACGCACCCCTACCTTGCAAAATAACGCACCTTGTATCTTGATAATTATGCACCTATTAGTCTATTACGCGTGTTACATGATCCTCTATAAACTTTATACATTAAGCATCTTTTGTATTTTAAACTCCTATTTATATAATCAACATCAAGTTAATAACTAAACAACCATTATAAATTTGAATAAAGAAATATATTAAACTTTATTTGTTGAATCCAATAAATTAAATAAAATTCGTAAATCAAATTCTAAATTATGAATTTGAAATAGAAACATACATTACGACCTTTATATTATATATCTAAACTTAACTATAAATTTAAATTAAATAACATATTTAATTAAAATGATAAAATAACATAAGTTAAATAGTTTTAATTCTTGAGTCCAGCGGAGTAGCAAGGTTGATTCTGCATATGCTGAAACAAAGCAGCCATTCTACTGTAGTTTTCCATTGTCATTGGCTGCAAACATAAATTTAATTCAATCAAATATTGTTTTAAGGCAAAATACTTGCAACTCTAAACCAAACCGTTACCAAATAGAATCTCAAACCAGCCGACTTGCTTCAGTATAACTTTTTAAGAAATGCAACATTTAAAAAATTACCTGTGATTGGTTTGCAAGGAGGGCAGCCATTTGATCATTATGGTTTTGAACTCGATCTCCGGTGGTGTGCATATCCCATGAAGCCATCATCGGTTGCATGAGAGTGGAAGGGTGTAAGACATGCTGCATTCCGGGGTGGCTACCGCCGATGGCATTCAAGTCCATGACTCCTGGCATTCCCATTCCCATCCCCATTCCCATTCCCATTCCCATTCCCATTGGGTTCATCATAGCCATTTGAAGTTGTTGTTGCATGGCCATTGGCATCATCATTGGGGACATATTCATTCTACCCATCATGTGAATTTGTGCTTGTAATTGTTTTAGGTATTCTATCACTTCATCCAGCATTGATGCTTTATCGGTCTATAATAATTGATAAAAAAAATGTCAAAGTTGTCAATAAAAATGCAACGGAATTGTTAAAACAAATTTATTTTTTTGGACATTGTAATTCTCACATTTTTTAAAGAAAAACACTAGTCAAAACCTTTTTTAAGAAGAAAACTTGAAATAACTTTAAATAAAAAATAAAATTACTGGTTTAGCCAATGTAAATCATGTATAAGTTGATTAACAAAGTAATAAAGGATACTTCATACCTTATTAGCATTTGGAACTAGCTTTTGTAATGTCTTCATTTTCTCATTGATCTTGTCTCTTCGCCTCTAAATAATTGATTAATCAAATTGTTAACAATTATTCCAAAAAATAGTTTAAACAAATACATTTCAATCACTAGGAGTAAGAGGTGGTCGTTAATTAATTACCCGTTCGGACTGATTATGAATTGCAGCTGCTCTACTTCTTTTAATTGTGATTGAAGATTTTCCTTTTCCTTTCTTCTTTTCTTCTGATTCGTTCTTCTAAAAAAATAATTATATTAGATAATATCGCAATTTGTAACATGTAAGTGTGCATGTGTAGTTCAATATAAAATTTAATTTTATGTGTGACCGATAATTAATCTCTAAAAGCTTTAATATACTTTTATAATTTTGACGGTGTGAAATAACCCTTGTCATGTTTTTGATTATGTGGCTCGACCCTAACCTATTTCAAACCTGATGACTCGTCCCCAAAGCTATTTTCAAACCAACTTTGAAAACCTCTTGCTCAAATTGTAATCTCGCGGCTGGGGCAGTGGCGGATCTAGACCAAAATTTTATGGGTAACGTTTAGTAGTATTTAGGGGTAGCATAATACGGAAAATGTCAAAAATACGCAAATTTTCCACTACGCCGGAAAATTTTAATACTTGTGTGATTGACTCCCTAAATTTAAACGTTTTGTTGCATGGGTTTCAGTTAAACGTCTTTTTTTAAACGCTTAAGATGTATATTTTCATGATTTTCTCATAATAAGCTCGGTGAGCGGTCCACTTAATTATATGGTGGTGCAACCAAACTGATATAGCAATATGCAATATTTTTATAAAACACGTTTTTAATGGTTTTGAGAATTATAGCCTACTCATTAATCAATTTCCTCTCTTACACTCTGTTTCAGAGTTTCATTAAATGATGGAAGAGAAAGAATTGGGAAGGAAGTAAGGAAAAAATATGTTCAGAGTTTTTTGTAGGAGGGAAAGGGAAGGAATGAGAGGGATAATAAAAGGTTTTTAGGGTGTTTTTCAATCTTTTTAATTTGAAAGGAATTAGAGAGAAAGGAAGAGGAAGGAGATCCTTTCACTTCTATCATTTAATGAAACTTTGGAACAGAGTGTTAAGGTTATGACTTCTTATATGATAATGTGATAACACATGTTGAAAACTCACTTTTGAAACCATCATGTCCTCACCATCATGTAACGTTATATATTTAACCACTAAGTTATCCCTCAGGAGCGTCCTGGGATAGACAAATCCAATATGATGTGACAAAATATGTGTACGATAAAAGTACTTGGTCGTTTTTTCAGAAAAAAAATTGTAAAGAATTTGGTATCAAATGACATGTAATGATGATGAGAGGCGATAATAATATGTAAAGTGGGTATTTGTTAAAGAATGACATACATGTTTAATAAACAAATATTATTAAAAGAAAATATTAGCAAATTAAATCGTATACCTGAGGTCTACTATGGCAAACAGAGTCATTTTCATCAGGAGACATCGATTTAAACGACCGTTTACCGGAAACAGTATCACCTGGCGATCCCATGGAAGTTGACGTATACCCTTTCACACCCAATTCTCGCTCCCGAGTTTCAACGGTCAACTGTCGGCTACTCTCCATTCCAAAAGTCTCACTAACACTGACACTCTGGTCCCGACAGCTGCTCCACTCATGGGTAGCAGCCGTGGGGACCCCAGCACCACTCATGCTACACGACCCCACGCGTGTGGAGCAGGCTGTTCGCCCTCCATTTGTCCCCACCGACATCAGCATGTGGGGTTGTGTGGCAGAGCCAGGTACTAACGCGTCCATGGTTGTGGTGGCGGACGCGCTAACAGTACCGGAAGCTACTGCGGACGTGTGGTAGCCCAGCCATGGGACTAGGTCATCAGCATAGAGGTCCGTGTACGGTTTTTGGGGGGGTTGGAGGGTGGCTTGGTCGACTATCGCCTCCAGCGTCTCGGCAGCGCGTGGCTTATCCCACGCTTGGGATTTGTACACCAAGCGTGGAGGACCTAAGCCATGCATGGCTAATTGGCCATTTTTCCATGTTAATTCGGCCACTTCATAATCTAATCTGCAAGAAGATAATATAAAGTTATAAATAAATTACCTCCTTTAGAATTACAAGAAAACAAATAATATAAAAAAATGTATTTTTTTTACTTTATTATTTGAAGATCCTGTTTAATTATATGTGGACTATAATTTATCCAGCTTAGAGTAACGGTAAGGTTGTTATTATGTGATCTGAATTGAAGGTTACATGTGCTTGTTGTTGAAAGAGTCTTGTCGAAGATGTGATAAAAAGTTCTAAAATTTATTGAAGAAGAATATGTAAACCATCTATTACATAATCTAGTATTCGCGACAAGGAAAACTCTTCGCTAATACTATGATGATTAATTTCTTGATTCCGTAAAACATGTAATCATCGTCTTGGTAACTCAATGACATGATGCATAAATAAAACCATATCGAGATGAAGAAAGACAGCAACATACATGGGAACGTCGAGATTGGAAGACATGGAGTTGGAAAAGGCGACTTTCAAACGGCTGACGCTGGAACTATTATCTTCTACGTCCCAACTCGGTACACATTGAGTCATTAATAATATTTTGATCAACTTCGTATAACGTACGTTATATGGTTGATTAAGATAAGTGGTGTATCATAAGGAAAGAGAGAAGAAACAGCTGCTTTGGCTGTTGGTTGATGCTGCATGCATATATGGTCTAGGAAGAGTTGGGGTCACATATGCTTTGGGAGCAAATTGATTCACAATTAGTGCATTTATTGTTGTGGGTATAAGTTATGATAAGAACAATGTCAGAAAGAGAAATTAAAAAAGGACCACATATTATTGTTATTTGTTATTATTATCACAAAAATATTCCAAATATCTAAAAAAGATTGAACTAGCTTGTTGATATTTGGAACAATCATATGATAAATGGCTTTGTAGTTTTTGGTGTGTTGCATGCCACTACTGGTTACATATATATAAAATACGTATTCGCATATAAGTATATAGTACGGTGTTTGCCAATAAGTCCATACGTAGTGGAAAAGAAAGTTAGTGCCCCTCACCTTTAAACTGATTGGCTGCAAGAGTAAAGCACAGCTTCCAAGAAAAATAGCGTTAAAAACTTAACCATTGAGAGAAGTTTTGGGATTTTAAGGCCCTTTTTAGGCCTTAAGGGGCGCTAATTTTGTTTTAAGGCTCCTTTAGTGTTCGAGTACACATGGTCTAAGAAACGTTGAAACGGAAGCATGTTTTTTTATTCTATTCGGGGGGGGGGGGGGGGGGGGGGGGTTGAATAGAAATAGGAAAATTAACGCTACCTCCACTGTAACTAGTGTGTTTCATTGCCCGTCTTAAAATTTTGTCATATCCAAAATACTAAAAAGCTATTATCAACAAAGTAACTACCAATTTTCATACCATAATTTAAAAACGACATCTCACAAACATGGGTATATTTGTACTTATTAATTAATAACATGTTGTGAATGAGAAAAAAAAAAAAGAAGTCGCCTATTGCCCTTCCCATGTAAGCCATATTGTTATTTATTATGAAATCATATATAATTATTACTAAAAAAGTGTTTGGACCTTTAAAAAAAACTTGTCTTTCCCTTGTTTTGAACTTGAAACCTCAAACCATACAAATGCACCATAAACCACTTCGGCACCAAATTATGTTGTGACTTATTATGAAATCATATAAATTTATTAATAAATAAGTGTTTAAAAAAAATAAAAAAAAATCCATGTTTTCAACCGGTTTCGTACCTAAGACCTCAAAGCACACAAATGCACCACAAACCACTCCACCACCAAGCCATTTTGTTAATTATTATGGAATCATATGTATTTATAAATAAATCAGTGCTGGAAAAAAAATCTCATGTTTCAGATCGGTTTCGAACTTGAGACCTCAAAGCAACAAAGGCGCCGCAAACCACTCCACCACCAAGCCAATTTGTTAATGATTATGAAATCATATTTAATTATAAACAAATAATTGTTGAAAAAAAAACAAATTCCGAAAAAGACAAAAATCATTAATGATTTTACTGTTCGTCAAGATTTATACGAATGAAACGTTTAAGCGTGTTTAAGAATCGTTAACCTTATCTCTCAAAAAATCATAATATAACAACATATTAGATATGTGCGTAGTTAACTCTAACGTTGGGTGGTGTGGCTTAGCGTTACCCACCATCTCAGCCAATAGTGCCTCCAAATACAAGCCCATCTTTGCCAAAGGGGCGCCATTCATACCCTCTGCCATCAGAATAGCGGGCGTGAGTTGAGGTAAGTAGTCGGCAAATTCATGTCCTTTTAAAAACATGTGGCTTTAGCAAAAAGACGTGTGTGCATCATAGAAAACTAAGTATCATGACGTCACACCATCAGTGACAACCAATGTTGTTAGAATCGATAGGCGTTAGTCAGTCGGTGAGCTACTGACTAGCGATTAATCAGGATTAGTTGAGATTAATCGTGATTAATCAGATTGAGATTTTATATTTAATATTTAATATTCAGTTTTATGTAAATATACACGCATTTTATATGTAGTTTTTTTAATTATGCATCTCTTAACTCTTTCCTCAACTCATATGTAAGTGTACATGATTGACCGCCAAAATTTACAGGTTTTGGTTGGGATCTGACCCAAATTTACAGACTTTGGCTAGAATCGCCAGACAACCACCGACTAAATCGAAGGCTAGGCAATCTTGGTGACAGCACTCCGCCAGTACTTACCGACAAGTTAGCGACAAAATCTGTAAAAATCCATTATAAAAAGATAAATATATAATTATCTATTGCTAATTACTGATTTACTACTAATAAGCAACATATAACAAGTCTTTTGGGTAATATGTTTGATTGTCGTTGGTGAGAACCAATTTCGGACAAACGAATTCTCGGTAATCCGTCGTTGATATTAAAGATAATAATCATGCTCAAACTGTTTAGGTGCTAGCCATGGTAATCCATCGCTAATTATAAACATAAGATTCCGGCCATGTTTTTTTAGGTGTTTAATTAGCGGCGAGAATCATAATATAACGGTTGTTTTGTCGGTGATCCATCGTTAAAACATGGGCTCGTATGTACTTGTCCAGACTTCTTCATGTGTTCACAAAATGCAAAACGTGCCAAAAGCTATAAATAGTAACGTGAACCAACTCACTAACATATGACAATGCTCACTAATGTACTAATCATCATACACATGTATTTAACACCAGATATCTTATATTATAACATTACATGAGCTAAACCAACTAACACATGACACATCCTATAAGATATTTCAATGTACTAATAATGGTACTTATGCTATTAAACTCAAAATGACTTGTCATGAACTGATGTGACTATATATAACCTAAACCAACTCATTAATATTGACACGACTCACCAGTCTACTAATAATCGTACATGTTGGTAACATCAAATGAATTTTATGGCCTAATGTGTGTATCCTAAAAGTAAATCAACTACTAACACCTAACAAGGCTCATTAGTGTATTAGTTATCATACCCATGTCTTTGATACCAAAATGTCTTATCCTGACCTAAAATGACTATGTATAACCTAAACATGAAGAATAAGGCGTAATGCCCCATCAATATAATAATCATCATGCAAGTCTTTTAACGCCAAAAGAACGTATTATGACTTAATATGTAATGTAAACCAAGTCACTTATATATTGCAAGGACCATAGTACACAGTGTACCATAGGTGGCAATTTAAAACAATATAAATTTATAAATCTATACGAAAGGTAGTTGGGTGCAAAATGGCGGTAGTTGTGGATTTGACAGTGATGGACTTATTTATCCCGCGATTCTCTATTCAAATTTAGTTATGTATTTGACAACCACTATAGGGAGCTTGCGCATTGTGATGGAAGGTCTGTACAGATAAAGCACTAAATCTATGGTGACACGAGAGTCTCAGAATAAACAACTAGTTGTAGCCCGTGATAGCAAACCAAAGGATAGTAGTACACATACACATACATACACCCTTGTGTTATGCATTTGGTGTGCACACACGTGCACACACCCCTAACTCACACACACACACACACACACACTTCTGATACGTATTTGGTGCACATATACATGCACCTCGTAACTACACACACCTACACACTCATACACGCAAACATCATGTGCATACATACTGACACACACACCCACACGATACACAAACACCATACACACCTCGTCAAACTGAAATATTGAACAGTTTCCACCACCCCTAACAATCCAGTCCTTGATCATATCCCTGCCAATAAAATCCTAATCAGGCTATTAGCATCGACCCATGTTGCACCCTATTGTCGACCGGACATAACCCCGTATCCATTCGTATAATCTGATCCCATGAACCCTTTCTAAAATGTGTATATGGGGACGGGAGATACCTGATAGAGTTATGACAACGAATACAATCCAAAAGCAATCCTGTTATGGAACTATACACCCTTCATCATTTCCGATGACACCTCCACGAATCAAATGGCACCCTTCATCGTTTCCGTTGATACCTAATCCCATGAACCCCTTTTAAAATGTGTATATAGGAGGAGGAGCAGTAGTAGTAGCAACAACAACATAAGTAGTAGTAATATTTATATTCTAACAAAATATTCGATCTAAAGTAACTAATAAATCATCAAAATGGCTCAACAACTAATCAAACGATTTGTTAGTTACTAATTCTATCGCTCATGTATCATGAAACTGAATATATGTATTTTATATAAATGTCTTAATAAGTATAATTAATAAATACCGTAAAATTGCATGCAAATGAATGTAATGGCAAGTCAAAAGACGCATGGGAAAAATGTAAGTTACACACTACTATACATAAAGTATTTGTACCAATCGCATAAAAGCTTTTGTAAGACGTCTTAAAATTCAATGAAAATTTCCGTATCGTCCCAAAGAAATATATTTAATATTAGTATAGATATATCGTATCGTCTTAACATCTCACGTCTTAATATTGTCTTCATATCGCGTCTTAATGTTGTCTTCACATCGCATCTTAGTATTGTCTTCACATCGCGTCTTAATATTACGTGAAAGTTAACTTTTTGTCTCAAAGAGCTGTAATTTTAGATTGTATTGATATATATATATTTATATTGTAAATTCTTTGCCTATAAACGGAAATTGATCCAAGGTACCTATTATAATTGCTTTTTTTTTAATACGATAACAATTTTACATATTTAGTAATGAGGTTATTTAACTGTCTAACCTTTCATCAAAACAATTTGGAAAATTGAGTTCTTGCGATCCATTGTTTTTATTTTTTATAAGGCGAATGGTATCCAAATTAACTTCATTGTTTTGAATTGGTGTGACGACTTCGGATCTCACTAGTTTTGCTATTCTTTCGGGATGTTAAGCTGGTAAAATAACTTTTTTTCTTATTTGCTCTCTATATTGGTTGTCGATCCACGTTACTCGCTTCGGTCTTGGCCTCTTGGGTGCTCTTGGTACGTATTATTTTTTATTGTTCCGTGTGCCATTGAAAATGAGAAAGGCATTGGAAGCTTATTGATCGAGATTCATTTTTTATTTATTTTGGGAAGTGATGACAAGTCCAGGAAAATGGTTTGGGTTAAATGGGACTTGTGCTTACGGATAGATCGTAGAGGGTTAGGTTTCGATAGTCTTAACATCTCTTAAACTTAGCTTTCTTATACAATTGGTGGTGGAGATTTCATTCTAATCCAGAGTCTTTATGGGTCAAAGTCTTCTAAGGAAGGGGCGTAGTTGAGGATTCATTCAAATGAAGTTGATAGTCTACATTTTTTTTTCATTTAAAATCTAACTTTTATTAAGACGAAAGAAAATTACATAAAGATAGTGGGCAGATGGGCAATAAACAAGCTGCGCGATGTGTGGTTGGGTTTAGACACTCTTGAGATTATATTTAATCGATTATTTCATCTTGAAAGTGACATTGACTGCTTGTTGTTGAGATTCTAATTGGTGCTAGCGCGAACCTAGAGTTGGTATACAGTTCCAACAATTCTATGAGTTAGTTGAGCTTTTTCTTTTTCGTCAAATTTCGATAGATGGGTTTAGTCTCTTGAAGTTGAGTCTGATTTCACCGTTTAAAGCTTTAGGAGACACATTGATAGATGCACATTACCGGATGGTCATTTTCAAACTAGATGGAATACTATGGTTCTAAAAAAGGTTAATGTTTGCGCGTGACATATTTAGTTGGACGGAATCCCAACTAGACAAAAACCTTAGCAAATTCGGTCTCGACATTGAGTCAATGGTTCACTTGATTTGTCATTCGTATGCGGAAACTACAGATATTCTATTTAGAGACCATTTTGTGGCCAAAAATTTTTGGAGACTTGTTGTAGGTTGACTAGATGTGGAGTTCCTTATGGGGCTCGTCCAAAAAAAAATGATGGTTTTGCTTGTTTAGACTAAAAAGATTGATTTGAGTGTGTTTATTTCACCATGTGGTGGGTTATTCGGAAATTCCAAAATACATTGATTTTTCAACCGAAAGAGATGTGAAAAGGAGAAACTTTTATTCTATTATTTACTGTTCATTTATGTGATATTCGAATAGGAATCGAAGATGTAAGTTTTCAGGGGATGAGTGACTGAAAACCCTTCTCCTTTTGATGTGAACTTTTTTCTTTGAGTCCGACTCCTTGTTGGACCTGTTATGATACTAGATTTAGCTATTAAAAAGGAATTTTTTGTATAGCTAACCTACTATTTCATTTATATCAAATCTAACATAAATGATCATGATGCATGGGATAAGTGGCTAAAAACCCCCTCTTCTTTTCATGTAAAATCTTTTCTTTGAGTCCGGCTCCTTGCCGGACCTGTTATGATACTTGATTCAACAATATAAAAAAGAATTCTTTTGGATGATGGGACGATTATAGGCAACGCAGTGTAGGTTGCTAAGGCTTTAGACATTATCAACGTGCATGGGCCATCTCTGGGGCTTCATCTCAATATTTAAGAAAACAAAGGTGTTTTGGCCGACATGTGACGGGTTGAAAGGTCAGGACGGACTTTTCCCGAGAGGGATTAGCAGACCAGAGAAGGGGGTTAAGCTCCTTGGTGGGGCTGTTAGCCGAGATCCTACCTTTATTGGGGAGTTGGCAGGGCAGCGGGCTACGGGTGTGGTTGCCCTTATGAAACTACTGCCCCGCCTTAGAGATCCCCAAAGTGAACTCCTGCTGCTCAGGTCATGCATGGGGGTCCCTAAGTTACTTTTTGGGTTGCGAACTTGTCAACCCCACTTAATGGTGGATGCGGTACCCCTTTTCGATGATGGTCTCCGCGAGGCTATCGAAGATATAGTTGTGTGTGGTGGCCCCTTCTTCGGGGACCTCCAGTGGCGCTTGGCATCCTTGCCGATGCGTTTAGGTGGTCTGGCCTTCTTTCAGCTCGAGATGTTGGGGTTTATGCCTTTGTGGCATCTAGAGCTCAGTCTTGGGAACTTCAGGACTTTGTGTAACACCCCAAATATTTCTAAACCTTGCTTTCCGTTAATAAAAGCACACGTGGCTTTTATTTAACCGAATGAAACACAATGTATACGAAATTCCTAACATAGGGAAATAACCATGTTAACCTTGTTATTTAAAACAAGGCTAAAAGCCATTGTATGGGTTAACTTAGTTAGTGGGTTTAATTAAATAAAATTTGTGGGATATGGAGGGGCCAAATCTGCCCAAACAACCAAACTTGAGTTTGGTTAGATATTTATAAAAAAAATATGGGTATTATCCTCATTTTTCCCCAAATTCGTTCATCACCAACCTACACCCACTCCAAACCCTAAAACTCACTAACAAGCCTCCAATCAAGATGGAATCAAGGGGTTTTTGCTTGCATTAACTAGAAATCGGATCATCTAGGCCTAATACACTCCAAGGTACCCTTTTATTTGGCATAAATCAATGCATTGATCATAAGGTAGCAAGATGTAAAAATTAGATTTTTACATATGATGAATACTTGATGATTAGAGGTTACCCTTGGGTTTAGGGGGCCCTAATTATGTTTATAAACACTTGCTAAATGATTGAATTACAATTATGTAGAGATCTTGGTGATTCTTTTATATACACATGAAGTGGGTTTAGGCTCTAGATATAAACCTCACTTGATAGGTTCATGACAAGTTGATAATCTAGAGTTTTTACAAAAAGTCGAATTGGATGTTAGGGAAGGTGTCTCTAGTCCAAGGGAACTTTAATCCCAACGAATTTTGTTGAATTCATGCTAGTCTATCAAATTGGGTGAAATCCCTAAGTTAACTTGGTGGGTATTGATGGGTATGAGCAACATGTGTGCTCATAAGCTAAAAATCAATGTTTTAGAACTAAGAATGTGAACTTGGGTTGTAAAATTGTCATCTTATGATGAATCAAGTTTGAATACTTGATTGATAGGCAAATGGCTCATAAAACACCCAAAATTTTAGTCTTGTTAATTCATGCCCACCAAGTGTTTGTTAAAATGTCCAAATGAATGAATTTGGACTAAAACTCGATAAATGTGTTGAACATGGTAAAAAAAAAACTAGTAAAAGGTTGATTGATCATGTGTATTCATGTTGTTAATTATGATCCTAACAACCTAAGTGGATAACAATCTACTAGGTAGTAAAAAGAGAGGCTTCGGGAGGCCTAGAATCGAAGGAAATGCACGGGTAGGAGCATGCACAAAGGTAAGTCACTCGATGGCTTAAATCTTGATATATTCCTAGTACGTTCATATGATTAGTTATAACTTTGTATATGCATTTGGGATCTAGACATTGGAGTGTCATAAAAGAAGCTTAAATGAGATTCATAATTCATAGAAAACGGCCTTAGATGAAGGTTGTCAATATCCCAAATTAGGCGAACGAGTCAATTGGGTCAAACACTAGTTAGTCAAGGACCTAAGCTAAGGGTCAACATTATGCCGATATGGATTTTGTTATTTGCTTAAGCATATTCGTAGACTTTATGTTATAAATCTCAAGTTAGTCTATAAGCGATAAGGGGTATGAACTAAGGTAAGCATAACTATGACTTTATACATATATGCACATTATGAAGATCATGGCATTGTCATATAAATTGAGATACCATTGTGATTCCCAAGAGATATAATATCTTGAATAAAAACCATGTCACGATTCATATGGGCCACATGAGTAAGACCAAGAGAAGTGGCACATGTGGCCATGGACACGAGGCATCGCTATGACGGCGGAATGGCTTGGACTAATAATCACTTAGTCAAGTTGAGGCTTGATTAGTCGTGTGTAACTCACGAATATAAACTTGGGAATCATAAAAATGCAAGTTTCAACTTATACAAACCTTAACGGGTCAAGTAGAAGAGGAATCGAATCACTATGGTAATAGTGTTAGAAACCGAATAAGGTATTGTACTCGAGATTTAATCACTTAGAAACTATGCATTGTGACCCATAAATGAGTTCTAAGAAGTCCCTAAAATGGTTTTGAAGTTGCATGAAAAGTGCAGCTTGGTGCAAGGAAAATGGGCAAAAATGCTAAGTAAAAACGTGCAGCCATTTCTGAGCAGAGTAGGGATACGCCCAGGAGAGTAGGGCTACGGCCACTCTGTTGTCAAGTTATCTGAAATCATGAAAACCTGCTGCCATACGCCCCAAATACGCCCAAACCCCAATTTTTAGTAAGAGTAGGGCTACGCCCATGGGAGTAGGGATACGCTCCTGGGTGTTTTTCATGCTTATCATTGACTTGTTTAAACTAACTTTTGGGTTGTTTTAACCGTGTTTAACCCCCAGGAAATCATGTATGTGATACGGATGATGATCAAGACTCGAGCAAGAACCGAACGTATCAGACTCGACTGCTTCCGCAACGCTTAAACTTAATCTTTTGAAACTTGGTTTTTGGAAGGCGTTTTGTTGTCGTGTTCGACACTAACTAGACTATACGTATGTTTTGAAATGTAATGCGTATGTGCTAAAAACTTGTGAAACACGTTTAATATGTAATGCTTTATTCATAAACTTCCAAACTAAGTTTATTTCCTCGTAAATTATCGTTTAATTACCCGTTTATCGATCAGGGTCTTACACTTTGATATTGACGGTTTTTCTAATAAGGATACCGCCCCCTCAAAGCCACAAAAAACATTGGCGAATGCTCTTTTTAGCAAAACTGCTCAGAGTCTGGTAGAAGTTTTTGAGTTGTCTTCTCGCCAGAAGGCAGTGATTGAATGCCTAAATGGCCCTCATGCTCAGGATTTTTTGACTGTTATCCTGATTGAGGGTTTGGGTCAATGCATGTCTGCAGTGGAGTACAGGGCTATACTCAAGTACCCGTTGATGATCCCTATGTATCCGGAAGATGAACATGCCCTATCTGCCGTAAAGCTTGTATGGATAAATACGGGGAGCATGCAATTCATTGCAAGGAGCTCCCTGGTTTCAAATATCAGCATGACTGGGTGAGGGACGTTTTGTGGGATATCCTGAGAAGAGCTGGGATTTCTGCCAAAAAGGAGGCCCCTGTAAACTTCCTCACAGACCCTACGGAAGGGAGATCTACCCTGCGACCCGCAGATCTGCTTGTCTTTGGTTGGGAGAGGGGGAAACATGCATGCGTGGACCTCATCGGGGTATCTCATTTGGTTGGGTAAAGGGAAACAGAGTTCGTAGCTGGGCAAGCATCAAGAAAGGCGGAATCAAAGAAAGTAGATAAGCATGCTAAAGCTTGTGCAGATAACCAACATGTCTTTATCCCTCTGGCCTTTGATACCTTTGGCTCCCTGGCGCCAGAAGCTATTCGTTTCTTGACCAGGGTCCAACAGGTCGTCCACAGCAATAGTTCATCTCCAGGGGACAAGGATTTGTCTTTAGTAGACTAGGGTTTGCAATTCAGAAAGGGGTGGCGGCGTAGCTTGTGGCCCGCCTACCTTCTATTGTGATGTAACTTTCGTATTTTGTTTTAATGAATAAGAAATTTAAAAGTACATACTATTTCATTGATTTTAAATCTAACAGAAATCATGATGAATACAACTTTAACACTTATAAAATTTGATAGTTTATTTTTTTTTAACGATAAACGACTTTATATATAAATATAAAGGCCCACTAAAATGGTGTCCAGAAAATAGCATACACCATGGAAGAAACAACAAGACAACTACAACATATCTAGAAAATCAAAGTTCCTCCAATTTTCCCAAGTCGGCCTGCCCATCATCGACCGATTGACCACCCAAAGGAACGCGTCTTCTTTCACAAAATCCACGGTCTTCACAGTGGGCATAAATGTGTTGTCTAAAACTTTCATATTCCGAGCCATCCAAATCCTCTAGGTCGTCGCAATGAGGATCACCTGCACTATTTTCTTCCACGACTTCGAACCCGGACTGTCCATAACAAGTTTGACCACTTCCGAGATACTTTGACACTGCAAGGGGAAAGGAATCCGGATCCACACTAAAACTTGCCACCATATGCTTCTGGCCCAAATACATATTTGATAGTTTCTAATATGGATATTTTGCTTCTTTACAACTATTAAATCTGTCTATCTAGTAATCATTTTTTTTATTTAATATAAACAAAAGAACATACATTCTTAAGTGTTACTATAGCTTTATAAAAATGAAATAGTTATGTACATGTAATTTATAGAAATCAATTTTGTTAAATAAAACAAAAAAAAATCAATATACGGATATTTTGGGCAACTTTCAATGGACCACGATGAGAAAGATACGGATGGAAAGAGGGAGACAATAGATGGGAGTTGAGAGGTTGTTCATTTGAGTAGTTGGAGTTGTCTAATTTTACTAGATTCTAAGAACAGGAATTCAACCTCAATCACAATTTATATGATAACATTATTAAGTTGAGAGGTTGTTCATTTGAGTAGTTGGAGTTGTCTAAGAGTTTTTATATATGTTTTTCGATAACATTACTAATTAAGTTCATAAGTTGATCCACAACAAGTAACATGTTTCAAAACAAGTGTATTAAATGATATTGCTATGAATTAAGTATGATTCAAAATCTGGGTTTAAATTATATGAGTTTTATTTTGTTGTTTTGCTTACAAAACTTACATGTAAATATTTACATGCATAAATGATGCATGGAAGTAGGGCTGCAAACGAACCGAACGAACACGAACAAGGCCTTTTTCATTTCGTTTGTTAAGAAATATATGTGTTCACGAACAATTCAAGAACACTTACTGAACATGATTTTCTGTCCGTGTTCTTTTGTTAAGAAAACGCTTATGTTCATGTTCGTTTGTTAATTTTGTTCATGAACGCACACGAACATAAACATTCATGAACACAAACGAACACAAGTAGGTGTTCATGAATGGGAACAAGCACAAAGGAACATATATTAAGTTTCGAGTAACTTCGAATTCCCATATATTAAAACATTAAGTAGATCAACCCAAAATTATAACCTAATTATCCAATCATACTTAGTATGTACCATAATATTGGTAAACATAATAAAGTAGTGTCTCAAAAGCTAAGTTCACATCATATATTTGAAGTCTTTGAACGATCATAAACGAACACGTTACCGAACGTTCACGAACATAAACGAATGAATACGACCTATATTCGTGTTTGTTCGTTTAACAAAAAATGAACGAATTTTTTTGTTCGCATTCGTTCCTTTATTAAATGAACGAACACAAACAAACTTCTCACCGAACGATTTCTAAATTGTTCGCTAAAGTTTAGTTTGTTTGCCTCCCTAAATAGATGTGAGTATTCGGAAGAAAGGGTTAAAGCAAAAAAATATAATCCAAAACAAGTGTTTTAAATGATATTGCTATGAATTAATTAAGATTTAAATCTGAGATTAAATTATACGAGTTTTATTTTACTTATTTTTAAAAGTTGTTTTACTTCGAAAACTTGCATGTAAATATTTAATGTATAAATTGGCATGGAAGTGAGATTCGTTTGAGTGACGTGGAGCATTTCTGTAGGAACACGTGTACGAGGAAACATGAATTAGAGTGAACAATATTTAGCCACCGAAAATTAACCACGACCACATGAGCCATCCCCACAGCCACCGTCCTGGTAGTCCTACTTGCCCATTTATGTTGGATTCTTGTCCTTTTAAAATATCATTTTTGAATCTAATTCCAATCCATTTTTTACAAAAACCCTCAGACGATGGGTTGTGGTCCACGTGTGAACAGGCGTGAGCCACCAAACAAGTCACGTGGCTCGCGAGAACCACAACTGCCACGCGTTACTCTGTCCGCGAGCGAGCCCAAGCGAGCTGGCTCGCGTGGGCTGGCGTGTTGATTTTTTTTAAAAATAACCGTTGGCAAGTGGCTAATGGTCAATAATTTAAAAAAAATAGGTCTATATATTATCATTTACCCACTTCATTTTTTAAACCAAACCATTTCATACACTTTTATATACCACCCAATCCCAAATGGCAAACAAAAACCCAAATCCAAACCCAATCCCACCCCCACAAAACCCAATCCAATCACGACATTGTACCGTGGAGGAAGAACTCGCATTGGTCAACAGTTATATTACCACATTTCAAGAAGGAGCACATCAGCGAACAAAAACTTTTTGGAGCACGGTTGTGACTAGATTCCATCAACGAATGGGTAACAACCATCGTTCAAGGAAGAGATAACAGAAAAATTTATGGCTTTACGATCGAAGTGCACAGTATTTGAGGGGTTATTCGTAATTGTGTTGAACAACAATGAGGGTTTAAACGAAGACGAGGCAACTGAGGAGGCCCGTAACGAGTATCGTGCCACGCACAACGATAACTACCCGAACGTTGCGGTTTGGAGAGCTATGAGACCACACTTTTAACAATAGTCGCGTTTCTAATACTTATTTGTGGTTTTTAATATTTATGTGATGCTATTTTATTTTTAATTATGTTTTGAGTGTTAATTATTTAATTTGTCTTATAATAAAAATTTAAAAAAAACTGGATGAAGTTATCGTTCAAGGTGAACCACAATATGATCAAGTGAGTGGAGTAGATTCTTTATCCGGTGTCACGTCAGCGTCCAATTGACTTGATACGAGAGGACAATATTTGTGCTCAAGGCAAGCCGGCCAACACATAATCTAACAATTATTATAAATTAAAACTAACAACATTTAAGAAAATTTAGCCAATATAACTTTTAACCGAGAGAGGAAGAAATGTGAAAGGGGATGAAAGATATGGCGACTCATTTTTGACTTTTGAAGAGAGAATGTGATAGATAGGTTTTTATGAAGGATAGTCTTTGAACATGGTGATAAAGAGGCTCCATCTCAATGCTTTATGAGCAACACCGTGACTGGACATTGACGGACGCAGATAGCATTGTCTTTTCTTTTTATTTTTTTCGGTTTAAACAATGGGTGATATAGAGGTATCTGTCATGAACGAATATAGCGTTGTCTTTTCTTTTTACTTTTTTCACAGTTTATGCCTTGTTCTCTATTACGGATCGCCACAAAAAATGATGATTAGTTCTCAATTAAACAACACTATTTGAGAAACACTTAAATAACAATTCATATGCAGAGAAAGTTTACTGTAAAAATAACTTTAACGTAAAAATAAATGTTTTAGTTCATATTTATTAGTGAATGAAACGTGTCATTGATCCTTAAAACGAAGCAATAACATGTGAGATGGATATTTATGTATTTAAGATAGCATGATTATTTGAGATATGAGATCTAGGCGACTAATTAGTATTATATTATAGGAGACCGTTTAGTAATAATATAAATATATTATGTTATATGTGGCCCTGCTTTGTTTTTAATGAAATATGGGTCAAAACGTAGAGAATACTAAGCGCTTCTCAACAGTATGTTCGTGATTATGTTAAACGTTATATGTTAAAAGTTATACAAGAAAAACAGGTGAAACAGCTGAATGAATTATCATAATCAGAGCCGGCCTTGGGGGTGGGCGAGCCGCACCCCCGGCCGAGGCACGTTATTTTCGAGGGCCAATTTTTTTTACATATATTATGTATATATCGGATAGGAACTCTAAGACCAGAAGTAAAGGTTCGGAAGTTAAATGTTTTTACTGGATTTTTGAGGATGAAGGCTAGAACACTTCGGAAGTTGAATGTATTTACAAGTTAAAGAACACTTCCGAACTCACCAAAAAGAAGAGTCAAATTAAATCCTTTTGAAATCATAGTTTAAGTCCGGTAAATTAAATCTCGTAGCAAGTTGGTCGATTGAAAATTGTTTGGACCATTGTGATTGTGTATTATACATATATACACATGTATTTTCATAGTTGTTTTTGTTTAAAGTATGTTTAAAACATGTGGATCCCCTCTAAATTTAGAACCTTAAAACGTATTTGGTTATTTATGATTTATTTGAAACTTTATAACTTCTATTGGGAACGATTTGATCCATAGTTGATAATTCAAATATCAAATATTCTTATTTTTTAATGTAAATAATAAAATAACAAAAATAAAATATTAAAAAACATATTATAACGTTAATCGTCGTTTAAAAAAATGTTAGGAGAGTTTCACGAATCATCGGTTAGCTATTAAGGTATGACATTCTAATAATATATTTTTACTATTGGTATAACGTTAATCTTTGTTTAAAAAAATTCTTTTATATAATTTGTTAGGGCCTTTTTTTCGAATCGGCCGAGGCACTTGAATCCTTAGGACCGGCTCTGATCATAATATAATATTATAAAATCATTACAAATGATTTGTGAATGAACCTTCGTGAGTCATCCCATATCGATGGTATGGACAAGTTAGAATATTATAATGTCCCATATTGATTTAGTAAGCTAGCAATCTGCTCCTGATCCCGCATCAAATAGAAGGAACAGTTGAGGAAACATTGTGTTTGTGTTTTGAAGTCCCACATCCGCCAAATACAAATATTCACCGTCCATATACCTCTATATATTGAAGCCTTAGTATTTTCATTTAGAGTATCAGTTTTAACTGGAACACTTTGTGATATAAGAGAATCCCGAGTCTACCATACCTCGTTAGGTGTTGTTAGGACCGGCGAACGCGTAATCCGACAATCACGGGGTTTATACTAGAGGTGCGGAATCCCTCTAATATGTTCTAATAACAGATACGATAATGAAACGATGATAAACGAGTAATCACAACACACACACGGGTCAAAAGATTATAGATTAATCACTAAAACAGAGCTCGAGTGTTTACAGAGATCAAATCAGACTTCTCAGACTAGGGGAGGGTGTTTGGAGAGTGTGTGAGGCAAGAACTGAGGTCTAGGGTTGAGAATGAGGCTATTTATACCACCCGGGTACGAACAAACCCATTTAGGCGATTAGCAGACCCATACCAGGCGATTAGCAGCTAATCGCCTATAGGAAACAGCTAATCGTGTGAACAGTACATGCGATTAGGGCCATAATCGCATGAACAGTATTCATAATCGCCTGATACATCTCAACGACCCCAAAACGCGTATAAACGCCTCCAAACACCCCGAAATACGTCCAAACAACCAATATACTAGCCTAGGGACATCATGTACTAACAGACTCCCCCTTGGACCAGGCTAGTATACGATTACAAGCCATAAACTGCTCGATTAACCTAGCCAACGACCTATAGAGACCTATCACTAGCTAGGGACATACAGATAATGCACTTACAGGTGTTGTTATTAGTCATTATAGGAGCACAATTAAGGAAGACTCTTCACCAACTTACCGTAGATAGTTTCGATGTATGTTCTCATTTAAGTTATGTTTAGTTAATTATTATTTTTATTAGCATTATTATTAGTAGTGGTGTAGTGCTATTATTTTTAAGTGTTAGGATTATTATTAGGGGTGGATGTCGAGTAACCTAGCCTTAGTTAGGCATGGACTGATCATCCATGCTTAAACAAGGTAACGCTAACCAATATTCAACTGTAATAATAATTAGTTAGGTGTACCGTTACCTAACCTAGAGCTGTATAATTGGATCAGAACCCTGAGATATTACCTAGTTGTATTAGCGTGGTCGATTGCAAAGGGCTGATAAAGAGGTGAGTTACTTAAACTATTTTCAAAACCTGATACTTGATCATAAAATTGTTTGATGGTGATTGATCATGTACATGCATCGAACCATAGGTGTGGCATCCAGTGTTATATATATATATATATATATATATATATATTATATTGATCATTATATTTTCCTGGGGGACATACAGTGCTTACTGGGGAATTGGTAGGCTGTGTGAATATATGACCGGATGTATCCCCCGGGAAGGGGGGGGCATACAGTTTCTGCTGGGGAATTGGTAGGCTGTATGAATATATTTTTGTGACATGCATGGAGCTCATACTTGATAAATAAAATGTTTATGTGGTGGTTTTACTGATGAGTCAGTTTATGTGGCTCACCAGCTTTGTGCTGACGTATTTCTATTACTCGAGCATGTATCACAGGTTGATGGTGTAAGGATTGGGAGTTCCTAGCTAAGAGTTGGAATGCTTTAGACAATTCATCTTATTATGGTTAAGCTTGTTTAGATTGGTGGTACTTGGATCACATTGGCTTGTTATAAATACTCAAGTTATGTAATGAGAATACGTTTCCGCTTTATGTTTGCGCCGACTGGTCACTATAAGTGCCCCGGCCTAGGCGGGGTGTGACACGTGGGTATTTAGTGAATGTGTTGGTTATGAGTCCATTGATCAGGAACGTTGTTGAGGAGTTCATTGCGCCGATGTGGGACGTGATGATTCGAGGAATGATTGGGGTCCTGTTCTTGCCCACATTCGTGTTTTAGATAGAAGTTTTATCATGATATAACTTGCGTTTTTATCAGATATAAGTTGTATTTTTTTATCAGGTATAACTTGCGTTTTAGCATGTATAACTTGCGTTTTAGCATGTATAACTTGCGTTCTATCATTTATAACTTGCGTTTGATCAAGTCGTCTTATCAGGTATAACTTGCGTTTTATTGAGAGTATACTACAACCCAACAATTTTTTTTAAAAGTATAGCAATATGGTATGAAAATGAAAGAGGATGAAAAACTTGTTTTTATGGTATAGTTTTAAAAAAAATAATGTCGAAAAAATTATGACCATTTTAAAAATGGTGGTGAAACTTTAATGACGCAATAAAATTACCACTGTGCCCCTGATTATCTAATTTAATCTATGGCTAATAATCCTTCTTATACTTTTTACGCTAACATCCTTTTTACGTTAGTATCACCCTTTTATAATTTGGTTGTTAGTGAAATAATTATGGTATCATATAATTGTTTATTGTAGTTATTTTTCATATTTATTAATAGTATATTGTGTTCATTCATGATCTTATTGCTTTGTAAAATAATTATATATTTATGTTATTTATAGTTGTTTGTCAAATATACTAATAGTTTATTATGTTTATATTCGTTATATTAAAAAAGATATATAATTTATTTAATAAAAATAGTTTAATTATGATTAGTGTAAAAGGTGTGACCCAACTAACAATATAAGACCATGTGTTGTGACTCAAGGTAACACACACTTTATTCTATCATATTATGCCAACTAGGTGTTGACGTGGCTTGTTGATAAAACTGTAGCTTACTCACTCACTTGACCTTGTTGCGGCTTAAGGTGAGCAGTGACTTTAGCCATTTTTTTAAAGTTTATTATATAAATTGTGATTTAACATTATAATTAAAAGACAAATTAAATAATAAGACATAAAATATTAAAATTGATAAAAAAAAACATTTGACATCATTAATAAAAAAAAACATAAAAAACTACTCATTATTGTTTTGCTCGTCTTCAAGTTCATTTGCAATACGCTCGAGTTCTCGTTCAAGTAATATTCGACGACTAATGGGGAGGTTGCTAAAGTCCTTCCTATGAAAGTCCATGTTCCTCATTCTTATTTTAGAACTTTCACTACTACCACTTGCTTGCATTTGGCTACTATTTCTATTATGAATATTCGTAAACAAGCCCACGTACTTTCGAACTTTTGCCCACCGGCCGGATATCATATTATGAGAACGAGCTTCACTCCCCACTTCTTTATAGAAAACATCGTGGACTTTTTCCAAAACACTTTCGCCTTTTGATAGTTCGCTACAAAAATAATAATTTTTTTTATAAAAAGTCTTTAGGAAACAAAAAAAACAATATGTGTGTGTGTGTGTATATATATACTGGCTTGTTGATCTTCGGAAATTTCAATCCAAGCACGACACAACGTTATTTTCTCTTCTATTGTCCACGGCGTCGCTTGCTGTTTTGGACGTGTATCTTGTTCGGCTGTTTGGGTCGAGATTCTTGAAGTTCCACCTCTCCCGCTCTTCTTTTGTCCACGCTTTTTTTTTGCCGACATCTTGTGGTTGTTGCGTATCTGGAATTAAAAAAATCCGTAGAAGGGGGTGCCATTTGGCTGAGGTTTTGGTCAAATTCTGTGTTTGTACCATACCCGTCTTCTATCATGAATTCTAGAGTCGGTGAGTAACAACCTTCCCAAGGCATGTTTTCTATTTCGGTTTGAAGATGTGTTTGTGGTAATTCTGTAGTTTGATGTTTGAATGTTTGTAAATGATTTGGATGGTTTTTATAAAGTTGTAAGCGTGACAAGATTAATAGAAAAGAGCTCGAGAAGTAACATCAAAACTAAATGTTTAAAGTTGTCGGAGCTTGATTAACACCGCTCTTGTTGAAATTATTGATTTAAAATATGATGAATTTAGGTATTAGGTAAACATTTACATGACTGGTCTTTTCGATTGAAAATGAAGTCCTAAGGCTTTTGAAACTCGAATAATGAGGGGAGACATTACATATATATATTTACTGGAAAACAAAATATTGGAAAAAAGGTAAGCAAAGGGACGTGATTTATCTCTTTTTTTTTTTTGAAACTTGAACTTCATTAAAAACAACCAACACCAACCACTATCTCCAAGGCGAAGACAGTCGGGGCGGGGATAAGCTTCCTTCTTCACAAGCTTATCCCTCCCAAAAAACCTACCCGAGAGCGCTTCCCTTTTTTCTATTCCATCTCATTCCATTCCGGGACAGGCGGCTAATACTAATCTAATAAATGAAGTAGTCGTCGTCTGACCAATCGGCTCGGGCACCAGACCGGCCGTGCCCGCCCATTTTGTCTCGCCCTAAATGGAATCCCTTAGTTACGCTGCGCCCCGGCCCGAGTCCCCACGTCCGCTTTTCTCCGCCCGAAACCCAAAAAGTTGGCTTTGCCAACACAACATTAGGGCCGTTCCCTTCATCCTATGCTGACCCCGGCCCGGGCTGGCTTTTTGGGATCCGTTACATTGAATTAATTTAGCTATTAATCTCTTAGGAAGCCCTGTATTTATTTGCTTAAAGTTCAAATTATATATGTAAGTTGTTGTGTGTAGGTACTTCAACAAGTCCATAACCCTAGCTAGAAAGACATCCGGAACGTTATTCGTTTTAATAGTCATTAGTCAAATTATATATGTTCCCGCCTATTCATCTCGTTTGTCGTGTTTTATATAGGTATTGTAATGTCTAGCCCCTCATATAAAGAACTATTGTCCACTTAAGCTTGTGGATTTGTTATGGTTGCCCGAGAGAGAACTTCTCAAGTCATCATATATATCATGGATTGCTATATCTAGCAAACGAGTGGGTCTAGTTGCTAGGTGACAACTATAACAGGTCATTTAGAAAAAAAGGGTTCATTTGGTTCATGTCACAATGTCAATGGGTTTTGACCATATTGGATACGTATCATTCCAAGACAATATAAAAATGGTCAATGAATAGGTTATCACCAAAATGACAAATGCAAAATTCTATGTGATACAACCTTACACATTAAATGAAAGCCTATAGTTTAATAGCTGTTGTAACAGTCAAACTAAATCATACTTTTGGTTAAGTTCACCACAACCAAGATAGGAGAGGAGCACATTAATAGCTAATATCTTGAATACAAATCATGTTAAATCTAAATGTTAAACTAAGAGTACGTTTTGATTGTAAAATTTGGTAAGCACTTTTAACCTTTATATAATCTTTGATACTAGTAACCATTTTCATCATATCTGATAGCTCTCAAACAAACAATATAATCATATCCAGGACGAGGAGCAATAAATTACGGATTCATATAATCATGGTGTATGTTTACCACCAGTTATAAGCTTATTCATTCATAACACAATAAAACTAAAGTTACAACTGGATGGCATGTAAATGGGCAACAAGGTACGCCGCAACCCCTTTCTGAATGACGAACTCTATTCTACTGAAAACAAAACATTGGTTCCTATGGGTCGAGCTGTTGTGCACGACCCTCCGAACTCTAGGAACGCTATAACTTCGGGGGCAAAGAACCAAAAGTATAAAATGCAAAAGGTGTATCATTAGAATGAGGTAGTTGAATATAAACAAAAGTAAGAACCTCTTGTGTTGGTGTTTAAAACTGACTTCGAAAATGTGTAAACTTCTATAAGTTCGGATTATTTGGAGGAGGTTATCTCTTTTGTTGGTTTTGGCTCGAGATGGGTTTGCTAGATTAGAGCATGTTTAACTTCTTCGTTTAGTTTTGAGGAATGGTAGTCCTACAAAGGTGTTCCAGGATAACGATGGAATTAGGCAAGGTGGTCCTTAATCGCCCTTATTATATTTTTGGCGATAGAAGTATTACATATCGCTTTGGATGATATAATGGAGGCTAGGTTCTTCAAGGGGGGTGATGTTGGAAAGGATAATATCTGTATTTCCCTATTTTTTTTATACAGATATATTCTTATATTGACTTTCCTAAGGGTAAATTACATAAGGATGGTAGGTAAGCGGGCAATAAGTTGCGCTGCCACCCCTTTGTGAATAGAAAATCTCAATCTGCTAAAAATAACCCCCGCCCTTGGGGGTTGGAAAAGTTGCTGTGCACTACTCGCAAATTAGTCTTCTTGGAGAGTGGGTGATTTCTAAGTTCAAAATGTTGTTAGAGTACTTAGTTACTTAAATTTATCTCCGGGCTTTAAAATTAGTCTTTCCATGTCTATTATATATGGGGTTGTTTGGCCCCAATCTAATGAATTGATATGGAAACAATAATGAAACTAGAATGAATCAACAAGAACTACAATCTTTATGGAATAGAATGTGATGATGTTTATAGCTGAATACATGAACCTTATTCATACACAATGAATCAATGCCTCTAACCAACACATCCCTTTGGAATCGACGTGAGTGTGTTGATCGACATACCCCTTGATTTTTGCGCTATTTTCTTATCGAGTGTTGCTTCTGATCTGATGAATCATCCCGACCTCTAACTAGGGCTAGGGTTCTAGGTTTGACACAATACACCCGTATTTACAAAAGTTAATTACATATACATATCTAACATAATATAAACTAACTACACTAAGAACCTTTGAGATGTGAGGTATTATAATCATCATATTTCCCCTTAATCATAAACATCTTCAAACAAGTAGGTCTTGTACTCCAAGCATTGGTTCTTCTTCCTGCGCGAGATGAGACGCTTCGTCCTTCTCTTTCTCCGGCTCAAATAAACCCTTTTTTTTAATTAATTTCTTTTTTGATTGTTTTTTCCTCATATCTTATTCTTAGTTAATACAACTTGAGTTTATATATTTGTTTCAAGATTATAATAGCTATAATGCTATATATAAATTATAACAACAATCATTGGAAAATTTAAATTTTTATAAAATTAAAAGGGTGTTTGGAATTGCTTATTTAAGACTCAACGGAGTGGGGCGGCAAAAGGGGGGCGGGAAGTGATCCCCGGGCGGGAACACCGTCCCGAGGGGCGGGAAGAGGAGGGCGGGGAAGGGGGGCGGTGGGGGAAAGCCGGGCGGTGGGGGGTTTTGATTGGTGAGGTGTGGGGTTTTGATTGGTTGGGTATTTTTTATTTAAAAAAAAATTCCTTTTAAATATTAATAAACAACCTTTTATAGTTTTTTTTTAATTTTTTTTAACCAACTAAAATATTATCAACCTTTTAGATAAAAAAAAACAATCCTAAAAACATACAATCACATAATATTTAAAACACAAATTACATAATATTTAAAAATTAAACATATTACAACTAATATTAAAAAAACACACATCCTAAATTACTTATTTAAACATTACATAATTCCTAAATTACTTATTTAAACACATAATATAATCCTAAAAGTCCAGTCCTCGAGTGTGTAGTACTCGGGGGATAGGGAACGTGAGCTGTCCCGTCCATCGGACCTCGCATCCGATGGGAAGTAGTAGTACTCACGAGGAGGGGTTGGCATGCTCCAGAGGCGCTCCTGCTCCTCAATTTCCCTGAGGGCTTCCAAGTCCTCAGGAGTTGGGTCCCCATATTCACGAGGTGGGGTGGTCTGGTGGTGGTGGGTGGGGGTATTCTGGGGGGTGGGGGTAGGTTGGTGGTAGGGGGTGGGGGTATTCTGGGGGGTGGGGATAGGGTAGTGGTAGGGGGTAGGAGGAGGAGGGGTGAAGGTTGGTGGTGCCGACAACATCAGTCGGTCCAATTGATGAGTAGCCATGGTATAATCCGCGGCCGAAGCCCATTCTTCATCCGTCCAGGGATCATCCTTCCAGGGATCATCGACTTCAGGATGAGTTGGTGGTGCCGCAGCAGGAGGAGGGGGATTTAGCCAATGTTGTGGAGGAGGAGGAGGAAGAGGAGGTTTTGGAGGAGGAGGAGGAGAGGGGGTGAATGGTAGAGTCCGGGGCCGTCCCCGTCCCCGGACTCGGCGAGTGTACTGCCGGACATTAGATGGTCCGGCAGCTCCTGGTTGAAAACCGCCCATGTTATTCATTGTGTTTGAGGATTTGAGGATGAGGAAAAGGTGTGACTGAGAATTGGGAGGAAGTGTTGTATTTATAGGGTGAGAAATATGACCGTTTGGGGGGAAAACGTTTGAATTTCAAAATTTGAAATTTAAACGTTTGGGGGGGAAAATTTGAAATTCAAACGGTTTGGAACAGTAACCGTTTGAAATTCAAAATTTGAATATAATTATTTTTTTTAATAAATATTATTTTTTAATATTAATTATTTTTTTATTATTATTTTATTAAGTTAATAAATTTTCGGATTAAATTATTAATATTATTATTATTATTATATTTATTAATATATTAAAGTTTTTTATAAAAAAAAAGGAAAAACAAATGCCACATGTCAATTCCCCCACTCTTCCCCCCCTTCCACTCCCCACAATTTCCCCCCCCCCCCCCCCACATGGACCCAACAAGTGTCACATGGCGATTCCCCCCCTCTTCCCTCCCCCCCCCCCCCCCCCTCCACTCCCCATAGTCTAACTCCAAAAGTGCTTTTGGTTAACAGTTATTGACTTATAACTTTTTGAAAATGAGTTTTAAAAAAAAGTTTGGATTAGTTTTTGTGATGAGAAACGTCAAAAAGTCAATAAATTGGTTTTTTAAATGTTTGTTTTAACTTATTGTGAAGATTGGTTGTATGGGTGGTAGATTTGTAATTTTATTCCAAAAGCCAAAAGTTATGATTTCTAACTTCTTATAAACAACTTTTTCACCCTTATTGAAAAGTCAAAACCAAAAAGTGTTTTTAGTTTACACAAACAGCTTATTGACTTATTGATTTTTGAAGAAGTCAATAAGTCAATAACGAGTTTTGAAAATCAATCCCAAACACCCTCTAAATGTTGACATTTTATATATAACATTATCTAAAATCTAAACCTTAACTTAAAAAACGTAATCGTAAACTTAATCATGTTAATGGGTCAAACCTTTAATTTGACGGGTTGTGTTCTGGTTAACAAGTTTATTGAACGACCATGTTCGATTTAACCCTTTAATAAACTGTTATAGTAGTCAATCAAAAAGTTGATTATTTTCATGTCACATTTCAATTCATGTCGAGACTTGTCCCCATCTAAAACATCATTCTCGAAGATTTAAGACACTTAGATAACATACATTATCCCTGATTTTTTCCCTTCACAAAAAAAAAATTCAACTATAAAAGATTATTATTATTATTATTATTATTACTATTATTATTATTATTATTATTATTATTATTATTATTAAACCAACATCTTAGCAACATGCTTTAAGTCGATTTCATATAATGAAACTTGGAAGACGATAGGTGGAGGACCAATGGCCCTATTTGCCATTTACTAACTAATAGAAAGTGGGTCTAATTGGTCTCATTTTAAGTGATTTTGGGGACCGATTCTTCACCCAAAACCGATAGCAATCGTCGATATAAACGACCTTACAAGTAACCAATCTCCACAGTTAGAACGAAAGTTTAAAGAATAGACCGAGCATTATGAGCAGAATTATTATTCTCCTTTTTTATATATTCCATATGACAATATCTTATACATATGATCAATATAGCATGTTCAATTCGA
Organism: Ambrosia artemisiifolia; assembly: GCA_032199755.1. Taxonomy (NCBI): domain Eukaryota; kingdom Viridiplantae; phylum Streptophyta; class Magnoliopsida; order Asterales; family Asteraceae; genus Ambrosia; species Ambrosia artemisiifolia. Next base: position 44,629,394 of record CM063527.1, on the reverse strand, counting down.
AGAATAAGCCAAAGATGTAAAATCAAAACGAATGGTCCATTCATAACCCATGTAGTACATGTGACGTAATACCTACTTCGTTTTTATTCAAACACAATACTTAAAAATATATTCATTATTAAATGATTGCAATATGATAGTTCATTGAAAAGTCTTTAGCATATGTTGGTGTTATTTGAGTTAGGGATGAGTTCTCTACCGTATCGTTACCGAACCATCTGAAAATCATAAAATATGGGTATCAGTACCGAAAATGCTTGACATGATAAAGCATTTAAATGTAAATCAACCCAAAGTACTAGTACCGTATGGAACCGAAAGTACCAATACCAAAAAAAACACAAAAAGAGGTTGCCGAACTGGTATAAAAAATGGTATGGTACGTTCGACACCGATACATGTATGGTACCGAACCATCTGAAGCCCCTACTTGGTTTATGGATACTGCAGCATCAGATCACCTCACTAGGGACCCCGGTATGATTTTTCACCCGTGTAATTCTTCTATTAAAAACGTGTTGGTTGGAAATAGTCATCGGTTACTAGTTGTTGGATCAGGCCACACTAGTCTCCCCACCATCTCCAAACCAATCCAACTTAAACATATACTCCACACACCCAATATCATAAAAAACTTAATTTCCGTTAGAAAATTTACTTGTGATAATTGGGTCTCTGTCGATTTCGATCCATTTGGTTTTCTGTAAAGGATTATCCGAGTGGGACGATCCTGAGTCGCCACGACAGTACCAATAATCCCTACCCGCTCACAGATCTCAAAGTACCTGATGCTTCTGCTTTTGTTTCCACCAGTTCTTTCATGTAATAAACAAAGTCGTTCGACTTTTTGTGACTCTTGTCAGATTGCTAAGCATAAACTTTTGCCTTTTCAGTTATCTAGTTCTTGCATTGTTTGCCCCTTTGATATTGTCCATTGTGATTTATGGACCTCACCAATACTTAGCAAACAAGGTTACAAATATTATTTAGTTGTAATTGATGATTTTACCCACTTTACATGGGTTTTTCCTTTAAAATTTAAATCCGAAACGTACACCAAACTCACCCAATTTCATAAATACATTTCCACCAAATTTCACCATCACATCAAAAGTTTTCAATGTGACATGGGCGAAGAATTTGATAACAATCAATTCAAACATTCGCCTCCAACCATGTTTTACAATTCTGTTTTTCGTACCCTCACACCTCCCAACAAAACGGGACAGCTGAACGCATGATTAGACGTCTTAACGAAATCATGCTTTCACTTCTCACCCACGCCTCCCTACCACCTCAATATTGGGTGGAAGCCCTGCACACCTCCGTTTATCTTCACAACATCCTCCCGTGCAAACCCATTGGTTTTCGAACCCCACTGCAGCCTTATACATAAAAAAACCCTGCCTATGAACACCTCCGCGTGTTTGGTTGTGCCTGTTATCCTAACCAGTCTGATACCCGTTCCCACAAACTGGAGGTATCTTTTTCTCAAAGCGTGCCTACATACATGATATTCTAAGTAGAGCCAAAATTGACAATTGTAAACTGTGTCACACATATGCTAATACACATTCAAAACTCAGTGCTTCAGATGGTGCACCCCTATCCGATGGGATGTTGTATCGCCGCCTTGTAGGCGCACTATAATACCTTACTTTCACCCGTCCAAACATCTCCTATGCTGTACAACAAGTATGCCTCTTCATGCATGCCCCAAGAGAGCCTCACTTTGCGTACCTCAAGCGCATTCTTCGCTATCTCAAAGGTACTGCTAACCATGGTCTTCACATATCCCCCCCCCCCAAAACAACTAATCTCACTGCCTATTCTGACGCTGATTTGGGGGCTTGACCTGACACTAGACGATCTACATCTAGCTACCGTGTTTTCCTCGGGGACAATCTAGTTTCATGGTCCTCCAAGCGCCAGCCCACCATCTCACGCTCAAGTGCTGAAGCTGAATACATAGGGGTCGCGAACACTAAAGCTGAGTTATCTTGGATTCGCAACCTTCTTCTTGAGCTCCATCTACCCGTCACACAAGCACGTTGAAATTGATATTCACTTTGTAAGAGAAAAAGTTTGACTTGGTGTAGTTCGGGTACTACACGTTCCCACATAATACCAATACGCTGACATATTCACGAAAGGACTCCCACGCCTTCTATTTGAGCGCTTCAAGTCCAGTCTTTGCATTCGGCTGGTTACTGCTTCGACTGTGGGGGGCTATTAGCGGGAATATCTATGTATTAATTGTATTTGACTATAGCTTTATTAGTACTTGACTATAGCTTTAAAGGGTGCATAATTTGCTCCTGTAAATACTCCTTTTATCTTGTATTTATACTTGGATATCTATAATACATTATAAAGGATGAGTGATGTACCATATTGAAATTTTGACATGAGTACAATTTTTAAAGCAACAAGTATAAGAGAATAAAGTTTATTTCATAAGGGTATAATTGGAACTTTTTGTACATTTAAGACACTTATAAGCGTAGAATAGTAAATTTATCATGACATTTTAGTTAAAACTAAAAAATTGTTTCCCTTCTTGCCCTTCTTCTCTGCTACTGCTTCCATGTTATTGATACCCGACTTTTCATATTATACAGATGGTTAGAAGATGAAACCGTACACTCTCTCTTGCAACATCAATGGGGAATACAAATCAGCCAAGTGCATTAAAGAAGTTATCAATTCCCTTCGGTTACAAGTCCTGATCATAAAAAGGTGAGTTAAGTATTTAACCTAACATCATCATCTCCCTTGTTGTTGTTGCGCAAGTTTGAACCAAGATTGGTGTTCGGAAGATCTGTACTACTCTAATCTTGGAGCTGAATCGAACTTTGAGCAAGGTTCCATCCTTTTCTTTATATTTTTACTTTTCATTGTTGTTTTCTTTTATGATTGATATGTGACTGTTCATATGTATGCTGACCTAAGTGTTGATGCTTGAATCCTTATTCATCCTGTGTATGATGTTGTTATTCATTATGGTCTATTTCTTATATCGCAGATTTCCATTAGTTATTTGAAGCCAGCCAGGTGCTCACTCTACCGGTTAATGTAAGCAAATTAAATTATTCCCTTTTCACTTTCTATTGGTTTGGTTAGGTTATGTTAGGTTGTTTGATTTTATTCGTCTTAGGTTGCGGTTAACATTTAGCATTTTCGGCCAAATAAACTATCATTATTTGACCCATCTTTACGCTAAATTTGTTTATTTCAGCTGGTATTAAATTTATGGTTTTGACGATAAACAATCTTAAAAGTAGGTTACCCGATTTTCACTAGAAACTGATTATTGTGACAGTGACTTGATTTCACAATAATCATATGACCGCTTAATTAGAAATCCCATTCAATTTTCGCTTTGTTTTTAGAATAAAGATGGTTATAATCAATACAAGTCACAGTATTTCTATGTATACAAAGTCCTAATTTTGCTTTGCTGACCCATTTTTTTTTTGTAATCTTTTCACGAGATTAGTCTCTTTCCATGGATGAAACAACATCCTTTCAGATGCTGACAGTAGAATTGATGGTTAGTGTTTATGATGATGGTCTGCAAATGCGACCACCAGTAACTGAGATGTCACCTGAATCATTACCGGTAATGAAAGGTCGTCATGGCTGCTGTGGTGATGAGTTGTTCCAGTACACATAGATAAATAACGTAATGTTGTATGAAAATTAATAAGCAGGTAAACAATTTATGTAAGCAGTATGATGTTGATGTTAATAATTAGTTGAACGTTTATAGAAAATACTTTCTCCCAGTTTTAGATATGTTGAACACGTTAAGCCTTATGTGTCAAAGATAGTGGAGTTCTATATGAGGATCCTTATGTCAAGGTTCTCACCTTGCAAAGTTTATATTAATTACTCAAGTAATGTATATCACACTAATATTCTCCTGATTAAATATTAATGTTACTATCTCAGATTGGTATTAAAGCAGAGTGGCGAGGTCCTCTTCTTGGGGAACAAGACTACTACTTACTTCACTTGATGCGGTTAATGCAGTGATTCTGCCTTCATCCCATCTGAAGTTGGAGCTTTCATCAGTACCTGAAATTATTCCTCCACGATCACAGGTCAAACCCCGTTTTAATTTACGTTTTAAAATAATAAATCTTGGTTCTTAGGATAAAGTTATGTTTGTTTAGGTTCAATGCCCACTTGATGTGGTAAATCTTCGCCCAGTAGGGATGTTGCAGTTCTTGATTTCTCCTACAAGTTTGGAACCAACTTGGTACTTATCCTTCTTTTTTTATCCTGTATCTTGAAAATGTATCCACACAGCGATAGAATTTTTACTTTTGGTCTCACACAGGTTGATAACAAGCTTCGGATTCCTGCAGTCTTGAATAAATTTTTTCAGCCAGTAACCTTATCTGTAGAGGAATTTTTCCCACAGTGGAGATCACTTGCTGCACCTCCTTTGAAACTTCAAAAAGTGGTTTGTATAAAATTTGTCGAATTCATTATTTCTTTTTAACATCACGAGTGTATTGCAAATGTGCAATTTTTTTTGTATAAAATTGAACAGGTTAGAGGTGTAAGACCGATGCCCTTGGGAGAAATGGCGAATTTATTGAACAGTTTGAGGCTTATTGTCTCCCCTGGATTGGTAATTTCTTTCATGATTATTGTAAACAATTTGTAGTTTTTTACATCATGAGACACAGGCAAACCTGGCTTACCATATATGTTAAATAGCGAGACATTATTACTCCAATATAATTTAAAGCTAGATTGCTTATGCATACAGAAATAGTGTCGCTTGTTGTGTAAATGGAATGTGTAGCTACAACTAGCGAGGTTGGTTGAACCTTCACGTAATTACTTCAACACTAACAAATGCATATTTAATTAACAGGTAACATAACTGGACCTGTTTCATATCAAATACTATTATGTCGAACATGCAATCAAACACACACAATTAATAATATTTAAGTATAAGAACATATCTAATATAAATCAAGGGAAATTTCCTTCAATAGTATGGATACAACCAATCTTGAGTGCAAATAGGGATGAACAACTAATGGTCTGCTCAAACCATGACCATTGACCAACCAAGGTTGATCATCAGTATAGGTTTTCTCGTATTTTCATTTTCGGACCCAGTCTCAAGCTAGGACCAGTTAAACACTAGAAGACCAAGCCAGATGTGTCCGTTTGGCTATATTTTTCTATCGTTACAAACAATTATTTAATTTTTGTATACAGTTGAATAATTATTTTCTATCTCAGCGGTAAAAACAATTGTTGTTCATATTTATTGAAACATCGTGTTACACTTAGTTTGACTGCATAATGTTATTAAGAAAAGCTTTTATTTTATTTTATTTTATACAAAGCAACATGGAAGCTTCAATCTAAATTTTATAGCATTTAGTAAGATTCAAAGTTTTAAAAGATTTTGTAAGAGTTAGTAAGATTCAAATTAAACTTCTATACTAAATAATAGTTGCTCTGTCTCTACCCATGATTCCATGAATTACAATTTGCTAACTTGAATTCTTTATTGATTACAGCCCAGATATGAGAAGCCTGTTAGTTAAGCTGGGATAATCCAAACCACAAATGAATAACCTCTGTAGTTGTGCTAATGGCCCAAGTAGTCCACCGTTAGAAATATGGACCGAAACTTAATTAGAGGACCAAAGCGCTTTTTTACTCAATTAGTCAAATACCCTCAAAAGGGCAAAACAATCAAATGTTTTAAGAGGCTGCAACAATCTGATGTGCAAGTTCTATGTTTGCATAGTGACTGTTTGTAATATGTTTGCATACTTAGTTACTTACAGGGTCGAATAAGCATATAATGACTGCTTGCAGGTTTGATAGAGGTGTAATGGGTCAAATAGAAATGTTAGGATCTGTAATAATAAATACTCTACTCTTTTTTTTAATGGTCCAAATAAGAGATAGAAAAGCTCATGCTGTGAATGTTGTTTATAAAATACTACTGTTGGTGATTTCACTCCTCTATCATATCTAAACTACAGCTGTACTTTGAATTTATTGATTTTTTTTTTGGCTTCTTTATAAATGCATTTGTTTATGAAACACAATAGTTAATTATATAATTTTTACTCTTTTATTACATAGAAAACCGTCTTTGGTAGTGAACCTAGCAAGCCCGACTATAGCAACATCCCTTATGCCGTTTTTTGGTGACATATCATTTTCTGTTTATTATTTTCTTTATAGATGTCATGTGTGAAATTTATTATTTTAAAATTACCTAACAAAATTTTGTTTCCAATTTCAGCATACCACCTCTTTCTGTTGGATTAAGTGAAGAACAGGCCATTGAGCAAGCTAATGGAGACATATTGGTGTACACTTCAACATTTAATCCTATGAAGAACTCCATCTCTGGGTAGGTGAACATGTACAACTTCTGTTTTAGTTACGGACATGTTGGTTTGGCTGTGTTTTATCTCAAATGGGTCAAATTACAAAAACTTGGGTAACAGGGGGACTGTTGAAATTTGTCAAAAGTCTATTTTCAATGCATACCTCTAAATCACTTCCATACAATAATTTACGTTGTTATTTGTTAACATACTGTTCTCGGAATCGTAATAATATAAAAGTATGTTTAAACATTTTAAAAATCAATAAGAGATGTCATTTCAGGGTCAACTTTGACTCAGTTCATTTTGACTCACTTAACTAAAGCCCATTTTGGTTCATTTCCACCTCAAATATTTTGGTTCATTTCCACCTCAAATGATATGTAGCCACTTTAACTCTTAATTAACACTTTTATGTATCCATAGACGACAACAGAAGACACCCATGAAGCAACTTTAACATGTATTGGACATATCAAGTGGAGAAAGATGGTTTAGCTAACGAAGCCTACTGTTTCTCTATAATTAACTATTTAACTGTGACCAAATTTAGTTGTATATACTATATATAAACGTTGGCGTGACATATTTTTGTTCAGATTCTAGATACAAATTCCCAGAGCTATTTTTCCATATGCATGAGCCAAGGTCGAAGAGGCTTTAGAATTTGCTCAGAAGGAGCTCGCCTCAAGGGGAGAGGAGAATGTAACTTCAAAGTCTGAATATTTTTTTCTCATTCAAATTCTCATGGTTGGCTGTCCTGGTCAAAAGGATGACACGGCGAAGTTGATAACTTTGACCATATTGATTTTTTTTAGATGTTGGGAATTGCATGCAATGTGCTTAAAAAAAACATAAATACCCGCGGCAAGGCGCGGGCATTCCCGCTAATACTATATTATAATGCATGAGGCAAGGGTAGTTTAAGATACCCAAAAGTTAAGAACTTTATTTTCATTAAACACCCTAAAATGAGGGTAAAATAGTCACTTAAACACTTTTACACTTTTATACCTCATCTTAGTTACACTTTAATCCCTTAAACTTTACCTAACTTTTGCTTATTTAAGTTATAGTTAAACTTCTTTTCCTTATTTTAAACAAATTATCCCCCATGATTTATAAATTGCATATTCATACATTTTTAGCTTTTATATCTAGGCATGTAAACGAACCGAACGAACATGGTGTGGTGTTTGTTTGTTCTTTTAATTTTAACTGAACACGAACACATAATTGAACACTTTTTTTGTGTTTGTGTCCAATCATTAAGAAATTTGTTATGTTCGTGTTCGTTTATGTTCGTCCGTTTAAACTCTAAATGAACGGTTCATGAACGAACATAAACGGACGTTCATGAACATAATAAATGTGAATGATTTTGTATTACTAAAAACCCAATTACTAAATTGTTATATATTTATACAAGTAGCTAAAATCCAATTTATGTTTATATTTATGTAAATATAACTATTTATGTAATTAAGTAAATTAAACGAATATAAATAACCGAACATAAACGGACGTTCACGAACATAAATGAATGAACACAACGTTTGTTCACGTGTCTTGGAATGGATTCATCAAAATGATTCTTAGCAACATTTTGGGGGTTTCGGTATCTTTGATTACTTTGGTGCTTACTTTTATGAACCAACGAAATACCTAGGTTTGTTCATGTTCGTTCATTTAACTAAACGAACAAATATTTTTGTCGTGTTTGTTCATTTATTAAATAAAAGAACTTCCGCCGAACAAATTCATGATGAACGTTCGGTTCGTTTACAAGCCTACTTATACATCTATTTCATATATTTATACCTCAATTTCATGTATTTCTAGGCAAAAAAATTTAGCCAAAGTTTGGTTTTTGTTTTTCACTAAAATTAACTAAACCGGACTAAAAACCGACAATCTAACCATACTAACCCCACCAAGGAACCGATTGTTTAATAAGATTGATAAACTGATGACTTTAATTTTAGTTTCGGTTGATGCTAATAATCGAACTGAACTGAACCGAACCGAACCATACAGACCCGTAAAAGTGTTTGTGTTCCCCGCTGCATCGTGCGGGCACCCTACTAGTTTTCAATGAAGGGAATTCAAGCTTTAACAAATCACATATATGACGTATTACGTATTACGTGTATATTACATTGTAAGCTAGTGGTATTGGTGATTGTTTTAAAAAATGTGGTGTGAGTTTGAACCCCTCAAGTGTAGGCTGATAAGATGGCAGTTTTTTTTTTTTTTTTTGAACGATAAACTAGCATACTCCTAATATACTCCTATTAACTATCAACAGACTACAAGATCTGAACCCCGCTTCTAGAAGAGACGAAAGACACCTTACCACCATACACCATCTCTTGGGATCGGGCAGTAGTTAAAAAAAAGGTTAGGAGTGAAACATTGATGTTAAAAAAAATATATGTAACTTACGTTGTGTGGTGTTTGTTTTTCTTCTTCGTTTTTTTTTTTGGTAGTGAATGTAGTAAAAAAGAAATCCACGAACCATGTGGTTTGTTAAATCTATTATTTAGTTGTTTAGGATGACTTTTAAATTTTGATTTATCAAAGGAATATGTTGAAAGTAGAATCGTTATTTATAAAAAAATAAAAAATAAAAAAAATTCTCATTGTTGTCTCTATCACATAAGCAAGTGTAGGAACGATTAGAGAATCAAAGGGATATAAAGCATAAAGCAAGCCTAGGCAAATCAAATGTTGTGATGGAGAGGAAACAAAAATAAACTTATTTCTACAAGGCATCTTCTATGATACTTTTTAAGAATTGATTCATTGGAGGACCAACTTAACAAGGACCGTTAGAGCACCATCTACATCTTTAATACCTAAGAAGTCACATATTTTATTTTATTTTTCAATAAAGTTGAAAATAAAAGAGAATCTAATGACTCAACGTCTTTAGAGATCTTGGTTGTTTCTAGTTTCTCCCTTAGACATAGATATGAACTACAACATTTATGCAATTCCGTTAAAAGGTGTTAGGATGTTGGAGCGTAAAAAAACATTCTTCAACTGGAAAGTTAGTTCGATTTGCATCCCAATGTATGATTCGTGTATATGTAACAACGGAAGAGTAGAAGTGAGGGAGCATAAGCGATGATGTATTTTGTTATTCATACATGGGTCGTATTTATAGATGCATATAAAGGATGTAAATGTTAATTACATTCCTATATTCATGAATCACGATCTATCATTTTGATCGCATAAAGTATAAAGAAATAACAAGAATATAACGTGAGATAAAATGACCGACAATACCTAGAGTTCAACAAACTCTACCACACACAAAAAGAAAAAAAAACAAGGAATAAAGGAGCCATGATTGATGTGCGAATCTACTATGTCATTCTTCATTGAGTTTATTCTTTAATAGATAGGAGAATTAACAAAGGCAAGAGAGTTGAATTCATACTTACACTTAGACTATGGGGTGTGAAGATTGGGAAGGGGTCGGTGACTGCCGCATCACCTCATCACCGGCAGTAACAACGCCCCCCATGTGATTTCGGTGAGAACGGGGATTTATCCCCTCCCTTCCGTCTAAGTTTCTTTTGTCTTTTCCCCCTTTTTCTTTTAAATCAAATAATAAAAAATGGAAGGGGTAATGAGAAGAAAGATGAATCATTTCCCTTAAAAGAAGAAAGAAATGGGGGAATGACGTGACGCTAATGTGGACAAAGGGGAGAAAGGGAGAACCACACATCTTAAGCCTTATGTGGGTTCTTTGCCAAATGTATATATTTATTATTATAATTAGAATTATAATTTGTAAAATGGTCGGGCTTAATTTTTTTATAAATATGTTATCACAAAGGAAGGGGGTGTGTGATAGCGCCTCTAGCCACCTAAGTTGGGTGGCCTACTGACGCCCCCAACACCGTTTCCATATAAATTAATAAAATTCGTGTTTACTTATTACAATAAACCCTCGAGACCATAGGGCTATTGCCCAGAGTGAAGAGAAGAGTAAAATGGTATATTTATTACCTTGAATGGTGCTTGATGCATGTCGGAGGAGTTGGTCGGAGACCGGTACACGTCCTTCGTTGGTGATAAAATTCCGGAATGCTGCAACATGAAGGTGTAATGGAATGATACATACCTGACGGTTGAGTGTTAGTAATAATGTTTTTTTTTTCTTTTTGTCGGGTTCTTAAGAATTTTTGATGTCTTTAATTACAAAAAAAAAAAAGTGATTCAGAAACGATTAGAGGGATTTTACTCTACGTCATGCTAAAGTCCCTTTGTTTGCACGGCGTAAACGTGACGTTTAAAGCTCGTGAGACTTTATTTCACACCCCACCTAATGGTAAAGGAATATTTAGAAAAAAAAAAATGGCAAAATGCATGAGGAAAATTTACATGTGATACTTTAAAACAAAATGGCAAGTGAACAAAGTAACAATAAGTTGCCTATTTATAGTAAGGTGTTAATTTTTTAAATTCTGCGATAAAAATCAACATTTGCATTGAAGTTGATTCAAATTATATTTATTTTTACTTATCTATGTGTGTATAGTTATATACTAGGGAAGGATCGTTTGAAAAAAATTATAATTTGAAAATAAAAAAAGAAATAATTAAATACTTTAATTCATTTCACATTAATTATCTAATTAATTAATTTAAAATATTTTATTTTACACACATCAAAACTGGTCCTACATATATCAAAATTGATCATACACACATTGAAATTATCATACTTTTATCCTACACATATCGAAATTATCATTAGGTTTATCCTACCCATTTAGAATTTCATCATACATTTATCTTACGCATAACGAAATTTATCCTTCACTATAAATTATCTTTGCTTTAAAAATATATATTTGAAAAAGAATTATGATTTTATTTATTTAACTAGTTTATATAGGAGTTACAAAAAACTTAAAAATTCATCCTACATTTATCATATACATACCGTAATTTATTCATCACTATAAATTATCTTTGCTTTAAAAATATATATTTGAAAAAGAATTATGATTTCATTTATTTAACTAAGACTTACAAAAACTTAAAAAATTATTTAACATTAAATACAACTATTAAATGGAGTTCTATTGGTTTACATTTCTTCTTTTTCTTCTTAAAAGAAAATTTATTCTAATTTAAACTCTCCACTATACTAATATTATAAATATTTATCTGGGATGAATATTTTTAGAATTTTCGAATTTGTGCAATTTCTAATTTGGTTAATTTTCAAATTCGCTTTCAAAATCCTGAGTAGAATTAACCATAGAAGCCAAAATTCGATTCGTTTGCAATTTGGTTGATAGTGAATCATAATTGCACTCATCTTTTAAAAATGGGGAAATGGAATTAAATAATCCCAACTTTGAGGGGTTCGAAGGGAATAATCCCAACTTGAAACTTGTAAGATAACAGTCCCAACTTGTCAACGTTTTTATTTTGTTGGTCCCAAACTAACTGAGGTTAAGTTTTTCTGTTAAGTGCCAACGTGGCAATCCACGTGGCAGTCCACATGGCAAAATCTGTCCAGTTGGGAAAAAAACGTGGGCCCACATTGACACTTGTTTTTTCAATTAAAAAAATCTTTTAATATTTAAAAAATCCTTTAAATAATGTTTTATTAACTTTTATATATATATATATATATATATATATAGGATTTGGTTCAAATGAGAACTTTTCCCCAAATTGAGAACTGAGAGAACCATTCTGGGCCACACATTTCTCTAAGGCAAAAAAAAATTTTTTTTTTTGCAAAAATCGCTGCTTTATATATAAGAAATTTTTTTTTATTTTTTTTTACCAAATAAGGAGGGTTTTCCCTAGAACCATACCCTATATATATATATATATATATATATATATATATATATATATATTATACAAACATAACCCAACCTCCATCGGCCATAACCACCACCACCGGCCGCACCTACCACCGCACCAGCAACCACCAACAACCACCTCCACAGCCGCCATCTGCACACCCGAAACAACCACCTCTTCGCCCCATCGTCACCATCAACCAAAACCCAAAAAACTACCGAACCCTCCTTATCACATCAAAATCTAAGATATTATAAAGTTAAAACCCTAATTCGCCTCAATTCCTATCAATTTCTCAACAACCAAAAGTAATTACAAAACAAACTCGTTAAAATTAATATATCCGAAAAAATTAGGGTTTGAAACAGACGGTGTGAATTTCTCCAGACTCAGCATCTGAATCCCCAACCTTATTATCCACGTCAGCAACGTCATCTTCCACAATCTCTCCTTCCTCCATATCATAATCACTCAACCGATTAACAACCGGTGGCATATCCGTAATTTGTTCATCATCTTCGTTCCGTTTATCGTCCTCATGTATATCGTCATGCTTACGGCTGTGATGACGGTGGTGACGGCGACGGTGGTGGTGGTGGTGGCGGTGTTTGTGGCGTTTGGACGGTGGTGCTTGTGTTCTTCGATGTCGGTGGTCATGGAAGGAGTTTGGGTTTTCGTATAGAAAAAGAGGGGATGAGATGATTGAAGGAGATTGTGAGGATTGATGAATGATTTGATGGATATTTGTAGAGAGGTTTGGTTTTGGTTAATTGTAGTAATAATAATATTGTGTTGAATCTGAGAGAAAGGGGTTTTTTGGCCAAAACCTAGAATGGGAAGTTGTTTATGTTAAGATTGGGGACTTGGGTTGGCTTCCTTGCATTATTGGTATTGGTCCAATGGGAGAAGATGACCGGTGATGGAGGAGGGCAACCAGAGAAGATGACCGGTGATGGAGGAGGGCAACTGGAGAAGGAACTTGTCATCTCCCTCTCTCTCTCTCTCTCTCTGGCTGTGTGTATCAATTGTGTATATATGTGTATATGTAGTGTATATATATTGGTATAAAGATTAAATAAATAAAAAAAGACACATTTTCATTGTGGGGCCCACATTTTTTTCCAACTGGACAGATTTTGCCACGTGGACTGCCACGTGTGATGCCACGGTGGCACTTAACATAAAAACTTAACCGCGGTTAGTTTGGGACCAACAAAATAAAAACGTTGACAAGTTGGGATTGTTATCCTACAAGTTTCAAGTTGGGATTATTCTCTTCCAACCTCCCAATGTTGGGATTATTTAATTTCATTTCCCCTTTAAAAATCTAAAAACTTAAAATTTTATGTCCTCAATTCTCAAATGACTGTCTGAGCCCAAAACTTAACTTTCTATTTGACCCAATTATCTTTGTGAATTGGGCCTTAGATAAAACGTTCTAAGAATCAGAAAGAGAAGAAGAGCTCTTTTATAAATAGTAAGCTTACTACCTAACTGCTTAAAAATATGCCCACCACTAAGCCCAATATGAAATTTGTAGCCCTCTCTATCTACCTTATTGGGCCTCACACTAAACTTCTCTTTGTTTTTTATGCTTTTTTTTAAAGGTGAATAGGATTTTTAAAGTTTTCTAGTTAATTTTGTTTCTATTAATACGAAGCATTATATACATGGTTTACTCGGCTTACTTTTGTAGTTAAAAACAATTATAAACGCCGATAAATTAATCCAAACAAACATAAATGTTAAGTGTTAACAGATAATTTTTTTATGGTCTTTAGATTTTGTGTAAAAAATGGGAGTTATAATAAAAAGAATATTTCTTTGATTATAGATTGTAAAGTGTTAAAGAGTCTAATAAATAGACTTTCAACATCTAAATATCTCTTAAATATGACTTATAATTTCTTCACCGTTAATACTTAATACCTCAAATCAAGCAAAAAGATGAAAGAATCAGCGATGACAAAGTGAAACTAAATAGCAACTCACCGGTGAAAGTGAAACCCTTAGACAGTGTTTGCGCCATTAAATGGGTGTGTAATGATACTGTCCATATATTAATGACACCAAATGTCGACTTGAGCTTGGGACTTTGCTGTCAAGATAAGCCGCAACTACCAATCCTAAGCTTATGATTGATCTACAATGCTTAAGAACTCGTTAGAAGGGGAACCGAGGTCAAAGCCCTTGAACATTCTTTGGCACAAGAATCTACATTAACAACATATATGACATATTTTAATGTATGCCCCCCCCCCCCCCCCCCCCACACACACCCCACCCAACCTCCACCACACACACACACACACACGAGCCAACAGTGTTAGTGTTGACCTCTAAGATGAGGTACTAGAGTGATGTACATGATAGTCCTACTTTGATTATTGTACTCTTTCTAGCTTTGGGTTTTAAATTCATGTTGTGGTTAAAGAAATGATCTATGATTGTTGTTAATAACGCTTTGCTAACATAATCATAACAATCAAAACATAAACATAAAAAAAAGTATGACATGTTTGCTTTGCGAACTCGATCACCATAATGTGTTATGGGTCAAAATCATTTCATTAAAGATTTAAAGTATAAAATAAAACGGGTCAGCCTATAATAGATTTTATATGATAAAATTCTGTTAGTTTAAAGGATTTTAATTAAAAATAGCACTTTTCAATCATGGAATAAAAATACATGTTTTTAAAACATTACATATATTACTTTTAAAAGCATGAAGTACTAGTTGATTCAATAACGTTGGGTTTACATTATAGGAATATTTTCACAGAAAAAGCATATCACGTGGAAAGTTCATTATCACACCACTTACCGGGTAGTTGGAACATTTAGTATCGCACGATTGCCTCGAAAATAATTATTGTATTATTAGTCATTATAAAAAACAAGGTATTTTATATATATGAATTTTACTAGGTGTCTTTTTTAAGGTCTGTTTACTAAAGAGCAAATCAAGAATTCAAGAATCTGTTGTAAGCAAAGTTTGTTTACTAAGGTCTGTTTCAGAGCAGTGGGTCTGTTAAGGAGATATGTCTGAAACAGTGTTGTTTCAAACAGATGTTGCTTCAACAGTTTGCTTCAAACAGCTGTTGCAAGCAAACTGTTAAATCATCATCTGTTTGAAGCAACAACTGTTTCAGACAAATCTCCTTAACAGACCCACTGCTCTGGAACAGACCTTAGTAAACAGACTTTGCTTGCAACAGATACTTTACTTCTTGATTTGGAAAGATAATAAAACGCTCGTTTTGTCTTTCGTTTTTTGTATAACACTATGGTACTCGTTGGAAATATAATAAAACGCCCGTTAATTTGGTATAATTCTTTTTTTTTTCCAAAACAAAATGTCATTTAAAAAAGTTAATAACGTTTAAAAATAATGGGGGAAAATGCATGTGTTATGCACATGAGAGAGAAAAATAATTTAATAGTAGATGGAGTATCCATGACCCATTTAATTAACCCGGTAAAATGAGCGAGAAAAACAGAAAATATTCTCCCATATGATGACATGTGTCCCAACTTTGCTTTCTTTTATATATAGTAGTAGATTAGTTTATAGGTATTTGGATACGTTGTAGCATTTCAACTTTACTGATTAAACTTGCTTTTTATTTGTTTTTTTAGTTTTATTCAACTTCATTTCATGATTGTGAAAACATTACATCAAGATATCAGACAGGGTAATAAACTGTACCACCATCTCTTTTTGAATGACAGATCCTTAATTTCGTATATAGATATGTGTTGTAATGTTGAGTAAGTGACTTCAAGTAATTAGAGTTAGGTAATATAAGGTGTTGTCATTAGGTGCAGAGAGTACAAGTCCTATAGATGCAATTAGTTTGTACAATGTACTAGGTTGCGTGGATGTGTGTCAAAACCCATGCATCTCATGCCCAGAATGTGGTTAATTAGTACATTAGCTTTGTTTTCTTTAGGCTGAGGGGGTGGTTACCGACCCCCTCAACCGCCACATCTTCACCACCGCCTCCACTCACCTATTAGAAGAGAGAGAGAAATAGAAGAGAGAGATAGAGAGAGAAATGGTCAGGGAGGACAGGGAGATTTCCTCGGTTACACTGAAGAAGAGACGGGGGAAAGGGGGGATGTTCCCCGTCGGTGAAGCCTTCCACCTCAGCTCCCCGACCTCCTCACCGTTCCCATACCCCTCAGCCTTATTTAGGGGGTTAGTGGTAGTAGAAGTTAATGTTAGTTGTTTTCTTATTAAGCCTATATATTGGCGATGATATTTTAGTATTGTTATGAATGAAAGTATGAAAAATTAGTCTCGTCTCTCTCCAATTTCTTCTGGCTTCTGAAGAGTTATATGGTTCAAATCCATGTAAGATGTATATCTTATGTTTATGAGTATTTACGAGTAGGTTAGTTAGTCATTAAAAATCCGTAACATGATAAAACGAATTATAAGGCTTGATAATCAAATTGATCATAAACCAAAATATATTGATCCAACCAATAAAATGTTATTGTGGTTGCAACAACCCTACACGTTGAAATATCTTATTAGTATAACAGGCACACCACAGCACCATTAGTCAGGTGGTTTTGAATGAATGTAACACATTAAAATTATTTTCTATGTAACGAGCTTGTAAACACTTGATATGTTACATTCTTAAATCTTAATAACATGTGTAGTGTCAATTATTTATGACATGCTTAATAACATGTGTAGTGTCTAATAATTTGTGTGGTCTTTTCCTACCAAAGATTGAACAACACACTAGTCATCAAATTAACATATCTTTGGATACTTTGGAACATTTAGAACCGTACTGACCGTATGATATTTAAATTATTATTTAATTCTTAAATTAATTAACATACATAAAAAAAAAGTCACATCATGAAAATCTAAAATTCATAACCAACTTTTGATCTCTTCCATTACTTTCAGATCAGTTACGGGTTTCCGAGCCGTTGCATTTGCCGACAATTGCTGACGTCAGCAAACCTCGTAGTTGCTGCCATGATGTTGTTGTCGGTGGTTGTGTCTGCCTGCATATATTTGATGTTCAGATTTAACCAGATGTTGTTGGTGGTGGTGTTGATGGTGGTGTTGGTAATGGTGTTGGTGTTGGTTGACTCCTATTATCATTTCTTTTTGCCTACGGAGTTCCATAACTTTTCGGTGAGAATTAGAATGTTGAGTGAGTACAAAAGTCGGGCTGGCGGCCGGACGATACTCCGGGACCAGCCTGCCCGACTTGTACCTAACGCCACAGGCGTTGCACAGCGTCTTTGGACCGTTAGGTCCAGTGCGCCACTGGGGCGTCTTTTCTGACGCGCAGTGTGTGCAACGCCTGATGGCGTTTGGTTCTGAAGTCGTTTCGCACGACTTTTCTGAGGTGTGAGTAGTTGGCATAGGTGTTGATGTTGATGTCCAACTAGTGTTGGTTGATGGTGCTCTTGTTCTCTTGGTTCTTGATCTGCTGTGAAATGATGGGGTTTCTGGACGGAAGTTTATTGTTCCGGCGATATTATTCGCCGGAAAGTTGCTGGCTGAGTCGTCGACAAATTTTGATAGCCATTCGAGCTCTGCCACGTCATCACTCTACACATTCCATATACAAAAACGTTCCTCATTAATCACCGGTAAAGAAAAGTTACTAATTTTATTACTTTGTAACGAAAAAGTTACACACCCTCCTATTACACTTCAATTCTTTATCTATAAGTTTTATTCGTCATTAAAAGCTTGAACACTTAACCATAAGTAGTAAATAAAAACCTTACCAACACCATGACTATGGGTATAAACGAGTCTAAGGGGCTGTTTGGTAGCCTCTTAATCAGCCTCTTAACCATTCAGGTCTTAATCATTCAGCATTCAGACTGTTTGTTTCAGCATCTGAATGGAATGATTAAGTGCTGAACCATTAAGCTAATAAGGGATGCTGAATGATTCAGCTCTTAACCATTCAGAGCCTCTTAACCATTCAGACCATCTTAATGATTCAGCACTTAATCAACCAAACAGCCTCTAAGTCTGTCTAGACACGAGTTTGACTCGTTTAACTTACTAGAGCTTGAGTTTAAGCTCGGCTCATGAGCATTTTTTTCAAGCTCAATCTCGGATCGTATAACATTTTCTATTCAAATTATATATTTTTCTAAGTAGTATTTATATATATTTAACTTTTTTACATATTATTTAAATTTCTATATAACGAGTTGATGTCAACCCGCGCGTTGCGGCGGGAAATGTTTTAGTATCACTATATGAAATGTAAAAATTCTTAATATTCTTTAATTTTATGTTACCCTTAGACTACAACATCATACTAAAACATTTGAGTTAAAAAGATAGCAAGTGTTTGAAGATAAACATATTGTTTTTAACGGCCAACAATCAATCCCGAGCAAAGGAGTACTCCAAGAGTAACCCGGATCCACCAGTAATTTCACACAAGTTTCTGGGAAAACCCGCCGTTTGGTATCGGTAGGACTCGAACTCCCCACTTTCCATAAGGAAAAAAGGAGGGCGCCACTTCACCACAAGGGGATTGGCTGAAGATAAACATATTATTTTATAGAAATACTTTGTAACCATAAGGTTTTAGTTAAATCATTATTTAAAACAGTACTCCATATCTCTAGGCTTGGATTTGATTTTAAAATAGTCCATGTCCCTGCATATATCAGGCTTTCTCTTGATTTTTAGTTAAAACTCATATCTTTTGCATCCTTCATATTATTTATCTCCTTCAAATATTCAATTTAATAATAGACTCCTTTTTCATCTTACGATTGACGATCTATAATCATGGCAAAACAACAAATGAAATCCCCACCAAGCCAATCGTTAATTCGTTAGTGTCCTCCCTTCACCATCGTTTCCGGCAATAGAAATATGTTCTTCCAAATAAAAATCAGAAATTGGTTCACTTTGAATAGGATTAGACGGGTGACTTAGGGAAAGGAAGCAAGGGGAAAAAAGTGAAAAAGAAATATATTTACTCTTACCGATCCATCCCACCGCCAACCCGGCCCACCGCTTCAAAATAATCTGCAAATCTTGCCAATAATCTTTATATACCGTTGAGCATCTACGCGCTCGGACGTGCGTCGTCGGAAAACAACTGCCATCGTCGTCACATCTTCCTCTACAAACTTGCCAATAATCTTTAATCCTTGTTGTTCAAGCGGTTATTATTTTTTTTCTCATCGAAAGGATGCAATGGTTATTGATTTGTGTGTAGGATGGAGTTAAAATCATTTGGCAGTTTGTTTTTGAAGTGGTTATGTTGCAGAATGGAAATTAATGGGACAGGAAACGATTAGGGAATCGTAAGTCGTTAAATCAATTAACGGAAGTTAGATTTGCCGTCAAGTTAGTTTTTGTATTATATATAAATAAATTTTACAAAACTATATATATATATACAAACACAAAAGTTGTATAATGGATTATTAAGTTTGTTTAAGCTCACAAGTCAAATTGAGCGCGATAAGTGAAGTTCAGACTCATTTATTTACTTATTTTTAGGGTTGAGCTTAGGTACTCTAGCTCAATTAATTCGGCTAAATTCGAGCTATTTTAGAAAGCAACTTGACTCGTTTAAACTTTAAACCCATACCTTAATCCCCCTAGTCTACAACCCCTTTATGAATTAAAAAAAAAAACGAATTATTATTAATTTTCTTAAACGAAAGATGAGTGAAATTACCGGTACGCAAAAGTGGTCAGTGAAGTCGGTAGTGATGGTACTATTATCATTAAAACCGTACTGAAACTGGCTACCGGAGGCTGAGGATGAGGTAATATTATGGAACAAGTGGGTAGCAGTGGCGGTAGAAGACGATAAATGTTCATCACGGTCACCACCTGAGAAATCAAGGAACTCGTCAACACGGAATCCATCTGGTCCGGCTAAGGACATACCATAAAAATCCATCAGTTTATTCCGAAATATTAATTTATTTAAGTGTGTTCTTAGGATGACTACTGTGTAGCGGTCACAGTGGTCGTCCTAAGAACAGGAAATGAAGGAAGGAAGGAAGGAAGTAAGTAGGGTTATGGATAGATGATGAGGAAGGTAGGAGGTGAAGGGGTTGATATAGTATGGATGGGGGAGCAAAGGAACGTGGGTAGAGTGACCATGCAATGTGAGACCTCTGCAACTTTCTGATCACTATTTACTTTTTTTTTCATATTTTTTTATTAATCTTTTTTTTCTTTTATATAATATTTTCATCCTTTATATTAATCTTTTTACTCTTTTATTTAATATAATTTTGTACTAAAAATGGAAGTTAGAAAGTTATGAACATGTTTATTTGTTTATATATTTTGCTTCAAGGTGAAGCCATTTTTGTATGTGTTGGATTTCGTGTTTTTTGAGGTTCAGTTATACATTTTCAAGTTGAATAATTAACCAAAACATCCCACAACTATTATGATGATGTGGTGGGGGTGGGCTATTAGAAACCGGTTCCAACGATAAAAAGGTAAAAACAACCAGGCTATATAAACGGCCAAAAATTGATTCCACCCAATTACTAAGATAAAATCCGTTTTCTAACTTGGTTTTTTCAAGTTGGGTAGGACCTGAATTTGAAAAATAAAGTGGGAACCAGTTAGGAACTGTCAGGTATAAAAGGGTTTGAACCGGTTTCTCCAACCATCGGGTAGGACCTGAAACCGGTTTTGGGTCAAGTTCAATGAGTAGGGTTCGGAAGCGGGGTTTTTTTTTTTTTTTTTTTTTTTTTTTTTTTTTTTTTTTTTTTTTTTTTGTGAATCTCTACATATGTGAATCTCTACCTATGTGGTCAGATTGGATTTTTAAATTTTATTTGGTTTTTTATTTTAAATGCTCATTTATTGATTATTACTACGTACTTGATACTATATATATGTTTCGTTAATTTTTCAAATTCTCATCGAAAGATAAGTAGTTCACTGTTTGTTTTAACCTAGCTATATACATTTTAAATTCTTAATTATTTATGACGTTATTTAATAATAGAAACCTATTTAACAAGTAGTCAAACGACCGAGCCCATTACATGTTGAGTTGCAAAAAATTGAAAAGACACTACTAAAATCTAGGAGACTATCTTTCACAAAAATGTATGCATCCCACACCACATCCGTACCCATACTATTGAACAATAAGTGTCCTAAATTGACCTACATACTTATCCATATATAATATCACATCCCATTACATGCAAATGCTTTTATTGTGCAACCACGCTTTCATATATTTAATGAAAATAAAATCATATATACCTATCCCGTTATTATATTAAGATAGTGTAGCATTCCTGAAGACTTAGGTGTCAAATTTGAGCCATTAATTAAAAAATATACCCCTTAGACTTTAACTTTCAGTTTTAAATAAATATTGCCTTATAAATAAGCTAATAAATTTTTGAGTGTTAAATAAGTTTTCAGCGTGCATAAGTTTTAAGTTTAAAATGAGTTTTATATTAAAAAAACATGCACACATATAGAAATTTTTTAAGTAAACGTGTCCTAAATAAAACGGACCCTAGCCGTAAAGCCTCTCAACCATGTCTAATAGCCTCCCATGTTAAAGATAATAATTAATTGATACTAACATACCAACCAATGGTAACAAACTTTTGTTTTTGTTATATATTCATTGAACTCTTTTTTACAAAAGGTTAAAAAATGGATGGAGAGGGAAACTGATGATGAGGACATCATGGTGGGGTTAAACGTCATGAACATGCATGATGCATCCATGCTGCATCTGCCAACTGCAACTCTTTTCCTCATGGGGTCACATTTATTTTCTTTCACTTTATCCTTAGTTACTGTATTTATAACAAATAAAAGTGCAGTACTTACTGTTTCCATAAAACTACAAGAAAAATAAAAGATTACATTTTTTTTCTTCACTAAAGTGTACATGTGAGCACAACTATGTTGTTTCTTAAATTTACTAGTTATATGTTTTTGTCGTTTTAAAATTATTAGTTAAATTTAATAACAAATTCAATAACTCATTGTCCTTCCAACTATTTTTGCATTATACATACGGATAATATTTTCATAGTAAGACTATGTGTTAAGGAGTTCAGCCCCCCTCCCCGGCCCCAGAATTGTAGGGAACGGAGGAGGACCATCGCAATGGCGTTAGGAAGGGGGCATGATTCACCACTTTTTCACATTTCACATGCCCAAACACATAGCCTAATAGTTTACTAAATTGGGCTAGTGTGTTTGAATAAAAAGTTATTTTGCACCTCTTTTATATGGATAATAATTAGAAAACAAGGTTAAAAAAAGCAAAATAGAGAAAAAGAAAGGGGGCAAATAAAAAGATGTAAGAAAGTACTAGAAAGGGGGACCAACAGTGACAGACATGGATAGTGGGAAGTAGAAGAAGTAACTGAGAAACAAGAAATTTACAAAACGGAGTCGGTCGGCTCACTCAATAGGAAGATTCCATATACAATGGCTGGCTCCAGCTAATTACACATAATTAAATACACACTATTAAACAAACACTAATATTATATTTTATTTACTTTTAGCTATTCTCTATGTAAATTACTTTAGTTAAAACTTTAAAATCATAGTGGTAGTTTTTAATCAATAAATAGTTAGCCTAAAATTTTATATTTTATGCGATATGAAATGATTGGAGTAACAATAACTTGGGAACAATATGTGAATAGTATTGTTAGGGACCTACTAGTAATGTTGGGGTATGGGGATAGCTGCCTCATGAAAAAATGAACATTAGTGTAGTTTTCATGTAAAGATTTCGATCATATACGTTAAAAGTTTGGTTGGACTGTCGATTGTCCCCTAAGGAAATAATCCTGTACGTGGTCGTCATTGAATAGTGCTAGACATTTTCAACATGACATAAATTTGGACAAGGAATAAATCTTTAACAAACATGTAGTGTTCAGACTGGTTTCACACGCTAATATGTTTTTGACCCATTTAACTCAATTTAACAACACCAATCTTGCTAACACGTTTACAAGTTGATGACTATCTTGGCAATCTGCCAAGTTGTTTGATGCTAATGATAAGAAGATGTTGTATCAATGCAAAGTGAATAAAGATGTGGATAACGTGTTGCTTGTGTCACAAATGATTGAACCAATTTTGCGTCGCGTATGATCAACTCAACTCGTTTACATACCTAATTAAGAGTTCGTAATTTTTAAAGGTGAGCATAAGGTGATCATTATATTGAAAAGGACATGAAATTGCCGACAATAACTTATTCTTAGCCGAGATAAAGATAGTGTTATGA
This sequence comes from Ambrosia artemisiifolia, assembly GCA_032199755.1. Classification (NCBI taxonomy): domain Eukaryota; kingdom Viridiplantae; phylum Streptophyta; class Magnoliopsida; order Asterales; family Asteraceae; genus Ambrosia; species Ambrosia artemisiifolia. The sequence continues at coordinate 44,605,882 of CM063527.1, read as the reverse complement.
ACCATATCCACATAACATAAGAGCATTGGCAGACTTACTTGTAAGCCAAGGAGGGGCGGTTGTCACCCTTAAAAAATTAGTATAATAGACAAAAATCTGATCACACCCTTAAAAGTTCGGTTAAACTTCTCGATTGCATCTCCAGAAGAGGGTCATATAAGCCGATGCTTATCTATCTATTTATCAACTAAATGCAAATGAAGCTTGAGCTCTTAAAGCTATTTTAATTAGATATAAACAACAATGACCATAAATTGAAATCACTTGATACTAGACACACATCTTATGTATTTACTCTCTTCTTCTTTGTATAAATTAGTTCAAACTATATGAAAGCATCGTTTTTTTTAACGGCCAACAAATTAGAATCACTCTGTTCAACTATATGGAAGCATCGTTCTGTTCAAAAAAAATATGAAAGCATCGTAATTAGTAAAATTGGAATACTAATTATTATTTTTTTTTTCTAAAAAAAAAGTCAAAGCGTTGAAATTAGACTAAAAGAATAAATCTCGTAGTTAACAACCGTTCCACCCTTGAAGCGAGCCAGGCAGCCTCGGACGTCACGTTTTGATCAAATAAATATTCTCTCGGCCAATCACGTGCCACCACATTATTGAGTCACGTGACCCGGGTTATGATCACGATGCAAACACCACATCACGTGCACCCTTCTCATGTGCTCTCATACTCTTTTCTTTTTTAATTAATTAATTATAATTATAATTATTTAAAGGAAAGAACCCAGTAAAGCAACAATTAGCATAACAAATAGTATTCAGTTATTCACAATTTATTTTTATAATAAGTGATTTAAGTATCTACAAACTTTTTATTTGTAATATATACTTGATTCTTTTTGTTAAATTAAATTAATACTCACACCGACCTTTTAAATGAGATTTCTATACCTAGCTAAGTGGTGGCAAGTGTGGACTAGTTTTTTAAAATCTTCACTTTATTTTAATATTTAGGCTTCTTGGTGTGTAGAAGCATAATTTTTCTTTTTCAATTACAAAAAAAAAAATGTCTGCCATTTGTCTTATTTTGAGCTCATGGTATACATTTGAAGGTGCGATAAGGTTTATAGACCATTTGGTCCTGGGTTCGATTCTCACAAGAGGATTTTCATAGATTTATTATCTTTCTTCCTATCAGCCAGTGATTCCAATTTACCGTTAAAAAAGTTGTATTATTTTGATCTGTTTTAACACATTCTTCAACCTGTCTATCTTGTTCATTTGTACAAAATATTATCAAATTAAATAAAACTGGTTTTATACAAAAGTTTGTAATATTTTATCAGTGAACTTAAGAAAGGGTAAGTAATTAGGCTCAACATTGACGACTTTAAAACAATCCTTTTGGCAGACTTGTATGTGCAACATTTTCCTTCAATTTTGCATCCATTTATATTCTTTTCATTCATTCATTATGTATAGGACTGAGTAATTCACAGTTTCGAATCACTAGAATCCTCGAATCGAAACCGAACCACTAGATGCAAACTGTTTTCTTGTACTTAGGGCCCGGTTCCAGTTTTGAAATTGGGTTGAAAACATTTACCGGTTCGGTTTGGAACCAGCGGGTGTGTTTAATAAATGGCTAGAAACGGGTTGAGTTTAAACTTTAAATATATTATACATATATTGTTTGTGTATAAATTAGTTAGCACCTCTTCATTTGTGAAATGTCCAAAGGACAATGTCTACCAATCCAAATAAATGAAAGTTGTGATTCGCACCTTGGATTTGGTCCGTTGTTACTTATGGGGACTGTCACTAGTAACGGCCATTGTGAACTATAGATATTATGCAATTTTTTTGTGGATGATTTATCTCGGTTCACGTGGTTTTAGCCGTTAAAATCAAAAACTGAATTCAACAAGATTCTAACAACATTTATGAAGTTCACCCAAAATCAGTTTTCAAGAAAAATTAAAGTCTTTCAAAGTGACGGGGCATGAAATTTCTAAATAGACGTGTGAAACAATTACTTGATGATAATGGAACGTATCATCGAATCTTATGTCCGTATACTCCACAACAAAACAAAAGGGCCAAACGAAAGCATTGTCATTATGTTGACACCGGCTTGGCTCTCCTCTTTAATGCACATATTTCTCAATCATATTGGGTGCCTGCTTTTTGTGCCGCGATATATATTATTATTAATCGACTACCCACAAAAGTCTTGAATGGCAAATCACCCTTTGAACTTTTATTTTCTTAACAATTGGTATACGACAATTTTTAGGTGTTTGGTTGTCGTGTGTACCCATATATTCGTGACAACTTGCCACATAAATTAGCACCACAAAGGTTGTCGTGCATTATTCTTGGATATTGCACCCAATACAAAGGTTTCAAGCGTCTTGACCCTACAACCTCCCCAATATATATTACTTGACATGCTCGTATCGATAAAAATGCATTGCCTTTCATGGGGGAGCAATCGAGACCTGACTTATATCACCTCTCTTGGAACACCTACTCGTATATACCCCATCCTACACCACACCATTCACCACCGCCATAAAACATCACCATCCATAAACCAGCTAACTAACTAGCTCCTTGCCCAAAATGTTTTAACCATTTCTTTCCTTCCTTCAACCACCTCGCCAACCCAATCCACCCATGCCCAATCTACCTGTACGTCAACCTCTCAAATCCTATTCCATCCCTAACCCGCTATTCCCTTTGGCCCAATCTCACCCTACGGCCTAAACCCAATCTCAGCCTCCAACCAACAAACCCAACATTCCCTTAGTCCAAACCCACCCTTTACCTCCACCAGATCCACATCCTGTTCAACACGTCTCCACAACCACACTGACCTAACCAACTTAACTTATTAACTCAGCTCCTTCGGCCCATTCCAATGTTGATCATATTTGTCCAAACCGTTAATCCTTCTGCTTAATCTGAACCTATCTCTAACACCCCCTGGATGGTTACCATTGGCAAAGAGGGTATTTTTAAACCCAAAATGGGGCAAATCTTGCTCATGTCTAATCCCATACTCTTTTCCTAACTCTACTCTCTAATACCGAACCTAAAGGATTCAAATCTGCTATTAAACACCCCCAATGGCTTGATACTACGAATAAAGAACTTTTGGCTCATCAAAATAACAACACCTGGGTTCTTGTATGTCGCCCTAAAGACCAATCTGTGGTCGGCTCCGAATGGTTATTTCGTACAAAATATAGATATGATGGAACTGTTACTTGATATAAAGCCCATCGTTGCTCAGGGGTTTAGTTAAATGCCTAGGTTGAGCTATTCTCACACTTTTAGCCCTGTTATCAATGCTTCAACCATTCAGGTGGTTCTATCTTTGGCCTTTATACACAATTGGGTGTAAATAATGTCTTTTTTGCACGGTCACATCTATGAAAGGGTGTTCATGGAACAACTATCGGGTTTCGCTCACCCACATTTTCCTAAATGTATGCTTATTAAATAAAGTTCTTTATGGCCTTAAACAAGCACAACAGGCTTGGTTTCATCGCCTTAGCTCATTTTTACTAACGCATATGCAGTAGGCCTGACCCATCTGTATTTATTTTTAAGCAAGACACACATATTTATATCTTATAGTCTATGTGGATGACTTAATTTTAATAGGAAATGAGGAAAGCATCATGACTGCCTTCATTAATCGCCTTCATAAGGAACTTGCTATCAAAGACTTAGGTGACCTCAACTACTTTCTTGGTCTATAAGTCACTCGCACCTTTGATGGTCTTTTCTTAAGCCAATCCAGGTATTCTTATGATCTCCTAGCTAGTGTTGATCATCTTGATTGCAAATTGGTCCACATGCCACTCTAGTTGTAAATGAGTCTTTCACATCCATCAGGGACCCATTTCTAGAACCAACCACCTACAAGTCTTTAGTTGGGGTTCTTCAATACTTCACCATTACCAGACCTAACATCTCTTATGCGGTTAATCAATTAATCTAGTTCTTACAAGCTCCAACTACTATACATTTTCTACCTGTGAAGCGCGTTCTTAGCTATGTCAAAGGCACTTCACATATAGTCTCCATTTTACCAAACTTGTTAAAACTGCTATCCTTGTTTTTATAGATGTTGACTGGGCTTGTTGCATTAACACCCATCGCTCAACGTATGGTTAATGGATATTTTTGGGTGGAAATCTTGTCTCTTAGAGTGCAAAGAAACAACCCATAGTTGCTCGCTCCAGTTGTGAATCTGAGTATCGTGCCATGGCCAACATTGTTGCTGAAAAACATTTGGATGACTCATCTTCTTCGGGAGTTGCGTGCCCTTCCGCCTGATCGATCGATATTATGTGACAACAAAAGTGCCTTATTCTTGACTCAAAATCAGGTCTCCCACAAAACGTTCTAAACATGTTGATCTAGATTATCACTTTGTTCGCAAAGTTGTATTATTAGGGAAGCTGTAGTCTCGCTTTGTACCAGCCAAGTTTCAAGGTGCGGATATTTTCACTAGAATTCTTCATTGATCACAAGTTTAATTCTTTCGTGGTCGACTTGGTTTTTGCCCGTCATCGTTCCGCTGATATTAGATAAAACTGATTTATTGTGCATGTGTTTGTATTCCTTTCATTCATTATGTATATATATTGTTTGTGTATAAATTAGTTAGCATCTCTTCATTTGAGGTATGCACTTAATATTCTCACAAAAACTATTTAGTGGGGTCACAAGACGTTAGCTTAAAGTTACATTGATCCAAAAGACTTGTTTAAAAATGTTATGTGTGAAATATTATAACAGTTATGGTTCAACTAATTTGTTAAACGTATATGATATAAACAATAAATGCTAGACTTTAATGACATGAAACCACACATGACACACGTAATCACATATGACTGACCTTCTACTCTTCTACCAGTGACTTGTAAGTCGTGACCTAGTCTCTAGTTAGTTAGTTTGGTCCAATCTTCATGTCTCCATGCGGATAAAGTGTATCAAGTATAAACAGGATACTTAACTTTGAAGCTAAAAAAGCTTTTTAAATACATAAATTGTTAAAAATGATATTTACATATACTGATAGTATTTGTTGTAAAACTTATTGGGCTTTCTTAGCAGACAAATAGCAAATAAAATGACCCAATTAACTTGCCTCTTTTCGGGCCTATTTGAATGCGGGCTATTTACTTCTCATCCAAAGAGTGCCGGTTAGTGAATAAAGTAATTTACAAATTTCACCCTTAGCTATTTGTCCACTATAAGAAGACAACTATTGTTTTGTTTGGATTGTTCCCTATCTAACGGTTGTAGTGCTTTTTAAGTTGACATTGACGAGTTGGTCACTTAAGTCTTAAGATATCTTTTTAGTTGTTACTAACTAAATTGTCATTGTCACTTTTCTGCAATGACTAAACATGACAAAAACACCTAATAATAATTTAGTAAGAAACCTATTTATTCACATAATTGTGTGTTATGGGGCGACACCCCTGGTGAGCTAGCCAATCACATGCGTGACATGATGTGGAACATCGCCCCAACCCTAAGGGGCTGGTGTGATCGTTTTCCATACACTAATTAATAACTAAAACCAACTATACACAATAAAATACTCACTGTTGTTCATAAACTATCTTATTAACATGGTGTTTTCATAAACACATCACATACTCTTTAAGGCTTGTATCTTCCTCTTTTATGACTTCATCACAAGTGAGGGATTTTGTTTATGTCTTTAAGTGGATTTAAACAACCAATTTAGTGCTTTGGAAGATCCATAACCTTTTCTACCACCTCATCATAAACCACATCCGGTTCAATTTTAAAGTCTTTAATATTTGAAGAAACTAGTGCGGTAGTATTCTTCATAACTTTTAACTTTGCAACTCCTTATGCTATTTGACTAACTTGCTTTAGCAATGCCTTGTACCCTTAAGCAGATTTTTGGTACCAGTGGGGAGAGAGGGAGATGAGAGGACAGAGGGGAAATACGAGGACCTGGACAGACGTCCAGTATCGGAGAGATCGGAGACCATCGAAACACAAACCAATCACAACTTTCTTTGTCTCCAATCTTCCAGCAGAGGTTACGAGTTCGCTTCTGGGGAGAGCATTTCAACAGTTTGGGATTGTAAACGATGCATACGTGGCTAGGAAGAGAGATGCCAGAGGGAACTTCTTTGGGTTTGTTAGATATGAGGGTGTGCAGAATGTGGAGGAGGTGTTGGAAAACATGAACACGGTGACGATTTATGATGCTAAGGTGAGTGTGTCATTGGCTAAGTTCAATAAGAATCATGAGAAGATCCAATATACTGGGGCTCCGACGACTACTAGGGGTCCAAGTGTTAAGCAGAAAACAACAAACCAAAATGAAGAGGAGCCTAGGGTGGTTCCAAGAGGGGTGGAGCTGGGTGGGGAGTCTGTACCTGGTGGATCATATAAGGAGGCGGCTTTGGGATTGAAGGGGTATAAGGAAAAAACTAGGAAGGTGGTGGAGATAGGTGATAGACCGGTGATGTTTCCTGCTCACTGCATGATGAGGTCGATAATTGGTGAAGCCAAAGGGGTGAAGGAGGCGGGGAGGATTAAGGCGATGGTGGAATCGGGGGGCTATGTAGAGAGTCCTATTTGTTATCTGGGTGGTTTAAAATTTATGGTGGCTTTCAGGGACAAACACACAGCAGTAGGGTTCATTGAACAGAGTGGGCTTTGGTCGGAAGTCTTCAAGTCGGTTGTACTATGGAAAGGCCAGGAACTACTTTTCGATCGATTGGTCCGTCTGCGGATTCATGGTGTTCCGGTGCAAATGAGAGATGAAAAAACTTATGAGAAGGTAGGTGCATCTTTCGGGGAAGTGATGGGTGAGGCAAGCTTTTCCTGGCTGAAACCGGACAACTCGGTGGGGGAGGTCTGGGTGCTAACATCTGAAATGAAAAGGATCGACGAGGAGGTGGTGGTGGTGTGGGATGGCAATCGCTCGGTGATATGGATAGCGGAGGTGGAGAGTTCGGATTTCCAATCCATTATTGACGACTTAGTATCTGTTGCGGTGGAGTCTCCAGCTGGATCTGCTCAATCGGTGGCCGGAGTAGAGGGGTTGGAGGAGGGCGAGATTGATCCTAGACTGGCTAGGAAGTCGAACAGTGCGGCGGAGGAAGCTGAACGGCCGATTGACGAGAGTTGCTTGCATGGGGAACGTGAGACTGATGTGCATGGGGGAGTGGAGGAGTTGGCGCGTGGGGCAAACTCTAAGGCAGAATCTTTTAAGGCGCGTGGGGCTGGGTGTGCTAAAGCAAAAGGTGTGGACCAGGGGGACTTGGATTTGGGCCAAGGGGGTAATATGGGTTTTAGTGTGGGCCGATCCGGAAATGTTACCCCATCTAATGCTGGTAGGCCAAAAAAAAGACCAAGATCAGTGAGATCTCCTGAAGTGGAGTATCATTCGGTGGGGCCTATAGACAATGGGAATCAAACACAACCTGTCTCGAGGGAATCCTTCCCTGACCTTAACACACCTCTTCCAAAACACCCTCTCCAAGATGACGATGCAAATATTTCGAGTGGGTCTATGGAGGTGGAGATTGAGGATGTGGACGAGGCAGGTTTTGCTGGTAACGTGGTGGTTCAAGGCGGCGAGCAGCAGGGGCTGGGTGGTTCAGGGGACGAGAAGCAGAGGGAAATAGGGGATGCTGAAGGAAACGCTGCTGGGAATGAAATTAAAGCAACAATGGCAGTTGGGGAGAGGATTGGTATTGTGTTAACCGGGTTCGAAGAACAGGTGGAAGAGCTCGTTTTAGGTGTTGGTGGTAATAATGGGGCTCAATGAATTTTATGGCGATAAATATCAGGGGGGTTAGGGATCCGAGGAAAGCATCTTGGGTCAAGGGGCTGAAGACGAGCCATGGGATCGAATTTTTAGCTTTACAGGAAACTAAAATTGAGCAGGGGTGTAGTTTTAATTTTGGGGCCTTTTGGGGTAGATCTGTTTTTGAATTTGATATGGTTTCATCGGTTGGCAGATCGGGTGGGTTGGCGAGTCTGTGGAACCCATCCATTTTTCAGTGTATGGGTATCACTAAGCATAGGAGCTTTTTGGTGGTGTCGGGGAAATTTAGTGCAAATGGTGAGGTACTGAACATCGTTAATGTATATGCACCTAACGATGTTTCAGAACGGAGGTTGGTGTGGGTGGAACTGGGCCGGTTAAGGCGGTCATTACAAGGGAAATGGGTCTTTATGGGGGACTTCAATGACGTCAGGGAAGAATCGGAAAGGAGGAATTCAGAATTTATCGCAGCCAATAGTAGATGGTTTAACGATTTCATAGACGGGGCTGAGTTGGTAGAGTATAATATGGGTGGTCTGAAATTTACGTACACATCAGATGACGGGGTTAAGATGAGCAAATTGGATCGTTTTCTAGTATGTCGTGGATTCAGGGATTCGTGGCCATCGGCATCGGCTACCGCGCTGTCCAGGTACCTGTCTGATCATAGTCCGATTATACTGTCAGTGGTTCCCAATGACTTTGGTCATATACCCTTCCGCTTCTACAACTCCTGGCTGGAGTATTCGGGTTTTGGGGAGTATGTCAGGGGATTGTGCATGGCGTTTGTTTTTCAGGGGCCAGCTGACCTGTGCTTGGCCACCAAACTCCGCTTTTTGAAGAATAAAATTAAGGGCTGGGTGTGGGCTGAGAAACTGAGGTTAGAAGGTGAATTCAATGCGAATCGTGCCAGGGTTGCTGAATTGGATTGTTGGGCTGAGAGCCGGGTCCTGCTGGAGTCTGAATTAATAGATAGGGAGGAGAGAAGGGTTGCCATGTTGGATTTTGATAGGATTAGACATGCGGACCTTCAACAGAAAGCACGTGTCAGATGGGCAGTCGACGGGGATGAGAATTCAGCCTATTTCCACAGGGTTATTAACGCTAATACATCGAGTAACAGAATTCATGGTCTTGTGGTGGACGGGGAGTGGGTGACAAACCCACTTGTGATTAAGGACACCGTGTTCAATTTTTTCAGGGACAAGTTTAAGGAGCCCTTGGAAAATAGACCCCCCATAGTTTGTCCGAATCTTATGTGTTTGAGTGACGCCGAGGCCGACTCCTTGATTCAACCATTTTCGCTTTTGGAGATTAAAGAAGCGGTATGGTCGTGTGAGGGGGATAAGGCACCGGGCCCAGACGGCTTCAATTTTAAATTTTTGAAGCGGTTTTGGGATTTATTCCAGGGTGATTTTATCCGTCTGTTTGAGGAGTTTTTTAGGGACGGAACAATATCTCATGGGTGCGCGGCTTCGTTTATTGCCTTGATTCCTAAGGTGAAGGACCCAGTGGAGTTGTCTAATTTCCGTCCTATCAGTTTGATGGGGTGTGTCAGTAAAGTGGTGTCTAAGGTTTTGGTGAATAGGCTTAAAGGGGTCATTGGTAAGCTTATTTCACCCGAACAAACGGCGTTTCTTAATGGGAGGAGTATAATGGACGGACCGTTGATTCTAAATGAGGTGCTTGGGTGGATGAGGAGAACGAAAAAGGAAGGGATGTATTTAAAAGTTGACATAGACAAGGCTTACGACTCGGTGAGCTGGAGTTTTCTGATGTCTATTCTTGAACAGATGAAGTTTCCAGAAAAATGGCGGAAGTGGGTGTTCGCGATTGTTTCTTCAGCTAGAGCGTCTGTCTTGGTGAATGGATCGCCGACGCTAGAGTTTCAGTGTTTTAGAGGATTAAGGCAGGGGGACCCGATATCACCTTTTCTTTTTCTAATCGTGATGGAGGCTTTAACCGGTATTATGAAGAAGGCGTGCTCGGCTGGTCTATATAATGGGATCGTATGTGGTGGGACGGGCCCGTCCTTATCACACATGATGTATGCAGACGATGTGGTCTTTGTGGGGGAATGCTCAATATGGAATATTAAGAACCTACGTAGAATCTTATGGTGCTTCTTTCTGGCCTCGGGTTTGAGGGTAAACATGGCTAAGTGTAGTATTTTTGGTATCTCGGCTGGGGACCCGGAGGTTTCGGGGATTGCGGAGGTGTTGGGCTGTAAAGTAGGTAAATTCCCTTTCACACACCTTGGTCTACTGGTAGGTGCCAATATGAATGTGGCTCGTTCGTGGGATGGCGTGGTTGAGACGTTTAAAAGAAGATTGGCGGTCTGGAAAGCGAAGACGGTATCGTATGGTGGTAGAATTACTATGATTAAATCAGTCCTTAACGCCTTACCCACATATTATTTCTCACTTTATCGTGCACCGGATAATGTATTGGACCAATTAGATAGGTTGAGGCGGGTTTTCTTCTGGGGTGGGTCGGATGAGAAGGCAAGGATGAATTGGGTAGCGTGGCGGAAAGTCATTGCGCCATGTGAATATGGGGGCATTGGGTTCGGCTCACTAAGAGATGCAAACTTGGCGATGTTGGCCAAGTGGTGGTGGAGATTTAAAGTAGACGAAAATGGGCTTTGGAGGAAAGTTATTTGGGCGATACACCATGGTTCACGCAATTGGAACTTTATTCCGGTTAAGTTGTCGATCCCTGGGGCTTGGAAACAGGTCAACAAGGCTGTGGTAGAGGTTAGAGAAGCTGGATTCGATGTGGAAAGGGCCATTACTGGGGTGGTGGGGTGCGGGTTGGGGGTACTTTTTTGGCTGGATTGCTGGGTGTCCGAGGTTCCTTTGAGGGTGGTATTTCCGAGGTTATTCGAGTTGGAAAAGAACAAGTGGGCTCGGGTGGGCGAAAGACTGGGGTTGGGTCCAAATGGGTTTGGGTGGGAGTGGAAAAGGGCGGTTTCTACTGGGTCAGAAGCCGTTGAGTTGCAACTTTTGCAGACACGGGTTGGGGGGCAGGTCATTAATGGGGTTGGGGACAAATGGGTTTGGCAACCTGGGGGGTTGGGTGGTTTTACTGTGAAGAGCTTGAAGTCCATTTTAAGTGATTTGCGGTTCGAGTCTATTCAGCATCCTTTTAGTTGGTGCAATTGGGTTCCAAAAAAAGTGTGTATTGTTTCTTGGCGGGCAAAACTTGATCGACTCCCAACAAGGGCAGCCCTTAGAAGACGTGGTATAAATGTGGGTTCGGCAATATGTCCGGTTTGCGGCCAGGTAGAGGAAAGCGTTGAACATCTCTTTGTTTCGTGCGAGTTCTCTCAAGCGGTTTGGCAAGTAATCTCACAGTGGTGCGGTATTCATTCCTTCTATGCCTTCTCTTTTGCTGATTTATTGGAGTTGCACAAGTATTTGGGAAGCTCCGAGAAGACCAAGAAGGCGATCTACGCGATATCCTTGACGACTATATGGAGCATTTGGAAGTACCGAAACGAGGTGGTATTTCAGCAGAAGCGTGGGACTCTTCACGGGGTTATCGCAGAAATCAAGTCCAAAAGTTTCCTGTGGGTGAAGGCGAGATCGAAGTGCGAGCGGCTGGTCTGGAGTGCGTGGGCAGGTTTAAGCATATACAATATTGGATGGAAATAGTTTGCTGTTCTTTTTGTTTATTTTGTTGTTTTTGTGGTGGTGGTTCATGTTGTATGTGGTGTTTTGGCTAGTTTCCCGCTAGCCTTTGGTGATTAATAAAGTTTCTTTGTTGGCCGTTCAAAAAAAAAAATGCCTTGTACCCTTTATCCCAGATCTCGTTGTCCTTTCGTAATTCTATCATAAAATCCATAAAGTGTATCCTTTAATGAAACATCTGATTCAGACAATCCTCCATGTTGGTTACCTTAATTTTGTTGGAAAAATGGTAGTGAAAATGATTTTTCACTAATTTTGGACTCAAATAAATGTATTTATATATGTGATATATAAATATTATTTTCGGGTTTTTGTTCTATATTGTGAGAGTATCACAACGAACCAAACCACGTCCAAAATATAGAGCCAAGATGAATGAGATATCGAAGCTTGAAAGTTGTAGGTTGGAACAACCAAAGATGAGAAAATGGATTAAGTTTTGTCAACTTGTCCCACTTTGGTGGGATGACAAAACATGAAGTAGTTTATAAGGAGGAGCACTCCTTGCATATTGAGCCAAACACTAGTGGGACCGTAAAGGGTGCGAAGCACCCTTAACTCGCACTCACACGCGCGCGCGTGACGTGGACGATGGGCGCAATGTGGCGCTTTGATGGCGCACTTTGCACTTCGCACACTCGCATCGCCACGAGCCGCTTGAGAGCCGCCTTTTTATTTTGACCTTGTGCGCATGGTCAGGTACATGGCGGAAGGTTGACGTAAACCGTCAACTACGAGTGGCGTCCGTGCGCGGGTGGTCATCTCCGGATGACATAGCGATTCGCGTGGGACATGTTCGCGCAAGACCAGGTAGCGCCCTGGTCTGCGTTGGTAGGGCGCGCGAGCACAGTTAGCAATTAACATGACGTGCAGACTAGTGAGCTGGTACGGTTACATAGACCTGGTCAAAATGACTGTTTCGACTCAGTCATTATGACTAATTATGTGACTACTTAAAATCCATTAAGTATTTTATTAATTACAAGTTAATAACTTGTTGATGAGAATAATAAAATACATTTATGTTTAATTATTGTGCATTATATGCAATTACATGACCCAACGGTCATGTGGACATTATATATGGAGTTTGATAAAATTCTCTACAATACTTACAACATATTCTTTGTTCCAATAATGAGATAAAACATTCTCTCTATTGACACAACTTTCTCAGTCACGAACACACTTTTCATGCGATGCAATCTCAAGCTTGAGACCATCTCCGGCAGTACACTACTGTTCCGGTTGTTGTATCCTGGGAGACAGACCGTCTGAGAGGAGGCGCGGAATCTGTTTTAAGGGCCCCGTGTCAAACACGATCCTCAACCAAAAACCATCAACGAATACTTTACTTTTGTAGAGATGATTAGTAGAAGATGATGCGGTTGAAGTTGCTTGAATCAAGATTCGGTACATTTTGTTTGTATCTTATTTTTATTTATTTAGTTTTGTAATCGGTATTGTACTTTTATATTTCCTATGAATAACGAGAGTCTCGTTATTATTTCATTTTATTATTATTTTAATAAAATTGTGAACCCTATTTCCTACAAATTTAACCTTGTGGACCTTGTTGATATCCTTGGTTGTATCCTCTTTGGTTATATGAGTCTCTTTGACAGTTGCTTTGGTTCCCTTGTTGATAGTTTTGATATTGTGGTTATATCCTCATTTTTCTCCTTTGCCTTTTATGATCCCACTTATTTGAAATTACAAACTAAAACCCAGTTTTTTACTAACCACTAACTCAAGCCATGTAATACACGGGTTTCAAACCTAGTAATATAATAAAATAGGAACCAGAGCAGTATAATGGTCAAAACTAACTTAAAAATAGTTAAAGAAAAAGGTTCAATAGGAAGCCATTGTGATGTAGTAGTCACTCTAGAAAGTTATGCGCCGATACGGAGAGAGGCACTCTAGTGTTCTTGCAAACCCGCAACTTTCCGCCCTTGTTCGCGAATCCAAACAGTCCTCACTTAAACCTTAGTTATCCTTTAGAAAACCAAACCTCTGTTACGAATGGTTTTGAATTGTGGATTTCACCACCCATGTGGGAATTAACTATATACCATGTGTGTGTGTAGAAATTTATCAAAATAGATAAATTCGACCAAGCAGATCATGAAAATAAACGTCGACTACCGGCTATGGCTTAACTGGCATTTTTTTGCCGGATTAGCCTTCAATTGTGCCGGGTTAGCCCTCAAATTTGTCGGCTTAGCCTCTAAATTTCCGGGCTTAGCCGACGTTTGAAAGTTAATATCTATTTTGTTAAAAAGTGAGTTATATTGTCTATTTTTATTAATTTCCCCCCGCCTCTTAGACCAAGGGGTGTGGGATCGGGGAGCCTAGGTTGCACCCTCTCTCGACAGTGAACACGACCCCCCTACCCCGCCCATTTTTCGGTGTAACCGGGATAATTCCCCGTCCTCTCTTTAGTATCAATGTGTCTACAATATATTAAATGAAAAAATTAGAAAAACCGGAAGGCGTAAGGGGAGAAGGGAGAAGCACACCTTTGTTTAGGGAAGGAGAAGACGATGATGACATGACGTCGAGGTGGACAAGGAGAAAGAAGAGGGAACCAGACCCGTATCCTTAAGATTTTGTAAGTTTTATCATGTTAAATCACATTAATATATTAAATCACATAAATATACTCAACCTTACAAATCTAGCATGGTTTAAATTTGTCAACAAAAAGTAGTTGAAAAACATTAAAGAAAGGTTTTGCAACAAGGACAGAATAGTCATTTGCTATCCACCATTCTTGACTCTTGACATCCCATGGCCCCTCTCAACTCTCTCCTCTTTCCATAACTGAAAACGACTTCAAGCAACCTGTACGTACATATCCTTTACGACTTCACGCGTTTACACACGTGTTTGATTTGTGGTTATATACACACACATATATATACATGTTAGATTATATATGTCTATGAGAAGAAATAGGGTTGGTAAGTAATTAAGAAATGATGAAGGTTGAAAGAGTGTGTTGTATGTGTGGCGATGTGGGCTTTTCTGACAAGATCTTCCGATGTATCAAGTGTCACCACCGATTCCAACACTCGTATGTTTCCTCAACCACTTACAACCACCGTATCTATGTCTCCTACACACGCACGTTACACACACAACTATGTTGTGTCTATATATCTCGATGATCATTGAGTTAACTGTTCACTTAAATGTGTTGTAATATCTTTCTTGAACACTCACCACTTTCAACACCATCACCATAACCACAAATCTTTGATATTTTAGTACACTTTTATTTGGTTGTTAAGATCTGGATAGTTGAATATAAATAATACCAAATAATTAGGATTTTTTGAATATGTTATGTACACACACCTTTATATATATGTATATTGTGTATCTCTTATAAATATGAATTTTGTTGATTTCTAGTGGTTTAGCAAGATGTTAAGTGTCTTGTTAAGATTTTTGGAAGTGTTTTGGTTTCTAGGGAGTTCATCATGGTAGAGACTATATGAAATAAAAAAATATGGCACTAGCTAATAACTCATGTGGTAAGCAACAGGGCCGGCCTTGAAAATTCGGGTGCCCGGGCCGAGCCGCGAAATATTTGCCCATTAGTTTTAGGTCTTTTAAGCAATGTTTTCATAACCGAAGCGGACGTTGAACCGGTGTCCTTACCAGTTCCCTAGTCGGACCGGTCGAACCGGATATAGAATTGAAAGTGTCGTAATAATTATAAAAATTAATTAGTTTGACTAATTGGCTCATAAAAAAACCACTATTTCTTAAAATTCCATAATAATTTGAAGAGCCATTATTTATGTCTAGACTTCAAAAGTTTTTTAATGAAATGAATTTGAGTTGAATCATGTGCATAAGCGTGAGACAATTACTGTTTTGTAGTACTACTATATATTAAAATTTACTGCAAAGGCTGCATAATTACTGTACCACAATATAAATATCAAGTAACACACTTCAACTTTTTTTTAATTTTGTCGTATCCTTCAAATCTAGTTTTTCATATATGGCTCATCTTCTTCCTTATCTACTTTTCACCTTCTTGTGTTTATAACTAGTGATGTTCAAGATGAGATCTTTTTTGGGTCGAAAACAGAAAGAAAATATTTGCAGAAAAAAATACACTCGTCGCCGCTAAAAGTGCCCCTTTAGAAATTGGGCCCGGGCCGGGAGTCCTCCCCGCATCCCCTCAGGGCCGGCCCTGGTAAGCAACTCCTCAAATACGCTGACATGATAAAACTAAAAAAAAAATAGTTTGGTTCTTTGAAAATTTTAGAAGTTTTGCTAGATTACCTAGAAATTAATCAAAAATCTCTTAAATATATATTTTTTTTTTCATCTTGAATATTTTTACTTTATAAAATACGAAACAAACCAAGTTACATCTGGATAATGGGTAAGCGAGCAACAAGCTGCGCCGCTATACCCTTTTGAATCGCAAAGCCTATTCTACTAAATACAAACTTTTGGTTCCTCGGGCTTTGCGAATCACTGTGGACCACCTTCTGCACCCGCTCCAAAAAACGAACTGCCTCAGGGGCTAAGGATCTTTTTATCCACAATTGTTAGAATTTCAGGCCATCTTTTTATCCATCTTCCAAGAAATTCTCCAAGCTAGTTTTATGGCAAGTAGATGACACTTGTTTAATTTTATTATCACAAGATGAATTTTAGATTTTTTTTTATTTTTTATTTATATGATTGCATCATGCTTTATATGTGTAGGTATTGTAGCAATAATACAATGGTTTAATTTCTTATTATTCCATGAATTTTAGTTTTTTTTTTTATATGATTGCATCATGCTTTATATGTATAGGTATTGTAGCAGCAATTATATTGAATCATCAGAGCCAACCGAGGTCTGTGAATGGTGCCTAACAGCCAAAACTGAAACCGAAACTGAAACCTCGAAACACCGTGGTTTGTCCAAGAAACCAACCTCAAAACTAGACACAGGAGTTAGCAACCGGTCAGAATATTCTGGTAACAAGATCAAGCAACATGATGGTGAAGATACTAATTCGGATAAAGTAAAGTCACCCACTGGAACCCCTTCACCGAGGACTGCTACTCGAAGGTATAAGCTTCTTAAGGATGTCATGTGTTAAAACAAACAAGTAAATGAATGAATAATTCAATAAAGAAAATGGAATGTGATAGTACTCCATTATTAGAGTATGCAAAACTGTTGTTTGTTTGACCAAGGCTTTTGTTTTTGTGTTAATATACTTGTATGGTTCTCCTAAACTTGTTAATTATTATATGCCTTATCAGATGATGATCATATGCGTTATGGATTTGTAAGTATCTATTTGTGATCTGTTGGTGAATTTGTCACGACTGTCTAAGCTGACAATGCCAACCGATTGTAATCAGTCAGTGTTAGCATTCTTCTGTGATTCTTAGTAAACTTCATTGGCAACACGTCTGTAAGTTCTTTACCTATTCCATTTCCATGGTTCCCATAAATGATCACCAGTGGCTTGTTGATGGTTTCCACTTTCACTTTGATGTTTATGACGAATGCGTTAGTTGCTTAAAACCCTCTCTTTTGTTGTGTAAGAATAAGATATGCTTTCTGAATCATTATATCTACAAACAAATGAGATAGGAACCACTTCCTTGTGGTTTGCATATATATCACGTCTTCCATATTCTTGTCTTGTTTGTATTGTATTTAGGTAGCGTTCGTTTCATTGATAGTAATGGAATCGGAATTGGAATTCGCGCAGGAACTGTAATTTGTTAATTTTGGAATTTAGGTCTTTTGTTTTGCAGAATGGAATGAAATCTCGATGGAATTGGAATTTAGATGTTATTGTTTAATTACAATTCTTCTTTTGTTGAAACGAAAATATAAGTAATGGAGTAAATATTCCAATTCGATCCATCCAAATTCCATTACATTCCGTGAAACGAACGCTACCGTTATTTACTCCATTATGACCCCAACAAAACATTTTTTTTACTTAGTAGAATTACACTCAAACATCCTACACATCTTGGCTTGCAAACTGTAGACCAATCTAAAATCTAATGATTCATTGTTGTATTATAAAATATTGCTTATTTAGCAATATTGTTGAGTTGTACAATTCAACCTAGTAACACTCACACCCTATTAATTGCTAACTTGAATTTTATTATATTTATAGCTTGTTCATCACCTTTAATACGCTCATCGTGCATGCAATGTTAATTAGTTGTATACACAGGTTATATCATGTATTTACATATGATAGTATGATACACCAAATACACATATGCGAACATATGTACATGTGTGTATATATGTATATGTATGCATTTATGTATACGCATGTAACTTTACATGCAACCTATAAGACTTACATGGGATTAGCTTTCTTTATTTGGGTGGTCGAACTACATAAAAAACATGTTGAGTGGATGAGGTATAGATGAGTAGTACAACTATAACCTATCAATATATTCCAATATTCTCTTGACCTCTAATGAGTAATGAATAGTACAATTATAATCTATCAATATCTTCTCTCTTGACCTCTAATGAGGAGTACAACTATAAACTATCAATATACTCCCTTGATCTCTAGTTACTAAGAGCACGTCATTTTTTGTGTGAATTATATAGTATAATTCTATTTGGCGTGGCTAAATGTGCCCCGGTGAGAGAGATTACTTTTTTAATGGAAGAAATCCAGTGTGTAAGAGGGAGAGTCAATGATGACCATCCCCTCGTGTTGGAGGCATGGGGTATTCTTAAATAAGGGAAAATGGCCAAAATAGCCCGTTGACCGGGTGTTTTGCAAAAATAAACCTTTCCCCCTTTTTTGGAGAGACGGGACACGGCTCCCAAAGAGCCTGAACCGTCTCCAAGATCCTTTCACTTTAGAGCCAATATCCAACCGACACGTGGCGTCTCCCATCCCGAGGCTGTCCCGTCTCTCTCCAGACGGGTCAGAAGTCAACCGTCTCTCTCCCAGACGGGTCACATTTTACAATGGGGACTCGCCGTCTCCCGAGACATCGGGTATCGCGTCTCTGGTTAGTCCCGATGGTTAGTCCGGCGCTTCGGTTGTCCCGGTCACCACCTATAAATACCGTTCCCATTCCCGTCAGACAATCACCCCACCACCGTCTAACACTATCAGCACCACCACACCACCACACCACCACCACCACCGTCTAACACTATCAGCACCACCACACCACCACCACCACCGTCTAACACCATCCACAAATGGCACCGCAACGATGGACCGAAGAACAGGAGATTGCACTTATTGCAGCATGGCGCCACGTCGAAGAAAGCACCCACCAAACCAACAAATGGTTCCGTATATTGCACGAGTACAATCGGCTGGTTGGAGGGTCAGACCGGACAACCGAGTCTTTTAGCCGGAAGTTGAACGATTTGACCACGAAGTGTCAAATCTTCAACGGGTACCACAACCGGACACTTCAGTTGGTACCCCCTGGCTTTCCCGAAGACACGGCAATTAGACACACCAAAATACAGTATCAAAACAGGGAGGGCAAAGAATTTAAACATTTGTCCGCCTGGCAAATGATGAGGGATCATCTTAACTAGTTTATTTGTAATCAAATTTTATTTATGTTTTATGTTTTTTATATTTTTTTTATTAATGCATCCCATGTTTATTTATGTTTTTTTTATATAAAAGTAAATATTTCATTAACATTAAACAAACTATATTATTATAATAACAATAAACAAACTATACTATTACAACAAACTTCCCAAATTATACTATTACAACAAACTTCCTAAATTTACTTGCTAAGAACTTTGTTTGAATGGTGTATGTGCGCTTCATAGACAAAGAACTCTTCTTGCAAATAAAATACCACATTGTAGATGCAAATTACACGGGTTAACCCACGCGCAGATGCAACAACAATCCAAGTAGCCGTACGCAGATGAAACAACAATCCAAGTAATCGGACAATATTTTCGTAAGCCGGTAGGCTTCGGTTGGGAAACCAAAAAACGTCATTGGTTTGGAAGATGAAAGGTTTGGGGAGGGTGGTGGGTGCAAATTTTGTTAAGTGAATTCGGGTATTTATATACACTAGTGAGACGGTTCCCGAAACGGCCTGAGACGGCATAGGGAAATGTGACCCGTCTGGGAGAGAGACGGTTGACTTCTGACCCGTCTGGAGAGAGACGGGACAGCCTCGGGATGGGAGACGCCACGTGTCGGTTGGCTATTGGCTCTAAAGTGAAAGGATCTTGGAGACGGTTCAGGCTCTTTGAGAGCCGTGTCCCGTCTCTCCAAAGAGGGGGGAGAGGTTTATTTTTGCAAAACACCCGGTCAACGGGCTATTTTGGCCATTTTCCCCTTAAATAATGTATTAGAGTCGTGTTTATTTGGAGGATTTAAAGTTCAAAAGGATTTATAATTCTCTAAAAACAATAGATTATCTTACTCTTTTATGCATAACCATGTAAAATCTCCTGTCAATATAACAATGACAGGATGAATAGAAAATTATGATAATTATATAAAAAGATAACGCTACTTATGTTGTGTTACACGCTTCTTTTATGAGACATTAAATAGAAGTTAGTTGGGAAAATTATTATTTATTTTAGTGAAAAGGGCATGATGACGACAATGGTGGTGGAGTTTGATATATGGTTTTGTCCTTAGCATTTAATAAAGGGAAAATCACGAAAATAGCCGTTGACCACCTCCACTTTACGAAAATAGCCAGTGGAACCGTCTCTGTGAGATGGTCGAGTTACCTTAAACGATTCCCAAGACCTTTGATAAAAAGAGCCACTAAGACGTCGCCACGTGTCCCAAATCCTCCGAAACGTCTTTGAGACCTATTGACGCCGTCGTGTCCTGTCCGAATATCTTGGAGACGGCTCCAGCACATTTCGGCTCATGGCTTGAGCCGACTACCATTTTGTCAATCGGCTTACTGGGATCCGTCTCGGAGAAGTGCCATTAGCTGACAAAGACGGCTCCTCAAGACTTTTGGTGAGTTCCGAACGTTTTTAGTATGTTAGTTTTTTTTTTTTGAAAGGCTTTAGTATGTCAGATGTTATATGCACGTTGTGACATGTACAATCCGTACATAAGCGAAGTTGTATATAAGGGATCGGATCACTGTATTTAATGCTTCCCCCCGAAATTTCCCTTTTTTCTGTTTGTCATTCTTCTGTTTGTTATTTATATTAAATAAGTTAAAAAAAAAATTAAAATATAATGGTTCGGTTTGTCGTATACCTTAATGTGAAGTGGGATGTCGTAAATGGCAGGCTTGAATATGTCGTTGATTCAAAAAGTAGAAGGTGTCTTCTTGAAATCGAATCAAGCATGTCTTATCTTGGTATATTGTCTTATCTGGCGGATACCTTTCAGGTTTTGCCAATTTCATGTTTATCATATAAAATGTCTAAGTTTGATGATACAATCGACATACTTACTGACCGTGATGTATCCTATCTTTTTAAAATTGCTGAGGAAAATCCTCTTGAAATATTCAAGTTATATGTTATTTCCGATTGTGGTGTCGGTACGTCGAATTGCTTTCCTTCAAATGATTTTAAAATTCCTAATTTAAATGTGCCTTTCGAAAACTACACAAGTCCTGACAAAAATCTGTTTTCAAATGAAAACGCAAGCTTTTCAAATGAAAACGCAAGCTTTTCACATCAGAACGCAACCCCGTATATTTCTCTCGGAAAAAGAAAAATAAAAGCTCTCTTGTCGTGTCCTTTTCCTGAAGGTTATATATTTCCTAACAAAGACTTAATGAAACTGGAGTTGGGGAAATTGTGTTTGTCAGAGCGTTTCTCTTATAAAGTAGAAAGATCTAGTAAAACACGTTATGTGGCATCATGTGTCAGTGAGAATTGTAGCTGGCGGTTTACGGCATTTTCCTTCAAAGGTTGTAAAAAGTTTTTTGTTAAACACTTTAATGATAATCACACATGTTCCAAGACTCAAACTCACCCTCATCTTCGTCAAGCTAACCCTAAAGTTGTTGGGAACATATTAAAAGACCAATTGAGAGATAGTGGTCGTGTCTATCGTGGTAATGAAATTGTCGTCGATTTTCGACAAAGATTTCACGTGGACATAACTTACGCTCAAGCATGGCGTGGGAAGTGTCACGCTCTCGCACTTTTGCAAGGAAATAGCAAAGATTCATTTGCTGAGCTCCCACTTTACTGCTACAATTTGGAAAGGACGAACCCGGGGACAATTACTCGCATCCGGACTGATGAGAAGAGTCGGTTTGAACTTCTATTTGTTTCCATTGGTGCTGCTGTTAGTGTCAAACTTTTCACAAGTTGTTATAAGTTTATTTTTTTTTATAAAACTGACGATTTGTTTTTGGTTTTTAAATTTGTTATAGATTAGGAGTTTTATTCATTCTTTAAGACCTGTGATAATTATTGACGCGGCGCACTTGCGCGGTGAGTTTAAAGGAACGTTGTTTCTCGCGGTTGGAATGGACGGTAACAACCCAATCTTACCGGTTGCGTTTGGTATCGGCAAATCAGAAGATGGTGAAAGTTGGATATGGTTCTTGTCTAGGCTTAAAGAGTGTATCGGTCAACATCCAGATCTGGCGATTATTTCTGATCGTGCGAATTCCATAGACTTGGCGATACGTACTGTTTTTCCCCGTGCCTATCATGGGTTGTGTTGTCGCCATCTGTTGGTCAACCTAAACCTACCCTCAGATAAAAAGAAGGAATTACACGACCTCTGGTGGGCAACTTGTAAAGCTTATCGAATATCAGATTTTAATGATAACTTCAATTCCTTGTGTGCAGAGGTCCCGCGAGTAAGGGATACTTTGTTAAATATCGGATTGGCCAAGTGGACAAGAGCACACTGCACGGGTAAAAGATATCATTATATGACATCAAACAGTGCAGAGTCGATAAACGCATTATGCAAGCATTCAAGAAAAAATCCCATAACCCACCTTGTTGAATTCTTTAGAGAAAGACTTCAGCGCTGGTACTATCATCGTCGAAAGGAAGCTATTGAAAACACCCACACACTTACTCCCTTCGCGGTGAGAAAAATTCATGAAAAAATTAAAGGGTCTAGGACGTGGACTGTTCATGGTGTTGAGGTTAACAGTTTTCAAGTCGAAGATGGAAAGAAAAATGGCTTCATTGATATGCAGAATCGAACATGCAGTTGTCAGGTGCCTCAGATATCTGGTTTCCCATGTGGGCACATGATTGCGGTATCACGATATTTAAGAGAAGATGATTGTAGTCATCATACTTCTCGTTGGTACAGCAATCAGCTATACAAAAGAACATATGAAGAGGCGATTTATCCGCTTCCCCATAGGTCTGATTGGGAGATACCCGATGGAATAATACATTTAGAACCCCCGCATATTACAAAACGACAATCAGGTCGTCCTCCTGAAAACAGTCGAATCTTATCGCGAGGTGAGCAACCCACACCAGTGTACTATAGTCGCTGTAAAAGTTATGGGCATCATCGTGACCGATGTTCAGCACCAGCGAAATCTGAATCGAGATTATCAAGGCGTCCTTCAGGTTCAGGCAGGAACGTAAATGTTTGTGAAAGACCGTCTCCTATTTATGTCGAACCTGAAAACTTCCAAGATTTTATTTATCAAAATACGTGTGAGGCGACAGTTAACATGGATGATGATTAGCCGTTTGTTTGTTTGGTAATTAAAGGTAGAGGTGCGCGTCATATGGAAAACCGATGAAACAGCTGTATTCTGCCGTTAGTTCGCCATGTGTCATTTGTTTATTTGTATATATAATGTTATGTTTTTAAAAACTCATCAGAATACATTTGGTTTCTTTTTAATTTACTTTAATTCGCACGTACATAATGATATGAAGATAAGAATAAAAACTAAAGCTGCTAGGTTGAATTATTTTACGGGTTGAAACGGGCAGCATAAATTTCATCTGCCATAAAACGACGGTATCTCATACATGCATCATGAAGATTCATTTCTTCCCACCTCATTGGCCTGTTTTGAACCAAATTTCGCAGCAGCATACAAACTATGACCCCTGAATGCCGACCTATTTTTTGATCGTTGCCAGGCCAGACCACTTCTCCCCAAATTTGTATAGAATGGATTTGGTCCCTAGCAGATTTTTGCCAGTACATTATTGCTTCTAGAAACCATAAGAACGCAGACTCAAATTCTATAAGAATTTGGTGAATTTTTCTGTGAACGCAGAATGTGTCACCACAGTTATTCTCACTACAAGTATTTTCGAAATACACAGTTACTTGCATCGACGGCATGTCAACCTTTAAAATTAACCAGTTATTTGTGTCTAAGGATACCGGTATATATATCGTATCAACTTCCCAAAAGGCAGGATAGACTCTTCTTGAACCGTCTGCATATTCAGATGCATGATTATCTTGCTCTAGCAGAAGAGTATAAAAATTGGGTTGGAGTACACACCAACGATTATTACTAGAAAAAGACCTTTGTCTCCCTCCATCAGTATCTCTTAAAGACATCAAGTAGTTACACCACGCACGCACATGCTGTAAAATAAATAATAAATAAAAATTAAAAATTATTTCTGCATAGTTACATCGGTATATTTTACTGGATTCATAACGTACCGTCTTTTGAATAAAACCATTTCCGTAATAACCTAAAAGACTAGCCCACCACTCTTTGCTTAACGGTGTTCTGCCCATATAGGTTGAAAAGCAACACGAGCTATCACCTTCGTAATAAAATTCCAGAACATTTGTCGACCAAAAACTTGATTTGTCTGTTCGATGTAACCAATTTGTGTTTTCTACTGGATTAGGTATGTTGGTCATTATGGTCGTGGTGGTTCAAGTAATGACAACATTGTTTGTACATAGTAGGTGGTATTTAAAGATGGGTAAAATGACCAAGATGGCCCGTTTACAGTGTCAGTCCGTTTGACAGCCATTCACGTGGGTCAAGAACTGTGTTGCGTCTCTGTAGCCTACAAGATACCTGCAAAAGCAAAAGACGTCTCCCAAAACGGCATGGGGTCCTAGTGAGACGTCTAACCATGACGTATTGTGTGTCCCAGACAGTATGAACAGATTCAAGCATCTCAAAAAATTCAACCATTTACTGTTTAGAAATATAAAATTAATTTTATTAATATATATATAATTATATAATTAATATAATTTATTACATTACAATTTGACCCAATATTACAACAACTTTGATTTTCAAAGCACAACAAATATTACAAGGTCCCATATTACAAATCATTTGGCCAACAACTAAACACAAGGTCAAATATAAAATGCATTATTATAAGGCGCCTCTTATTTGCACCTGTTTAAAACATATCTGCACCGGTGTACAGCTCGTAGAGAAGTCTCCTTCTCAATCTCCTTCTGAAACAGCTAACCTCTTTAACAATTAAAGCTAGCTGGGGCCAACGTAAAGTAACTCATTGCACACGTCGACCACCGATAGTTATCCGTTCACTGGGATATGCATTTGCTTGAATGCCTCTTGTGCTCTTCATAGACAAAGAAGCGAACTAGCAAATGCAAAAAGACCACCACATCATAGAGGCAATCTACACGGTTCTAACCACGTGCAGATGCAACAACGATCCAAGTATCTTTAAGCAGATGTAACAACGATCCGAATATAATCGGGCAATATTTTCGTAAGCCGGTAGGCTTCGTTGAAAAAGTGGGTGTGGTACCCGCATGAATTGGAAAGGTCCAAGGGATGATAAAGTTTTAATTAAAAAAATAAACATGATAGAGTGTGTGTAAAATTTCTGAAGCTAAGTGGGGTATTTATATACGTAGGTTACGACTTTGAATCGTCTCACGGCTCCCGAGACGACTTTTAGTTGTCTCACGGTTACCGAAATGCCTTGGGAAACCGTGTTTTCTTAACGTCATTTGTTTTGTTTTAATATAAATTGAAAATACCGTATCAGCGGTATCGAAAATTATTAACCGCAAATGAAAAAATCTTAAAACGCAATTGAAAAAATAGACTTACACACGCAGGTGTAAAAATAAAAATGTTAATAATATTCTCCATAAATATTTTAAATAAATTATTCTTGTAATATGGTGTTTTTTTAGATGTCTAAACCTCAAATAAAAATTTAATAAATGTTCACATCATTTTAACATCATCTTTTGTCTCCCGAATCGGAGAGGCCACCGGAACATCATCTTCATTCAAAATGTTATCACGAAACAACAGTGCAAGCCTACGTCTCATATGTTCTGCAGCTTGGCAGTCTTCATCTTGATTAATTTGTTGTTGATTAATCAACCTTTCAAGAAAGATGCAGACCCAAACCCCACAATCACATTGTGTTCCGTCCTGATGAGGTGCTACAGGCGGATAAACATTATCGAACGGGTACCAGGAGTGATTTGGTTCCTGCTCTTCATTGTAATAATTGTTCTTCCGTAACCATCTGTCAAATGCAAAATTCATATGACAGGTAGACTCTCTGGAATCCAATGCAATTCCAGGCGGCGCACTCGAATAACTGAAATTCCCAGAATATAATACATAATTAGAAAATGCACGTATACAACATCAATAATACCAAATTAGAAACGTGACATACCTGTCGTATACGGTTAGAGTTTTCCGTAGTAGGTTGAATACTACAAGCACCCAATGTATTCCTTTAACGTTTAAAGGAATGTACACCTGCAAAAAAAAAAAATACAATATTTTACTACAAGCACCCAATGTATACCTTTAACGTTTAAAGGAATGTACCCTTGCGTTTTAGATTTTGTTAGATATATTCAACTTGCGTTTAAAAAATAAATTTATTATTAATGTCAACACTTATATTCTTTAATAAGTAACTTTTTAATAATTATTATCGTTCTATTATTAACAAAACTTGGTTTATATCACTATTTTGCGTTTTGACATTGAATGTACTTACGTTTTATATATCGATGAAATAAAGCACAATTTATACCACAATTTATAATAAAAAAAATATAATTAAATATTTAGAATACCTCCTCAACATCTCGGATGCATGGATACTGTGCAGAGCCGTGGAAATAATCCCCAAAGGTCGTTGTTGAGAGCTGCTTAATCAAACCCTGGTGAAAAGATGGAGGAAGAATGCTCCAGCGGTCGGTTTCCTTCCTAGATTTATACAGGTGATTTATCCACCCGACAATATGCTGTTAAACAATGCCAATTTCAGTTACTACGTTGTATTTATAAAATTACAAACAAATCAAAGTATCTAAAAATAATATTTTATTGTTTACCTCGTCGCTCAACAAACCGTCACCATCATCACCAAGCAAGGTACTCCAAAAATCATGTGGTAGCCGATTTCCTCCGGTCAAGATGCATTTTCTAGATCCATTGTTTGGATACCAAGCTTTGATTTCTGTTATCCTATCTTGATCCTCTTTCGAAGTTTGTCTTCTTCTCTTTTGGATTTTTATCGGACCTACATGATACGGGTAAAGCGTTTAAGGCCCCGGCTTTGTTAACCGTTCTGACCTTCTCAACTCGACATGTTGGGCCTTATCACTCTGTAATTAAAAAAAATTAATAATTAATATATAAATTTACACGTTTAAACAATAAAACTATAATGTGGCTTTAAGTTACATCATTGGCTTCACCCACTTTTTCCATGTTGGTGATCTCTTCGTTGTAACCATTGGGATTTAAATACTGATTAACCTACAAAACAAATAATCAGTTAAAATGAACCTGGTTTATTTATTTGTATTTACCTTTGTTCAGCAATGTAATATAAAAAAATTATCATATAAACCTCATCGTCCTGTTGTTTTTCATCCTCTACTTGTTTTCGTTTAGACGACTTCGCAGAGATTGACTTTTGTGCCTAAGAGCAAAGATATCGTTAAATTATTTAAAATGTTCAGTTAGCTATGTTTACATAAAATAAGATGATGTCAGTAAACGATACCTCCCTAAACAAGTCACGCAACGTGTTGGTTTGTTCATCCAACAACTGTTTAATTATTGATTTTAAATCACTCTGCGAATCATCAACATTATTCGACTGATGATAATGATAAACCCCATCATTAACTTGAAGCATATCACCTGCAGGATTGCCCTGGTGATTGTGTGTAACATTATCAATCCGCAGTTGTTGATTTTGCATTGCCATCTGGGCATCCAGGAAAGCGGAACTTGAAATGTACCAATCGGATTGCATCTCCGACTCGGTCGCCACCAAATATTCGAGAGGTTTATAATCAACATGCTGAGTGATAAGTTTGCAATTAATATTCCGGTACCCTAAATAAATTTTTGTAAAACCGTGAGCATCGAAACTTACCTTAGCTGCATCCGCTATGATGGTCTCAACACTACCCTTAGTTAATCTTCTACATTTTCCCCATCCTAGAAATCTAGGAATTTGTTGTCTAATAAAAAAATTGTTTCGCCCAATTTTAAATTCCGGAAAAATTTCAAAGATCCAAATCTGCATACAGAACTTGTAAGACAAACAATCGAATTGGAATAAACGAAAACATTTATCATTGTAAACAAATACCTTGAATGCCCAAACAAATCCGTTTACGCTGACAGTCTTTTTGTCTTTCTTTTTTTTTCGGTGCAAATTATACAACTGTGGCCACAGCTCATCCCAAAAATAACTCCCCCAAGGATAGTTGTTACAAACTTGTAAATCATCAACCAAATCTATGAGTTTCTGATCAAATTGCGCATTCTTTTGGCTTCCTTTAAAACACTCCGCTATCATCATCAAAATACAAATTCTAACACAATCATCTTCCCCTAAGGTAGTCCAATCAGACGTAAAAAGGGACACGACCTCATGAACACCCACTCTACGCGATTCGTTATGTCCAAAAAATCTTCTTCTGAAAGACTGGGGATGGTGATGCGGTACCCAGTCAGTTACCCCCAGCCGGAGACCGGTTACTAGACAGAACTGTTTAGGGCTAAAGAATATTTCTTGTTCCCCTATTCTATAATAAATACCGTCTTTTGGGTTATTTGTATCAACCTGATGTTGAAGAACACCGTACAAGACGTTGCTACAGCATACCCTCGCCTGAACATCAAGAAAGCGGCCAAAACATGTTTCCCTAAATTTGGATTCTATGGAGCGGCCTCGATCTCCTAATGTTGAAATTTTTCCTTTGAATTTGTCTAAAAATGTCCAAGCAATTCGGACCCTAACACTACCATCCTCCTATGCAGTAGGCAATGTTTAAACACAGTCAACCAACAGAACAACCGAACATAAAATTTTAAAAAATGAAGAAAATGTAAAAAACAATAACTTACCACTGGAACCTCGTCGTCGTTGGGAAATTGTTGCTGGTAACAAATGGGTTGCGTGTTAACATTCTGATTCTGTACCAAATTTGTTTGGTGGCACATTAAATTAGCTGTCTGTTGCACACAAATAGATGGTGGGTTAATATTATAATTGGCTGGCTGGTAGTTCAACGTGTTTTGCGGCATATAATCGATTCCCGCTTGGTGGTTAGAAATCGGTTGTTGGAAATAAATAGGTTGTTGTTGGGTATAATTCTGTTGCAGATTCAGACAATGGAGATCTGCAAGGTCTTCTAACTGTGGGGAAAACAGTAGATTCGGGTCATCGGTTTGATTTGGATCCATTTGACTTGTCAAACGGGTCGGGTATTACTATTTAAACCGGGTCGGGTACAAATGCGGTTGGTTGGACAAACTTTGTTTTGACGTAGCACCGAAACGTGTTGTGGTCCTTACATGTGGGACCGGAGTTGAAGGATTTGCCGGAATTGGGATTGGTCGGCGGAGTTGAAAGAGTCCCGGAGTTAAAGGAGTTGCCGGAATTGTGATTGATCGCCGGAGTTGAAGGAGTGCCGGAATTGCCTTAGGACAGCGATGTGGTCCAGGGATTTTTCGGATGGGTTGTCGGTGTGGTTCCGAGATGGTTTGGGACAAGACTTTTGAATTTAGAAAAAATAATTTCGGTAACCGTATTTGTGTCAAGTCTTGGTGGGAAAGAAATCTTTGACAGCTCGGCAAAGGAACTCGTATACGTGTGTGAAGACGTCTCGGAACGTGTGACACGAATTTAATTCTTATCAAAAAATGAGAGACGTGTTTGACTTATTGGGATGGGGGACCACTTTACCCAACCCAACCAAACCCCTTTAAATTTTATATATACTAAAAACATAGTTTTTTGAACAAGTCTGTTTTTAATAACATTTTATATCCAAATGTTCAAAAAATAAACTAAGTAATTTGGTTGGGTAATTAAATGATTAGAAAATATGTGGGTATGAGAAACAAAAAAAAAGTTATTTAGAAAAAATAAACAATTTGCCAATCAAACATTGACAAGTGTCATTTCTCGTTGTTCACGATGTTGGTCCACCAGTACATGTTTGCGAACTTATAACTTATTTTTTTATCTTTGTAATTGAACTAGCGGTAATTGTTCACCAGTGGGGATGGTGTGACAATCTTTATAAATAACTTTACAAAGAATTGTTATATGGAAGCAAGTGTTTCACATAAAGAAATGTCCAACGAAATGTCTGACAGACGACTAAAGAACATACCGCCTGCGGAATACTCTTCTCTACCAGCAGAGAAATCATCCAATTGGATCTTAGAACAATGGAGGCAACCCAAAAATAGGGCGGAAAGTTCTAAGTCCGCAGAGAATACTGAAGAAAGAAAATATGTACACAATCGACAAAGCTTACACCAACACAATACTGGAAAATGGGCTATTCCAGACGATGAAACAGATAAGTGGTCCAAAGATGTTTTTGAGTTTTACCGTAGAGGTGACGCACCATTTTGTTATTCGGCAGCGTTTTCAAGAACAGTGGCGTTGGATAAAACATTTTGGGGAACTTTGTTAGGAGTCAATTCTACCCGATCACTCTCAGTAACAGTTAGTTATTAAATGTTTTGATATTTCCTTTTTTTTTTATGTTTATAATCTAAAACGTTGTTGACGTTTATTTACAGCATATAGAAGGATGGGTTGGAAGACTAATGAACTGGAGGAGTAGAAAGATTCAAGAAAATGGTTCGCTAAATATGCGGTGGACGATAATGCCACCACAATTTTATGACTGTTTATTGCAATCTGTTCCTAAAAACGTGGTCAAGTATTGCAATGGTAAGGTAAAACCGTTTCCGTCATTCTTTGATGTAGATTATGTCTTTTTCCCGCTTCCACTTGAAAATAATGAATGGTTACTCGTGCGACTCGAAATGTTGTCCCAAGAGCTAGTCATGTATGCTCATCAAGATGTTTGTATCGGTGGAAGATACAGAAACAATATTCACCCAAGGTTGACGAAGGTACAAATATATTTAGGAGCTACGTTAGTGCACATGCGATACTGGAAAAAGTCAGGCCATCAGGAAAAATGTATGACGTTTAACCTTAATGAAGAATATGTTGCGGCATCCAATTCTTTATCTGGTAACGATGCGGTGTATCTTTGTATGCTAATGGAACATTTAGTCACTGATAAACCCATTGCCGTGGATGGTGACCTAAATCAAGCATGTTTGTCATACAGACGGTTTATGGCCGAAAAATTGTATTTTTGGCGGTGTTTACCCCGTCCGAACGTTGCTTAACTTATTGTAATTCTATTGTAATTTTAAGACATATTTTTCGTTAAACAAACATGATGAAACAACAATTGGTTACATCAATGTTCCGTTGATTAAGTTATTGTTCCTCGCGTTTAAAATATAAATATTCCTATACCCGATCAAATAGTATCTGTAATTTTAAAAAAATAGTATCTGTACTTGCGACTGATATTTAAACACTTGCGTTTATAAATAACATACTTCTTACAATATAAACGAAATTCTCTAACATTCAGCCGCAAGTCCTATAAACGCAGCAAATTTTTAAAAAGTACATATACTACTTGAACATAGAAATTTTTAAACGTAACTAATAAATTAAGGTGTTTACATTTATACTCAATATGGTATGTAAAAGTTAAGCTGTAGTTTTTTATTAAAGTACATATATTACTTGAATATGGTATTTTTTTATTAAAATAACTGTTACAATTTGAACAATATTATAAACGCAAGGGTAGCAACGCAGAAAATTTTTAAAAACTACGTATATTACTTGATCTTAGAAATTTTTACACGCAACTAATAAATAAGGTGTTTACATATACACGCAATATTGTATGGAAAAGTTATATTGTAATTTTTTATTAAAATACATGTTACAATTTGTACAATATTAACCGTTTCTACCGTAAAGTTTCTCATGACATAATATGCAATATGCAATATAATATATACGTACATGTAACATTAATTTTACAATGGATAATGATACAATTCTTAATGCTATTACAATAATGAAAACAGATATGCGGTTGTTCCCTAGGTTGTTGACGACGCCGTTGAAAACTGCAATACACCACGTCCGTATAGTAACTTTCAGTGTGGTATACAGCCTTTGCAATAATGAGGTCTCCAGTAACAAGTGAGTTTGTGAACTAGTTCCAACTGGAATGGTGTACCGGATATGACACCTTGCCTCATGACTTGATGATTTAGAACAACCACGTCCTTGTTTCCTGCAGATGTAACATCGACCCAATGTAAATAAATTACCAACATAGGCTAGATGGCCATTGAATTGCCAAATGTGCTATATTGGTAATTTGTTTCGCGGTCAATGGTGAACGGGTTTTATAAACATGACTTGGTGGCAACCGGTAACGGCTGAGACCATAAGTCAAGTTTGAAATGATCCCCTTCTCTTCCTGAACCACAACACGAACATGTTGCGTTTTTGGAAGTATATACAATCGGATGTTTACAAACACTGTATATTGAAGGGAATCATAAAACCGAATTCCCCCATATCCTATCGTCAATAATGATTACCGTTACACCAAGTGTGATCAAGGAACTCATCGGGATCAACTACTCCAAACAAATCCACCGATGTCCTTACATACGTGGAGTACGGTCATTTTAACGCTCAACGACATAGAAATGGGAGGTTCACCATCGTTGCAATGTTATAAAACTACCAGACTAAAGTTGCAGTCTACATGGGTTATACCACATGCAGATGCAACAACGTCGAAGTAGATTTTATGCAGATGTAACAACGATCCAAAAAATTTCGAGGAATGTTGATGTATTTTGGTAGTATTAGGTTTGATAATTCGAATAAACATACATTTTATGTGAACCGAAACATTTTCGGAAAACATTTTTTTGGTTAGTATAATGCAAATTTGGGGAGCAATTTATAATCAACATTGAAAATCGCGACTCCTCTTTTTGACATCTTCGAGTCTGTGATACAACACAGAGACGGATCACTTCTCTGACGTCTCGGGAGTAGTCCCTTCTCTGACAGAAGACAATCGAATACGCTCGATCCTTAACACGTGTCCCGTCTCTATGACGTCTTAGACAGTTTGAAAAGACATAAAGTCCGAACAGCCATTGTCCATTTAAATATATAAATTATTTTATTTTAATATACTATTATTTTAACTACATAAATTTTTACACCTACTCTTCACATAAAAACGTTTCTAACATATCACACACACAAAAGAACAAAGAAGGCCTCCTGGACCCAAGAAGAAATTCTTGGAATTACATCCGATTTATGTTGGACTACGATGAAGACTTCATATATGTTTCGGCGTTGCAGTTGTTACGTCCATATTTATGTTTAATTTCAAGAATGTAATGGATGTAATTTCGAAATGAAGGTTAATGTTTTAATTTTCTATAGATATCTAAATTAATTTTAATACGTCAAGAAGACAATTGCACGCAAGATGGTGAAGCTTTGTCTATCTTGCTGAAGAAGCTTCACTGTGTGTCAGTCTCGCCGACGTAGAACGGGCGGGCGATGCTGCGCCAACGTAGAACGGGCGCTCAACTCAAGTCTGCGTCATCCGTTGTCTATGCGCCGACGTAGAACGGGCGGGTGACGCTGCGTCATCCCTACACCTAATATATGAAGTTAATGTGAATTCACTCTTTACAACATGCGCTAGCTTTACTTGTCAAAGTTGATTCATTAACGAACTCCAATCTCTATACAAAAGGGGCAAACATGACAGGAAGGTTATATTCTATTTCATAAGATAAGCATCTTTACATATATAAAAGACAGTTAGATTCACCATTCTAACCTACCGTAACTACCATTCTAACCTACCCAAACTACTGGGGAGGCTCATGGGCCGTCCCCGAACTACCCAACCCACTGGCCTTCGCGGAAGCATCAGCGGCTTCTTTTTCAGCACGCTCGCGGCCAGCACGTTCAGAATCCTGCAGCCACCTTTTGAATCGCGCAATAGGGTCAGGATCAGCCAGGCACTGCCTAACAACTTGGAGCACAGGAAACTCCATCCGCTCAAGCTTATCGAGCTCCGCCATCAGCGCCTGCTCAGTATCATAATCCTGGAAAGGTTGGTGTTCCACAGGAGCTCCGTCTGTAGCACACAGGTACCCTTCCAACCAGCCACTATGAAGGCCCGTTATACGGGCAGCCTCCACAATCTGAGCAACCTGTTTACCCATCTTTGGCTCGTTCCAACAACGATCAAAGACCTACAACACAAAGAAAAGTCAGAAAAAGAAATACCAATTAGATGAGCAAAACAGAAGAACAGGACTTACGGCGGAGATCCCATCGGACATGATCCACAAAGCCTTCTCGCAATAAGACTTCTGAGTATCAAGCATTAATGCTCTCTCCAGCTCCCAGGCTTCCTTCTCTCTCAACAAGGCGCCGACCTGCCCTTCCAACTCCGACACGCGGCTGGTCACCTTCACCACCTCATCATCTTTCTTTTTCAACTGCCCCGTGGCATCAGCATATTTTGAGGTTAAAACCTCTAGTTCTTTATCCTTTGCGGCGACAATCTTCTGTTGCTCAGCAAAAGCAGATTCAGCTTTTTGCACCGCCAGTCGGCGATGCTCAAGCTCCTTATTGATATTCTGAGAAGATGACTCCCAGGCCTTCTGCTTTTCAGCCGCCTCTACATCCTTCTGACGCAAGCCAGACTCCAGTTGCCTGACCTGGTCAACCAACCTCTGCTGGGCACCTTCAAAAACCTCCTTCGCCTTCGCCAAGCGATCCGTTTCG
The DNA here is from genome assembly GCA_032199755.1 of Ambrosia artemisiifolia. Lineage (NCBI taxonomy): Eukaryota > Viridiplantae > Streptophyta > Magnoliopsida > Asterales > Asteraceae > Ambrosia > Ambrosia artemisiifolia. The sequence goes on along the minus strand of CM063527.1, from coordinate 44,571,217 downwards.
GCTTTCACAGCAGAAGACTGATCCACAAAATCATCTTCCTCTCGACGCAACGCATATAAGTTTCCCAGAGATTGCGCCAAGTTCATACACAGCTCTGAGAACAGTGTTGCGCGGTCCTGCGAACGTTGATATCTTCGCTCAGCCGGAGGAAGACAGTAGTTCACAAATTCCTCAGCCACGAATGGGCTATGGAAACGACAGCTGTCAGTTATACGCCAACTTGGCGTATACACTGGAGCGTCCAGCTTAAAGCCAGGCTCACTTGTAGACGCCTTGGCCCGTTCTACATTGTGAACTTGTGGGCCAGTAGAGCCACCAGCCACGCTAACAACCAACCTATCAACCGGGACGTCACCCCCGTCCAAATCTACCACAACTGGCTCCGCATGCGACCCACCAGCACCTGAAGATGACGGCAGCCTACTTTCCTCTCTCTTCATGGCCACCACCGCCGCATGCTTACTGAGCAACTCTTGACGCTGGTACTCCTCCTCCTTCAGCCTTTTCAACTCAGCTTGACGCTGGTCCTCCTCCTCCTTCAGCTTTTCCTCACGCTGCCTTTTAATGGCAGCATCCCTAACACGTGCATCCTCCTCATCCTTCTTCTTTAGAGCGGCAGCAGCATCACGATTATCTTCCTCAAGCTTCTTTTTAGCCTCTACCTCCAAAAGCTTCCTCCTCTTCTCTTCCTGAGACTGCTTAACAGAAGCTGCAATAGAAGCTACAAAGAGCAACAATAATAAGAGAAGATCAATCATATTCAAAAGTATTGCTCAAATAGACAATCACTTACCACTCAGCTTACGAAGAGTCTTCTTGCCAAACGGCTCACGTACTGGCGGAGGAGTAAGATCTAAACCCATCGGATCTGATGGCCTAATCTCAACACCCTTGGACGGGGCGGTTTTCTTCTGAACGGGCTGATCAACGTCACCCTCCCCCGTCATCACCAGACGACGACGCTTAAGCTCCCCCTCTGCAAAAATGAACAGACAAGGTAAGTGGGACTCACGCGAAATTACAACTTAACAAGTATAGATTACTACTTACCCTTCTCCTTCCCTTTGGAATCCTTCGCCGTGCCACCTACAGAGTGACGTGAACGGGGAATCAAGTTAGAAGACGAGCCGCTAGACTCGTCATCAGACAAAACAACCCAGTCAACCCCTTCCGCAGTTCGCGCAGAAAGGGGTTCGGGATCAAGTAACAAACCAAGAGCTAAAGGATTCTCAGGCGCACCTTCTATCCGAGCAGGGAAAATAAAATTGGCGCGCTTCAGGTCGACACCGGCAACTTCACCCTGTGGGACGGGCGTAAACATGGTTCGCGACACCCTCTTCGCCCAAAAGTCAAACAGACATTCACCTACATAACAAGACAACAATATACAATACATCATCCAATGATTACAAGATAAGCAAAAAAAGATACACAAATAAACTACGACCTACCTGCCACTAGATCCATACCTCCGTCGCCATAGGGAAGGACATCCATGCCCTCCCTCATACCCACACGGCTCAGCCCCACCAACCTTAGCATTCCTTCATCACAATGTTCCAAGTTGTCCAACCGTGTAGCATGAGACACCAGGATCTTACACCAGTCCTGCTGTTGGAAATGCCTGTCAAACTCAAAAGAAGGAGGCTGCTGCCCAGACCGGAGAGTGAACCAGTCCATATTTACAGGGATCACCTCCTTTCTAACGTAAAAGAAACACCTCTTCCAGTCCCGAAAGCTTTTCGGTGAGCTTCCCTTTATCACAAAAGACACCGACTTCGACCGCTCAGCAAAGGAGACCCACCCACTATCTTTCACCTCCAGCTTGTAGAAGCAATTAAAATGGTCAAAAACAGGCTCCCTTCTCATCGCACGACAGGTACCCTCATAGTGCATCACCCTCGCCATTCCGAACGGGCTCAATTGGGTTATATGCACGCCATATTTTTGTAAGACATCAATAAGAAACCGACTCGTCGGAATCCTAAAACATGCATACTTGAAGAAAGCCTCATACAGGCAGATCTTGCCTGTAGGGGCATCGATAGGCGTTTTCCCCTTTTGTGGAAATTCAGGCTCCCACTCTCTCAGAATCTCATAGTTTTCAAGAAGAGTTGTGTATTTGTCAGGAGACCAATTGATCTGGGCCTCTACCATGGCCAACTCGGGCTTAGCAGGTTTATCTTCAGTCATTTTTATCTAAGGAGAAGAAAGAAAACTATTTATTTTTCGGAGTTAAAAAAATCGCAGGATTGCAAAGATGGCCGGAGAAGAAAAGCAATTAGTTGGAAATGTGAAGTGATAAAAAAGAAATCAATTCAAGGAAGATGCATATATATAGGTATAGGTACTGCAATGAATGTAGCGAAAAAGGTGGAAGAAACGTGGCTGACGTTTCAGAGCCCAAAACGTGACCATAGGCGACACGTGTCCCACCTCCAGGAAAGTGACAGTCCACATCTGATCGTGGGGGACACGCCCCTGACACAAGACGAAATTTCGAAATTTGCAGAAATTTTCAAGGATTTCATCCGCCTTTCAACCGTCACACGACTCCTCGAAAACTTCATGACTTTTCATTTAAATGCACCTCAGGAATTTTTAATACATGTAATCATAATTTCATAAATATTTAGAGCTTAATTGTATACCATTAAATAACTAATTTCTTAAAAATTAGGGTTTTTAATTTCTCATAAATTGTTCGCATTTATATGTAAATCCACCAGACCAACACTGATGATACACATTTGTCTAAATTTATCACAACTTAAAGTAAAATAGAACTTGAGAATTAAGTCACAGCAATAGTATTTGCGTCCTTCTTTAGTTTGTATGTATTTTTTTTTGTTTTGCGTCTGTCATAAGTTGCGTTTTAATTGTTTTGCATTTGCGTGTAAATTTTTTATCAATTGCGTTAAAGTTTTATTTCTTGCCTTAATCACACTTCATATAAGTGACTTGAAATTGAATCATAAAGCATACAAAAAAACATTAATATTAATATCATATTAATATTACCAAAAAAGTTGTTCAGTTACATTAATAAGAAACGAAACATTTAAAAAAAACTTAAAAAAATAAAACTAAGGAGAGAAATTAGTCATGTCCTCATGAACAACCTCCATTAGCTCTGGGTCATACAACTTGTAGTCATCAAGGTCTCCTTCTTCCTCTTCGTATTCTGATTCCGGGTCCATACAAGACCACAATTCAACCTGTGCCCTGACCATGGAAACAAGTTTTGAACCAAACGCTGATCCACTATGGTCTATGAGTGGCTTCTCCGACAGGTTTTTCAGAAAACCCATATCAGTGGAGAAAGATATCTCCTTAGGCTGGAAATCTTCAACTCTTCCGTCATCAAACGTCACATCCACCTCAAATCTGTCTTCAAAAAACTCCCATCTGCTCACTCCCCTCAGCTCACAATTCTTAAACATTTTCTTCAAAACGTGAAAGAGTTTGTCCACCTCTATTGAATGGCTTAGATATGGAATACCTAAAGCCAACATTCTTTTGAGTACCTCCTTGCTACAATTTCGTAGCACACTTTCTTTACATTTGTACACATGTTTTTTATTATCACTCATGAGCAGATAGAAAGTAGTCTGCTCATACCACCATATGCTTAGGCTTGAGTTGGCTGCCATTTTTTGTTTAGAGTTTGAAGTGACTTTAGTTTTTGGGGGTTTTCTAGAGAGATTGATGGTGTAGATGTGTGTTAAAATGTGTACAATTGATCGTTATTTTATAATGTTTAGGTTATACTACCTCAAAAGACTTTTGCCGTTTCAATGATCACAAGGGCTAATAACTTCAACAGTCTGCAGTTATGATAACTATCCACGTTTCAAAAAATTAATTTTGTGAAATCACATGTATTGACGGGTGTATGTTAATTTTGTTATTTTTATAATACATTAATTTATTCTTTCTTTTTTTTTTTTTACAAACTTTTATGCTTTTAAAATGTAATTTAGACTTTAATACTTATAAAAAATGTGATTCTTAACGTGTGGTTTTTTTTATTGTACAAACTTTTATACTGAAAAAACATCAGCCTTGCAAGATTTTGATCAATTTTAATTGTAATCTTACCACTTGCGTTTAACTACATTACCACTTGCGTATTACAAAATCACCCAATTTACATAACAAATGTTAAATACAGCGTCGGATGATCATGTGCTAACTAAGGGATTCTAACACTTCTTCTGGAGTGTGCCACACATCATAGATTATGTTGTTGTCCCCTTCTTGTTGTTCTTCCATATTCACATTTTGTTCTTGTTCTTGAACATTATTATTGATTTCAATAACAACTTCATTTTGTAAATCCGGTGCAGCTTCAACATCTCCTTCTTGAGCAGGAACTAAATGGTTCCTATTCCTACGATGATACACCAAACCATATCGACCCTGAACTTGATCTTGGTTGTTTTTGTTATTAAGTGCGTCTAAAACGTCATTATCTATTGCTTGTTTTATATGATCATCAACAACACCACTTTTTTTCAATAATAGTAGGGCATCAGCAGCGTCTACTTCATCTTGGTGTTCTTGGAGAGAGATATAACGTTTTGACATTGTAATTTAAATATAGCAGACGCAAGTGAAAATGGTATGATTGTTCATATTCTAATTTTATTATATATAAAGGTTAATTGTGGAGATTAGGTTAGGGTTCTTTATTAGTGTGTACTTATTATAATTTTTTTTACTGCAAAAGCCGACTGATTTACAATGACAATAGGTAATGCTAGTACAAATAATATTGAATACAAATTTACATGGATCGTCATTACAAAACCACTAAGAACATAATACATTGAAAGACGCAATAAAAATGTATATGTTAAAAAAATATATAAAATCAAAATATGATAAAAACCGTAGTTGTGTTGATTAGAATCTAGTGTTGATTTGAATTTAGCGAACGGTTCTGAACTTTCTTTGTAATTTTAGAAACTGAAAGTGGGTTGAGTGATGTCTGTAATTTGCCGCTCTTTTATTGTTTTGGTCCAATTACTATTTTGCCAAACCTTTGGCATTTTAGTATAAAAAGTATTATATTAGAGATAAATCAAAGATTTTATGATATTGGACATAAATTGTTGGGATTGTTTTTCTTTTTTTAAACTCACTCTCCGAACTTCTCCAACACAACTGGGATATTTACATGTGGATAACCTAAACCAATACAGTATTATATTAGGTAAATATGATGCTTTGTATTTAGAAAATAAATCAAATTATAAGATTTATTTACAAATGATGTCTTAGAGTAACTAAAACGAAAGAGAGACGGATCCTCCCAGTCTAAGACGTATCTGGCTTGTCACATCTCTGTTCACGTGTCCCAATATCATGATATGTCTTATACCAAGTAAGACGAAACAGAGACGGATACCAGTCTCTGTCGTCTCTGGCATGTCCCATCTCTAACTTAATGCTTACACGTCTACCAAAATGAGGTACTTTAAAATAATTATTTATAATAATAAATAAAAAAACATTAAAATGTAGAGTAAGTTTAAAAAAAATAATTAAACTTCTCCCACACGTCTCCCAAAATGTGAAAATACAAAACTAATTAAACTTTTCCATTTGCGTATAATATTAATTGTATTTGCGTATAAATTGAAAAGTTATTTAATAATTTTATTGACTAACTTTTAACAAAAAATAATAATTTTATCTTCAGAAGAGGAAAGAATTAAAAGTTTAAAAAGAAAATAATTTATCCTAATAAATGAAACATAATCATAATTCTTCTAAAGTTGTTACATAAGTGAAATAGTTATCAAACAAACTAAACACAATAACACCAATTGTGTTGTAATACTAAATGTCTAACCAACTATTGAAGAATAGATCCTGATGTTCGAAGTTTCCTCCATTGCGCCGTCTAATCCATCCATCGTCTCTTTTTGTTGTAATACTAAATGTCTAACAAACTATTGAAGACTAGATCCTGATGTTCGAAGAGGGGAATGGAAATGCCACTAATGTAGGAAAACAAACATCATAGATGATATTTCTCCGGGTTAACCCACGCGCAGATGCAACAACGATCCAACTATCTTTACGCATATGTAACAACGATCCAAGAATAACCGGACAACTTTTTTAAAAAAGGTAGCAGGCTTCGGTTGGAAAAGTGGAGGATTTAAAAACGTCATGGATTGGAAAGCTGAAAGGTGAGATGTATTGTAAGAAAAATATAAGAAATTCTATTCTATAAGAAACATAATGCAAAAGGGTTAGATTTTTTTAAAAGGGGTTACAAATCTGGGGGAAATAATTATGAAAATTTATAATAACCCCGTGTGACGTCTAAGATTAAGTAAGACGACACAGAGACGGAACCAACTGTGTGACGTCTCTAACGTGTGCCATCTGACGTGACACACTGACACAAGACGAGATTTTCAACAGTTACACTAATCCTCGAAAACAACAAGACTTTTCAAATACACCTGATTTAATACATGTAATAAGAATAATTTTTTAATTTGTTAATGAATTTTTTATAATCGCGTCTAGAAAACAGGAAATTAAAAGAAGAATATATGTTATTTATTTTTTGCACCTGCGTGTAAGTCTCTTTTATAAAAATATAGTTATATTTTTTGCAATTGTGTTAACAAGTTACCATAATATATATATACTTGCGTTTTGTTAAATAATCGTAGTTGCGCATTTGTTTTGTAACAACGAATGATCATAAGTTGCGTTTAGTTTGTTGTGCATTAATAAAGTTAATTGCGTTTAACTTATATTTTAAAATATAAAATTTAATTAACAGAAAAAGAATAATAGCATAAAGAGTTTGACATTAAGTAAGAAAAATATATAATAAGCCAAACAAATGATTATATAATAATTCATAGAATTTTTTACATATGTGACATACTAATCAAACAAACTAAAGACAATAACAACTCTCGTGTTGTTATAATAAATGTCTAAAACTATTGAAGACTAGATCCTGATGTTCGCAGTTTCCTACTTGTTTCAACACACATCTTCAGCCCATTCCGAATGGTTAATCCCTCAACACAAGCTTTGTAATCATCGTTTAGAACACCTACTGGATTTTTTATCCACGAATGTGAGGATAGATCCGTTGACGATGTGTGAGTCGGCAAGGGTACGGTTATCATCAAGGGCATTAGGAGATGAAAAAACTAACATTAGGAACTAGTCATAAATAGTAGGTTAGACATGTAGTATTACTACTGAAAGGTTTTAAATAACTACGTTGAGCAAAAAGTAGTGTTTGAAGCCTAGTTCTTTGGGCCACAGTTACAGAAAGGTTTTAAATGTTCATGGGATTTCTGTACCTGTCGCCAAAAGAAATAGGCTTCAAACAACTTTTTTGCTCAACGTATCTTTCAGCAGTAATAACTACAAGTATAACATAATATTGATGACTAGTTCCTAATGTTAGATGTTTCGTCCCCTGCTGCTATTTAATGATATTGTCCTCGACGATAGCGATACCCTTGCCGACTTACACATCGTCAATGGATCCACCCTCACAGGCGTTGATAAAGAATCCAGTAGGGGACGTGATTTACACCGATTGTCCTATCTCATCTTCATCAACGGATGATGAAGAAATATAGGTAAGGACAGATGTTTACAATCGGTGAAAATCACACCGGCAAGCACTCCCCAATAGATGAGCAGAAGTGCATTCATGTGAACGGACTTTGCTGAGGAGAATGAAGTAGATTGGGGAGGAGAATCAACTTGCCAGTAATGTAGAGCAACAAAAATCGAAGATAACATCTACACGGGGGGTTAACCCACGTGCAGATGTAGCAACGATCCAAGTATCTTTACGCAGATGTAACAACGATCCAAGTATAATCGGACAACATTTACATAAGGCGGTAGGCTTCGGTTGGAAAAGTGGAGTATTTAAAAACGCCATGGATTGAAAAGCAAAAGGTGAGATGTATTAAAAAATTACAAAATGCAAAGGAGGTGCAAATTTTGGAATTCTGTATTAACAATATGCAAAGGAGTTGCAAATTTTGGAAACGAGTTGAAAATCTAGAGGACGTATGGTGCAATTTTATATACAAACGTCTGACGATTAAGACTCAGTAAGAGGACACAGAGAAGGAACCGAATCTGTGACCTCTCTGACATGTCCCGTCCGAGTATCCGACGTGCCTCTGACGCAAGATGATATTTTCAACCGTCAGACTACTCCTCGAAAACATTATTGACTTTTCAAATACACCTCATGATGATTACAGTACCTTTAATACATGTAATAATAATAATTTTTTAATATTTTAATGAATTTTATAAGTTGGATATTTTACTTTTTATTTATAAATAAATAAAATATCAAATCTTAATTCTATATTCTATATAATACAGAATGGAAAGGAGTTGCAAATTTTGGAAAACTGTATAATACAGAATAGAAAGGAGTTGCAAATTTTGGAAAACTATCAAATCTTAATTCTAAAAAAAATGAAATATAATATCCCTTTCTAAAAAAATATATTACGAACTTTATTGTTGGGTTTTTTTATTTCAAAGTAGAAGTTGCACATTTATTTATCTCTATCATTCTGTTTTATATAAAGTTGTTTTTTTTACAATTTGTGTCCGAAGATGTATGTATTTTCGACTTTAGCCTTTAGACTACTAAACCTTTTCTTTAGAATATCTATTTTGTAGATATGTTAATTGCGTCTGAATTTATTTTTACTTGCGTCTAGATAATACCATAATACAAGTAAAATTTGTTTAATAAATTTATGAGGAATATTAATATAATTTTTTTTGTACCTGCGTCTAAGTTTGTTTTTGTAAAAATTTTGAATTTGCGTATAATAAGTTACCCTAATAATTTGTAATTGCGTTCTGTTAAAACTAGTAGTTGCGTCTTTGTTTTGTTTTATCTCATGAGTTGCGTCCTTTCTTTACAAATTCTTATATTTTAAAATTGAAAATTTAATAAAGAGAAAAAGAACAAAAATATAAATAGTTTGACATTAAAAAAATTATTAAAAAAATTATTTGGAGATTAAATTACTTTCATTTTTCCCTTTCAATTATTTATACTTTCTACTAACAAATTAAATTATTTACATTTACAAATTAAATTAAATTATGTCTAGCTAAATGCATGCTTACACGTGTCGCATTTATGATATCTTAGACTCAGTAAGATGACACAGAGACGGATCCCACTCTGTGACGACACAGTGACGCATCACTCTCTATAACATCGACGTGTCCCATCCTAAATGCTTACACGTGTCCCATCCTAAAAGCTTCCCAAGATGACTTTTATCGAATTCAAATTCCATCAATAACTATATAGATGTACCACCTAGTCCAATCACCGTAAAAATTTCGACGGAAATTTATGTAACGATCCGATCCGATCCGATCCGATCCGAAGTGCCCAATCCGGTTTAAAACAACACAAAATAAATGGCACCAGCTCGTTGGACTGAAGAGGAAGAAATCGCCCTTGTAGTCGGATGGCAACTCGTTGAAGACAGTGACGTGCTTGTCGTGGTACACGTAAAATTTCCCAATTACAACTAACGTATAGTGGCAAGAAGGTATCGAACACAGGGAGTTTGTGGAAAATGTGTAATTTCTAGCTTTGTTAATTAACTAAAATTAAACTACTCAACAAAAAGTAAATGATTATGATTTTTGATTGTTTTGGTTTCAACTAAAATAACGACTAATTATCAATTCAAACTTAGAAGCGTTTCTTCAAATTATGAGATAATGACCATTCAAGGATCCGGTTTCTCTAAACACGTGTGTGAACTTCAACTAGAAAGAGTTACATAGACATAACTCATGTATAACCAATTGTTGTGATAAAAGGGAACAAAGTACTCGGGTTATATTAACGCGAGGTTGTTTCCCGATGACCAATTAATCAATAACCAACCCCCAATCCTTCCCGTGATATCTCGATTGTTAGCAACACCAAGAACGTACGATAAAGACTAAGAATTAGTAAATTAATCAACACACTACAAGCAATTGTTCATACACCATAATAATCAAGCAAAGTACCAAACTATTATTCTAGAAATGTAAGAAAAACACACACAAGAGTTTTAGAAAAACCTTCACCACGAATGGTCACCAATTGTTTAGCCTAACATAGCTTGGTGAATCATCATAATCTTCAAATAATTGTTCATAAGGATTACAAACATAAACCCCATGATTAGAATAGTTCTCCAATCATTAGTTTCAGCCAAAATCACCCAAAAGATATAAGAAACGTCCAGAATGAAAGAGATGATGAAAAGACTCCATAAATTTGTCTTTAAAGAAGGGAGTTACAAAAAGTTGCAGCGACCACCGTACCCCTACTGTATGGCCGTAGGGGTACGGCCTGGATTAAAAACCATACGGCCGTTTGGGCCTGGCCTACGGCTTGCATTTGTGTCCCTGGGCCACCGTAGGGGTACTCCCAGGCCGTAGGCCTACTGTGGACCTGGTGAAAATCTTGAACTTTTTCTTCCTTCTTTCCACCTAGACTCGATCCGTTCCAACCCGTTCCAAAGCTCGTATTTCTTCTTTTTAAGCTCCTTTAAGTACCTACAACCAAAGCAACCGTAGTCACCCAATTCCAAGCAATATCACGAATAAATGTGGATAAAATAAGCATTTTAACACTAATAAAGGGTGTTCGTTGAACCACCCGTCAGACAGCAGTAATGATATTAAGAAGTGGTACCGTATCCTAAACGAGTTCAATAGCTTGGTAGGGGGTTCCAACAGAACAATCGATTCGATAAACCGTAAATGGACGGATTTGAATGCCAAGTGTCAAATCTTCAACGCGTACCACAATCAAACACTGCGAGACTTTTCAGACACATCAGAAGACGTGGCCATCGCAATAACCAAAGTCGAGTATCAGTGCAAGCAAAAGAAAGAGTTTAAACACATCTCTGCTTGGCAAATCATGAGGGAAAGGCTTAACGGGTAGCTTTCGCAGGTGTTCGTTTTCATTGTAGTGATATTTGCTTTGGCAAATGATGACGTATGTGGTGTTGATGATTGTGGTGTAAAATGTTTGTTTATGTTTTTTTTAATGGACTGAAAGGTTAATCTTAAATATGCTTTTTGTTATTGTTTCTTATGTTTTTACTCGTAAATAATGTTGGATTTGAAATAATATTTAATTTTTAAAAAATAAATATAAAACAAGAAGATAGTGTAAAACATAATTATATGTTGCTATCATGATATATTCAAGTGACTGATTAACATACAAATTACTCGGTATTAAATGGACAAAAATAAATAAACACATTTTGACGTGGATCTAACATAACAAAAGGTTAGTTCTCCAATTTCCATATATCTGATAGCTTACTTACGGCATCCGGTTTCCTCTTTCTCCCGCTCATTATTCCTGAAACTCCCATTTCCCTATATCTGATAGCTTAGTTATGGCAAAGGTATACATCCCTATTGTGGTTGCGTTTAACTTGGTTTGTAATTGCGTTTATCATGCTTTGTGGTTGCGTTTAACATGGTTTATACTTGCGATCTCAACTAATGCCATGTTGTTGCGTTTAACTTGGTTTGTAATTGAGATTTTCATGGTTTGTGGTTGCGTTTAACATAGTTTATGGTTGCGATCTCAACTAATGCCATGACGTAGATATGGGAGGTGGATGGATGATCGTTCGGATATTGTAAAATACAAAACAGAAATTACATTTTACACGTCTTATACAACGTGCAAATGTAACTACGATCCAACCCTTTTGATAAGTTGTAACAAAATAATGTAAAAACAGATGTGAGGACATAATAATATAAAAAAATTTAAACCAACATTTATAAATAAAAAAATATAAAAAAACTGTTCGGTTGACACGTCTCCGACTCGGTTCCTACTCTGTGTGGTATTACTATGTCAGCGCTGTCAGACTTAATATATTTTAAAATTAAAAAAATAGTGGCTAAAGACGTATCCGAAAAATTAGTCGAGCCGTTTGGTAGTCGGCTCAAGCCATGAGCCGAAATGTGCTGGAGCCGTCTCCAAGATATTCGGACAGGACACGACGGCGTCAATAGGTCTCAAAGACGTTTCGGAGGATTTGGGACACGTGGCGACGTCTTAGTGGCTCTTTTTATCAAAGGTCATGGGAATCGTTTAAGGTAACTCGACCATCTCACAGAGACGGTTCCACTGGCTATTTTCGTAAAGTGGAGGTGGTCAACGGCTATTTTCGTGATTTTCCCTTTAATAAAGCATAGCATTCATTGGCATTTGCAACCTAATGGAAATAAGTAAAAAAACATGTGCACAACTGCATATCAACAGATGAACTTCAACAAAAGCTCACTATGCATATGGACCGGAGGTGGACAGTGGGCACACGCCCATCCATCTCTATGAGTGAATTTGCCTCGAATAAAAACATAATACATATTTTCCCTAGTATAATCACCGTCACAAAGTAAACACAACAAATGAAGATTCAAGATTAAATGGTCCGAGGATGTTAATTTTGATTATGATTAAGTACTGAAGTTATCCTAGTGCAAAAGGTTGCCACCAATACTTGGTAATTTGGTGTAAATTAGAAATCTAAGGTATGACATCGTGAAGTTATCCTATGGGTTGAGCTAGTTCACACTTTTTTCCTTGTTATAAGCTTAATAACACTACTAAAAAACTAAAGATTATCGACAACCGAACATAACTATACGGATGCCCACAAATAAAAAAACAACCGCTATAAGTACTCGTTGGTATTCACCACGGACTACCGATATATAACCTAAACCATAAAAAAGACTTTCATTGTAACTACCTAGCCACCTAGGGATCATCAGATTTAAACTAGAAAGGGGATAAGAGATTACTTAGGGTTGTAAACGAACCGATCAATGTCTTGTTCGTGTCGTTTGTGTGAAAATAGTAACAATACTGATTTTAACAACGGGTGAATCATGAAGGACGTTAAGGGAGGTTCGGCCAGTCTCAAGGGGAGGTTAGGAGGAGATCGAAGTCTAAGGACTTAAAACGTAAACAATAATTAGATAACGATATTCTAATTATTATTTGATCTATCTATTAGTATTAGATAAGTATTAGTCTTTTATTATCAGTATTTGATAGGACTAGAATTGGTTTTAAGTTAGGATTCCTTAGCTATAAATAGATTGGTTTTCTATTGTAATTATTTATTCCAAAGCAATAAAAGTATTTAGTTCTTGCTTATATTTGCTAACAAAACTAGATACCAAGTTAACAACTGGTATCAGAGCATAGTTCGATCCATGGAAGAAACACCAGAAGTCGAAGATACGAACTACAGTTCTGATCATCGATAAGTCCTCAGTCAGGTTGAAAACCCGATCAAAAGTCAGGTCAGAAAGCTACGGATCAAGAAGCAAATACACAGAAGCAAAGAATGGCTGATTCACAGATGATTGGTGGGATACGGAAGCTGTCAAACTCCAACTACAACACCTGGAAGACATGTATCAAGTCCTACTTACAAGGGCAAGATCTGTGGAATGTTGTAGATGTAACTGAAACCCGTGCGCCAACAAACGACATCGGTGGTGCAGTTGCAAAGGGGAACATCAAGGCAGGAAAGGCGATGTTTATCCAGAAGAGCACAGTCGAAGAAGACATCATGGATCATATCCAAGATCAATAATACCCGAAAGCAGCATGGGATGTACTGGCTTAGTTGTATTCCAAACGGAATGATGCTCGTTTGCAAATGATAGAAGGAGATCTGATGACAATCGCCCAAGGTGAGTTATCCATCTAACAATTCTTCAGGAAAGTAAAGAATTTGTGCATATCGATATGAGAACTTGACTCGGACTCGCGTGTAAGCGATTCAAGGATGAAACGAATAGTAATCCATGGCCTCAAACCGGAGTATAGAAAATTTGTGGTTGCGATTCAAGGCTGGTCTAACCAGCCGACTATCACCGAGTTCGAGAATCTCTTGGCTGGACAAGAGGCTCTAGCAAAACAGATGGCTGGAATATTAGTCAAGGGTGACTCGGAGGCTCTGTTCGCAGGAAAGAAAGAGAAAGGATGGAAAGGACAACAACAAAACCAAGATCGTGATGCAAACAGGAGAAACCACGGTTCCGATAGAAAGAAGAATGGCGAAAAGGATGAACAACCGGATAACAGAAGACCGAACAGAAAGAGGTTCCCGTTTAGTGTCATCATGTGGTCGTAAGGGCCACACGGCTAAGGATTGTAGGTCCAAGAAGCAAGATGAAGGTAACATAGCTACAGTTGAACACGAAAAAGAATGGGACGCTGAAGCTCTAGTCGCTCAAGTTGAAGAGGTGAACGCATTCTCAGCAATCATCGAAACTCAGTATAATAAACTGAATGAGTGGGTGATAGATTCAGGCTCAACTAGGCACTTTTTAAGGGAAAAACAATCATTAGCCGAAGAAGAGAATGCATATTCAGCCACCATCGAAGCAAAGTACAACAAACTCAATGAGTGGATAGTAGATTCGAGCTTTTCTAATCATCTTACAGGTGATAAAGAACGCTTAACCAATGCACTGAAATATGATGGTAATCATGTTGTGGTGATAGATGATAATTCGAGGCACCATATTTCAAACATTGGTGAGGTATCGTTTTTGAATGAGAAAGGAAGCAATGGGCTGACTCTAGAAAGCGTTTATCATGTACCGGGAATGAAGAAGAACCTAACCTCTGTTCCTCAGATAACCAAATCAGGGAAATATGTCTTGTTCGGGCCAAAGGATGTCCAAATCTTTGAAAAGTTTGAACAAATTCGAAGCCGATCCTTCAAGGAAAGAAGAAAGAGGTTGTATACGTGTTATCGGCCGAGTTTGCTTATATTGAAAGAATGAACAACAAGGGAAGCACGGATCTATGGCATGCAAGGCTTGGCCATGTTGCCTACGATAAGCTAAACTTAATGTCCAACAAGGAAATAGTGAATGGTTTACCCAAGCTAGAAGTTACTAATGATGTTGTGTGTGCAGGTTGTCAATACGGAAAGGCTCACAAACTTCTTTTTGGGAAGTCAAAGCAGAAAACGAAACGACCTCTAGAGCTTGTTCACACCGATGTGTTTGGACCCGTGAAATAAAAATCCCTAAGTGGCATGAAGTTCATGATAAGTTTCATAGATGATTATTCCCGTTATCTTTGGGTATCGTTTATGAAAGTGAAGTCGGAAGCATTCTCGAAGTTTGAAGAGTTCAAGTTGGAAGCTGAGCGAGTTACTAAGCTAAAGATTAAAGTGCTACGCTCAGATAATAGTGGATAGTACACCTCGAGGGAATTCAATGAGTTATTGAAGACGTGTGGCATCGGAAGACAACTGACATGTCCAAATACACCTCAACAGAACGACGTATCTGAACGAAAGAATCGACATCTAGCCGAAGTTTCAAGAAGTATGACCCATGACAAGAATGTGCTGGAAGATATTGGGCCGAAGCCATGAAGACCGCTGCTTTTATTATTAATCAACTGCCACAACAAGGACTTGATTACCAAACACCTTATGAACTCTTGCTAAATGTAAAACCAACAGTAAGTTATCTTAAGGTGTTTGGATGTGTTTGCTATGTTTTTATTCCAGGTCACTTGCGAGACAAGTTGGAAAAGAAAGTGGTGCGATGTATCTTTGTGGGGTATGATGAGGAAAGAAAAGGCTGGAAGTGTTCTGATCCAAACACAGGTCGTTGTTGTGTCTCTCGTCATGTGGTATTTGATGAAAACTCATCATGGTGGTCAGTAAACAAAGAGCTAGTACCAGATACAGAAGAGTTGAAGGCTGGTTTGAAAGTATCCATGGCAAAGTTGGATATGTTCGATGAAGGTGAAGTGTCTACTGAATTAGTAGAGATCGAACAAGAGGTTCAACCTGTTGAACCTTCGGTGCAACAGCCGTGAAGATCAAGTAGAGAACGAAGGCCGAATCCCAGGTATGTAAACGTGGCCACCATCGAAGATGAGGAGGTGGAGCCAAAGACATTCTCTGAAGCAAGCAAGAAAAAGGAGTGGGTCGATGCAATGAACCAAGAAATCGTTGTACTTCGAAATAACGAAACCTGGGAATTGGTAATGACGCCGGAAGAAGTTAAAACCGTGTCTTGCAAGTGTGTATACAAACTAAAAAGGAAACCGGACGGTTCAATAGACCGGTACAAGGCACGACTCGTAGCTCGTGGATTCTCACAAGAATATGGTCTTTACTATGACGAAACATTCAGTCTTGTTGCAAAACTAACAATGGTTTGACTTTTGTTAGCCTTGGCCATAAGTCATGGATGGAGTATCAAACAAATGGACGTGAACAATGTGTTCTTGTATGGTGACTTAAACCATACAATTTATATGGATCAACCGGTTGGTTATGAAGTGAAAGCTCAACTCGGATAGGTGTGTAAGTTGAAGAAAGCATTGTACGGGCTTAAACAGTCACCGCGAGCATGGTACGGGAAGATCGGAGAGTTCTTGGAAAAATGCGGTTACCATAGCCCCACCGCTGATGCAAGCTAGTTTGTTTGTTAAGATGTCCGCTGACAACGTTGCTATAGTCCTCATTTATGTTGATGATCTAATAACTACCGGAAATTGGTTGTGTGAAACGGAGCAGCTTCGGTCGAACCTTAGTATAAGATTCAAGGTCAAGGACCTGGGTCGGTTAAGTCACTTTCTTGGGTTAGAAAGTGGTTTGATTTTGCATCAAACTAAGTATACTAGAGAATTGCTGCAAAGGTTTGGTATGCAAAAGTCTAAAGTTGTTGTTACTCCCATAGATGTGAATGTGAGAATGTACAAGGAAGAAGGGACCAAGCTGGAAGATTCAACAGAATATCGACAGATCATTGGAAGTCTTATTTATTTAACTCTAACCCGTCCCGATATTGCATTCGCTGTAGGTGTGTTGAGACGGTTTATGCAAGATCCCAGGAAACCACATTTATGTGCAGCAAGACGTGTATTAAGATATATTAACTACACACTTGGAAAGGGAGTCCAGTTCAAGAGGGAGTCCAAAATCGAGCTCAAAGGGTTTTGCGATCCAAATTATGTTGGAGACTTAGATGAAAGGAGGTCTACTTCAGCATATGTGTTCTTTATCGAAGATAGTGCGGTGTCATGGTGTAGCAAGAGGCAACCGACTTTATCGTTGTCAACAATCGAGGCTGAATATAGAGCCTCGGCATTAGCAGCATAAGAGGTAGTATGGTTGGTTCGTTTGTTGGGAGAGTTGAATCCAAATGTAGATTACAAAGTGAAGTTGTTTTGTGATAATAAGTCGGCAATTCAACTAGCCGAGAACCCAGCGTTTCATGCACGGACTAAACACATAGAGGTGCACTATCACTTCATTCGTGAGAAACTGTTAAGTGGTGAAATCGAGATGATGTATGTTGAAACTACCATGCAAGTCGCTGATGTGCTGACAAAAGGTTTGTCCAAAGCGAAGATGATTCAGTTTTGCTCGAGGTTGGGAATGAAGGAAATCGGCATTGAGAGGGAGTGTGAAAATAGTAACATACCGATTTTAACAACGGGTGAATCATGAAGGATGTTAAGGGAGGTTCGGCCGGTCTCAAGGGGAGGTTAGGAGGAGATCGAAGTTGAAGGACTTATAACGTAAACAATAATTAGATAATGATATTCTAATTATTATTTGATTTATCTATTAGTATTAGATAAGTATTAGTCTTTTATTATTCAGTATTTGATAGGACTAGAATTGGTTTTAAGTTAGGATTCCTTAGCTATAAATAGATTGGTTTTCTATTGTAATTATTCATTCCAAAGCAATAAAGTATTTAGTTCTTGCTTATATTTGCTAACAAAACTCGATCACAAGTTAACATTTCGTTAAAGAAATAATGTGTTTAAGAACTGTCCATGAACACTTACCGAACGAGATTTTATTTGTTCGTGTTCATTCATTAAGGATATGAATGTGTTCAAGAACACGACTAAAATCGGCTAAGGCCGTGAAGGCTAGAAATGTGGAACAAAAGTTGATGTATTAACAATGTGAATGAGGAAGGAGAGTGGAACAGAGAAAACAAGGTGGGAAATTGGGGTAATAACGTAAAGAGTATAAACTATTTAGATAAGTTAAACGTACAAAAATCTTTCACGAAAAACTTAAACAAGCGGACATAAATGTTCATGGACACATTACCATACATTCACAAACACAATTGAACGAATGAGACCACTATTCATGTTCGTTCATTTACTTATCGAACAATATTTCTTGTTCATGATCGTTCATCTATTAAATAACCGATCGTAACGAACTACCCACTGTACAGTTCTTAAAATGTTCACTCAAAATTTGCTTATTTGTTATAAAAATAAAAAATATGCGAGTTGAGTTGTAATTATATACTAATAACATGCCTTAGGAATTGAACAATACTTTTTTCCTTTTTTTTTCTTTTTTTAAGTCTGTATGTGAATAAGTATTATTAAGCAGAAAGTGAATCAACATCTTATGTCTGTGGCGGAGTGGTTGCAGACATCGTTTGGGAAGTTAGTGATTCGGGTTCGAAACCTGTTGTGACGCGTTTTTGCTAATTTTTATTTTTTTATTTCAGATTTGTTTAACACGTGGCATTGCATATTGTTAAGCATCTGTCTTCCACTAACATGTTTTATAAACCCTCCTCACACACATACTCTCTCTTTCTTTCTCTCTCTCTAAAAAAACGAGATCCCCTGAAACCCTCACCATCGCCGTCGCCGGCACTCATCATCGTCAGCTCCTTTACCCTTCTCCATCCTCTTTACATCCTCATTCATCTTCTGATTCTTGCTTCTAATTGTGGTTTAGGGTTCCTATTGGTGATTTAGGGTTTCGATTGGTGGTAAAAAACAACCATCCTCTGTCGCAGCCTACCGCCAAAGATTGACGGGTGGCCACCGAGAAAGAAAGGCCAACTCGAGTAGAAATTCGTTGCATGCATCCAAATCCGGTATTCCAGATGAACATCTTAAAAGGAGGGTAAGATCCGATCTTTTCCACTCCGTTCGATTCTTATTATTCAATTTCTAGATTTAGAGCTTATTACAACATGAATTATTATTTGTTTTGGTTCGTTGATTGATCGGATTTGAAATCTAGGGTTTCGTTAAGAACGACGTCGTTTTGTATCGTTTCTAAGTATGCATGCTGGTTATAAATTGACATTCTTTCGTTTTGATCTGTTTTGACCTGATTTTTCAGTTTGTTCACACCATTTTGTTTGTTGCTTTTTAGCTAAGTACATGGATTTAGACCGATTTTTGTTTAAAATGGTGTAAAATGTTTACTTTGTGATGATAAAATAATAATAATATAAGTCTGATGAATTTCAGGTTATTATCTATTCACCTGCTCGAACAGCTTCGCATCAAGGAGCTGGAAAAGTTGGAAAATGGAAAATCAAATTTATCTCCACACAGAAGTATGATTCTTTCTTTTTTTACTTTAAATTATACCTACGTTACAAGTTTAGGAAGTAGCTTCATTCATTCAGATATCTAGCTGCTTGAACATGTATGTTGATAGCAGTCTATGTTCATCAGCGGATGCCTCCTGAAGCAATTGATCTTGCTTCTCGACTCCTACAGTATTTTCCGAGTCTTCACTGCAATGCCGTAAGTTTATGTTAAATAAATTCATCATATGTTATATTATTTAAATCAATTAATTTACTCTTAATGCTTGAACTGTTATTAGCTTGAAGCAATAGCAATTATTATTCCAAAAAATAATATTTGGACTGGGAAAAAAATTAAGTACATCATTTGTTCTCTGATTTGATATAATTTAATTTGCCTAAATATATTATTTTGCTATTTTCCAGGTCATTCTCATTTCAATTTTGTAATTAGGCGACCAGGGGGTGATGAGTGAAAACATGTTCTTTTAAATCGGGTTACATTCGTTAAATTGTGTTTGCTTATTGGTTCATTTCGGTTCGCAGAAGTTGCAGGATGAAGATGACGTGTCAAGGTTTAGGTCAATGGTTGGAACCTGCATCTTTATAACATTACTAATGACGTTTACGCATAATGTTTTTATCCGCCAATTATACGTTATTAACCTGCATCTTTAATCCTTATATGTTACTATAGGTATGCAAATAAGGGCCTTGAACACCAACCTGTTGTGCAACAAATTGGGCAGCAGATTTCGATACTTGGGATTAAGAATTTGCCCGCGACTAGCTTGACTGTGAGTTATATTTCAATAAAAGAAAATTCTGCAGCTTTGTTCTTATTAAAGTGTTTGTATTTCGTAGGGCACAAGTTTCATAATCAGATGTAGCATAGACTCCATCTCAGCGACAGTTCCATGGTTTTACACCGCATGCACGCAGTGCAATCAGTTTGTCTTAGAGAATGGTCCGCTCTGGTTTTGTTCACAGCATGCTGACGTGGATGATGTCAAATATGTGTAAGTTCCCACTTTCCAGTCTAACTGTCTAAGTAAATTCATATCATGTTACCAAAAAACGCATACAATAGTTATATTCTTAACATTTAGGTATGTCATATCATTTATGCTTGGATATTAATGTTTGGTTGTAATCCTTTATTAAGAAACCTTAATTTTAGACTGCTAGCAATTCACGCAAATACTTATCAGTTGCTGCTAAAACAGGTGACTCGTACACGCTGGCATATAAACGCCTAAACAACCACGCAGTTAAATCCTCTACCTTCTAAGTAATTAGGTGCCTGTCTAAGCTGGCTGCAAAGTAGCCTGAATTTTTTTTTACACCACACATAAGATCAGGAACTTCTCAGCGTTTTAAGAACCACCTTTAACTGCTAAAAAAACGCCCCTGGTAAAATGGAAAATATCCAACCTGCTGACAAATCTCATAATAGTAGTAGTAATAACCTTACAACAGCAAGTATATAGGAATTTTACATATACTACCAACTATATTATCATTAACCTAAAGTTACAATCAAAAGCTTGACTTTAGGCAGCCTTAGGACCATAGAAACAGGTGCATTTGGAACTGTTGGTGCCCGTTTTGATGCTTATCTAACCTGCTGAAAAAAGATAAAAGTATTTAGCTAGATTTTCTCAACTCAAAACTGCAGGACGATGTGAAGATTGTAGTAGAAAAATTTCTTGAATTTGTCCTTGATTATTATAAACTTGAGCTTAGGTGGGCCAGGCTTCAATACTTTTGTTGTATTTGTCTTATTTAAGTATGTGTATAAATTATATGCATAACAATTCAGGAAAAAAAACCAATCAAATTTTAAATGTTAAACCATCAAACCTTTGGTTTGCCCTTGTCATGTAAATTTATCTTCAGACTTATATCTGATACATATTATATACTAATATAAATTTCCCAACACAGGTATCGAATCCAAGCTATTATCTCAGATAATTCAGAAACAATGGAAGCAACATTCTACGACAGAACAGCAAGTCAGCTCCTGGAAATACCGTGTTCTGAGATGATGCTACGACCTGATAAAGACGCATTGGTACGCAGCATCACAGGCAAAGCCTTGGAGCTACAAATTCAGGCCACTAGGGACAGAAAAGGGACTTCTAAATGCACTGTAAGTAACGCCAAATTCATCGTTCCAGACATTGAAATCACCTCTCCGGATGCAACAGCAGCAGAAACTCCTGCACCAAAAACGCCTCGTCCGAAAGTTTCAATAACAGCTGTTACACAGTCCCCTTCACCAGCAACAGTCGACAAAACAAGCTCCATGCCTGCAACAAAACGCTCGCTCATGCAGACCGAAGGTAAATATTTACTGCCAATATGAGCGCACTGATACAATTCCCCTTTACTAATACGTTTCTCTTTAGGCAGCGTTTAAACACGAACCAGCAACCAAGAAGACGGCTGCTGACCCGAAAGGCTGATGAACACCAACAGACAGGGTACTCAATCAGAAAGAAATCGTTTAAATATGTAATATAACTAGGCTGTCGTGTGATTAGGATGTTATGAACTCTTATTAGGATACTATAAAATGTAAGGTTATGTAAGCATATTAGGATTTATGTTATGTAATGTAAACTTATGTGGGCTTATTAGGATTTCATATGCCATGCTCATGTCCCTCATAAACACCTATTCTAACCATAGCAAACGTATAGAGTACGCGCGCAACGCGCGCCGATACATCACCCTAGTTCTTTTTAATTAAAACCGTCAAACAAGTTGCAAAGGATTATTCTTAACATTTCTATTAAAAAAAAGAGATGTTCACAACTTTGGTGACTATGATATTTATAATATTGGGTTTTATACATATTAGGGCAATATAAAGGGTTCAAGTCATTAAGTGGATGATTCCCTCAAACAAAATGATATTTTGAAACTTTCTTTGAGTTTGACCATAAACTTGACGTGGTCATTGGGGTTGAACAAGTCATGGTGAGAAGAAAAAAGAGATTTTGGAAAGCAAAAGGAAAATGCATATAGTATATTAATATTTTAAACATAGTTAAAATATAATAAATTAATGCTATTTTAGATAATTTTTTTGAAAGGCCTATCTGGATACATTCGCTAACCAAGCCCACACCTAAAGCAAAAAGCCCGTGAATACTAGCCCGAAGGCATGACAGTGCGGTGATGTAAACTCGTTGTGATCAAGGATCGAACTAAGCGATTGCCGCCAAGTCTCCCATCATCACCCGGTATCGCAGAAAATAATGGCGAGAGTGAGAATCGAACCTGTATCACAAGGAACACCAAGTCTTTTCCCCAACCATTCCTCCATGAATAAACAATCTCATACTAAAAAATAATTTTCTTAAGAAATGGTGGGAGTGTAAAGTTAGTAGGTAAAAAAAGAGTCAAGTAAAGGTAACATAAGCCAATGATCTCCAGCTCAGCTGGTTTGAGGTAGGGTGGGTTTTCCCTTAGGGGTTCCCATCCTGGGGGGAGGTCACAGGTTCGATTCATGCACACCACAAAAAAAATTCCCCGTGACGGTTTGAGCTTAGGCAAGGAGGACACCGGTGTGTGGGTAGGGATTCGAACTTGAGACCAATAGGTTAGGGTTGTACAAGGATTTCCATTGATCTAAACCTTTCAAAAAAAAAGTAAAGGTAACATAAAAGTTCACAAGAATTAGTTAATTGACCTTGGAAGGCTGCTGGTGAGATGGAACTGTTGTGAAGTTAGGTGGTAGCAGCCAACCGACGACCGTTGGAAAGTTCCTTATGATTTACTCAATAATCAATAATAATTTCAACAACCTTTGTAGGTCTAAAATTCTGTGTTAGATTTAGAACAACATTGGTGGAGCCCAAAAACAAGCCCGACGAACACTCTTACCCGACATATATGCATGGGCATTTAGAGCAATAACGTAAGGATTACTCGTCAATGCAAGCATTGCATGTAATCTATATATGTTCATTTAGACCATAAAAAATTGTAATAAGGAAATTAGCAACTAAACCATAAATAGTTGACAAATATATGTGTAGAGCGTAAAAGTTAAAATAGTGTTTTGAAAACTCAATTGGATCAGTCACTTTGATTGGTTAAACTAGAACCGCTGTGTCGTCAATTCGATAATGCTGTATTATACATCACAAATAAAGCAACCGGTTATGAGCAAACAAGGCAAAGTCCTTGATATTAGTCAAATGGGTGATGAAAGGCCGATGTGTGTCTCCTCCATTTGTTGGATTTTATAGCCCGTACAAGATACTTCATTCTAAAATTAAGACTAGTCTAGTGGGTGAAGGGAACATATTTGGTCTACAAAATAACACATTTGTTGCACATAAAATTAACGTGGAACAATTCCCATACTTTGTAGTGGTTTCAGTCCCTAACATTCGACCCTCTTTAAGGGTTAACTGTTGATCAGTTTTGCCTGTATGTAATGGAAAACATAATAATAATACCTGACAGGTTTGTAAGACCAGAGACTGATGCTGTGAGAGTATTGGAAGACATCCTTGTCAGTGTGTTTGAGTTCCCTTTAGGGTATGCGGTTATGATGGTTAGTGATTCTTAGAGAAGAATCGTTGAAGGAGAGGGGAGGAGTAATAGTGAGTTTAGGTGGTGTTATGATTAGATTATGTGCATCAAACCTCAACCCTAATAATCTCCTTATATTTATACATACCCAGGGGACACTCTAGTTGGGCCCAACTAATGATAAGTCTGCCCATCAAAGACAAATCGGTTATGGGCTTAGAGTATTTTAGCAATTGATCAATTATAATACAAATGATTATAATGGCTACCGATAAATATACAAACGTTACGTATATTTATTCCAACATTCTCCCACTTAGCCGAGTAATCATTTATTATGAGTATTCCGTAAGCCTCATGAGTTAAATACTCATTTTAGTTCTAAACCCAAACTGTAGCAAAGAAATACAGCCGTTAAGTCTTTATTCGACTTAGGACCCCCATTAATCATACTACAATCCAAATCTAAAACTTAACATTATGATCAATTAAGTTATGCCCTTAGTTGTTGATTTGTTACATTATTGTCTTTATGTCATTATGCTAGCTTAACATAGTAATAGACAAACAAATCATAATGAGGAAATTTCATTAAACGTAAGTCATTATTCATAAAACATAAGTCATAAGTAAACATAAGAGGTCAATAAGTACATATGCTTCTAAATAAGGTCATTAGTAAGTCCCATCTTCGAAACGTGATCTTCGAATACTTTAGGTGGGAGACCTTTAGTCATCGGATCCGCAAGCATATCGTTAGTACTTATATGTTCGACACAAAGATTGTTTTCCTCAACTCGTTCACGCACGAACAAATACTTTGTATCTAAGAAATGACCAGCGCCAGTCGAACTGTTACTGTTCGAGAAACTAACGGCGGCTGAGTTATCACAGTAAAGCTTCAATGGTCTAGAGATGGAATTGACAATTTTGAGTCCAGTAATGAGATTCCTAATCAGCATTCCATGACAGGTAGCATTATACACAGCTATGTATTCTGCCATCATTGTGGATGTTGCTGTAAGTCTCTGTTTATGACTCTTCCATGAAATGGGTCCGCCTGCTAACATAAAGATATACCCCAAAGTGGATTTGCTATCATCTTTGCATTTAGCAAAGTCAGAGTCAGAGTATCCTACCACTTCTAAATTATCACTTCTTCTGTAAGTCAGTTTATAGTCTTTAGTCCCTTGAAGATATCTTAACACCTTCTTAGCTGCTTTCCAATGATCATGGCCAGGGTTATTCAAGTAACGGCCTAGCATTCCAGTGACATAAGCGATATCTGGACGCGTACAGACTTGAGCATAAGCAAGACTACCGACTACTGAGGCATAAGGTATCATTCTCATCTGTTCTTTCTCCACATCTGTTTTCGGACATTGGAATAAACCGAAGACATCTCCCTTAGCTACCGGAGCTGGAGTAGGTTTACAATGTTGCATGTTATAACGTGTGAGAACACGATCAATGTAGGCCCTTTGGGACAAACCTAAAATCCCATTTCGTCTGTCTCGGTGTATTTCGATGCCAATGACCTAAGAGGCTTCTCCGAGATCCTTCATGTCGAAATTAGACGAAAGTAATCGCTTCGACTCATGCAACATATCTAAGCTATTGCTTGCCAGTAAGATATCATCAACATAAAGGACAAGAATAGTAAAATTACTCCCACTCATCTTAAGGTAGGTGCATTGATCAACTTGATTCTTCATGAAACCATTACTCTTAACGACTTCATCAAACTTTAAGTACCATTGACGCGAGGCTTGTTTTAAACCGTATATGGATTTCTTCAACTTGCAGACTAGATGTTCTTGACCTTCAGGTTTAAAGCCTTCAAGTTGCTTCATGAACACTTCTTCGTCCAAGTCACCATTAAGGAAAGCAGTCTTAACGTCCATCTGGTGTAACTCTAAATCAAAATGAGCTACGAGGGCCATAACGATCCTTAAGGAATCTTTTCGAGAGACAGGTGAAAACGTCTCCTGATAATCAATTCCCTCTTTCTAAGTGTAGCCTTTCGCAACCAATCTCGCTTTATAGCGTTCAACGTTCCCTTTCGGATCTAGTTTTGTTTTAAAGACCCATTTACATCCTACGGCTTTTGCACCGCTGGGTAATTCAACCAAATCCCAAACGTCATTTTTCTTCATGGATTCAAGCTCGTCAGTCATGGCTTTAGTCAATTCAGAAGACTGATCACTGCTAATGGCTTCGTTATAAGAGTTAGGATCAGTAAGCTTTCCAGTATCCATATCTGCTTCAGTTAGGAAGGTAACATAATCATCAAAATTGGTAGGCCTTCTAGACCTTGATGACCTTCGAAGCGGGTTTTCTGGTTCAGCGTTGTCATGGTGATGAGTGTTTGATGGGCCTTCATTAGCTGGTACGTGAAGATCTGGTTGTAAATGATTCGGTGTTGGTGCAGTGACATTAGGATCAGAATTGGCATTGGGTACAAGAGTAATCATCGGAGTTATAGTAAGCGACGGATCTGTCTCCCCCGCATCTTGTACTTCTTGCAATTCTTCGTAAGGGTTTGCATTACTCCCACTGACCTTGAAATCTTCTAGGAATGCAGCACGCCTTGTTTCTACGATACGAGTGACATGGGAAGGACAATAGAATCTATAACCCTTAGAGTTCTCAGGATACCCGATAAAGAAACAACTGACGGTTTTCATATCAAGCTTCCGTAAGAATGGGTTATATAATTTAGCTTCGGCAAGACAGCCCCATACTTTCATATATCTAAGACTCGGTTTCCTACCTGTCCAAAGTTCGTAAGGAGTTTTGGGGACAGACTTCGTAGGAACTCTATTGAGTATATGAACGGCTGCCTTTAAGGCCTCAGTCCAGAGGAATAAAGGTAAACCTGAGTTGGCTAACATACTGCGCACCATGTCCATTAGGGTTCTATTTCTCCGCTCAGCTATACCATTCTGCTGAGGAGTACCTGGCATGGTGTATTGGTTCACAATCCCCTGGCTCTTACAAAACTCATAAAATGGACCAGGGGCTTGACCCACATCAGTATGTCTACCATAATATTCACCTCCTCTATCTGATCTAACAACTTTTATCTGATGATTTAATTGCTTTTCAACTTCAGCCTTATAATCTTTAAAAGTTGTCAATGATTCAGACTTTTCCTTAATGAGATACAAGTGCATATAACGAGAATAATCATCAATGAAAGTGATAAATGAATTATGTCCAGTGATTCCAGCAATGTTATAAGGGCCACTAATGTCAGTATGAATGAGTTCTAATAAATTAGAGCTCCTAGTGGCACCTTTCTTATTTGCTGATGTCATCTTGCCCTTAAGGCATTTGACACATGTTCCAAAATCATTGAAATCAAGAGAGGGTAATACCCCATCCCTCACGAGTCTGGTTAACCTTTCTCGTGAAATGTGGCCTAAACGTTGATGCCACAACATGGATGAAGTTTCTAAGTCTCTCCTGAACTTCTTCTTTGTTAGTGATTCATTAATATTATATGATAACAAAGACTTGGAAAAATCATCATCTAGTTCTAACTTATAAAGACCACCATCCAGAAAACCATAACCATACACTTGGGAATCATAAGTAATAGTAAGTTTGCCATGACCATGAGAAACATCAAAACCGTCCATGTCTAATTTAGGTCCTGATACAAGATTTCGAGTAATCTCAGGAATATATAAGGTATCATAAAGAACAATACATAAACCAGTTTTAAATTTTAATTCTAATGTTCCCACGGCTTCGACAATAAGAGACTTTCCATTCCCAACATTAAGTGTTCTTTGGTTTCTTGCCAGCTTCTGGATTGTACGGAATCCCTGAAGAGAATTGGTCACATTGACCATAGAACCAGAGTCAAACCACCAAGAGTTAGATGGAACATTTAAGTTAAAGGACTCAAGTATCATAAATAGATGATTACCTTTCTTAGTTAGCCACTCCTTGAAGGCAGAGCAGTCCTTCTGCTTATGTCCTTCTTTCTTACAGAACTTGCAGTAGAACTTGCTCCTAGTAATGGAGTTCTTAGGGCCAGATGAGGTACTTGCATCATTCCTCTGAGTTTTAAAGGATTGATTCTTATTAGATTGTCTCTTCCTTTTCTTTGAATGAGCAGTCATCAGGTAAGCAACTTCTGGTTTCTCCAGCTTCATCCGCTCCTCCTCTTGCACACACATGGCGATCAACTCCTGCATGGTCCACTTATCCTTCTGTGTGTTATAGTATGATGAAATGCACCAGGAAACCGTCACTGATCTCCATGTCCAGTCCCTTAAGTTTGTTGGCCATGTCGTTCATCATCATAATGTGCTCACGAATACCGCTCTTTCCATCATACTTAGTTGTCACGAGTTTCAAAATGAGAGTAGAAGCGTGTGCCTTTGATGTTCCTTTGAATTGTTCTTCCACCGAAGCCAGATAAGTTTTAGCGATATTAGAGTCTGGAATGGAACCCCTAATAGGCAAGCTGATGGAATTCTTCATAAACATGAGAGACATTCGATTACACCTCTCCCACTTTTCATGCACTATTTTGTCATTAGCAGTGCTTGAAGCAGTAAGTGCAGGAGCGGCATTCTCTCTCAAGGCATAATCGAAATCTAGTAATGCGAGGGTCAGTAAGAGAGATTCTTTCCAAGCAGCATAGTTATCACCAGTTAATTGAGTGATGCCGCAGTTGGGAGCTGAGAGTGGAATAAGATGAGAATTTTAGGATACTAAGATAATGAAGAATTTATAGTGACTTATGGGGCAAGTAAGAATCTAAGGCAGACTAAATAGACCATTATACGTAATGAAGCTGTGATAACTTATAACACCACATTAACACTACTTAAATAACATGCTTCTAGCTTTGGCTATACACTATTTATTTAAGTATTAGATTTGCAAACAATGATTATAACACATCACCTTTGGGCAGAAGTGAGATTTTCAATGTTTTAATGCAACCCACTTAGTTTACCAACATAATCTGTTACACATCACCGTTGGGCAGAAGTGAAACCTTATGGAAATTATGTAAACTAAGCTACAATGCTTAACGAGACATTAAATAACGAACTAATGTGACACATCACCGTTGGGCAGAAGTGACACCTAAAATGTTATTGCAGGTTAAGCAAGGTTTGGAAATAACGTTTTGAATAAACTTGATACATTATGTTTTATCAAAACTCCAAAAAATTTCTATTAGAGATCCCGAAAAACTAATGGGTTCTCAGTAATCTTATGAGTTCCCAAAAATGAAGAGTTCTCGAAATAATGGGTTCTCAGAAAAATTGAGTTCTCAAAAAAAATTTACGAGTTCTCGAATATGAGGGGTTCTCGAAAAATGATGAGTTCCCAGAAAGCTTATGAGATCTCGAAAACATATGAGTTCTCGAAAAAATAAGTTAGTTTTCGGTTCATTATTGTTCTCAAAAAGTAATGGGTTCTCGAACAACATAAGGAGTTCCCAGAAAATATTATAGTTCTCGGATGGTTTAGAGATTTCGAAAAAATGCTTATGTTCTCGAATTTCACATTAGTTCTCGGATATATTATTAGTTCTCAGTTATCTTAATAGTTCTCGGTTCTTGGAAAAACATAATGTGTTTTCGATCAAGAATGACTATAACCGAAAACACCTATTCAGGAACCTGATCGAGATCCTGATAGAACCGAGAACTTATAAACCTTGAACCATTATCCGGAACTCTAATACGTTTAACTAATAAACCCGGGAACTAATTTCCTAAACCTGATATAATCGAGAACCTGAATTAGAGAACTGATAACCCGATAAAGTTAGTTTGCGATTTTTAAGGGATTTTAGTTGTAATTTCCAAATACGTTAGGTGTATCTATCCAAGTTTATAATTCGATCATAATGATATTATTCAAAACTTAGAGGTGAAGATACACAATTATTGGAAACATAATCGAATTCTAGTTTTATCCCAAAATAAGGGGATTTCTTTTAGAAAAATATTTTTATTTTCCAAATATCTAAACTCTTAAAGATCCGGGTCTGATAGATCGGTGATTTCAGCGTAAAAAAAAATATGAAATCAAGAATAAGGATACGTGGTTTGTCATCGTAATTTTTTTTTTTTTTTGACTAATAAGGGGATTTCATCGTAAAAGGGATATGACTAATCTTGTTAGTCCTCAAAGTTCATAAAAAAAACTTTTGTCATCTACTGACAATTGAACCATGAATTAATTCCACCTTTTTTTTATTTATTGCTAATGATGATACGTGGTTTTCTTTTCTTTATTTTTTTTCATTGTTCGGAAAGAATAACCAAATAAAATACCAAACAATTTGTTCCGATTGAAATTGACAGGGAACGAAAGAAAGAAAAAAAAAACCGCAATCGTATCATTGTTTTCCTATTTAATTTCAGATTTAGGGAAACAACCAAAACTGATTGAGCAACATTGCTCTGATACCACATATTGATCAGTTTTGCCTGTATGTAATGGAAAATATAATAATAATACCTGACAGGTTTGTAAGACCAGAGACTGATGCTGTGAGAGTATTGGAAGACATCCTTGTCAGTGTGTTTGAGTTCCCTTTAGGGTATGCGGTTATGATGGTTAGTGATTCTTAGAGAAGAATCGTTGAAGGAGAGGGGAGGAGTAATAGTGAGTTTAGGTGGTGTTATGATTAGATTATGTGCATCAAACCTCAACCCTAATAATCTCCTTATATTTATACATACCCAGGGGACACTCTAGTTGGGCCCAACTAATGATAAGTCTGCCCATCAAAGACAAATCGGTTATGGGCTTAGAGTATTTTAGCAATTGATCAATTATAATACAAATGATTATAATGGCTACCGATAAATATACAAACGTTACGTATATTTATTCTAACATTAACATCCTTGTTGCTTAAGGTTGGTTCCCTTCAGGCGACAGGTATTCCGAGTTTTTGCTCCGCTTTGACAACCCAAATAAAGGAACTCATCACATAAGATTAGTATGCTCTTTGAGGGAATGTGTTTGATCTATAAACCCAACCCACATTTGTTATTCATACGGATTAATGTGGGAAAAGTCTTATACCGTGTAATGGTTTCAGTTTGTAACATTTGCTAGTCGGTTTCTGAAATAGGGCTACCTGGTTAAACCGTTTGGGTTGTCGGTATAAATTGTCGATACAATTTTGAAAACCACTAGTTAATCTGTTTATTTTTTTCTGTGAGAATGGGATCCTTGCCCCTTTCCATTGATCTCAATTGATTATATAATACAAACCATATCTCCTATATTTGGGTGGAGATAATGATAATAAATACAAATTACAAATTACAATCATATCTATAAATATATCTAATATACCCCCGCAGTCGAAGCGGGAGGAGACCGGATGCTTAGACTGATGCTTAGACTGTCCCGAAAATCTTCAAATAGTATCCGCGGCAGGCCTTTGGTAAAGATATCTGCGATTTGGTACCGAGAGGGAACATGTAAGACACGAACATGACCGCGCTGCACTTGTTCACGTACAAAATGTATGTCGAGTTCAATGTGCTTGGTACGCTGATGCTGAACAGGATTACCGGACAAGTAGATGGCACTGACGTTGTCGCAATAGACCAAAGTTGCCTTGGAGAGGGGACGGTGAAGCTCAAGGAGAAGGTTGCGAAGCCAGCAGATCTCAGCAACCACATTTGCGACGCCCCGGTATTCGGCTTCTGCACTAGAACGAGATACGGTACTCTGACGTTTTGAAGACCAGGAGATCAAATGATCACCCAAATAAATGCAATATCCACTGGTCGAGCGGCGGGTGTCAGGACAACCCGCCCAGTCAGCGTCTGTGTAAGCAACTAAGGACGGAACAGACGAGCCACCAAGAGTAAGGCCGAAGGCAGAGGTGCCTTTAATGTACCGTAGAATGCGCTTAAGTGCATTCCAATGAGAAGTGTGAGGGGAATGCATATACATGCATACCTGCTGGACAGCATAAGTGATGTCGGGGCGAGTGAAGGTAAGATACTGCAGTGCACCAGCAAGGCTGCGAAACAGAGTAGGGTCCTCAAAGGGAGCCCCGGAGGTGGCGCTCAATTTCACGGAGGTGTCTACCGGGGTCGCTACAGGATTGCAAGCTTTCATACCGGCTCGAGCAATGATGTCGTTGGCATATGATTGTTGAGACAGGAACATGGTATTACCCGTGCGAGTTACAGAAATGCCAAGGAAGTAGCTGAGAGGACCAAGGTCTTTCATTGCGAACTCAGATGAGAGACTGGACATGAGACGGAGCCGAAGCTGAATGGAAGAAGTGACCAGTAGAATGTCATCCACGTACAAGAGAAGATAAGCAGTGTCCTGTCCCTGGTGAAGAGTGAAGAGAGAAGCGTCACAGCGACTATGGTGAAACCCAATAGAAAGAACATAGTCGGTGAATCGCTGGTACCAAGCTCGAGGTGCCTGTTTTAAGCCATAGAGAGACTTCTTTAAAGAGCACACATAATCCGGATAATTCCTGTCCCTGAACCCCATTGGCTGATACATATAGACTGTCTCATTGAGATTGCCATGTAGGAAGGCGTTTGTAACATCCAACTGGTGAACCGCCCAACCCTGAGATAAAGCGATGGAAAGTACAGTCCGGATGGTAGCCGGTTTGACCACTGGACTAAACGTTTCCCCGCAATCAACCCCAACCTGTTGTGTTCTGCCATCACACACCAAGCGCGCTTTATAGCGCTCCAATGAACCGTCAGATTTAAATTTATGTTTGAAGAGCCACATGCTACGTATGACGTTCATTGTAGGATGCCTCGGAACTAACTCCCAAGTACCGTTTCTAATAAGTGCATTAAACTCTGCAGTCATGGCGGAGTACCATTCCGGAATATTAAGGGCATCGGTTAGGTTTTTGGGAATGGGAATAATGGAGGTAGAGGTGGCGGAAGTGTGGAGGTTAAATGGTTGTTTGGGTTTAAAGATGCCGCTCATGGAGCGGGTATGGACGGTGCGATGGGATTGGGCCGCAGGTGGGTTGGCCGGTGTGGGTGTGGCTGCGGGTTGGGCCGGTTGTGGGGGGATGGCTGCGGTGTTGGGCTCAGAGGGTGCGGTGGGTGAAGGCTGAGTATGTGGGCCGGGTGGTGAGTTTTGGGCCTGTTGGGTGGGGTGAGGGCTGGAAGGTGGAGGCGGTATAGGATGGGCCGGACTAGTGGGCATTGGGCTATTGGGATTGGTTGGGCCAGGGGATGGGTGGTCGTTGGGAATTACAGGAGGAATGGCAGTGGGATTGGAGATGTGTTGCCATAGGTGTGGAGGGACGGGTTCAGTGAGAAAATCATAAGAGGGGGTGGTGTGTAGGGTGGTGGCGAATGGGAAAGTGGTTTCATCGAACGCCACGTGACGTGAGATGATGATTTGTTTGGAGGGTAGGTGAAGGCACTTATATCCTCGATGGTTTGGAGGATATCCGAGGAAGACACACGGGTGAGAACGATAGTCAAGTTTGTGAATGGAAGTGGGCGGTGTAAGAGGATAGCATAGGCATCCAAACACACGGAGGTGGTCATAAGCGGGTGATTGTCGGTAGAGAAGTTCAGTGGGGGTGTTGGTTTTAGTGACGGTGTTGGGTAAAATGTTGAGTAGGTAGGTGGCGGTTTCCAAGGCATGGTGCCAGTAGGAGGGAGGTAGGGAAGCGTGGGCGAGGAGAGTTCGAACCATATTATTGATGGTGCGAATCTTTCGTTCAGCTTTTCCATTTTGGGGGGAGGTGTGTGGGCAAGAGAGTCTATAGGTGATGCCATTGGTGTTAAAAAACGTTTGAAAATTATTATTAACGTATTCTCGGCCATTATCACATTGGAAAGTTTTAATGGTACGTTCAAATTGTGTTTTAACAAGTTTGGCAAATTGGGTGAACATTGTAAAGGTTTGGGATTTGTTTGTCATGGGGTAGGTCCATAGGAAATTGGTGTGGTCGTCTAAAAACAAAACATAATACTTATGACCACCCGAACTGAGGACGGGTGATGTCCACAGATCGCTATGAATAATATCAAAGGGTTGTTTGGTAAAAGTAATAGATGACATAAAAGGTAAACGAGTACTTTTTCCAAAAACACACGACTGGCATACATTATTATGAAGTTTAGTAAATGAAATAGAACTAGAATGTTTTAAAGAATGTAAAACTGGGTGTCCCGTGTGTCCAAGACGTTGATGCCAGAGTGTGGAGGAGATAGCAGCAAAAGCGGATGGTGTGTAGGAACCAGATCCGAGTACGAGTGGGTACAGATCACCGCTGCTATTGCATCGAAGGAGAGGGGCCCTGGTCTTGTAGTCCTTCACAAGAAAACCAAATTCGTCAAATTCAACAGAAACTTTGTTATCTCTAGTGAATTTACGTACAGAAATAAGGTTCTTTAAAAGTTTAGGGGAGTAAAGAACGTTTTTAAGGACAAAGGGTGGGAAGGGTTTGGGTAGGTATTTGGTGCCCTGTCCTAAGACCGGAATGGTGTCGCCATTACCTACAATAATTTGTTTAGATATGCAATCATTAGAAAAAGTATGGTAGTCACCTGAGTCATGAGACATAGTGTTGGTAGCACCGGTGTCAAAGTACTGAGTAGGATCAGGCTGCTGGAGCGACATAGTGTAGAGAGCATGCTCTATGTCAGTAGGCGTGTAGGCATAATTGGCCTGAGCAGATGGCCTTGGGCCGAGCAAACCAGGAGCTGCACTTGGGCCATTGTTGGGCCTGTTGAAACTTGTGGGATAAGGGCATGGTGGGGCGGCCCAATTGGATTGCGAAGATGACTGTGGATGCGCCGCAGGAGCCCAAGATTGGAGCATCTGAAGAACCTGTTGTGGAGTGAAGTACTGTTGGGAATAAAAGTTCCCGTTGCGAGCCGGACCACCACGTCCCCTGCCCCGGGTGCGGGGGCGATTGTTCCGATTACGAAACTGACCAGAAGGATTCTGACCCGAGTAAGACTGGTTCGAGTAGTTTCCGTCTGACCGGTTTGTATTCGGAGCGGAAGAAGAAGAGCGGACGGGTGGGACGGCGGTGTTGAGGGCTGTTGAGGCAGTCTTGGACGCCTGAAGTGTCTGTTCCGATTTCCGTTGCTCAGCCTGTATCAGCGTTGATCTTGCTTTATAAAAATTCGGTAGTGGCTCGGTACCGGTTAAGATGGCAGCCGTACTTTCGTATTGTTCATTCAGACCAGCGATGAGTTGCAGAACCAACCGATCGTTGTCAACCGGTGCATCTACATTAGCCAGTTGATCGGCCAGCGTCTTCAGTTCCTGACAATAAGCAGAGATAGAAGCAAAAGAATCCAAACGGGTGTTAGTAAACTTGTGTAGCAGGTGGATTGCTCTGGCCGCTTTATTGTCCTGAAACAGGTCTTCGATTGCCACCCAGGCTTCGTACGCGGTGGAAGTTTTCTGAATAACAGTGTGAAGGAGATCGTTTGAGACGGTGCTGTACATCCATTGGAGTACAATACTGTCCAAACGATCCCATTCTGTTAGGGTTTGGTTCGAGTTTGATGCCTGGGCTGCTGTGGAGGAGGCCGGCGGTGGTAGCAGGTGGTCGTAGACCAAGCAGGTTTTGCAGTGAATCTTGAAGAGGGTTGACCAGGAGACATATTGAGAGGAGTCGATTTCGAGTGTGATAGGGATATAGTTCTTAATATTCGACACGGTGGTCGCCGGGTGAAGTTTGTTATCGGAGGGCGGTGGTGGGGAAGCAGAATCTGGAGATTTCTCTCCGGCCATGGGGAAAAAGAGGGTGACCGGCGAGTGAGGAAGAAGAAGAAAGAAGGGGATCGATGGGAGACCTAGTCTCTTGATACCATGTGAGAATGGGATCCTTGCCCCTTTCCATTGATCTCAATTGATTATATAATACAAACCATATCTCCTATATTTGGGTGGAGATAATGATAATAAATACAAATTACAAATTACAATCATATCTATAAATATATCTAATATTTTCGATCGGTAATTATTATATATATGATATTTTCTTGTTACAAACTTTAGTTGTAAGTATATGGATATCAATTTTCTCTCATACGTTGACGGAAATTTCCAGTCAACAATATGGCCCTTTATGACATAATTCATCATTCCAACAATATGGCGCGAAGAACACTCTACCAATTAAAAAAATCAAATATATTCAAACTTAGTTTACATCATTCAAACAATTCAACAGTGATATGCTCAAAATATGCATTATATGTCTAGTAGTATGAATAATTGAATATCAGTACATGTAGAACATCTAAGTCAATAAACAAATAAAATTTCAAATAAAAAAAATACTCAAAGATATGATTTTAATAGCTTTTAACTATGATCACCTTAAATCACTTTCACTCCAAACTCATGCACTTTGCATGTTTCTCTACCAATATCTAAGTAAAACACAAATAAAAAAACGTATTGATCCGTTGTTTTCAGTACTGACAGTTTCGTCCAGTCCAATTCTGAAAACATTGGTCTCACGTTAGTCTAAGGTTTTATGTACAAAATCTTATATCTCCTTCATACTATTGTATTTTTCCTTTGTGATACACTAGTATCTCATGCCTTGATAGTTATACATGCGATAAAAACCATCGCGAACGCGATAATCCAGCTAGCTAATCTAAGCTCCATCTTCGAACCAACACCTTGATTCGAAGAAGTATCGGATTGAGAGAAGGCTTCAATATTAAAATTAGGGTTTGATCCATAAAGTTGTTGAATCCCTTCAATATCATCAACTTTCAAGTCACTTTTTTTCTCTCTAGGTTTCAAACTAGGGTACATTACTGACTCCTTAACAGAACTATGAGCTAACCCTAACACATGCCCGATTTCATGAGTCGCCACAGACTCCAAATCGATCGCCACGGCTGATTTCTCGAGTTCGAAGTCCACCGCCCATGTCTCCGCTGCATCAAGGTGGAGTCTACCACTCTCCGGTGAAAACCCATGTGCTAAAACACCTAACACACCATCAAATGGCTCTCCATCGTCGTGATCGCCGTTGTAGAACCCGATCTTGATGTCGGAGAACCCGTAGTCTTCGGTTTCGGTGAAGTTGACCGGAATCACGGATGCCCACCGTGAGAAAGCACGCCGGAAGATGACTTTTATGTCGGAGAGTTTCAAACTTGAAATAATATTATTAGGGGAAAAAGCGTACGTGAGAGTTGTTGGCATGTCACGTGACCATCTTGGCTTGCCCTTGAAGTATTTATAATGTTGTATTGCATGGGTATATTTTACATTTAGTGGTGGTGCCGTGTCACGCACGCCACATCTTGGTACCGTTATTTGAGAGATGGTTTGGGAATCGAGTTTTCCGGTGACGGTGAGGCCGAGTTTCCGTTGGTATTGGGTTACCGCAACCTCGAATTGGTCGTTGAATTCGTTGCTAGAACTTGTTTCGGAAATTTGAAGGTAGCCAAAGCGTTGCATGTATTTTTTAAGATCTGATATGCCGCTGAGGTGACTGCCTTTGCTAGCGTCTAGGAGTTTTACGAAGTTGCTCCAGGTGGAGTTGTGGTGGTTTACGGTGGAGATCATGGTAGGTGCCTGCGCGCTACAACAATTTGGAGCAATAGCGAGAGGTGGTGTTCTTGCTAGGAAACAAGTGGGATAGAAGAGTAATAGAATGAATGTGAAGTGCATGGTGGACTAAGAAATTTGAAAGTGAAATATGGATTATATAGAAAAAGAAAATGACATGTGTATTAGTAGGATTTGTACACTTTGTAACAAAGTGAAGAATATTCAATAATTCAAACCTACAATATATTATATAAATATTAATAGCTTCACGTCATAAGAAGTTGAGTTAAATTTGATTTGATGAGACATATTAAATAAAGCTAGCTAAAAAGACATGTTAAATAATTGAATATAGATAAAAAGAAAGAAAACTAAGTTTTAGCTTTGATCAAGAAGTTGATGAGAAGGAATGGATAGGCATGAATGATGAATTATGAAGGAAAGGAATCATAATTATTTTTAATTCAAGTTATATATGTAACTAACTAACTATGATTCAAAACTAAAAAAGTTGATATAAAATTTATTGAAAATGACTCAAGTATTAATTATTGTATCACAAGATTTTATATTAAGCATAAGAAAAGGAAGTTATGTGTGGTATATATGCATAAGGATAAACAATGAATTGCTTAATCTAAATTAGCTATAAATAATCACCTCAATTTATTCTTAATCTAGATCATTGTTTTCAATTTCTTTTATAACCATTTAAGGTTTGGTGGAAGCGATTATGCTGATTTTGCAAGTCAAGTATGGGCAAACGGTTGGAGAAGCAAGGACGAAGATTGTTTGTTGCAACAAGGATTATGTCCCACTTGTTATGATGGATCGGTTGATTTGGTCACTTTAGGAAATGTTTGTTATTCATCGGTCTTATCATCAAGTCTCTATGAATACTAAACGTCTTTCAAAATAAATGCACAAATATGAGTTTTAATGGTTAGATAGACTAGTGAGAATGCTCGCGCGTTGCTGCGGATACATCTGTCTTATCGCCTCTTAGTTGTTATTGGGGTTTGTGGAGTGTGTATAGCATTTTCAGGTGATTCTTTATAATTGAAACAAAAAGTATAAGGCCACAAGGGGTGGTAACAAAATCATCACATTCATCACACTATCACAACCAATCACCTTGTGCCATCTCATTTTATCACATCCTATCACATTTTATCACTAAACTCATGTGGTGGTGTTGACAATTATCACTAAAACCATCACACCCAATCACCTTCTGACACCTCATTTCATCACACTCATTACTATTTTTTAATAATAAAACAAAGAAAATGGGGACCACCACCTTTGTCTTTTCTTCTTTGACTTTGTCTGGGACCACCAACCACCAGCCTTTCATTGGCTGTTTTTTCTTTGGACCACCAGCCACCAACTTTTTCATGTGATAAATTGTATCACAATCGTGATGGCCATCGCGGAAATTTGCTTCGCGGCCGTGATAATTTCATGGGGGGGGGGGTGTTTCGCGATCACCACGTCATCACAGACCACCCCGGCTAGCCTAAGAAAACATAAAAGTTTACTTTGTAAATGAAACAAAAAGGTTTGTATTCCTTCTAGAATTAGAGAGCGGTCATGAAATCGTACTCTTAAAATGGCATTATTTATATAAGAAAATAAGTGATGAAGTAAATATGAGTTACAAATCGGGTTGTGTGACTCCAGGTTTAACTGGTCGGATCAAATTGGGTAACTTCTTTTAGGAGTACGTTAGAAAAAAATATTAGCCAAATTACTCAAATTGAAAGATCTGTTGGTTCTAAGGAGGTTATAAATAAATATCGAATAGATAGACAAACTACTCAAACACGAATGATTTGAATTTCATAAAAAATGAGTTTCTAATATGCAACACATGGACTAGATTAACCATAAAGCACTTATATATTTGATATATAAGTGAAAGAATAATTTGCATAAGCCCTAAAATAAAATCTCCCAATTAGGGATGTTGTTGAATTACTCAAAAATAAGTTTCTACAACCTAGAACATGCAACATATGAACTCAAATGACATAGTTGCATAAAGCCCTGATTAAAAATCTCAATCGATCTGTGATGTTTATGAATTCCATCAATGGTGAGTTTCATAACTTGAGTTTATGTGATATAAACCAACAATAATGTTTCAACTGTTGATTAAAAAAGCAGGTCTTAGAGTGGATAGTTCGTGGATGAAATCATGTGCACATAATTAACAGAATCTTAACCTTGAAAGTGATGGAGTAGCCATCATTAAATACGCAAGAAAAGCTGAACTTGTAAACGATGGAATAGCTATGGAAGCTGGAATGAAGAGATGATGCATCTAGTCAGGGGCATGTTGAAAGGAAGTAGTCAATTGTTGAAACTTGAATGTATTGAATGTTTATGCGTACATAACACAGTTGATAAGGTCCAGTTATGGAGTGATATTCGTGGTCTTATGAATGATTCAGAGGGATTGTGTGTTATAGCAGAAGGTTTTAATTCTGTTCGATGTGCTGAAGAGAGGAGGAGTTCAAGGTTTGATACTTTGATCCGAGGTGTGCAGATGTTTTTAACGAATTCATTGCCGAGGCAGGTCTTCATGAGTATGCTCTTAAGGGTACAAAATTTATTTTTGCGGTTGGGAATAAACAGAACCATATTGATAAAATCTTAGTGTGAGGAGTTTTTGGGTCGCTGGCTATGGCTTCTTACAGAGTGCTTCCTAAGAACCTATCGGATCATTGTTCGTTGTTGTTAGTGACTCATTCCTTTAACTTTGGCCCTAAACCTTTTCGTTTTTTAACTCTTGGTTATCTCGGGAAGGTTTTATTGAGTTGATTCAGAATTCTTATAGTGGTTTGGAAGCGGATGGGCCGCCAGACATGAGGTTTATGTTGAAGCTCAAGATGTTGAGAGGTGTTATTTCCCTAATGGAAAAAAGTGACTAGGGATAAAGAATTCGAAGAAGAGCGGGGATCGAAGAAAGATATTCATAATTTGGATCTTGTCTTAGAAAACAGAGACTTGGATGAGGTAGAAGAGTGAGTATGGGTAGAAAGTAAAAAAAAAGACTCTACGAGATTGAAGTTTGTAGAAGGAAGGATCTATGTCAAAAAGCTAGAAATAGTGGGCCGGTATGGGAGACGAGAATTCAAAATATTTTCATGGGGTTATCAATAAAAGAAGGGTGTCTAATTCAATACCAGCTTTGCTTCTTGGTGGTGAATGGGTCGCAAAACCTATACTCATTAAGAAGGAGGTTTATGACTATTTTCGAAAACGTTTTGTGGAGAAGATGAAGGTTAGACCGAAGCTTGAAAATATTGGGCTGAAGACAATTTCGGAAGATGATGCAGTGTATTTAGTTTCCTCGTTCTCAGTTGAAGAAGTCAAAGAGGCGGTGTTTGAGTATGGAGACGACAAAGCCCCGGGACCGGATGGTTTTAATTTTAAATTTATTAACAAATTCTGGTCTTTATTTGCTAATGAATTCCAGGAATTCATGCAGAATTTTTATTCTAATGGGAGTTTGGCAGA
The DNA here is from genome assembly GCA_032199755.1 of Ambrosia artemisiifolia. NCBI lineage: Eukaryota > Viridiplantae > Streptophyta > Magnoliopsida > Asterales > Asteraceae > Ambrosia > Ambrosia artemisiifolia. Next base: position 44,530,123 of record CM063527.1, on the reverse strand, counting down.
GGTGTTGGTTCTTTTTTCATTACTTTAGTTCCAAAGTGAAAAGATCCGGTTACTCTTAGGGAATATCGACCAATTAACCTGGTAGGTGTTATTGGCAAGACCATCTCCAAGGTTTTGGCTAATAGACTTAAGAAGGTTATGTGTGGTATTGTTTCAGAAACATAGTCAGCATTTTTGTGTGGTCGGTATATTCTTGACGGTCCTCTAATGATATATGAGGTGTTGGCTTGGGCAAGAAAAGGCAGCAGTAGATTATTCTTATTTAAAATTGATTTTGAGAAGGCCTACGATAACGTGTGTTGGGATTTTTTTTACTGGATATTCTAAGGCGAATGGGGTTCCCTGATAGGTGGCGTTTTATGGGTCAAAGGTGTTTTATATTCTGCTCAGTCTTCAGTTCTGGTTAACGGATCTCCTACGTTCAAATTTTACTTATGAAAAAGGGCTCCGACAAGGTGATCCAATTTCTCCTTTATTATTTATTTTAGTTATGGAAGCTCTATCGGGTATAATTAACAAAGCTACTGAGTTGAAGGAGTTCTAGGGTGTAGAGCTACCAAATGGAGAACCGTCTATATCTCATTTATTATATGCAGATGATGCGCCTCTCGTTAGTAAGCGGTCACATCAGAATTTAATAAAGATAGCTAGACTTTTGAGGATATTTTATTTGTGTTCTGGTTTAAAAATAAATCTTCACAGGTCTAGTTTATTTTGTGTTGAGGTGGAGAATGAAGAGATGAAAGTAGCGGCTGAGGAATTGGATGTAAGTTAGATGCGGTTCCTTTTTTTCATATTTGGGTATTAGAGTTGGGGCTAATATGAATAGAATTAGGAATTGAGATAATGTAGTGGGGTTGGTTAAAGGTAGACTATCAAAATGGAAGGCGACGTCATTGTCAATTGGAGGTCGGGTGGTGATCAAGTCGGTTTTAGAAACTCAGCCAAATTACTATTTTTCATTATTTAAGGCACCAAACAAGGTTATTGAAAATAAGGAAGCTTGTATCCGACAGTTCTTGTGGGGAGGTAATGCGGATGTGAAAAAGCTTCATTGGGTGGCTTGGGAAAGGTGGCTCGTCCAAAGAAGTTGGGTGGTTTGGGTCTTAGAGGGTGTTTGGGATTGAGTTTGGAAATGCAAAAGTGCTTTTGGTCAAAAGTGCTTATTGGCTTATGACTTTTTGAAAAGGAGTTTTAAAAAAAGTGTTTGGATTAGCTTTTGGGATGGGAAACGTTAAAAAGTCAATAGATTGTTATTTTTTTAAGTGTTTCGCTTAACTTATTGTGAATATTGGTTGTATGGGTGATAAATCTGTAATTTTTTTCTAAAAGTCAAAAGCCAAAAGCCAAAAGCCAGGATTTGTGACTTTTTAAAAACAGCTTTTTAACCTATATCAAAAAGCCAAAACCAAAAGTGCTTTTGTGGTATTTTGTGGTAGGCAAACAGCTTATTGACTTATTGGCTTTTTGAAAAAGCCAATAAGTCAATAAGCTGTTTTGTAACTCAATCCCAAACACCCTCTTAGTGATTGGCATGGTGTAATAATGCTTTAATTTCCAAATAGTTTTGGTGATTTCAGAATGAAAATGGAGTGTTGTTGAAAAAAATGATTGAAGCTATACACGGATCTAATAGAAGTTGGGAGGTCCTGCCGATGAATGTCAAGTGTGCGAGCCCATGGTGCGCTTTGGTGTGTTTGGAAAGGATATGGATGGTTAAGTGGAGAAGAGTCACAGGTTGGATGGAAGGTAAAGTTGGAAGTGGTGATTTGAAAAAGTTTTGGCTAGATAGTTAGGTCAACGAGCAGCCTTTAAAACTGTTATTCCCTAATCTGTTTCAGCTGGAAAAAAAGAAGAAATGTTTGGTTAGAGAGAGATGATCCGCGTTGGTTGTGGAAGAGTCGAATCTTTGGGATTGGAGTGTGTAGCCTAATTCTGACTCGGAAGTTGATGATTTGAGGAGGCTGAACAAGTTACTTAGCCAGGCCAGGAGGGACGGGTATCGAGATACTTGGGTGTGGAAAGGCGGTTCGTCAGGTGAGTTTTTGGTCCAGGCTATTAAAAAATGGGTAATTGAAGATAATATTCAAGTGGATAATAGGGAGGAAGTGTTCATTTTTTTTATGGGAAAATCACCAATATAGCCCGTTGACCGTGCATTTTGCACAAATAAACCTTGCACCCCTCTTAGGAGAGACGGGACACGGCTCCCAATGAGCCTGAACCGTCTCCCAAGGGGCTTCCCATTTCAACCAACAGAGGACCGCCACGTGGCGTTGTTGATCCCGAGGCTGTCCCGTCTCTGTCCAGACGGGTCAGAGGTCAACCGTTTCTCTCCCCAGACGGTTCACACTTCCCCATGCCGTCTCAAACCGTCTCGGGAACCGTCTGAACCGTCTCAAAGGTGTATATAAATACCGGATTTCACTTAACAAAATTTGCACCCACCACCCTCCCCAAACCTTTCATCTTCCAAGATGTTTTTTGGTTTGCCAACCGAAGCCTACCGGCTTACGAAAATATTGTCCGATTACTTGGATTGTTGTTTCATCTGCGTACGACTACTTGGATTGTTGTTGCATCTGCGCGTGGGTTAACCCGTGTAATTTGCATCTACAATGTGGTAGTCTATTTTATTTACAAGAAGAGTTCTTTGTCTATGAAGCGCACATACACCATTCAAACAAAGTTCTTAGTTCTTAGCAAGTAAATTTAGGAAGTTTGTTGTTTATCATAGCAAGTAAATTTAGGAAGTTTGTTGTTTATCGTTATTTGTAATAGTATTGTTATTGTAATAATATTGTTATTGTAATATTAATGATTGTTATTGTAATAATATTGTTGTTGTAATATTAATGAAACTAGCTAACTACCCCGGGAAGGTCCCGGGGTTGAAAATCCTAATATGACTTAATAAAAAATAATAAAAGAAGAAAACATACCAAATGTATTGAAAAACTGAATAATTCGGAGTGACCCTATTTTCTTTCTTGGAATGCATAGAAGCTAAAGCTACATATTTTGCTGGTGGCTGCAAAACTTCCTGGTCTGTGTTCACCTTTGACTGCAGCAAAAACATATCTGGATGCCATTGCTACACAAACCCTGATCAAAAACCCCCATCTCAAGATAATACAATATCTAAATGAAGTACTCTATATGTGTGTGGTTGTTTGTAAATAATATTAAACATTTTCGTAGGGATTGATTTGCCTCATAAACCAAGAAATAAATTAAATGATCCATATTACAACTTTAGCCCAACCCAAACCAACAACGATAACAAACATAAATAAATAACAGGTTTATGAGGTTCGATTTTAACTCACTAAATTCAGTTTTGTTTTTCAGCTTTAACTAAAAACAACCTCAAACTAAATAAACTCAAACTGAACCGATAAACACTCCTACTTTTGGACCCAAAACACAACCTAACGCATTGTGAAAGCTGATTTCACAAATATCAAGCATACCTTTCAATTAATAAATATAACTCATTCATGTCACGAATAGCTAATAATAATAATCAGTTATTACCTCGAATTCACCAAACGCTTGCAGCCTCTCCAGTATTTGCCCCATCGGTGCCGAGAAAACATAATATAATAGCGACTCTAACCTGAGTGACTCTGTAATTGAAATAAGGATCGAACTCGTGAATAACACTTTCATATTTAATAACCTGCATAAAAAAAATGTAGCAAAACGATCAGTAATAATAAAAATTAAAAATCTGATGGATGAGATTAATAATAATAATAATAATAATAATAATATATTAATAGTGAGATCCAAATCCAATAAACTGACTGACCGAGAAAAGACGGATGGAGAATGCGAGTACGCCGATTAATAAGAGGATAAAGAACGCGAGGATGTTACCGGAGGCGTGACGGAGAGTCAACGATGATGGTGTTGTGTCTGTAGAGGCCGCCATTAAAGGCGTTATTAGACACTCTGTGAAATCAATCAATGAGTTGATTCAACATATGATATGTGTGTATGTATGTATGTGTATCTCAGTAAAAGGGTAAAGAAGGTATTGGTACCTTGCCGGGAGGAGGAGGATGAGGAGAATGATTGGATAATAATGTGTAACCTATTGCAAATGGCTCAAGTTAACTAACCACAAATCTCTCAATCACTGCAACTATTAAAAAAATACTCATATTCCCTAACCTAAAACCTAAGCAGTAATCATCTAAACAATCACTATGTAAGCTGCAACTATTCAAAAACTTATCAATCTCTAATGACTCATATAATTCCTAACGTAATCAACTAAACAATCACTTAAGTTGGAAGTTGTAACCATTAAAAAAACTTATCACATCTATGTACTAAGTCTCACGATACTAATATTGATACATAACCTAAAAGAATGTATAACTCTAATATTAACGCCTACCATAAATGTTAAAAAATGAATAACTCTAATATCAGTATTCAATGCATAACCTAAAACAATGTAAACTCTAATATTAATACATGTTATAAATGCTAAAAAAATACATAACTCTAATATCAATATTTAATACCTAACCTAAAACAATCTATAAATCCAATGGTAACACCATAATCCTAATATTGTTTTACTTAATTGTAACCATAAACAGAATGGAGAGAAGTTATGGGACTTACCACCATAATCAGGTCCTAATCGAAACTATAAACGGAATCCAGATCCTATAACTACTGTAACCGCCAATATATTATCAGATATTCATGTCGGGCCGGTTCAAAAATCATAAGTTTTAATTTGACTCTTCATATCAAACGCTTAAAATATAGAGACAATGAATCTAACACCCCAATCGTGCTAGGCCTGGTGTGTCACTCATACACAATCAGATTACAAACATCAATCCACAAATACAAAACCTAATACGTTGTTTGTTCAATATATGTATCAGACATGTGTCAACATATATTATCTCAATTGCAATAAGCCACAGAATGAAACATATTGTTTGAATTAATAAGGCATATTCTAAACATTATAATTTGCAACATACAACAAAGGGGACCCACTAAAAATCAAGTAATTTAGTACCTGTGTATATATACAGGGAGATGAGACCAATATGTCATGAACAGGGCAACCCGCACCTTCTTCGTCTTCTCTATCATGCGTTTCTATGTTGGCATTTATTAGTCTCTGTCCCCTCTATTTTTCACCTAACAACACACAACAATGGCTGTCCATCCTCATTCTTCTTCAAGCACCCTTCATCTTAATCCAATGTAATAATCTTCTCATATCCTATTCAATCACTAAAAAAACACTATCTTTTCATGCAGAACTTTACAAGAGTTCAACAACCACAAGTATCAGTTTTTGATCGTCGGTTTCAAAATCCCACCTTGTTAAACACTTTTCCAGGAAACCCTAACAAATGCTTAAACCCAAAATTGAAGACAATTAATTTTTTAAAATTAGAAGAAGCGAGAAGAGATTAAAGGAAACGTTACCGGGATTTAGATACAAATAGGCATCCTTGATTTATCATACTGATGGAGGAACCCACAGGCCTCTCCTTTCATACAGAGGCTGCGAAGCCAGTGGCGGCACACGGTTTGCCGGTAGCTTCTACGGCCGGAAAAGTTGTTAGGGGCGGCGGATGAGTCGGTGGCGGCGGAAGGAGGGGCGGCGGCGGAAGGAGGAAGGTGGAGCATTGTCGGTGGGTTGGTGGTGGATGACGAACCATCTCCGTAAAAACCATTAATCATGCAGTCATATAAACTACTGAAATGAACTAATCTTTCCTATTTATATTTCAATAACCTAATAAAAGATTGACCAAAATGAAAACTATTAACCTAGGCACTACTCTCACCATTACAACCATGATCCTAATGGTCCTCACCATGTGTTGAACCATGGTTCAGAACATTAGAGACTTACCAATGTCTCAAATTTCCCAAATTTCCTATGGTTTGCTGAGTCTAAATACCAACAATGCAATAAGATTTCTTGAAACAATGAACCAAATTTCTAAAAAAAAAGGAGCTAACAAATTTTTATTAAAAAAATTCCCAAATTTTCTGAACCAACATACCTTGAACTGGTGGTCTTGTACATATGTTGTACCCCATAATAATTCCCTTCTTCTATAACCTTCTTTAGCTTCTCAATATTCTGCAATTAATTAACCCATCAAAACAAATCAAAAAGAAATCCTAGATTCAAATCAATGCTTAACAAATCAAATCAAATCAAATCACTTTCCCTATACTGTATGTATATGTATATGAATAAAGATATTAAGAAAGAATCTGATAAAAAAACAAAATTACATTCAAATAACATGAATTTAAAGATGAATTAAATAAAATTGATACACGATTTATTTCTTATTTTTGGAAGAAATTTCATGAGAAAATGGGTATTAGATTATTTCTTAGCACGGCATATCATGGTCAGAATGAGAGGACAATATAAATTCTTGAGGGTATGCTACGTGCATGTATAATTGATTTTGGAGGGAGCAAATACATAATATATATTGGCTCAGTTGGTAGTAAAATAGAAATTGTTAGCCTCAGTGAACTCCCAAGGAACATTAGGGTTATTATCTGGAGTATCTTGATGCTATACACACAACACACAGTCAATTACATCAAATGCACAATACAATACAAAACAAGGTCAATAATAATAATAATAATAATAATAATAATAATAATAATAATAATATATTGAAATCGATGATAAAAACTTACATAGTTTAAGGCAGTGGATAAGGATCGAGTTGACTGTAAAAAAAAGGAGGGATTGAATTAGAAATATGGATCGAAAGTATTGGTGGATGAAAATAAAAAAGATTAACCTGAGGGTGTTGACGGGAGAATGAGGAGGCAGATGATGAATAGGATGATATTTTAGGGTTTCAGTATTTTGATTTCTTTTTAATTAAAAAACAAAATAATTGAAAAACACCAAAACCTTTCAATTAGAATGTCACGTGGCGATTTCAAGGGGGGTTGAAGGAACCAATGGATGCCACGTCAGCAAAAGGGCTTTGTTTTATATATATATATAGATATTTACTTTAATATAAAAAAAAACATAAATAAACATTACATAACATTAATAAAAAAAACATAAAAAAAACATAAATAAAATGATTACAAATAAACTAGTTAAGATAGATAATCTCTCATCATTTGCCACGCGGACAAATGTTTAAATTCTTTTCCCTCCCTGTTTTTATACTGTCTTTGACTGTGTCGAATTGACGTGTCTTCGGGAAAGCCGGGGGGTACCAACTGAAGAGTCCGGTTGTGGTACCCATTGAAGATTTGACACTTCGTTGTCAAATCGGTCAATTTCCGGCTAAGAGAGTCCGTTGTCCGGTCAGACCCTCCAACCAGACGGTTATACTCGTGTTGGATACGAAACCATTTGTTCGTTTGGTGGGTGCTCTCTTCAACGTGGCGCCAAGCTGATACGAGTGCAATCTCTTGTTCTTCTGTCCATCTTTGGGGTGCCATTTCTGTTAGACGGTGGTGGTGGACGGTGTGGTTGTGCTGCTACTGTTAGACGGTGGTGGTGGTGGTTTGGATAGTGCTGCTACGGTTTGGATGTTCTGACGGTAGGGAGACGGGACACTGTATTTATAGGTGGTGACCTGAACAACCGAAGCGTCGGTCGAACCATCGGGACTCACCGGAGACGACGTCTCGGGACAGGGCGAGTCACCGTTGTAAAATGTGACCCGGCTTCAGACGGTTCCCGAAAGACGGTTCCCGAAACACTTCAGACGGTTCAGACGGTTCCCGAGACGGCTTGAGACGGCATGGGGAAGTGTGACCCGTCTGGGGTTGACCTCTGACCCGTCTGGAGAGAGACGGGACAGCCTCGGGATCAACAACGCCACGTGGCGGTCCTCTGTTGGCTGAAATGGGAAGCCCCTTGGGAGACGGTTCAGGCTCATTGGGAGCCGTGTCCCGTCTCTCCTAAGAGGGGTGCAAGGTTTATTTGTGCAAAATGCCCGGTCAACGGGCTATATTGGTGATTTTCCCTTTTTTTTATGGTGTAAATGGATCCCAAGTAAGGTAAAAATCTTTGGTTGGAGAGCTAATTTGGACCGGATTCCTATGAAGACGGCATTGATTCATAGAAATATACATGTAAGCAATGGCGAGTGTACCTTCTGTGGAGATTGGGAAGAGACTACTCATTTATTTACTGCATGTAAAGTTGCTATGGGTGTGTGGCAAGGGATAGCGAGTGTACCTTCTTTGGTTTCATATGGTTTTCGAATAGGTATTTGAAAAAATCTTTAAATTGGGATGAATGGTGTAATTTCAATATGATGTAACTATTGGTTGTGCCTCGTGCTTCTCCTCAAAACAGTGGTGCTTTTTGGTGGTGAATGAAATTCAATTTCCAAAAAAAACATATCTTTTTATAGCCAGGTATACATTAATGCCTCTAGATAGTTAATGTAAAGTAGCATTTATTAAATTTGTTACACATTCATTTAATTAATTAAATTCTTTTGTATGATTGCTCATTGAATAGTTAATTTCATAATTTTATATATCATCTTTCAATTAGAAAAAAAAACCACTTCAGTTTTCATAATTTTACTTTTTGATGCCTATAAATAGCATTACAAAACTTGTTAGAGAAACCATATAGCAATTCATACAGAAATATTTTCTCTCATAGTCTATTTCATCTTTGAAATGAAGATGTCTTATGCTTCTTGGGTCACATCAATGATTGTTATGACGACTCTTATGGTGCAAGTGAATGTGGGTATGGCACAAGTTTGCGACCCGATGAAGCTAGTAGCGCCATGCATTTCATTTATAACCAGTAATACGCCACCAGCACCAGATTCAGAATGTTGCAATGTTCTTCATGTCCAAAACGGTTGCCTTTGTGGCTATGTGAAAAATCCAGCATACGGACCGATTCTCCAAATGCCTGGTACAAAAACAGTTGCACAAGCATGTAGTATTAAAATCCCAGACCCGAATACATGTACTTGATTGATAGTCATCAGTAACTATAACATATTGGATAAGTAGATGGCTGACAGATAATGTGTAGTTTATATGAGTTTATGAATGAATAATGACTTTTGAATCACTTTAAATTTCCAGATTCATGTGTTTTTTTTTTTTTTGCCTCAACTTTGGTTTTTACTTCTTTTGGAACGAGTTGTTTGGGGATTTCTAATGTGAACATGGAGATATGTAGATAGGGCTGAAAATGAACCGAACGAACACGAATAATGCCTTGTTCTCTTCGTTTGTTAAGGAAATTATGTGTTTACGGACAATTCATGAACACTTACCAAACGAGATTTTTTGTTCGTGTTCGTTTGTTAAGAAAACACTCATGTCCGTGTTTGTTTGGGTTTATTTGTTAATTTTGTTCATGAACGCACACGAACATAAATGAATGTTAATGGACACAAACAAGTGTTCATGAGTGGGAACAAACACAAACGGACATATATTAACTTTCAAATAAGATCGAATTTACATATATTAAGAAAATAGCTAGATTCACCCAAAATATAACGTAATGATATAAACACACTTAGTACTTAACATAATTTTGGTAAACATAATAAAGTAGCGTCTCAAAAAAACTAAACTCTCATCTTAACTTGAAGTCTTCATTAGTTTTTTTTTAAACTTGAAGTCTTCATTAATTATATATTTACTTTTTTTTTTTTGAACAGCTAATGTTACCCCCAATATATTTACAATAAATACACCCTTTGCTTAGATTTGAACCTAGGACCTCCCCTCTAAGAGGCATAAGCCTCTACCAAGTGGGCTATTCCCACATTGGCAATTATATATTTACTAATTATACTAAAAGTGGGGTTTATTGATCTCATATAGCCATATGCTTACCTCACATAAATTATTTATTTATCTATTTAGTTAAAATAAATAAAAATTAAAGAATATAAAATAAAATTATAAAAATTAATAACTTCATTAAATTACCGAACACAAACGAACACATTACCAAACATTCACGAACATAAATGAACGAACACAACCTCAATTCATGTTCGTTCGTTTAACTAAACGAACGATTTTTTTGTTTGTGTTATTTCATTTATTAAACGAACGGACACAAACGAATTTCCCAACAAACGGGTCATGAACTGTTCGCTGAAAGTTCAGTTCGTTTGCAGCCCTATATGTAGATCAATAATGTGAACACAACTTATAAAATTGTTTGTTTAACTATGAACGTTAGAGATCCGTGTTAACACACGGTACACCATCAAGTCAAATGAAAACATTTCTTTAAAGACTGGTGATCCGGGTACACCGATGGGCAAAAGAACATCCATATTCATGATCATAGATAACATTGGTGACAATATCCATCACCAATTTCGGGGGAAACTCGCGGTCCAAAAGCCCCTATGGTGAAAAGTGAAAGTCACCCTTTGCTCTCACATGCCATTTCTTTAGGAAGGAGACTCCAATCGACGACCTCCGCTAAAAAAAAGTCGTCCGGATAACGCTACAATATTCTTTGGTAAAAAACTTTTTAATTGCATTATCATTTTATAAAGAGTAAATTGCACGGATGGTCCCTGTGGTTTGCACAAATTTAAAGTATGCTCCCAAACTTTTCAAAATTACCTCAATGGGATCTGTGGTTTGGATTTTATTGCATCGGTGGTCCCTGACTTAGATGGATGTTAAGTTTATCAGTTAGGTTCATGTGAAATTACTATATTACCCCTCTTTAAAAAAATAAAAAATAAAACAATTGGATGCCTCTGCCTCTGTCAAAGCACAACCACCATACTCACCACTATCATTCACCTCAATATCTGTGTCTCTTTCTGTCTTCACTACTATCATCCACCTCCTCTCCCTCACCACCTCCACCGATACACCACCGCCTCCATCGAAACAAACGGACAACCCACCATCGCCTCTATCGAAACAAATGAACAACCCACCATCATCTTCCCCCACAAACCGCCAACAGCTCCATTCCATCGATCTATTAATTGTCAATCCTCCAAAAGATTTGAATAGATATGAAACCTGATCAATTCACAACTGACTGGAATGATTTTAGGGAAGAATACAACTTTATCATTTCACTTCATCTCATCGATCCATCTATCAATTATTAGTTGCTTCAATTCCTAAATAATAATCCCAAATTCGTAACCACAACCATCGGCGGTGGAAACGGCACGAAGTTTTCTGTTCAAACCAGCCTCGAGTCATTTAAATCTGTTATTGCACAACACTGTGATATACCGACTGGTTAGCAGTGGTTGATTTATAAAGAAACTGAAGGTAGGTGAAGAGGAGCTGCTAATTTTGTTGCTTGCAGCCGATTCAAATACTGAAGGGAACACGATTCAAGATCTGGGTTTGTTTAGGGCGGCGGTGACAGTGGGTTTAGGGCGGTGGTGATGGTAGAGAGAGGGAGGTGGTGGTGGTGGTTTGGAAAATATATATATAAGAGAATAAACTGTTTGGATAGTCTATGTGGGTAGTTTGGTCATTTTACATGACTTAACTGGAAAATTTTCACGAAGTTAGTTGGTAAGGATCAAAGTGTTATAAAATGTCAACGTTGGGGGTCATTGAAAATAAATGAGGGCATTTGTGCAATTCGTGCAAACCACATGGACCATCCATGCAGTTTACTCTTTTATAAAATTCTAGTTTGATGTTTACCAACCAGATAATAAAATACGTTTGAAGATTATAACTCTAATTAATGATTTTTTCATTAATTAATAATCTTTTATGTGGATGGTTAAAATAAAGTAGCATTAACTGAATTTATGACACATTCATTAACATTAATGAATGAATTTCATATTTCTTTTTTTGAAAGGTAACTAAATTCATTGTTTTTTTTAACGGCTAACAAATTAATTCCGAGCAATCTTGATGTATTCACTTAACAAAGGAGTACTCCGAGAGTAACTCGGTTCCACCGTAATTTCACACCAGTTTTCGGGGAAAATCTGCCACCCGAAGACCCACTGGGATAAAACCTGGCTCACCTGTAGCATTTTGGTGCCGGTAGGACTTGAACTCCCCACCTCTCATAAGAAAAGGAAGGATGGTGTCTCTCCCCCATAAGAGGATTGGCAACTAATTTCATTGTAGGCTGATAGATTTTGAACATTTAAATATATATATATATATATATATATATATATATAAAATCAAAACTCACTTGACTTGACAAAATCTCGGAAACCCACGTAAAAATCATCTAAAAAAGTCTTTTTAAAAAAAATATACATGATGTAAAATACATGATATTTAGCGTTTTGGCAAAAAAAAAAACATCTATGGGATTTTTTTTAAATAAACAAAGTTGCGTTGTTACATATGTAACAGTTCTGTTACAACAACTAAATGCTGAAAACATATGTAAACAGTACAACTTTGTTTATTTTTGTTAAAAATATCTTGTTGGCGCTTTTTTTGCCCCAAATGCGTAAAAACATGTATTTTACATTGTATAATTAAAAAAATGGTTTTTTTTACATGGGCTTATAAGGTTTTCTCAACTTAAGAGTGTTCTCATTTTATGTCTCCCCTATATATATAAAATCACTTGTGGATCACAAAACAAATCAAAATTTAACAATTTTACTTTTTAATGTCTATAAATAGCACTGCAAAACTTGTTAGAGATATGATATTGAAATCCTTACAACAATATTTTCTCTCATAGTCTATTTTCATCCACACTCTTTGAAAATGAAGACGACTTGTGCTTCTTTGGTTCCGGTGATGATAGTTGTAACAATTCTTATGGTGCAAGTGAGTGTCGGTATGGCCATGAATGTTGCTTGCGACCCAATAAAGATAGCGCCATGCATAACATTCATAATGAGTAATACTGCTCCAGCACCGGATTCTCAGTGTTGCAATGTTCTTCATGGCGAATATAGTTGCTTTTGTAGCTATGTGAAGGATCCATTATACGGAATGATTATGCGTCTGCCTGGTGCCATAACTGCTGCACAAGCTTGTAGTATCACAATCCCAGACCCCAATAATTGTACTTAATTGATGCCATCTTATCACCATCAACTTTTTGGTTAAGTGGATTATGTTTAAGAAATCTTATATGCAGTTTATATGAATTTATATATTAAAGAAAAATGGTTATGATGTGTCCTTTTTTTTGTTGTAACATGTGAACACTAATTTTGACTGTTGTGGCTGAACAAGGTTATGAAGTTGTGTGTAGGTTTTTCTTTGGGGGGAGGCTATTGGTATATTCACAGACAAATATTTTGACACATTTCATTTGAATGAAAATGTTATTTTTTTCATTATATTATTATACTAGTCATATCTATACAATTCGTCAACTAAAAAATTGGTTGAAGTACTTTATAATGCTTGTATAGATTTTTTAAAAACAAAAAAAACTGTAGTATGACTTTATATTGCTTGTATAGTTTTTTAAACAAAAAAAATTGTATCATGCCTTATACAGCTCATATAGGTTTTCTTTAAAAAATTGTCGTATAGCTATACGAACAATACAAAGTCATAAGATCAGTTTTTTTTAAACAACCTATACGGGCAATATAAAGTCATATGACCATTTTTTTCTTAAAGAAAAGTTATATGAACCGTATAAAGCTATACGATTTTTTTTTTGTTTTTAAAAAAACCTACACTAGCAGCACAAAGCCATACGGCCAGTTTTACTTAAAAAACTTATATGAGTCATATAGTCTTATACGGCTCATATATTTATGTGTGTATGTGTATATATAGGATTCAGATCCTATGAGAACAAGGTTGAGTTGAGAAAATCATGAGAACTCCGACGTAAAATGTGGATTAAAAAAAATATTACACACTGATGTAAAAAAGGGTAACTCCGCCGTAAAAAATGATTTTTTTTTATTTACAATGGTTTTACACTGGTGTAAAAAAACGGGCACACCAATGTTGACTTTATAGTTAAATTAATATTTTATTCAATATTATGCTTTAATTTACAACCATAAGTTCATTATTAAATAAAATAAGTGTGTAGTTATAAAGTGAGTTCCTTATTTCTCTCAACTATATATATATATATGACTCGCATAGGGATGTATACATAGCATGCCCCTTTTCTTAATGTGATGCATCATTCTTTCCGGAAAACCACAACCACTTAAAATGACGGCCATAGCATAGTTGAAGGGAACTTGTACACGAACATGAGGACCGATGAACAAACAAACAAGATTAAAATCATGTTTTGTGGTACTGGCGATTCTGGCGGGTGAGGTAAGGTGGTAGCGGCAGTCATACAAACATGGAGTGTTTGCCAAAATTGCGGGACCTTCAAAGCGAGCTTCTATTGCTTCGCTTGTGCATGGGTGTCGTTAGCATTTTGTTTGGCCTTCCGACTTGTCAGCCGGTGTTTGTTGCTGAGGACATATCCCTTTTTGACAAGGGTCTTCGAAGCGCGATAAATATAAGTATGGGGGGGTCCAGACTTTGGGGATTTCCAATTGAGGTTAGCGTCCATGCCAATGCATTTGGGGGGGGGGGGGGGGGGTAAGCCTCCTTTCGATAAAGGACGTGTCTACTTATGCTTTTGTGTACAGTTTAGGAAGTTGCAGGACCACATCCTGAGGGACAGTGGTGTTGTAGGGGTGGACTATAATTATGAGCTGACGTTAGAGGTGTACAAAAAAACCGGTTTTTAAAAAAAAACCTATATTGGAATCGAAACCGGTTTAAAAAAAAAACGGTTTTTTAAAAACCGGTTTTAAAAAAAAACCTATTTAAAAAAAACCGGTTTTTTTTTCAGTTTTTCATCACCAAGGAACAACCGGTTTTAAAACCGATTTTTTAAAAAAAAAAACCGATTTTTTAAATAAAAAACCGGTTTTTTAGGTTAAACCGGTTTAAAAACCGAACCTAACCGGTTTCACGGTTTGGGTTTTAATCACTAAAAACCGGTTTTAAAACCGAACCGGTTTTAAAAAAAAACCGATTTAATGTGGAGTAAAAAAACCGTTTTTTTTTTTAAACCGGTTACCCGGTTTGTACACCTCTAGCTGACGTCAGACAACAATCACATGTTTCTTCCAGATTTTGATCTTGGCGATTTTACTGAGAAGGACACCGCCTCCAAAAAAGCCCAAAAAACCTTGGCAAATGCTTTTTATGGAGAAACCCTACGGTATTTGAGAGAGAAGTTTGATATGTCCAAATGCCAGAAAGCGTTGCATAAACGCCTCCAAAGGCCCCATGCCCAATATTTTTTTATTGTCATCCCCATTGAAGTGCTTGGGCAATATATATCAGTAGTGGAGTATAGGGTTATCCTAAAATATCGGCTTATGGTCTCCCTTTCCCCTATGGATGAGCCTTACCCCTTTCCATTGTAAAGAGTTGCCGAATTTAACTTTGATTTCATGTACTTTTCATCTTTTACAAATTTTTCGTTTAACTTTAAATCCAATTTTTAGAGGTTAAGACGCTGCAACGTGCACGTGTATGGTCCGGTATTTATATATCTATTTTTTCTCATTTAACAGCCTCGTCATAACACGCACATCCTAAGGGTATGTTTGGCAAGGAGCTTTTAAGAGCTTTTAGGAGCTTCAAGCTTCAAGCTTTTAAGAAAAAACTCCTACTCTATAAAAAGCCTTGTTTGGTTGAAGGAGCTAGAAGCTTTTAGGTTGGAGAAAAAGCTATATAGTGAAAAGCTACTAGTAGTAGCTTTTAAGAAAAAACTCTACTAGCTACAAGCTTTTAATTAGTAAATGACACAAATACCCATTCTATTTTAAAAAATAAAATAAAAACCTTATTTACAAGCTTTTAATTATGCATATTTTGGTCATTTTAAACATTTTATTAAAAGCTCCAGCTACTCTGCCAAACACCAAAATATATTTAAAAAGCTACCAGCCACCAGCTAGTTTTGCCAAACATACCTTAAGTGGGCTTACTTCTTTTTAGTCTATCTTTTATGTTCGGTTTAACTTATGAGCGTTAACATGTCGCAACAAATGCACGTGATTCAACATTTATACATCTATTTTTCTTTCGATTGAACAGTTCCATCAGAAAGCACGGTCCTAAATACATTTCTTTATCTTCAAACAACATATTCTTATTATTATATTATTAAAAAAACTCACATATTCACGGTTGCCTATCCTTTTCATTAATACTTAAATCTCTCTCTCTCTCTCTATATATATATATATATAATCTATATCTATAATCTATAATAACTATTAATAAAAGAATTAACTTATGATGATGTGGCATTCAATGGAGACCTCAACCCCCTTGAATGTGACACGTGGCACGTTGAGGTGAGAGTGTTTAATTTTTTTATTTTTTTTATTATTATTAAATCTAATAATAAAATTAATTAAAACCCTATACAAGATATGCATATCTTAGAATTTAAAATAAATTACACCAAATTAACGACCGTTTTATTATCTTTCCAACGAGTACCATAGTGCTATATAAAAACGGAGAGAAAAAACGACTATTTTTTGTTCATACATGAAAAAAACACAAAGTGTTCAGGTTATTCATTAATCATGTATAGGCAAGTCATTAATTATGTTCAAACCAGTAAATATGAATTCTATAATATTAGAGTTATATATTGTTTAAGGTTAGGCGTTAACATTGGAGATACATTGTTAATTGTTTTAGGTTATGTGCTATCAGTCTATTTCGTATATAAAATTGATATGTCATATTAGATTTTTCAACCCCGGGACGCTCCCGGGATATAAATCTAGTATATATATATATATATATATATATATATATATATATTTCAAAGGGCTAAATCCTACATGGCACTCATATAGCCATTCTCCCTTTTGAGAGTGCCATGTAAATGCCATATGGCATTGAGATATTTTAGGAAAACATTTTTTAAACAAAATTAGATTTATTTTTCTCATGTTTTCTCTCATAATTTTTAAACGTTAATATCTTTTATATACGAGATTTTTTTAAAAAAAAAATACACCAAATTAACGAGCATTTTATTATCTTTCCAACGAGTATCATACTGCTATATAAAAAACGGAGAAAAGAAGACCAAATTAGCGAGCGTTTTATTATTTTTTCCAACGAGTACCATAGTGCTATATAAAAAACGGAGAAAAAAACGACTATTTTTGAGGGGTTTTGTTCATACATGGAAAAAAAACACAAAGTGTTCATGTTATTCATTAATCATGTATAGGCAAGTCATTAATTATGTTCAAACCAGTAAATATGAATTCTATTTACAACAGGTGTTAGCATTGGAGTTGTATATCGTTTTAGGTTAGGTTTTAATATTAGAGTTATACATTGTTTAAGGTTAGACGTTAACATTGGATATACATTGTTAATTGTTTTAGGTTAGGTGCTACCCGAAGCTTTCCTGCATGTAACTGTAAAGTGCATCAGTCTATTTCGTATGTAAAATCGATATGTCATATTAGATTTCTCAACCCGGGACGCTCCCAGGATATAAATCTAGTTTAATAATAAATACAAATCAAATCAACTTAATAACTTTAACATTCTCCGACCAATGGTGATCCTAGTTTTATCCATGAGACCGGGTTCGACTTCCATGAGGAGTAACTCACATGCCCTTCTTTTGTGTGAGGCTGGTCTATGTGAGGTTTTTTCTGTGTATGCCAAGCCAAACTCTAATACCAGCTTGTGAGCTCAGTTATGATAACATAGTTTAACCGGAGTGAATAAGTAGACTCCCCGATAAAGGGGTACGATTAAGCACCGCTAGCTAAAGTTGAAATTAGCCGTAAAAAAAAAAAAAAAAAACAAAAAAACCTTTAACATTCTCCAATTATAGCAATCGTTTAAAGTTGCAGAAATTAGGGTTCATATATTGTGACTAATTACCCCAAATTACTCCGTATTACTTTTCAATCCAAATTTCTTCAATTTCCACATAAACTTACAGAAAATGCAAATCTTTACAAGAAAACAGTGTTCTCTTCATCATCTTTATCGATTTTTCTTCAACAAATTCCCACAAAAAACAAGAACTTTTGGCAGTTGCAGTAGCAGCCCTGTTTCTGACCAATTACTCATCAATGATACTGATTCCTTTGTGGGTTTGATTTCAATTGAGTTATTGATCACACACTGAAAATGGGTTACTTTAGTTTGTTGAAATCTTGATGAAAGTTGGTGACTTTGCAGGTTTTAGTGGAAGGAAATGCAAGTTCAAGAACTGTAGTTCTTAATAGACCTTCTGTTCTTAATGCACTCAATGTTCCATTGGTATGATTGATTACTTGGCTATGTGACTTGAAAGTTATGGTTATAAGGGTGTTCATTGTTCGGTTTTAAGTCGGTTTTAAACTGATTAAACTGAACAGAAACTGAAAAAATAACTGAGTGAATGATAGTTTTGGTTTTTGGTTCGGTTAAATGGTTATAGAAAACCGAACCGGATGAGTAGAATAAATCAAAAGCCGAACTGATGAACACCCCTACAAAGGTATACATTTGCATGTGTTAGGAATTGAAACCTTTGGATAAAAACACTGAGACTGTGAAAGTGTGAATCCATAGGTGTTGATAGCGGTTGTAGCGCTCGCTATAGCGCGCTACGTAGTATATAGGCCATATATCACTATATAGTAGATAGCGATAAATAGCAAGATTTTTATTTTTTTTTTCTCATCCCCACTGCTCGATACTTTAGGTTTGGTCTTATAACATGTATTTTTCTGTATTTTCCTCATCTACGTTGCTTGATAAGTGATAACATGTATTTTTCTGTTTCTCTACTTTATCGCTAAACATGAAATAGTGTGCGCCATTTTGTCGCTATCGCTACATAGCATATAGGTAGCTTGTCGCTATTGACCGCTATTCGTGTTGACAACTATATTTGAATTGAACATTTTATAGAAGTAATAAGGACATGATCCAACCCTTAACAAATCCCAACTTCAGGTTAATGCACTTACAGTGGCCAGATCATACTTATCGTGAATATGATTGGCCAAACGACTTTTTGGAACATAATCTTAGATAATTCTAACAAACCAGAAACAGTCTAATGCGATAAGAATCTGCAGATGAGCAGGTTGCACAGACTGTATGAGAGTTGGGAAGAAAATCCTGATATCGGTTTTGTGGTGATGAAGGTGAGTTTGTTCTTTATTTTATACTTTTCTTGATCTACAAAATTACAGTATATAGAACTGATCCTTTGTTTTGAATTTTGTTTGTAGGGTAATGGCAATGCTTTTTGTGCTGGTGCAGATATAGTCTCCATGCGCAATATGATCACGAAAGGTACAAAAAAACAACCTTTTCAATTGTGGTTTATTTTAAGCTCTCGTTAAGACTCAATGTTATCTTGTGCAGGCGATATTGAAGGAAGCAAAGAAATATTTAGGAGGGTGTATGGGTTTGCATACCTTCTACATACGTATTTAAAACCAAATGTAAGCACTACACCGCTGCTAGTGAGCATCTACCTATAAACATTAACGATTTTGGGTCATGAAGTAGAACTGTTATTTTAACGTCATATTTAGGTTGCTATCTTGGATGGTATTACCATGGGTGGAGGGGCTGCAATTTCCATCCCCGGAACATTTAGGATTGCAACCGATAGAACTGTAAGTCTATACTTTAACAACCCGTCCGACACAGATAGGGAACCTATGTTTAAAAAAAGCACGCTTGAGGCGCGCTTAAGCGCAAAGAACACCTAGACGCAAATCCATGCGCCTTATGTAACCCTAGGCGAGCAGTGTATGAAAAGCGCAAGAAAAAAAAAAGCGAGAAAAGCGCGCTTTTTGTACACATGTTGTTTTTGTGCTTAAAATTGTTATACATGTAGCTAAAAAGGTTGTACATTTTAGTTAAATCATATATATACCTTATTTGTATCTATATTTTGAGTAAATAATGCTAAAAACCTATAGCATATATAAAAAAAATTATATAATTGTCTTGCGCCTCGCGTACGAAAAGCCCACCGCTTTTGCGCTTTGCGCCTCGGTTTTAGACCTCGTCGCTTTTGTGCGCTTCGCGCTTTTTAAAACCAAGAGAACACTACTAAACTACCTTTATTGCTTTCTTTCAAGTAGAATATAGAAGTTCTATTGCACTGCAGGTTTATGCTACCCCTGAAACATTAATCGGTCTTCATCCTGATGCTGGTGCTTCATTTCACCTTTCACGTCTTCCTGGTTATTTAGGTATCTTATACTAACTGTTGTTCACAAAGAGTTGGTTAACATTTAACAATAGTGATATGAAAGATAGATCAACTTGTATGCAGGAGAGTATTTGGGCCTAACAGGAGACAGACTCAATGGAGTAGAAATGATTGCGTGTGGGCTTGCTACGCACTATGCACACAGTGCGGTTAGTTCTTTTGGACGCTTCCTTTTTGCAACATCGTTTGTTTGGTTTTATGAATACCAAGATAACTTCACCCGCAGAAAGTTCGAGAAATTGAAGAATGTCTCAAGAATCTGGTAACCGATGATCCTTCGGTTATTGAAACTTCTCTTGAAAACTACAGTGACTTCGACTATCCAGAAAATAACAGTGTTCTAAAGAGGTGAACTTACTGTTTTTTTTCTTATCTTTTTTTTTAATTTTTTGTAAATGCTTTTTTTACTAACGGGGTTTGATATTGCGCTTAACCTGATGATTTACTTCATATTGTTAGGATGGAAATAATTGATAGATGTTTCCGGCTTGACAGTGTTGAGGAAATCATTGATGCCTTGGTAAAATTTGATAAGTTTTACGCCTAAAGTTTTTGTTTGTAAAGATTTTTATTCTGAAAAACTGACAGGAAAGTGAAGCTGCAAAAACTCATGACGTATGGTGCGAATCCGCCTTGAAGAAACTAAAATCTGCCTCACCATTGAGCTTGAAGCTTTCCTTGACATCAGTAAGTTTCTTCAAGATAACGTCCTCAGCTCGGTTCTGATTTTATTAATTGAATTTTTTTTTTTTTTTTGATTTTGTACAGATACGAGAAGGGCGATTTCAGACACTCGATCAATGCCTAATTCGTGAATTTAGGCTAACTTCACGAGCAATGTCATGCCAAATATCCGGTGATTTTTGTGAGGTATATTAATTCGAGGTGATAAACCCGACAATTTTAGCCCATTGACTTATAGATGAGCCTATGTGGGTTATTGTTTATCTCAAACGAATCAAATTAACAAACAGGGGAAATGGGTTGGAGTGGTCAAACGGGTCAAAAGTCGTTCAAAATGTGCTTTTAATAGAAACAAGTTTTCCATCTTATTTTGTTAATGAGATGGTTTTTCTAATATTAATAAAAAAATAAGAATTTTATAAAAAAATCGAGTTTCGTGATCCAACCCATATACTCGCCTTTTTGACACCTTTAATATTGTTATGCCTGAAACATGACACGAAAATAATCAGGTGTTGGGTTGTCATATCTAACATGTTCAATAAACGAGTTGTGTTTGAGTTGACCTTATAACTAAGCAAGTCTTGTTTGTGTTGACCAGGTCGACCTTAACCCTTTTAATTCATTTTTTACAACACACCAACCGGGTTAACATGTTTACAACTTGATTACCGTCTACCAACTCATTTGCCACGCATAGATAAATGGGTCAGATGATTCTTGTTCGGGTTACACAGATTTTCTGCTGTGCTAGTTACAGTTAGGTCGATGTTTTCAAAACAAATAAAAATATGAGTCCATGTTTAAGTCGAACAATTCAACCCACCGACCAGAAACATCAAACATACCAACCCAACATGATCGACACCCCTGGCTATAATCACTTGTTTATCTATATCTACCCATGGAGATCGTGTTTTTATCTTACAGGGTGTTCGGGCACGAATGGTGGACAAAGATCTTTCGCCAAAGGTATTACATTCGCTACAGACGATTTACTAAATTAACCTTGTTGCTTACATAGATCTTGCAATACTGTTGTTCCTGGAACACAAAGTGCATCAAACATAGTTATGCTCTTCTTTTTGTTCTTGAATGCTTCCATCTTAGTTAACGCGAACTCATCCTTTGCTTTCTTAACTTTACAGTGGGATCCGCCAAGCTTAGCACACGTAACACACGACATGGTGGATCACTACTTTTCCCCCCTCGGTCCACTCGAGCCTGAACTGGATTTGCCAACGAAGCAACGAGAGGCGTTTACATAACAAACCATTTGAACAATCTTTGCATATGTTCTCTCCACATTTATTGTTTCAATATTTATTAGAAAATTCATTTATTAAATAAAATCTAACATGTGTTTTGGCTGCCCTTTGTTTGATACATGTGTATCCTATTTCCTGTTTTAAAATCTTTATTAATCATGCTACTAAATTAGTGACAGAACCACCACTCAATACCAAACAAAAATGATACAAATATCTATATGAACACAATGTCAAAAAAATGGTCATGAAAACACAGTCTTGATCAACCATCCAGGCTAGTGTCTTGAACTTATATCAGAAACAATCAATAATGTTCGAAAAACCGGGGCACGTTTGTTATCATTTGCCTGTATAAACACAAAACAGGCACGGTCAAAACAGGCCGAGTTAAAAATGAGTAATTTCAAGTCATAGATAACGAACCACGCCTGGTTAGGGTGGCTTTTGACATGTTTTATAAAGTCTGAAACTTTTATAAAACTCGTATTGAAAATGATAATACCTTAATCAGGCTGGAAGACATGATTCAAGTAGCATTTTTGATGGAGACGGAGAGTGGATTTCAACTTGCAGATACATAAACTTCCATTGTTTGTCATCTTTGTCTTTAAACATCTCTGTAAAAACCCGACCCGCTCCATGTGGGCCTCGGATATGAAATTGAACCTACAAATATATAATCATTAAATAAAATGAAAACAAAATCCGACATGGCGGTATCCATTTCTAGAAATCTTCAAACATGGATGTAAAATTATTAAGGTTAACCTCAACATGCTCAACACCATCATCGACTTTCCAAACTCTATTAGGGATCCGTTGGCGGGCTGCTCGATTTCTGCTTTCTTGACCGTATCTGGTAATCGGTGGCCCATCCAGACACGAACCTGGTATCATCAAAGAACATTACAAAAGAGAACAATGTATCAAACACAAATGTTGAATACTAAGCTCAGACAATGAAAAAACCTGACTCTCGTCTTGAATCCTGCGCAGAGCTTTGTTAAAAACCTTGTACCTGATTAAAAAAAATAACAAAAATCCATAAAAAAAAAAGGAAACATATAAAAAATTTAGGCCAGCAAGTCTTACTCTTTTGGTTCAAAGATAAGTTCTTTGAAAACACCATAACGTGCGGCAGCAGCAATTCCGAGGCCTGCCAGGATAACAACACTATACGAAGCTCCTTCTGTAAATGTCATTGGCTTCTCTGGTATATTGTAAGTGGCTGCATCAAATGGATCTTCAACAGTTACATCTTTCCTAGCCTGTAAAGTGCAAAATTAAGAGAAAACTTTTAGACGGAGAAAACCTTTTCCCATAGAAATTTGTTATGCGTTCGCTGGTCACTGAAGCGTAAAATCTTGAACTTTTCTACTTTTCGCAGTTGTCTGTTTTAATAGAATACATAAATTTTCAATCTTCTTGCTTTTAGCAGTGACATAACAATAAGGCCCTGTTTGGTTGGCCTCTTAATCATTCAGTTCAAAGGTAACCTCTGACCGATTCAGAGGTGGGGTTGTTTGGTTGGCAAAAACCAACCTCTTAATGATTCAGTTCAGTGCTGAGCGTTACAGCATCTACCAGTTGCTGAATGATATCAATAACAGACAATCCCTTGTTATATGTTATCATTTTAACTCAGATTCTAAATCTAACGAAATCTTCCCATAATCCATTGTTAATAGAATGGCCAAGAAGACACACATCAATAATGCACAACCACTACAACATAAAAGCATTTATGCAAATGCTGGTCATTATAAAACATTTTGCTTAAAAAAAATAAAACATTATAACACAAAAATATATTACAATCTTGGTCTTTGATCTCTGTTGATTCCTGATCAAGCTTCAAAGTTCACAATACAACTTGGGTTACCTATCACGAAGAAAGAAACGTGACTAAGCGTAAGTGCATAACGCCTAAAGTGAACGAACACAACAGAAGGCAGAAACATACAAGTCTAAAGGAAATATCATATACAAGGTTTTAACGTAAAAGAGAACATTTTAGATAAAATCCCAAGTCGCCTATTTACATTAGGGCAACTGTAATCATGTAAATGTAACTTATTTGAATGTTATAATCTCACTTTTAATCAGATTTATTAACTCTCACTTAAGTAAAATTTTAGAAATAGGCAACTGTAATTTTCTTAGATTAAATCAAATATGGTATGTTTACTATAAATTAGAGATGTACAAAAAATAAACGGTTCGTTCCTAAACTGACCAGAAACCACACTTGAAACCGGTTTGACCCGCAAACCGATTCCAACCCGACCCAAACCGCCAATTTGTATATCTATTCCTACTCTCGTCACTAAAACCGGTTTCATCCGACCCAAACCGTCATGTATAAGGTTCAAATATTTTCCTTCATAACGACTGAACGAACCGGTTTTGCTGAAAAAAGCCAAATGTACACCTTTACTTACTATATTATGTTGATGAAATGGTTTATGCAATGTTGAGCTTAATAACAATCCTTAATGGCTTAATATATAATAAACCAGTTGGGCTTTCAACAATATAAAATAAAATAATATGAGGTTTGACGATGTTACCTTGAGTAGGAGGGTGTGACTGTGAGCATTAGCAGCGATGGTTGAAACATATAAAACATAACGCCATGTGCTGTGATGGCTACAGAAATCCGATAGGCTGTGAAGATGGGTATAGGGTACCACACCATGTGTCTTTTCTGTGATCAGGTATTTACCGTCAGGAAATGTCATGCCAATCACTACAGAAACAAGAAGAATTGGTTATTTATTTGTAACAATGTAAGTAACAATTGCTATTTAATTAACGAGTACCAGGCTTATATGTCGATGTAGGGGATATGAGAGATTAGGGGCCAGTAGTGGGAGCCTCTTCCTTCACACCTTTCTTTCAATTTTGGGCATTCATCTATTGTCAAGGTCAAAAGGGTAGGGAATAGTGTTTCTGGTAGATCCTTCACCTCCGGGCAATATGAAATGTCAAGATGTTGAAGGGATGTGAGGTGTTGGAGCCCCGTTGAAACTGATTCCAGTTTTTCACATTTGACTATCTCCAAAGATGTAAGAGAAGAAGGGAAAAGGTGGGACAATTCACTAATATTCCTCACTTCACCTTCATTCCACAACCCTAGGTGAACAAGGGAAGCTGGAAAATTCTGATAGCCCCATTCTGATATGGGCTTTTTCAACCCTCCTATTGAAAGATATTGCAAATTGGAAGGCCAAATCCCACGAGGAAAAGAATCATCAATCATTGGACAGCTTGTAATTGTCAGATCTCTTAACAAGGTGAGATTACATAGCTCAAGCTCAGGAATTGACTCCAGATTTTCACAATCAAATGTGCTCCAGCTGATTAGATTTGGTATATGCAGGTCACGAATTTCCTTCATGTTTTTGCAACTTTCTATATACAGATGTGTGAGATTTGGCAGCTGGAGGTTAGGAATTGACTCTATGCTTTCACAACCTTCTATTTCTAACCTGGTGAGATTTAATAGCTGGAGATCAGAAATTGACTCCATGCTTTCACAGTTTAGTATTGTCAAAGAGGTGAGGTGAGTGGAGTTACTCAATTGATTTATTGTTTTCAGATTTTTCCAACCACTTATATCTATAACTTGAAGCATTGGCATGCTTGTGTTGTTTATCTTTTCCATCTCCATGTGAGGATAATATATAGTAAGTGACTTGAGATTCTGCCCTCCTTCACCTGTTGTACCTGCTCCTCGGAAGGAGACTTGTCTAACTGAATCACACCATCTGATATCTAAACTCTCAATGCTATTTGGACAACACAAACGCTCCATACTCTTACATGACTCTATTTCCAGCTTCCTAAGAGATGATAGGAGGTTGCTCCCAATGTTATCCTCATCCTCCTCTTTCTCTCCTAAACTCACCAACTTTTTACAGTAACTTATCTTCAGTTCTTTTAATTTTACAAAAACTTTACTTGCCTCTACATTCGATTCCCACAGGTATCTTATTTCATCACAACGTTCAATGCTTAGTTCTTCAACTGCCCCCAAATTCTCTATAACACCTCTCCACTTCTCATCCGTAAGCCCTAAAATGGATCCTATTTCCAATTTAGTGGCTGATGAAGCTGCTCGAACCAAACTTCTCAGAACGCTTTCACAACATCCATCTATTTTTAATACTCTTAGTGAAGGTAATGCTTCAAGTGAGACATCATTCAACTTAGGACATTTTATTATTTCAAGCTCTCGAAGGCGTGGAAACATTGCCTCGCTATTGGTCGACCATACTTCCCAACTCGACATACCTTCAAACTTTAGAATTTCAAGTGCAGGGAAGGTAATGCTAGCAGTGCTAGTACACTCCAAACCTATGACTTTAATCGCATCCATGCCTTGAATCGACAACTCCTTAAGTGAAGGTAACCGCCCAAGTGACGGTAGAGATTCACATTTTTTACATCCGTGTAGCGACACATGAACCAACCGAGGAAACGACGGATCCCCAACCCAATTAGGAAACTCTATTCCCTTATAACTCTTAACCACAAGCGTTTTCAACGTATCAACATGTGGCCTAAGCTCATTAAGAACCTCCTTTTCAAGTGTTCCACTTTGAGAACCATCACCCCATTCCAACTCTAACTTATTAAGCCTTTTCAAAGATAACTTTGCGTCTCGTGCATGCATTGAGCTTTGCACTTTGTCCAACCCCTCGATGGAAATTTCCCCGTGGAGATCTTTTAATCCCTTAAGCTCGCTAATTGCAAAGCCATTGTCTCCTCCGATGATGATCCTATTGAGAGTTTGTAAGCTTTTCATCTCACCAATCCCCAAGGGCAACTTTTTTAGGAGTGGAGTATCCCTTATGTCAAAATGCCTCAACCTTTTGAGCTTCAAGAAGCTTTCAGGCATCTTGGTCAACTTTCTACATCCAGAAACTATCAACGTTTGTAAATGATAAAGATTACCAACATTCTCTGGTAAGTCTTTGATATCAGTTTTAGACAAATTAAGATACCGCAGGTGCTTCAAAGTACCAATGAAATCTGGTACCTCATTTATATTAAAGTGACTCAAACTAAGAACCCTTAATAATGGTAACTCAGGAAGTAAGTCAACCAAAATCTTGTTGGATAAGAAAAAAACCATGTGGCCCTGATTCCCATCATATACCGCTAACAATGTTCTCAAACTTCTGGCTCTTTCAAACCCCCTGAACTTCTGGAAAGCTAAATAGCTCTCACGAATAAATGATATGTGTCGGTACTTGGGTAAAGCTTCCTCCTTTATCTCCATCTGATTGTCCATCCTAAAAACATATTCTCCAGCAACAAATGTGGCCAAGTCATTCATGAGATCATGCATCACAAAAAAAGGTTCGCCATTAGGCGCATGTTGAAAAAAGGACCTTGATAGCAATTTCTCAAAGTATTCGTGGCCTAGGCGTTCGGGAGACTCATTCAGATACCCTTCAGCCATCCATAATAATACCAACTCTTCTTTGTCAAACAAAAAGTCTTTAGGGAACAAAGAGCAGTATGCAAACAAGCGCTTCAAATTGGCAGAAAGATCATGGTAGCTAAGCCTGAGAGCAGGAACAATTTGATCAGCATTTTCTAAATTCCATATCTCATTGTTCAACACTGCATCCCATTCTTCTCCTTCAGTTCTTGTTCTTAGCAACCTTCCAATTGCCTTTAAAGCTAGAGGCAAACAACCACATTTTTTTACAATACCTTCAGCTTGTGGTTTTAGTGTTGCATGTGAGTCAAAGTTATCTGCACCCAATGCATGTAGAGCTAATAAAGACAAAGCATCTTCATGCGCCAAACTCTCGAGATGGTCTAGATGACTGAAACCTATCTTTTTAAGCAAATGTTGCTGGCGAGTCGTGATGATTACCCTACTTCCGGTAGCCCCGGAATGAAATGGACGCATTAAGGTTTCCCAGTCATCATAGTTTTCAGTCCACACATCATCGAGTACTAGTAGAAATCGTTTGTCTTTAAATTGCTCTTGAAGAGCAACTTGAAACTGATTTAAATTTTCATACGCCTTGATTTCCTTAGACACGTCTTGAAGGATGGTCTTGCTTATCTTAAAAATATCAAAATCATCAGAAACACAGACCCATGCCATGAGGTCAAAGTGATCCTTCACCCCTGTATCGTTGTACAATATTCTAGCCAGTGTGGTTTTCCCAACCCCACCCATACCAACTATGGGTACGATAACAAAGTTATCTGTAGATGCCTCATCCTGCAACAACTTGTTGATCAACTTCTCTGTCTCACCTTTTCGTCCAACAACATCAGATTCTAGCAAAGAGGTTTCATCTCTTCTGCTAGTACTTTTTGGCTTTTCATCTTTCACAATCAAACCCAGATCCAACTTTTGTTTTTCTAATTGTTGCAACTGGGTGGTAATTTCATCTAACTTGGGACTCAACCTATGACTTAGTGTGAACTTTGTGCAGCAGGTTGGGATGAGCTTTCTTACCATGCTGGTGGATGCTGCAGGTTCCTGAAGGGTGAGCTCACGATGCATAGCTTCAGTAGCCACATCGTCGAGTACGTCATCGATATCGTAGGCCAAATGTTGGAGACTATTCAGCCATAGCCTAACAGATTCATTAGTATTTTCCTTGTGAGAAGCATCATTAAGCAGAGCTTGGACATGGGACAACATGATCCCCAGTTGCTTCAGCTCGGAGTGAATGTTTTGAGAGCGAGCATATTTCTTGAAGGCTTCATCAGCTAGCTTCTGAAAAATGACTTGGATGAGGGCAGCAGCAGCGGTTTCGGCCATTGTTTACGGTGAAGATGACAAACTGGAGTATTTGGTATATGTGTGATATTGATAGAATGATAGAGGGTGCATATAGTGATAGAATTCACAGCTGCTTTTAGTGATATTATCAATGTTATTGGTCCACATTTTTTTAACAATTCTTTGGTAAAGTATAGCTGTGAGTCACATGAGAAGGAGTTGGTTAGTACTTTTTTATGATATTTTATGGATTAAATTAATGTCTTAGTTGCCCACTATTACTTTACATGAACATGCATTCCCGTGTATTGTGGCTAGATTCAAGCTCATCGATTAGTGAATGAATATCTTAATACTTTTTTATGATATTTTATGGATTAAATTAATGTCTTAGTTGCCCACTACTACTTTTTTATGATATTATATGGATTAAATTAATGTTTTAGTGATTTATCAATGTTATTGAACAATTCTTTGGTTAGGTATAGCTGTCAGCCACATGAGAACGAGAAAGCAGTGGACAAAATTATAATGTGAATGTATGAAAATAAGGAAATTATTGGAGACAAGGTATGAGTCGGATACAAAATTTAAGAGGATTCCTTTCATATACAATTCTTTTTAATATTCTTTAGCATAGTGGACAATTCTTTTTTTTTTTTTTAACGGCCAACAAACTGACGTGCCAGCTACTCGGACACCCAACAATCGTGAAAGCACCCATACGCTCCTAGGTGAAGACACGTCTTAGGTGCCCGCCCTAGAATGCGCCGAGTAGCTAACACACACCAAGTCAACTATTCCGGAGAAAACCCGACCCTTCACCCGGCCGAGAGCACGACGGTAAAGAGCCAGTAAAACCGGTTGGATCAGGAATCGAACTCCTGACCAAGTGGCCAAAAGTCTTCCATCATATCCCCGACCACTAAGCTATAAGCTCGTGGTTAGTGGACAATTCTTTTGCTTTCTATAATCTCAAGTTGCCTACATTCTTTTTAATAATCTCGAATGTTTTTGTATCTCTTCACGACATTAAGAGGCAGCACTAACAAAATTGGATTACTGCATGTGTCAAATTTCTTTAATTAGTTGTATGTATGTAAATACAGGCTACATAGTTAAAGGAAATATTCTTTATGTAATGGCTTCAAACCTACTAATACTTGTGAGTCTTTTGGGTAATTAGATCAAAATTGTAACAAAAAAAGTTTGAAATGGGACACAAGCAAGGTTGTAAAAATCCCGATTAATCACCGATTACTCGGTGATTAATCGCTAGTCCTCACTTTACTGATTAATTTTGGGCTAATCACTCAATTAATCGGTGTCGCGATTAATCACCGATTAGTCAGACCAAATTGGCCCTAGTCGGACCAAAAAAACTCAAAATTAGGTAAAAAAATGAATTCGAACAGGTCAAAACTGGAGCAAATCGATCAAATAAACAAGTTCTTACCTCAAAATTGGATGATAATCCATGATTTAGAAGCAAAATCAATAAAACTCCATGAACCCTAGTTGTTTATGATGGTTTGTTGATGCACAACTGGATTATCATGGTTCCTTACGATGAAAGAAGGAATGGGTAGGAAAAAACGGGATAGGGTGAACGATGGAAGTGATTATTGTTATTTAAGTTTAGGTATTATAATATTAACCCCCCTCCATATTCACTAGTTATCCCTAAACCTCTAATTTATACATATAAGGTACAAAATTAGAATTATATATGTATAAATTTGGAAAAATATATATAAAAATCCAATCCGATTAATCCTGATTAATCCCGATTAATCCCTAGTCGGTACCCTACCGGTTGACTAGCGCCTAGCGAGTTCTACAACACTGGACACAAGTGGGGTCCAAAAGTCAATTAGTTAAGCACTTAAAATGGAGGGTAGTGAATGGGTTTGGGTTTCAAAATAATAAACCAATAATACTTGTCATTATTTTATAAAGTTCAGCCAATAAGAGAGCCCCACCTCATCCCTAAAGAGAGCCCCACACCCGTGGAGAAAGCAAGGCAAAGTGGCAACGCCCTATTTATGAAATTGGATGGGTGGGGTGGGGGGCCAAACCCCTACTCCCACTCCTCACACTCTAAGAGAATGATACTCACATTTTATTCGTAATTCATACATGAAGAAGAGACATGGTCTTGCCTACGATTAATAGTAATAAAATACCTTGACTAGATTTTGACTATGAGCATGACTATAACTTTGACATGGAAATACTTATACAAAATATACAATTAATAACAATGAGAATTTGGTGATTTGAAATCCAAATGTGTGTTTGACTAGGTTGATTTGCTCTATTCGTAATACGCCCTCGCAAGATCGGGCTCCTCGATAAAGACTTAGTTAACATGTCGCTGAGTTGATCCTTGGTGCTAATGTGTTGAACTCGTAAGGAGCCTACAGGGACCTGCTCTCTAACAAAGTGATAAATGAGAGCTACGTGCTTCATACGTGAATGATAGACTGGGTTTGCACAAAGATACATGGCATCGGTATTGTCACAAAATAATAATAATAATAATAATAATAATAATAATAATAATAATAATAATAATAATAATTTTTTCTTTTTAATTAGATATGATTGAATTCGGATAATTTTTAAAAATAATATAATAACCAAGTTACATCTGGATAATAGGTAAGCGAGCAACAAGCTACGCCGCTATCCCCTTTTGAATCACAAAGCCTATTCTACTAAATACAAACCCTTGGTTCTTCGGGCTTTACGAGTCATTGTGGGCCACCTTCTGCATCCGCTCCAAAAAGCAAACTGCCTTAGGGGCTAGGGATCCAAAAGTGTCGAAGGCAAACGGAATGAACACATGCTGATTCTCTAAACACCCTGCCTCGTGCTTTGCAACCTTCCTAGCTTCTGCCTTCAAAACCACCTGTCCCGGAACGAATCCACTATCTCTCAGCCCCACCAGTGGGGACACCCCAGTGAGGTCAACACACGCGTGCTTACCCCCTGCCCAGCCAAACACAAGGACGTCCGCAGGACGCAGGGTAGATCTCCCCTCTCGTGGGTCAGTTAGAAAGTTAACAGGGGCTTCTTTCTTGGCTAAGATCCCGGCACACCTAAGCACATCCCATAAAACATCTCTAACCCAGTCATGACAATACTTGAACCTCAGCATTTCCTTATAGTGGAGGACATGCTCTCCAAATCTATCCAAACAGACTTTTTTACAAATGGGGCATGAGCCGTCTGGCGGAAAAAGGGGAATCATGAGACGGTATTTAAGGATGGCTCTATGTTCAACTGCTGACATCTGTTGCCCAAGACCTTCAATGGGCGACAGTAAAAAAATCATGGGCATGAGCCCCCTTGAGACAAGCAAAAACTGCCTTTTGACGCGGGGTCATATGGAACCGCTCCTCCATATCCTGTGCGTGTTTACCATAAAGAGCACTCGCCAAAGTTTGTTGAGGTTTCTTGGGGGCGGTCTCCTTATCGGTAAAAGCACCTAGATCAAGGTCCGGAAGAGTTGTTCCAATATTACAAAGCGCAAGGGAGTTGTTCCATTTTGTCGCTATCGCTACATAGCATATAGGTAGCTTGTCACTATTGACCGCTATTCGTTGTTGACAAGTATGTTTGAATTGAACATTTTATAGAAGTAATAAGGGCATGATCCAACCCATAACAAATCCCAACTTCAGGTTAATGCACTTACAGTGGCCAGATCATATACTTATCGTGAATATGATTGGCCAAACGACTTTTTGGAACATAATCTTAGATAATTCTAACAAACCAGAAACAGTCTAATGCGATAAGAATCTGCAGATGAGCAGGTTGCACAGACTGTATGAGAGTTGGGAAGGAAATCCTGTTATCGGTTTTGTGGTGATGAAGGTGAGTTTGTCCTTTATTTTATAGTTTTCTTGATTTACAAAATTACAGTCTTTAGAACTGATCCTTTGTTTTGAATTTTGTTTGTAGGGTAATGGCAATGCTTTTTGTGCTGGTGCAGATATAGGCGCTGTAGAATGATATAATTGCCAAGATGATCTTCTCTATTCACATAACAAACATATATAGGGATACAACAGAATCTCCTATATTTGGGAGATGATAATTACATTTAATATAATATAATTATTAACTAAATCAGTGGCAATATTTACGCAGTCTATTACACCCCCGCAGTCGAAGCGGGAGGAGGACGGATGCTTAGACTGGAGCGAAAATCATCGAATAGAACCCGTGGAAGACCTTTGGTGAAGATGTCAGCAACTTGAAACCGGGAAGGGACATGTAAAATTCTCACGAGACCCTTCTGAACATGCTCACGAACAAAGTGTATATCGAGTTCAATGTGTTTTGTGCGTTGATGTTGAACCGGATTACCTGACAAGTAGATGGCCCTGACATTATCACAATAAACCAAGGAAGCTTTGGACAACGGGCGATGAAGTTCAAGTAGAAGATTACGCAACCAACATATCTCTGCAACAACGTTAGCAACTCCCCGATATTCTGCTTCAGCGCTGGAACGAGATATAGTGGACTGTCGTTTAGAGGACCAGGACACCAGGTTGTCACCCAGATAAACACAGTAACCGGAAATAGAACGCCTGGTGTCAGGGCAGCCAGCCCAGTCAGCGTCAGTGTAGGCGCGAATGGTGAGGCTGGCAGAAGGGTGAAGATGCAGGCCGAAATCGGAAGTGCCCTGCAGGTAGCGAATCACACGTTTAAGAGCATTCCAGTGCGCCATACAGGGAGCATGCATGTGCATACAAATCTGCTGCACCGCATAGGTGATGTCAGGACGGGTGAAGGTGAGGTATTGTAAGGCGCCAGCAAGACTACGAAAAGTAGTCGGGTCATCGAACAACGAGTCAGGTTGGCTGCCGAGCTTTGTTTGAGTATCCACAGGCGTCGCCGCGGGCTTGCAAGAATCCATGCCCGCGCGATGAATAATATCTTTAGCATATGCCTGCTGAGATAAGAACAAACAATCATCCTGGCGCTGAACAGAAATGCCAAGAAAATATGTGAGAGGCCCCAAGTCCTTCATGGCAAATTCGCCTGCAAGAACGGACATAAGTTTCTAACGAAGCTGGTCAGATGAAGTGGTGAGGATGATATCATCAACATAGAGGAGAAGGTAGGCCACGTCATGGCCGTGATGATATATGAAAAGAGAGTTGTCGCTTTTACACTGAGTAAAGCCTTGTAGAAGAACAAAATCCGTGAACCTTTGATACCAAGCCCTGGGCGCCTATTTGAGACCATAAAGGGATTTCTTGAGGCGGCAAACATGATCAGGGTAGTCACGGTGACGAAATCCCATAGGTTGGTGCATGTAGACAGTCTCCTGTAAGTGACCATGTAAAAAGGCGTTGGTGACGTCCAACTGATGAATCGGCCAGGCTTGAGAGAGAGCCAAAGTAAGCACTGTCCGAATGGTGGTGGGTTTCACCACAATCAATACCAACCTGTTGACTTCTGCCATCACATACCAACCGAGCTTTATACTTTTCAAGTGACCCGTCAGACCGAAATTTATGCTTGAATAACCACATGCAACGAATAATATTCATGTCCGGGGAGCGAGGAACTAACTCCCAAGTCTCATTTTTAATTAATGCACTAAATTCATTGTTCATAGCATCAAACCATTCTGGGCTAGACAAGGCAACCTGTGGGGTTTTAAGAACGGGGACAATGGTAGATGTGTGAAGATTAAAAGGTAGCTTGGGTTTGGTGATACCGTCCATAGCGTGTGTGCGCATGGTGCGGGTAGTGGGCTGGGCAGGGGTGGGGTGGCTGCGGGTGGGGGGTTGGCAGAGGAGCTTTGGGCTGGGCAGAATTAGGTGGGCTCGGGTGAGGTGAAACAGGAGCGAGATTGGGCTGGGTAGGAGGTGGAACGGGGCTGGGAGGAGGTGGAGTTGGGCCAGCGGTGTGTGGGCCAGGTGACGTTGGCTGGGGTGGGCTGGGGGGTGGGTCGTTGTTTGCTGGTCCGGGCGGAGTGGGCCGGTGTGGGGTTTGTATGTGTGGCCAAAGTAAAGGGGAGATAGGTGGCGAAAGGAAGTTGTAGTCAGCGGGTTTAGTAGGGTGTTGGATTGAGAAGGGAAAGATAGATTCCTCGAATTGTACATGGCGAGAAATAAATGTTTGTCTAGTGGTTAAGTCAAAACATTTATACCCGCGATGGTTGGATGGGTAACCGAGGAATACGCAAGGTTGGGAGCGATTTGATAATTTATTGATGGTGGTTGATGGTATGGTGGGAAAGCACAAGCAACCAAAGACGCGTAGGTGCTTGTAGGTGGGAAAGACATTATAGAGAAGGGTGGTGGGAGTGAGAAAGCGGTGAGTCTTTTTGGGTAGTATGTTGAGAAGATAAGTCGCTGTTTCCAGCGCATGGTGCCAATAAGAGGGTGGAAGAGAGGCTTGGGTAAGAATGGTACGAATCATATTGTTTATGGTTCAGATTTTGCGTTCCGCTTTCCCGTTTTGTGGCGATGTATGAGGGCAGGAAAGGCGGAACTGCATACCATTTAAGTGACAGAATTGTTTAAAATTGTTATTGGTGTATTCGGTTCCGTTATCACATTGAAATTGCTTAACCTTTCTCTCAAATTGAGTATGGATTAAGTTGTAAAAACTAGTGAAAACGGAGTAGACATTGGATTTATTAGTGATGGGGTAGGTCCATAGAAAGTCTGTGTGGTCATCAAGAAACAATATATAGTAGCGATGTCCACCGGTACTTAAGACCGGAGAAGTCCATAGGTCACTATGTATAATGTCAAAAGGTAAATGAGTTTTATTAACTGAATCATAAAACGGAAGCTTTACGCTTTTGCCAAACACACATGACTGACAAAGTTTATTATTTGATTTACTAAAATTGATAAAGGAACAAGACTTTAAAGAATGCAATAAATTGGTGCCCGGGTGCCCAAGGCGTTGGTGCCAACGGTCTTGAGTAACAGCAGTGAAAGCAACAGGGGAGGTGGGAGACTTGATAAAGTTGGTTGTCAAAGGGTAGAGGTCTCCCAAGCTATTGCATCTAAGGATAGGCTCCTTGGTCTTGAGATCCTTCACAAGAAAACCAAATGGGTCAAATTCTATGGACAACAAGTTATCCGTTGTTAGACGACGAACGGATATGAGGTTTTTAATAAGGTTAGGGGCATAAGGAATATTATTTAATTTAAACGGTGGAAAGGGTGGGGGTAGGGTTTTGTTGCCTTGTCCAACTACCGGAATGGTCGTGTCATTCCCAACAATTATTTGTTTATTAGTGCAGGAATTAAAAACAGACGGGGAGAGATTACCTGGCTGCTCCATATGACCGGATGCACCTGTGTCCATATAGCCCACCGGTTCAGTTTGCTGGTTCATGGAGAGAGTGTAAAGGGCCTGGGCAATGTCGGTGGGTGTTGGGGTGTAAGCGGCCAAATGGGCCTGGGCTGGTGCGGCGCCAAGAATCCCTCGGGCCGTGTTGTTGGGCTTGGGGGTAGATGGATAAGGGCAGGGTGGGCTTGGGTATTGGGCCGAAGAGTTTGGTTGTTGGAGGGAGTGAGTTTGGCTGAGAAGGTTGGACCATTGGGTCTGTGTCCAATTATTAGGAAAAATAATATAGGGGTGAGAGGGTTGGGTGGTGGTGGAGCGGGTCCGGTTTTGTGAGGTAGAGCTTGTGCGGGTGCGGTTGCGGCCTTTGGGGTTGCTACGGTTACAGGGTGGGTCAGGGCGGTTGTCAGTGGTCATGTGGTTAGGAGATGGAGTGGTGCGGCCCTGGACATGCAGAGCCGTGGCAGCCTGGGAAGCCGCATGGCTGGCCTGGTTTGCTTTGGTAGTTTCGTGCATGCATAGCTATGAACGAACTTCAAAGAAGGAGGGGAGAGGCTTAGTATTTTGAAGGATGGTGCCTACCGTTTCGTATTGCTCGGTAAGACCGGCAATAGTCTGTAGAACCAGGTCTTGCTCATCAACAGGAGCATCAACACCAGCAAGTTGGTCGGCTAAAACCTTTATTTCTTGACAATAAGCATTCATAGAGGAGAAGTTTTCCAGACGGGTGTTTGCAAACTTCTGTTTAAGATGCAAAGCCCGAGTAGCTTTGTTATCTTGGAAGAGAGATTCAATGGCCTTCCACGCATCATAGGCAGTGGTTCTTTTGGTAATAACGGTTTTTAGAAGACCCGGGGAGATGGTACCATAGATCCATTGAGGGACTATGGCATCCAGACGCTCCCAGGAGTTAGGGGCAGGGGCGGCGGCGGTCTCTTTGTCAGAACTGGTAGAAGCGGCGGGTGGTGGGGGACGAGGGTGAAGGTGGTCAGACACAAGAAAGGTTGTGCAGTGTATACGAAACAGTTCGGACCACAGGTTGTAGTCCGATGCCTTGTTGTCAAGGATGATGGGTATGAAAGATTTGATGTTGGTGACTGTGACAGCAGGGTGAAGCTTATGATCGGCCATTGAGAAAAGGAGGGTTGCAGGGGAAGAAGTGTGGCGGCGGCAAAAAGATAACCGGACGCAGGGAAGTAGGGAAGCAGGTGAAGAGGATCAGGGTTAAGAGGCTGATACCATGTAGAATGATATAATTGCCAAGATGATCTTCTCTATTCACATAACAAACATATATAGGGATACAACAGAATCTCCTATATTTGGGAGATGATAATTACATTTAATATAATATAATTATTAACTAAATCAGTGGCAATATTTACCCAGTCTATTAGGCGCCATGCTCGATATGATCACGAAAGGTACAAAAAAACAACCTTTTCAATTGTGGTTTATTTTAAGCTCTCGTTAAGACTCAACATTATCTTGTGCAGGCGATATTGAAGGAAGCAAAGAAATATTTAGGAGGGTGTATGGGTTTGCATACCTTCTACATACGTATTTAAAACCAAATGTAAACACTTAACACAGTTGCTAAATGAGCATCTATAAACATTAAAGATTTTCGATCTTAAATTAGACATGTTATTTTAATGTTGTTTTTAGGTGGCTATCTTGGATGGGATTACCATGGGTGGAGGGGCTGCAATTTCCGTCCCCGGAACATTTAGGATTGCAACCGATAGAACTGTAAGTATATATTGTAACAACCCGTCCGACACATATAGGGAACACTACTAAACTACCATTAGTCAGTGTTGCAAACCAAGGCCGAGTTGACCGATTACTCTCCAAGTACTCCGATTACTCCCCCCATAGGCCGATTTGACCCCTGACTACTCCCCCGATTAGGCCGAGTACTTGCTCCAGGGTAGGTCGCCGAGTACTCCGATTACTCCCCCCATAGGCCGATTTGACCCCTGACTACTCCCCCGATTAGGCCGAGTACTCGCTCCAGGGTAGGTCGCCGAGTACTCCGATTACTCCCCCCATAGGCCGATTTGACCCCTGACTACTCCCCCGATTAGGCCGAGTACTCGCTCTAGGGTAGGTCGCCGAGTACAAGCCCAAACCGAGTTTTGCAACACTGCCATTAGTGCTTTCTTTCAAGTAGACTTCAGAAGTTCTATTGCACTGCAGGTTTATGCTACCCCTGAAACATTAATCGGTCTTCATCCTGATGCTGGTGCTTCATTTCACCTTTCACGTCTTCCTGGTTATTTAGGTATCTTATACTAACTGTTGTTCACAAAGATTTGGTTAACATTTAACGATAGTGATATGAAAGATAGATCAACTTGTATGCAGGAGAGTATTTGGGTCTAACAGGAGACAGGCTCAATGGAGTAGAAATGATTGCGTGTGGGCTTGCTACACACTATGCACACAGTGCGGTTAGTTCTTTTGGACGCTTTCCTTTTTGTAACATCGTTTGTTTGGTTGTATGAATACCAAGATAACTTTACCTGCAGAAAGTTCGAGAAATTGAAGAATGTCTCAAGAATCTGGTAACCGATGATCCTTCGGTTATTAAAACTTCTCTTAAAAATTACAGTGACTTTGACTATCCAGATAATAACAATGTTCTAAAGAGGTGAACTTATTGGGTTTTTTTTTACTTATCTTTTTTTTTTTTTTTGTAAATGTTTTTTTTTTACTAACGAGGTTTGATATTGCGCTTAACCTGATGATTTACTTCATATTGTTAGGATGGAAATAATTGATAGATGTTTCTGGCTTGACAGTGTTGAGGAAATCATTGATGCCTTGGTAAAATTTGATAAGTTTTACGCCTAAAGTTTTTGTTTGTAAAGATTTTTATTCTGAAAAACTGACAGGAAAGTGAAGCTGCAAAAACTCATGACGTATGGTGCGAATCCGCCTTGAAGAAACTAAAATCTGCCTCACCATTGAGCTTGAAGCTTTCCTTGACATCAGTAAGTTTCTTCAAGATAACGTCCTCAGCTCGGTTCTGATTTTATTAATTGATTTTTTGTTTGATTTTGTACAGATACGTGAAGGGCGATTTCAGACACTCGATCAATGCCTAATTCGTGAATTTCGGCTAACTTCACGAGCAATGTCATGCCAGATATCCGGTGATTTTTGTGAGGTATCCGTATATTAATTCGAGGTGATAAACTGACAATTTTAGCCCATTGACTTATAGATGAGCCTATGTGGGTTATTGTTTATCTCAAACGAATCAAATTAACAAACAGGGGAAATGGGTTGGAGTGGTCAAACGGGTCAAAAGTCGTTCAAAATGTGCTTTTAATAGAAACAAGTTTTCCATCTTATTTTGTTAATGATATAGTTTTTCTAATATTAATAAAAAATTTATTAAAAAAATTGAGTTTCGTGATCCAACCCATATACTCGCCTTTTTGAACCTTTAATATTGTTATACCTAAGCAAGTCGTGTTTGTGTTGACCAAGTCGACCCTAACCCTTTTAATTAATTTTTTACAACACACCAACAGGATTAACACGTTTACAGCTTGATTATCTACCAACTCATTTAACACGTTTAGATAAATGGGTTAAATAAATCTTGTTCGGGTTACACGATTTTCAATTGTGCATTTTAGGTACTTAGGTTTGGTGTTTTAAGCAAAAATAATAATGACTCGTGTTTGGGTTGAACGATTTAACCCACCAACCCAAAACATACCAATCCAACACGATTGACACCCGTGTTATAATCACATGTTTATTTACACATGGGGTTTGTGTTTTATCTAACAGGGTGTTCGGGCACGAATGGTGGACAAAGATCTTTCGCCAAAGGTATTACATTCGCTACAGACGATTTACTAAATTACCCTTGTTGCTTACAATCTTAGATCTTGCAAATACTGTTGTTCCTGGAACACAAAATGCATCAAACATAGTTATGCTCTTCTTTTTGTTCTTGAATGCTTCCATCTTTGTTAACGCGAACTCATCCTTTGCTTTCTTAACTTTACAGTGGGATCCGCCGAGCTTAGCACACGTAACACACGACATGGTGGATCACTACTTTTCCCCCCTCGGTCCACTCGAGCCTGAACTGGATTTGCCAACGAAGCAACGAGAGGCGTTTACATAACCAACCATCTGAACAATCTTTGCATATGTTCCCTCCACATCTATTGTTTCAATATTTTTTAGAAAATTCATTTATTAAATAAAATCTAGCATGTGTTTTGGCTGCCTTTTGTTTGATACATGTGTATCCTATTTCCTGTTTTACAATCTTTATTAATCATGCTACTAAATTAGTGACAGAACCACCACTTGATACCAAACAAAAATGATACAAATATCCATATGAACATAATGTCAAAAAAATGGTCATGAAAACACAGTCTTGATCAACCATCCAGGCTAGTGTCTTGAACTTATATTAGAAACAACCAATAATGTTTGAAAAACTGGGGCAGGTTTGTTATCATTTGCCTGCATAAACACAAAACAGGCACGGTCAAAACAGACTAAAATGAGTAATTTCAAGTTGTAGATAACGAACCACGCCTGGTTAGGGTGGCTTTTTGACACGTTTTATAAAGTCCGAAACTTTAATAAAAACTCGTATTGAAAATGATAATATACCTTAATCAGGCTGGAAGATATGATTCAAGCAGCATTCTTGATGGAGATGGAGAGTGGATTTCAACTTGTAGATATGTAAACTTCCATTGTTTGTCATCTTTGTCTTTAAACATCTCTGTAAAAACCTGACCCGCTCCATGTGGGCCCCGGATATGAAATTGAACCTACAAACATATAATCATTAAACATGGTTACATGATTTATTAGGATGTTGTAAAATTATTAAGACTAACCTCAACATGCGCTCAACACCCTCATCGTCTTTCCAAACTCTATTAGGGATCCGTTGGCGGGCTGCTCGATTTCTGCTTTCTTGACTGTATCCAGTAATCGGTGCGCCGATCCTGACACGAACCTGGTATTCGCAAAGAATATTATTACAAAAGAGAATAATGTATCAAACACAAATCTTCAATACTGAGCTCAGACAATGAAAAAACCTGACTCTCATCCTGAATCCGGCGCAAAGCTTTGTTAAAAACCTTGTACCTGATTAAAAAAATAACAAAAATTCATAAAATAACAAAAAAAAAAAAAGGAAACATATAAAAAATTTAGGCCAGCAAGTCTTACTCTTTTGGTTGAAAGATATGTTCTTTGAAAACACCATAACCTGCAGCAGCAGCAGCAATTCCAAGGCCTGCCAGGAGAACAACACTATATGAAGCTCCTTCTGTAAACGTGACTAAGCGTAAGTGCATAACGCCTAAAGTGAACGAACACAACAGAAGGCAGAAAGATACAAGTCTAAAGGAAATATCATATACAAGGTTTTAACGTAAAAGAGTGAACATTTTATTAGATAAAATCCCAAGTCGCCTATTTACATTAGGGCAACTGTAATCATGTAAATGTAACTTATTTGAATGTTATA
Source organism: Ambrosia artemisiifolia (assembly GCA_032199755.1). NCBI lineage: Eukaryota > Viridiplantae > Streptophyta > Magnoliopsida > Asterales > Asteraceae > Ambrosia > Ambrosia artemisiifolia. The sequence goes on along the minus strand of CM063527.1, from coordinate 44,488,301 downwards.
ATCTCAATTTTAATCAGATTTATTAACTCACACTTAAGTAAAATTTTAGAAATAGGCAACTGTAATTTTCTTAAATAAAATCAAATATGATATGTTTACTATAAATTAGAGATGTACAAAAAATGAACGGTTCGTTCCTAAACTAACCACAAACCACACTTGAAACCGGTTTGACCCACAAACCACACTTGAAACCGGTTTGACCCACAAACCGATTCCAACCCGACCCAAACCGTCAATTTGTATATCAGTTCCTACTCTCGTCACTAAAACCGGTTTGGACTCAAACCTATTTGAAAAAACGAAAAGAGGTTTAAAAAACTGAAAACGGTTTCACCCGACCCAAACCGTTATGTATAAGGTTCAAATATTTTCCTTCATAACGACTGAACGGACCGGTTTTGCTGAAAAAAGCCAAATGTACACCTTTACTTACTATATTATGTTGATGAAATGGTTTATGGTATGTTGAGCTTAATAACAATCCTTAATGGCTTAATATATATTAATAAACCAGTTGGGCTTTCAACAATATAAAAGAATATGAGGTTTGACGATGTTACCTTGAGTAGGAGGGTGTGTCTGTGAGCACTAGCAGCGATGGTTGAAACATATAAAACATAACGCCATGGGCTGTGATGGCTACAGAAATCCGATAGGCTGTGAAGATGGGTATAGGGTACCCTACGATGTGTCTTTTCTGTGATCGGGTATTTACGGCAGGTTATCTCTTTTCAATAACTACAGAAACAAGAAGAATTGGTTATTTATTTGTAACAATGTAAGTAACTATTGCTATTTAATTAACAAGTACCAGGCTTACATGATGATTCTAGGGATATGAGAGATTAGGGGCCAGTAGTGGGAGCCTCTTCCTTCACACCTTTCTTTCAATTTTGGGCAATTCCATATTCTCAAACTCAAAAGGGTAGGCAATAGTGTTTCTGGTAGATCCTTCACCTCTGGGCAACCGTTAATATGGAGATGTTGAAGGGATGTGAGGTGTTGGAGTCCTTTTGAAAGTGATTCCAGATTTTCATATTTGATTATGTACAGAGTTGTAAGAGAAGAAGGGAAAAGGTGGGACAATTCACTAATATTCCTCACTTCACCTTCATTATAAAACCCTAGGTGAACAAGGGAAGCTGGAAATTTCTGATAGCCCCATTCTGATATGGGCTTTTTCAACCCTCCTATTTCAAGGGAACCCAAATTTGGAGGCCAATTCCCACCAGGAAAGGAAGCTTCAATCATTGGACACCTTATAATTGTCAGATCTCTTAACAAGGTGAGATTACATAGCTCAAGCTCAGGAATTGACTCCAGATTTTCACAATCTTCTATTCTCCACCTGATTAGATTTGGTATCTGCAGGTCACGAATTTCCTTCATGTTTTTGCAACTTATAATATCCAGATGTGTGAGATTTGGCAGCTGGAGGTCACGAATTTCCTTCATGTTTTTGCAACTTATAATATCCAACCTGGTGAGATTTGATAGCTGGAGATCAGAAATTGACTCCATGCTTTCACAGTTGCTTATGGTCAAAGAGGTGAGGTGAGTGGAGTTACTCAATTGATTTATTGTTTTCAGATTTTTCCAACCACTTATACTTATATCTTGAAGCATTGGCATGCTTGTGTTGTTTATCTTTTCCATCTGCATGCCACGACCCCATATAGCAAGTGACTTGAGATTCTGCCCTCCTTCACCTGTTGTTACTACTCCTGGGAAGGAGACTTGTCTAACTGAATCACACCTTCTGATATCTAAACTCTCAATGCTATTTGGACAACACAAACGCTCCATACTCTTACAAAAATTTATTTCCAGCTTCCTAAGAGATGATAGGAGGTTGCTCCCAATGTTATCCTCATCCTCCTCTTTCTCTCCTAAACTCACCAACTTTTCACAATAATATACCCCCAATTCCTTCAACTTTACAAGAACTTTACTTGCCTCTACATTTGACTCCCACAGGAATCTTATTTCATTACAACTTTTTATGCTTAGTTCTTCAACAGCCCCAAAATTCTCTATTACACCTCTCCACACCTCTTCTGTAAGCCCTAAAATTGATCTTATTACCAATTTAGTGGTTGATGAAGCTGGTCTAACCAGTCTTCTCAGCACACTTTCACAACATTCGTCTATTGTTAATGCTTCAAGTGAAGGTAATGCTTCAAGTGAGACATCATTCAAATTGGGACATTTTTTTATTTCAAGCTCTCGAAGGCATGGAAACATTGCCTCGCTATTGGTTGACCATACCTCCCAACTCGACATACCTTCAAACTTTAAAATTTGAAGTGCAGGGAAAGTAACACCAGTAGTGCTAGTACACTCCAAACCTATGACTTTAATCTCATCCATGCCTTGAATCGACAACTCCTTAAGTGAAGGTAGCTGCCCAAGTGACGGTAGAGATTCACATTTTCTACATCCGTGTAGAGACACATGAACCAACCGATGAAAAGACGGATCCCCAACCCAATTTGGAAACTCTATTCCCTTATAACTCTTAACCACAAGCGTTTTCAACGTATCAACATGTGGCCTGAGCTCATTAAGAACCTCCTTTTCAACATCCTTTTCAAGTGTTCCACTTCGAGAACCATCACCCCATTCCAACTCTAACTTAGTAAGCCTTTTCAAAGATAACTTCGCGTCTCGTGCATGCATTGAGCTTTGCACTTTGTCCAACCCCTCGATGGAAATTTCCCTGTGGAGATCTTTTAATCCCTTAAGCTCGCTAATTGCAAAGCCATTGTCTCCTCCGATGATGATCCTATTGAGAGTTTGTAAGCTTTTCATCTCACCAATCCCTAAGGGCAACTTTTTTAGGAGTGGAGTATCCCTTATGTCAAAATGCCTCAACCTTTTGAGCTTCAAGAAGCTTTCAGGCATCTTGGTCAACCTTCTACATCCAGAAACTATCAATGTTTGTAAATGATAAAGATTACCAACATTCTCTGGTAACTCTTCGATACCAGTTTTAGATAGATTAAGATACCGCAGGTGCTTCAAAGTACCAATGAAATCTGGTACCTCAATTATATTAAAATGGCTCAAACTAAGAACCCTTAATAATGGTAACTTGGGAAGTAAGTCAACCAAAATCTTGTTGGATAAGTAAAACCAATTCCAGCCTTGATCTATCCCAACATATACCGCTAACAATGTTCTCAAACTTCTGGCTCTTTCATACCCCCTGAACTTCTGGAAAGCTACATACTTCTCACGAATAAATGACATATGTCGGTACTTGGCTAAAGCTTCCTCCTTTATCTCCATCTGATTGTCCGACCTAAAAAAATATTCTCCAGCAACAAATGTGGCCAAGTCATTCATGAGATCATGCATCACAAAAAAAGGTTCGCCATTAGGCGCAGGTTGAAAGAAGGACCTTGATAGCAATTTCTCAAAGTATTCGTGGCCTAGGCGTTCGGGTGACTCGTTCAGATACCCTTCAGCCATCCATAATAATACCAACTCTTCTTTGTCAAACAAAAAGTCTTTAGGGAACAAAGAGCAGTATGCAAACAAGCGCTTTAAATCGGCAGAAAGATCATGGTAGCTAAGCCTGAGTGCTGGAACAATTTGATCAGCATTTTCTAAATTCCATATCTCATTGTTCAACACTGCATCCCATTCTTCTCCTTCAGTTCTTGTCCTTAGCAACCTTCCAACTGCCTTTAAAGCTAGAGGCAAAGCACCACATTTTTTTACAATACCTTCAGCTTGTGGTTTAAGTGTTGCATGCGAGTCAAAGTTATCTGCACCCAATGCATGTAGAGCTAATAAAGACAAAGCATCTTCATGCGCCAAACTCTCGAGATGGTCTAGATGACTGAACCCTATCTTTTTAAGCAGATGTTGCTGGCGAGTTGTGATGATTACCCTACTTCCAGTAGCCCCAGAATGAAATGGACGCATTAAGTTTTCCCAGTAATCATACTTTTCAGTCCACACATCATCGAGTACTAATAGAAATCGTTTGTCTTTAAATTGCTCTTGAAGAACAATTTGAAGCTTATTTAAATTTTCATACTCCTTGAGTTCCTCGGACACATCTTGAAGGATGGTCTTGCTTATCTTAAATGTATCAAAGTCATCAGAAACACAGACCCATGCCATGAGGTCAAAGTGACCCTTCACTCGTGGATCGTTGTACAATATTCTAGCCAGAGTGGTTTTCCCAACCCCACCCATACCGACTATGGGTAAGATAATAAAGTTATCTTTAGATTGCTCATCCTGCAACAACTTGTTGATCAATTTTTCTTTCTCACCTTTTCGTCCAACAACATCAGATTCTAGCAAAGAGGTTTCATCTCTTCTACTAGTACTTTTTGGCTTTTCATCCTTTACAATCAAACCCAGATCAGACTTTTGTTTTTCTAGTTGCTGCAACTGGGTGTTAATATCATCTAACTTGGGACTCAACCTATGACTTAGAAGGAACTTTGTGCAGCAAGTTGGGATGAGCTTTCTTACCATGCTGGTGGATGCTGCAGGTTCCTGCAGGGTGAGCTCACGATGCATAGCTTCAGTAGCCACATCGTCGAGTACGTCATCGATATCGTAAGCCAAATGTTGGAGACTATTCAGCCACAGTCTAACAGATTCATTAGTATTTTCCTTGTGAGAAGCATCATTAAGCAGAGCTTGGACATGGGACAACATGATCCCCAGTTGCTTCAGCTCGGAGTGAATGTTTTGAGAGCGAGCATATTTCTTGAAGGCTTCATCAGCTAGCTTCTGAAAAATGACTTGGATGAGGGCAGCAGCAGCGGTTTCAGCCATTGTTATTGTTAACAGGGAAGGGAACAAGTAAGCTGGAAATTGGAATGAGAGTAGTAGTTGTTGGTCTGTAATCTGTATGTAAAATGGTGATAAGATATTAAGATAGAATGGAGTGTTATGATTGAAGATAAGAAATGAGTGGACATGATATGTTTAATAATTAGACATTTGAACCAAATGTCTTGGTCAACAGCTTTTAATATATTGTACAAGAGGTAGTTCCTACATTTTTGTTATAATTTATTGATTAATATACAATTATTTTTTAGATACTTCATGTTTATTATTTGTCATGGCTTTTTTGAAAACAGTTTACTGTTTTTGTAAAAAAAATATATATATAAAACAGAGTAGACTATAAAAAAGAAAGCTATAATCTTGAAAGTATGACCATAGTCTTGAACTTATCTCTTACCTCATTCATCTTTGAAGTATCACTATAGACATAGGTATCAAAATGACTACAGTTGTGCTAATGTGTTTCTTTGCAAAAATCAAACTTATTATTGTCATGGCTTTTTTCTTGATCCCATATCTTTACTTTGATCTGCTTTATACATGAACTTCCGCAATGTGTTGTGTATATTGTCTATATAACTACCAATAGCATTATCTCGTTTTTTCATAGTCTTAAATATCATCAATTTCTATGGACAAACCTCACCAATGCATTGGTCTTTACAGCTTTTTTAGGCCCAGTTTGTTGATTCTGATCCAAACTCCATGTTTTAATCCCTAGTTTGGTGGCAGCCATGTATATTCGACAACCAGCAGCTGATTTCGACTCTTGGGAGTTTGAGGGTGATCTTGGGTCGTGATTTGAAGGAATGGAAGGCGTGGAATCAAGATTTTAAGGCTTGGGATCGATAATTGCAAGTATTTGATTTAATATGTTGTTACTTTGTGTTTTAAGACATTATCACCATGACTTTGCTTACTATCTTTGGTAAAATTTGATAAGTTTTACGCCTAAAGTTTTAGTTTGTAAAGATAATGATACTGAAAAACCGACAGGAAAGTGAAGCTGCAAAAACTCATGACGTATGGTGTGAATCCGCCTTGAAGAAACTAAAATATGCCTCACCGCTGAGCTTGAAGCTTTCCTTGCGATCAGTAAGTCTCTTCAAGATAACTCCCTCAGCTCGGTTCTGATTTTATTAATTGAAATTTTTGTTTAATTTTGTATAGATACGAGAAGGGCGATTTCAGACACTCGATCAATGCCTAATTCGTGAATTTCGGCTAACTTCACGAGCAATGTCATGTCAGATATCCGGTGATTTTTGTGAGGGGTGATGAACCGGTCGTCACGGGTCATGCAAAACCTAAATAACCTAGGTAGCTAGGGTAAGTAGGGTATCGAATCCAAGGAGCATGTGGTTAGCGTCACACTAGCGGTTTGTTTGTCTGAGCTATTTACAAAACAAGTAAGCAAAACAATTATGAAGTTGGCTTATGCTTATAAAAGTAATGACCATTCCAGGATCCGTTTTCCCTAAATCTTTATGCAAAAATTCCCACTAGAAAGAGTTACATAGACATAACTCGTGCTTAAACAATTGTTGTGATAAAAGGGAACAAAGTACTCGGATTATCTTAATGCGAGGTTGTTTCCCGATGACCAATTAATCAATTAACCAACCCAAATCCTACCCGCAATATCTCGGTTGTTAGCAACACCAAGAACGTACGATTAAGACTAAAAATTGATAAAGTAATTAACAACTACAAACAATCATTCAAACACCACAATAATCAAGCAAACATATACTAGATTATCATTCTAGAAATCAAAGGAACATACATAAGAGTTCAAGAAAAACTTCACCAAAGAATGGTCACCAAGAGTTTTAGCCTAGCATAAGATGGAGAAGATTGGAGGATTAGCCATGAAAGATCTTGGATGATGATGATGATATGGAATGGATTGAAGTGATGAAAAACCCCCAAAAATCGCCTCCTTGATCGCCCAAATCGCCCTAAGGCGGCTGGTGAAGAAGTTAGGGTTCGAAGGCCAATTTTTGGGTGTTTTAAAGAATTTCCCGTCAGATCCCACCGTAGGGTTACGGTAGTACCGTACCCTTACGGTGGCACCTGGGCAGTTTCGCAAATTTCTTGTTTTCTTCATAACTTCTTCGTTTCAACTCCGTTTTCCTCCATTTTCGCGGCCACGTCTTCGTATTTCCGCCCTCTTTCACATCATCAAATAATATCTTCCTTTATAATCCATGTGTTTTCTCTAAAATTAAATCAATCCTCCATAGTTTCTCCCGTGTGCTTGATTCTTCAAGATTTGGCTTGTAATTTCGCTATTTTAGCACATAAAGCTTGTCACTCCTCATTCTCGGATAAGTACCTAACTCCGGGTGAAACTACACACAAATAAACAAAAAAAGTACAAAATTAAACTATAAAAATGTGATCCTTTCGGCATCACATCACACCCCCACACTTATCTTTTTTCAGTCCCTGAAAAATTCTAGAAAACATTTTTATCAACAAACATAATTTGGTCTTTTCTAGGGCTCTCGCTTAAGGTCCAAAATCATACCTCATTTGTGACAAGCATTAGATGTGTTAATTCAACAAGCTCAATGTATATATTTTCCAAAAATAGAATTAACTAGATTAAGTTTAACATTCTCTTGAACTCATTTATATGCAACACACCCCTCGCAATCATCACTCCTCTCGGTATAATTTATGGACTAGCAAAAGATGTACTAGTATTATTCACTCAAAGACCAAAACTGAAATTTGTTAATATAAACTTGTATGACAATCAAACTTAGTAAAAACACACATATATGCAAAGGACTTATGGGTTTTGGGCTTTGGGTAAAGGTAGGATAATGTGGGTAAAAATGGCTAAAATAAAAATGTGGTGAAACCGAACTCGCTTTGATCCTTTATTTGAAAAACTACTAACTATAAACATGTCGAACAACTCGACTTATAATATCAAACATCTACATATATGTATTTTTCTCATTTCATTTTTTTTTCTTTTTTTTCATACGTTTTTTTTTTAATTTTTTTTTCTTTTCATGAAGTAATAAATAAAATATACAAACATTCACTTTGGATCTCAAGAGTTTGGTAAAATTGTTGGATGGTTGGTTGAAATATATAGTTTTGACAAACGAACGGTTTAGGCTCAAAGTTGGCGACTAATGGTTCTATTTTGGGTAAACATGGTATAGCACATAAATTGGTGTAAACGAAAATGGTATCCTAATTTGCCTTTAACATTTAGTGCATATTCACATAGCATGTATTAAATCACACAAGTTTTGTAACAAAGTAACAGTGGCCTACACTCAACAAATGAAATATATACATATATGTGCTCAAATGTAAGTAGGCTCAAAATCTCACCAAAAGTAGGAATAAGGTTACCGATATGTGCATATAATTGTTTTCACTAGCTTGCTAAACTTAATCATGTAATTCTAATGTTTTTCTTAAAAATACTTGTTGAAAACGGTTCATATTACCTATCACAAATTAAACCATGATTAAGAATCTATAGCAAAAACAACCCAAAATTGACCGTGACAAAACTTTAAATGTTTGTTTTTCTTAGTAAAAATTTTTTCAAGGACTATTTTTCCCCACCCCCACACTTGAACATTACATTGTCCTCAATGTGGAAATGGTAATTTTAAAACACACCAAAACAAACAAAAAAAAAACAAACAAACATAAGGACAAGAACAACTCCCCTTTTGATATGATGATGTCTCGGAGTCGCCATGTCCAAATCTTCACCTTGGCTTGGCATCCATCTTGCGCTCACTTCGCTCGTCCGTGAACCTACAAAATACCCAAAACACACAAACACACAAAAACGCCACAAATACAAAAACACATAAAAATAAAATTTAAACTTGGGGTGCCTCCCAAAAGCGCTAAGTTTATGGGTCTTCAGCCGGACCTTACCTCATATATCCGTCAAGGTGGTCTCAATGCACATTTGCCTACCGAGTTTCCAATGTATGCTCGGTAGTTAACACGCCAAATAAACAGTTGTTTAAAGATTGGCGTGTGAATTGGGCGCTTTGGATTGTTGGGGAAGAACCATTTCACTAGCCTTTGTCCGATGTCTTGCAATTTCACCTTCCTAATGTTCTCCTTTGAATCTTCATCCCGAACCTTGTTTATGAAGTTAATCAGTGCGGGATGAGACTTGTGAGATTCTTGAGAAAGACTTGTGACACCTGCATCAATAACAACAACCTCTTCCAAATGTAACTTTTCTACAAGCGAAGGATTTGGCGTGATATTACTTTCCACAACCTCGTCCTTATCTTGAGAATAGTTTCTAATGTCATCGGGCAAGGGTGAAAGAGATTCGTTTATGTTGACCCTCATCAATAACATTTTGCATTTAAAATTTAAATAGCGAATTCTTTGGCAATTTGGTAAGTTAGGCGTTGATAGCGACTCCTCGATCTTAACTAATTTTTCTTCTATTCGAGCTAGTCGCTTTTCCTCCTCACTTTGATATGTAACATCTACACATTCATGGGAAGGAACTTGATATTGAGCTTGAGAATAACCTGAAGAAAAATATAATTGTGAGTTTTCATAATAATAATAATCATTCTCCTGGTTATCTGTGAAACGTGTCTCTTCATAGTCATAGTCATAGTCATAATAACTATGATAGCCTTCTCGACATGGCGTTGCCCGGTACCCAGATTTCCACGTTTCATCCCAATATTCTGGATCACTCCAAAATATGGGACAATCTTCATCTACATGCACTTGTCCACAACAAAAGCAATGTGGATCTACCGGTGGTAAGGGTTTTGGACAATCTTGACAATCTTCGGTCCAGTGAGCGAAACTTCCACAACTATAACATGGTTCGAACTCGTCATCGACCCAATTCATCTTGTTCTAAATCTGCAAGTAAAAACCTGCACAACTAGAACACCCAAAGTGAAATCTAAAAAAAAATTAAATAACACTTTTATACATCCCTTTTTTAAAATTTTTAATTTTCTGTTTTTTTTTTAGATTTTTAATAAAAATACAAACAAACACGCAATGCAATACTAAGCGCACTAGCTCCCCGGCAACGGCGCCATTTTGATGAACCGGTCGTCACGGGTCATGCAAAACCTAAATAACCTAGGTAGCTAGGGTAAGTAGGGTATCGAATCCAAGGAGCATGTGGTTAGCGTCACACTAGCGGTTTGTTTGTCTGAGCTATTTACAAAACAAGTAAGCAAAACAATTATGAAGTTGGCTTATGCTTATAAAAGTAATGACCATTCCAGGATCCGTTTTCCCTAAATCTTTATGCAAAAATTCCCACTAGAAAGAGTTACATAGACATAACTCGTGCTTAAACAATTGTTGTGATAAAAGGGAACAAAGTACTCGGATTATCTTAATGCGAGGTTGTTTCCCGATGACCAATTAATCAATTAACCAACCCAAATCCTACCCGCAATATCTCGGTTGTTAGCAACACCAAGAACGTACGATTAAGACTAAAAATTGATAAAGTAATTAACAACTACAAACAATCATTCAAACACCACAATAATCAAGCAAACATATACTAGATTATCATTCTAGAAATCAAAGGAACATACATAAGAGTTCAAGAAAAACTTCACCAAAGAATGGTCACCAAGAGTTTTAGCCTAGCATAAGATGGAGAAGATTGGAGGATTAGCCATGAAAGATCTTGGATGATGATGATGATATGGAATGGATTGAAGTGATGAAAAACCCCCAAAAATCGCCTCCTTGATCGCCCAAATCGCCCTAAGGCGGCTGGTGAAGAAGTTAGGGTTCGAAGGCCAATTTTTGGGTGTTTTAAAGAATTTCCCGTCAGATCCCACCGTAGGGTTACGGTAGTACCGTACCCTTACGGTGGCACCTGGGCAGTTTCGCAAATTTCTTGTTTTCTTCATAACTTCTTCGTTTCAACTCCGTTTTCCTCCATTTTCGCGGCCACGTCTTCGTATTTCCGCCCTCTTTCACATCATCAAATAATATCTTCCTTTATAATCCATGTGTTTTCTCTAAAATTAAATCAATCCTCCATAGTTTCTCCCGTGTGCTTGATTCTTCAAGATTTGGCTTGTAATTTCGCTATTTTAGCACATAAAGCTTGTCACTCCTCATTCTCGGATAAGTACCTAACTCCGGGTGAAACTACACACAAATAAACAAAAAAAGTACAAAATTAAACTATAAAAATGTGATCCTTTCGGCATCACATCAAGGGGAAACGGGTTGGAGTGGTCAAACGGGTCAAAATTCGTTCAAAATCTGCTTTTAGTACCTACAAGTTTTCCATCTTTACCTATATTGTTGTATTCACAGTTTAGATTATTATGTTAATGATAATACTTTTTCTAATCATAATTCACAAGTTAATAAAAAATTTAAAAACCAAAGTTTCGAGATCCAACCCTTATACTCGCCTTTTTGAGTTTTGACACTTCTAATATTGTTATAATTAGGCGTGACAATTTCCGACACAACATAAAACATGGCATGAAGATAATCAGGTGCTGGGTAGCGGGTTGTTGTATCTAACCTGTTTAATAAACGAGTTGTGTTTGGGTTGACCTTATAATTAAGCAAGTATGTTTGTGTTGACCAGGTCGACCCTAACCCTTTTAATTCATTTTTTACAACACACCAACCGGGTTAAAAGGTTTACAACTTGATTAGCATCTGCCAACTCATTTGAAACGTTTAGATAAATGGATTAAATGAGTCATGTTGGGTTACGTGATTTTCAATTGTGCATGGTTAGGGTTGATGTTTCAAACAAAAGTAATAGTGATTCGCGTTTGGGTTGGACGATTTACCCGTCCCACCCAAAACATACCAACCCAACATTATTAATACCCCCTATTATAATCACTGTTTGTCTACTCATGGGGATTGTGTTTTATCTAACAGGGCGTTCGGGCACGAATGGTGGATAAAGATCTTGCACCAAAGGTATTAACATTCACTACATATCATTTGCTAAATTACTCTTGTTGCTTAGAATCTTAGATCTTGCAATACTGGTGTTCCTGGAATGCATCAAACATAATTATACTCCTATTTTTGTTCTTGAATGCTTCCTTATTTGTTAACATAGTAACATAAACACATCTACTTTGCTTTCTTAGGTGGTGTTTGTTTTTCTCCCAAAAGCACTTCTGACCTCTTTTGTCTGCGCCGCGCAGACGCGGGCAGACGTTTGGGGCGGGCAGACTGTTTGTTTTTCGGAAGCACTCCAAAAGCTCTTCCTGACCTCTTCTTGGTGCAGACTTGGACCAAAGTCTTCTAAGGTCTTCAAAGGTTTTCTCCTCTTCTCTTCTCCTCACCCACCACCACCACCACCCACTACCACCACCACCGTCACCCACCCACCACCACCACCTAGCATCGTCCACCACCACCGTTCACCACCACCACCGTCCATCACCACTATGGTCCACCACCACCACCCACCACCGTCCACCACCACTACCACCACCACCCACCACCAACACCACCCACCACCACCACCACGGTCCACCACCCACCACCACCACGGTCCACCACAACCACCCACCACGGTCCAACACCACCACCGTCCACCACCACTACCACCACCACCCACCACCCACCACCTACCACCGTCCACCCACCACCACTACCACCACCCACCACCGTCCACCACCACTACCACCACCATCACCCACCACCACCACGGTCCACCACCACCACCACAGTCCACCACCACCACCCACCACGGTCCATCACCACCACCACCACCCACCACCACCACCACCACCGTCCACCACCACGGTCCACCACCACCTACCACCGTCCACCCACCACCACCCACCCACCACCGTCCACCACCACCACGGGCCACCCACCACCACCACCATCTACCATCAGACTGCTGTAAAAACTCAGTTTATTTAAATTTAAGTTTATTTCAGCAGCTTGCAGACGTTAACAAACAAACAGTCTTCTTCTTGCAGACTGCAGACCTTTGGTCCATCTCTTCTCCTGCAGATGTCTGCAGATGTGGTCCGCAGACTACAGACCTTTTTCCTGCAGAAAAAACAAACAGCACCTTAACTTTACAGTGGGACCCGCCGAGCTTAGCACACGTAACACACGACATGGTCGATCACTACTTTTCTCCCCTCGGTCCACTCAAGCCTGAACTGGATTTGCCAACGAAGCAACGAGAGACGTTTACATAACCATCTATAGATAAAAGTGACTATTGATTTCTAACAGTTACAACCATCTATATTAATGTTCTCTACATGCATTGTTTCAATCATTTTTCAACTATTAGCAATTTTCCGCCATCAGTCCCAACTAAAAAATGTGTGCTGATAATCCCAACTTTTAATACATTGGTCACCAATGCACTATAACTAACTAACTGAATATTAACTGATTTTCTAAATGAAACATATTTATTTTTAGTCATAGTCTGTTGGTGGCCAATGTGTTAAAAGGTAAGACCGCCAGCACATATTTTGCTAGTTGGGATTGGTGGTGGCCAATAATTGATAGTTGAGATTATTTAAATCCAATACTCCATAAAATCTAGTATGTCTTTAGCTGCCTTTTGTTTGATACATATGTATCCTATTTCCTGTTCTAAAATCTTTTATTAATAATGTTGAAGAAATTAGTGACAGAACCACCACTCAATACCAAACAAAAATGATACAAATATCTATATGAACACAATGTCAAAAAAATGGTCATGAAAACACAGTCTTGATCAACCATCCAGGCTAGTGTCTTGAACTTATATTAGAAACAACCAATCATGTTCGAAAAACCGGGGCACGTTTGTTATCATTTGCCTGCATAAACACAAAACAGGCACGGTCAAAACAGGCCGCGTTAAAAATGAGTAATTTCAAGTCATAGATAACGAAGCACGCCTGGTTAGGGTGGCTTTTGACACGTTTTATAAAGTCTGAAACTTTAATAAAAACTTGTATTGAAAATGATAATATACCTTAATCAGGCTGGAAGATATGATTCAAGTAGCATTCTTGATGGAGATGGAGAGTGGATTTCAACTTGCAGATACATAAACTTCCATTGTTTGTCATCTTTGTCTTTAAACATCTCTGTAAAAACCCGACCCGCTCCATGTGGGCCCCGGATATGAAATTGAACCTACAAATATATAATCATTAAATAAAATGAAAACAAAATCCGGCAAGGCGGAATCCATTTCTAGAAATCTTCAAACATGGTTACATGATTTATTAGGATGTAAAATTATTAAGACTAACCTCAACATGCTCAACACCCTCATCGTCTTTCCAAACTCTATTAGGGATCCGTTGGCGGGCTGCTCTATTTCTACTTTCTTGACCGTATCCAGTAATCGGTGCGCCGATCCTGACACGAACCTGGTATCATCGAAGAACATTACAAAAGAGAACAATGTACCAAACACAAATCCTGAATACCGAGTTCAGACAACGAAAAAACCTGACTCTCATCTTGAATCCGGCGCAGAGCTTTGTTAAAAACCTTGTACCTGATTAGAAAAAAATAACAAAAATCCATAAAATAACAAAAAAAAACATATAAAAAATTTAGGCCAGCAAGTCTTACTCTTTTGGTTGAAAGATAAGTTCTTTGAAAACACCATAACCTGCGGCCGCAGCAATTCCAAGGCCCGCCAGGATAACAACACTATATGAAGCTCCTTCTGTAAATGTCATTGGCTTCTCGGGTATATTGTAAGTGGGTGCATCAAATGGATCTTCAACGGTTGTTACATCTTTCCTAGTCTGTAAAGTAAGTGCAAAAATAAGAGAAAACGTTTAGACGATAAATGGCCAAAAAGTGTATTAATTAACACATAAACTAGCAAATTTATTGAGTTATAACTAAGAAGTCTTCATAAAGATAACCACCCATTGAAATTTGTTATACGTTCACTGGTCAATGCGGTGTAAAATCTTGAACCTATGGCTAAAAATGAACATTGCCTAAGGTAAATTCCTATTCCATTTATTCTACAACCGAATATGTTATCATTTGAACTCAGGTTCCAATTCTAACAAAATCTGCAAACTAAACAGGTTAGGATAGAATTCACATTCCAATTCTATTGAACTCAAGCGCGACCTATGTTGTCAAAATCCATTTGGGCGCGCACCTAGGCCCTCAAACAAGGCGAGTCGCAAAGAAAGCGCCTTGCGGCCTTCCAGATGCTCAGGCTTACGTTCCAGCGAGGTGTTGGCAAAGTTCCTGCCAGATGTAAATTCCATTAAAATCTACAAATTCCGGCCACGTTCCGTACATTCCATCCAGGCAATCCGGCTATGTTCCCGCAAGATTTTGTAAATTCGCTAAAGAATCCTAAAAGGCTAAAACAAGTCAAAAACTCCTAAAAATGGTTACTTCATGCTATACGCCTTGCTTATCTTCGGCCCTCGCTGTTTAAGCACCTTGTGCCTAGGCCCAAGGCTCACCCTTAGCGACTTGAGTTCACCTGGCACGGTTGTGCATTGGACAATTATGCTTACAAGTAACAACAAATTATCATTAAAAGAAATCCAAAATCGTGGTTAACTCCGACACTTTCCACTAAACACTTCGTTTTTGTATAATAGAACTTATTATTCACAACATGAAAAATTGAAATGGTTCAAAACTATAAGGCAAACAAAAACTACTTTCTTAAATTTTCTACTACTTTATCGCTAAACATGATATAGCAGCCACTATTTTTGTACCTATTTACCGCTATTCGTCATTGACAACTATAACAAACATTTGCATACAAACACTAAAAACCTTCAAAAAAATCTACCATAGCAAAAGAGTACAAAACCCAACCTCTGAAGCATTCTTACTTGTCGATCGAGACGCTTTCGACGAAAACGATCTCGCTTCACACCAACCAACATTACCACCTACACTAATTGCATTAACTTGAAATCTTGACAATAAAGAATCAAACTTTCCTGCAAATAAAACAAAACCCACTTATAAAAATAACTTCTTTATCAATTTAAAATCATAAATTAAATAATTGCTGATTTTTACCGGTTTGTCTTCTGTTTCCTACTGTTGAACCGGTTGTGAACCGGCTAACGGCGGTGGTGGTTATTGGTGACCGGATGGATGGAGCAGAGGAAAGGGTTTTATATAAAGTTGTTAATTTGTGTAAAGAACGTGAAGAAGATCGGATCATGATGTTGATTTGTTGTTGAAGAAGATATTTGATTGATAAACCCTAATTTGGAGGTTTGGGGGTTTTATTAGGGGCGTATGGATATGAGGTAAAGTGGGTCTGGCTTGGGTCGGGTCGTGACCCGATAGGTAACCGGGTATTAGATTTTTTTTAATGGCGATGTATTCGAGCCTGGTAATTGGCGGATCTTGAATAAAAACGGGGGACCGGGGGGACTTATTACATATAAAATTTTTGGAAAATTCCGGTCAAATTTATAGTACGAATCGAAAAAGCTAGGTGGGTTGATCTAGTAAGCTAAAGGGACTGGTCTAGCAAAGGGAAGGTCTATCCTTCAATTCAATGGAATGTTTCTTCATGGCCAAGGTATATGTCCATACATACCAAATCGTTCTAGAGGGTAACTGACTAGTTGTAAAACCCTCTGACTCACTTTCTAGAAGAAAATCATTTGCACAAGATTTGAGTCACCCATGGAGTGTTGCTAGACAAGTAGGCATTTGGCCAATAATTAGTTATTTTAGGTAATGTTGTAGACCATCCCTTCAATTTTCATCTTATTGTTTATTTACCCCTTTAATATAGTTTTTTTAAACGCAATTACTTTGGGTAACGACTTAAAGGTTTTACCCATTTATAGGCATTGGCGCGGTCGATGTTCTAGTACTATTGTGAAAATAAGAAGGTTTATGGGCTTTGCTACTATTTGTGTGTGTTTCAATGAAAAATGTTTTCTTGGCTTTTCGTTAGTGGTGCGTTATATGTTGTTGAATAATGGTTACCTCCAGAGGCGGAGCCAGGATTTCATGATAAGGGAGGCTTAGATTATTGGAGTGAGCGTTAAGGGGGGCTTGATACAATTTTATTGAATTTTAACCTTAAAAACAGGGGGACTTGATACAATTTTATCGAATTTTTACCTTAAAAACTTAACAAATTTGGGCCATTGGGGGGGGGGGGGGGGGGGCTTGATACCCCTCAGTCCCCCCCCCCCCCCTAACTCCGCCTCTGGTTACCTCAACATTTGAAATAGGAGAGACTAGAGAGGGTCGTGTTTCCCCTAAACATGAAAGGGGTGTTAACTTTTTTGGTTCCTAAGACTACTTTGCAGGAAACTCTATTAAGGAGTTGTTTAGTAAGCTTCTTAATGGGTCTCTGAACCATTCAGTGCTGAATGATTCAACATTCAGCGCGTTTGTTTCAGCTTCTGAATGGAATGGTTAAGGCTAAACCATTTAGATTTGGGATATTGCTGAACCATTAAGTACTAAACTAGGCTGCACCTTAATGTGACTCTCCTACCAATGTGGGACAAGAAAACTAACCATTAAGAGATCCAACTTAATGATTCAGCACTTAATCAACGAAACAGCCCCTAACTTGGTACGAGTTTATGGATTTTACAATGAGGTGTTAAGTTTCGCAATAACAAGACCGAATTTTGAATTTATACGTATTTTTCACGATTTTAATGTTATTTTGTTGAAAATACATATGAGATAAAATAAGGTATGAAACCCATGTCACAAAAATATAACTACATTAAGTCATTTCAAACAAGAATACAACTCATTTTTTTTCTATTTCTTATATCGTGATATTTAAGGATTCTGAGATGTTAATTTGTGCAATTTTACTTATCTATCAACGACTTGAAGCTCCATATTCTTATTGTCTTCACTATCCCGTTGAGAAGATTGAGAATACGATGACGATGAAGAAGTAGACTCAATCTCGTTGTCACGTAGTTCAACAATGGCCTTCATCTCTTGAACACGAGGCGGGCTCATCATGGTATCTCCAGCGCCCTCCGCTAGGTGCAACTTCATCTCACGATGCTCTTGACATACCGCGCACCAATGAAAGCAACAATGTACAACACATGGATCGCAAGGGGAATTCTATACAAAATGCTTAACAAAATTAACGTATATTTCATTAATATGAGTTTGTTGTTTAATGACAATGTATGAACTTCTATACTATATACCTTTAGGTGATATTTACGTTGGAGGGATTGTCTTGCCATGCCACTATAAATTCCACACATCCACCAAGCAAAGAAAAGGCCCTCGGTAATGAGACACGAAGTACTCGGGTCGATTGCTGGGATGAAAGCGGTAAGCGCGGCTAGGGCCATGCCACCCTCTACGCATAACATGTGACACATACATGCATTGTTGGCAGGTATCTCATCATTTAACGCCTCTATATTGCGCCCAAACAATATACACGGGCAAAAGAGCCCGATCAAGCCTAAAATAATAATAGAGTATTTAAACAAACCGCCACAAAATATTGCATATACAAGTATACAACAATGATCAGAACTTACAATTTTCAGGATCATCAGCGCAGCTAAATATTCCAGTAGACCAGTCTTCATCGGCTGGTGGCTCATATGATGATGGTAAGGCTTGCCCACATTCTGGGCATCTACGATCATATAACTATAAAACACATTATGTTTAGAAATCTTGTGTTCTACGATTAAAATATTATATTATGTGGTTAAGCGTGTATTGATAAATGACAATTGATCACAAACCTGATGAATGTCGATAGATTGATTAAGTTCCCCCGGTGTGACATCTTGTAATGAGGTTTCTTGCTCCTTCGTAAGCTTCACATAAGATTTTTCTCCCATTTTTCTTTAATGTTTCATTTCAAACATACAAAATATTTGTCTTCTACTCATAAATTTCCCCAAGATTTTGCAACAAATGTGGGTTACTACGTATTTTATGTATGTATTCTCATTCCTACAATCTAGTTCTATTGTCAGTTTAAAATGTATGAACCAAAATTGATCTAAAAAGTTATAAATTTAGAACTTTAATCAAACACAATTACAACTTTGGTGTCAATAATTACATATTTCTTTTTCTTATAACGTGATTATCCAAGTATTCTTCCATAACTATTTATAAAAGTAGTCGCACACTTTCGTACATCATCATCATCATACTCAGTTTATCCCACCTATAGCAACTTTCGTACATCAAATATGTAATATTGAATTTGTTTATATCAATAACTCAACACAAACACAACATGTTAAGCCCGTCCAAAATTCCAAACCGCCACATCAGCGTGCCACATCATTTGAAATCACAACCGTTCCAAACCAACTTTTTCTACGGCTATAAACCATTCTAAACTTCCACCTCATAACCTACTTTTTATTTAATTTATACCCTAAAAAACTTTTTTTAATTTATTCAAACAGTTAGAATGGGGGCCCATGTTTTCCAAGCGGACTAGTCCGCTTCATCAGACCTCAACCCTCCACCTCATCTTCCGGACGGGTGCTACAATGGCGAGAGGTTTGGAATGTGAGAATTAGAATTCCAAACCCGTCCGAAACATAAGCATCATGGATGCTCTAATACCAACAAGAAAATTAGACTCGTTTATGACACTAACTCGTTTACAACCAACTTGCAATAAAAAAAAAATGAAAAAAGTGTTATTTCTCAACTTCCTCAAACTTTAAGGACTCTTGATGAATTATACAATCACCAAACATAAACAACCTTATCGTGAATGTCGAGCAAGAAACCACTTCTATATAATCTCTTGATTTTATATCATTTTTTATATTATTATAATTCAAAGTATGGGGGGAGGAGCAGTACCAACTCCGGCGACCACCACCGGAAACCACCACTTGCAACCACCATATCCTCGGACTGTTTCACCTTTTTCATCCATGTTATTCACCGGAGATCCAGATTTTATCGACGAAAGTGAAGACATGGCAATTGGGTATTCAAATCAAATCAAGTTTGGTCATGTTCCTTCTCAAATGGAAGTGCAAAATGCTATTAATGATCTTCAAAGGTAATTCGTTTCCTTAATACAGTGCTTTGGCAACCAACACGTGTTTATACGGTATATTAGTTTGCTTTTGATACTTTTGGTATCCTTGCGCTAGAGTTTGTGGGGGTTACTTAGCCAAGTCCCGTCATGCATAGTAATGTTACAACCGCAAGATTTATGAATCATCATCATCATCATTCTCAGTTAATCCCACTAATAGTAAAGGGGTAGGGTCTAAGGAAGGTAAGACGTAGACAACCTTACCTCTATCCCATGGATATAGAGAGGCTGCTTCCAGTGACCCCGACTCGATAGTGGTTTTGCAGCCTTGGACATAAGGCGCATCACACTTAGCAATCGGGACAAGTCTGATTGGTGCATATACGCCCTTGTCTTTTGGCTATAAACGCCACCACATGATGCATGGTCAACCGTCTGTTGTTCTTAACGCTATTTTCACGAAATTGGTAAAATAACGTTAAAATTAGTGTAATTTTACATTTTTACTTTTGCCCCTAATGACCCACACATATATACATCATATGCGCACACCGCAAGCGGGACTGACAAGATTTACGTATGCAGTTTTTAAAAGACTTAGTTTTAATATCTAAAAATGGTTAGAATGGTGGCGTGGTTGGTTTGTTGCGTGTTATCATTATATATTTTGAAGTAATTTCCCTTTTGTGTTAGAAAAATATGTTTGATCTTTAATATAGCTTTAAATAAATTCAGAAACTTTTCTGATCGTGTTGTGATTACAATTTTGAAATCAGAGTAATGAATGGATTTTGTGTTGATGATTCTTCAAGAAGTGTAATGAAATCTGTGGGACAAAAGAGACTTCTTGATGCATATCATCTCCTTCAAACGGATCCTTTTGTTCAGGTGCTCAATCAAATCTTGTCAATTTTTCAATAATTAGGTAGGTAGGTTTGTTTGTTTATTTGTTTATGGTTGTGAACGAGGTAAACTAATTCAGTTTGAGCTCGGGCTTGAAGTTAAACGAGTAAATTTCTTTCAAAAGAGATGAAATGATGAGCTTGAGTTTGGCTCATAAAAAGCTGCAGTCAACTTGTTTATTTTTCATAATTTTAAATTTTTGTATTTTAGACTAAAAGATATTGGATAAAACAAGTTTTTTTAGACACATAATACAAATCATATAATTATAGAGTAAATATCAAATACAAAGTGTTTTTTTTTAATAACTGTGAGAATCAAAGGGGGGTAAAATTTTTTTATTTTTTTTAGAATTTTTTCCCATGTGCTTAAACATACTTTCTAGATGAATAATACAAAAAAAAAAATTAGTGTAATTACGTCATTAAAGTAAATACATTAGTTTACACTAGAGTAATTATGTAATTACTCTACACGTAATTACTCTACACAAAAAAAAAAAATTAGTTTTTTTTAGTTTTCAATACTATAATACATGTTTAACAATATGTGGAAAAAAAATTCAAAAAAAATAAAAATAAAAAAATACCCTCCTTTAATTCTCACAGTTCTTACCAAAAAAATACTTTATACAAGATCTTTATTCTATTAAAGTTTTAGTTACAATTTATCTACATTATTCTTAATGTAAATGAGCCAAACGAGCGAGTTTACTTTGGCTCGGGCTCGGATGGTTCACAAACTGAGCTGAGCTGATTCCGAGCGGGCTATAACTTTTTTAAACAGTCCTAACAATATTCAATAATTCATAGAGTAAAAATAACATTTTCACATATTTTCTTAAAAAAAATGTTATACATTGTATAGAGGCTAGTGCTATCAATATCATCGGACACCCAGGTGTGGGACGCGATCTTGAAGAATGACGCGGTTCAGGATCTTCAAGGCTCGTTGCCACTTGCAGGTTTGTTCCTTTTCAAGTTTCATAACCCAAATTAGAAGTGTTTAAAGTCAATATAAATTAACCATGACCATTAGAGTCTTAATCTTAAAATCAATAGTTTGTTCATAATGTCATATAAGCAGATGAAGAATGTGAAACCTACAAGCACGAACCCAACTCAACATCTGTTATTGTTAAGTGGATTTTTGCAGTCATGAAATCGAAAATCAGTGAGTTGATGGAGAAATTAGAAGTTTTTGTGTTTGAAACACTATATGTTGTGTCAAAAAAGACGACATCCAAATCAAAACATGATGATGTTTTGGAAGAGAAAGTACGATCTTCAATGTTACTCTCTATAGTCGTACTCCTGATAGTCGTCGTGACTAGGAGCCTCGAGACATGATCTATTCACTCTCCGGTATACGTTATATTAGACGTTGTTTGAAGTGTTTTTAGATGAACTTTTTTATCTTGTTCAAGTTTTAGGTAACATGTAGTATTTGTGTATGTTACTAGTTTCTTTGAAATAGTATGTTAGTGTATGTTAAATGATACACATTAAAAAAATTGTGACAACCATATTAAACACTTGATTTAACAGAAAATAGAAAAAAAAAGTCAGCCATAATATGTAGGTTATAGGTTGAAGTCTCACCTAAAGCAAAAATAAACATTTGACTAGTAAGAAAAGCAAAAATAAACATAGTCGATCTGCGTCGAATTGTTAGGGACTTGACAGAGAAAGAGGCTACCAATTAAATAATGACACGTATCCTTCCGGCGCCCCATTAGACGCATTGATTGTTTAGATCACAAAGTGTAGAGGCCTCTATTTTTTGGACGCATTGACACTTACGTTTTTGTAACAATATTTTACAAAGTTGGATCAAGTATCTGACCAGTGTCAATACTTTGAAAAAAACCCAACTTTTATTAATTATTTTCGTAACTTTGTTCGTTTATGTTATCCGTTTCTGAAAATTTTGTAAAAGATAGTCATTTTTCTAGCATCAAGAGTTGAGCTTTTACTACATTCTTTTTGTTGTTATATTGTGTAAAATATTAAGGTTTCAGTATGCAAAAACATTGTATTTTAGAACAATGTTTCCCAAAATGAAAATTAAATGAAATTACCCTACTTATAATATGCATTCGACATTCATTCAATTTCATTTAAAAGTATAAATACAAATCAATATTTCTTTTCATTTTTTTTAAAAAGAATACATAAAAACACTTCCCTACTTTTAAAAATCCATAGGAGCCCAAAATCCATGAAATCCAATAGGAAAGTTCAAGTGTTTGGGTACTTCAAGTCTTGCAACAAGTGCATTTTTCTCCCCAACCTTCTTGGCATCCAATATCACTAGATAACACATCTGTTTTGATACTGCATACTGTAAACAATAATAATTTGCTTAGTTTTTTCATTCAAAATAACATTCAATTGTACAAAATTTTTATTTATAACATTTTTTTGAGCGATTTTGATTGCGTACCTCAACCACAAGAAGGTAACCATCATCTTCGTCTCTCCCCTTAGAGACGAAAATGGGTTCACCAATGAACCGTCGGGTGCCAACCGACCATGTATGGGTGGAGTTCTTCACAGTGTCGAACTTCACCACTGTATCAAATGGAAAATGTGGCAACTCTCGGCGAAAACCTGAAGAAGTTGCCGCATAAACATATTTGTTGTTTCGTCCACCAACATCATTATTTATAACGGGGAAATCAGTCGTCTTGTTCCATTGATCATTTAGAGGGTTCACATGACATTCTTCACAATTTCCGCTTGCATCCAAGTTAATCGAAACTTGGATGAGATGCGGCAACAGTTTGTTTCCTCCTTCGTCGGCGTTCATCATTGACGGGTCTAACTTGCCGCTTCGCCAATCATATCCTGTTAAAAAGTTTGGATGTTATTAGTAACATAAATTATTCAGACATCAACAAAAATAAACAGCAAGTCTAAAAAAGGAAGAATACACTACAAAGTATATTGTATGGCTAAAAGCCTAAAACCGATACCACTGTTGTGACGTATTATGACCCTTTTGGTTCGTCGCAATTACGTCATTATAATAGTTTTTGCGACAGAGATTTAAGACTTTTGTGTTGAAAAATAATGTCCTAATATTAGCGACACTTTTCCGACAAACCAGTTAGGAAGGATTTTTTTTAATTAAAGATGAAGTATATTTTTTTAGAACGACCAACACAACATATTACATCCGATTCTTAATGAGAGTTTTTTCTACAAATCTTACTCTTATTGGGAGCCAGATTCTGCACATGGTTCCCGAACCAGGGAAAACCCAATCCTCACCCGCCCAAAGGCACGACAATGAGAAATTGGTAAAACCCGGGTGAGATCAAGAATCGAACACGAGACCTCTTAGTCCCAAGCCTTATCCATCAATTCCCATGCCATTCTAGCTCAAGGGTGGAGGCAAAGATGAAGTAATATGATTAACTTTTCAAGTACTCTTTTTATTTACCCAAATGTTTTTTGATATTTTATTTATATATTTTGAAATCTTTTTCGCCTATGCTGATATTTTAAAACTATAATTTTAACTTTTCTAATGAAATTTTTTATGTTCTTTAATTTTATTCTTTCAGCTTTTCTCAATGATTTTTAATTATATGTAATTTTCTGATGGATTTGCGACCGACTGTTATTAAAATTCTTACAACTAGAGCCTAAATTCTCAAAATTTTGCAACGAATACGCTTGACAAGGAAAAACCATCGCAAAATTGGGGGGTGTTTGGGATTGATTATTCAAAACAGATTATGCGTTTTGTAAAAATAGGGGTGGAGCTGCTTATAGATTATTGCGTTTTGGTAGCCTAAAAAACTGATTATCTACGTTTTCAAAACGCAATCCAAACACTAAAAACTGATTATCTGCGTTTTCAAAACGCAATAATCTAAAAATCAGATTCAAAAAGCAATCCCAAACACTAATCACAAAGTGTTCCATCGCAATTTTCCGTCGCTGCTTTGTGACGCTACTTTCTTCTCAAATTAATCGCACTATCAGCGACAGTATACTATTAAAAAACTTACCAAACATCTTTTGAAAGTTGAACCACTTATAAGAACAACCGCTAGCTTGTATTTGAATCTGCTTATTCCCGTTATGATCCGTTTCCTGGAACGCATTCCCGACATGTAGCACCCACATCTGCGAAGGCGCTTCGATTGGCACTTTCCAATCTCTCCCTCCTTCGTGTTCGGGGAAACGAGGTAGAAGATATATAGGAGATGTCGACTTACTAGGATTCACTGATAATGCACTTATCATTGGACTAAATCCGCATACAGCTGTCATTGATCCTGTATTATTATATAGCATTAAGTTATCGGTAAATGAGTTACAGTTTGGATTATTAAAATTTAATTTAAAAAAAAGGTTTACCAAGAATGTCAAGTTTGATTCGATTGCCAAATAATATGTAATGGGAATTTGTAAAAGCCCAGTCATGGATCATTAGATGTTCAGGGATAGTGAATTCCTGTTTGTGCATGATCTTGAAATTACAATCAAATTCTGCAAAATATATAAAGTATTCTTTTTAGTTAAAGTAAATAATAAAAGAAGTATAAAAAATGCATAATGGACTATCCAACTATAGAGTAATAGAAACAGTAAGAAGGACCATGAAAATTAATTAAATGCAAATGATGAAATTCAATAAAAAGGTCCACCAAATTTAGTTGAAGTATGAATCATATACATTAATTTTACTCAAAAATTAGCTCAACAAACAAACCATTTTTTAGTTCCAAGTTTAGCTTAAGGATAAACAAATTTTCACCCCTAATTTAGCTTAAGCACAAACCAAATTTTCATTCCGAACTTAGGGATAATCCAAAATTAACTCCAAATTTAGCTCAAACATAAACACTATCTTCTCTCCAGATTTAGGTCACAGTATAAAGTATAAACCAAATTTTCATACCAAATTTACTCAAGTATAAACCAAATTGTCTCTTCATAATTTAGCATAAGCATAAACTAAATTTTCACACCGAATTTAGCTTATGTATAACCTAAATTTTCGCACCAAATTTAGCTTATGTATAATCTAATTTTTCGCACCAAATTTAGCTATGGTTGTGCGCATATAATGTATATATGTGTGGTTAGGGGTGTTCATCAGGTTGGGTTTTCGGTTATCGGGTTATTCGGGTTTTCAATTGTGAAAATATTACCCGATAACTGACCCAGTCTAGTTAAATGGTTATCGGTTATGGGGTTAATTGGGTTCGGGTTTTTCGGGTCGGGTTAAATGGTTATCGGTTTAATGGTTCGGGTGTTTGAGTTACATATTTCCAACCATTTAGGTTGCGTAGTTCTATCCATTTGGGCTACAATATGTGTAAAATAAAACCACAATACGGGCTACAATATTTAGTTGCAAATTTGGTTATAAAAGCACTACTCCGATATACATAAAAATATGAAAACTTGATCATTTATTTGTTTTTGAATTATTCAGGTTATTCGGGTCAACCCGAGTTATACAAAACTAATCCGAAGACCGACCCTAAAGACTCTAGTCGGGTTCGGATATGCACTTAATCGGGTTCGGGTTAATCGGGTAAGGTAGTTTCTCGGGTCAGGTCACTTCGGGTTCGGTTCGGTTATTGGTTATCGGTTAAAAAGAACACCCCTATGTGTGGTCCTTCGGGGAAAAGTAAAGTTGCACTAATTTTAAAGTTATTTTACTAATTTTGTGAAAATAGCGTTAAAAATGACGGACGGTTAATCATTAATTAGGTGATGACGTTGATAACCAAAAGACAAGGGGGTACATGCACCAACTGAGTTTGTCCCGATTGCTAAGTGTTATGTGTCTTATGTCTAAGGCTTGATACCAAACCACTATTGAGCCGAGAGTCTCATTAAAAGCAACCTCTCTATTCCCACAAGGTAGAGGTAAGACTGTCTACATCTTACACTCCTCAGACCACCACAATAGTATCATAAACCTCCATTCATCGTCACCACCATTAAACCCGACTACCACCAACACCATTCAAAACCCTAACCAAAACCCATCATCTCTAAGTTGCACCATTTGAAACCCTAACCAGAACCTACTTGCTTACCACCATTCCTCCAACGGTTCCACCATCAAAACCCTAAATCCAGAGAAACCGTTTATCACAACCGCAACCATCTTCTGCTTAGATTGAAGCCTTGGTCAATGCTTTAAATTGAAGCCTTACTTGTCAGATATGGTGTGGTGATTATACGCAATGGTCGTTGCGGTGGTGGTTGGTAGTGGTGATTGTGGTGATTGGGGGTTGGAGACTAGGGTTTCTAAGGATGGTGGAGGTAAGGTTGTGTTTGGTGACGGTGGTTTGTTGCTATGTCGGTGTTGGTAGTGGTGGTGGCGGTGGTGGTGATAGTGGAGGAGAGTAGGAAAAACGAAGATATTGTATGTTATACGTGTGTACATTTATATAAATGTTCGAAGAATAGTTGAGATTTAAAAAAAATAAGTTGATCTTTTTTGACACATAAGCCACAACAGAGTGGCGTTGGTCGGTGGTCGTTGGTGGCGGCGAAGGTGAGTGGTACGACGGTAGGTTGTAGCAGGAGGTGGCGGTGGTCGGCGGCGGCAGTGGGTGGCGGTGGTTAGTGGTTGGTGGTGATGGGTGGGTGGCGATCCACGGTCAGACGGTGGTGGTGACAATAGTGGGCGGTGGTCGGCGGCGATGGATGGCAGTGGTGGTCGGTGGCGGTGGCAGCGGTAGCAGTGGTGATGCAGGGTGACTGAGAGAATATAATGATAAATAAAAGCAGGGGCGTGAATGGAATGAAATTTAAGGTTTTTAGATGAAATGGAATAGACTAGATAATGAATGATTTCATTAGCTTGACCAACCAAACACATTTTTTTAATTCCAAAGCAATATTCCATTCTGTTACGCCCATCATTCCTGCGTACCAAACACTACCTATACGTTTATTTTGTTACACAAACATACATACCGTAGAAGGTGAAATTACTGCGTGGGAGTAGCATATCCTCAGCATTGCATGACATCATAAGAAGTCTATTCCTTGAAGCATCAATCTTATAATGCGACAACAACCTCTTTGATGGCATCTTGAAAACTCCTGCGTATAAGCATCAACTACAATACTAATTTTGGATTTGACTGTGATCTTTAAATAAATTAATTAATAATTAATAAAATATTACATGTTTTTAACATAATAAACCCAAAAACACTCGTAAAATGTGTAAATAGTTTAATTCATTCGACAATAACAAATCCAAAATTCTTTACCTAGGATTAATTGGATTTTTAAAGAACTAGAGTTAACTTAGAATTTTTTTATATAAAAATCCAACAAATTCTAGCGCCTGAAACCAATAGAGTGATAGACCATGTTGAGCCTTACCATATAATATTGGCTTCAATATGTTTGCCGCAAGGTCTAACATGTTGTCACCACCCCCTCGGCCATCACGGTCAGAGATTGATGATGTCGATGATTGATCACCGCCGTTGATCAAATCGAACTTCCCAATAGTATCCAACGATCGAGAGTCAATCTCATAAGGGGCCCCTCCTTCCCACAAGCAAAACAACCTACCACCCCATCTTAACACACTAGTGTTAGCAACATTTTTCATGACTTTGGTATTCCCAATCTTTTCCCCATTCTTAAGGACCGAAAACGGGCCACGATGGGTGAACCTCCACTCACCCGTTTCGCGGTCATGTTCCTCTACTTGGGCTGCGGTTTCAATGTACTTAGCCATGAACTTTACCTCACCTTTGACACCATCTATTGTGAATGCTCTAAGATAACCATGACCATCTAGAGGGTGCACCGTTGAGCCATGATCATCCCTAAACAATCCTGGCCCGGTTAGATAATACGTTCCTAGTGGGAAATCCGACGGTATGGCACCCTCGATAACGCGTAAACTAATGGGACTAATGGTCTCCGAACGTTGTGACACAAACAAAAACTGATAGTCCCAATAGGCTGCTATTTTTTCTTCTTCAACTGAAGTTGATACTTCTTGATTCGGTATCGCTATGGAAATGTCCCTGCGAACGACATGATCGGGGAACGAGATTGCCTTAGCCGGTGGCAGTTTGATCGCCGGAGACGGGAGTTTCAAAGGGATGAAGTCGAATATTGCTTTGGCCTGCATTTTGTCCAAAGGTGGTATGGACAATTGCATATAAGAAAAAAAAATAAGTAGCAAGGTGTTTGATTTATACTAGAAAGACACCTAAGAAAGGTTTTAGTTGATGACAACAATGCCCTTGAATCTTTGGTTTAATTACACATTATAAAATAAAATATTTTTCAACATAACAATTAGTAAGTGATAGTTGACTCGTTTAAATAAGTCCCATTGAAAACATGAGTGTATGGGTTTTTTTTTAACGACTAATATTACACTCTCAACAAAATACACTCTTGCCTAGATTTGAACATATGACCTCCCCTTTAAGAGGAGGCATAAGCCTCTACCAAGTGGGCTGCCCCACATTGGCGTATGGGTTTATTTATTGCATATACTTCTATAATCTGCTTCGGAAATTATAATAGTTAATAGGCATCTTAAAAAACTGGTAAAATTGTCATGTTGTCCATCTAAAATGCATTAACCCGACATGTTTTAAAAATTAATTATATTTATATTTATATATGAGTTAAAATACAGTTTGGATAATTTCGAAAAAATATGACACGTTATATATTGGTATGACTTAATTGGATTGAGCTACTCGCCTACTTGATATGTTTCATATAAAACAAAACGTATATCATAAGTTAGTATGAGCATAGCAAAAATGCATTTTCACGAGGGTAATCTTTTAACAACATACCATTTAAAAATTAAAATGGCAAAAGAAATTACAATATAATGAATGACAAACGGGTAACAAGTTATGTCGCAACACTCAATTTTAAATAGTAAAACCAAACCTACTAAAAACATTCTTCCATTGTTTGGCTTTAGTTTTTGTGTGATTTTAGACATTAATCCTCATGCAAGAATGTGTCACACGTATGGGTTGTGTGTCCACAACCCCACTGTTGAATAAAATAAGTGTGTGGTTATAAAGTGAGTTCCTTAGTTTTATCAACTCAACCTTGTTCTCGTTTTACCCTCTCCTATTTAAATGTGTGTGTGTGTATATATATATAGATATATATAGGATTGGAATCATTTGATAACTCCTATTAGTTGTGAGAACCATAGGAACTCATTTTATAATCACAAACTTATTTTAATAAAAACTGAATATGTGGTCCAGAATTAAACAACAATAAAATATTAATATACTTACACATGGGTAAAAATCCCTTACACCGGTGTAATTTGGCGTAAATTAATGTACTTATTTTAATCTTTTTTACAGCGAGGTTTACGTATTTATACACGAGTGTGCAAAAAAAAAAAGTTTTCGCATTTTACGTCGAGTTCTTACGAGTTCTCACAACTCATCGAGTTCTCAACGGATCCAAACCCTATATATATATATATTAGGGTTATTTTGAGAATGCTAAATATCGTGAGAACCGTGAGAACAAGTAAACAAATCGATCAAAATCAAAAAAAATTAATACAAACCTCATTATAATCAAAATACAACTTTAATAAAATGAATTTTCTTTCTAAAAATACTTTCAAATTAACATCTTATACATGTGTAAATGAAACAGTTTATCCATGTATAAACAGTAAATTTACACACTGTACAAACAATTTATTTTCGTATACGTTTGAATTTTTACACGTATATTATGTTTTTGAGATTGTATTTTAGTAATAAAGATAAATGTAAAAAGAAATTTTGAATTTGAATGGTTTTATGGCATTCTCGCGGTTTGCACGAAATATATATATGTTCTCAAATTAAATTTCCCCTATATATATATATATATATATATGGGAAGGTTATCTTGAAAACGCTAAATATCGCAAGAACCGTGAGAAAAAATAGGAAAACCAATCAAAATCATTTTTTACGATACAAACCATGTTTTAATTAAAATACAACACTAAAAAACAAATTTTCTTTCCAAATAACTCATTTTTCTTGCAAAAACACTCTAAAATTAACTTTTCCATGTGTAAATGAAACAGTTTATAAATGTATAAACAGTAAATCTACACATGTGTAAAAACAATTTATTTTAGTATACGTTTAAGTTTTTACGCATAAATTGTGTTTTTAAGATTGTATTTTAGTAATAAAGACAATTGTAAAAATAAATTTTGAATTTGAAAGGTTTTAAATAACGTTCCCGCGGTTCGCATGAAATATATGTGTTCTCAAATTAACTTTCTCCGGTATATATATGGGGAGAATCAAATGAGAAGAAAGTTAATGTGAGAACAAAAAGAAGAAATCACATAATGTTAAGACATTAAATAGTTTAACTTTTCTTACATTAATTAATTGGGGAATTGGATTTTAATAAATAAACTATTTGAAATCGGCCGTTGGCATTCAAACTAAAAAATTGGCCATATATAATATGTACTATTAACCTATTGGATTTTGGCACCAAATTTGGGTTAAGTCACTAACCTAGTAAGATTGGGGCGCCACATCAACATGCCACGTTAGATTGGGGGTGCTATGTCAACCAAGTTATTAATTGGGTTAGTGACTTAACCAAAATTAAACGTGATAATCCAGAATCCAGCAAGTTAATAAAATATTGTAGAGAGATGGGGTATTGTGACGTAAGTTATTATTTATTTATTTATTTTGTCAAACTTCTTCCTTGCAATTCAATCATAGCTATGTGGACGCTAGCAACCCTTGGTTTGCTAATAGGATGGCAATATTGTTGACGTGTAAATGATTATGTAGACTAAAATTGATACGGGACATATTTGTAACTTGTAAGCAGGGGCGGATTTAGTAAGAGCTCTACGGGTTCAGGCGAACCCATTGGGTTTTCGATTTTTAGTAGAAATATATAGGAAAAATAAGTCATGAACCCATAAGAATATTTGGCATGAACCCATTGCAATATCATTGTGACTGGCTCAGTGGTTAAGCATCCCACCTTTTAAATGTAGGTCTCTGGTTCAATACATGTTGTACACAGTTTTCTCTCCTTTTTTTTATTTATTACAAAAGCCACCCAACCCTTGTTAGGGTTTTCTTATCTTCCTATGTTATATAAGCAGCCTCTCTAAATAAAACATAGCAGCCCACTTGTATTGATAGTGCATACTGCATACAACCTTGAGATATAAATATGCAGCAATGGTGTAGGTTTCAAGTTTGAAAATATAAATTTTGCTGTTTATACTTGCACATGACATATTTGCAGACATAAGTCATTTGTCGTAGTAGATTAGCAAAGTTTGCAGGCATATCATATTTACAGCCAACTTATTTGTAGCCATGTATCATCCTACAGTCCCTAATACAAAAAAGATTAGTTGTTAAGTTCATAGTTGTTCTCTAGGTGATTTCCATGTAGAGTTAGCAAAAGAGTTGTTTCTTTCCGTTTGTGCTTTGTATCATTTTGGCTCTTGGCTTGAATATGTGGAAAAAAGAATTGATCTTTAATGTCAGAGAAAAAGGTAATTAATTCATTCAGTAACAAATAAAAGGCATAAATGCAAATATTAGACATAATAAGAGAAGATAGCACACACATACGAAATATTAGTGGTTTTTAAGAAATGATGCTTTGATTTTAATCATAATCCGCATGTTTAGCTTCTTAAGAAAAGTAGAAAACTAAAAGGCATACATGACATAAGCAAATTTTGGTGAGAAAAAAAATTGACTGTCTCTTCTCTTGTTTGGTCTGTTATAGTGCAATAAAAAACCGTAACTTTGTTGAAAAATATAAAATAAAATAGCAGAATTAGTAGGGTTGTTGGGATGGGCAGGATTCGTAGTTGGCATGTATAGGTTAGAAGTGACTTTAGTGATAAAGCCCAACCTGACCCGACCCGACCCGATTCGAAAATTCTAAAGTCGAGTTGATCGAAATTCTAGCACTAAAAACGTGAACCCAATGGAAAAACATCCTAGATCCGCCACTGCTTGTAAGCTAGGAGAATGCTATATGTTATTTATTTATTTTTTTTTATTTATGTCAGGTTGTTGGTAAACATAACTTTTATTTTTATTTTTAATGGTTGTTCTCCCTTTTCTAAGTCTTCCTTAGATAGTCCTTCACTCCTATGGGTCAACATTTAATATTCATTTTCGAATTTTAAAAAAACTAAATTATTAAAATAAATAACATAAAAAGTCACATAATATTAAAAAAAAAGGTTACAAATAAAAAAATTATGCCTAAAAAAAGCATGCCGAAAAAAATAATAATAAAAAACCACGTCTAGCTTTCCCCATTGGCCCAAATATAATTGATATTGTAGATGTAGGTGTCTGTGCTCGTTGCGTAATGAGAAGTTGTTGGGCCCGGCTAACGGGAACACTATTCTCCCCGAGCTCGTTTTCATGAAAATCACAAATGGCCCGCCTTCGTCTTCGATATGCATGTTATGCAAGATAATACAAGCATACATACAATACCGCAACCTTTTTGGTGCCCACATTCTTGTCGGATTGTCAATGATATGCCACTTTGCTTGTAGAACACCAAAACAACGTTCGATGTCATTTCTCGCCGCTTCTTGATACTTGGCAAATTTCTTTCTTTTTTCGTCGGGTACGTAATGGTTTTAACTATTGTGGAGTATCTCGGGTAGATTTCATCAACAAGATACTACCCGCGGGGGGGGGGGGTATTGCACACCTGATACTGTGAAGCTAGTGTTTGGACCGGTCCCTTGCACAACATCCTCAAAAATTAGTGACTGATTGATGACGTTAATGTCATTGTTCGAACCGGAAACTCCAAAGAATGCATGCAAAATTCATAAATCCTGGGAACAAGCAGCCTCTAAGATTATTGTTGGATGCCCGTAGTGACCACTAGTGAACATTCCACGCCATGCTGTTGGACAATTCCTCCACGAATGCTTTCGAGCATTCCTGGAAAATAATATCTTTCGGTATGGTGTTGATATAATTTCTGGACGTCGCTGCTCATTGGTTTTTGCAAATATACTATGTTGTAGTTCTTCACAACACACTTGCAAAACTTGTACAAACATTCCCGTGCAGTTCTTTTAGACATCTTTAAATATTCATCCCAGCTGTCGTCTGTCGTCCCGTAAGCTAGTTGGTGTAATGCAGTTGTGCATTTTTTTAAAAGTTGTGAACCCCCTCTTGCCTCTAGCATCATATCGCATGTAAAAAATGGGTCACAACTCGATAAGTCGTCTGCTATACGTAAAAATAGTCGTCGACTAATTCTAAACCGGCTCTGAAAAAGTCGCATCCAAGTCCAAAGGTTGCTCGGCAAAGTAATCATGCACTAATCTTTCGTGTGCACCTACACGTATGTTGAAAAAAATATTTGTATGTATAAAAAATAAAAGAACTAAAACATAACCAGATAATGTAAATGTATGTAATAATTAAAAAAAAGTTACCTTTTTGGTCTCTGTTTATTGTCGCTTGCCTAGCTCGTGGTGCACTTGAGACCTCTTGTTCCTCATCTTGAATGATTTACGCCGCCATCACCACAATATTTATAAATATTTGGTTTTCCTTAGTGGACGATGAAGATGACGAAGCAAACGAAGGAGCATTCGACATTGTGTATTAATTTTTATAAAAACTTTAAAAATTTGTGTAGAGGTTGAGAGGAATATGTTATAAAAATGTAAAGATTTGAGAGAGATGTGTAGTTGTGAGTGATTTTTTTGTTAAAGTGTTGAGGTAAATGGATTATTAAATAGAAGGTTAATATTTTTTTTTTAAATTTAACGGTCATATGACCGTTGGGAAAGCAAACACCAATCAAATGCCATGTCCAAACCGTCCAATATTAGCCGTTTACGACGGATTGTGGGCGGTCGGAGCGGTGTTAGCCGGCCCAAGACGACGTCACGGACCCCACACCATTTAGTCTTATAAATAAGTTGGTGGTGGGGCATCTTTTGCACTTCAATGAAATCAATATGACCACCAACAAGCTCTTGTTTGCTAATTAGACAACATACTTGGTTTCTTATTTCTTTCTTTCAATATAATATGTGTGAAAAATAAATAAAGGGTATTGATGTAATTAAAATAAAAAAAAAAAACTAAAAGTTTCAATAAAGGTGAAATAATAAATCTATTAAATACTCCTAATAATTATTTATCTAATAAATAATTAATTAACAATATTAAATAATCCTTAACATCAATCAACGACTTTGATTTAATTAAATAAACAAAATAAACTTTTGAGAAAGGTGTAAGAATATATTGATGTAATTATCTCTATTAGTTTAACTAGTCTTTATGTGATGAACGTAATTACCATTAATCAACCACTAAATAGGGTTTCCCATTGAGTTATATATAGAGATCAGTAAGAGAGAATTAGAGAAATTAGAGAATGAAATACCATCATTAACACACAATTCATCCATCTCTCTCCTCTCTAAAACCGAAGATCCTTTGATCTCCTTAGCCATCATAACTAATATCCTAAACGAGAAACCAATCAACAACGTCTTCCCTCACCATAGTTACTAGATTAATAGGTACATCTGATTTAGTTATTCATGTTTTTGTATTGATATCAAAGAATTTATCAACATATGGTATCAGAGCAATGTTGATTAATAAAATCTTTGATTTTCCCTAAGTTGAAATTAAATCAGAAACAAAGTTTTGACCAAAAACACTAATCTAAAATCGGTTTTTGTCCACTATCTAACTAGACCTTTTAATTTTTGATAGGACATTTTTATTATTTCAACATGGCATCATATGTTTTTCAACTGGGCATAGAGTATGGTTTATTCGTGCCCACAAAACTTTTATATTTCACGCATTACTCTTACCACCTAAGGAATATACTTGACGCTTACTGGTGGCTTTAGGCACTCTTTAGACACAATTGACTATTTATCATAATGCATCATATGGGCATGTGCGAGCTCAAACAAGAATCCAGAAATATACGAAAACTACAAATACCAACTTTAAATGTTTTTATTCGTATTATTTATATTTGGATATATTTAATAGGACCACAAGTGCTCGTTAAATAACATGGGCTAACTCTAGGAATAGCAATAAAAGCAAGCCGAATAGTGTAACATCACAAAAGTTGGCTTTTTTTTAACAAATAGACAAACTATGGGTAAAGGTTTTACCAAGGCAAAGTCACTATTTTAAAGTAAGTTAAAGTAATATAATATAAAGAAATGTAGTGAGCATGTTGCTCGGGATGATCAGTTACCTTCTGGACCGTTGTGATGGACAGTTACATCTGGGGTTGTTGTGATGGATGGTTACCTTTGGGGCCGTTATGAATGGGCGGTTACCTCCGGGGCCTTTGTGACTGGGTGGTTAACTCTGAGGCGTTGTTATGGTAGCTATGCATTTACTACTTGCTAGTGGTTGATCAACTACGTAGGATTTAATGCGTATGTTATAGTTACGAGTATGATATTGTAGTCATGTGATATATTAGAGTTTATGATGTGTTAAACAGTTAATGTGCTTAATTGCGTATGTATGTATGTATTGCCTAATAATTGTTAAAGTTTAAGGTTACCTGATTAAACTAGAACTCATTCAACGTAACTGACTTTTAGTATGAATATCAGGTTGAATACAAGATAGACTAGCTGGCATGCAGCAAGGACTCCTTCACAACTAGCACCCCTTTTTCTTTATTGAGTATTTTAAAGACAAATGTATGATTTCTGCATGCAAAGACTTAAATTTCCACTATGTATTTAATTTAAGTGAAAAGGTTTTGTTTGAACTATTTTTCTAAGTGTAAATGCAACAGTCATAACCCCTGGGTTTGGGGTAGGGATGAGCTCGGTACCAAACCGTACCGTACCGAGATCGAAAACATATGGTATGGTATCTGTTTGATACGGTATTATATCGGTATTTTATTGTAAAATACCGCTACTGAACCGAAAATACCGATACCGATTTTTGCTAAAACTTGATACCGAATTGGAACCGAAAATGAACCGGTATTGGTATTTTCAGTATCGAATTGGTACCGAAAATGAAAACCGCTACCTACTAATATACTTTCATTTTTAATGGATTTTATACGGTCATGTTGAAAAAACTATAAATATGAACATGGTATTCGTATTGATACCGATATTAAGACTGTATTGACTCGGTTCTCTACGATAAAGGAAAATATCATTATATTGGTACCGAACCAATATCATACGAGTACTTGGTACCAAATAAAAATGGCGTTTATAAAAAAAGGTTTTTAAATGTTGATGCATGTTAGCAAAAATGAATAGTGCATGTTAGCAAGAAAGAACGGTGCACATTAACTATTTGACATTATTAAATTGTCTTTACTTTAATATACTATACAATGTGTCAACACCAATTACAATACTACAGTAACTTTTCAAATAGACAAATCATTATGTTGAGTTTATCTCAATGGATTAAGTTATCCTACACAGTATGACAAAAATGAAAAGAGTGAGAAATTTACAAAAAAACATAATGGATCACAAAATATAATACAATGAGCCACAAAATATAACACAATGCCAATAAATATAACATAATGCCAAGGAAAAAAGACACAATTGATCACAGAAATGACAAAAATAAAGAAAAAAAATATAGTGCAACGTAAAAGACATAATGACATAACACAAATTCTAAAAACTACAAGCTAAACATCCAAAATATCAAAAACCTAAAAAGTAAGGTCATAAGGTTCAATGAGACGGTTCTAATGCCACTTGAATAAGTTCAATCAGACTCCGTTTGATACCTTTCCTACGACTTTTTTTTACTGTGTATTCAATCCTAACCTTTTATGTCTACTACTTTATAAAACACCTACTGACTTTGAAAAACATATGATAGAAGTGCTATGTTAATTCCTAATTTACCCCAATTTAATGAAAATTAATACATTATTTTTGAATTTATATTAGTTACAGTTTTAAGGGGAAAAAATATTAGTTACAATTTTATTGTCGCAATAATCTCAGCTCTAGATTGAACCTTTTTTTTTATTTTGAACGGCAAATTATATTAGCCAAAGAAAACAAGCCAAAGGCTATACAATATACAAAATTTACATGCCAACAGTATCCTCCTATGACCTATCCTCCTTTTCCCAACACAATTTATATAGAGTGGATCGTATATTGATCCTCCAAGCAAACATTCTATACAAACGTTGTGACCTTGGCACCCGGATACTTTGACCCATGAGTTTTTTTATGGATCTAACCAAGAATTCTCCTTTAGAGTCACCAATCCATTCCCACGCGTCTTTGTTTGTAGATAAAGAGAGAGCTGCAATTAAGCAACTCAATAACCTCATCCATCGAAGATGGCTCCCGAGACCAAGACCATAGAAGACCCGAGTCATCACCAATTTACCAATCATGCCAAAAACATATTTAGCTCCATATTCCTTCCTGCGTTTTTATTTTATATAAAAATTACAATTACAATAAGCGATCATATATATTACTAGATTATACCCCGGGAACGTCCCGGGGTTGAAAACTCTAATATGATATATTAATTTTACATATGAAATAAAATGATGCGCCTTACATGTACATGCATGAAAGCTTCGGGTAGCAGCTAACCTAAAACAATTAAAAATATATCTCTA
The DNA here is from genome assembly GCA_032199755.1 of Ambrosia artemisiifolia. NCBI lineage: Eukaryota > Viridiplantae > Streptophyta > Magnoliopsida > Asterales > Asteraceae > Ambrosia > Ambrosia artemisiifolia. Next base: position 44,449,871 of record CM063527.1, on the reverse strand, counting down.
ATATTAACGTCTAACCTTAAACAATGTATGACTCTAATATTAATATCTAACATAAAACAATGTATAACTCCAATGCTAACGCATGTTGAAAATAGAATTCATATTTACTGATTTGAACATAATTAGTGAGTTGCCTATACATGATTAATGATTTACCTGAACACTTTGTGTTTTTTTTTCATGTTTGAACAAAACCCAACAAAAAATAGTCGTTTTTTTTCTCCGTTTTTTATATAGCACTATGGTACTCGTTGGAAAGATAATAAAACGCTCGTTAATTTGGTGTAATTTTTTTCTTAAAAAAATCTCGTATATAAAAGATATTAACGTTTAAAAATATGGGAGGAAACATAAGAGAGAAAAATCTAATTTTGTTTTTAAATTATTTTTTTCCTAAAATATCTCAATGCCACATAGGATGACACATGGCACACTCAAGGAAGAGAATGTCTCTTTGAGTGCCATGTCATTAAAATGGCTTTGGTTTATTATATGTATAGATAGAAATCAAAGATCTAAACCTTAACTCAAATCATTTCATAACAATTAAGGCTATTATAGTATTATTACAATACTGTTTTTTTTTTTTCAGTCAATATATGATGTCTTGATGGCAATGAACATTTTTACTAAAAGTTATGCTCTTTTAACTTCTACATACAAAAATTTTCAGTTATATTCTTTGAAATATGTTAATCTATGTGAATATATATGGTAAACATATTTATTTTCAGAAAATAGTAGTTCTAGTTTTAGCAAATTATTTTGTAATTAAAGATCTTTTGTTAAACACACTCATATATAGTCTACAATAATTTCACCTGATTAAAGAATTCTGGTTTTATGCTATACACACTTAATGATATTAACTTTCCGCAATCTATTATGTATGGCGATTCTTATTATTTATTTCTTAAAACATTTTAAGTATTAAATACAAAATATTAAAATTTTGAATACTATAATAAGAAATAGAGTGAATATAAAATTGGTGCACTATAAGAATAATGATGATTAAGAAAATTATGTTTCAATTTCAATAAAACAATTTCTATTATCTATATAGTTTGTATAATATGTCAAGTTATTCTACACAGTAGTGTAACAAAAATGAGAAGGGTGAGAAGGATACAAAAAGCATAATAGATCATGAAATATGATACAATGAACAATAAAATATAACACAGTGTCGAAAAATATAACACAATGCTGAAGAAAAAAGACACAATGAATTGAAAAAATGACACAATGATGAAAATAAGAAAAAGACACAATGTGATATAACATATTTTCTAAAAACTACAAGCTAAAACCTCAAAAAACAAAGACCTAAAAACTAACATCGTAGGGTTCGGTGAGACGGTTCCAATACCGCTTAAATAAGTTCAATCGGAGTCCGTATGATACATTTCCTATATTTCTTTCACTATGTATTTGATCCTAACCTTGTATTAAAATACTCAGTTTTCGCTCATGAGCATTTGTACGTTACTTTATCTAGAGATATTTAAAGATTTATGATTTTTTTGTATTTTTTAAGAATTATATTATATATTAAAATTTTTAATTGTTTACATTAATATGTAATCTTAATTACTTATATATTTAAACTTTACATTAATTTTATTTATTATACCTATGTGTCACACGGGTAAATAATCTAGTCATTTATTTGTTAAAATATTTTAAGTATTAAATACAAAATATTAAAAATCTTAATACTATAATAGGAAATATCTTGGTGAATTATGTATTTTGGTGTGGTTAGCTTCCTGCTGGCCTTTGGATGAATAAAAGTTTCTGTTGATCTTTCAAAAAAAAAACTATAATAGGAAATAGAGTGAATATAAAATTGATGCACAATAAGAATAATGATGATTAAGAGTTTGATACCAAGGAGTAATGTTGTGTTGATACTATCAACAAAGTGACAAAAGCTCCACTTATTGTCCACTTTGTACCATCTAACGAGGAGGAATCATTATTGAGATATCAAATAATATTGCTACAAAGCCTGAATAAAAAAATAAAATGAAACTTTCATTTGTTCGGTAAACATTGAGTCACTAATTATTTATTAAAGGAAATGCTATATTCCACTTAATTAATATTTGAATTATCCATCCATAGTGGTGGAGTGGTGGAGAGGCGTTATGTTCACTTAGGTGATCATGGGTTCAATTCCCACTTCCAACATTATGGTTTGGTATCCGGGTGAAGATCGAATACGGGTGGCGCCGGTTCGAATCTGACGGGCGGCGAGGTTTTACCGAGTTCTATAACACTGTCGTGCCTTCGGGCGGGTGGGGCTCGGGTTTCCGCGCATCGGGAGAAGGCGGGGGCTGCTGGAGGTCGAGTAGTCGATTCTTGGGCACGGCGCCCCGCAAGGGTGGTTGCCACACAGTTATTCGCCGATCAAAAAAAAATTAATATTTGAATTTGTATGGTTGGTTATCTTTTTATAATTTATTAGATTATAACCCGTGAGTTACACGTTAAATAAATGTAATATAATCGGTTAACATACACAATCGTCAAGATATGTTTCTAGAAAATGAACGTTGATATAATATTGACCTATTATAAGATTTATTTGTTTTTTTATTTCTTATTTGGTTAAAAACTTGTGTATTACACGAGTTATAACATTCTACTTTGTTTATTTATTATTATATTGTAACTTATGTACTACATAAGGTTCGATCAACAAAACATTAAATGATTAGTAATAGAAAAAAACATAAGAAATAATTAAGAAAATGAATATTAAAAATAAGATATAAGCGGGATATAAAGATTTAATCTTTCATATGAGAGAGAAACGTGATAATTGTGATTTAATAATTATTTAATATAAAAAATAGAAAATAAAGATGAGAAGACACCAGAATGTAACATGTGTCTTTAAGAATTTCATTTATCATATAATAGTAGTGGTAATAAAATGATGCAGAATAAAATCCATACTTTGTGATTGATCTGTTTAAGACATGAAACCTGTTAAGGTCAAACACGAAACATGTAAAGGTAGTGTAGTTTGTGTCGTGTTATCATGTCCGAAATGGGTGGGGTTAGCATACAAAGGATATGTTTTGTTAGAAGGGTAAGAAATAAATGCGTCCATTGGATCATGTAATTGGATGGATGAGATTAAAGGAGTGGCAAACTTGTAAATTGTGTTGTAATTTTAATAAATAAATATATCAATTGGGGGTATTTATGTAAAAAGACCCAATTTAAACATAAATGCACTTTCTGAAACAACCCAACCATCAATTATTGAGCATAATTATAGGGATTCTCTCAACTTCCTTCTTCCTCCAAAAATGGCAAACATCTCCTAAATCAAAAGATATCGATAGAAGATTCAAAGATGATATTTTTAAAACACAGATTCTAGAACGAGGGTTATGTATTTTATGTTTAAAAGGTAGTATTTTTAAAGGATGTGTTTTATCTTATTCGGACTCCGTTGTGTGTTTTATGTTTAAAAGTTCGTATTTTAGGGAAAGTCCTTATTTTTCTTGATTGTGTGTTTTATCATGTAAACATTAGTGTATAGCACACTTAGTTGTGTGTTTTATGTTTAAAGTTAATTGATAAAACACAATGAAGTTTGGTCCAATGGTGTAAAAACACATAATTTTGCTTTAATGTTTTATGGTTACTTTGTGAAATGCTTATTTATTAATGTATACGTATGCAGAAATCATTCAAGAAAGATATTGAGGTAAATAATACTTATATACATGGTGAAAGTTGTTGATAGAAGTTGAAACGTAATATTTTCAATTATCAAAACTAAAATGTGAAATAGTGAATCACTGCATAAACCCATTGTGAGTGCATCGTTTGAATTAGAACCCCGTGAATCACTCTTCATAAATGATAATTTGTAATTTCTTAAATGATAATTATGTGTATATTTACCTAATTAACCCTTCCCCTAAATAAAATTAATGCCACGTGTCGCCCTAAGATGCCTTCTTATCCTTCTCACAAAAAGAGTCCTTTGTACCGGAACCTCTATCTATCCGAAATAATCTTTTTCCCACAACTGTAAAGTTCCATCACATAAACTCAAAGGTTAGATCTCTTATTCATCTTAGCTTTTAACATTAAATAATCTTTATATTAATTATAACTAAATAACTATTAATAAATTTCCAACAATGGTGATCTTCAATGGTAATCGATGGTGAAGGGTGTTCGGTGGTGAAAAGTATCGGGGATCCGAAGTATTACTAGTACATAATCTATTCATCATTAGAATTTGTGATCAAAGTATATAACTCTACAATCTATTGACCAAAAAAATTTGTGATCAACAGCTTGACGGTCAGTTTCAAAATTCCACGGGTCAATATCAAAACTGCTTGAAGGTCATTCTGGATTATATTGTATATATGCTAAAATATTTTTATAGAGTGCGGCCGATCTCGTCTGCCACACCTAATTCCGCCACTAGTATTTCTATTTATACTATTAATAAAAGAAAATAAATAGGGGAGACATGTCACTTTATGAAGTGATTTTTATGGGGTTTCCTCGCCTAGTTTTAGATCATATAAATATATATGTGTGTGTGTGTGTGAATTTTAAAAATTAAATCTAGACAAAACGAAATGATAGAGATAATTGTAATTTAAATGTATTTTTAAAATAATTTCCTAAAATCATTAATTTACTTAATTGGAACTTGGAAAATAAGATATGGATAAAGGGAAGTAATTGTAATTAGAATTTTATTTGAATTTGAAAATAAAAAATTAGAGACGGAGTTAAAGTTAATTGTAAAAATAATTTTTTTAATTTATATTGCAAGAAAAATAAATTTACAATAATTTCTTTAATTAAAATCGATAATTATCATATTTGCTACTAGGTAACATTGATTAACAAATTAGTTTATGCGATTGTTACACTAGGAAAACACTTTATTGAAGCCTGAAATAATATTAGGATGTGGGGGGTGGTCACCTTCCCCCCTTCCCCTTTCCTTTTTTATTACTTTTTAAATGAAAAAAGACAATATATATATATATATATATATATATATAATATTGGTGAAGGGGGAAATATCCACGTTGGTACTGAAGGGGGAGGGTGTCCACCTCACCTCACCGACCTCCTCCCCATTGCCACACACCAAGGTCTTAAGAGGAAAAATCAGTACACACACATTTATTCCATGAATTAATTTAATACCATTGAACAAGAAGATTTCGTTCAAATTTCAACGAGCCTTTTTCTAACTAGATCTAAATCAGTTAGTTCTTAGTGATGTGGATGTTGATGTTGACGTATAAAAAATATGTGTTAGCTCATTATGTTGATAATGATATGAATATTTATATATAAAAGGAAGGGTTACATAGAAATCCACTTTAATAGGAACTCTGTGTAACAAGAGTTATATAGATATCCACTTTAATTGAGACAACTGTAGGAAACTTTGTGTAACAAACTTTTTTTGTTATACAAAAATTAAGGCATGTAATATACATAATATTAAACGTTTTGAGCCAAAAACATTGAAAAAGCGTAATTGTTTTTTTTAAATTAGTTTTTTTTTTCAAGTGTTTTTTACATATGTCACACAAAAAACTTACTTTTTTTATGTTTTAAAAAATTGTTTGGCCTTTTTTTGTTACTTTTTTTGTTCAAACACTTGAAAACATGTATCATACCCTAATTTTTGTATAACAAAAAAAAAGTTTTTATTTTTACACTATGTGTGTATTACATATACTGCTATCATTACGACTAATACCACCACGACTACTGCTACGACTACTACTACAGGCCACCACCACTACAACTACGACCATCAACACCACCACCACCACCACCACTGCTGTTGTTGATGCTACTGCTACTAGCCTACTACTACTACTACGGCCCGGGCTACTACTACGACGATGACTACTACTAACCACCACCATCATTATTATTATATTAGGTTGCTTAACTAAGAGTTATGTGGTTGATTTGGTTTCTATGTCAAATGTGCATATTTCTTTTCTTTTGCTTGGGCCGTGTGTGATCACAAGTATAGATTAGTTGTTTGGTTGATGGTTAGTTGGGCTTTTGGTCTTGATTGTTTAGAAGTGACACTAGAGTGATAAATTAGTATTCGAAGATCAACGACTAAACAAGGAGAAAACACACTCGATCGGACACAACATGAAAGGAACAATAGTAAGGAGCATCTCACAATAATATGACTGATCAAACGGTATGTGGTATATAAAATTTAACGGTGTTTGATTACTCTCATCATGATTTAGCATAAACAAATAAAGATTTTTAAAACTACAAGTCACTGACTTCGATATATTTGGATCCAGAAAATTGAAATTAAAAAATATGAACTGAACCAGAAAACATTAGAAGTTAAATCTTTTTACAAATACTATGTAAGGATCTTGAAATTTAAAAACATCTAAATAGCGAGAAGGTTGTAACTAATGAAACATTTATATGTTTTTATATAATTACATTGTGTTATCTGGACTGGGCCAGGTATATATACCGCTAGTTAGTATCATGGTTGGAAGCCAGACGTCTAGAACATGATACACTCTTATCTCACAACAATGGAAGTCATGTTATTGTTTATTTTCTTGATCTTTGCAATCTATTAAAATATTGTGACAATTGGTAAGTTAAATTCAGGTCTTCCACTGAATAAATAATCTTCTTGGATATAGCAAATGATTCATGATTTACTTATACCACCACACTTCCAACGTACCAATAAACAAAACAAGATCCAAGAAGTATTTATTAAACGATTTTAAAACACATTCATGTTGTTTCTTCTCCATACCAAACATTCTCCAAGAACAGTCTAATTCATTCACTATATATACATCCAATGCCATCAACCTCTCTCCAAACTCACCATGTCAAATATGAATGTCAACATTGTTTCCGAACATCCTCAGTCGTCAACAATTAGGCGTCTTCCTACGCCAGGAAAAGCCACCGTGCTAGCGATTGGCAAGGCATTCCCGAAGCAACTCGTTCCACAGGATTGCTTGGTTGAAGGCTTTTTCCGTGACACCAACTGCATGGATTCTGCCATGAAAGAGAAGTTGGAACGTTTGTGTAAGCAAGTTTGTTTTATTAGTTACATATATGATTTACTTTTTTTTTTTTAACAGAGTCATATATGATTTACTTATGTTGCTAATATTTTACATCTATAAGACCATGTGTAGTGGAGGGGGTTATTTATAACGTCTCTGATTCTGATTGGTCCACGTGCCAGCTGAGTCAGCATGGGAAAATGAAGTGAAAAAGGGATATAGTGGGGGAAACAAATTGAGGGGCGCTATTTTAGAAGAAAATAAAACAAACCAGATCCCCCCCCCCCTCGTCCACGTGTCCTCGAGTGATTGGTTGGTGGAATTGTCACCCAGCGCTATATACTTAACGCCCCCCCCCCCCCCGGGTAACGGTGTGGGGGGGAGGGGAGAGCTATTTTTTTCCCTCACGCCATATAACGCTACGATTACATATGCTCTAAATATGTCTTTTTCACCCTTATAGCTTTAACAGAGCATCAATTGGGTGGGGTTGGGACCAATTAGCAAAGCCATTAATCAATAGAGTTAAGTTGTTGCTCCTCTTAAGGTTAAGGGTTTGAGTCCCGTTAAAGACGGATTTAATGTAATTTAAGCCATTCAGAAAAAAATAAAAAATAGAGCATCACTTACAAATAAGTAACACATTCAATATAAATATATATTCATTTTTCTCTACTAATATTGTGATTATTGTATTTTACCTATTACATTTTTATATAGTTTACTTGTCATTATTCTAATAATGATAATGAGAGCATAAGTTAATATTCTACCATGAGATGACCAAATCAACTAAATTTTATTCATTTAAACACGGCTACGGATTAAAAAAATTGAAAAACCAATCTTTACCAATGACTTTGACAAATTAGCCTTGCCATTATAAAGTTTTTAATCGATCAGTGCATGACATGATGTGTCCCTTGGCGAAGCAGATTTGTTACTTAAAAAAAAAAATTATATTTGGATACTATGTTTATGATATATTTGGGAACATATATATGTTAACTTGCCACATGTTTCCTAAGTGTTCGAAAGTCTAAACTTTTGCAATGCTAGGTAAAACAACTACCGTAAAAACAAGATACACAGTGATGTCTAAGGAAATCCTTGACGAATATCCAGAACTAGCAACAGAAGGCTCATCAACTATTTCTCAAAGGCTCACCATAGCAAACCAAGCAGTAACCGAGATGGCGAAAGAGGCTAGTTTAGCATGTTTCAAACAATGGGGAAGGCCTGCTGAAGACATCACTCATATTGTCTATGTTTCATCAAGCGAAATTCGGCTTCCAGGAGGTGATCTCTATCTTGCTAGTGAGCTTGGGCTAAGAAACGATGTTAATCGTGTAATGCTATACTTTTTGGGATGCTATGGTGGTGTTACTGGCCTTCGAGTCGCTAAAGACATCGCAGAAAACAACCCTGGAAGCCGAGTGTTGTTGACCACTTCTGAAACCACTATTTTAGGGTTTCGGCCACCAAACAAGTCGCGCCCTTATGATTTAGTGGGCGCTGCACTTTTTGGAGATGGGGCTGCCGCCGCAATAATTGGGGCAGACCCAATCTCCAAAGTTGAATCCCCATTTTTGGAACTGAGCTATGCAGTGCAACAGTTCCTCCCGGGGACTCATAATGTAATAGATGGACGGCTTACCGAGGAGGGAATAAATTTCAAACTTGGAAGGGACTTGCCTCAAAAGATTGATGATAACATTGAAGGCTTTTGCAAGAAATTGATGGAGAAAGGTAGTAACTTGGAGGACTTCAACGATTTGTTTTGGGCGGTGCACCCTGGCGGTCCGGCGATATTGAACCGGTTAGAGACTACATTGAAGTTGAAAGGGGAGAAGTTGGATTGTAGTAGGAAGGCTTTGATGGATTTTGGGAATGTGAGTAGTAACACTATATTTTATGTGATGGAGTATATGAGGGATGAGTTGAGGAATAAAGAGAATAGTGAAGAATGGGGGCTTGCTTTGGCTTTTGGCCCTGGGATCACTTTTGAAGGCATTCTTCTTCGTAGCCTCGGTTAAGCTGATACTGATACCAACAAACAAACGTACCTAGTAAAATCCCAATGATATGAAGAGAAACTCCGCTTTTAGTTTTCAAGTATTTTATACAAGTCCAAAGTTCTTATTAACATAGTAACAAATGGGATACCATTATCTTTACAAATTGTTATTTAATGAATGTTGATGAGATGGTAGGATTCATCTATTTAATGTCAAGTTTCCGACCGTTCTTCCTAAGTATGTTCAAGATTTATGTTCGAAATCTTTGTTCAAGTATCTTAATTAATATTTATTGACTCCAATGTTATCTAGAGATAAATAGTAGTGATAACTTTTTTAAATTCCCTTTTAAGTAACATAATGATTCTTAGTAAACGTTGTGACATTCTAGGAACTAGTTAAAGATCATGAAAAATGAAATGCTTTAATCAATAGATGTTTTATGCTAGCTACATTTCAATGGGAGGAAATATTATCTTGGGCTGGATAAATGTCAAATGTTTTCAGATTTGGGTTGAGTAAATGGCGGCCCATTACCTACTGCGACTAAAAATAAAATCGTTAAGTTGGTGCCTTGGTAGTTGGTAATGAGCCTTTGTGGATCTGTGTTGGTTTGATGATTTTTTTTTTATAAAATTTGACAAGGTTTTCGGATTCGTATGATGATTTTGAAAATTATTCGGATGATGTAGACCTGACCTGTATCGTGGCGGGGAATTCAAGATGAAAAGAATTTGTTTGAAACTGCGAAAGCATCCATGACAGATAGGATGTCATAATCCAATCAAGAATCCGAGCCTCATGCTATTAGTTTTATGTATTTGGTATTTTTTTATGTTTTATGTCTTTTTTGTATTGATTTTGTGTGTTATTCGTTTTAAATTGGTTACTCGATAAGCATAAAATGTAGTTAAAGTTTATGATGATGTGAACTATGGAGTTTGTAAATGTTTGTACATTGTGGGAAAAGTATGGATTTTTAGCAAGTATGGACTTTTAGCAAGGTTTGTAAATGTGATGTGGCATGAGGTAATGGTTTGTTTGGGTTTTTGAGATTTGTGCATTGTGGGTGCTCTAAGTTGTATCGCCCCAAAAAACTATATTATTTCTAAATACGGTTAACCTCGTTAAAAATTTGTTAAATATTTCCAATATCAACCTCCTCAACTAACAAGGTTAGGATTAGTGACAACTAAGTTAAATAATGGACAAAACATTAGGAGCTAAATATGTTAAAGGGGCAAAGATGAAAGATAATAATAATAATAATAATAATAATAATAATAATAATAATAATAATAATAATAATAATAATAATAATAATAATAATAATAATAATCAAAATAGTGGAGTTAGTCAGTATTTTGGTCGACCAAAACACCTCCAACACACACACACTTCATCTTCAACATTAATCTGCCCAAAAACCTTCAATTAGGAAGTGGATCTCAAGCCAAATCTATGCATGTTTATGAAAAATGAATCCCTATAGAAATCTGATTATAATGTATGTCGTAATTTTTTATTTGGTGATGATTCTTGGAAATAGGTTTCTTGATGATAGTCCTCAAAGTAGGAAAATCATTGATACATAATGTAATATAGGTTTATATGGATGTAGAATTAGTTAATTACCCTAAACAGAGTGAAACTATTAACAATTGGTTTTATTGTATAGAAATGTTATGGCAGGGAAGGTGGGTTTTAATCTTATGGTGGAACCCACAAAGAAATTGTGTCACGAATTGATCATTATGCTTGTTGATGGACTCTTATAGTCAAATTCTAAACAATTACATGAATTGGGAAATCATGCTTGTAAGGGTGGGCTAGTAGTCTAAATTGAACTCACAATGTTATTAGAAAATCCATGTCCACCAAGTTCGATATATTGCCTAAGTGAAACTGAAAATAATCATAAACTCATAAGTCGTTGGATGGATATCATATGTGATGATTGTGGGTTGGACCAAATGTATTGTGGAAAGGAAACCATAGATTTCTAACGATAACATGGTTTGCTTGATTAGGCAGATCAAGTGGAACCAAAGAAGTCAAGAGCGAGCCGGATACTCACCAAAAGGAGAAGCTTTGATGTACGTTACAATTGCGATTTTGTATGGTTAAATTCGCTTAGATTCATATCATAGTTTTTGTGATGATGGGAGAAACTTGATTTTTGAAATGAGACTAGATACACTACTAGAGACCTTAAGAAAGTAGTCTAGTCGAAATTAGATTTAATGAACAAACCAAGGCCTAAGTAGTCCTAGGGGCTATAGAGGCGGAGGAATCATTCTAGATGCTACTATGGTTGCGTGCTATAGTGAAGTTAGCATAATTATGGCCATGGGTGAAATGACCATCATTTTGATCATGTTAACGGGTCAAAATGGGAATTTATGCTCAATCGAGTAATAGACAAGTAAGACCAAGGGATAAGCAATTCCCACACGAATTGCAGAGCCATAGGCATTCCTATGATAGAATCGCTCTCGACTAAGTCTTGAACGATTTATACAAACACAATCTTGAACTATGTTGTGGTCGGTACAAACTTTGAGAATTTCAGCAATTCATGCCCAGATTCATGAAATAATCTACGTTGGTCGAAGGGATAATGGAAATCTAGTAAAATGCGTTATACGCAGGCTACAGTAGTTAAATGAAGAGTAAGAATAGTCAAGGTTTCATGATAGACTGGAAGTCCGAGTACTTTGCCCTTTTTGATCTTAACGGGTCGATTTGGGTAGGAAACTCCGAAACTGAACCATATACCATGAATCATATGAAAGCCCAATAGCCGGGTTAATAATTCCAATTAGATTCATTGAGTTGTGGAATTTTATGTGCATTAGACTTGTTGGCGTTCAATGTGAATATCCCTATGAATTGGGGGTGATGGAAATGGTAAGGCGTGGAAATTGTTGTAAATCAGCAGCTACAAATCGTAGCCTACGGCTACAAGTCGTAAGCTACGGTTCAGGCAATGAAACAGAACAAAAGAAGTGAACCCTAAGCTACAGTGATCCAATCGTAGCTTATGGTGTGTACTTGAAACAATAAAAAGGGGGGGGGGGGGTCGTAAGCTATGGTCACCAACCGTAGCTTATGGCGGGTATTAAACAAGAACCTATTTTTTTTAAGTTTCAATTGACAATGTGTTTACTAACTATTCTTGTGTTGTGTTTCACATTAGGATGAGACGTGTCATGGGACTTCCGGGGAATGATCAAGAAATCAAACGAACCAAATGAATCAAGCTATGTTCGACCTTTTGAATTGGGATATTCTCACATGGGATTTAGCCACCATATTTGAAATTTTTGATCTTCCGTTGTGTCTTTAAACTTAAAATCTAACTTGTTGTAACTAGGAACATGTTCTAACTATATGTCGAATGTCTATGTTGTTTGGGCATGGATTTTGTTAAACATTAATTAGTAATATTATCCCAAGAAAAATTCCGTACATGTTAAACTCTCTTTTATGTCATTTAATCTATGATTAGGGGTAAGGGTCTTACATAAGTTTGGCCCAAATGTTATATATAAGATATAGATTATAGGATTCAGTTCTATTGAGAAACCCCCCCCCCCTTTAGTTAAGAGAATTAGAGAACCAATAAAATGGATAAAATAAAGCTATGTTTCCCATTTTTCTTTTATCCCAATGGGTAGTTTAGTAATTGTGCTTTCCTGACAAATATCACTTCTCGGATTTAAAAATAGATTTATCACTCTTTCAATATTATTCAAACCCATAGATTTATCATCTCCCTCCCTCTCTGTCTCTCTCTCTCCCCGTATACACACCCAAATCTCTAAACCCTAAAAACAAAATCATCATGAAAACATTCAAGTGAATACGATCAAGGAACAACAGTGGTGTATACGAAGACGACGACCGTTCTGGCGGTGTTTTGTAGGGGTGAAGGCGAAGACAATTTCTAGTGGCCTTTATAGGGGGTATATGTGTATATGCTCATTGTGGGGTTCAAGGAGGCGGTAGCGTAGGTGATGAGTGAAGGTTGATTTTTGGATATATGAAAACCTACTAACCACTGTAACGAAGGTTGATGGTTGTTGTGAACAACGATGGTGGTAGCCACTATAAGAAGCCTACCATCCTGGTGGAGATGATTTTCAAAACACAATTAAGTAAGAGAAAAAGAGGGGAACCAAAAAGCATATGACTCCGGTGAATGACATGTGTCCAAACCTTTACGATGAGGTTTCATAAAAAAATATTTTACAACAATATATAAAACTAACAAAAACCTATCTATTACAGCGGAATTCCAAAATAACCTAAAAAATACAAGATTAACCCAAACTAAAATAAAAGACAACCAGATACAATTAACCACATTCAAAACACAAAGGTTCCTAGGTCTTGATCCATAATCACAGACATAAAAAACGATAAATGTTTGATCTTTTTGTTAAAAAAACTTTTGACAAAATAAAACAAGATCAATTAAACATATATATGTATATGTGTGTGTGTGTGTGTGTGTGTGTGTTTGATTGTATAAATGGCTCTGATACTACTATTGGGAATCGTCGGTCTGTCCGGGTGAAACCACGACCCGAATCCGTCTATTCGATTTAGTATAAAATCACTATTTTATATATATTTTTCACAAATATTAATAACCCGTTTATTAATACATATTTAGGCGGAAGCGTGTTAATAAAATACATATTTCTCAAAACCGAATCTCAATTCCAATCTAGTGAACCAAATAAAATAATATACAATCATAACCATATGGTAGTTTAGATTCGTTACCTTGATGAAACATCAAAGCCCCGCATGATGGATCAACAAATGCTAGCAAGCACAATTGAGGCACGCACAAATAATATACAACAATCACCAACTGTAAGATTCAATCTTTTCAAACACCCGAAACACGCGACCAGATCTAATCTAACATGAAAAATAAGGCACGCAAAATGAGGCAACCCAAAGGAGTGGGGTGGTGACGCGTGGCCACGGTTGAGAGGCAGCACGTGAGCCTGATCGGGTAGGACGAGCTAACTCAAGGAGGCACGTGTACGGTGATGGGCGTGGATGGTGGTTCATGGTGGTGGAGTGGTGGTCGTGAGAAGGAGTGGTGGCGACGATGGTGGTTGTGGTTGCTGGTTGTGTGGTGTTTTGATTAAAACATAATCAAATCTTTTGGTGACTAAGTTATGATTAGAGGGCACTCGGGGTTTAGAGTTTACGTTGATTATATAATAATCACATTTACACTCTAATCTCTAAACTATAGTCTTGCTTCCTAAGGAGTTAACCCACATAATTAACCTTTAATTATTTTCCACGTTTTATATAAATTAACTCTTTAGTTATATAACTTTTATGTTTTATTAATCTATATAATAAATGATTAACACCTTTTAATAAAGTTCACATCTCTAATCATCGTCCAACGATAATTATCAAATGATAATTATTCTATCGTTCAACGTTTAATTGATCTAATTAATTAATCCACTTCTCGATCAATTGTTTCTCTAAATCATTATCGATGATTATTTGAAATAATCTTTCCTCTATTATTTCTTTGTTCGCAGTCCAAAGTGTAACTCTTTCGGTGATACTTTGATAGTTGCATTGAATAATCATTAATTGGACACTTATTTCCAATATGATACCTATCTCTTTCAAGCCACCGTTAACAGCAGGTGTCATAATGGGGATCCAAAAAGTGGCGTGAGATGGAGGAAAAAGCAAATATGTGGGTGTACAAACAGTGGAGACACGTGTTCGCTAAGTTGATGTTCTTTTGAGGCCACGAGTTGTATAAGAGATGGAAGAGAAAGCAACACATACCGCATATCAAAAGTTTGATGACCAGGATTTTAGGCACAACTATGGTGCTAGCGTTTGGAACTCTGGCCACGACGATCGTGACCTCGCCATCAGCGACAAGGAATCGTCTTCTTCAAGGGGGAGCTTGGATGCTGATGTAGAACATGTGTTTGGTAGGAGTCTTTCTCTCCCTCTCTCTAGATCTTGCTCTCTCTCCAGTCTAAAACTCTCACCCTCTTAGTTTCTCTAAACACAGAAAAAGGAGGGTGTGTATGGAATGAAAGAAAAGAGATGGTGGGTGGTGGGTAATGTGTGTTTGGATACTGATGATGATGAGATAACAACCGCCTAATCAAGCAAATCAAACAACACCAACACAAAATTACTGTTCATCTAGCTTAATAGTGGTATAACCCTCTTAGTTTCTC
This sequence comes from Ambrosia artemisiifolia, assembly GCA_032199755.1. Classification (NCBI taxonomy): domain Eukaryota; kingdom Viridiplantae; phylum Streptophyta; class Magnoliopsida; order Asterales; family Asteraceae; genus Ambrosia; species Ambrosia artemisiifolia. The sequence continues at coordinate 44,434,508 of CM063527.1, read as the reverse complement.
TAAACACAGAAAAAGGAGGGTGTGTATGTGTGTGTATGGAAAGAAAGAAAACAGATGGTGGGTGATGCGTGTCATGATGCTGATGATGATGATGATGATGATGATATAACAACCGCCCAATTAAGCAAATCAAACAACACCAACACACAATTACTATTCATTTAGTTTAATAGTGGTATAACCCTCTTAGTTTCTTTAAACACAGAAAAAGTAGAGTGTGTATGTGTGTATGAAAAGAAAGAAAGAAAGAAAAGAAATGGTGGGTGGTGGGTGGTGAGTGATGCGTGTCTGGATGCTGATGATATGATGAGATAATAACCGCCCAATCAAGCAAATCAAACAACACCAACACAAAATTACTATTCATTTAGTTTAATCGTGGTATAATATAAGATGATGTAATTGATTTGATCTATATTAAATTTTTGTTGGGTAATTAAATTTGTGTTGGGTAAACAGAACAAATTCACGTGGTACATACCCCACTTCTTTACATATAATTTTGAAATGTAGTTGCTAAGATATAGGCATCGAAAGATGCAATACGATTTTTATAAACACAACGAATAAAATAACATTTAGTTGACATTCATTCAATTATTGATAACATAAAATAATACTTAGGTTGAAACTACAATAAAACAAGATTAAACGTGCACATCACAATTACTAGAAAAACCTACAATATACTTATATACACACATCCATTACACTTCACAAATCAAATTTCTTTCATCCATTTCAATGGAGAAAACACCTCACATAGCCATCCTTCCAAGCCCAGGAATGGGCCACCTTATTCCAATGGCTGAGTTCGCTAAAAGACTTGTCCAACACCACCACATCATCGCCACCATCATCATCCCTACCTCTGGACCACCAACCAAAGCCCAACACACCGTCCTTGAATCATTGCCACAAAACATCCACCACATGTTTCTTTCTCCAGTTACCGAATTACCGGAGAATGTTCGACCCGAGATTATCATCTCCCGTGTCATGCAAGGTAGTCTTTCAAGTCTTAGAGATGCTTTAAGTTGTTTGAAATCAAAAACTAATCTTGTTGCATTAGTTTTTGATATGTTTGGTCATGATTCAATGGAAGTTGCAAAAGAGTTTAGTTTATATAGCTTCTTGTTCTTTCCTATGAGTGCTATGGCTTTATCTTTTACTTTTATATTGCAAAAGCTTGATGAAGAGACTTCTGGAGAGTATAAAGACTTGCCTCGCCCGGTTCAAGTACCGGGTTCGGTTAGTTTTCATGGGTATGAGTTAATGGCCCCGGTTCAAGTCCGAACCGATGAAGTATACAAAGGGTATCTTTTACTTTCAAAGAGATTGAGTTTGCTTGATGGTATTTTGGTTAATAGTTTTGAGGAGTTGGAGGGAGAAACCTTTAGGGTTTTGCGGGGCGAAATTGCGGGTCAAACACCCGTTTACCCGATCGGGCCGTTGATCCAGTCCGACCCGAAAAGCGGGTCGGATACCGGGTCGGATAGGCATGAGTGCTTGAAGTGGTTGGATGATCAACCAAGTGGGTCTGTGGTGTTGGTGTCTTTTGGGAGTGGTGGGACCCTTTCTTTAGAGCAGATTAATGAGCTAGCCCATGGGTTGGAGATGAGTAACCATAGGTTTTTGTGGATAGTAAGAAGCCCTAATAAGGCTTCAAATGCTTCGTTTTTTACTGGCGCTAGCCAGAATGACTCTTTAGGGTTTTTACCTGAAGGGTTTCTGGCTAGGACAGTAAAACGGGGCTTTATTGTAGCATCATGGGCCCCACAAATCAAGATACTGAGTCATGAGGCAATTGGTGGGTTCTTAACTCATTGTGGATGGAACTCGACTCTAGAAAGTATTGTCCATGGGGTGCCAATGATTGCTTGGCCGCTTTATGCGGAGCAACATATGAATGCTAGAATGATGACCGAAGCTCTTGATTTGGCATTAAGACTTAAAACCGAAGAAAATGGATTATATCGTAAAGAAGAGATCGAAAAGGTTGTGAAGGAGTTGATGGAGGGAAATGAAGGGAAGAAGATATCCAAAAGGTTGAAAGAACTAAAGAGTGCTGCCATGAAAGCTCTAAGTGATGGAGGGTCCTCTATGGAGTCATTGTCTAAATTTGCCCTCCAATTGAATAAAGGACCATCTCTTTAGAGCACCAACAATAGGTCGCCGCGCCCCCAAAGACTCGACGTCATATATTTCTTGAAAAACGCCTTGGCGAAGCCAAAAACCCCCCCCAACGAACCGCACCACCCTCTCTATGCGACCCCTCACTACGCTTGCCTTCTTCCTCGCGAACGGTTCGTGGCTAAAGACCAGTTTCTCTCTTTCACGTCCGAGTTTTTAGGGGTGGAAGGACCAAAAGTTGTTGATGCTCTTAGGGCCTTTATTAATGTAAAAAGAATGTAACCAGTGTACTTTGTTTTTGTCTCAATAAGTCTATGATATTGAAATTTATATAAATAACATTAGAAAATTTATTGTAAAAAAATAAGATCGATGAAGATAAGCCAAAGAGAACACAAACGAAATACAAATTGTACAATACACCGGGGACCTACACAATTTTGGACGTTCTTACATGAATCTCCACTTGCCTTTATAGTCTTTATGAGTTCGTGGGTCCTCGAAAGTATTTATTAGTTCGAACTTTCTTGCTTTTATTTATTTCAATGCCCAGATTAAAGGGATTAAAGATTTATAATTGTTTGGGGCAAAGATAATTCAACTTTTTTTTTTAACTGCAAACAACTTTTTATTAATCACCAAAATATGTACAAATCAATCTAATAGCGAGACGCTATATTCTATTTTGAAACACCCAGCCCAAACCCGAGATGGTTCCCATTACATTTAGAAATCAAAAGAGTTCCATTTCTTCCGATCTATAGTGAGTTGCTTCGCCCGATTTTGAATCCACATAAAAGATGTTGACTTTATTTTGCATGGCATTTGATCTAGATTCCATCGTTTTCCATTGAAGATCTTGTCGTTTTTTTTTTTCCAAATCACCCAACAGGTTGCGAGTATGATAGTCTTGATAGCTTTCTGTTTCTTCTTCGTCATTCCAGCTATGATGTTTGCGTCCAGTAGCTCCCTGAAATTGTAATTCAACTTAAATAACCAATTTATAGGTTGTTGTAATGAAAGAACTTATGCTTCTAATGAATATAAATTGGCTACATATCTCTAGTAGTTTAATTTGAATAAACTGATTATATTATTTGATTATGTGTCTAATTATCAGTTCCAAAAAGTACACTAATTAAAAGACCCCACGAAAGTCTTAATGATATGAATTTTGCATTATTGCACATGAAGAAACTTGTTAATTGGAATCATGAATCACTTCATGAAGCAATCATTCTTTTATTGGAATAAAAAGTAGAGAAATGATGATAGTTGTTATTATTTTTTCTATATTATACATATATAGTATGTCATAACACTGAGGTCACCCTTTTTCCATAATATGATCATAGTTTATACAAAACCATAGTCTGTTGTTATGATATTATTTACGCTTGATGATTGTAAAAAAACATATTACACAAGTATCAATATTAATAAACTTATACCCAAGTATTAATCATGTATTAATAAGCTTATACCCGCATGTACTATAAACATAAGCTTATATATATGGTCACATACAACATTATGTTTCATGCATACTTGATTGCTACAATATAGGCAAAAGTGGCCGAAAATCACAACCGACGACATTGAGTGCAACATTAGTGAAAATTAACAATAATAAAACTTGTCGCGAAATTAGCAACAAAATAACAAATCGGCTGCAAAATTAGCCAAACCATAGGTTAATGTTGGGAATCATGGTATCGTATACACAGCGGAAGCGGCTTATATTTATTAGAAAAATCGATTATATACATTATATAATATTAGCCGATTTATATGTATAAATATATATTTAATTTTATTAATCCGATTAATAAAATATTCCCAGTCAGGATCTCAGTTAAACGCGTATAAACAAATAAATAATAAAACAACCATAGGGGGTTTAGTAATCAACCTTTGACGACTACACCGGAATTGTAACACGCGGGTTACAACGAATCCTCGCTAGTAGGAAGTTCACACCGTGCACGAACCGACCGGGAAGCAACACTTGCAAGATGAAGGTGGTGGTTTGTGGTGGTTGATGGCCGGACCAAAAGAAGAGGCGGCGGCGGCCCTCTTTCTTGGGGTGGCGGCCGCAAGTTCTTAGAGAGGAGGCAAGGATAGGTTGTTTTGATCAAAGGTGTCATTAGGGTTTACTCCTTAACCCTTCTTTTATAAGACAACAACTTACATTTAAGCCCCCTTGCTAAATATCTTAATACTCCTTAATATTAATCTTATTAATATTAAGTCCCTCAAGACTAAAACAATTATTATTTCATAAATAATAATTCACCAACGCGTGAACTTATCTGATTCGTGTACCAACGTGTAACTCTTCGGATCGTACCGGGTCGGGTTACGTTGATCTCGACTTTTAATTACATCGGACATACCATATGTCCAACAGTTAATTGTTCGGTTCAATTAATTTGGTTTGGTTACGTCATTTGGTTTGGTTATAACATCTCCCCTAAATCCCTCTTTATGGCTTCTATATTCAAATTCTACAGTAAAATAAGTCCTTCCCTTTTGCAGATTTCCTTCTTCCATCATGAAGATCAACTTTTTGATAGCTAAGAAGGTGTTTTCACAAATTGGTAGCTCTAATTTTATTAAGTAGATGTTAACATCGCTACAAAGAACTATTGGGAACTTTTAAAGCAACCAATATATAACACTAAATTAATGGTTCATAAAGACTATTAGTGTTCTTCTATCGATGAATCATGCATGCTCTTTGTATAAGTGGCTTAAATCATGATAATAAAGTTGAAAACTTTTTAATTAGTCATCAAATAAATAGCACATAGGTTTTCAGCAATAGTTCTAATTTCTAAATAAGTTTTAGGTCATAGTTCATAGTTTGATTATAATATTTTTTTTTTACCGGCAAACAACTATTATTAAAACTAAAAGGCCATTAGCAAGAAACTAGCGACACCATACACTAAAACCGCCCACATAGTTCCAATAAGTGTCCATTAAGGAACGCGGTTTTGACATCCATTTGCCATATCTCATAGTCATAATATGCAGCAATGGCAAGTAGAATTCTAATAGACTTAAGCATGGCTACTGGCGAGAAAGTTTCCTCATAATCAATTCCTTGAGTCTGAGTAAAACCTTTCGCTACAAGCCTTGCTTTGTAGGTTTGCACATTCCCATCCATGTCAGTCTTCTTCTTGAAGATCCATTTGTTTCCTACAGTCCGACACTCGGAAGGAAGATCAACCAAATCCCAGACTTGGTTATCATACATGGATTGCATCTCTGCATTCATGGCTTCTTGCCATTTCTTGGATTCCGAATCCAAGATTGCAGCTTTGTAAGTAGCAGGCTCAGCTTCATCAATCATGAAGATATCGTCATACCTTATAGGTGCACGACGATCCCTAATACTTCTTCGAACACTTGGTGTTTCTGTTGTTTCTTGAGTCCTCTCAGGCTCAACTTCAACAAATGGATCAGTTACTTCTGGTTCTGTCTGAACAATTGGTTCAGTCACTTGTGGTTCTCGAATTTCTTCAAGATCCACATGGTTATCTCCAATCCCTCGTGCCAGAAGCTCTTCCTCTAAGAAAGTGCCTCTGCGTTTGGTGAAAATCTTATTTTCAGTGGGGTGGTAGAACAGGTAACCGATCTTCTTACCGTATCCGACGAAAACCACCTTTTCGCCTCTGGGATCTAGTTTATCCGAAGATTCTAGAGTGACATAAGCATTACATCCCCAGACTTTAAGGTAGGATACATGAGGTTTCTTTCCATGCCATATCTCATAAGGCGTTTTATCAACCTTCTTCGTTGGAGCTATATTTACAAGTCTTGCGGCAGTTTCCAAAGCATAACTCCAAAAGGATTTTGGAAGGTTTGTTCGACATATCATTGATCGAATCATATCTAATAGAGTTCGATTTCTCCGCTCAGACACACCATTATGTTGCGGTGTTCCCGGTGGAGTGAGTTGTGAAACTATTCCACAATCCTTTAGATGGTCGATGAATTCCTGACTAAGATACTCACCACCTCGATCTGATCGAAGCATTTTAATAGTTCTATTTAGCTGATTTTCTACTTCGTTTTGGTACTCCTTGAACTTTTCAAGAGTTTCATGTTTATGCTTCATAAGATAAACATAACCATATCTACTGAAATCATCAGTAAATGTAACAAAGTATCTTTCTCCATGTCTTGACATTGTTCTGAATGGACCACATACATCTGTATGTACAAGTCCTAACAGATCATTAGCTCTTTCTCCAACATTTGAAAAAGGTGCTTTTGTTAACTTCCCACTCAAGCATGATTCGCATTTTCCAAACGACTCAGAACCCTTGGAGTCTAAGATTCATGTGGTTTTGAGTTGTTTAACACGATTCTCACTTATGTGACCAAGTCTACAATGCCACATATACGTATCATTAAAGTCCAACTTATTACGTTTATGGGAGATATTGCATAATATGTTATAGTTTTGGATTTCTATCTCATAGATCCCATTGTTGGGTTTTGCATCAAAGTAAAATACATCGTTAAAATAAGCAGAAATAAATTCACCATTAAAACGATAATTAAAACCTTGTCCACGCAAAGCATAAAATGAAACAATATTTCTAGTCACACTAGGAATATAATAAACATTGTTCAAAACAAGTTCTAAACCAGAAGGAAGTAAAAGAACATATTCTCCTATTACCTTCACAGCAACTCTTTGTCCATTGCCAACATGGACCTCCAAGTCGCCCTGTTTCAGCTTTCTAACCTTTCTTAGTCCCTGAGGACTCTCCTCCAGAAGCTTTGGCTTGCTTCAGTTCAGCTAAATACTTAGCACGGTTCCTCTTCCAGTGCCGAGTTTCATCACAATGAAAACATTTGGCATCTTTCAGAGGTTTCTTGTTGGCAACAACTTTGCCCTTTCCCTTCCCTTTGCCTTGATTGCCCTTCTTTTAGGTGATAGGTTTTTTTTTTAACTTGACCCTCCTTCATTTTCAGCACATGAGTGCTAACTGATGTACCCTATTGCATACGAGTGGTTATGAGTAATCACATCACATCAAACCTCTCATGACGAGCCCTCTGTTGGAACATTTCCACCAAGTGCTGATTCATCTCGTACGCCATCATCTCATCCATGGTCCTTTGAAGTTCAGGTATCATGGATGCCAACATCAGACATGAGACTTTCAAAAGGTCATCAAAATGCTTAGAGTAGTTTCTATAAGCGACAGAGTTCTGATTGATGGGTACATCAGGGATTGACGTTTCAAGAACATACAGTTTGTTCTCCGCCTTGAGAACGATTTTCAAGTTGCGGTGCCAGTCCATGAAGTTGGAGTGGTTCAGTTTGTCCTTCTCTAAGATGGACTTGAGAGAGAATTGGGAGGCGGAATTGTTTTCGTTTGACATCTACAAAGTTCAAAATTAATTTATTAGTATTTCATGTTTTACATATCCTAATTGTATTATGACCCAAAACAAAACTAAAAAGGATGAGATCCTGATTCATCAATACACAATGAACTGGCTTAGCACTGTCCACTGGCATGATTAGGCAGGTAAACAACGATTGTTAATTGTGTCCACTACACAACTCTCCTTTTTGAGGTTATCGCTAAAAACGATGTATGTTTAACCCCAACTATGCCCACTTGTCAAACAAGCGATGTTTGGTCCTTTACTGTTAACTGTAACACCGGCCTATGTTACACAGGAACCGCGATGACTACCTTCACTCATGATCAACGCCCAGATGCAGGGTCAGCACTAACATTTGGGTCCGATATAGAATGGAGTGTTAACTCGTTAAGGGTGGCATGAAACATCAATTTAAAATTGGGATTTAATTTTAATATTTACCATAAATATATTGAATGACTCGTTAGCATGATGTGAGTCACACAATAGTTTATAAAATCCAATTTTATATTATTTGTGATAATTGAAACTCCTTTCAACACTCGACACTGTATAGTTTTAAATACCCTATTTAAACTACGTTGGTCGTATTATCGCGAATGGACTTGTTTTAATATTAATAAAACTCCTTTTATTAAATATGCTTTTCTGTTTTTATAAAACTTGTTTTAATAAAACCGTTGTCATGATTGTGAAAATTTTATTTATTTTGGGTTATCTAAATTATTTACAATAAATAAACCACAACCACAAAACATAATAATAAAACTGAACGAATCGAGCCCCTAATAGGTCGTCCGTTTCGTTTTAGCCAGAAACGAAACGAACTAGTCAAAAGGGTTTCAAAACTATTTTGATATAGCTCCCACTTGACCCGAGATCTCTATCTTCATGGAACCTGTTCGCCTTTTTATCTTCGTCTTGATCTTGTACTTGTAGGATTACAAATAAATTTGAAATACAAATAAAACAAATCTATTCTAATCCTATCTATTACACCAGATCCAATATCCGTAATAAAATACAAACCAATAAAAAATAAAACCATCACAAACACAACCATGACAAGGGTCAAATACCTAGGGCTCGATTCACATCACAATCCATGAACAACAAAAAGCTTTTGATCTTTTGTCAAAAAAAAATAATAATAATTTTTGACAAATAAAACATAGATCAAAATTATAACTTTACCATCTATACGCGCGTAACCGTGGCTCTGATACCACTGTTGGGAATCATGGTATCGTATACACAGCGGAAGCGGTTTATATTTATTAGAAAAATCGATTATATACATTATATAATATTAGCCGATTTATATGTATAAATATATATTTAATTTTATTAATCCGATTAATAAAATATTCCCAGTCAGGATCTCAGTTAAACGCGTATAAAGAAATAAATAATAAAACAACCATAGGGGGTTTAGTAATCAACCTTTGACGACTACACCGGAATTGTAACACGCGGGTTACAACGAATCCTCGCTAGTAGGAAGTTCACACCGTGCACGAACCGACCGGGAAGCAACACTTGCAAGATGAAGGTGGTGGTTTGTGGTGGTTGATGGCCGGACCAAAAGAAGAGGCGGCGGCGGCCCTCTTTCTTGGGGTGGCGGCCGCAAGTTCTTAGAGAGGAGGCAAGGATAGGTTGTTTTGATCAAAGGTGTCATTAGGGTTTACTCCTTAACCCTTCTTTTATAAGACAACAACTTACATTTAAGCCCCCTTGCTAAATATCTTAATACTCCTTAATATTAATCTTATTAATATTAAGTCCCTCAAGACTAAAACAATTATTATTTCATAAATAATAATTCACCAACGCGTGAACTTATCTGATTCGTGTACCAACGTGTAACTCTTCGGATCGTACCGGGTCGGGTTACGTTGATCTCGACTTTTAATTACATCGGACATACCATATGTCCAACAGTTAATTGTTCGGTTCAATTAATTTGGTTTGGTTACGTCATTTGGTTTGGTTATAACATCTCCCCTAAATCCCTCTTTATGGCTTCTATATTCAAATTCTACAGTAAAATAAGTCCTTCCCTTTTGCAGATTTCCTTCTTCCATCATGAAGATCAACTTTTTGATAGCTAAGAAGGTGTTTTCACAAATTGGTAGCTCTAATTTTATTAAGTAGATGTTAACATCGCTACAAAGAACTATTGGGAACTTTTAAAGCAACCAATATATAACACTAAATTAATGGTTCATAAAGACTATTAGTGTTCTTCTATCGATGAATCATGCATGCTCTTTGTATAAGTGGCTTAAATCATGATAATAAAGTTGAAAACTTTTTAATTAGTCATCAAATAAATAGCACATAGGTTTTCAGCAATAGTTCTAATTTCTAAATAAGTTTTAGGTCATAGTTCATAGTTTGATTATAATATTTTTTTTTTACCGGCAAACAACTATTATTAAAACTAAAAGGCCATTAGCAAGAAACTAGCGACACCATACACTAAAACCGCCCACATGCGTAACACCAAAAACCAAAAACAAACCACGTTACACCTAATAACACCCAATAGGATTATAACACCTAGCTAATTTTGCAAGGAACACCATTGCCCATCATAGACAAGTCAAATTCATCTGTTATAAGTTGTAAAACTAAAGGGGACACGTTGCATCGAATTCTCTTGATTGGCGTCTTAGCATAATTCCCAAACAAATCAAACCCATTTATGAGTTTTAGTCACACATTTAATTAAAGGTGTGGCAGAGCATTTTTGGTAGAAGTGTGGCGAAAGCCCTGTTTTGGCGTAGTGTTTTTGGAGTTTTCTTCAAGACAAAAGCAATGATTTTATCTAGATTGAATGGATCTCCTACACCAGTATTAAATCCCGAGTATTTGGACTGCACCCACCATTTTTTACAACCTCATTATCTGAAAATTTCTTATGCTTACGAGTCCCCTTTTAAAAATCAATCCATCCACACTATTTGTTTGGGCATTGAAATGGAAAATTTGTTTTTCATGAGAGTTTTTTTTTCACCCTCTGCCTTAAAATGTTTTGAATAGACGTTACGTCGCACAATTTCCCACATATACAGCCATGCTCTTTATTACTGTCGCCCACATCTGCCAAAACCTCAACGTTACGTCGCCCACATTTGGATGCATCCTTTGTCGTGCTGATTACGGAGCACTTCCTCCGAGACTGTTGGGCCGGGAAAGCTTTGTCTGATATGGTCACTACCGTTGTTTGTGTTTCTTCCTTTTCTCCGGTCAACATGCTTTTGAAAGACTGACCACGTGCTGTGACTTGGCATAGGCTGAGCGGGAGGTTGTGCCCGTCTATTATCCTCCAAGTGGTCCCCATGTTGTCTCCCATATTCACTGCTATCCTCCTTGCCAAACTTTATTGATCTTGGTATTCAATACTTTCAGTATTGGTATGAGTATGGGTAAAAATGGCACAGATACCAAATTAAACTATAATAATAGACCTTGGTATTTGAACAGTAACTTCAATTTTGATTATATTTTTTATTATGTTAAATAAATATGATTTCAAATTTGTTTAACAAATTTTGTGTGGCACAGATGGTGGACTGGTTTGGGTTCAATTGTGACGTAGCCTGCTCAGGTTCGAATCCTGTCATTGCCATTTTTTTCCCCGAAATTTTGTTTAGCATTTTTTTATTTAAAAAACAAACCATGGTGGTGTACAGGTGTTTTCTTATATTAAGTACGTGTCTTCATCTTACTTAACTTGAAACACGTGTTTCATTAACCCCTACAAACACACTCCTCCACCTGCGACACCCTATTCTCTTCTTCTTTGTTTCTAAATCCGCACACAGATTTCAAAATCCACCGTGGCTAGGGTTTTGGTGCAGGTTGTAGCTGATCAGCGGTCATACATTTGATGAGAGAGGGGGAGGGAGAGATGCGATAAAGAGAGAGAGAGAGAGAATAGAGGGGTGGTGACGGAGGTTCTCCACCGTCATGTTTCTATTTTTGCATAATCTGTTGGGGTTTTTCTTTTAATTTGGGGGCAATTTCTTTCAGCTTTTGCATCATCTGCCGCTTTTTTTCTTTATTTTAGGTAACATTAACTTCTTTCAATCAGTTATCGTATCATAATGAACTGTGATTGTTGTGTTGTATACTGATTCATAGGTTTTGGGTTTCAATTTTGATTCCAGTATTGCTTAGCTAAGCTGTCAGTGGGTTGCTATATATATTTTTGTTTTCAAGGTCGAATCTTTGGCTATCAGCATAGATGATTTAATTAGTTTTTGGGTGAATGCTCCTTTTAAACTAACGTGATTTAAAAAAAATTGCAGGATGAAGTTGCAAGTACCCGTTTAACACATATGGTATGCCAAATGATCACTATCTAGACAGTTTTTAATCTATATTAATATTAAATGTCTTTGATCACTTTTGTTATCTTTGTATAGCTTTATGCAAATGGGGATGAAACTGTAGGCCTTGCGAGCGAATTTCAGGTAACTTGTCATATTCTTTACTACCGTTAGGTGCTTTATTTATTTATCGAACCATAATTAATTAATTAATTTTGTGAGGTAATATAACTATTTTATAAATTCAGTGCCTTAGAGATAAGTTTTTCATTAACCGGGCAAGTTCATATTATGGTTTTTGTGCTTTCTTGATCATATTTTTAGAGTTTTGTGTTGGATTAGGGAGTTATTAGAGGGTCGTAGTGAGCCTAGAGTGAATAGGGCTTGGTAGCCGTAGAATGGGCAAACAGGGAAGCTTATGAGATAGCATCTGTTGAAGACAGTTTAAAGTCTGAACGGGTTGCAGTTCAAAGTGCATAGGCTAAAGCTCGTGAAAGGGCTGCGGTTGAGGCAAAGGAAAAAGCGGAACGGGCTGCCATGGAAGCCAATGGGACCGAAAAGTAACTCGTAACATTGTTCTGATGGTTTTGAATTTAATTTTATATGTATTTAGATGGCTCTCATGCATGTCAAAAATGCGCATGAAGTTCTAGAGTATGAAATTGATGCTAAAGAACTTGATTTTATGTAAACGTTTTCTTGATTGATGATGAAGAAATTTTATTTGCTTTTGTTGGAATGTTACAGGGTACCTTCACCATAGCTTCATGGCGTGGAACGAAAGTGGCAGTTGTTGTTTCTAGAATGGGTCGTCTGATACCATGTTGTCAACATGTTCAACGAAAGGTTAGTCCTTAATTTCTGGATTATAATGTTGTTGTTTCTAGAATAGGTTGTGTAGGAATTATAAGCCATGTTTAATTATTAAAGTTCGTTTGAGTAACTGATTTCCTACGGAAAACTAACGTTGAAAAGATTCATGTGTAGTTGAAGCAATCTAAGCTTCGACAATCTTGCAATGTTGACAGGAATATTGCCTGTTAAGTTATTGTTAAACAGGTTGAGGTACCAGACATTACACACTCTCTTTAGAGAGAGAAAGTAATAGAGCAAAGAGGGATTGGGTTCAAGAGAGAGGTGAGGAAAAGGGGTTCCGGCCGGCTGCTCATGGCGGAGTACCGGCGGAGCAGTTCAAACAAACACACAGCCACATACATCTAATCTAGAGATGGATTGTTAATATTAGGGTTAATCATCTGTTAATTAATATTAATATTAATTAGTTTGTAATTATTGTTAATCATCAAAATAAAACAACAGGATCTAAAAAGTCAATATTAATGGTTTAATCATTATAGTTATACTAGGGTGGTTTGCAAATAATATGGTTTCTGTATTAAAGTTTATTATGCACCATTTGTATTTGAACCACATAAGCCAGTTTAACAGTGCACAAGAGTTATTTGCATGATTAAGGATATTTTTTATCGAGATTTTGATTCTAATACACAGTCTAGAAAGCTATCCACAGGTATGTTTTTATATTAGTTTTCGTTTCCTAAAATTAAGGATATTTTTTGTTTATCGAGATTTTGATTCTCATTGTTTCAGGATGAGCCAGATGTTCTCTCTGTTGTATTTGAAATCGCCTGAAATCATGAAAGTTTTGCTGTCAGCATCACAGAGGAAACCTTTTCAGAGGTTGGATAATTTATTCTTATTTATTTGTTACTTGGGATTTAAGGTTTTTTCTCAGATATGTATATCTATTTGATCCCTAAACATATTTTAGATGGAACCGTCTTCTGCAAGCAATTGGGAATTTAATAGCTCAAAAACTGCTGCAATGCTCACATTAGCCATCTCCGCTCCACTCTCCCGTGAAATGCAACAACTTGAGTACATAATACCGCCAACACTATTTTCTTACGCGGTTACAATGCTTGGAAGAATTGCTAATGGATTAATTGAGGTAATGAACCGGAACACACTTCTGTCTTATCTGTCACATTGTAGTACATCGACTGGACCCCACCCCATAGAGGCCAAGGATGATTTCGGAACGGATATCAACTGTCAGATATTGGTTTCCCGTGTGGCTGACCCGCGTGAACAACATGATAAAGAATATGATATTGTAAAGTTAGTTCTTGCTAACGTTGCAGAAATATGGCAGCCCATGATAAAGCTTGGATGTATAAGTGAATTGCTCGCGACCATGAGGTTAGTTTATAGTTATACATTACAATTACACCCGACATTACAAGTTAGTTCTATCGCTTTTTTTTCTTCAGTTTGTATTTTCTTTTATATGTAATGTACACAGGAGTTGGAAGGAAGAGCTAACAAGGCAGAATCAATATAGTCTAACTCTTAAAATGTGTACTACACGAAGATATTGAAGCGCCAATGTGGGCGGATCTCAGCGTTTGTGATTCGACCAACAAAGAGGCGTAAGTTTCGCCTATTTCTTTAGTTATATATTATGATATGAGGCGGGTGATTGCCTGCATAATTTCCTTAAGTTATATTCTGTTTGCTAAATGTTAATTCATTTTTTCCGGTTGCAGTGATGGCTCATGGTTCGACATAACCATTGTGACAAACACATAGCAAAATGTAAGCATCTAAGAACTCCTTGCTTCGCGCTTTACTTTTAGTTTTCTTTGCAACGGTTTTCAATCTGTGATATCTTTTTATAGTCGCTTTTTAGATACCCAATTGATATGATCAATTATTTGTAGCAGGCTATTCAGCTTTCTAGAAACAGTAATTAGAGCCATCGACAATCGAAGTTCATCCTGAGTCCCAAAGGATGGGAAGACGTGACAACACCACCAAGTAAAGCACCAAATCAACAACAGATGGGGGGGAACAACTTTTGTGCGAATATTAACATGTTGGGCCCTTTCAATGTTTAGTATTGAACTATGTAAACATTAAACCCTTAAACCAAACATTTGACGCAAGAAATCCAAAACCAACGTTTTCATGGTTTATAATCATATATGCTAACTGTGCTGGAAATCGCGCAACGCGCGATGGAGAATGACCCTAACAGATTATTTTTCGGTTCCACTTATTCAAAAGTTACAAAACCATGGTGCAAGACGCGCAACGCGCGTCACTTAACAATCCTAGTTTTACATAGTAATGAATTTGATATTATGTTTTACTTCGCCTTATTTTATTTGTACTACTAGTATTTATTTTAATTATTTGGTACCCGTATCATATTGGTACTCGTACCAATTTTACCAATCTAGTACTCAGATAGCATTGATACTTGTAACAATTTTACTTACTCGGTATATGTAGAGTACTCAAAAGATAACAATTAAAAAGTTTCACGCTCACTTGTTCCGTTGTCAATGACCCTTGCATCTTACCCAATCACCACTATTTACCACAGGTGACGGTGTTATCGGTGTTATCGTGAAAATAGTAAGGTACTGTAAGAAAATCGAGTGTCGTCCCAACCCCCTTATCAATTTTGAATAGCAAAAATGGAGTTGGTCTTCTCTATTGATATATATTTTTATATTCTCTAATCCTTAATTAAACGTTTTATGACACGTTTTATTACCTGATAAATAGTCGTTCGAAAAAATAAGGCCAAAACAATGAATGCTGCTACCCATGACCTCTTGGTCTAGTGGTATGGTGTCCCCCCTTACGAATGTGAGGTTGTGGGTTCAAATCCTTGCAAGTGCAAGGTGATGTGGTATTAAGGTGTAACAAAATTTGCCGTTAAAAAAAAAACAATGAATGCTGCTAATAACAATAATTACGTATTTGACAACTATATAACAATCATTATAGAGAACTTTTTATTAGTAAATCATATTAATCATTATAATTGATTGCTAAACTTCAAATACATTGAAAAATGGAGGATGATAGCTAAAGTATCATCCAACGGTCCATACGTGCTTAATATGCCAAGCTTCATTTGGAAAACTAACATCGGTGTTAGAAAAATAAAAACCAATCGTATCGATCATCCAATAACATCTATTCATGGCAAACAAATTTTCACCACATAAGCTAATGATTTCTTTATCAAAAACCGGAAACGAGAGTTGTTTATTAATATCATAGCTGCCAGTCTCTTCAAACCAATAGAAACGACAATTATAACTAGTTGTTCCAAGAAAGTTCATACGAAATTTCCAAGAAGTGGATTGCCCAGGCCGAATTATATCAGCACCACGATCGTCACATCCCACCACAACTCCTGGAACATCGTAATTAGTAATTGTAACTCTATATGGTTCAAGCCATTTGCTCGAAGGTGAGGTGGTGTTGGCGTTTAAACTACTAAAAAGATGGAACAAAAAGAAAACACAAAAAGAAAGTTTAAGTAAAAAATTCATACTTAATGATTGTTTGTCTAGACATGTTCCCATGTTGTGCACATATATATATACAAGAAGGGGTTGGCAAAAGATATTAAAAAAATTAATTGTCAACAAAAATTATTTCATTTAAGATTTATTTATGTATGTATGTACGTACGTACGTATGTATGTATATAGGAGGGTTATCTTGAGAACGCTAAATATCGTGAAAACCGTGAGAAAAATGAGAAAACCAATCAAAATTATTTTTTTCAATACAAACTTAATTATAATCAAAACACAATATTAAAAAATGAATCTTCTTTTCAAATTAACTTTTTATACATGTGTAAATGAAACACTTTCAAATTAAATTAGGGCCGGCAATTTTGTACAAACACGATTACCTGACACGAACCTGAACGATCTTAACAGGCACAGGTATGGCCTTAACAGGTTTCGTGTCCTAAACAGGTAGACACGTATTTACCTGTTAATTTTCGTGTCTTAACAGGTAACATACCTGTTTACCTGCAGGTACCTGTTAATACATGTTTAGAATTTATTTAAAATTAATAATATATTTAAAAAGCTTTACCCAAACTCTTTAACCCTAAATCCCTTCTCACTCCAAAAAGGGATTAGTATAATATTCTAAAACAGGTATTAACATGTACGCAAACAAGTATTAACAGGTACGTAAATAGGTATTAACATGTACGCAAACAGGTATTATCTAGGTCTTTGGTGAACTTTTGGAAATTTTCTCTCACTAATTAGGTTTGTAAACATGCAATTAGTATAATGTTCGCAAACAGGTATTAACATGTACTTTTCGTGTATACCTGTTAAAAAATTAACAGGTTCGTGTATCAAAAAGTAGACACGAAAAATTTTTGTGTCGTGTACAGGTAGTCAGGTTTCATGTATCGTGTCTTAACAGGTTCGTATCTTAACAGGTCAGGTATACACGACTTATAAGACGTAAATTAACTTGAGTTATTGAATGCTTGAATTAAATGCTTGAATTATTATATTATTATAAATCTATATTTCAAACAATTAAGGTATGAGCTCTAGGTACATTCCCTTATGAGAATATATTATACTAGCTTTTATCCCGGGAGTGTCCCGGGGTTGAAATATCTAATATAACATAATAAAATATCTAATATGACAACATAATTAATGATTTGCCAATACATGATTAATGAATAATAATAATAATAATAATTATATTATTATTTATTTTAAACAAATTTCTACCATAAGTTATCATATTCAAATATAAAAAAAAAGAATCTCTGCCTATGAAGTTATGTTTATCGTTTATGATTTATTAGTAGAATAAAATATATTTGAAAACAAAACCCCACAAAATAGTTGTTTTTTTCTCCGTTTTTATATAGCACTATGGTACTCGTTGGAAAGATAATAAAACGCTCGTTAATTTGGTGTAATTTTTTTCTTTAAAAAATATCGTATATAAAAGATATTAACGTTTAAAAGTTATGGGAGGAAACATTAGACAGAAAATTTAATTTTGTTTTTAAATTCTTATATTTTCCTAAAATAATTATAATATATATAGGTTTATTAAAAAAACTCAAAAATTAAAAAATCCTACATGATGCCACGTGACACATTCAAGGAGGGGTTGAGGCCTCCATTGAATGCCACATCATCAAAGTTCAATTCTTTTATTATAAGTTATAGATTATAGATTATTAATTTGTCTTTGATTTCTAAATTTTGTAAATTGTACGTGCTAATGTATTTATATTAGTGATGCAGATGTAATTTGGTTGTGACAAAGTTGGTGAAAAGCAACTTAGTAATTAAGTTTCAAGTTTTTTTAATTAAAACTTATACTTTTTTATACCATGATGTAACTCAACTTTCAGTTGGTGTTATAATAGTATGATTTTTACTTAGAAAACAGGTTAACATGTGACATTTTTTTTTCTTTTTAGAATTTTGATATGGGTTAGAACATAGCATAGAATGAGACCAAACACATTGCAAAAATTATAGAGCGGAATTAAGCAGGTTAGAACATGGAAGAATATGTTAACATCTTCGACGGAACACTAGCTTCACTCAAGCTTCATGTGACGAGCACCATCATCCACCATCACCGTTGTAAAACACCGCCATAGCTACATCAACCACCAAGTAAAGCCACTTTAACCATGAATAACGTCGTTAGGACCACCAACCACCATCAGTATTGTAACATATCCAGAGTCTGTTCCATGTCCGAAGTTGTTGCAATCCTGCTCTGCTGTTGTTGTGGTACGATTCTGAAGTTTATGCAATCCAGAGTCTGTTCCACATCGTGTGCTACGATTCCGATGTGCTACAGGAACGGAGATCAATGGTCCTCAATGACATTAGTTGTAGAGGTTGCAACTTTTGAGACCATTTATACCAAAGTATGAAAGTGTAGGGACTGATAGTGTTAAGATCAGAAGATTACAAACTTAGTTGTATCATGAAACAATAACTGGAAACACTGTTAATGTCGTTTGGTATTTGATCATTGTATAAGATGGTTATCAAGACTTGTTGATTCAGGTGACAGTAACTGGCAACAGTTAAAGTTCAGGGATTGAAGATATAGAGAATTTGAGCTGACAAGTCTTGAAGACCTTGATAACCGGTGGCAACACTCATTAAGTTTAGCCAGCGACATTGTGTCAATGCCGCCGACGCCTTTGAACAGTGTTGCCAGCACCCTTAAATGTTTAATTGTCAAGAAGAAGTTTATGCTTTAGCCTACACGATTGAGAAAGGAGCATGCATTCAAGATAAGAAAGAATGTGACTTGCGATTGAGAAATATATTTATTATTTTTGACAAAAAGTTAAGTGAGAGTTTTAGTGATATGTTAAGTATAGGGACTTTATATGTAGTCAGCCTAATTTGTCATTAGGCTATACATAGTAAGATATTTAGGATTTTAGGTTAGCACACATACACTAAAATTTGGGGCTTTATTGAATTCATTAATTTCAAATTTATCTAGTGGATTTTCATTAAATTATTTGTGTATATTCATCAATCTCTTCACTAAAACTAGATTTTTTTACAATCACTATCATTGTAGATTCGGATTTTGGGACTATCATAGGGGTTATCTAGGGTTTGAGTGACCTAATTGGTAAAAAAAATATCAATGGCTTAACCGGAACAAACTTAAACTTGGTTACTAATATGTGAAGTTAGTAAATAGTAATCATATCAAATTAAATGCAAGTTATTTCTTATATTATGTATGTCCTATCTAGTTACAAACTTTCAAATAAATAGTAAACTAGATTATACCCTGGGAGCGTCCTAGGGTTGGAAATTCTAATATGACGTGATAAAATCTTCAATATATGATTTGCATAAGGATTGTTAAAATAAAATCAAATCAAATCAAAACTATTTTTAACAACTAAGCACACGTCACAAATTCTCATTGAAACTTACAGGGATAAAAATGAAGTATTTACCTTTAAATATGGAGGCTTGCCACCAATGGTTTATGTTTTTGTATGCCCTTTGGAGAGAAGCACCCATCTTCCCCCCTACAAAGCAAATAATCATATAGTTAAAGCATGATCTTTAAAGTAAGAAACAAAGAAACGCAACATTTAACACTTCAAAACAACAAAAGTGGTAAGAATCAGTAGAAACCAAAATCCCGAAAACTACATTAAACAAAGTCAACTCCATATGTTGACTTTTGTACCTTATTAACCCCATGTCACTTTCCTCATTGTAAGCAAACTTAATAAACCTTAAACATGAATCTGTAAGCAAAGTAGCAAACCTAATACACATGCATCAAATTGACTTCATATTTTTCTAAAAAAAATAATGTTTTAACTTATCAAACATAATGTTCTAACTGTTTTTACCAACAAAAAAAAATGGGAACATAACCATAAAAGATTATATCAAATTACACCGATACTAATAGAAATAGTAAACAAAAATGTAAACTTACGCGTAATCATACACCACGCGAATAATATTTAGAAATCTGGAATGAATCATGCATAGTTTTGTACTCTATCAGGTACCACTACTAAAACCTGCCACACTTTCTTCTTCGTTGAATTAATCACTGATGTTGAAGAAAAATGCTCTTAATGAGCCTCTGAATCATTCAGCGCTGAAGGAATCAGCATTTAGCGCGTTTATTTCAGCATCTGAATGGAATAGTTAAGGGTTAACCATTAATACTTGGGATGTTGCTGAACCTTTAAGCACTTAATGAATCTATTTTTACTTCCCCTACAAATGTGGGACAAGAAGACTAACCATTTAGACGCCCAATAAAATAGTCATTAATGGTTCAGCACTTAACCATTCGGATCCTCTTAACCATTCAGACTTTTTAATGATTTAACACTTAATCAACCAAACAGCCCCTTAGTCATGTTGCACAGTATTTGCTTTCAAAGGTTATCCTTTTGACAAAGTTAATTTGATGAGTCAGTATGAGAGACACTACTGTCATTTCACATTTGTGACTTAATCTTCCTTGGAACATATAGAAAACCACCTCTTAAACACAATCGGTCATTTACCACTCACCAGACACCACTCATGTGATGGAAAAGGTTATCCTCACTCATAGCCGCAAGAAAATTGGCCATCTTCATCCATTTTAAAGATGTTTTAGAAATCATCATCATCCGTACCCAATAATTCCCACCAATAGTAAAACTATAATTAGAAATCAGAAATCCCTAAAATAAACCCATGATTATTGTTATGGTGTTGGACAAACTATAGTATGTTGACCACATGACTTTGTATACATGTGGAGAGAGCAATGAAGCTTCTCCATGCGTTCATGATTCCGTGCATACAAGTCGTTGAATAGGGAGTGCGAGTGGTGTTGGGATTAAAAAATTGTGTGATTTAACTTTATGTCTCTTTCTGTTTTTTTTTTTTTTCATAAATTTGATTTGCTTACGTGATGTAGTGTTTAATTTAATTTGGATTTTAGTTTTGACAAGAAAAGCAAATAGTCATATACTTGGAATGGTTTTCTTTTCAATAAAACTTATGACAAATCTAATATGTGTATTTTGTGCATTTTGTAGTCGTATACAAAACATATGCGACATTATATAATCCCACGTGTGAGATTCCTAAGAAAAAAAACTTATTTAGTAGCACCACATTTGTATTGTCTTCTCTATTTTTCCAATCATTGAATATACTAGCTAAATAAAGGAACTTTTTTTTAGAACGATGAAATTTTGTAATCCCGTCATCTTTAGGAGTTGAACCCAAATCACTAGATCTAGATGTTTTTAAAGGTTTTGTCATTACCAATAACGTTGTTTCCAGCTACAATAAAGAATTATGCAAATAACACTAATTATATGTTTGACAGCAACAGTGGGAGCAGGATCCAATTGGAAAACTCTTGGAGTTAAAATGTTGCTCCCTTTAACGTTAAGGGTTTAAGCCCTGCCAAAGCCTGATTGGTGTAAAAATTTTGTTGTGTAAAAAAAAACAAAACATGGTTGATAGTTATTACAATCATTAAGAGTACATGGAGAGCGGTCTTCGGAGCAAAGTCCCTTTGCCCCAACACAAAGGCAAGGGGGTTTTGCCCTCCGAATAGGAAAAAAAGAGGAGGTAGTAGTGATGGAAGACAAGTGACATTTTTTTATTACATCATTTTATATAATTATTCTGGTTTTAAAACTAAAACAATTAAATAAAAGATGACATTTATGTGAACTAAAACAATACCATAACATAACATAAAATTAAAAGCAATACTAAGAATTAAACAAAAAAAACATGCAGATTTATTGGCGAATTTCTAATACAAGAAAAATTGAGGGTAGTAGCTACACTATCATCCGAACCTCCATGTATGCATAATACGCCAAGCATAATTGGGCCAACTTACATCTTTGTTGGAAAAATAAAAACCAATCGTAGTGATTGACCAAAAGCATCTATTCATGCTAAACAAATTATCACCACATATTTTAATGACATTATCATCAAAAACCGGAAACGCGACTTCTCTATGAACATCATAGCTGCCGTTGTCTTCAAACCAATAGAAACGACAATTGTATTTATTTGTTCCAAAAAAATTCATACGGAATTTCCATGAAACAGACTGCCCAGGTCGAATTGTCTCAGCTCCACGATCGTCGCATCCCACCACAACTTGTGTTACATCTATATTAGTAATTGTAATTCTATATGGTTCAAGCCATTTGCTTGAAGGCGTGGTCTTGTTGGCGTACAGAATACTAAAAAAATGTAACAAAAAGAAAACACAAAAGTAAAGTTTAAGTAAAAGACTCATAGTTAAATTAAGTTGACTTCTAAACTTGTTCTCATTGTGTGTATATATATACACACAAAAAAGGAGATAGCAATGATATATAAAAAATTAATTCCGTTCAAAAGAAAAGTGATATATATACATTAATTGGTTAGTTGTTAAAAACAAGACAAAGTATTAATTAGCTGTCTTCAAGATGTGATTATAGAGGGAACAGAGTGTAACCCGTGTTTTCCACAGCTACACCAGTATTCACATGGTAACACTGTCGCCGTAGGTACTGATAGAGGTCATGTAGACCGTTTTCCTGATGGTAGCCGATGGATAGTGAAGTTAAAATATTTTATAACTATAAATGCAACGGTTAATTTAAAACGGTTAAATGTTAGCTCCATTTTAATCCAACCGTCATTTTTATGACAGGGGGGATGCATATAATACATCTTTTTAACTTGTTTCAATCACACAAAAAAAACACAAACTCTCAAAATTTTAGACTCAAATTACTTTCAAACACAAATAAATGGATGCAAGTAAACCAAAGAGTGTACCAAAGGGTGGGAGGGGATCTTCTAAATCAAGAGAAGTGGCTTCAAGTAGTAGAGGTAGAGGATCGGGTTAGAGCTCAGGTGAGGGGGAAGGTTATAGGCCCGTGATTAAATTTTTAATTGATGTTTTTTGTACTTTTTATTTTAATGTATTTTTATTTTAGTTAATATAATGTTATTTTTAGTTAAACACTTTATTAAAAAAACTAAAAATATAATATTTCAATGAAGCGTTGCCTTCAAAAAACTGTTTCAATAAAGTAAAACAGTGAAATGCTGTAACAATGCAAGATTGATAGAAATCAGTAAAATTGAAAAGAATCAGTGAAGTGCCCCTCCTTCCGTTATCATTTTATGTGAGGAAAATCTAGAATATTATTCTTAAATATTATTATTAAATTTATTTTTTAGTGGAGTTATTGACTTGTTGGAATATAGGACTACAATTTATGCATGTTGAAATTAATCTAACATTTAATGCATGAGGTCAGGTTCATTGCCTTCTAGGAATAAATTAGACTGAAGGGTGTGGTGATCGGGGAGGGGTGTGGTGGGTGTCAGATGGCACTTTCTCGTCGGGAACCCCCCCCCCCCCCCACCTGATTTGTTAGGTGCTTTGGGGGTTTAATCCCCGTCTTATTTTCCAATGAATTTTTTGACCGTTTGAATATAAATCCGTTGGACTTGAACGTCATAAAAGAATTCTTTATATTTATATAAACTTTCACTCTCAAACCATAAACCACAACCAAACCATCATTTCCACCTCTATATTCTATAAAATTTATGCTCTATATTTTATAAAACCACACAACCTTTTCATCCTTTCCACCGCGATAGAAGACAATGACAACGAGGAAACTTCGGTTTTCATCGTCACCTTAGGATTTTTGGTGATCAAACATGTTCTTAATATTATCATCATACTCATTACATCCCACCAATAGGGGTCTTAGAAGGGTAATATGTAGACAACCTTACACCTACCCTGTTACCCCGTAGGAATATAGAGACTGATTTCAATGAGAATCCAACTCGATAGTCGATAGTTATAATTGAGTGTTGACTTTAGGTATATTGCAGCAAGGAGGAACTGCTCGTGCAATTGAAGGAGATCATCAAGCAAAGGTGAGTGAAATTACTTAAATTAATACGTGTATAACCCATGAAAGGCGATTCGCCAACACCTTAGCTATAATATTATATTGCATATTAATCAAACCAACCCGTCTGTAGTCTGAGATACATAAGGAACTACTAACCATTTGGAATAAGCGTGATGAAAGAAGAATTACACCCTATAGGAATATGCCGGAATCTATATTAATAATAACCAGAAATGAGGACTTATAAACTTTGAACAAGATACAAAGTAAAGAAAACAAACAATCTTATATAATCTCACCCAAACAACTCTCAATATATCATTGATATGATGATCTATACTACGGAACTCATGGTCAAACCGAACCGTCGTAATTTACTCTAAAATTAGTGATGATAGAATACTCTACAACACACTAGTTGGTGACTTGCTATAATGTTTGATGGTCATTGTAATAATTTGGATTTTGATTGACTTAATTGAATTAATCAAATACATAAAAGGTTATCCAACGTAACTCAATCCAATAGTCCAAATTGTGATCACAATTGTATTAGGCAATTAACTTATAAGTTTTATTAAGCTAGAAGTTTTAATTAGGTCGCTTATAGATAACAACTATTCAGCAAGTTGCAATCTTTACATGTCCAACAATTTAAACAAACTTCATAGAGCTTAATAATCATTATAAATGACTGAATTTTTATTACAATTAAGAAACCGAAAATGCTAGCTAAATCATTCTCTACATATTATTCCATTCATGCATCTTACTCAAATCCCTAACATAACTCTTAGAAAAATAAAAACCATCATAAGTGACATACCAATTACATCTATTCATGGATAATATATCAGTACCACATAAACTATTCGCGATATGCTCATCAAACACAACAAACTCGGCATACTTTTGAAGAGCATAATTGTTGTCATTTAACCAATAAAATCGACAATTATATTTGTTCGAGTCCCAAAAATTTTCACGAAATTTCCAAGAAGTGGAATTCCTAGGAGTAAGTAGGCTTCCTTCAAGATCATCACATCTCAGAGCAACAAATGGGACATCTCGGTTAGTGATTGTGACATTATATGTTTCAAGCCATTTGGTTGAAGGTGGGGTGTTAGCCTTCATAATAATGCAAAGATTGAACAAAAGGTAAACACAAAAAGAAAGTTTTGGTAAGAAACTCATGGTTTAAATTCTACTCTATGTTATGTTCTCAATGTGTGTATATATAATTATTATATGTGTAAACGATAATTGGGATGGCAATAAAAGTCTGAAAATTCAATTGGTTTGTTAAGTAGAAGACAAAATTATTAATTAATGGCTTTTAAGACATGATTAAAATTAATATTTTTGATAGCCAAAAATGAACACTCGTACGAAAACACAAAAAATATGTAATCGGATATATCGAAAAACGTACAGATTGTAATAAATAGTGTTTTTTTTATTCCATTGAATTTTCATTTCATAAGTGGCAAATTATATAAAAACTAGTTTCTTACCCCGCGCTACGCGCCGGGACGTATCTAACATCACCGTTCTCCAACAAAAAAACCTCGACCAAAAAAACGCTTTCTCGCGGCTTGATAAGCCTATAACCACTACACACCATTGTCATCGACCAACTTAGGAGTCGTCGTCACCGATTTTTTGTCAATCTACATCCGCCGACACACCGTTTCTACCACCACCGACGAAATACAACAGCAGACGAAACCACTTTCATGCTTCTCACCCTGCACGTTCTGGCCTTGCGAGAAGCAAATCATCAAGCAACCGATAAAACCAAAGAGAGCTAGGAAAAAAAGAGGTAGAAGACAAAAGAAAAACAAAAGGTTTTCACTAAAAGACAAAAGTAATAAAAACCAAAAAAGTTACTATTGCAAACATTTGGTAATTATATATATATGGTAATATATAGCAGGAAGACGGGCAACAAGTTACGCCGCCACTCCTTTCTTTTGTTGGGCTAGAGGGAAACACGCTTGTGTTGAACTCATAGGGTATCCCCTCTGGCTGGTTTGAGAGACAATGAGTTTGTAGCTGGGCAAGCAATGAGAAAAGCGGAAACGAAGAAAGTGGAAAAGCATGCCCAAGCCTGTGAAAAGAACCAACATGTTTTTGTCACTCTATCTTTTGATACATTTAGCTCCCTGGCACCGGAAGCTATATGGTTCTCAACCAGGGTTCAACGGGTTATCCATAGTAATATCTCGACTCCAGGGGGCAAGGATTTATCTTTAGTAGATTAGGGTTCACTATTCAAAAAGGGGATAACGACGCAACTTGTTGCCCGTCTGCCTGCAATTTTGATGTAAATTTGCTAATTGTGGAATGGGATGGAATTAAAAAAAAAGGATGATGTATAAAAAATTTAAAAAACAAATAAAAGTATATAATTTTCCGGCAAACTCACACCACGCTCTCTTACATGGTCTTTTACCATGAGGTTTGAATCCTTAACAGTGAGTCAAAAATGATTCAAATTGCAACCACGCAAAAAAATTCATAAACCAGATTGCCAAAAAAAAAAATCTAATCAGATTAAATAAACCTTAATAGCCGTATAATTTATTACAAGAGTTACTGCAAACATGCGATTTATTATTATTATTTTTTTTTTTAACAATGACTTTCATTAAAACACAAACGGGGGCGCCCTCAAAGCAAGGACGACACCCCTAAATATACAACATGTACAAAGGGTTTTTACACCAATCCTCCCAAACGAGGTCTGTGAACTTAGACCTATGTTTTAACCATAAAAACGACATAGATTTAATACTACCAACAACGCGAGAGACTTTCGGCTCCAACCCTTTGAAGATTTTCTCATTTCTAGATTTCCAAATCAACCAAAAAGAAACCAAAATGATACCATGCACTATCTTTTTTCCCCACTTGCCATTTGGAGCTTGCTTATAGAGATCGAGTATGTCACTGATGCGATAACCAGGGTCTGGATTCAATCTGCACCAGCGCCAAATACCGGACCAGACCCCATACGAAAAGCCACAGGCAGCGAAAAGATGATGAACGGATTCCAGGTGGGCATCACAAAACCGGCAATTTTCGTTGGGCAGAAACACATTACGTTTACTTAAGGCTTCTACCGTAGGGACCCTATCCATCTCAGCTCTCCACGCCAGAATATGACACTTCAACGGCACCCAACCGACCCATTTAAGTTTATAAAAGTTGTCAAAACTTCTGGACTCGTTCACTTTGTCTTTGACAGCGGCAACCGAGAAAACGTTGGAGCCAGCCCATTCCCAAGAATCTGAACCAGCAGCCAAAGAAATCGGACCCAGCAACGAGGACAGCAGCGCCCATTCTTCAACCTGAACTGCATTCATGGGCTGTGTATAATCTACCGGAGACCACACTCCATTAACAACACAATCACAAATCAATTTTCTCTTGCTCTTGGACACTCCATAAAGGAGAGGAAACCGGAACATCAAGGGGTCTTCTGTTAACCAGGCGTCTTCCCAAAAGCGAATACGACAACCATCGCCAAGCTTTCCTTTCAAGAGGCTAAGAAAAAGCTTCTCCCCGCACCTGAATTTTTCACAATTCTTGACGATATTAGTCCAGATCCCTGATTTACCGGTGATGCAAGGCAAGCCTGACCACCGACTTCGGCCATTATGACAAGCTAGGATGATTCTTTTCCACATCGATCCATCCTCTGATCTAAAGCGCCAAGCCCATTTAGCGAGAAGGGCATTGTTAACATCTTTTAACCTACTCACACCCAAACCCCCTTTATGTTTTTCACGCGTGACCCGTTCCCAGGAAACCCAATGGAGCTTATTTTTTTCACACGAAGCCGACCACAAAAATCTCTTCATCAAACTCTCAAGGTTATCAATAACACCAACGGGAGCTTTGTAAAGAGAAAAAAAGTAAATAGGGAGACTTTGTAAGACCGACTTCAGAAGAGTAAGCCTCCCACCGATAGAAAGCAAGTTTGCCTTCCAAGAAGAAAGCCTTGATTCAAAAACATCAACAATGCTTCTCCAATTATTTTTTCTATTCATATTTGCGCCAACCGAAACGCCCAAATAATCAAAGGGCAAAGAACCGGCACGACAACCCACCAATCCAGCCATACTTAAGACTTCTTCATTAGAAACCCCCGTACCATATAAGAAGGACTTATGGATGTTTATCTTTAAGCCCGAGCACAAGTAAAAGATACGAAGAATTCTCGACACCACCACTATATTATTCGCCGACCACTTACCCAATACAAGAGCATCATCCGCAAAAAATAAATGAGAAACTATCGGCCCTTTTTTCTCCAAGGTCACCCCTTCAAACACTCCTATCTTAGCGGCTTTATTAAAAAGGCATGTTAACGCCTCCATCACTATCAAGAACAAGAACGGCGAGATAGGGTCTCCTTGTCGAAGACCCTTATGGCATTGAAACTACAAAGTAGGAGCTCCATTAACTAAGACCGCCGACCGAGCCGAAGAAAGAATACCTTTTATCCACACCCTCCACTTATCCGGGAAGCCCATTTGCGCCATAATAGAATCAAGAAAAGCCCAATTAACGTTGTCATAAGCCTTTTCGAAATCAATCTTCATAAAGAAAATACTTGTAGCCCTCCTCTTGCACCAAGAAAGAATCTCATTAGCGATTAAAGGACCATCCAAAATGTTCCTCTCACTAAGAAAACCCGTTTGATTATCAGAAATGACATGCCCAATCACCTTCTTAAGTCTCAAAGACAAGACTTTAGAGATGGTTTTGCTAATAATACCCACCAATGTAATGGGTCTAAAATCTTTAAGCCCGATAGGATTCTTGATCTTTGGTATCAAGGTTATAAAAGAAGAGCCACAACCACGACTTATAGTACCCGTGTCAAAGAATTCCGTAAAGATCTTCAAGAAATCATCTTCTAATGAACTCCAAAAGTGTCGAACAAAAGTAAAATTAAACCCATCCGGACCTGGCGCCTTGTCTTTGCCACACTCGAACACCGCTAATTTAATTTCTTCTTTGGTAAACGGCCTAATTAGACCATCCACCAAGGAAAGAGGAATTTTCTTTATATCATCACAACGAAGGAATGGCCTTGAAGGAAACTTTTCTTTGAAGTGGTTACTAAAGAATCTCAACACCTCCCTTTTGACCAAATTAGGCTTCGCAACCCATTCGCCATCTACCATGAGACCTTGAATGGAATTAGAAGCTTTTCTACCATTAATAATTCTGTGAAAATAGGTCGTGTTATCATCTCCAAACTTAGCCCAATTAACCCGAGATTTTTGTTGGAGATCCTTGAATGCGATTTATTATATATTCATGTTGAAAAATAAACATAACAACAAACATTGAAATTATTTTAATAAAAACATTGAATGCATATTCGGATACTATTGTAAAGTGTATTTAAATTTTGTACATATAAAAGATTCACGCCGTATTAGGCGTGGGAATTTTACTACCTACTTGTACATATTCTTTTATCATAACCTTCAATTACTATTAATCTATATTTATAACATCCTTATGTCTATGTTTGTACCACAAAAAACTACACGATTTCACCTCCGCGATGATATCCACCACAATTTCATGTTTATTTAGAAAAATAGTTTTCGGTTGTAGTATAGACGGACTTGTGCCATATGACCACACATCATGTTTTAAGAAAAATGTTTTTAAAGTGGAATTACTATATATGGTGTATGAAAAAATATTAACATCTTCCACATAAACAATGCATTTACTTACATTGTTGGTTTTAAAAATATATATTTTCTTATATATTAAATTTTTGCTATTATCTGTATTCATTGAAATTTTCTATGACATTATTTGGTTTTAATTACATACTATCTATAATATATAATCTAAATCTATAATCTATACTACATTATAAAGGAGAAGTCATGAGCAAATATGTCCAAATTGTCCAAAGTTAAGATGATATACAAAGGATTTCTTTACAATCTTCTAAATTTTACCATTTTTTTCCCTAAATGCTATTAGAAGATAATTAACTTTTATTTGAAAATAGAACTCACCCAAACTAAATAAACACATAAGATAACAATATTTTTGAACAATTTTCATATAATGGCGATGAAATATAATAATTTATGTTTCCACAATGAATAATCTTATCTCAGCTAAACTTGTATGAATTTTAAAACTTTGTCATAATAATACTTATATTATAAACCCTTTTCATATATATGCGTCTACCCAACGGCAAAGTGGATGAGATGGTTCGACTCACTGGCTACATTTGGCAATTTTTTAGCTGCTTGGTCAAGTTGGGCAAGTCTATTACAAACTTACCAATCACAACTTTTAATTTCTAAATGGACAATGACCTTCATATGATAGTTTATACAATATCATATTATTACTATATGCTTTTGTCATGTAAATGAACTTTATCATTTAGCAAGGTGTCTTCAATGGCACGGTTATGTAGATATGCAATGACCGGACAACTTACACAAGAGTGATGTTTATGTTCATATTGGTCTATTATAGTAACATACCTTTGGTTTATTAAGATTTGTTCAATAATGAGTACATGGTTTTTGTAGTGAACTGCAATAAGTTGTAAGTGACGGTACACATTTCTTTTCTTTTCTTTCTACGAATACTTGTTAAAACATAGTTTGCACGTTTCTTTTCTTTTTGATTAACTTACGGCAAAAAAATTAAGTATCATAATATTGTATTGTAACCCATTTGTGAATCCCGCTGCAATGTGCGGGTAAACCCACTAGTATAAAATATATGTATAAAAAAAACTTAAAAGCTAGAAGAATATATAGAGTAAGGCCTTTGGGTTCTCAGGACATACCAAAACACCAAAGCCCAAAAAACACGAACTCACTATGGGCTTTGACATGAGATAATAGAGCCCATGGCCGTAGATGTAAAATAAAGCCTTAAAATGGCTTAATCACTTGTTACATTATTAGACTTTATAAAATCATTTAAAATCCGTTAGTAGACTTTATAAAATCATTTAACTTGTTCATATTATTATTATCCACTCATATGGCATTGGGATTGGTCTTACTTCTGTGGATGAAAGGTTATCAAAACAATGTGAAGAAGAGTTAGTGGCTGTTTGGTTGATTAAATGCTGAATTATTAAGAAGTCTGAATAATTAAGAAGTCTGAATAGTTAAGTGCCGAATCATTAAGTTGGGCCTTTTAATGGTTAGTTTTCTTGTCCCACATTTGTAGGAGAGTCTCATTATGGTTCAGGCTAGTTCAGTGCTTAATGGTCCAGCAACATCCCAAGTCTTAATGGTTCAGCTTTAAACATTCCATTCAGAAGCTGAAACAAACGCGTTGAATGATTAATAGTTCAGAGCCTCATTAAGAGCCTTACCAAACAACCCTTAAATAGTTTAGATTTGACTTTAAGGTATTGGACCATTGGTTTTAGTAATATTACAAAATGTTTCCTTTGTTATTGATATATGAAATAGTGACAGTTCAACGCATCTAAGTTTTTTAATGGATAATGTTGCTTAATTATATTTACAACAAATACACTCTTGTCTAGATTTAAACGTATGACGTCCCTTTAAATGGCATAAGCCTCTACCATGTGGGCTTAGTTGAGTTTTTTGTAACCATGTTTATTGAACTTCAAAAGTCATATTTCTAGTAAAATACCCGATATTTTTCCATTTAAGAGCTACTCAAAATCCAATGGAAAGCTCAAGGATGCCCGTGGGCCCTACGTGGCGATGAAGGGTCTAGGACGATACACAAATCGACCAAAAAAGTGTATCTGTGGCTACAAATCATCACGAACGAGAGGGGATGAGGAGAGTTGGGGAACAAATCCGTTTTTTCACGAACAGATTTCAGTTTGGAAACGGTTTTGACTTTGACCTCCAAGCCAAACCGGTTCCGCTTTGAAACTGGCTCAGTTTTGGGCCGATTTGTTCGACCACAAATCAGTATTTTTAACCGGTTTCAATTTCAGTTTGTTACCATTCCTATTCAAGTACGCACTTTTAAAAATCATACAAAGTACATAAAATTTAACTTTTAGCCCAGTTTTCTGTTTGGTTTTTTAGTAATAGTTTCCGGTTAAACCAGTTTGTACCGGTTTTGGTTAGGATCAGTTTTACCTATCCGGTTACCAAAGCAGGTTTTTTTTGTTCATCTCTAGTAGGGAAGAGAGGTGGCTGAATACCTAGATACCTAGAGCCCACATGCGTCCTTGAATGTTTCACCATAAGACCATCCGGTGTGGGGGGCGGCATAGGAGAGGCATGGCTATGCCGGCCCTCGCTACACCACCCCCCTGGGGCGGCATGGGCTTGGGGGCGGCATCAACGGCATTATTTTGCCGTTTATGCCGGGCCAAACATGGTGGTGGGGCCAAAATGCTTAGGTGGTGGGGCGGCTTAGGGGTGGGGGGCGGCAACCACACCTTGTGGTCTAAAAGCTCTTAAATGAACTTTTTTCTAAGTGTGTTACACAAAGGTAATACAATGAGGGAGGTGACTACTGAAATGTGAGCGCAGATAGGTGGTTGAATATGGTGTTGTGAAGTCAAAACATAAATTGTAGAGTTAATTACATTTTCTCTTTTAGGTACAGCAACCTACAGATTTCCTTCTTAATATCCATTAATAACAACAAATAACATTTAATATTTGAACATGGTGAGAAAAATAATATTTCCGTACAACCAAGAACAAACCCTTAAACTATTTCTAAACCTTAAAAACCTAAATCAAACTCCGGTAGCCATGACGGTACAACGATGGAGCGGTTCTTGGGGCGGCGAAAGGCGTTTGGTGTCGAGTTGTTACAATGTCACATAGAGCGGTCAGCCGGTCAGCGAAGGCACAAGATATAACTATGAACACACCTTTGAAAAGATTTAAAAAAAAAAAGTTAATAAATTTATAAATAAAAACGTGTTACATACTTACATCTATTCTTGCTATAGAAAACTATAATTTTGCATATATTTTAAAAAGATTGGGAAATATAAATGGACAACTTAGAATTAAAATGATATTATTATGTGGGTTAATGAATTTATGATTCACACGTTATTGCCAATAAAATACAGATGATTGAATTTGAGCTGAAAGTAGAGAAAGACGCCTAAAATTGGTTGACACAATGTCTAGCCAATTTAAAACTATGTTGCAAAATAAAAACATTAAAGTTTGATATATGAGGATTTCCATAAGCTTATGATGCATTCAATATTCATTTCATGGTATAAAGAGTAAATAGTCCAATATGTCTAGAATGATTAGTTGCTTTCTAACTTACTACTGTTGTCTGTTGACGTTAAGTGGGGAAAATGCACCCCACATGATTGTAAGTTGGCCACATACATACATTCCATTAAATGTCTTGAATAGAATTGGTGCCTAGACACATGTGCCAAATATTTCCTATTAAAATTTAATATTGTCACATTTGAAATACTTAAAACCAACAAACATATCATGGTTAAGTTTGTGAAAAAGATATAGATTTTTACATTTTACAAGTTATTTTCTAAACCAATTTGGTCGTTTTGTAGACTAGACGTTGAACTAAACTAGAACCAGTCTAGCGTGACGAATCAAACTGAAACCGGTTTGAAATACATACACACCTCTAGTATAAGTAGCAAGTAAAGATCAACCCACACACATATTATATACCATAATTGCTATAGATGTTAGTTTAACCAAAAATGGTTTAGAATAAGAAATGAAGGAATGATGAGATTGAGATGGGTAGGTGCATAAACAACACAAACATATTTTAATACTAAGCAAATATATACAGACCAATCATGTTATCCTCAAATTGTGTGGTCCCACATCCAAATAGCATGGGGGAAGACACAATATAGGCATCATGATACATGACTAAGCTTTAGATTCTAAAAGCAACCCATCAAACTCCAAATAAATTAAAACCAAAAAAAACAAGAACACCAAGACAAATAGAAAACTAATTCCCACATTGTCCCCCTCTCATTCCTACATCAAATCTCACTTTAATCCAACAAAATCATTCCCCATCCCATTTGACAAGTCTATGTTTTTACCCTTTTGCCCTTGTTCCCCAAGGGTAAATTGGTAACTTTACCACCGAGGGTGGTGGGCATCGACAGGTCGATGAGGGATAATGGATGCTCTAGGTAGGAAGAGGTTGTTCTGCTTCTGGTGGTTGGCGGGCATTGATCCATGGAGCGCTTTGGGTAGACCAGTTGAACCAACAGCGGTAGATGTGGCGGCAGCAGAGGTCGATGACACGGCCACACGCTCACATTGAGGGCACATGGTCAAGGTGGTTGGAGGGTTCATGTTCATGTAAAACTGTGGAGATAGTTTGAGAGCTCTAAGCTCATTAACCTCCTTTTGCAACCGTCGATTCTCTTCAGTTAACGTATCGCAACAACGCTTTAGGTACTCGCAGTCCACCTCCGTTTGCTTCAACTTCGTCCTGCGAGACGCCAAACATTTTAATAAAACCATTTAACAAACAAAAATAAATAATATCATATGAACAACATAGTAACATTCCCAAAAATAAAATTGGTAAAATTACCATTAATTTACAAAAAAAAAAAAAAAAGTTTAAAAGACCATTTTGCCCTTAAACCCCTAAAAAGTTATTCAAAGATTGGTCATAAATCAAACTTAAATGTCCACTCTAATTTTCTTGAAAATATAAACACATTGGTACTTAAATGAGTTGATACTTAAATGAGTTGACTTTATGTCAATTCTAGTTGGTCTATGAATAATAAGGGCATGATAATGAATGACATATCATATCCCTTATTGGCTACAAACTGTTGAAAGGCAAAACCAACCAAAAATGTTAAGCCAAATGTACAACTAATGATGCATGCATGTACTCCAATCCCCCCATGTTTTTAAAGTACCAAGGTACTTTATTATGGTCAAATTCTACCCAACTTGTACCTTGTGCATTAACATCGGTACCCATTATCGGATTTCAAAAATTACAGTACAAAACAATAAATTTCAGAAACTTTAGGTTTCCTATGTACAAACTGTTAATGCACGAGCTACACTTTCTCAGAAGCTACAGTATTAATGGAAAAGGTAGGATTAGTAGTACCATACGCATTAATTGTAGTACTACCCATGTAAAGACAACCCATGCAATGTTTGTTTGTACAATAAATATAGGTTTACAAAACTACCCTTGAGGTTAAGAGTTAATTTCCTACCTTGCCCTTCTGTTTTGAAACCAAACTTCCACCTGCCTTGGCCTCAGATCCAGCTGTTTCGCTAATGCCAGTTTTTGTTTCTAACAAATTTTATACCAAATCAGAAATAAATTAATTAATATTAACAAATAAAATTTTATATAAAATGTCTTGCACATGAATTAAAATAAAGAAAGCAGCACTCACAAAATTAATAGTACTGTAATAATTTTTATTAAAAATCATAAACTATTTAAAATTCTATAAAATTAAAAAATGTCTAGCATTTTATTAAAAAAAAGGAAAGGACCACTTTAGAGCACTTCTAATAAATTT
The DNA here is from genome assembly GCA_032199755.1 of Ambrosia artemisiifolia. Taxonomy (NCBI): domain Eukaryota; kingdom Viridiplantae; phylum Streptophyta; class Magnoliopsida; order Asterales; family Asteraceae; genus Ambrosia; species Ambrosia artemisiifolia. Next base: position 44,398,753 of record CM063527.1, on the reverse strand, counting down.
TAAGAATCAGAAATAATTATTATCAACTAATTTTTTCCTTTTATAAAACCATACCCGTACCTAGTAAATCCCACAGATAGTTATCCGTTTCCTGACAAGGGTCCAAAGGGTTATTCATAGCAATGTTTCGACTCATGGGGTGCAGGTGTTTGTGTTTAGTAGATTGGGATTTACGATTCAAAAATGTGTTGTGGCGTTGTAGCGCAACTTGTTACCCATCTGCTTGTTTTGATGTAATTTTACGTGATAAAATATTATATAGTTTTGTAAAAAAACTAGTAAAAACTGCCTCGCACTTGAGTTAAATTACGAAAGTGCCACTAACAAAATCAGAAAATAATCAACTAAATTTATAAATATTATCATTTAAAAACAATGCCAGGAACTCTAGTTATTTACGAAAGTGCCATCAAGATTATTTTCAAACAAAATCATAAAACAATTAAGATTATGATTAATCAATAAATTCATAAACATTCCAATAAAAATAAGTCTTTTGCTTTAGCTAAATTACGAAAATGCCACTAACCGGATTAAGAGTATTATGCTCCTTGAACGTTTCTTCCAACACCGCCGCCTGATCTTTCGACAACCGTAGCTTCTTCCTCGCCGCCGCCGCATCACCACCGTCATCGTCATCTTCACCGCCACTGACACCGTGAGAGCTCGATTCCCTCTCCGCCTCGTTATCCTCTCGCTCCACCCTCTTACCACTCACACTCGACACCGTACTGTTCGGTGATGACACCAATGCATCATCATCACGTTCACCTGTTAACGCCACTAACGCCGTTGATGTTGACGCCGGTGGACGGTTTACGTCTATTACCCGTTGGTAAGATCTAGGTTCTGGATTCAGATCTACAGTTGTTATAAGATTTAATATTAGTGGAAATAATTATTAAATATTTTTTAACGATGAACAAAAACCCGATCACTTAAGTAAACCCAATGAAAAAAGACCACTAACAAACCCTTGGTCTAAACAATGTAAAAATAGTAAAAGTTTCTTTTTAACGACCATCAAAAGCCCGGTCATCTAGGTAAACCCAATGGCAAAATGTCACTTACGCCCGCAAACGCATACGGCGCTGATGACCTGACCCGTCACCATTTTAGAGAAAACCCACTAGCTGAAAACCCACAACAGTGGGTTTCCACTAGAGTGATGGGTTTTCTCTGAAATGGTGACGGGCCGGGTCATCAGCGTCGTATGTGTTTACGGACGTAAGTGACATTTTACCATTGGATTTACTTAGATGATCGGGCTTTTGTTGGTCGGTTAAAAAAACATTAGTTTGTTGAACAAATCTGTACGTGTGTTTCATGTTTGAACGCGTGTGTTTAGTGTGTGTATCATATTCCACTATATCTATAGCATCCACTACGTGCATCGAAACGTGTGCGTGCATGCATAAACTAGTACAACATGCAACAAAGCTTGTACTTACCAGCATGATGATTATTATTATTATTATTAATCATGAACGACATCTTCTGATGATTCGAAACATTCCGTTGAACAAACGATAACGGAGGGGACGGTAACAGATTCAACGGAAAACGTGGAGAACCGGCTGAACCGGTAACCGGTGGAGGAGGTGGTGGCGGATAGGTAGCAGCATCCGAACATTTAAGACTCAAACTTAAGCCTAAACCATCATCTTTCTCAGCCATGATGATGATAATGTTTTACTCTCTCTCTAAAAACAACTTTCTCTCTCTAGAAATTTGTTTCAGAGGGACAAAATAGAGTGATTCGAAATGGGTTTTGGTTTTTTCACTGCCTTTTTATCTCGCTTTGCTGTTTCAGACGTTAATTCACTGGGCAGTTTACAGAGACAACACCAACACCTATATGTCTAGATATATATACACACATAACATATAAAGATATAATAATAATATAAAGATGTGTATGTATAGGAGGAGAGAGAAAGAGGGTGGTGATATGTGCAATCATGAAATGTGTCAGGGATGGCTCTATTGGCACAATGATGATGATGGGATTGAGCTTTGGCTTTTGCTTCAGCTTTTGCATGGATGAGAGAGAGTATAGAGAGAGAGTATGTGTAGGGAGAATTTAAAGGTGGTGACTGCATTTTACATGGTGGTAATTGTGTGGTTATGTTTCTCTATGCATTGTAGAGTTGTACTTTGTGCATTGTAAGTTGTAACATGTTCTGGATTTGGGGATTATGGATCTGGAAAAGGGGTTATATATTTTAACTATGGTTGAGTTAGGTTGACTATTGGATTGGTTTATACTTTCCTTTCAGCTAGTGTAGTCACTATCCTCTTTCTTCCAAAATTATAATTTTTATAGTTAGATTTATATAAACTCAACTTTAATGGGTTTTTTTATAAAAGTAAATAATAAAGTTAAATTACCTTTTTAATATTAAGTGTATCAATTAAAAGATGACATATTATGAATAACAAGGTTAAAATAAAATATAGGATAAAAAGATTTGACACAAAGAATAATGTTACGAACTATAGAGTTTTAAGGAGGACGGGGTGCTTCACTGAATCATTTTCAAACTTTACTGATTTACATCAATACTGTATTGTCACATCACTTCATTGAAACACTTTTTTGGAGGCAGCACTACCCTCATACCTTGAACTACCCAACACATAAAAAACAAAAAAACCCTACACACAAAACCACTACTCGTGTTTACTTACCGTGCGTTAAATAGAACCAGAATTTGGTCTACGGGACCTCTACCAGCACCGCTGACGGCAGTGTGACCGTGCTAGTAGTGGGATACCCGTGACCAAATCGGTAAGCGCTCCGTCCCCTTTGAATGAATAGTTACATAATTAAATTAAATATTCATAATTTTTTAATCATTTAATGTGGTCATGTAGGAGGAGGGCTATTTTACTATTTTGATACATGCTTCAAAGATGTTGTTTGGTGTTGTATATTTTAAATAGTAATTAAAAAGGAAATTAAGTTTCAACTTTTACAAAATATGAATCTTGTATATTTTTTTCTTGTTTCTCCTTAAAAAGTATGTCGTCTGTCACGTCTTAACATATTTTTAATTCATGAGTAAATATGTAATTATATTTTTCTGTAAACTATACATTTTATTATACCTATTTTAGTAATTAAGAAAATCAAAATATAGTAGGAATGTTTTCATAGACATATAACCTTTTTATTGGATAAATTTAACTCAATGAGTTGTTAGATTTGAAGTGTTGTTATTTTTCCAAAATCAATTTAAGGAGTTCTTAGACAATCTCGACCACAACATTCTGATTTTTCATAAATTCAAATCAACGTAACGCCTCATTCATCGTTAAAGCTTTCTTTTCACCTATATGCGTAGTCGTATGATATTCCCTTTTATGAGCTCGGAACATTGTATATCATATCTAACTTATTGAACACTTAAACTTCCTCTGTTACACACTGATGCATTCACTTTGATCGTTTAGGTATATATAGCAGGGGCGGACATAATTAAAGAGGAGGGGTTGCGAACGTTGTGGCTCAACTTCGCGCGCGTAGTGAAAAATTAGTGGAAAATTTGGTTTTTTTTTATGAAATTTGGAAAACGTTACTACTAAAATGAAAAAAATGAAAAACGTTACTACTGATTTTGTGGCCTAGATCTGCCACTGATATATAGACATGTGTTTCCTGCATGATAAGTTAATCTAATAGCTCGAAAGAATGTTTGTGTCAAGACTTGGTGTATGAGCTAATGAGCTATTAGTGGATTTTGACTTGTTTAAACAATGTTTATAAGTTTCAACATTTTCTACTTTGGATGATAGTTTTTTTCGCTTTGGAGCAAATAACTCGTGTTATATTGTAGTTTTTCAACAACGCACTAAGATATTAACTTGTGTTCTTTGTATGCGGTTTACGTGTGTTTTTACTATCGTGTTAGTCGTGATATCAGTTTATGAGAATGTATAACCCCAATGGTAGGTTAGCCTAAAATTCCATTTATACGTGCATAAAACATTAAATTGATTTAAATTAATATAACATTGCAGATTATTTATAAAACATATTTTTGAGTTAAGTCTTTCTACTTGGTATTTCTTTATATGACATAAAGACTAAGATTTTTTTTTGAAAGGTGAACTTCATTAACAACCGCAAAAACCTCCTACTCTTCAAGGCGGAGAGGAGAAGGCCGCACAAAACATTAAAATAACATTACATTGGACCAACCTTTCCAATCTCGACAACATTACAAAAACCTCCTACGCTCCAATCTCGACAACATTGCTCCTTTCTGCCGGAAGATATTATCGTTTCTAGCTTTCCATACTCGCCAACAACTTATCATAACCACACCTTTAACAATGTCTTTACGAGAAGGTGATAGGCCGTCCACCTTGTGAATGTTTATAATGTCTCCGACACCGAAGGCGAAAAAGTTCAGCATACCAAGCCACTTAAGAGACATCAACACTAAGATATTTATCATAATTTTCTATGTTTGTTATACCCATACCATAATCTTATAAAATAACAAATCATATATAGTAATTATACTTGCTTAAATAGATATCGACGCTCTTATTAACAGGAAATAAGTGTTGTATACTTTAGCAATGTCTGTGATATAGTCATTGAAGAAAAAAAAACATAACAAAATAAAATTCTGAAATTTATATTTAAAAGAGTGCAATATTGTTTTGAAAGGTATGAAATGGACACATTTCTACATCATTAAATAATGTAGCATGCTTTTTTGTGTAACAGCACCAACTAGATGCATGCATTTAACATGTTTATTCAATTAAATGACAAGGGTTTGAGCTTCATGTGAGATACATGTTGTTTAAAAAATATGTTGCTCAAAATAAAATAAAATAAAATAAATTTAATGGCTTATTTAATCAACACAAATTTTGTATTTGTAATAATACCTTAAAATATATTAAAAAATGTAGCTTTTAATAATATGACATCTAGAATAAATTTTATTCATTGCTTGATTAAAAGTTTAATGTGAAAAAAAAAAATGTAACTACTCCGCAATATTAGTTATTTGTAATTTTAATTGAAAATACTTAAAGAATAGATAGTAAAAAAATGTTATAAAGGTTTTATCCCTAAGCGAAATATATATTTTTTAAAAATAAAAAATACATGTGTAGTGTAATGAATATTGGTAAAATATGACATTGGTTTTATTTAACCAAGTGTTTCTTATGTTTGAAATGTATAAAGTGCTCGCATTAATAATCATGGTCGAATTTTAAAATCTAGACCGTACCGGTTGGTTTGACAACTAGTCGGTATTGTTCATATGGGTTGCAAACGGAACCACTTATAGTTACAATCGTAACTTTGATAGTACATAAATATTTTTACTTGAGGTAACTTTCATAATTTAATTGACTGCATAATTTTAACAAAGTCCGATATATTTTAACACTTTCAATTTTCTCACTTCGCCTAGTTTCAATTAAATTATGTGTACTTTCATTTTCTTTAGCATTAAATTATTTTTATGTCGTAGGGTACCTAAATTAATTTGGCTAGTGAATAAGCAAAACAACTAGTTTGATGACTTGATTGATTTTAAGAATGTGCCTCAAAATAATAAATATGTATTGTTTAGACATCACTTACTTTATTGTTAACATATTTATAAAAAAAATGCTTAAACCTCAAAATAAGTTTTTTTAACGGCTAAATATTAGCCTCTCTAAATTCCTATATTTAGTTATTTACAAATAACATGCTTATTGATTGGGATTGAACCCAAAATCTTCACTAAAATGCAAGATACTTTAACAAACGAGTTAGCCTCACTTGGCATGTATGTTATTTGTTGGACACATTTTTAGATACTATATAAATTAATTTATACTTATTAGAGCATTCACAGCCCGTCCCTCATCCCCAACCATATAATTTAAGAAAAAATCATAGTTTTCTAAATTTGTCTTTCACTTTTTCTAATTATCTCACATCCCATTCCCCATTCCCCATTCATATCCCCTATAAGTTTTTTTTATTATTATTTTATTTCTTTACAACCAACATCAAACCACTCCACTTTTCATTTGTATTATTTTATTATTATTAAATGATATGGGGGAAGTATGGAAGACCCCATATATTGGGGGCTCAACATAGGTTTTTGTAAATTTTAGAAATGGGGTATGGGGAAAGGGGTTTGGATGGAGTGAGTTTTTATGGGATTTTCTTAGATTTTAAGAATGGGGGAGGAAATGGGGGATGGGTTGTGAATAACATGTGTAGGTTCGGCCAAATCATATTTTATTATGATTTTCTATAAAAATTACAAAGGTGATTGAAAATGTGATCATGTGTATAATCTCATACTTAACAATGACAATTATGATGAAACATCATGAGTTCATCACACACAATTCGAGTGCGTAGAAAAAGCCCTCTTTTTTTTTCAAAAGAAAAAAAAGAAGAAGATAATAATAAGTTCTTACTACATTGTAATGAGCATGTAGGTACACACGAACACATGTGAACACATAATGATTTGTTGTAAAAGACAAAATAGTTGAAATCCAATTTATTACCTTCACAAGGATACAAATGCATGAAGTTGAGAGGCGATACATATCATATGATACCTTAAAAAAATACACCTGCAATCCATCTTTCATTTCATAATGTAAAACAAATTTTACGAAAATGATAGGTATAGGGGTATCAAGTTGCGTTGCTATCCTTTTTGAATTACAAACTCTATCTGGCTGAAGACAAACTCTTGGTTTGTAGAGGTAGGTGAATTTCTATTAATCACCTTCTGCACTAGATTCAGAAAACGACTGCCTCGAAAACAAGGAATCCAAACGCATCTAACGCAAAAGGCATAAGCACGTATTGATATTCAAAACAGGCTATTTCGTGCTTTGAAAAAAAAATCATAGCAATAATAATAAACCGCTTTTAAGGTTTTTTTATCGTAACTTTCTCCTAAATACAATATTATTATTTAGGGGAAATAGAATTAAATAATCCCAACTTTGAGGGGTTGGAAGGGAATAATCCCAACTTGAAACTTGTAAGATAACATTCTCAACTTGTCAATGCTTTTATTTTGTTGGACCTAAACTAACAGTGGTTAAGTTTGTCTGTTAAATGCCTACGTGGCAGTCCACGTGTCGTCCTACGTGAACAAATCTGTCCCAATTGGAAAAGGTTGGCCCACTATATTTTAAATACACATATTATATATACACACACATATAAGATCTTTTCATCTTCATCACAACCACCTGCCACCACCGTCAACCGCCTCAATCTCCGATGACACCCACCACCCCCACCACCAAAAACACCACCAAAATCTCTTTCATCTTTTATAATAATTTTTCCCCAAATTTTCATCACCCAAGACGCAACAAATTCAGTCAACTACTTGTTTATAACATAGATTGACAATTTACGCTTAATTTCAGAAAACCCTAGCAAAAGTTATTCCAAATACAGAAAACCCTAGACACCACAAACCTCACTCAAAAAACACCTACATCTTTACCACAAGTGTAACACCCCAAAACCATTCGTTCGCCTAACTACGCCATTAGGCGTGATTAGCAAAATATTAACACGAGACTTAGGGGATAAGAATATGGGTTATATTCCAATATGGAAATAACCTAGTTAATAATATTATGTTTATAAATGAATAAAAGGTGTTTGAAACTAGCTTATGAGTTAGTTTTTTTATACGAAAATGACAGTGGGAAAACTTGAGGGACCATAGTTGCCAAAATGGTAAAGTGGGTATTATTAATAATAATAAAACACACAAAAACACACACTGACACACATGAAGTGTGTGTGTCGTGTATAATGATCAGGAGATCATTTCTCCTTCCTTAACCAAACCCTAAACATCAACTCTTGCTCTAATCAAAGCTAAATCAAAGGGGAAATCGATGCTTGAGCAAGAAACGAGTTATCTAAGGCCTAATGAACATCAAGGTACCATTTTATTTGATGTAATTTGATGTTAATACCCGTTTTTGATTTGGTCAAAAACTAGGGTTTTGATAAAACGTAAAATTTATGGTTAAAAGAGATTGCTCTAGTCTTGGGGAACCTCAAACGTACCTAATTTAGTTACAAATCACACTTAATATGTTTATTTGGTTTTGATCATATGATTATGTTCATGTGTAGAATTTGGGGTTTAACCTCTAGGTTGAATCCACTCATATCTAGTAACCTTTTGTGACTCTTAGAAGTTGTTGCATGAGAAATTTAGGTAAAAAGGGCTTAAATAACATGTTATGATGTCAATTGGACAATCGGTTATGCTTTGGTTAAACTTAGAATGTTGAAAACTAAGTATATTGGTGGATGCACACCAAATGTTTGATGAAATGCCTATATGAGTTAATCTCAACTAGACATGTAAGAAAATGGCTATGGATTTAGCTATAAATGATAATGAATACATGATGTTATGGATAGTGAACAAAATTCCATATTATGTATTCTAAGAGACAAGTTTGACTCATCCCCAAGTTAGGTACAACAAAGAGGGAGCAAACGGGTTAAACGGATGCAATGCGAATACTTATGGAAACAAGAATGGATGCGAGGTAAGTAATACTTACATTCACTAGATCATAAATATAACTTTTGTATTGATGTAATGATCTAAACCTTGATAAGGGATAAAGGTAGGACCCGAGGGGGTGAAACCTATTAAACGGACGGTTTATGCGAATCCATGTCAAAACAAGATTTATGGTAATAAACGAATCAAGAGTGTTGATCGTAGGATGGAAATCATCAATTGGGTCAATAAATAAAGTTACGTGGTAAGTCTAAACTCAAATTTTGATAATAAAATCACTTGAATAAGAAAGCTATGCAATTTGGGTAAATGGGTCGAGTGAGATTGCCACTTCCCCCTAATTAAAAGTTGGAATGTCATAAGGTTATGAACCATGAGACTTAATGGGTCAAATGGTGATTTCCTCACCATTCGAACCCGATAATCAAAGTCAATAATCTAAGCCTTAAGAACCTTAGGGATAACGGGTCAATGGGAAATGCATCACAATTAAGTCTTGAGATCTAATGTGGTTAATCTAGAAAGGGTGCAGGAAAACACTTGGAAAATTGGGCACATGATGCCCAAGTAAACAATGAGGGTGCAAGTATGGATCAACGCCACCCGGTAAGTGGTAGTTAGATAAACGCATTCGGGCGAAGCAATAAGGGTACTAAAATTACCCACATGAAGTGTGGGTGCAAATCAAGTAAGTTATTTCCATAACTATGTCTAATGCGCGCTAATGCGCTTAGAATCTACTAAACAAATGAAAACTTGAGAAATGATGAAAATCTAAGTCCGGAAGGACTTAGAGATTTTTAACCAAGTCAATGAGTCAAAAACATTGGAATTGGAACAAGAAGTTTCGTCACGAATGGCTAAATTGAAATATTTGACCATGAAGGGCGTTTTGAGCATTTAAAAGATTTCTAAAGGTTGAATCTAAGAAACTAAATCATAATGAAACAAATCGGATAAACGTTATTGTTGATCAAGTATCTAATGACTTGACAACTTAATCAGTAGGCATTTGGTGTGGTCAAAAAGTGCCTTGGTTGATTCAAGGCCTTAACGGGTCGATATGGGTAAAAATCAACATAAACACTTAAAACTTTGAACCGGGTCATAGCATCATGAATCGGACTATAATTTCAGTCAAACAAAGGTTTATTTAGTCGGCAAGTCAATACTTAGACTTCGGGAATCATCAAATACGGTTGCGACATGATTCCCATGCTTAAAAATCACCAAACTAACATCGGAAGCTGTGAGCGGCCGCTCATAGAGACCGCGCGGCCGGTCACAGAGAACAACATGACGGCACGATCTTTAAAATTGCATATAAAATCGTAGAAAAATCGTTAGGAGGTGTTCTTTATATGCCTGGAAAGCTCTCGGAGCGTAGAACAATTCTTATTTGAAAGTCGAAGTCGGATTTTGGGTTTTAGAAGGAGTAAAAGCGATCCGAACAGCTGCTGCGCATAAGTTGCAGCAGTTCGTTCTCCTAATAAAGGGCCATTTGGCCTGGTTCGTTCCGTTTCAACGTGTAACGACTACCGTACTAGTTTAAATGTATCATTGACAACCCACTAACCATTCTTTGTGTAATGGTGCTAGGTAAACAAGTGAAGGAAGTCCCAGAGCAAGGATCTAGTCGCGAGAAGAGCCGAACACGCCCGAACACTCATCAAGCTTCCGCAATAGAATTCAAGAGTCTCTCGATAAAACGCAAAATCTTATCATATGTTTTAACTATTAAAATGTAAAAATTTGTGGGAATCAAATATGTATTTGACCTTAATGGTTTGAGTTTATAATAAAAATAAAGTTTTAATCGGGAGTGGTTTACGTAAGGTCAAAACTCGTAAGATTGGGCGTTAAACACGTGATTACGGGTTAGGGTCTTACAACAAGGCAAGTGATCGTATTTGATGTAGGAATCGTTTTCCCCCAAATTTTCGTAACCCTAGGCTCTGTTCTCTGTATAGAGGATGAAGAAGGTGAGTCGTTGCTTTCTCTAATAATAGCTTCGATAATAGCTTCAATGGAGTGAGGATGGATGTTGGTGGTGGTTGTAGGTTGTTGTGATGGTGAATGAAGGTGGAGGGACAGAAACTTGAGTAAGGATTGTGAAGTCACCGGAGAGGGAAAACAGAGGAAAGAGAGAGGGTGAGAAAGAGAAGCGGAGAAGAGAGAGTGTTTGTGGTGGTTGTGTGTGATGTCGGAGATGGCGGTGGTTGTGGTGGTGGCAGATGATGAAGATAATCTGATGAAGAAGTGATATATCTATCTATCTATCTATCTCTCTCTCTCTCTCTCTCTCTCTCTATATATATATATATATATATATATATATATATATATATATATATATATATATATATATATATAAATTCTTTTTAATTATTATTAAAACCTTTTTTTAATAATTAAAAGATTTTTTTAATTGAAAAACACAAGTGTCATTGTGGGCCCACTTTTTTTTCCCAACCGGACAGAAATAGCCCCGTCAGCTACCACGTGGCAGTCCACGTCATCAGTTAACAGACAGACTTAACCACCATTAGTTTAGGTCCAATGAAATAAAATACGTGACAAGTTGGGACTGTTAGTTTACTACTTTCAAGTTGGGATTATTGCCTTCCAATCCCTTAAAGTTAAGATTATTTAATTTTATTTCCCCTATTATTTAAAAGTATTTTTTTATATGTTTTACTAGATTATACCCCGGGAACGTCCCGGGGTTGAAAAATCTAATATGACATATTAATTTTACATATAAAATAGAATGATGCGCTTTACAGTTACATTCATGAAAGCTTCGGGTAGCAGCTAACCTAAAACAATTAAAAATATATCTCCAATGTTAACACCTAACTTTAAACAATGTATAACTCCAATGCTAACGCATGTTGAAAATAAAATTCATATTTACTGATTTGAACATAATTAGTTACTTGCCTATATATGATTAATGATTTACCTGAAGTGTCCTGAACACTTTGTGTTTTTTTTCCTGTTTGAACAAAACCCAACAAAAAATAGTCGTTTTTTTTCTCCGTTTTTTATATAGCATTATGGTACTCGTTGGAAAGATAATAAAACGCTCGTTAATTTGGTGTAATTTTTTTCTTAAAAAAATCTCGTATATAAAAGATATTAACGTTTACAAATTATGGGAGGAAACGTAAGAGAGAAAAATCTAATTTTGTTTTTAAATTAATTTTTTTCTAAAATATCTCAATGCCACATGGGATGACAAATGGCACACTCAAAGATGAGAATGCCTCTTTAAATGCCATGTCATTAAAATGGCTTTGGTGTATTATATGTATAGATTTCTTTTGAGCAACATGGTTTTCTTGAAATCTTTTTAGCATATCTCCTCCTCGTGGAAAAAGCGGCTTTTAAGTCGTTGACCGAAGACCAAAAGAGTGTGCACGCGCTTCTACACGCACACGCGCTCCACCTCATCATCATCACGATCATCATGTTCTTTGTTTTGGAACCTATTGGGCCCCACCTTCCTGCACGTGTGCCCCTTTTTGTCATTTTACCCTCACAAATATTTACCATATATTTTTTTACAAGTTTAATACCAATTATCTATACTATCTTATAAAGCATTTCACAAGGACCTCTTAATTTTTAAGTAGTACAACAATAAATGCTTAAAGTACAACACATGATGCATGTAGTAACTACTTTTTAAGGGCATTTATGTCTTTTCAAACATAACTTACACATATACCCCTTATTAGTTACAATTTCTGCCCTTATCTATCTATACTATATTATAATTTTATACATTATTTACATATTTGACCCATCAACTTTACTTAATTTCTGTTTATTTAAATAGTAATTACACTTTTGCACCTTTATTTTAACCAACTACTCCCACGATTTTTAAACGTTCATAATTTTTTCAGACGATATTATTTTTTTAATATTATTACACCGTATAAAAGAGCATTTTATTCTCTTTAATTTGAGTATAGTATTGCTATAGTTTTTTTAATTTTTAAAAAATTATATGTTATGGTTAAGCAATAACCGAGACGAAAACAAAGGAAAAAAATGAAAACGAACTGAAATAATCTAAACTTTAATATAATACATTTCCCAATGGTCTCTTAAAATTCAAGTTTTACAAGTATATTGATTAGAGTACAAAACACAATGCAGATATTAACTACTTTTTAAGGCGAACATGTATTTTAAAAAATAGTTACACATGTACCCTTCCATCTTTACTTAACTTTTTTTATTTAAATAGTAATTACACTTTTGCACCATTAATTTAACCAACTACCCCCTTGATTTTTAAACGTTCATAACTTTTTCGTGCGTGAATATTTTCTTAGTATTATTACACCATATAAACGGACATTTTATTCTTTTTAATCTGAGTATATTATTGGTGTAGTTTTTTATATAAAAATGATATGGTAGAATTAAGTAATAACTGAAATGAAAACCCAACTGAATTAGACGAAAAATAATAGTTATATGTTTCCTTGTTTTAAGGAAACTACCCCACGAATTTTAAACTGTCATAATTTTTTCATACGTTAATAATTTTTAAAAAAATTGTTAGACCATTAACCGAACCAATTAACCAATCAGTTAATAAGATTATTTAACCGTTGACTTTGGTTTTGGTTAAGGCTAATAACTTAATCGAACCAAATTATGCATACCCGTAAAAGTAGTTGTGTTTCCCGCCGCATCGCGCGGGCATACTACTAGTATTATTTAATACTAATCCATATAATTAATATTTATTTTAAGTTGGTTATTGGTTTATACAAATTATTATTATAACTCTTTTAGTAAATATTTACAGTCTGTATTTCTGTTTACAACAATATGTTTACTTGGTTGGTATGATAATAAAACATTAGTGTCATACTTTGTACTTGTGTTATAAATTAATTAGGTATCTAGAGATTCACAACTTTACATTCTATAAAAAGCTTTTGATTGAAAACGATGTTTCAAACATATTGGAGATCTTTTATTATTCACAATATGAATTGTTGTTCGTGGTTGGTTTGCAATGTACCGACATACAAGGGCAAAATAGTGAAATGAAGATAGAATAAGATGATAGCGTATTATTTGAGCTCTAGATGGTTTTTTGTTTTCACTTTTATTCCATAGCTACTAATTATATATATATATACATTTAGCAGATTCTTTGCAATAGTACTAACGTTCGTCCGTTAAAGTTGACGGCGTTAGCGTTGACGGGTCAAACATGGTAGGCCGAGTTGTTTGTCTTCACTGGTGTACGTCGGCGACGACACCCACAAGCTGGGTTCTATGGTTAGATGGCCACTCTGTTGACATCTTGTTGGTATAAATATTTTAACTTGGTTAAACATACAAACTAACATATGTAACATAAAGAAACAAACTTATATTCAAAGTAATTAACTAAAGCAGCTAAATTAAAGTTTAGAAAACAACAAACAACTAACCAAACGAAACTAAAAAAAACAACCTAGTTACCTCCAAATTAGTAAGACTAGTTTTAAAATTTTATAAAACTATATGAACTATTTGTGTAATTTACTCTTTATATGTTAGGTTTATGATAAAATATGATATAAACATGAAACTATAAAATATAATATAAACATGCAATGTCTATCTCCAGGCGCTCGAACGCTTAAATGTCTATCTCCCGGACTTTGATATTGGCGGTTTTTCTAACAAGGACACCGCCCCCCCAAAGCCACAAAAAACTTTGGTGAATGCTCTTTTTAGCAAAACTGCTCAGAGCCTGGGAGAAGTTTTTGAGTTGTCCACTCGCCAGAAGGCGGTGATTGAATGCCTAAAGGGGCCTCATGCTCAGGATTTTTTGACCGTTATCCCGATTGAGGGTTTGGGTCAATGCATGTCTGCAGTAGAGTACAGGGCTATACTCAAGTACCGATTGATGATCCCTATGTACCCGGAAGATGAAACATGCCCCATCTGCCGTAAAACTTGCATGGATAAATACGGGGAGCATGCAATTCATTGCAAGGAGCTTCCTGGGTTCAAATATCGGCATGACTGGGTGAGGGACGTTTTGTGGGATATCTTGAGAAGAGCTGGGATCTCTGCCAAAAACGAGGCCCCTGTAAACTTCCTCACAGACCCCACGGAAGGGAGATCCACCCTGCGACCCGCAGATCTGCTTGTCTTTGGTTGGGAGAGGGGGAAACATGCCTGTGTGGACCTCACCGGGGTATCTCCACTGGTTGGGTTAAGGGAAACAGGGTTCGTAGCTGGGCAAGCATCAAGAAAGGCGGAATCAAAGAAAGTAGATAAACACGCTAAAGCTTGTGCAGATAACCAACATGTCTTTATCCCTCTGGCCTTCGACACCTTTGGCTCCCTGGCGCCAGAAGCTATTCGTTTCTTGACCAGGGTCCAACGGGTCATCCACAGCAATGTTTCATCCCTAGGGGGGCAAGGTTTTGTCTTTAGTAGACTAGGGTTTGCAATTTAAAAAGGGGTGGCGGCGCAGCTTGTTGCTCGTCTACCTGCTATTATGATGTAACTTTCGTATTTTGTTTTAATGAAGTTTGAAAGAATTACTAAAAAAAAAAAAACATGCAATTAATCATGGCATTCCTTACGCAAGTGTATAAAACTTGCGTAGAAAGTGTGTGGACCAAATAAATAAAATAAAACTTCATTAAATAATCAAGTAATTATATTGTGGTAAAATCGGGTGCATGCCTTTTTCATGATACCAAAGAAATGTATATTCTATTTTACAAATTATGTTGCGAAAATGATTAAACCGGATGATAAGTATAAAGATGGTGTTTCGTAATTATTGAGTAAACCAAGCATCATACTTTTGCCACCGAATATTACCGTATTTTCTCCATCTATTAATAAATATTAGGTTCTCACTTTTTAAACTAGAATTTAAAAACCCAAGAGCAAACACTCATTTAAACATGTATATAAATCGAAACGTTTGTAGGCTAGCCGTATCAAAAAGTGTGAATATGTGTCTATTCTTAAATGATTGAGAGTTCTAGTTTAACAATTGATAAAATTATACTTTAGAAGTAGGTTTACAAGATGTGTGAATTAGCTGGTCTAAAAAAATATAAACAAATACAGATTTCATTGATCAAAACATAAAACATGCATACTTATATTTATTTCAAATACGTATTAAAATTATTAACAATAAAGAACTGGTAGAAATGTTGTTGAACCTCTAATTCTTAGAGTTGGTTCTTAAATTGAATTAAGACCGGGTTTATGTGACGAGAAATCTAGCGAGTAAACTTTTTCCTCGTAAGATTCAATGGGTATGTTATGTACTCATGAACCCGACAAGTGATGAGTAACAACTATAAGGATATGCGGTGGTACCCGTGAGAGGACCGTAAAAGGGTAGTGACCTCACGGGAACGCTGCTCCTCATCCTCATCACGCGTGAGTGACGTGATCAAAGATCCTCAGAATGGTTACGGTCCATTTTTTGTTTTAGTTATTTTGTCCTATTCGATTAAAAGGGGTAGTGACCACACCCCTAAGTTGGTGATGGAGGATAGTGATGCATGGTGGACAAATGTGGCGATGATGCTAAAGGTAGTGAATTAGTGATGGTGGCTAGGAGGCCTACGTATGAGATATAAATTTACATCATCATCAACCATTGTCTACCATCGACCACATCATGTTACGGGATTATAGCTCAGTTCACCTTATAACTGAAAGTTTCGGTTATTGAAAATTTAAACTCGGTTGGTTCGATGATTTTGTTACAACCTAAACAGGAGAACTCATCCCAAAAGACTAGTCTGATGGGAGAGAGAGCCCACTTGGGTTATAAACCCCACATTGGTTGCCCATACAACCGATGTGGGACAAGTCCCATACCTTGCAATGATTCCAGTCCATAACAATCGACCCTCCTTAGGGCCAACGTCCTCGTTGGTCACGGCCACGTTGGTCACGGCTGGCTCTCTCCAGGCCACCACTCCGAGTTTGGCTCTGATACCATTGTTACAACCCAAACAGGAGAACTCATCCCAAAAGACTAGTCTGATGGGAGAGAGAGCCCACTTGGGTTATAAACCCCACATTGGTTGCCCATACAACCGATGTGAGACAAGTCCCATACCTTGCAATGATTCCAGTCCATAACAGATTTTGAGTTAATGGAATTTCGGTTAATTGTGTAAATGGTTTGGCTATAGATCAGTCAATATGCATTTTGGCTTCATGTTTAGGTTTTGACTTTTGAGACTTGATTAAATTCGCCTTATACTGGCTTGAACTTAATAAAAATTAGTATGTTTGTAAATTATATATACCAGCAGTTATCAACTTGGTCTACAATACTTTGTTCTTATTTGATTACCTGGCAGCCAACTATTGGGCCACTTCATTTTGTTTATGTTATTTTTTTCGAGAAGGAAAGGTTTGGTGACCAGAGGGATCGAACCATTCCTGTCTGTTTTAAAACAGTAAAAGAATAACATCTTACAAATATTGCCACTATGTTTAACTTCAATTATAAAGCTATATGGTGTAGTGACAACTCACACCCTCCCCCCAAATTCCACATCAACACTCTGTTCCCCTTCCCCTCCCCAAACTAAGGAAATTGTTCCCCCTTCCATTTTTTTATTATTTTTTAAAAAGGAAAAGACAAAAAAATCCATCAATAGTGCAATTCGGGGAGAAGGGTGATATTCCTAGGGCCGGCAATTTTGTATACGAACACGATTACCTGACACAACCTGAACGATCTTAACAGGTACAAGTATGGCTTTAACAGGTTTTGTGTCCTAAACAGGTAGACACGAATTTACCTGTTAATTTTCGTGGCATGTACATGTAGTCAAGTTTCGTGTATCGTGCCTTAACAGGTTCGTGTATTAACAGGTCATGTATACACAACTTGTTAGCCCTAAGTATAATGTTCACAAATAGGTACTAACATGTACGCAAACATGTATTAACAAGTACACAAACAGATACTAACAGGTACGCAAACAGGTATTATCTAGGTCTTTGGTGAACTTTCGAAAATTTTCTCTTACTAAATAGGTTCGTAAACATGCGATTAATATAATGGTTACAAACATGTATTAACAGGTACTTTTCGTGTATACCTGTTAAAAAATTAACAGGTTCGTGTATCAAAAAATAGACACGAAAAATTATCGTGTCGTGTACAGGTAGTCAGGTTCGTGTCTTAACAGGTTAGGTGTGCACGATTTGCCAGCCCTAGATATTCCACCAATTTCGCTGAAAATTCAAGGGTGGGTGTGGGGGGGGGGGGGGGGGGGGGGTTGTTACCCTTGGGGGAGTTGAGTTGTCTACCTCACCCTCACCGAGTTCCTCCTCCTGATTTAATAGATTTCGGGTCGGGTTAGTGCATACTCAGACGAACTTTAATTCTCAAAAGAAAATTGTTTCATGTGCTCACTAAGTTTAGATGAACTCTAATTCAGTTTTTCTCAATTCTTTGTACTCGCTAAGTTTACTAATAGTGCCAAAAGACATTAAGTCTAATTATATTTCCTCTTAACCAAGTGATAGTTCCATTCTAGTAGGCAATATTGGGACTTTATTACGGTTAATCAGACTCTTTTGTGGGCTTAAGGTCATTTTTTTAACGGCTCGGGTAGGGCACGTTAAGCTTCATAAATGCACCTAGTTCGATCCCATTTAAAGCTTCGAGTTTTGATGAAAACATTAAAGATAGACGTTATTAATTTTGAGGTAAAAAAAAGAATGACAAATTCGATTTAGGGCTACATAGGACAAATCACAATAAAGATACACTTAAAAAAATCGAGGGGGCAAATTGAGATTAGGGGCAAATAATGATGGGTGACATAACCGATTATCAGTTATGGTTATACTTAAGCAATCATTCATAACTGAAGCTCGATTATGAGTATTGTTAAGCCTCCGTAGCTAAACCAATTTCGCTTTCCCCACCCTTACTGCTACTAACTATATATGTTTGCACCTTTAGGATTTGACCCATACATCAAAAGATAGATGCATTACCACCAAGATATCGCTTTAAGGATCTTCATTAGTAAGTAACAAGCTTATTTAAATGCAAAATACATAATAATATATAAATAAATTTAAAACCTAAAGTTGGAAGTAAAATAATAGAAAAGGGTTGTCACGTGAGAAAGCAAGGTGTCACGTGTACACGTGCGATACATGTGGGATGCATAGTTAGCACTCGTGCGCGTCACTTGTGTCGCTTTATTTCAAGACACACCCTTGTGTTTAATCATTGGATACTCTCTTCTTTATATCTCTCTCTTTTTTTACTTTTCATTTTATTATTATTTTATATTTTACTTCATAGATCGCTTCCTTTGAGAAAACATAACATTGGATTTTATTAATTTATCACACTAGTAGTAATATTAAAATAAAACAATTCAGAAACGGGTGGCGGCGCAGCTTGTTGCACGTTCACCTTCTATCATGATGTAACTTTCGTATTTTGGTTTAATGAAAAATCTTTACTTGAAATGTTTTATTGGGTCATCTTCAATCTCCTAATACAACCTTCAATAGATCAACTAAAATTGATAATTCTTCATTTCATAACTGACAAACGACATTAAGATAGCAGATAGATGGGCAATAAGTTGCGCTGCTATCCGTTTCTGGATCGCAAAACCTAC
Organism: Ambrosia artemisiifolia; assembly: GCA_032199755.1. Taxonomy (NCBI): domain Eukaryota; kingdom Viridiplantae; phylum Streptophyta; class Magnoliopsida; order Asterales; family Asteraceae; genus Ambrosia; species Ambrosia artemisiifolia. Next base: position 44,379,516 of record CM063527.1, on the reverse strand, counting down.
TTTACTAAAAACAAACACCTGCCCATTTGGGTTCGAAATATTGTTGTGGTGTTTGTTAAATTTGTATAGGATGACTAACATTACATTTAAATAAAATAAACTAGACGGATTGTGTATGTATTCTTAAAATTCCATTTAAGAATAACTTCCGTAAAATCACTTATTCTAGACTGACAAATAGAAAGAGTGAAGTTAAGGAGGGAAAGGGCGCTTCACTGAACATTTTTCACCTTACTGATTTATATCAATCCTGCACTGCCACATCACTTTACTGATTCACTTCACTAAAACCGTTTTTTGAAGGCAACACTCCATTAATTCTTTACCAACAATCAATTATTTTTATACATAATAATAATAATAATAATAATAATAATAATAATAATGATAATAATAATAATAATAAAATAATATCGGCAGTTTGAACATATCTCCAATTCTCCACACCATTTCCACTCATCTTCTTCACATTTCCAATTCTATGTTATTGTTATTATTATTCCTCCAATTCTAATATCAACACAGACCAACAACAACCTTCAAGCAGATCGTTCCTCCTCATCTTCGGTGCATCCGGTAACGGTAGCAGATCCATCGTTTAGGTCTGATTCGATGTATTCATGATGGTAGTTAACCAGAAATCTTTGAATATTTATGTGATTTGACACAGAGAGAGAGATAGAGAGAAAATTAGGTGTTACCAGCACGGTAACTAGAACCCGAATTTGGTTCACGGGATCATTATCAGCATCGGTGGCGACAGTGTTACCGTGCTGGTAGTGATGTACCCGTGAGCAAATCGGGTAGTGCCCCGTCCCCCCTAATATGTAAAAAAGTTTGAAAAGTTTTAGCATGTTGTAAATAATAATAAACTAAAACGATTAGAAGAGAAAAAAAAAACGAATCATACCTAAATGTCGATTTTGTTTTCTTAAATCTAGTTCCTCCCATTTTTAAAACACCCAAAACTTGTATTTGTATATTACAAAACTTCTTAATATTTATGTTTTATCATCACAACAACTATAATTGTATACTAACACATATATCCTTTAACTTGCTAAAACAAATGACCCGTATATACCATCAAAAACACCTTGAGGTAGCTAGAGACATGTTTTTATCATTTTACAAAACTGCATTAATTAAAGTTTTTTTTTTTCAAAGGGGTGGCGGCGCAGCTTGTTGCCCGCCTGTCCGCTATCTTGATGTAATTAGTCGCGTTTATATGTTTATGAATGAAAAATATTTATATAAAAAAAATATATATATATTTTATGTTTTCTTAAACTTAAGATTTCATGGACAAAACTAAATATTTTCACAACTTTTAAAGTTGTTTTTAATGGTTAGTTTTATAAAATAAAACTTTAAATAGTTAAATGGCCTATGTATGATGTATCCATTTTTTCTAAAATATATTTCAAGTTAACAAATTAAACTGATAAAAGTTCATTAAATATACATTGTTTTTTTTAACGGCTAACGAAACCCTTCAAACCAGAGTACTGGAAAAATTCCCTCGATTGGGATACGCAGCCGACCCCAGATGTGTGGGAACCCCCTAGAATGGGTAAACCCTCACCCCTGTTGGACTCGAACCCGGGTTGAATCCCGAGCTGAGCGTTCACCCGGATGTCACAACCAGCAGATGGAAGGACAAATATATATTGTATTAGGTTGTGAATACTAGGGATGAGCTCGGGACGGTATCGGTACCAACCGATACCGATACCGAAAATACCGCTACCGAAATCTTACAAAACCCAATACCGATACCGATACCGAAAACATGCGGTACGGTACCGGTATGGTATCAGTATTCTACCTTAAAATACCGATACCATACCGATCCCGTACCGATACCGAAAATACCGAAACCGAAAACCTCTAAATGTGAATACCGATACCGATACCGAACACCCTCGGTTCGATACGAGATCGGTACGGTATCGGTTCGTGATCGGTATCGGTTCGTTACTCGGTGGTGTATGCTCATCCCTGGTGAATACACAAATACAAGGATGTAGGGTTTTGGTGGCATCACGTGAGGTTTGAGTTGGGTCATTGAAACCAGGAGAATGTTCACGTGCAATGAGGGGTCCGTCCGTGCTAAGCATGTGCATGAACGAAGAGATCTCAATAATTATTATTAGTATTATTATGTAAAATTACATTTATATCCTCCATTTCCAATCTTCTCTAATCATTGGTTCAACATCGGATACTTCCCTCGTCCCTCAAATATTCTTTCTTTATTGTCAAATTACACTTCTACCCCTCTACACACAATCTATCTACATACATCATGTAACTCGAGACTAATGGTTCATTCCATTCCCCCCTCATTCATCATACCAAACGCTACCTAATGTTAACTTCTATCAAAATGTTTTTATAGCTTGTCAATCATTACTCGTTTTATTCCGTTATACAATACAGTTGGTTCAATTATGACTAATGGACTAGACACAAATAAACCGATTGTATTTCTGTATACAAACAAAAATACTTTCAAACCGTTGATCATTGAATTTCTCTATCCTCCATTATGTTGAATCAAACTTTTTTTTAGAAATGATATATTTTTTCTTTGGTTTTCTTAACATATGTAACAATGGTATATTGTTATGATGAATAGAATGATGACCATTTCTATAAAAGGAAAGACATTAAAGGTTTGCTTTCATGTTATCGAATTGAGCATTTAAAGTAACAAGATGGTCCCTTTTCATTTCTCTATGAGCTTCTTGAAAATACTCATTTCGAAAACATCCAACATCATTAGAGGAGTAGGAAAATGAAAATCATGGCCATTTGTTATGATCAAGATCTTCTAATAATGGCTTTCTCGTTTTTCGAGTAAGGATGGAAACTTTCTAACTTTGGATACTCAACAACCGCGCACATTTTGATCAATAACTTTTTTTCTTTATCTTTTTCATCGTATAAGAATATCCAATGGAATCATGATGCACCATCGGTTTATATCATCATATTGTTTTAAAGATGTTAGAGATGACGTATGGACACGTAGAGTCCACGTCCTAGTTACACCAAATCATTGCGATTTCCGCCTCTTGCATACACATATTTAAAGTCATTTCTTTTCTTTTTGGCAACTTTCCTATCCACTCAAAAACCTTCCCCAATCTTTCATCATGTCAAAGTGAAGAAAAGATTAGCATGTCAGGATTGGAAGTCACTCTCTCTTCTTTTTATCCAAAACCCTTCTCTCTTTTTTATAGTCTAATGATGTCAAAAGCAAATGCAAAGAGACACAATGTCAAAGCACATAAGTACACTTTGTTGAGGTTCTTCTATGGTGTCTATTTGACTCTTTTATTACCTTTAGAAAACCTAACTTCAAGGGCCCACTTAGGCCCATATCAATTACATGATATTTTTATTATAAGAATAAATAAATAAATAACTTAAAGAAGTAGAGTTAAATAATTAAAGAAGTAGAGTTAAATAATAATTAATAAATAATAAGCTATGATTGATTAGTCAATCTTGTCGGATCAAATCATAGTCAAGTTAAACCATGTTTAGCTTGAACATCATGAAAGCCCACATGCATCAAACTTCACATATTGTTTTCCGTAAAAAGATGTGAACTTTAGTATTGTTTTTACAGTTTAATAAAGATAGTTTAGGAAAAGGGAAAATATGAAAAGATGTGAACTAAATTAAAAAGCTTAATTTTAGACTAAACTCTATGTACTATATTATAACTTTTATAAGTATTTAGTCTGTAATATTGTACCTCCTAGTCTGATTTGGACAATATAATTGTCAATATCGAAAACCGCTATATAATTAGATGTCAATATAGATGACGAGGAAATCGTCATTTAGGTTATAGTCTAGTGGTAGAGAGGAAATCATCTTTTGGGTGAGTGAAGAAACACTGATATAACAATATAATTGTCACTATACAAAGGTTTGAAAAAAAATGTGTAAAAAGGTTTAAAAGGTGTAAAGAAAGTGGTGTAAGAAATTAGCCGTTAAAAAAAAAGATGACGAGGAAATCAAATGCCAATATCTATATATACTAATCTTTTGTTAAGATCTATAAAGTTATTTAAAGTTGGGTTTATTATACTAAACTTACCAAACCTTTATGTCTTTGTTGATGTATGTGTTATTATTGTATAATTTGTTGTAGCACACTTTTATTCTTTTAAGGTTTGATACTATAAAGGGAAAAATTGTTGCTATAGCATTTTTTATCGGTTGTAATGGAAGTTAAAACATGTGCCAAGTCACCTTTGCACTATTTAATTTAATCAAATTACAAGTTTATGAATTGTTATCATGTTGAATGGTAAAAATTAGATTATTACATACAACAATATAAGTTTGTTAAATTTTGATTACATAAAGCCCGCTCGACGAAATCTTAATAAACAAAAGCAAGAAACAAGCAACGAACATGAAGACTCAAAGTGGAGCGATTAACATGTGTGATATGTCCACACAAGTCACAACAGAATATATCTCGCTGCGTATATCATGTTTGAGTGTTACATCATAGAATACTAGCTACAGGCGTTTATAAGCAACTAATCATAAAATCCTAGTACATATTGGTTCCGACCCTTATCCTACTTGATCTACTTGTCCCTTTAAAATCCAAACTCATGCTATAATCTCCCTCCGACACGTTAAATAACCTTCTATTATTTAGTTATCTTTGTTCTAGTTAATTCCAAGTCAAAAACCACGTACTCTTTGTTCACCCGACATAATAAAATCCCAACTAATGATACACCATTTATCTCTTAGGTTGCAACCAGGTGAGTACATCAATCAAGCCACTCAAGATCAGCTCTTTACAAAACTCGAATTTAGTTGGGCTTAAACAAGATTGAGCCCGAACCGAGACCTTTATCTATTTATAAAAATAGATTCATTAAGGTAAGATTTGTTTTATAAATGGCAAGCTCAAGCCTGAGCTTTAGAATTAGATCTCCAAACGAGCTAACGAGCCAGGCTCGAGCTCAAGCTCCAAGTCCTTTTGAGCTCACCTCAACTTTTTAGTAGACTGAAAAGAAGAAGAAAAGGAAGAAAACTTAGTGGTCAAAATGTAAGGTTTGTTTTATAACGCATCCTTTATAAGAAATGAAAAGATATAACCACTAAAATGCTAAATTATGAAATACAAAAACTTTAAGGGTCACTAATGCTAATAATAGAAAACTTTAAGGGCTAATTTAAGATGTTATCCAATTCAAAGATAAGCCTATCATCGTCTCCATAGCTATCAAATTCTGCAGTATGCTGATGCTTTCATCTCCAATTCTTCAATTCAAGCCTTTATTTTCATCTAAATGTACGTCTTTTATTATCCTTTACACACACCTACATGCATTAAATCATAGAACTTGGGTTTTTTTAGACGCACGCCAAGTGACTGATGGAATGCCTCAGAGAAAATTTGTCTCTGATTTCGAAATTATGATGTGGGTATATGATTTTATTTGTTTTGTGTTGTTTTGGAGTTGGTTTTTGTGATTTAAGTAGAATTTGATTGGAAGCAAGTTAAGGCTTGATAGGAAGCTAATGAATTAATATTAATTTTACTAGTGCTGCTAAACACTGCCTAAAGTTTTGATTTTGTGTAGATATATGGTATTTGTTTTGAGTGGGGTTGATAGACTGATTATTAAAGTATGGAATTGTTATGTAGTATGCGAATCATTATGCTAAGTTTGTATTGTAAGTGCATTAACTTTTATGATGAAGTTTAAATTGCTTGTCTTGAATCTTGACATAATTATGGAAGAATAAATAATTTAGTTAGGTTAGGATATTGCTGTTCTTGAACCTTGATGTAAGTATGGAGGAACAAGTTATCAAGATATCAAATTGCTAGTTTTGAATCTTGAGTCTTGACACAGTTTTCAAGGAACAAGTTAAGATAGGATATTGATGTTCTTGAATGTTGACACAATTATGTAAGAACAAGGTATTGAGTTAGGATATTTCTGTTCTTGAAAGTTGACATAATATCAAGTTAGGATGTTGCTATTCTTGAAACTTGACGTACTATCGAGTTAAGATATTGCTGTTCTTGAATCTTGACACAATTCTGTAAGAACAAGGTGTCGAGTTGGCATAATGTTGTATTGTTGTTCTTGAATCTTGACACGATTCTGTAAGAACGAGTTATCAAGTTAGGCTTGTTGGAAATTATAATCAAGAAATTCTGTTGACTTCAGAAAAGTCAAACGACACACAAAAAAGGCGCCAAACAGAACAGTTGTGTCGGTTATGTTTTAAGTTATGTCGGTTAGTTAATAGCGGTTATTTAACTGCTCTAAACCAAGGCTATATAAAGCCTCATATGTATCAGTTTGTATTGTGTGGGATAATATTAATAGTTTGCATATTATTCAATCCTCTCACCCTCTGTTCTTTCATTTACGAGTCCCTGCACAATTCATATGTGCATACTCATGTTCATCCTAATCCTTTAACCAAGTCGTATAGATGCGAAACAGGGAAAACACAACAAGGCTTTTGTTGTTCTTTGTTACGATCAATTTTAGAGAAGAAAGAAAACCAGAGCGGAGAAGAGAATTATCTCAAAATCAATCGCTAATCATTCCGTTCAACAACCTGTGTATATGTACAATTAGACTATTCACTAGAACCTCTATACTAACCAACATTTCCATTTAACCCCCTTCATTTATTTGACATGTAACATTCTTGAACCTTGATGTTAATCTGGAGGAACAAGTTCTTAAGATATCAAATTGCTAGTTTTGTGACTTGAGTCTTGACACAATTATGAAGGAGCTAGTTATCGAGTTAGGATATTGCTGTTCTTAAATCTTGACACGATTCTGTAAGAACAACTTAGCGAGTTAGGATATTGCTGTTCTTGAATGTTGACACGGTTCTAGAAGAACAAGGGGTCGAGTTAGTGAACTGTTCTTAAATCTTGACACACATAATTTTTTTAAAGAAAATTGAAAAAAGCAAGAAAATCAAATGAAGAACAGGGAACAGGTTCATATATTTGGTCACTCTGCTGCTGCTACTAATGGTTTAAAACATGTTTATGTGCAGATAAACCACTCACAGCTTTTGCTACCCTCGGAGAAATCTCCATTAATAAAAAGTACTTACTACTGAACGATGAAAGGTAAAACACTTGAGATAATTGTTTCCACATCTTTCTAGTTCTTTCAACACATTTAATCAGGGAAAATGTTTGATGCATGGCTAGAGAACAGAATGGAGATACGGAGAATTTGAAGCGTAGACAACTCCTTGTGTTTCTGGTCTCAACAAGCTTATTTCCAACTTTACCGTCTCTTGCGAAATCAAAGATTAAGAACCCATATGACGAAAAACGCTTACTTGAACAAAATAAAAGGGTGCAAAGAGAAAATAAAGCACCAGATGACTTCCCGAGTTTTGTTCGAGAAGGTTACTGCTCTTTTTCTCTTTTCAATTATTTTGGTGGATCTTCTTTGATTGTTAGTTTCCGGGAGCTGAATAAGCTTTTAAATGTGATTCAGGGTTTGAGGTTAAAGTCATTGCATCAGACAACTATGTAAAACGTGACAATGGACTTATATACCGTGATTTTGAAGTTGGTATCGGTGATGTCCCCAAGTCTGGTCAGCAGGTTTTCCCCTGCTTTGCATTCTTGATTTTGATTCATTAACTTTTTTCTTTTCTTTTATAACTTGATTATCAAATGCTCTGTTAAAAATGGCCGGTTATTAGTACCGTTCCAACTGCTTTGCAAATGCTTCTTTGCCCATCTGTTAAATATTTAAATGAATAATTAATAAGTTTAATATAATTTATTCTAACAGGTTTATTTTGAAAATAATGTGTATATCATATTCTGCAATGAATGAACTGCATATGCATTTGTGGGATGTGTTATTTAGTGACGTTGTTTCGCAGGTGACTTTTCACTATATTGGGTACAATGAGTCTGGTCGCCGTATTGATAGCAGTTATCAACAAGGTTCTCCTGCCAAAATACGAATGGGCACCAATGCCTTGGTCCCAGGTGGGTGTATTTGCTTTTGACCTCAGAGAGTCAAACATAGTTCTTCTTTAATTGGATGTTGAACTTTAAAATAACAACTCATGCGGTCCTTTAAACTCGATTGTCATCTATCTTTTTAGGATGGGGCGGTATATTTCATTTACTGCGATTAATTTTTATTCCGGTGCATGTTGATTAATGTTCTTAAGTGAGATAATTGATACAGGATTCGAAGAAGGTTTAAAAGACATGAAACCTGGCGGAAAGAGGAGGATTATCATCCCCCCAGAACTTGGGCCACCAGTGAGTTATCTTATACACAAATTTATAAATTAGAATTGTAAATCCCTTTTAATTCATTGGTTAGAGGCTGCTGATAACTTTTAGCCTTAGTTTTAACTAGGGGTGTAAACGAGCTGGGCCGAGCCCGAGCCTTCCACTACTCGAGCTTGGCTCGTCGTGTTTTTGTGAAGCTTGAGCTCGAGCTCGACTTGGTTCAAGCCTACAATTTTGAGCTCGAGCTCGGCTCGCTAGCAAAATCCAAAGCTCAAGCTCGGCTCGAGGTGATTTGAGAACAATCTTAATGGAGCTCAAAGCTCAGCTCGAGCTCGCTTCGATATATCTTAAACGAGCAAAAGCTTGGCTCACCAATGTTATTTGTTAAAATAAAACCTGCTCTAATGGACAGGATTGCATATTAAAAAAAACTGGACAAAATCAACAACAAACAAACCATATAATAATTAAATGGGCCTATGGAATAAGAGAAGTAAATTGTTAGGACTTGGGCTTTTGAGATTTGGGTTATAAATTATAAGAGTAATACATATTGTATATAAATAACTTAAAATTATCCTTGGGCTCGTTAAGGCTCGGCTCGTTCAAGATTTTTACTGATCCGATCCCGCGTAGCTCTCAAGCCGTTGCGCATCATTTACACCCCTAGTTTTAACTAAAAGCCAACTCACAGTTTTACTTATGTTAGGATTTTAGTATATTTAAAGATAAAAATTTACCCATCAATTGTGAGTTAGAACTATAAACCCTTTTTAATTCATTGGTTATAGGCCGCGAAAAACTTTTAACCATAGTTTTAAATGTTACTGGTCTGTGTTACAAAATCTCACTTCTAAACTAAGATTCTAGTTTGACTTTCGAAGTCAAAATCTGCATCTCTAAAAGTCAACCCACTGTTTCAACTTGTAACTAATTAAGGATTTTAGTATTCATAGAGCATTTATATGACTATATTTACAGCAAGCATGTAGTTTGACTCACAAAAGTCAAAATTGTGCTGAGTTTGTAGGTTGGACCTTCTACATTTTTTAGCTCAAAACAGTTTGAAGTTTTTGATGTGGAACTGCTTGGTATTAAGGACTGCACAAGGAGAACCATAGCATTTTACTCTGATGTCGTATGTGATTAAGTTGTGGTTTCTTTCTTTGTTGCGCAAGCGACACAAAGCTATTTGTACATCCGTACAGTCTTGATGTTTCCTTCTTATTGACGGCATCATTTCAATTTGTAGAGTTAAAGACAGCGTATTGTGTCCATAGTGAGACAGAGTTTGTGAGGCTGCCTCTTTGACCAAAAAGTTTTACTTTGATGTAGTTGCATTTGATGTGATTTTGGCTCTTTAAAAATCTTTCATCAATGGTCCAAGTGCATGTAACTCAGGAATCCGAATATTAATATACAGACTCGGTCAAGAAGAAGATACTAATAATATCGTTGCCGCTCATGGTTATTTTGGCCGATTGATCTTCTAATATGCTAGTTGCAACAACTCTTGTTCTTTACATTTCTCCTTAGTTGTTTGGCCTGTACTAGGTAGCTCGTCCACCGCTTTAGGTATAACTACTATGGCTTTCAACTTAAATGCATTTCTAGTGACCGATAGTTGATAGTCAAGGCCTTGTCTTGTTATTAACACTTTGGCTGATATCATTAACCGCGCCAACCTTGGTATGGAAGTTATGCATGAACGAAATGCTAATAATTTCCCTCTAGACTTGGCTGCTATTGAAGCTCCATCTACAAATAGATAAGACTCTGGTCTAATTGTATAAGACTTTTTAAACTAAAAAGAGAGCCTTTAAAGTTGTTTTTAAACTAGTGGCAGACCCAAGAATTTTTTAACACTAGGTTTGGGTCGCCGAGATTTTTTTTTCCATATTAAGTCGGGTCACCGAAATATTTTGAGTTGTTTAGTGTAGATACAAGGTTTTCTACTTGGTTTTGTAACTTAGTATGGGTTTCTGAAAGTGATTTTCATTTGGTTCACATGACTTAGTTTGATTGTATGGAAATTGGTTGCTAACATCTAAATACCTAATAACATCTAACAATCACACTTTCACATTTTTTAGATATAAATTATAAACTTTCATTTCAATAAAATGGGCAAATTACATAAGGATAGCAGATGGGTGTGCAACAAGCTGTGTCGTCACCCCCTTCTGAATAGAGAACGTGGACCACTCGCTGCCTCTTGCCAAGAATCTGATTGCTTCCGGTGCCAATGGGTTTTTCTTCATAGACACCTAGATTCATGGTTATGAAAAAGATGCTTTACAGAGAATCAGATCAAATTAGCTTTCTTAACAATGTTTCAGAGAATACTTGTACCCTGAAACATATCTTAATTCTTAGCTTCTTTAACATTCATGAGATTCAACATTTTTTATTGAAGAAATACCACTAAATGCAATAGATTAATAAAAAAATCAAATAAACAATTGAACCTTACAACAAAGTGACCTCTCCTACAAGCATCCAAGTAGGGCTGGCATAACAGGTTACACGAACCTGTTAAGACACGAACACGAAACTTGTAAACACGAACAAGACACGAAATCTAACCGTGTCATTCTTTTCAAACGCGAACACGAACCTGTTTATAACAGGTTAACATGACAAGACATGATAAAGAACACCTAGTAAAACAGGTTAACACAACAAGACACGACAAGACATGATAAGAAACATGATAAGACACGACAAGACCTGTTAAGACACGAACACGACACGAAAATAAACAGGTCTTAACGTGTCGACCTGTTATAGACACGAAATATGTTAAGACCAAGCACGAAATCTGTTAAAATTGTGTAGGTTCGTGTCAGGTGTTCGTGTTCGTGTCTGAATTGTCAACCCTACATCCAAGCCTCATATTTGTCTTCATATATTGTTATGTATTCAATCACATGGCTTTCCCGTATAAACCTCTGATGATCCTCTACTAGAGGTGGTCAAATTGTTTTTTTTTTTTTTTTTGCCAAACCGGTTGGATTATAAATAGAACCGGGTTGGTCAAATTTGGTCTAAGTTGATTTGTATAGAAATCGGTTTAGTTGGAATATAGCGAACGTATTCAAACTGGGTCATAAAGCGGCATTTAAAAAAATTGGGCCCAGTTGAACCGGTATGGCTTAAATTGGTATGGGTGACAAGAGGCTGAGAGAGGAACCTGTATACAAGTTGACGGTTTGGGTCGGGTTCAAATCGGTTTGGTAGTGCAAATCTGGTCGGGTTACGAGCTTTAAAATCCAAGCCATTTTTTTTGTCCATCTCTAATAATATCTAGATTAGAAAAAAAAGGAGAGGATGTAGTGTTTTCCTTAAAAAAACCAAGAGACCGACATAAGAAAATACAAATTGATATATACTCAATTAATTCTTTTGAATAAAAAATCCTCCATGAGCAATATTCAAACCCAACCCCTCAACTACATATCACCTTTTGGTTTTGTTCTAACTCCTACACAAACATTTTTTTAGGGCTATCATTTGAAAATCTACTACGTCAATCGAGTTTCGATTTTTATATACTACATATACTAAAGAAAAATCTACGGGTCACTCGACATCGGTGCTTGTAGCATGGGTTCGTCCTTGATGACTCCGTGATTGATAAAGGATTCCACGCTAAACAATGCTTCCTCTAAGCATTGTTAGCCTCTGTGCTAAGTATTAACAGAGTATATGAGAACTATGGTAGTGTTAGGTACAGATGAATGAGAGTCGGAATAAAATCGACTATTGAGTACTACGATTGAATGAAAAAAATGTGTTTGGTTGGTCAAGCTAATGAAATCATCCATTACCTCGTCCATTTCATCCCCTTTAAAATCCCCAAAATCCTTTCCATCCACCCTCCTGTTTTTTTATTCATTCCATTACCCCCTTCACCCTTTATCACCACCCACTGCCATCGATAGCTATACGCAAACCCTTAGAAGTGTATGTATTCCCGCCGCATCATGTGAACACCTTGCTAGTAAATATTTAATGATCCATGGGTCAATATGTCCTAGTTTGACATGCGAAATTTCTAATTGCCTAATTATTTTGGTTTTCAGATAATTGGCTTGTTGGCGATATTGACATGTGAGTTGCAAGTAAAATCCGTTAGTATCTATTGGTGATACAAAGTGGTAGATACAAAAGGTGGTAGCCATTTGGGTTGTAGCAAAGTGGTAGATACAAAAAGTCTTTTGGGGAAGTCCTAGGACGCAATTTACATTTTTTTAAAGACTTAGTTCAGTGGAAATCCTTGTGTAAGTCTAACCTAGCGGTCCCAAGTTTGAATCCCTACCCACACACCGGTGTCCTCATTGCCTAAGCTCAAACCGTCATAGGGAATTTTTTTTTGTAGTGTGCATGGATCAAACTTGTGACCCAATTCAAATATGAAGTTTAATCTAGTGTAAAAACTTTTTCCTTAAAAAAAACTTCTTAGATGATACAACTTCCCACTTTATAAATTTGCTATTTAGAGCAAGTTGCAATTTTAGACGATTTAAAGTTATTCGTTTATAAACTCATTTGAATGTTGATTGTATGTAATAAAAAAATTATTCCATTCTAAGTAATGTTGATAACATATAGGTCCAAAATTGGCTCAATGGATCTTCATGGTCCACTTTGATTTGGATAAAGGTTTATGAAACACATATTTCTATATGAAGTGAGGCAATTGCCTTTGGACAAAAAAGGTAAAGTGATGCAATTATATTCATCATAACAATAACTAAACCTTTATATAATACATATTAAGCAATTCCATCCATCTAAGCTTTTTTTAAGATTAATACATGGTTTTGTCTATTTCATTTGTTAGTAATACAATATATAAAAAAAGTCGACCTGTTATTATTCAAATTTAAAGCATAAGATACCTAAATAAAAATATATTAAAATTTCATAGAAGGATAACCAAGTTATCCCTACAAAGGTTCTTTGTTATATTTGGGAAATGGTTACTCACAAACTAATAAGTGCCAACATTCTATGAACCAAATTAGAGGAACCATTTGAAAAACCAACGAGGGTTCAGTTGAGCAAATATGTCTTTGTGAGCTTCATTATAGAAACGTTTTTATTTGTTATTGTTGCAATAAGCAAAACCTAAATTTTCATGTACCTTTTTCTGTATCAACCATCAATTAGCAACTCTATTAAGATAAATCCTTTTTATATGATTTTAGTACTAACTTATTTAGTTTCATTAACTTTGGTCCACAATGCCTCCAAGTTACCGTAATAGTAAGCAATTTGGTGCTTATGGCTTACCTCTAAAGTAACTTCAAACTCTTGAATTTTTATATCACATGTTGTGTTAGTATATTGATTGGTAATGTTGGAGTGAATGTGAGTTTGTCCCACATTAATTGGGGAATGAAAATGAGATGGGTTTATAAGTTGAAACCAAATGGAAGATATTACATTCTTCTAGTTACATTATACTTAGACACCTACCCATACGCGTGCAAAGGGGCCGGGGTTGCAAAAAACTGCTGGTTCAAGAAAAATTCCTTAACCTGTGGAGACGAATGCAACTCGAAAAATCCGGGTAATGTAGCTCGAAAAATACGGGTTCGCGTGGCCGTATTGATTTTATTTTTATTATGTAACTTAAAGAGAGCTTCCAGAAGGAGTCTCCTGGTCTTCAACTGCAGTTAATAGGCAATTAAGCAGCGAGTTTAATTGCTTAATCACAAATGTTAATTGCAACAGACAGTTTCATTCTTTAGTGTTTTGAGTCTATAAAAGGCTTGCATAACCTTGTGTAGAAAACACACGTAAACCATATACTCACAAACACGATTCACAGCAACAGACAAACTTTTGATTCTTTTTCAAGCAAGTGGGATAGTCCGACAGTGCACCATCACTATAATCGAACTTGTGTACCTTGGGAACAGACCGCGAATATGTTTAAGGGCTTGCATAACCTTGTGCAAAAAGCACACACAAACCATATACTCACAAACACAATTCACAGCAGCAGACAAACTTCTGATCCTTTTCCAGGCAAGTGGGATAGTCCGGCAGTGCACCATCACTGTTATCGAACTTGTGTACCATGGGAACAGACCGCGAATCTGTTTAAGGGAATTGTGTCAAACACAAGCTCAGTTCACGTTTGTCTAATTTTTTTTACAGTTCCTGTTTTTATTGATTTCAGGCTAATCTGTCTTCCTATTCACTGTAAGAGTTCTAACAAACTTAAACAGATTCTTTGTACTAACATTTCTAATTCTTTTTCAGTCATGGAGAACTCTCAGCCCATGGTTACTACTCCTCTCACCATTGCCTACTGCTGTAGCAAGCCATACAGAGAAACCAAAGAAGTTCTCCGGTGTGAACTTCAAACGTTGGCAGCAAAAGATATTGTTCTATTTGACAACATTTAACCTTGTGAGGTTCTTAACTGAAAACGATCCTCATGTTGCTAAAGAGGAAATGGAAGCTCAATCTGTGAGCGTGGTTCATGCTTGGAATTATTTTGATTTCTGGTGTCGGAACTATGTCCTGAATGGAATGGTTGACTCGCTTTACAATGTGTATTGCAACGCTGCTACTGCCAAAGAGTTATGGGAATCTTTGGAACGCAAATACAAAACTAAAGATGTGGGCACAAAGAAGTTTGTGGTGGCTATGTCATTGGACTTTGCTAGCCTATGGTTTAACTCAAAACTGTCATGAGTCAAGTTTAAGAATTGCAGGTTATTCTTCATGATATTCATGCTGAAGGAATGATGCTTAGCGAGACATAACGAATTGCAACTATTATTGAGAAATTATCACCAAGTTGGATTGATTTTCAAGAATTATTTGAAGCATAAGCGAAAGTAAATGACAATTGAAGATTTGGTTGTATGTCTTCGTATTGAGGAAGACAGCGAAGTTGCTCAAAAGAGGAATGTCGTTCCTGAAACCGCTAAGGCTAATGTTGTTGAACATAGTCAATCATCAAAGGGTAACAATGGCAACAAACGGGTTGGGTTAAAGAAAGGTGGAAACGGGAAAAGCTCCTACTTGGACCTAAAGGTGGAATTGGGAAGAAGTTCAAGGGAACATGCTATAATTGAGATAAAGCAGGGCATAAGGCAAGTGGATGCAAGCTTTCCAAGAAGGAAACTGCCCAACAAGCACACATGATTGATAAGCTTGTTGCTATGATCTCTGATTTGTCAATGATGGTTACTGAAGCAAACCTGGTTGGTACGAATGCCAATGATTGGTTGATACCGGGGCGACCTGGCATGTGTGCTTTGACAAGAGTTTTTTCAACATCTTCAAGGAGGTTATTGGTGAAAAGCTCTTTATAGGAAATTCTACTACTGCGGATATCTATAGGGAAGGTAATGTTACTTTGAAGATGACTTTGGAAAATGAACTTACTTTGTCAAATGTGTTGTATGTTCCTAAGATTCGTAAGAATCATGTGTTTGGTTGACAGTTGAACAAGTTTGGTTTCGAAATGGTGTTTGAGTCTGATAAGGTCGTGTTGACCAAAAGTGGTATGTATATTGGTAATGGCTATGCCCTTAATGGTATGCTCAAGTTAAATGTAACTGTTATGAATGGAATGAATAACGCTAGTTCTGCTTACTTGCTTGAGTCTTCTAATGTTTGGCATGGTAGACTAGGTCATGTGAACTTTAATTCTGTTCATCACTTGATTAAATTAAATAGCATACCAAAAATTGATATTGACTCAAACCATAAATGTGAAACTCATGTCGAAGCAAAACAAACACGAACGTCATTAAAAAAGGTTGAACGAATCACAGGTCCCCTTGATTTAATCCACATCGATGTGTGTGATTTGAAAGCGATTCCTACTAGAGATAGGAACAAGTATTTCATAACGTTTATTGATGATAGCACATGATTTTGTTATGTGTACTTACTTAAGAGTAAGGATGAGGCTATTGACAAATCGTGTTCAAAGCCGGAGTTGAAAATCAACTTAACCGAAGGATACAAAAGGTAAGGAGCGATAGAGGTGCTGAGTATGTTTCACCTTTTGCTGATCTTGTGCAAAAAGTGGAATTATACATGAACTCACACCTCCTTACTCACCACAATCAAATGGCATGGCGGAACGGAAAAACTGAACCTTGAATGAAATGATGAATGCCATGTTGATAAGCTCCAGATGGAGTGAGGACATGCGGGGGGGGGGGGGGGGGGGCGCTGTTATCAGCAAACTTCATTCTAAATTTAATTCCCCGTAAGAAGAAGGACGTAACACCGTATGAATTATTGACGAGAATCAAATCATCATGCAAACACTTACGAGTGTAGGGGCGCCTAGCTAAGGTGGTAGTGACACCACCAAAGCGTCTTGTAATAGGACCCAAAACTGTAGATTGTGTGCTCATTGGATGCACTCGTCTTGGCGGTCCACTTCGTTTTCTTGTGCATTACTCGAAAATACCTAGAGTGATTGACAACACTATTTTGGAATCTAAGGATGCATCTTGGTTTGAGCACATTATCCCGTGCTTGGAAAGGCCTAAACCAGGTTCACCAAACCCATTTGAGGAGAATGTCCTATATGATGAACCGGGCCCATCAAGCCTAGCTAAGGAAAGTTTTTCAAGAGAAGTGGTTGCACATGATGAACCTCAAATCGATGAAAGGCGAATTTCGAAGGTGTAAAGGCAAGGATTGAAAATTCCTTTGGCCCTGATTTCCTCACCTATATGGTTGAGGAGGAACCATAAACTTACTAACAAGCGGTAAATTCCTCGTATGGACCTCAGTGGAAGAAGGCCATAAAATGTGAAATAGACTTTATTTTACAAAACCACACATGGGAACTAGTGGATCTTCCTACGGGATGCAAACCACTAGGATATTGATGGATTTTCAAGAAAAAGATGAAGCCAGATGGCACCATTTATAAATACAAGCCAAGGTTGGTGATCAAAGGAATAAACAGTGAGAAGACTTGGATTATTTTGACACATATTCGCCTGTAATATGAATAACATCCATCGGGATGGTACTTGCCATTGCAGCCATTAGAAATTTGGAAGTTCACCAAATGGATGTGAAAACGGCTTTCTTGAATGGAAATATAGAGGAAGAGATTTACATGGAACAACCCAAGGGTTTCATAGCCAAAGGACAAGAAAAGAAAGTATGCAAGATTGTCAAATCCTTGTATGGTTTGAAACAAGATCCAAAACAATGGCATCAAAAGTTTGATCATGTCATGCTTGATTCTAGGTTCAAGATAAATGAATATGACAAGTGTATGTATGTGAAAGACACACTGGATGGATTGTCATCTTATGTTTGTATGTGTCTGACATTCTCATTGTCGGAAGTAATGAGAAATGATAAAATCTACAAAGGACGTCATGAGAGCAAGGTTTGACATGAAAGATATGGGACTAGCGGATGCGATTTTGGGAGTACACATCACACGAACCCAGAATAGACTTGTGATAAGTCAGTCTCACTACGCGGACAAAATTCTTGAGAAGTTCAATGCAAATGACTCTAATATGGCTAGAACTCCTATTGACACGAGTCAACATCTAGCTAAAAATCGAGGTGAGCCTGTTAACCAATTAGAGAACTCAAGAATTATTGGTAGCTTGATGTATCTGATAAGTTGTACTATACCAGACTTAGCATATGTTGTATGTAAGCTAAGTAGATACACGAGCAACCCAAGTTCAATTCATTGGGGTTGCATGACACGGGTGCTTCGGTACTTGAGATACACACAAGATTACGGGCTGCATTATAACAGATATCCAGTAGTTATTGAAGGATACTGTGATGCATATTGTATATCTGACATGAATGATTCCAGGGCAACAAGTGGGTATGTGTTCACACTTGGAGGTGCATCAATATCGTGGAAATCATTTAAGCAAACGGTTATTGCTAGATCCACTATGGAATCATAATTCATCGCTTTAGATATAAAACAGGTGAAGAGGCAGAATGGCTACGTCAATTTGTTAAGGATATACCAAGGTGGCCGAAGCCGACATCGGCCATATGCATACATTGTGATAGCTAATCGTCATAGCTCATAGCACAATGTACAACGATAAGAACAAGCATATAAGACGTAGGCATAACACGGTACGACAACTAATCTCTATAGGAGTTATCACTGTTGACTATGTGAAGTCAAAGGATAACACCGCAGATCCGCTAACAAAAGGCTTTTTCATTGAGTTAGTTCAGAAGTCGTCCATGGGAATGGGACTAAAGCCCTTGAAAAATTAAATTCATGCCGAAGGAAACCTATCTCAGCTGACTAGAGATCTCAACATCTGAGTTCAATAAGACAACCTAATTATATGAATAGGTGAGGACACTGTGGGGAGAGACGAAACCCCGCGCTTTGATAAAGGGAGTTTGCCATTGGAATTTGGTAAGCTTCCTAGTCCATTCCTAAAAGTAACAAGTTTGAGGATAAGCCTATGGCTTCTAATGATTCGACTGAGGTAACCATTCCTAGTGAATCACCTATGTGAGAGAGAAGTGGGGTCGCTTCGAAGGGTATTGTTGGGGCACAATAATTAATAGCTCTCGCAGAACCAGGCACGTGTCCATGACCACAATTGACAAAACTATGAGGACTTGACGTTGTTAGGGAGAGTCTAGTGTGAAGCGTATTGTCGTCTACACAAGCGACAGACGAGTTCAAAGACATCGCTGTCTACTCAGAGCCAATGGGCTAAGTGCGTTTCATGAGCGAAGGTTCAAAGGGTCACACCTACCTATCGTATGCAAAATTCAACTGTTGAAATTTAATCAGAATTAGGTTGTTTTTTAGAATAACTCCCATTCATGTGGAGGTTTGTTGGAGTGAATGTGAGTTTATCCCACATTGGTTTGGGAATGAAAATTAGACGAGTTTATAAGTTGAAACCAAATGGAAGAGATTAAATTCTTCTAGTTACATTATACTTGGACATCTACCTGCGCGCGCAAGGTAGCGGGGGTGCAAATATGGGTTCTGGTTCAAGAAAAAATCATAAACCAACACAACGCCGCACGACCTGCGGACACGAACGCAACTCGAAAAATCCGGGTCCACGTGAAGCTGGGTTTTGCTACCCATTTTGATTTTATTTTTATCCTGTAACTTAAAGAAAGCTTCCAGAAGGAGTCTCTTGGTCTTCAGCGACTTCTGGTCTTCAGCTGCAGTTAATAGGCAATTAAGCAGCGAGTTTAATTGGCTTAATCACGAATGTTAATTGCAGTGGGCAATTTCATTCTTTGGTGTTTTAAGTATATGAAAGGCTTGCATAACCTTGTGCAGAAAACACACGAAAACCATATACTAACAAACACGATTCACAGCAGCAGCCAAACTTCCGATTCTTTTTTAGGCAAGTGGGATAGTTCGACAGTGCACCATCACTGTTATCGAACCGGTGACCCAGGGAACAAACCGCGAATCGGTTTAAGGGAATTGTGTCAAACACAAGCCCGGTTCACATTTGTCTAATTTGTTTACAGTTCCCGTTTTCTTGATTTCAGGCTAATCGGTCATCCTATTCACTGTAAGAGTTCTAACATTTAAGTGATCAATTTACTAACAAATAACATAATGGGAGCTTAGATTTTACAAATCCTTTTGAAAAACGTAACATTATGTTGTAACAATGCATACGGTACTTGCCAAATGTAACTAAAAAAAGAGGATTTGGCCCAGTGGCCATGAAATCTCTCTTGAAAATCTTATCACATATCATGAGAACGCTTGTGTCCTCTTAGCTTCCAAACGTTGGCTATATTTATATGAAGTAATGCTCGTACGTGATCTATGACTGTATAATTCACCGTGACATAAAGCCATAATACATTATTTTGGATACCGTTTTCTGCCCAAAAGTTGCAAATTTTGGCCTAGCTAAGGTTGTGGGTGAAAATTTAGTCGTGTTTTGACGACTATAAGAAGGACAAGAGGCTATCAAGCTCCATAATGGTTATCTTGGGTGGCTATCACAGCCAAAGCTAATGTTTCCAACTATGGAATGAATGAATGATGCTTTTTTAACTAGTAACTAGTAAGAGAAATGTAGATCAATATGAAGATTCGAGCTTTGCATTCTTCCCTAATTTTGCTGCAAATGTTGTTATGGAATAACCTACTTGATTCATATAAATCATATGTGTATGTGGATTGACTATAGCAACATTAATTACAACCGACGCCAATGAGACTTTTGGATCTAAGCTAGTTGGCGATCCAATTGTGAGTTTACGTTTTCATCCTTATGATGCGTATTGTTAGTTTACGACCATGCTTTTTCTTCTTAGTGTTACTTAATTTGGAGTATTATCGTAAGTTATAGTTTTTCTTACCCAAACATGTATAGGAGTGTCGTTTAAATTAAATTAGAATACAAAAGGAAAAGAAATCAATTACAATGCTTGGTTATTTTCAATTGAAATAAACAAAGAACATGAACAAATGTAAATATCAAGAATGAGGAAACCAGGATTGTGGGTGGGGATTCATGTTCAACACAATCCCCCAAATCAGTCTGTGAATCTATCAAAAGAACTAGTATGTTTCCCGGGGTACAACAAAGGAATAGTTTGTACTGACTAGAGTGTTTGAAAACACACCTTTAACTAGTAGCAAGAACGATCTCTTATTGATGGAACTAGATATTGGTTTGTTGTTTGATCAAGCATAAAGACGTGGTGAGTGCTAGAATGATAAAAATCTTGAAGTCATGAATTCCATCGAATAAGTTGGGTGTATTATAAGAACACATGATATTTCGTGTGTGCCTTGATAAGGTAGATTTTCTATTTACAGGCTCATCTTTTGATTTTGAAGACGGTGACATGTTGGCTAGTGATATTTATGCATAAAACATCTCGTGGGTCTATCAATGGAGTTTCTTCACGGTCAATGTATGTATGTAATCCTTAATCATTGTACAAATGATAATGTAGTAGGATAACAAACAACTATAGTCGTCTAGTCATATATGTCTAATCAACTTTGTTTCACTTATATCCACAAGGGTTAAGGAGGGAACAATGACAAAGGCATTGCTACTAGTGAGTTGTGTTTCATTATTAAGATTACCACCTCGTTTTTTCGTTATTGTTTATTTTGACACACTGTAGGTAAGTGATTAAATCTTTAAGTACAACATATATCTTTACATATAGCATTCTAAACATGGTCGAGTTTGGTACAATATTAAAATGATTGAGTTTGTAAGAGTCATAACTAGGAACTAGGAAGGGTGGTGAGAGTAACTCATAAAAACTTCTAATGCTTGACTTGAGGATATGTCGTCCGTATGACATCAATCATATTAACTTTTCTAAGTTCAGTTTAATTATAAAGATGTGTAAGATATTGTAATTAAAGCTTACCTTTTTACCGCCTACCTAAAATGATCAACGACTTCTAGAGTAGGAGGCTAAATAAACATACAAACATCACATGCCTTCAAGAGTATGCAGCCTAATTAGTGATACCGTTTATCACTTATCTTATCTTATTCGTGTTACCCGAATGTTAAGTTGTTTGACCAAACACTTCTATTTCACATCTAATCTAATTGAGCCGCTTACATCGACATCTAATCATCTCAGACTCCATACCTCCACATCACAACACTCTGTTTCTTTCTATGGATGGAACAATGGGGAAACCCTTTTTAGAGCCCACTTTGTTAACACATGATATATTTTCGACGATCATTTCACTGAAGTCCTCAAATGTCACACAATTATCAAGTCACAAGTAACAAAGTACATTAGTATGCAACGACTATGTTACAGTAACAACATGATCAAAACAAATCAATCAAACCTCTGTTTCTTACCTCCACTTCACACAACGACAATTCACAATCTCAACTAAATCCCAAACCGTCTACAAAACTCATCACAGATCATAATCTCAAACCAATCACCGTCACAAACATCTAACAAACCGAAACATAATTCTTATATTCATTACCAACAAATCCCCTACTCCAAAAGACTCAACCCAATAAACCAAACAAAGAATGTACATAAATCCACCTCCAAAATAGCACAAAACAATATTACATTCAATTACATTGATTCACATTAAACCAAGGTTGAAAATATTCAATGGACACATGATGAAACTACACAAGAAGCCCTTATGTGATTGGGCTTTTGCTTCTCATTCTCCTCATCTTTGATACACAACACAATAATATTAATAAGTAACCTGAATTCTCTCCGACCCTTGCTCACATTTGTCCCCCTCTTTCCTTCTCGCTCTACACCCTTCTCCCTCCTCTTGTTTCTCTCTCTAAAACCACCATTTTCAGCTTCAAGAAACCAATCAATTTGCCATAAAGGCGATTGCTTTCTTGATGGGTATTTCAAATTAGATGTTTTTATTGAATACCCATATCAGGTTTGTGCAATTTGATGAATCTAGTTTGATGGGTATTTCAAATTAGAGGTTTTTATTGTTATGTGATGTGAAATCTGCTTAATTGTTTGTGCTTTTGTTGTTGTTAGTTGGATTGTAGGGTTCTTGAAGTTAGTGAAAGGGCATTTGTTAATGGTTATAGAATTTAGGATTTGAAGTTTATTAATATTCATAATTGGGTGCCTTTATGTGATGTGAATTAGTGTTGGTTTTGAGGTATAGTTTTGGGTGGTTTCTGTGATCTTTAGGTAAAAAGATTGGAGGGTTTTTGTTTGTGTGGAATAAAGATGATGTTTTGAGGTTGAAATGGTTGAATTGTGAGTGTTTCGGTGTATTGTGAGTGTTTCGGTGTGTTTCTTCGGCTTTTCGTGGGTTTGGAGTGTGTTTATGATTGTTTTTTTTGTTGGGATTTGTGAGATGAATCGAAGGGTAAGACGAAAGTGTGTGAAAGGAGCTCAAAAGTTGGATTTAGGGGATCAACTTGAAACCGAGGATGCAGATTATTTGAAACTGAATGCGGATGGATTTGTGGATTGGACTCGGTTGCCTGATGATACTGTGATTCAGCTTTTTACTCATTTGAATTATCGTGATCGGGCTAATTTGTCGTCGACTTGTAAAAGTTGGAGATCGCTTGGATCTTCTTCGTGTTTATGGCAATCGTTAGATCTTCGTGCTCATAAATGCGATTGGGGTATAATGGCTTCGTTAGCTTCTCGTTGTTCTAGTCTCCAAAAGCTTCGGTTTCGTGGAGCTGACAATGCTGATTCGCTAATAAATCTTCGAGCAAAAAGTTTGAAAGATTTAAGCGGCGATTACTGTAGGAAGCTCAATGATTCAACTCTTTCGGTAATTGTAGCCCGCCACAAGCTTCTTGAAAGCCTCCAACTCGGGCCAGATTTCTGTGAACGAATTACTAGTGACGCAATAGTTCAAATAGCTTTTTGCTGCCCTAAGCTAAAAAAGCTTCGTCTTTCAGGTATTCGGGATGTCAATAAAGATGCAATAAATGCGTTAGCTACTCATTGCCCAGATCTTTATGAGATCGGGTTTATCGATTGTCTAAAGATTGATGAGATGGCATTAGGAAATGTTGTGTCGCTTCGTTTCCTATCCGTTGCAGGGACTACAAATGTGAAGTGGGATTTGGCCAGTGAAAGTTGGAGCAAGCTTCCGAATTTGAAAGGTTTAGATGTTTCTAGAACTGATGTTGTTCCGAATGCCGTTATGAGGATATTTTCGTCATTAAAAAGTTTAGAACTTTTGTGCGCGTTTAATTGCCCGTCTTTAGAGGAAGACACCACTGTTTATACCAAGAGCAACTGCCATGGCAAAACGATGCTTAGTTTCTTTAACGACACGTTTACTAAACTATCGCCATTGTTTCCAAACATAGAGGATGAACGGACCGTTTTTTCAGTTTGGAGAAACGGTTCGAAGAAGAAAGACGTGAATTTGGATGAGTTTATGACTTGGGTTGAATGGATCCTTTCCCATTCGCTTTTACGTATAGCCGAGAGTAACCCAAACGGGCTTGATCAGTTTTGGCTCAATCAAGGTGCAGATCTTTTGCTTGGTTTATTGCAGAGTTCTCAAGAAGATGTTCAAGAACGGGCTGCCACCGGTCTTGCAACTTTTGTGGTGGTTGATGATGAAAACACCAATGTTGATGTAGGACGTGCTGAAGCGGTCATGAAAGGTGGTGGTATACAGCTTCTTTTAGGTCTTGCGAGATCTTGGAAAGAGGGGCTTCAATCCGAAGCCACAAAGGTTGGATCCTTTTCACTTTTAGGACTCATTAAGCACACATATATAAGAAACTGTATGGCAACTTTACAAAATAATTGTTTCTTGTAGGCGATTGCGAATCTTTCAGTGAATCCAGCTTTCGCAAAATCTGTGGCAGGAGGTGGTGGCATCACCATTCTCGCAAGCTTAGCAAAATCTATGAACAGAATGGTGGCTGAAGAGGCTGCCGGAGGGTTGTGGAATCTGTCTGTTGGGGAAGAGCATAAGGTTGTTTGTTTTATTATTTGTTTTGTCGTATTCAAAACTCTAACGCCGTATTTCTCATTTTACTAATACAAATAATCTTGTTTCAGGGAGCTATTGCTGAAGCTGGTGGCATAAAAGCTTTAGTTGACTTAATCTTTAAATGGCCTAGAGGTGGTGATGGCGTTTTGGTACGTATCTCGATTTTTTTGTCACATGTTCAAAATGAGCAAAGAAATAGTATGAGTAGATATAATTATGTTACTTTAAAGTGATGAAATTTATACCAAATTCAAGTATAGCAAGCAATGTGCCTGACTTTTACAAAGTAAGCGACGTGTTTCTTAAAGATTTTTTGGTTTAAGCTAAAAAGCATAGGTTTGGACGTAATGTTTCGAGTAAAACTATAAATAATTTAAGAAAGTTGAATAGGGTAACCTAAAAAGTACATGAATGTGTACACAGATCCAGTATGGTAAGCATATATACGATTTTTATCAAGTCAACACCTTTTGTTAACGCTTTCCTGATTTTCTATCGAAGTGTGAGTTTTGACGAATTGTTTTTTTTTCTGTAAAACTAAAAATAATAAAAAATCGCAATAAAGAGAACGTAAAAGGTAATGTAATATATACACAAAAATCTGGTATGGTCAGCTCTATATACAACTTTTGCGAAGGAAAGGAATTTTTATTTATTTTTAGTCAAAATAAGTCTTGATGTCTTATTTATATGAGTAAACCGAAAATAATTAAGGAAAGCGAAGCGGGCTAGTAGCTAAAAGTTCAGTAGTTTACACTCACAAATTCATGGGACTTGTTTCTTAATTATTTCTTTATTTTCAGGAACGAGCAGCAGGGGCCCTTGCCAATTTAGCGGCCGATGATAAATGTAGCATGGAAGTTGCAAGCGTTGGTGGTATTAATGCTTTAGTAACTCTCGCTCGTAAATGCAAGCACGAGGGTGTGCAAGAACAGGTAATATGATCATTTACCTTTATTGATCTGAAGGATATTAATGTACAAAGTTAATGAAAATATCAAGAAACGCCTTTCTTATTTTGTGCTTATTATATAGGCGGCTCGTGCATTGGCTAATTTGGCGGCTCATGGTGATAGCAACACTAACAATGCTGCAGTTGGACAAGAAGCCGGAGCTCTTGATGCACTTGTGCAACTTATACGTTCCCAACATGATGGTGTCAGGTAATTTTTTCTATTCGTTTAAATAAAAAATCAGATTTTCCAAACCCCTTAGTTATGATTTATGCGTCTTTCAACTGGGAATCAATTGTTGTTCTAGTAAATGTCAAATTTTTTTTATGTATTGTTGTGTAAAAAGTTTTCATCTGTTCTTCATTAGGCAAGAAGCAGCTGGAGCATTATGGAATTTATCATTTGACGACAGAAACCGTGAGGGTATTGCATTAGCTGGCGGCGTAGAAGCCTTGGTATGACGACTTATCCTTTGACTTTAAATACATTGGTTTAATTTGAACTTAAGTAGCATTGGATGCTCATATGTGGCATCTTACACTTTATTCATTTAGTCTTTTAGATGAACATGGCAAGTATTAGTGATGGCTTAAAAAGTCAAACTAGAGCTTTAGGTAGCACTTTAGTGAAAACCAACAAAGTTAAAAAAACGGAAACGAGCCTCGGGGCGTTTTCCCTTCGCCTCACGAGGCGTAAGCCTCGAGGCGGAACTAAAAAATTATATATATAAATTATATATAATATATCTTATAAAAAGTAAAATACTAACTAATTTCATCCTCATATTCATCAAAAACATAAAAAATACACAATAAAAAGGCATGGAATGTTTGAAATTAAACCCCATGAGGCGCAGATCTCCTTAACGCCTTAGCCCTATGAGGCGCACATATAAAAATAACCTTTGAGGCGATGCCTCGTACTCGTTTTCATAGCGAATCGCCTTGAGGCGCGAGCCTCGTCCATTTTTTTAAACCATGAAAACCACTACACTATCATGATTCATGTCGTGTATATCTTCCCGCAAAACATAAATTGGGCCGCAAATTAAATTGTAAACAAGCAAAACAAATAGGAGCCAAGTACTCAAGACCTAAAGGATTCAACACAAATTATACAAATGCATATTTGAAGTGCATACATTGTTGTCTAATTTTCTCTCACACTGCCTGTTATCTTATGTTATCTTAATTTACATGAATCTCAAGGTAATCTACAGTAAATCTATATTGTACGGTACTACGGTGTCTATTTTCCCTGAAGATAAGCCAATGGAAAATGACCTTTGCAATACATATGCATGCATGTCCTCTAGCTAATTCTCTATAAATACCCATTTCGCTGTCCATTGATCTTCACTCAATCTCAAAACCTTATAGTTAACACATGCATATGAAATGGAATGAAGTTGTGGTTTCAGCAACACTAGTGGTCGTGCAGCTAGTGGTAGCGTACCTTGCGATGCAGGCAAGTTACTGAAGTCTGAAAGGGAGCTGCCCTGATGAATGTATATTTACACTGCCGTTGTTGTATGAAGGAGCCGATCACATCCGGTCAAGTTATTAAAGCGAACGTGTGTTTTTCTTGGGAATGGTAAATTCTTAATATGTTGGTAGTATAGAACTATTAAGATTTTTAATTCTAACTCGGGTTATTTGGCAATTTGGAAAAGTTATTTATAAGGGCTAAAAACCTATCTAAAGTTTAGTTTCATTTTTTAGATTCTATTTTGGATTTCAAATGCGGATTTTGGTAAATATCCAAACCACAATTTAACCCGTTACCTGGATGAGGTTCCACTCAAACTTGGTCTAGCTGAAATAGGGACATGTTTTTATTAGCCCAAAATGATGCTGTGTGAAAATTTTACTCCTTTGTACATTCACCTGTGTTCATAACCCTCAACTGGCCACTCACCCCCACCAACTAGTCTGGTTGAGCCAAGTCAAACCTCTTACTGAGTTATTGGTTTAGTGTCTGTTACCCACTCAGACCTCTTAATGACTTCACACTTATTGGCGCATGGGTTGCCAAACAACCAGTTAACCTGTCAGTCTTTATTTTAACACATTGTGCTTGTAATCTCTTATCATGAGAGCAGAGCACAATGTATGCAGTTTAGACCGAACCACCTAAACGCATGTGTTTGTTTATTGCTTTCGCGTTTTGTGCTCGTCCGTTCTTAGTCCTAACCATAGTTATCGATAGCGAATAGCGGTAAATAGCGACGGACTACCGATATGCTACGTAGCGATAGCGACGCTCGTAGCGCCCGCTATTTTGTAAATAGCGGTTAGGTATTAAAATATTTAAAAATATTTTTATGTACAAATTTACAAGTATAAGGACCAAATGTTTATATACACAAACTAATTTTATACTTTAAATGTAAAATTTAGAAGTTTTAGGCACTATATGTATACAAATGAAAGATAGAGGGGTTAAATGTGAATATAGTTAAAGGTTTTAACACTTCCTGCAACACTTCTTGGCTGAAACCCTAATTTTATAGGGAGCCGTCATCTTCTTCCCACAAACCCTAATTTTATTTTCTGTTTTCTCCATGGCTGAAACCCTTCCTCGCTGTCATACACATCCAACACTGCAATACAGGTACGTCTCACGTCTGTTCTACCCTAATTTTTCTTGAACACGTATATGAGGTCGCTATTTGGTCAATATCGAGTCGTTATACACCTTGTAGCGCCCACCTACCGATTCACTACGCTAAACGCGATATCGGGCGCTACAATCGCTATTGACAACTATGGTCCTAACAAGTGGTATTAAAGCTTAGGCTTGATATTACTACTCGATAGTTCTCGGGGGTTCAATTTGTACCGTCATCGTTCGAAGATAAGGTCGATTAGGGTTTATTGAAGTATGGAGATCATTAAATTCAAGAGGTTGGTTTGTTTTTTCACAATCACAAAAGTGAAGTCAGTTGAATAGGGTGCAACCATTGGCAACCGTAGCTGACATCACCCAGCTAATCGTTGTTTGTTTGAAGCAAAGCCGTCCTATCGATGATTAGTTCGAAGTCGCCAGTTCTTAAGCAAATAAAAAATCAGATGTTACTGTAGCTCGTTTTGCTTTTCGGTTGACTAGGGTTTTCAGCAGCCACCACTGTCCTGTTTTATTAGCAGTTGTTCTTGTGGTTGTTCGATCACAAGTCCGTTTTCGGTTCTTAGGTTTGCATGCAACAAGCAATTGTCCCGAGTGTAATTGCAAAACAATTGAGTTTTGCATCAAGAGATCAGTTTGACCCAATTGTTTGTGGTACTGTTACTTGTAAGAACATCCATGGGTTGATTATTAATAGTGGTTAGTAGAACAATCGTACAGTTTAGGCCCGTGCTATTGCTGTGTGTCCACAGTTTTGATCATTTTTTTTTCCGTATAGTCGTTTGTAGGATGAGCATTTGGTACCGAATACTGGTAATGTACCTGGATATTCGATACGATTTTGGGTTACCAGTTAGGTACCAATACCATATAGAGAGAACATTTTGTAATAATATCATTACCGCACCAAATTGGTACTGTACTGAATGTTTCAATATGGTCTTCGGTACCCATTTTTCCCAAAATTCTGTATCAGTATTTTCGGCATTGGTACTAGTACGGCACCAATCTCATCCATAGTCGTTTGAGATGGCAGAAGACGGAAAAGTGACGTTAGAGAAGTTTAATGCTATGGATCACATGGAAAATGCAGATTGAGGCATTACTAGCTCATAAAGATTTGGATGTTGTGTTATCAGAGAAAATGCTTTGAGAATCAAAGGACATGATAGCGTGGGCAACTATTACATTGTCATTGTCAAATAAATGTGGAATTCAACATCATGAAGGAAACCATAACTAGTAGTATGATGTTAGCCCAAACATGTAGAAGAAGCCTTCGACAACTAATAATGTCTTTTTGAATTAAGAGCCGGTGTACATGAGGATGAGAGAAGGCATTTTAGTTACAAAGCATATCAACATGTTGAATTCGATTTTAGCCACACTTGTGTCAATTGGAAATGAATTCGAAGATCAAGTTCAAGGCCTACTATTGTTATGCAGTTGGTCCGTAACTGTTACAACGATTACTAGTACAATGAGTACCAAGAAAATACTTTTTGAGGGGATTCGTGATCTTATTTTGGGAGAGGATGTCAAAAGAAAAAGTTCCGAAAAATCATGGACTCATGGAGTGAATTGGTGAATGTTGGCAGAGGAAGAAAGAATAAAAAAGGTATGGAAGTAGGAACAGATGAGGAGCTCGTCTAGGTCTTGGAATGATGTAATATGTTGGAACTGCAAAGAAGTAGGGCGTCTTTGGAATCACTGTCCAAACGAGAAGAAATTAATGAACATTGCAATAGACCATTCGGAAGATGAAGCTTTAGTCTGTAGTGTAGAATGCATTGTGGATTTTTGGGTTATGGATTCGGGTGCTTTATTTCATGCTACCCACAACAGTGAAGCATTGCAGAAGATTTGGGTAAGGTAAGATTGACGAATAATGAAGTTCTTGAGCTTATAAGCATGGATGACTTAAACTGGTTACTTCAACTAGTCCAAGCTTCGGCCAGAGTTAGCAAACAGTGGATTAAGAGAACTAGTGTTTGAGCGCTCAAATCTTTCAACGGGAATGCTTGCGAATATGGAGAGTGTATGTTGTAAAAGTATCTCAGGATCTTGCAATTCGTGTTAGTGGGAGACTGGGAGCCAGTAGAGACAAAGGACGTGTCAGAGGTAGAGGTACCATAGCCATGACTGATGTGTTGGGGCTTAAGGGGAGCTTAAATGGGCCTTCAGGTTAAGTGATGAGAAGGTCGCTGCAACCAGGAAAGTTAGGAGGAGATTACTAGATTTACAAGTGTTAACGAGCAGTAGTCTGAAGATTATCAAGCTTTCAAGTGACCGATTGTTGGGCTTGTTTGAAGATTATCAAGCTTTCAAGTGATCGATTGTTGGGTTTGTGGAGGCTTGGTTAGTTAAAGACACGTAATTGGGTTAATAAAGATTGAAGACATGCAAGATTTTGGACCGATCTATATCTCTTTATCATGGCCCATTTTACCCTCTGTGTTTTCTTGCGGACTAAGTTTTGTAATCCTAGTTAGTCTCTACTTAAACACATTATACTTGTAATCTCTCATCACAAGAGCAGAGAGCAATAATACTATATCAAGGTTGCAGGCTTGCAACCCGTGGACGTAGGTCAGTTTAGACAAAACCACGTAAATCCATGTGTTCGTTTATTGCTTTCTCATTTTGTGTTTGTGTCCATGTGCGCTACATCCTACAAAACCTTGTAGTTAATACGTGCATTTAAATGGAACGAAATCGCGGTTCAAGCAGCACTGGTGGTCATAAAGCTAGTGGTAGGGTACCTTCCGGTGCAAGCAAGGCACTAAAAAGGAGCTGCCCTGATGATTATATATTTTGCATCACTTGTACAACGAAGGAGCTGACCACTTCCAGCCTATCCAGTTATCAAAGTGAAATTATCTTTTTGTTTGGAATGGTAAATTCTAAATATATTAGAAGTATAGAACCATTATTTTTTTTTTTATTCTTACTTTGGTTATGATAATGTGGAAATGTTATTACAAGGGATAAAAGCAGCCCTTGAAGAATATCCAAACTTGATTTAGCCGAAACAGGCGACCACGTTTTGTTGGACTAGTCAATGGGGTTGAGCATAATAGCTAAAAGAGGCGGCCCCACACGATAAAATTAGACGACCTAACAAGTATTTTTTCCTGGTGCAATGCATCACATGCAAATTAATCCTTGTTACTATCAAGCTTGTAAAAAAGTATGTGCGTTAGTTTATATCTTCGTTATTTTTCATTTTAGGTTGCTCTTGCACAATCATGTTCAAACGCGTCTCCAAGTCTTCAGGAGAGAGCAGCCGGTGCTCTGTGGGGACTCTCAGTATCAGAAGCCAATAGGTACGTACAAAGATTATTTCTTTCTTATATGAAAACCTCAAAGTTGACTTTCAGCCTAACTATGATTTCCGTTTAAAGTACTTTTTTTTAAACTACACTGAAAATACCGTTTTTTTGTATCAATTAGTGACTAGAAAAAACCGCGACTTTCTATGTAATCTTTAGAGTTGTATTTGATATTGCAAGTGCAGAAGGGGGTGTTGTATTTGATATTACATACACACACATTAATCTGTGTTTTGTTTCATCTCCACTAGCATTGCGATTGGGCGAGAAGGGGGCGTTGCACCGCTCATAACGTTAGCACGGTCTCAGACTGAAGTGAGTGACTGTTTCTTGTTTCAGACTTTAGTTTTTTTTTTTTTTTTCATGTTTATGATATTTAACAATATATAAGAATGCCTTTTTTAGTGATCTTACCTCTTAATTCCCTAACTACTTCAAAAATTTCAAACACTTAAACACTGATTATTTGATTATTACAACTTCAGAGATCAAAAGCAGATCGAAACACCATTTCTGTATCACATCTGTCGCAACTGATTTTTGTCTGGTTATTTAAACATCACATAGTTTTTAAAAAAAATATGCATCCAAACACTCCCTTAGTCACTTTCCCATACATATGTAAAAGTATCATGATATATAGCACAATTTATTAGAATAAAATTATTTGAATTTAAATTGCTTGGACGATATCAGGATGTCCACGAGACTGCTGCCGGAGCCCTTTGGAATCTTGCATTCAACCCAGGAAATGCTCTGCGAATAGTGGAAGACGGTGGTGTTCCAGCTTTGATCCATCTTTGTTCTTCATCAATGTCAAAAATGGCTCGTTTCATGGCCGCTTTAGCTTTGGCATACATGTTTGATGGCCGGTAAATTTTCAAGAAATTATCTTGTGTCAAAGCTTTACGGTTCTTGTTGACTTTTGCAGTCGGTTTTTATATTGTTTTGTTGTGTACACAGAATGGATGAATATGCTTTGGTAGGGAGTTCAGCAGAAGGCAGTTCAAAGAGCGTCGGCATAGAAAGGGCAAGGAGAATGGCCTTGAAGCACATTGAAACTTTTGTGTTGACTTTTGCTGACCCACAAGCGTTCTCTGCTGCCTCGTTATCATCTGCGCCTGCACCTTTAGCACAAGTAACCGAATCTGCCCGTATTCTTGAAGCAGGTCATTTACGATGCAGGTATGATTACTGAAATATATACACACATATGTAATGAGAAGGGCATTTTAGTCCTAAAAAGGAGGAAGCTAGGTGAAATGACTAAATTACCCCTGATTAACCAAACCCTCATTTTACACGTGGTGAAATTACGTCTCAAACTTTTGTTGTTGCTATAATGATACGAAGTCCCTAATGGACATTTTGGTCCTGAATAGCAAATGGAACCTCGGATATTGCCTGAAATGTCTATTATGCCCCTGGCTGATCTTTTGTCATGTGTTTTGTTAACGTTCTCAGCGGAGCTGAAATTGGAAGATTTGTATCTATGTTACGTAATCAGTCTCCTGTGCTCAAAGCATGTGCTGCGTTTGCTCTTCTTCAGGTCAAACACGGTCAAACTGGCCATTGTTTTACTGCTTTAATAACAGAAACTATAGATTAATTAACTTATATATTCTGATTATAAATGTACAGTTTACTGTTCCGGGTGGGCGACATGCACCCCACCATGTGAACCTGTTACAAGTCTCAGGTGCACCGCGCATTCTAAGGGCTGCAGCCGCTGCAGCTTCGGCTCCATTAGAAGCAAAGATATTTGCGAGAATCGTGCTTAGGAACCTGGAGCATCACCAGATAGAGTCTTCAGCATAGAAAAGTAGCAGGTTACCTTAGAAACCGTTGGTAATAAAGTCAACCTGAATGTCAAAAGTTATATACAATATACTTTTACACCCCCCCCCCCCCCCAAATCCCCTTTTCCGAATGCTTTTTGGCTCGGACCGTTTGGACCATAACTCAGTGAGCTCAAGTCGGTTTGTATGGTTTTGTCTGTACTTAAAATGTTAAATCTTTTTTCTTTTTATAAACCCCCTAGTTGTTACTTTCGGATGTTTTCGAAAATTTTGGATCAATGTTGTTTGCTGGGTACACATAAGTGACTCGAAACCCCTTTTATCGGGTTTTATAGGGTAAAAATAAAAGAAGATTGAAAAAAGAATGAAAAAACTGAAAATGCTAAGGAAGTGAAATACTTTGCTCCAAATTCTTGATTTCACTACTAGGTAGGTAGGCGTTTTTACGGTTTGGAACTTAGAGCCGGCGTAAAGCCTCATGCTTTTGTTCTCGAAGCAGGAGGTTCCTGTTTTCAAAAGCGACTAAACAGGCATACTCTCTTTGAGAGGGGGCATGATCCAGCTCCATTTTTATGTCCGACCAGTAGGCTCCCTTTGCCTTATCTAGCAGTAAAGGGCTATTTACCTGCTCGAGTCGTACAATGCGATTTCGCATTGACGACTTCAAGCTCGCATTTTGGACAACTCGTCCTTCGTGGGACGGGCCCGCTTCATCGCGGCCTTGATGGGAATTATTTAACATTTATTTAATATGAATATATATAATAACATCCCTTGTATATTTTTACTATTTAATGGAAATTATTCTTTTAAAAAAAGTTAAAGTTTATTTATTTTTTCTTATAAAATCGTCTTAACCAAACAGTCAAACCATGAAAACCGGCTGGTTTGACAGACCAACCAACCTGGCATGTTCGGTTTGTTTATTTCAAAACTGTAGTTAGTGGCTCGGCTCAAAATTTCTGTCAAAAATCGGCCCAGAATTTCCGTCAAAACTGGTCAAACCAGATCATTGATATTAACATATGTACTGGTAGAGCCTTTTTTGCTTTTATCAAAAAAAAAAAAAAAAAAAAAACCTTAATATGCAAAAAATTAGCACCATAGTTTAAATTGTTTCATTGATATTAACTAAGATGAGCATGCATTTTGAGCTCTCAGATGAATGTATAAATATTATAGAATTACATAAGCCCTTCAATAAAGGCAAACACATTCATGAATAGATAAACAATAATTTCATGTTATGAATTATGAACAACATTCAGTTGAAGATCTTGTTGTCCACCTAGCTTTCTGATGAAACCAGAGGCATCCAAAGACAACGACGACGAATGTTGCTGGCCAGTTAATTTGGTTAGAACCGGGCTTTCAGGGGTACTTTCGTCAATTAAGTACGGCACCATGTACTCCTTCATATCATCATCCGATATATCGAGATGCCCTCCCGACACATTTACAAATTTTACCCTCCCGGCTTCATCCAACGTCCTTAAACCGATCCAGTCTTCGATATATAGTCTTGTCTGTACAATGTACAAGCATAAATAAAATCAAGATCAAGGGAATGCATTGATGAATTGTACTGTACAACCTGTTGTTGCATGGATCTGTATATAGTCACATGTGTAAACATGGCGACTTAGCTCGTCTAAGCTCTACTACTACTCGTTTAACTTTAGAGAGCTCGAGATCAGCTCAATGTTTTATTAACTGTTAAATATTTCATTCATATATAATTATAATTTAATACATACCAATATACCATAATAGATATTTTTTTTTTTTTTTGTTTTTATCATAATTATATAGATTTTTTTTTTTAATAAAACGCCTTTTATTTCAAACCAAGACAAAACAAGTTACATTTAGAATAATAACTAGGGAATTGGTTCAAATGAGAACCTTTGGCCAAATTGAGAACAGAGAACCATTCTGGAACACACATTTCTCTAAGGCAAAAAAAAAAATAAATTTTTTTTTTTTTTGCTTAATCGCTGCTTTTTATGCAGGAATTTTTTTTTTTCAATATACACATGTGCATAATTGCAATATACACATATGTATAATGCAATATACACATATATATAAGTGATATGTATAGCTTAAAATGTAATATACACATATGTATAATTGCTATATACACATATGTATAAATGAAAAAAAATTAAAAAAAAAATTCTTGCATAAAAACGTGCGATTAAAGCAAAAAAAAAAATTGCCTTTATAAGAAATTTGTGGTCCAGAATGGTTCTCTTAGTTCTCAAATAGGGGTTGGTTCTCTTAGAATCCATACCCTAATAATTAGTATGTAAATATATTTAATAAACAATATATAAATAACAGGTATGTTTAGCTGGAAACATGAAGTTTGGGCTTGAGCTCGTTTAAGCTCAGACCTGCCTCTAGCGAGCGGATTTCGAGTAGCACACGAGCGCTCACTCGTTTACACCCCTGTACACAGTCACGTCCGTTTATACACACAAAAAATTGGGATCAGGAATGCAGGATGCATTGATCAGTTGTACTGTACAATTCATCAATGCATGATCTAGCTTAAACTAAGATTTACCTCTTGTGCTGGAAGTATTGGATCCCAGGCTCCATCAGGAAAGTATCCAAACCAAGAGGTTTCTTTTGGTACCAAAACTGATTCTTTATCAAACTGTAGACATTTCAAGACACATAAAAATAAAGCATCAAGATTCGATAACTCGCGTATCGTCTTTAACACTCGTACAGTCGTACTTAATACAATAAAAGTTATACATCAAGATTTTGAATCTTACCATTATAAGCACTAAGTTTTGCAAACTAGAGAATCTTTCTTTGTATGTAGCATTTTTTTCAAACTCATTGTTTAGCTTTGGCAGGAATTTACACCCTTCGCGATAGCCATCAAGATCCTATAAAATAAAAAATAAATAAAAAAACATGAGAAGATCATAGCTTTTTTTTAGGGGAATTGGAATACAATAATCCCAACTTTGTCGGGTTGGAAAGTAATAATCCCAACTTGAAAATTAGAATCTAACAGACCTAACTTGTCTTGGTTTTTATTTCACTGGACCAAAACTAACCCGGTTAGTTTTTTGCCTGATTTTTTTGCCAACCAGGACATTTTTTACATGTCATCTGCCAATGTGGCATGCCATGTAGACAGAAAACTAACTGGGTTAACCGCAGTTAGTTTTGGTCCAGTTAAATAAAAACCACGACAAGTCAAAAGCCTATTAGATTCCAATTTTCAAGTTGAGATTATTGTCTTCCAACCCGACAAAGTTTGGATTATTTAATTCCAATTCGCCTTTTTTTTATAATGCGCTGCAAGTTCAAAATCGTTGTGACGAATGGGATACAAGATTTTTACTCACAGTTGGGATCTTAATGTAATTTGCTGGAGCAAGGTGTTCCTGTTCAAGAGCATAACGATTCAGGCATGTAAGGATTAACAAGAAATTTAATCAAGATTTGGACTGAATGACTGATTTTGAATTAAACTGAACACATTATAGTATACATGTTTTTCATTATTGATTAAATTTCTAATATACCCTTAGATGATCAATTCCAACTGTATTTTGTGTGATGTCAATGGGTCATTGCGTAAAAGAATATATGTTTGGCACTTGTACTACAAATGATGCATTATGACAGTTACTAGAGGTGGTAAAACAGGCAGGTCAGGTAGGTTGGGTGACTGGTCAAAACAAGTTCGGGTAAAAAGCAGTCATCTTTATGTTACGTGAAAAAAGATTTGAGTCGACCCGCCAACACATAAACATTTACTTTCTTGAACTTCTTCTTTACGCGTTTGAATGCACTTTAGACAATTTCATGTTTACCCGTTTGACCTGCGGTCAATAACAGACAACCCGAATCGACCCGTCAATCAATAAAAGGGTTATAACAGTAACCTCTAAAAAGTTGCAAACTTCTGATGAGATCTGCATTCTGCCTTTTTTTATTAGGTTGTCGCATAGAATGTACATTTTGTTGATCCCAAAAAGTAATCATTTTATGTTTTTCATGTTTGAAAGAAAAGATGTGAAATCTAACCTGAAGAGTTGTGCTGTAAATTGCTAACTTGATTAAACTATCCACCAAAACACACATTAAACCAGTCTGCAAAAGAAAAAAAAAAGATATCTATGAACAGAAAGTTGTAAAACTTATGTGGTTAAAAAGTGAAAATCATGGAAAATACGTAGGCATATGAGTTGAACATATGAGACTTACACCGCAAAATGGAACTGATGCTTCGCCAGCATGAGGACCTGCTACTGATACGAAGTTCTTCACCTGTTATGAAACACGCGAATAAAAGAATCATAAGCCTTTTAAAAAAATCTGTAAAAAAATTTTCATCCACATCTAAACTATATTACAAAACAGAACAAATTAACATATATAGCCATGTATGATCCCATATATAAGTATTCTACCCTTACACTTACCGGAGGTGCTCCGTCACAAAACTCAAGAACTCCTCTGCCAACCAAGTTTCCCTGCAAAACCACCGCACTTGAGGACGTCGTTTTTCCTAAAAAAAATGTCATTTTTATGCAAAATTTAACAGATTTTGATCATTCTCACCTGGGAAAGTCCAACTATGTTATAACCTTGACTGAGTTCACTCATGCTCTTCACCTGTTAATCGCAGAAAGTATATGCGTTTAGAAATGAGTAAAAAAACACAAAAACTGTCAAGACTGTTAGGCATCGGTTTCATTACCTTCTCACAGGCAATCTCAACCTACAAGACCAAACATGAAAATCCCAAGTCAAAAATTATCGTCCCAATAACTATTTACTATACGATAAATAAATTGGAAACGTATTATCACAAGAAATTTGGATAAACCACGGTAACCACCTGGTCCTCAAAAGGCATGAACCACGAATCCCACACTCCATTTCCAATCTCTCTAACACAAAAGGCAAAAAAAAAAAATTACTTATCAAAAATCGATTTTTAGGATTACAATATACGAGTTAAAAGAGAGCATACATGCAATATCCTTGAGTATTAGACCACTCGCTTAAAAGATCAGTGAAATGTTTAACTCCTTTTTTGGTACAACTATCCGCAACGCCTATAGACAAAGTAACATAAACAAATTAGGAACTCGAAGCCATTTTAATAATTAGAAAAAAATTGTTGATAATGCATCATATAATTAGGAAAATTCCCCTAATAACTAATAAGCAAAGCCTTTTGCAAATCAAAACGCTTTGTAACGAGCATTGTGATTTTAAACCGTGATAATCAGATTTAACTCGTTGTAAACCGACTCATGATTACTATATAAGTGAAGAATCAAGTGAGAAGAAACTGCAAGAATCCTAATTATTGAGATAGTTATATAATCATGTAACTACCCAAAGCACAATAATCGCCTCAAAAATCCACATCCAAACACGAAAATCTAGTCATGGGGCAATATATACATTCATGTAGTGTATACCCATCTATCAGATTCAATAAGATTAGTTACCAATTTCAAAATCAATAAGATTCAGGGTGTTTAAACAAACATATATAATACCATATTGTTCTACAAAAAAGGGAGCTTTACAAATGATAATAACGGGTCGTGCTAAACGAACCCCTTCCTAAATGTACACCCTTCTACTAAATCCGTCACATCATCTCTATTTTTTTTTCTAGTAGCGGTTACTTAAGCATATAGGGGGTACGTTTAGCCTCACCCAAGGGCGCAGCTCTTAAGGGGCGGGGAAGCCCCCCCCCCCCCCCCCCCCCCCCCCAATTTTCGCGCAGAAGATTATATAGTATTTGTATAGAAATTTTTTGGTATATACGTTTTCGACCCCACGAAACTAGTGATTTCCGACCCCCGAAAACTCAACAAAAATCAATCGTTTATGCATACAACACCCGGACAATCACCCAACGAGCATTCTTTGAGCAAAAGAAGATAAACACCAATGCACATTTGACTTTAAGAAGCACAAAGACCATAACTTTTTAAGTCAAACATCATTTCCCACAACAACAAATTAACCCAATATACATAAATAAATAAAAAAAAACAGAGAAATAATGGTAAGATCAAAGCAAGATCTTAAATTTATGTAAATTCAAGAAAGCCCACAACATATATTATTCCTCAAAATCAAACAATAACATTAAAACAACATTAATATTAAAGAATTCAAATATTAAAGAGGGAAAGAAAGAAAGAGTTACCATGAAAGAGAACAAAGGGGATAGAATGTGTGATAAGAGGGAACAAAGATATTAAGATGATAAAGATTCTTGTTAGTGTTACAGAGGCCATAAAGATGTAAGCTTTAAAGTGTATAAAGAAAGATCAAAAGATTACAAACAAAGCCCTTTAAGGAATATTAATATGAGGCTTTGTTTGATTTTGGTAGGTACAGGTTTTTGGGAGGGTTTTAACAGTAAAAAAATGTGGAACTAACATAGAGATCTTTATTGGATATACTGATACACGTGTATGTGTGTGTGTGTGTGTGAGAGAGAGAGAGAGAGAGAGAGAGATGGATAAGGCTAGCAATAGGTCAAAATTAGGTGGGGTGTATTATGTAGACAAGAAACCTATGTTTATTGGTTATTGAAATTGACAAAAAAAAAACTACTAAATATGTCTCTTAAAAGACACCCACACTTTTACACTTAGGCCACTTTTATAAAAATATTTTGTGTATAGAATTAACAATGGTATTTTGAGAAGAGAGGTATAGAAAGAGACAGGGATCTAACTTTTTTCCTGAATACCTATACCTGTATCCATAATATATTGTACATGTATTTGTATTGATTTTGGGTATTCGGTATAGGTACCTGAAGAAACAATAACCTGAACGGCTGTCCGGTGTATGCCTCTACGGTGTTGAATAGGAGAACCACAGCTCGATCTTCGTCTTCTCCGGTGAGATCCAGACCCGCGAAGAGAAGTGAAAGGTGGGGCGTGGAGGTGACTGCTAGGAAACCACGAGTGGAGTCCAACGTACAGACACAAAAAGTGATGGCGGCTCTGGCGGCAGCCATGTGTTATCAGGGGGTAATATGTATGTGATAACTTGTGCCCTAATGAGAGGTGATGACCTCTTATATAGGGCTTCTCATGGGCCTTAATGGGCCAGACATCATGGACCCCTAACTATATGGGCACATAGCCCATTGGCACAAAGCCCAGTTAGGGGGTTACCTCCACACCCCAATATTAGTAAATAATATAAGAAGTAACAAGTAATAAAGACGGTATGTCGGGTCACGTACCATACCTCTACAAGTCCCCCTAGTCTGGTGTTGCTCCCACGTGCAAGCGTTGGGTGGAGCGCTAGACTAATTAGGAGTGCTCAGGGATGAAGATTAAAAGTTTTATCTTCTCGGCGGACCAATGACTCGAATGTTTCGTCTCCCTGTTTCAATGTGTGGAAGGTGGAAGGTTGCTCGTTGCTCGTTGCGCTTGTTACCAACTAAGAGTTACCTTCTAGGCTAACTGTCACCGACGCGTGTGAGGGTTGCTCGTTACGCTTGTTATCGGCTAAGTGTTACCTTTTAGGCTAACTGTCGCTGGCGCGCGAGCGTCCAGTAGTTGCAGGTGTTACTGTGGCTCGTTGCCAAGACCTGCAAGTATCTCAATCATATAATATGGGTGTATTATGAGGTGCCCAGCCTTGTATTAGTATATCTTAACTTGTAATAAGTTGTTAGATAGTAAATAACGCTAAACATAAAAAGATTGTACCAAAACCTTGAGCGGCCAATGCTAAGGCGCGCGAGCGGATTTTATGGCGCGCGGTGAACCAACAACACTTTCTCGGGGGGTGAAATCATACGGCGCATCATGGTATGAGATCCATCTAAAGTGGTGTTATACCATGCCATCCCCCCAGTTCATTGCTGCTAAGTGTAATGCTTAGGAGCGTTGGAACTTATAATAAGAGTATCCCTTGTTGATGGATCGTTTGACGCGCCAAAGTTGTCGTCCGCGGATTGCTTTAAGTAGGCAAGAGTATGCTCCGCGAAAAACGCCATTTCAAGGCGTACTTCAGTCAGAAGCAATGCTCCACGATGTTCGTGAAGTGCTTTGCGGTGGCGTATGATAGCCATCGCCCATCGACTGCGCGAAGTGCTTGTTGTTGACGGATGAAAGCAATCCGCGGAGAACGTCTTTTAAAGTATTTACGTCAACCCAAAGCGGGGTAATGACGTGGCGGCGCGTTCCTGAAAAGGAGAAGCGCGCGAAGTGTAGCACGTTCCTGAAAAGAAGACGTGGCGTCGCGTTCCTGAAAAGGAGACGTGGCGGCGGAGCAGGCCTCCGCGGAGCTGCTGAGGCGGCGC
The DNA here is from genome assembly GCA_032199755.1 of Ambrosia artemisiifolia. Classification (NCBI taxonomy): domain Eukaryota; kingdom Viridiplantae; phylum Streptophyta; class Magnoliopsida; order Asterales; family Asteraceae; genus Ambrosia; species Ambrosia artemisiifolia. The sequence continues at coordinate 44,337,699 of CM063527.1, read as the reverse complement.
GTTCCTGAAAAGGAGACGCGCACGAAGATGTAGCACGTTCCTGAAAAGGAGACGTGGTGGTGGAGCAGGCCTCCGCGGAGCTGCTGAGGCGGCGCGTTCCTGAAAAGGAGACGCGCACGAAGATGTAGCACGTTCCTGAAAAGGAAACGCGGCTTAGGGGCAGGCCTCCGCGGAGCTACTGAGGCGGCGCGTTCCTGAAAAGGAGACGCGCACGAAGTGGTCGCACGTTCCTGAAAAGGAAACGTGGCGGCGCGTTCCTGAAAAGGAGACGCGCCCGAAGTGTAGCACGTTCCTGAAAAGGAGACGTGGTGGTAGAGCAGGCCTCCGCGGAGCTGCTGTGGCGGCGCGTTCCTGAAAAGGAAACGTGGCGGCGCATTCCTGAAAAGGAGACGCGCGCGAAGTGTAGCACGTTCCTGAAAAGGAGACGTGGCGGTGGAGCAGGCCTCCGCGGAGCTGCTGAGGCGGCGCGTTCCTAAAAAGGAGACGTGCGCGAAGACGTAGCACGTTCCTGAAAAGGAGACGTGGATGAAGTTGTGGGACGCCTCTGACGCCCACGCGATATGCGGAACGCCTCTGACGCCCACGCGAGACGCGGAACGCCTCTGACGCCCACGCGATATGCAAAACGCCTCTGACGCTCACGCTAGCATGGCATAGGGAGTTACCGACAAGCGGGGTTACCCATAAGCGTGACTGAACCTGCAAAAATTAGTCATATAATATGGGTGTATTATGTGGTGCCCAACCTTGCGTTAGTGTATCTTTGAACTTTAAAATAAGCTACTAGATATAAGCCACGCAAAATTTAAAAGATTGTACCGAAACCTTGTAATTGAAGTTGAATTATTTGGCGTGTTGTGATGTAAGAACCATCTAAAATGGCTTTTTATCACGCCAGTCCCCCTATAGCTACATATAATGTTAGTAGCATTGAGTATATAATAATAAGCAATCGTGAAATTTTGTACAAACATAATAATAAGACCAACAAGCGGGGTTACCCGTAGCGTGGAGTTACCGGCTTGCGCGGGGTTACCGTTGCGTAAGGAGTTACCGACAAACGGGGTTACCCGTAGCGTGGAGTTACCGGCTTGCGCGGGGTTACCGTTACGTGGGGAGTTACCATCAAGCAGGGTTACCCGTATACGCGAAGTTACCATTGCACAGGGAGTTACCGTCAGGCGGGGTTACCCGTATTACCATTGCGTTTGTTTAATAATAGAAAATGCCATTTTGTGTTGTCCAACAATACCTCTGTGTTTATCCTTTGGACATGTTTGTATTGAATATACAATAATAATATAATACGTTTACCCCAGGCTTTAACTTTATGTGGAAAACATACCATATTATCGCGTTGCAAAGTCAGAGAGTGTCCTCCCATATGAGACAAGATATGAGCGCATAACCAATGAAGAGTGAATAATCTCCACTTGTTACCAAAGCATTATTGCATTTCACGTGAGTATGCTTTGGCTTTAAAAGCATGTTGGATGTTTATTTAAAGTCAAAAATTACCGCAACCCCTTGTTCAGTTTAAGAAGGAAGTGAAATAACCTGGAAGACGGGATTTGCATGCTCTCCGTCATGGACATCCGAAAAAAAAAGTACATAGCAGCAAGGTTGAGAACCAGCAAGCGTATGTCAAAGATTGCGGAGCCCAGAAGGGCTTGTCCCATATGTAATCGGTGGCGGACGGTGACTTGCGCTTGACACGTCTCGGCGGAGCATACCCATAACGCGCTTCCGCTTGAACACGCATGTGTTAGGGAACGCGGGCGGAGTATGTCCGGAATGCGCGAGGTAGGATAGGCGGAGTAAGTCCGAAAAGACTTGCTGGCGGATGAAGACCGCGGGTGAAAACCATGCTCCAAGGGTGACGTAACTTACGTGCTACGTCAAGCGGAGGTCATGTCCGGGGCGATGCGCGAAGAGCTTAGCGAGGCGGATGAGAATACGCAGCATGTATCGCGCAGAGTTACCCAGTCGACCAGCGAGCTTTGCCGAACGACAGAAAGCGGGGCCCTTCAACCGATGAATGCCGGTGTGCGGAGGCGGACTGCGTACGGCGGGCGGCTGATGAAGGCATGATCCCTGGATGACGTGTTTTGACGTCTTACGTCAGGCGGAAATCCCGCGTAGTGAGGAGCGTGAGTCGCTTGCTCCGGTGTTGTCGAAAGAGAACTGTACTGTCTCCTTGAATTATGAAAACAACTACCGCCCATGGGTTATGGAGCAACATTGAATATTAATTAGTTTAGTACACTTTTTGTCTGTTGTTGCAGAATTTGTCCCCAAACAGCCAACATGCGAAAAGTATGGAGTTGTATTTTGTGCATCATAGATTGTACACCTCTTTTCATTTTATTTCATCTTATGTTCTCCTTTAAGATCTTGAATGAGATAAGCCTGAAAGCAAGAGATCCGAAAGCTAAGAATCAAACTTTGGAAAAACGTGCACCGGAAGAACATTCCCTCGGAGTGGTGGAAACAGATCAGAATCTGTGTGTGCTCCGAACGAAACAGATTTAGATTATAACTGGTGCTTAAAGCTTGGATGACCACAGATCTGAAAGGTAGATAACAGAACCCCACAAATCCCTCTTGTCAGAACCTAGATCTGGAGGTTTGGAGGAAGAGAAAACCGAGTGTAGTTCGTTGCCGGTCCCACGGATGGCGCCAATGAAGAAACAATAACCTGAACGGCTGTCCGGTGTATGCCTCTACGGTGTTGAATAGGAGAACCACAGCTCGATCTTCGTCTTCTCCGGTGAGATCCAGACCCGCGAAGAGAAGTGAAAGGTGGGGCGTGGAGGTGACTGCTAGGAAACCACGAGTGGAGTCCAACGTACAGACACAAAAAGTGATGGCGGCTCTGGCGGCAGCCATGTGTTATCAGGGGGTAATATGTATGTGATAACTTGTGCCCTAATGAGAGGTGATGACCTCTTATATAGGGCTTCTCATGGGCCTTAATGGGCCAGACATCATGGACCCCTAACTATATGGGCACATAGCCCATTGGCACAAAGCCCAGTTAGGGGGTTACCTCCACACCCCAATATTAGTAAATAATATAAGAAGTAACAAGTAATAAAGACGGTATGTCGGGTCACGTACCATACCTCTACAGTACCCACTTTTATTGATTTCGGTATTCGATACTTTCGGTATTGATAATGTATTGGTAAGGGTAAAAATGGTATGGGTATCGAAGTTTATATACTAATGAATTTGATATTATGCTTTACTCCGTATTATGGTATTTGTATCGATTTTACCAATTTGGTACACGTATACTCGTATAGTATTAATGCTCGTAATGATATAACTACTTGGCATCTATATGAGTGCTCAAAAAATAAAAATAACAAAGTGGTACCAAAACGGGTACCATACGAAAATACCGGTACCTGTACCCATATCCGTACCGTACCAATATATTTGGGACCCACTTTTGATAAAATTTGGTACCATATTTTCGACACCGGTGCGGGCGGGGGGGGGGGGGGGGGGGGGTTGTGATTTTGGATATGATGCAAGTATTTGGATTTTGAGTTATGTTGAGATTAGAACTCATGTGTTCGGATGAAGAGTTAGGATAAAAAACACATTTAGCTCATGAGCAATTGTTTTTTTTGTGATCAAAATTTGGTGCCAAAATAAGTATGTATTTTTTAGAGAGAGAGAGAAGTTAATTGTTTCTCCTCATGTTATAACATGTACGCCCCAATGACCAGATTTGTTGCGCGATGGGTTAAAAGGGGTTCAAGAATCAGTACATGATATTTTAATGAATATGAAAGAAATCGTATTGAGAAGTAATCTCTATGGAACTTTAATATGGGTTATAAGAAAACATGAGTTAGAATCAAAAGGGGCCTGTTTTTCTTATTAAAATAACAATTTGGTTCGGGCTGAATCGATTCCAACCAAACTGAACTTGGATTCATGTGAGTTTTAGAAAGAAAAAAAACAATAAAACAGGTTCACTCGCTATATTTTCTATGGCGGCTAGTGAGGGCATGTGAAGGTAGGCGGCTACCGGGCCTCAAGCCATCACCCTAGGGGTGTCAATCGTGTCGGGTTGATGGGTTGGCGGGTTTACGGGTTACGGGTTGGCGGGTTGATGGATTGAAATGTGCAACCCGAACCCGACCCATATTATTATTCGTGTCAAATATTTCAACCCTAACCCGACCCACATAAAAAACGGGTCAACCCGAAGATGACCCGTTTAACCCATATTTTTAAATGAGTCATACATGTTCATGAGTTCTAAGCGGGTTGTTGGGTTGTAAGCGGGTTTTCAATAAAATGTTTAATGATGAGTATATAAGTTTGACAAATAAATAATATAGTGTGCCAAAAATAATACAATTATAACTAACCATGTAAATAAAAATGAAAAAAGAAAAACAAAAATATAATAGATTTATTTTCTAATTACTTAAACGGGTTCACGGGTCAACCCAATTTATATATGCGTCAACCCTAACCCGACCCATTTTTAATACGGGTCGACCCGAACCCAACCCGTTTTTTTAAACGGGTCGTGTTACTTGACCCAAATTTGTTTTTTTCCGTGTCGGGTTCGGGTCGGTTTTCGGGTCGTGTCAATAATTGCCGCCCCTACATCACCCCATCCCCCCTTTGGGTCGGGCCTGGTCACTTATAATAACTAGTAAGGTTGAATTGGGAGCATTCAATGCTTTTCATCATATGCACATTCTTCGTTGGCCGATCTACCCATGAAGGAAAGCGTAGAATTCCCCGAATTTGATCTTCTAGGGAACGTATCGAGAGAGAATTTGATCTGGTTAGACAAACGAAAGGAACAAAGAATCAAACCAGTTCCTGAAATGTCTTTCTAGATATTCCTTAATGTCCCGGCTATTCAAGGAATGTGAGGAGATGATTACTCATATGCTTGAAGAAATCAAAGAATTTCTTAGGAATCCTACAAGATGTGTTCGTTCTTTTTTTTTTCTCTGACAGATGGTTAGAACTTTATATGGGTTCGAATCCTACTGCGAGGTCCACTAGAGATCAGAAATTGAAGAAGAAACAGCAAGATCTTTCTTTTTTAGGCGATCAGAAAATAAAGAAATGATTAATCTATTCAAGATAACTGCATATTTACCTTTCAATGAGCTTATTCGAGAACAACCTATTCTAAAAGCAACATATGCAAACAAAAAGGGAGCACCCCTTACTCAAGCACTAGTACCGTCTAAGCATCCCACAACGACTCAGAATTTATCGAACATACAAAGCATTTATTAAGTGGACTATACCTTGTATACTAGATCTCTTTACTATTAAGTTTTGTGATATATAATGTTTGTCATTGTTGGTGGTAAGTTCCGACTCATCACAAGTCAGTGATGGGAATGGGTGGCAAAGGAGACCAAGTCACAAGTTGGTTAAATTTGTTAAGTTTTCTAATTGCATTATAATTAGTTATGGAAGGGTGTTATTTAGTTGTTTTCTTGTGGACTAACTTAGGCTTCAACTATATGACATAGCCAAGTTTTATGGTCATGTATGAGAGTCATTGTATTCATTTTTTTTGAGTTGTTTTTCTTAGTATAACATACGTGAGAGTCATTCACAAATATCCCGTGTGTTTATTACCGGTTCTTGGGGCTTGAGTCATGTTGCCGTTAGGTTCATTGCCCAAGGTTGGGGTCGCGGCAATATGATCAGCCTCAAGCTATGACATCCGGTCCACTAAGACGTTCCGCCCAACCTTTTGTAATTGGGTAAGATACTAGTTCCTGTAATGATACCATCATGAGCGACATAGTCCTGGGCGAGGTTTACCCCCAATTAACCATTTTTCTTTCTTTCTTCGTTTTTTTGACAGGCTAACTCACACACCCTCACATCGTACTCCTAAATCTACACATTTGTCACCATAAAACTTTAAACAATACTATATACATGTATACAACACTCATTTATTTGTGTTTCTAGAGCACTTGGTTCATTTAATATATGATTTTAATAGGTGTATGGGTGGCTTAGGATAACTTTATAGGTATGTTTTAATGGATGGTTGTATGATACAAACAAACAATAAATTGACTTTAATAAGTTATGAAAACAACATATCAAATGACATTAATCAAGAAATAAGAACACATTCCCACAAAGAAGAAGATGTGTTGATTTAAATTCTGAAATGAAAATAGGAATTCAATCAAAGTGTGTAGTGTTGGTTGGCTGCATCAATGTCTAATCCTCTTAGCTTTGCAAAAGACTCAACTTTGCCTTTGAGTGTATGAAGCTCTCTAAGCCTTGCGATCTCCGCTCTTCGTCTAGCTTCATCCGCCATCACACTAATCTCCCTAAACGTCCCTTGATCCGGAAACGTTCTTGCCTCCACTGACTGGAGTCCATGCAATGTACGTTGCTCGGTTGCCCATGCTGCCTCTCGAGCTTCCCTCCCAAAGTCCTTCTTTGTCGTAAATGCGGTCTACAAAACCCACAATGGTTAATGATTTAGGGGTGTTAAATGGGTCATGTTCATGTGTTGGTGGGCCGGACACATGAACTTGAACCAGACACAAAATATTTGTGTGTTGACATGAATACAACCTGTTTAACCTGATTTTTTTTGTATATCAATATTCTAAAGGTATGTGAATTAGTTACGTTTAAATTATAAAAATTTCATGTTGCTTTCTATTTTTTTTATTTTATTTAAAATACCAACCCGTTTTGAATTATGACATAAATCACATTAAAAAAACGGGTTAAACAGGAGGACTCGTGTACCCACCAAATCAACTTAACCCAACCAGTTTAGCTAAACAGAGTTCGCGGAGTTCAACCCAAGCCCATGAATTTTCGTGTTGTGTCACAAATATAACGTCCCTGGAATCACATCAGTTTTCCTCCGCTTTGCTTTTAATGTCAAACCGTTTAACTTGTTCTCTAATTCAAAACATGAGTTTCGACTTTTGACCGTTGTAAATGCTCTTTTTCGAGTTCAAAACTCAAAAGTTTTAACTTTGAGGTCAAAATATTATGTTTAAGGTTTATACTTAGGTTGACTTTCTAAAGTCAAACAGCTAATATTTTGACTTTAAAGGTCAAAGGACCACTCATTGGGTATAAAGCTCAAAAATTGAAGTCAAACAGACTAAAAACTTACTCTTTTCTCCACAACTAGACCCCAAGCTCTTCCACTTAGCCCATACTGAACAGCAAACTTTAATGGGTCAAGTAACATGTAAGTCAAGATGTTATACAACCAGATCACCCCGGTCCACCCCCACCCGATCTTTCGGATTCCGGCTAGTTCCCACGTGACATATGCCGATATAATCGACGCCAGCTAGAAGCATAAAACAAAATATTAATAAGAAACATTTGAAACATTATGCTAAAAAGTTGTCACAAAAAAAGGTAAGTTTTAGTGTTTTACCAGTTGAGCAAGTAAAAATGCAGTTACAAGCAAAAAACCGGGCCTCTCGGTAAATGACCAGCCCCTAGATCGGGTCACGAAGATCAACGCCTGGCTGATGGTGCTGACTTGAAGATAAACAGCTGACGCCATCATCGCTTTTAGCTCTTTTGCCTCGGATTTGACTGACATGTTATAATGATGCGAGTTTAAATCCTTGACATGGAATATTTTCTGCATGAGAAACAAGAAAAAGTGTCAGAATTTGATAAAGTCAAAAGTAATGTTTTGTAAACCGGACCAGTCACCAAACTAGTCGTGCACTACTGGTTCACTGGTCAGACCGGTTGTGAAAACACCGAGTCAGATTGATAAGGCTGCATACCGGGAAGAAGTTAGTTTCATATGTCAACCAGAAGAAAATAACTGTCATTAGGGCCAGGTATGCACCAAGAACCACCCCGGTCGCAAAGATTTCTGTGAGCTTCCAGCTGTCAGGAATCGGAGATGGCTTTACTCTATCTTTCGATATTGTCATGATCGTACCTGAACGATAAACAAAGTCAGCATTTGTTTAGCTATGTAAACTGATCACAAATGCTTTGATTTACCATCGTTGAGGACGGCTATGACTAGAACCATAAACGGAGGGAAATCGAACTTCCAGAAAACACACAGCAACATAAAACCAAGCTGCAAGCGAAAAATCAACACTCGGACGTCAAAGAGTTACTTTGACCTTAGAGGTCAAACATACAACTTTTTAAAGTCCGTTACACTTACCACAATGCGAATAGTGATAGAAACTGCATATATCTGCAGAAAGAAATAAAAATGTTATTAGTCCAACAGACAAACAGTACAAAACAGAAGGCTTTCAGCGACGGACACATTAAGCCTCAAAGTACCGTGTAGTTCTTCATTCTTTGGAAAATTGATCGGCTAGTTAAGACTGCACTAATAATGACACTTAACCCAGGCTCGGTTAGAACAATATCCGAAGCACTACGAGCAGCATCAGTGGAATCTGCCACTGCTATCCCAATATCTGCTTTCTTTAGAGCGGGTGCATCGTTTACACCATCACCCGTCATCCCACAAATATGTTTTCGGCCTTGTAATCTCCTAACTATCTCATATTTATGTTCTGCAAGCGAAAAGACACGTTAAATTAGTAACCATTGGCTTATGAGATTGTTGTTTTTAGTTCTTACCAGGAAAGACACCAGCAAAACCATCGGCTTTTTCGATGAGTTCATCGACCGGCAGAGCTCCAAAACCGTCTTTACTGTCACCGAGCAGGGCGGAAGAAGGGTACATGTTGGTCCCCATTCCGAGCCGTCTTCCTGTTTCCTTGCCAATTGCCAACTGGTCACCTGTAATCAGGGGTGTCAATCGTGTCAGGTTGACAAGTTGAATATGTGAACTCAAACACGACCATATATATACTAGTTAAACTGAAACTGGGACAGGTTTTAGAAGTACCGGTTATCATTTTAACGCTAACGCCAAGATCTAAAGCTCTCCTGATCGTTTCAGCACTATCATGTCGTGGAGGGTCGAATAGCGGAAGAAGCCCGACGAACTCCCACGGGCCACCCGGGCTCTCTTTTGTTCCAGCTGGCACTTCCTGAAACAAAACAAAAAATGACTCAAACTTTTTATACACAAAGTTAAGATGTTAACCATCTAGCCCGTGTTGAAACAGTTGAATCACCTGGCGAGCAACTCCAAGCGACCGAAGCCCACGCTCTGCAAACTTGTCGATTATCGAATGTACCTTGTTCGCGATCTCTGATTTGTTATGTGCAAGGTTCAGTATCTGCACAATGTTATTAAATTATTCAGTGATATGATGTTATATGTTACATTTTAGACATATTTTTAGATCAATGTTTGTACCTGCTCGGGTGCGCCTTTGCTAACTCTATGCATTTTACCAGTTTTATCTGTATACGTAAGCGCGGTCCTTTTGTCCGTCGGATTAAACGGTAGGAAATGGACCTCTCGAATCCCAGCTCGAGCCTAAAATATCAAAAATCAAAATCTAATAAACATTGAGGGGGGGGGGGGGGGGGGGGATACTTTTCTTGTTTACAAAAGAACCGAAAACAATAGTACCTCCTTGGGGTCTCCAAGCATAGCAACGATAGCAGCATCGATCGCATCCTGATTCTCTAGCCGTGAGGCTCGGGCAGCCATCAACACAACCATATTCTTGTCAACGTCTTTTGCAAAGACCTCGATCATGTTCTTGTCAACCGTAAGCTTGTTAAGTGTCAATGTACCAGTCTTGTCACTGCATAGCACATCCATCCCGGCCATTTCTTCAATCGCGGTCATTCTTTTCGTTATGGCGCCCTGTTCAAATGATGTTCAAGTTAACCAATGTTGACTAGAGACATAACTGCTGCATTCTAGTTTACCTGTTGTGACAAACGATGTGACCCGATGGCCATTGTGACCGAAAGAACAGTTGGCATCGCGATGGGGATCCCGCCGATCAGCAGAACAAGAAGGTTATCGATTCCAACACGGTATTCCCTCTCATGGATACCATATACAACAATAACTTCAATTATCATACCAATAGCTATTGAACAAATGCAAAAGTTTCCTATTGATGTTAGAACCTGTTACATATGTATTAAACAAAATCATAAGATGTCATATGTCAGTATGTTGTAACATGGTAATGTTCATGTTTTGGTATCAGGGGCGAAGCTTGGTTCTCGAATCGGGGGGGGGGGGGGGGGGGGGGCTAAATTTTTTCGATCGGTAGTGGCAAATTAGCGGGGGCCGGACTCAATTTACCTACAAAAATCGCAAATTTCCACTACTGCGCCAAAAAACCGGGGGGGGGGGGGGTGTTTGGTATGACACGTAAAACTACTGAAACCGGTTACTGGTTGGTTTACTAAAGTCAAAACCTGTTACTAACGGTTTGACTCATGATTTAACTTAAAAACAGTCAAAACCAACTTAACTTAAACCGCTTACTGGTTGGTTTACTAAAGTCAAAACCCGTTACTAACGGTTTGACTCATGATTTAACTTAAAAACCGTCAAAACCAAACCATGAACACCCTTGATCATAACCAGAACCTAAAAATCGAACAACGTTCAAAACACATACCCTCTGAAAATGTCCAACATGAGTCGTGTTCTCGACAAGATGAGCCGCTTTCCCAAAAAACGTATGAACTCCCGTCGCGATCACCACACCTTCAATCTCCCCTTGCTTACACGTCGAACCCGAATAAACACCATCCCCCGGGTTCTTCGTCACGGGCAATGACTCTCCAGTAAGTGCAGACTACAAAACATTCAACAAACACATTAAACTCTTTCTTTGCCAACTCAACCTGGCCCGTTTCAACCCGTTTCGACCCGTTTAACGAACAGAACAATACCTGATCAATCTTTAAAGGATCACCTTCTAAAAGACGAGCATCAGCAGGAACAATGTCACCTAACTTGATACTAATAATATCACCTGGAACCAATAAGGAAGCATCTTCTTCACTCCATTTGGCATCACGTAGAACCTTTGCTTTTGGTGCCAAACGAGCCATTAATGCAGCAGCTGCATTTCCAGCGTTATTTTCTTCTATGAAACTTATGGTTGAGTTTATAAGTAACAAAACAATGATGCCAATAAAGTCATGATAGTCTGCAGATTTTCCCTGAAGTATATCAAGATTTCAAGAGTCATATTTCAACAAACTAACAGGTATGCCGAATACCAGACAGGTATTTGACTGGATATAAACGCTGCCGTCTCTCTCGTGTATTGCACCTATAGGTGTGGGACTGGGATTACCAATACTAGTCCCAAACTCGACCGATTTTCATGGGGAAAATCACCAAAATGAACATTGACCAATATAAATTAGCAAAATTAACTTTTGAGTCTAAATCTTGATAAGTCAAGCGAAACAAGTATGTCCGGAGGATGACACGTGTATCAGACGTCTAATTCTTGGATTTTTTACAAAGCAAGGGACTCACGCTCTAAACCAATTACAATCATACATTTCATCATATTTCTTAAACGTTTCCATCAGACTCTTAGACGTCTAATATTACGTTTCGTACAACTCAAAACGTTTAAGACACATGTCAAGCTGTTATTGGTTTTGCATTAGGGTCATGTGCTTTTTTAACAAACTAACAGGTATGCCGAATACCGGACAGGTATTTGACCGGACATAAACATGATTTTACAATCGGGTGTGGGACTGCCGACTGGGATTACCAATACTAGTCCCAAACCTGACCGATTTTCATGGGGAAAATCACCAAAATGAACGTTGACCAACATAAATTAGTAAAATGAACATTTGAGTCTAAATCTTGATAAGTCGAGTGAAACAAGTATGCTCAGAGGATGACACGTGTATCAAACGTCTAATTCTTAGATCTTTTACAAAGCAAGGGACTCACGCTCTAAGCCAATTACAATCAGACATTTCATGATCAAATTCTTAGACGTCTAATATTATGTTTCGTACAACTCAAAGCGTTTAAGACACATGACAAGTTGTTATTCGTTTTGTATTAAGGTCACGTGCTTTTTTAAATGGCTAAAACTTAGACGGTTCATAAACGTGACATCGTCTGAACACTCTTGTTTTACGTGACCTTGCTAGATTTAGACGGGTCAAATGTTGATTATGGTAATTTATGTTAAATGATTTTCCCATTTTCATGACTTAAGTCAAAGTCAACGTCAAAGTAAAGTGAGAATTTACCCCTCCACGTGCAAGGGCAATAGACATGATAGCAGCTGCTTCCATAACCCATGAGAGTGGGTTCCACATAAATCCTAGAAATTTCAAGATTTTACTTTCCTGTATTAAGAGATACAAAATATTCATAAAAAATATTAATAAAAAACCACATAATTTTAACATTATTTATATTATTTATGACACGACAAGTTAACATGACAAAATTCGGTACAAAATTTGAAGGTGTGGTGTTTGGGGTACACAAATCCGGGTCATAAATGGGTTAGAGATGTTAATGACACGATTAAAAATGTGTATATATAGGTTCAACCTGTTTATGACACATTTAACTTATTGTGTTGAATCGATTAAGTGGTTGACATGACTCATTTATGACCCGTTTATTAAAATGACGTAGCTTTAAAAACTATTAAACTAAATAGTTACAATTAAATATGGATTGTAATTTTTGGTAACTTTTGTTTTATCGTGCTAATAGTGTCTTACTATTTCTTAATCATGTTTAGTGAATCGTACGTGTAAAATATTGTGTTAAACGTGTCGTGTCATCTGTGTTATGAACTACTTATATTTAATCGTGTAGTGTCATATCATTCTTTATAGTCAGTCGTGTTAAACATGGCGCGTTTGGGTTAATAGTCGTATTCAACATGTTTTCTCAAACATGACTTCCTAAATACAACACAACATGTTTTGTCAGCTCTAATAAATAAATATATCATTAATAGTACCCTCTTTTCTTCAAGTTTATTGTAGCCAAACAAATCCAAACGCTCTTGAACTTCACTTGAGTTTAAACCTTCTCTTGTACATTTCAGGTGTTGAAACACTTCTTCTAAGGGTGCATTCTCCTGCAACAACAAAACACATTAAGTTTGCATCTTTTGCATGATCAAAGCACTATAAATCGACTTTTTTGATGTGATAAAGCTCAGAAATACCAAATCGATGGCTTCTCGGATGACTGCACTGAGAGCAATTGACTTGTCATCCATTTTTCCGGCTTTTGAGTGTTCTCTAGTATCTGCATCGTCGTGTAGACTAGCTTAGATGAACACAATATAAACATTTGATTATTTTTAAATGAACTTTTGCCCTTTTTTTGTAAATTCTTTGAAATATGTCTACTATTTACATTAGAATGATCAAAGAAAATGTACCCATACGAACAAGAACATGTAAGATTCTTGAATCTTTATGTTATTTGGTTAATTTCTTCATTCATTGTGTTAAAGTTCTTGCCATATTGACTACCATTGAATGTAGGTTGGATCACCCCTAATGGGTCGAACTTGTCTAGGCCCAGGCCCAGACATGCTCGATCATGGGGAAATAAATAACTAAAAGCATAAATGTATATTCGGATTCATTGTCCATGCTGCTTGACTTATTAAAGGTATTGAATCTCATTATAATCCACGATCAATTCAAGACGACAAAGAGAAGAAAAATGTTATGAACACGATGGGCATTTTTGCGGCCCATGATTACAATTCGTGTTAGTTATTTAGACGAAACACATAAAAGACCAATGCAAGTACTATAATTATAACAAAATAGAGATAATTAAATACCTGAGAAGCTTAAGATAGGAAGGTTTAGAACACTAGACACAAATTTGTTAACATGAAAAATCAAAATCTAGTAATGTGTTTGCTAAACTTCAAGAGGGACACAAATTGTGTTTGTGTTTATATTTATGTTTGTTTTGAAGCAGGCCAACTATATATACACACATATCATTCTTGCTTTCATCCCATTTATTCCCAACAAACTTAAAAAAAAACATTATTATTAATTCTATTTTTTTTAATCTTTAACAATGATTTATTTGAGAACTTAACTAGGGCAAAAATGAGACCATGGCCCACATTTTAAAATAATTATTATTACTTTTTTTAAAAATATATATTATTAAAAACAATATATAGAATCTATTTAATTTTATTTTACCTTTTGTTAGTATTATTAGTGTGACAAATGGCCGTACATTGTACTTTTTTATTGTTGAAAGCCGGCAAAGTGAATACAAAACCGGCAACCGACCGGTCGGATTAAGCCGGTTTTGAATGTTAGTGAATTTGGCGCCATATGATATGACAGACAACCTTAGAATATAACGACTTTTTCCGGGGATTACTATACTTTTTTCAACTTTTTGCCCTCGTATTATTCAAAACTTGTCAAATTTGACCCTCTAACTTCATCATAACGATTAATTAGCATTGGTGGCAGATACACACCACAATTTTTCAATTTCAATGGGTTTCTTTTGATAATTCTTTTTCAAATCATACAAGTTTTTTACTATTTTTTTTTTCAAACCGAGTGGGTTACTGGAAACCCACAAAAGTGGGCTGGATATGCCACTGTATAACATGAGAATATACTAATTATTTAATTTTTCAACCTTTCATTATCGTTTTTTAAATGAAAATGGGTTTGCTTTCTAGAAATAACCACAAAAAAATTTGAACGTTATAATGTATTAATATGTTACTCAAGCACTAAAAAACGTTTCTACTTAATTCACTAAAACAATGAAACAAGTTTAAAGGTGTTAGTAATTAGTATGATTTCGTTTATTTTAGTTGGCATATAGGTTTGTAGGAAAACCAGATGTTTACTTCAGTTTGGTTTCGGTTTCAAACCGTAAAACCTGATTTTTAACAAGATGAGTGTTTATCGGTTCAGATTTTCGGTTCCCTTGGTTTTGTAATGAGCCAAATGCTTAATGAAATGTACAAATAGGAAAGTCCATAGCCCAACATATGGAATTCAGGTTCCTTAGTTTAACCGAATTAGTTTTCTAGAACCGAAAACTGATTACTTAACTCGGTTTCCATTTATAACAATTTTGATTTGGTTTGGCTTTCAGTTTAATCAGTCGAATGTGAAAATTGAACACCCTTAGTAGATTAATTTGCAAATGTTATACGCTTAATGTGTGAAGATCTCATCTACTCAGTTTTGTGCTTACCCGTGTGGGTATTTGACTACTCTAGCAAATCTGTAGAGGGTGCCTCAACGATAAAATAAGAGTGTACCCCATAAGTGTTTGCATTCCTCGGGGCAGAGCCGGCCCAAGACTTTTTGAGGCCCTAAGCGAAATCTAAAATAGAGGCCCTCGAGCCTTACTTCTTTTTACCTTCTAAATGACCTTTGTAACTTTTGATTTTAATTTGAAATGGTAGGACTGTACTAAGAGGGTGTTTGGGATTGAGTTTGGAGATGAAAAAGTGTTTTTGGTCAAAAGTGCTTATTGGCTTATGACTTTTTGAAAAGGAGTTTTAAAAAAGTGTTTGGATTAGCTTTTGAGATGAGAAACGTCAAAAAGTCAATAAATTGTTATTTTTTTAAGTGTTTCGCTTAACTTATTGCGAATACTGGTTGTATGAGTGGTAAATTTGTAATTTTTTTCCAAAAGTCAAAAGCCAAAAGCTAAAAGCCAGGATTTCTAGCTTTTCAAAAACAGCTTTTTCACCCTTAAAAACCAAAAGCCAAAAGTCAAAACAAAAAGTGCTTTTGGGTTACACAAACAGCTTATTGACTTATTGGCTTTTTGAAAAAACCAATAAGTCAATAAGCACTTTTGAAACTCAATCCCAAACACCCTCTAACAGTTATAGAAAGATCAATGTTTCAATATAATCATCTAAATATAGAAGTCTCACTACAAACATCAAAAAATTATATACCCTTACATTTCAACATTTTAAGATGTAAACAATTGTAAATTGCTATTGGAGGGGTTTTGAGGCCGCGTTACCAGGCATGTGATGGTTGGTTGGGTTTTCTCAAACGAGTTATTTTAACTAATTATTTTTTTTTTTCTCAAACGTGAATTAATATTATTTTACCGAATCTAATAGTCTTGAGACTTGATCAAAACGTGAATCGATTTTGATTGTGTGTTTTGAGTTTGTGTGATACAAGAGTACAAATAATATAAACGAGCCCGGTTAGACTGTGATCATTTGAAAAGATGAGAAAAAAAATCAAATCACATTTAGAAACTTACAAAATTAATTAACCGTTTACTCATGCTTCTAATTGACTTGCCATACTCCACGTATAGCCCAACTAAATATAGAAACAATGGTGTAATTAATTTTAATATAAGAATTATATATTAAACTGTCTAATATTAATATAGTGTAATTGTTAAAAAGAAATTTTGGGGGCCCTAAAGTTTGGGTGGCCCTAGGCTGATGCCTAGTTTTCTTCTTGATTAAGGCCGGCTCTGCCTCGGGGTACTCTCCTGAAGAGTCTAAGACACGACGAAACTTGTGACCCATGATCATAAAGGGGATGGACAAGTTGAGCTACTACCATGAATGATTAGTGATGCACGACGACATGTTATACTTAATGTTATACTTAACCCCATACGGTCTTGGCTACTCATACATATGCTTAGGAAGTGCCTCGCGGTTAGATAAGAGTGTACTATACAAATGCTTGTTCTTCTTGATTCCCACCGGTTAGAAGTTGGAGATCGAATCAGTAACCCATGATCATAAGCGGAACGGATCCTGCACGGGGCCTCGCAAGACGGCTCTGATACTAAGGTCGACAGAAACACGAAATGGGATAAAAGATTATAGTTTGAAAAAATCAATCAATGACACAAATGCATACTTGTGTGAAATCCAATTACTAGATAACGGAAGGACAGTTTAAAAGTCGAGTCATTGTCAACATATACAAATATTTCATGTTCAAAATAGTTGAATTATTCAAATATAGATGCATTTCAATGTAATAATAATATTTTTTGCAATGTAGCTTCCTTTCGTCCCTATGTTTTTAACATGTTATACCAATGTTGACCCCCATTAACAGCATTAAGTTAAAAGGAAAGTGATCGAAGGAGTAATGGATCAATGACAAAAAGAAAGAAACTTATTCCAAATTATATAGCAAATTGTAAATCATGTTTGCAAATGAACCCTTTGCAAGGTAAAAGTTTATTAAAAAGTTCTATGCGTGGGCAATAACGTATATACGTGTGGGCTCTCTAGAGCCAAAAATAAAGTTGCACTAATTTTTAACATTATTTTACTGATTTCGTGAAAATAACGTTAAAAATGAAAGAAGGTTAATCATGTATCATGTGGTGGCGTTAATAGCCAAAAGACAAGGGGTACATGCATCGGTCGGTCTTGTCCTGATTACTGAGTGTTATATGTCTAATGTCTAAGGCTAAATGCAAAACTACTATCGAACAGCGGTCTCACTGGAAGTAGCCTCTCTATTCCTACAGGGTAGAGGTAAGACTATCTACATCTTATCCTCCTCAGACCCACCTTAGTTTTGCTATTGGTGGGATTTACGGAGTATGATAATGATGATGACAACGACTTCCGAACATAGTTTTTATTCTACGTAAACGTTATATAAATCCAACATAAGTCACACCTCGAAAAACTGGAGTGCGACGTTAACTAACATTAACTAACTAATCTAACATAGTGATCAATGTATCATGTAAGCAAGATCAGATGACTTAACTAACATCCATCTCTTCAATGACTTCAAAGTGCATCTGCATATTAGCCAGCTTCTCACCAAAATAAAACCTTTCACAATAACTCAGTTTTCCTCCACTCTTTCGCGATTCGACATCAAGCAGACTGACCATTGTGTCCTTTTCCTTCCCAACCCAAACCCGCATGCTATCCTTCCACTGTCTCGGCGTTCCATGAAGCACGAAACGAATTCCCAAGGTTCGTTCTGAAATACGTTTAGAGACTCTTTCGATAACATTTTGGTCAGTGATGTATGCGCCACTAGAGTTTAATCCAACATCCACATAATGGATTTCGGATATGCTATTTAAAAGGGTTTCTTTTGAAGTTGGTATGATGTCGCTCTCGTGTTGGGAGGAAACTGTGTTTGAGTTTATTTCAGAGAAGGCGAGCTCGGTGACTAGCTGGTTAAGTACAGTTCCGCCCTTGCTGAATCCAAAGAGTAATGTTTTCGGTTGAGAAAAACATGAGCCCGGGGATTCACTGCCACATGGTTCGTCGTGTCTACTCGGAAGGGTATTTCTAACCTGAAAAGTGATTGAAAGGAAAATAAATCCCACAAACAGATGTAGAGGTGGCAAAATGGGCGGTTCAGTTGAATTGTGTAACATACTAACGTGTCGAAACCATAGTTGTTAATAGTGAATAGCGGATGATAGCAAAAAGCTATCGATACGCTACATAGCGATAGTGATGAAATAGCGGACGCTATTTCATGTTTAGCGATACACTAGAAGAACTTTTTAGAGATGTTTTATATGTATATTTTACCAAAAAAAGAAAAAAAACTACTAAAAATAGAAAAATCTCGTTATTTGTCGCTATCAACCATATAGCGACGCATGAGAGCTACGCTACGCTATTTGCTATAGCGGGCGCAATGGTCGCTATTAACAACTATGGTCGAAACAGGTCAGGCCAGGTTGGGTTGACCAGCATTTTTTCGCCCCATTCGTAAGTACTTGGATAAAAAACTGCTCAAGTTGTAAGTTTTAAAAAATTGACAGTTTGAGATAAAGCGCAGCCCAAATCGACCCATTATTAAGTCACTGGATAAAAAACTGTCACCTCTAATCCGATGTGATAAACGAGAACGTTAAAACTTTTAACGTTGCTATACCTCTTTGAGACAGCTTGACAACAGTGAAACAGTGGACGTAGAAGCTGGATCTCCAGTCGGGTCATATGAATCTGGTTCACCCCACTTGTTTACTGACGGAATGAAGTCCTTATAAACGGCAAAAGGTCCATTAAACTTAGAAGCTTCGATAACCCAAACGTTACAATGTTCACCAAGTTTCGAAACAATAATTTCCGCAATCGCTTCAAGATCTGATAGTTTTTCGATCACTGGATTCCCTGTTCCTCTGACTCTGTCACCATTGAAGAATATAGCATTCATAGAAGGTACCTGCATATCTCAAGTAGCATAAAACATACCAAAAGTTAATGGTTCAATTATGTCTTAAGGCCTTAAGGGTCCAATGGAAAACTAATCAAAACTTAAGCTTTGTTTACTGATTGAGTATGTCCTAATCTGGGCTTAATGTGTAGGCCCGGTAAGCATACTGTTAGGCCCGAACTGGCCCTCAACAAGTAAGCACATTAGGCTTACCCACCATACATAAGGATCCATCCTCTCTCATATGGTAGTTACAGATGTTGGCTTGGCAGCTCTCGCTCTACTACATTCTCTCACCGCCGCTGTTGTCAAGGCTCATCCAGGTGCGCGCCTAGGCCCACATTTCAGGCCCAGCCTTCTTGATTCGCTTCAAAAGCCCGACTTTTTTCATGCCCTCAGGGCTCATGCACATTTTTAATGCCAAGTTCGGATAATATTTCGGCCAGAAATCATTTGAACAGGTCTGAAACAATTATACCAACCCTAGAACAAGCCTAGAATCAACTTAAAACAATTTGATTTGTCCTAAAGAAGCCTAAGACATGTCTAAATCCCCTAGAAATCATATTTTTATACAAAAAGCCATCGTTTTTTAAGTGCAAGAGCCTTTGTACTGTGCCTTGCGTCTTTGACAACTATGCTCACCCCTTATACTTATTTATATATCTAAACCATGTGACAGATTACTAACTTGAACGTCAAACGGTGTTCCAAAGATTCTGCCCTGGGGTCACCTTCTAACAGGTTTATTTATGTATTGCAGCTTGGATCTAAACTTGTGAGCAGCTCGGGAACACTAGTAGCAGCTCAACCCAACAAAGCCCAACTCAGCTTTCGGTGCAACATCGCTTATTTAAAAAAGTATTATAACATAAAGAAATTAAAAAGGATGATTCTTGTAGACTTACAATCGGCTTTTGAGAAGAATTCGATACACAAAGAGACGTCGCAACGCTATAGTGACTTCTGCTACCAGGAAACAAAGGAACCTTTAATACCCCGCTCCAACGGCCCATCACTTCTTCACCTACAAGATGATATTTTTAACACTCAATTCACAGTCTTAACACCTTCAGCACATAGAATTGATGTCTGCAGAGTCAGTAACACAATCTTTTTATTTCGGTTCTTTCTCTCACTTTTTTTTTACTATCAAACGTTATATTTTCATTCCATGACTGAGAAAATTACATCAAGATAGCGGGCAGGCGGGCGACAAGCTGTGCTGCCACCATAGTTATCAAAGGCGCTAGGCGCACTCAAGGCGCATAGGCCTTGCTTGGGGCCTAGGCGTGAGGCGCAAAAAAAGCTAGGGCCTGAGATTAAAAAAAAAAAGCAAACAAGGAAAATAAAGTAAAAATATATTAAAATAATACTATTTTTCATCTACTTAGTATCAAAAGTTTTGAAATCTTGATATATTAGTGTATAAAAGTAGTTTTCCTTAGATAAAAGTAGAAATCTGGCTAGAATCTAGCCATAATTTAACGAATTTGTTTGGAAACTCTTCGGAATTCGGGAATCTAGCTGAAATCTGCGTCTAAACCATCACCTAAAGAATTAAAAAATGGGCCTAGGCGCAAGAGGCGATCGCTTTTAACAACTATGGTTGCCACCCCTTTCTGAATGCAAACCCTAATCTACTAAAAACGTAACCTTGCCCACCTGGAGCCGAGACACTACTATGAATAACTCGCTGGACCCTGGACCGGAAACGGATAGCCTCTGGTGGCAATGAGCCAAAGGTATCAAAAGTCAGGGATACGAAAACGTGTTGGTTCTCGATTATAACATTCTAAAAAAATAAACTCATCAACAACCAAGATCCAAGTATAATAATCATAACTACTGATCATACAAAGTAAAACAAATCCTATATATCAAATTACTACCCTATCATATATCACATGATTAACTTCTAAATAATACCCAATTAATCAATAACAATAAAACCCTTAACAAGAATAAACAAAATTAAAACGAAAAAAAAAAAGATTTATTACCAGAAAGAATTGAGCAGAAGACAGTATCGGATCGGGTCGGGTCGGGTCGGGTTAAGAAACCCTTATGAAATGATCAAAATCTTGGAGAAGAATGAGATTTAAGCTTATTATTTTTGGCCCATTAAGTTTAAAGGTTTTTTTATTTTAACCACTATGGTTCAGATTTGTAACAATTAGGTTACATATATATAATATAATATAAACTTGTTTAATGTTTTAGAATGGTGGAAATTGGAAAGTGAATAGTTATACATTAATGATAACTAGTATTAAGCATTCCGTGTTGTTACGAAAAAACATAAAACCGTATAAAGTAGTATCAGTATCACATTGCTGTAAAAAATTAACAACACTGAAAAACTTATAAAAATAAATAAAAAACGAAAATAACAAAACTCAGTGAGATGTAGATGTAAAAAAGGTGAACCATGCATGTATGTTGCGGCATGATAATGCGCAAAAATTATACCAAAAATTAAAACATGGCGTGACCATTCGACGGGGAAAATAGAGGTAAAAACGTTGAACTACATACGCACGTAGTGGCATTTCAACTTGAAAAATCTGGATTGAAACGTAAAACTAGAAATCCATTTGAGGTACATGGGATAAAGTTCAAACTTCAAAGTAAAAAAAAAGTGTAGGGGTTTAATGTAAAAGATGAAAACTATTAAGGTTAAAAGTAAAAAAAAATTAAAGAAAAAAAAGTACGGTACACTCTACATAGCTTGATGTACAACTCTGTCAAGCACTGAACACTTGTTAAGCATGATGTACAACAGAATGAAGCATAAACTACTTGTAAATTAATACTTTATATAATAGTAAATTTACATTGCTATAGATTTGCTTGTCATTCCGGTGTTGACGCCTTGATGGTGGCTTTGAAATTGGTTTTAGCGCTAGCTAAAGGGTTTTGAACTCGTTTAGAAGTAGAAATTCTTTAACTCCTAGGATTAAGTTTAATTTGGACCCAAGCTTAGAGGTAGTTCAAGTAACAAGTTGAGTAACCAGCTGGGCTAGCCCAGTTGGCCACCTCAATGAGGATTCGGAAACATAACCTAAGGGTTGTGGGTTCGATTCTGAGGGGGGGAGGGTTTACCCACATTATGTGGGGTTCCCGCCTGGGGTTTCCCCGGTTCGACTCGCAGCTCCAGCAGACCGGCCCTAATAAGTCCTACGGGCAGGGGTATCAAACGGCTGTTGGTCGGGCTCGAACTCGGGAAGGATCAGGATTTCACACAAGGATTTCCCAGCTGATCTACGCCTTTCAAAAAAAAAAAGTAACAAAGTTGAGTGTGATGAAGATTGAGAAACAATACAAGAAATCGATAAAGATAGTTTTTATCGATACATATATTAGTGTGTGTATATGTTATGTCTTTAATACTTGTTTGTAAGACTCTTTTATATATATGATGATTGGACACAAAAGAGTTGGACATGAAGGTGCGCAACAAGAATAGTTTTGAAATTTATTATATATTTTACTATGATTATATCTTTTTTTTTTAACATAAACTATCATTAAAACCGGCTAGCCTTCAAATACGAAAGCCGCCAACAACTATAAACACATATACAACGAATAAGAGGCCCAATCCTTCCATACAATATTATTAAATTTAGACCTATTCTTCAACCAAATAAACGCTCGCGACTTTATTTCCGCCACCACTTCCATAACCTTCATATTCTTGTCTTGAAAAATCTTAGCGTTTCTAGCATGCCACAATACCCAAGTGGTGATCATCACAATCCCCCTAATTATCTTCTTCCTCCACTTACCACCATGGACATTTTTATAAAGCATTAACAAGTCATCATAATTATAACCAAAAAACGGGTCAAGCTTACACCATTTGCAAATTCCGCTCCAAACACCATACGCGAAGCCACACCCAACAAGCAGATGTGTCAAGTCTTCTTCCACCATATTGCAAAACGGACATAACTCGCAATCAATTTGCACTCTCCTACTCTTTAACGCCACTCTTGTAGGTAAACGATCACGTTCCGCCCTCCATGCAGTTAACACAACCTTAATCGGAACCCAACTTTCCCATTTTATTTTCGGCTTTTGACCCGTGTTATTACCATCGTGCAGCAGCTTTTTGCAGGCGGCTACCGTAAACGAAACCCCATTTTTATCAGCCCAGTTCCACTTGTCGCCAGAATCTGTCAAAAAAGTTTGTTGCAGCCCAACGTCGTGCAGCATCCGTTCCAAGTCTTGGAACTCAGAAAGCTCCTCAACTGAACTAGGATGTCTGTACCATCTACCCGTGAAAACCATCCCATTGCTCCCGCGAATAACTCTCTCCTTAACCGTACATTTTTTTCCTCTATCCAGCTTATATAAGCAAGGCCACCGGTCCTTTAACAGAGTATTCCCCAACCAGAAATCTGACCAGAAACATATCTTATCCCTTTTACCCACCACCCCCCTGATAAGGTGATGTAAAGACTTACCATTGAACCGCTTCGCCTCCAAAACCTTTACTATAAATTTCCAGCAGCCATTAATCGATCTTTTGATAGGAAGAAAGCACCAGTTTCCCCTACCACCATGAACAGCCTCAATGATCCCCCTCCACATCGACCCTTTCTCCACTGTGAATCTCCACGCCCACTTAGCAAGCAAAGCAAGATTGACGTCTACTAACCTCGAGATGCCCAAGCCGCCTTCTGCCTTAGTAGAAGTTACCACTTCCCAAGACACCCAATGAATTTTTTTTATATCCTCGGACCCGGACCAAAGAAAGTTACGCATTAGTCTCTCCAAATGATCCACCACCTTCACTGGAGCCTTAAAGAGGGATAGATAATAAATGGGAAGACTTGATAACACTGACTTAATCAGAGTTAGTCTCCCACCCATCGATAAAGTTTTAGCCTTTGAAGAAACAATGGGTATCACGGAGATTACGAGTAATCTACGTGGGGTTAATACCCAAGGTCGTCAGGGTTAATCCTTTACCCAAATCACAAGGTCAAACCCGTTTGATGACGATGTAAGCGTGTGTGTGGTGAAAGTAAGTGAGAACACGAGATGTAAGTGGTTCGGTCAAGTGTTGACCTACGTCCACTGTGAACAGCCGATAGTATTATTAATGATCGAATACAAAGAGTACAAGTAAGTAATACTAGGCTAGCAATAACTATTTTCGGGATCCCTTGGCAAGGAGAGGTATCCTTGTATTTATAGGAGAACTCGTGGGCTTGATCGAGAGGCCCACGAGTAACCATTCTTTATTGGGCTTGATCTGGGCCCAAGTCCAATGTTCTCTCTAGAATTGGCGGGAGAACAGGTGCACTGTTCATGACGTCATCGGTGCAGCATGGTTGTTGCTCGAGGTAGACACGTGGCGATCCTTGGTTGGCAGACGGCGCCCCCTGTCAGTCGTTGACCATGCTTCTGACAGCAGCAAGGTATGTCTGCTGTTTACTGTAGACGCTGGTATGGTGGAAGCATGGCTGCAGCCATGCTGCTGTCCTTGTCTTGTAGTTGTTGGACCACTTTGCCACCTGTAGCTTTCTTATTGGCGCGTACCCTGTCAGTGATCTTTGTGAATCTTCCTTTTGTTGTCTTGTGTACTCTGTACGATGATTGTCAAGGGAAGATTCCGCGTGTGATGGTACGCGCTTATCAGGTGATGTTATTGCTTATCAGTTATTGTTATTGCGCGCCTCCTTGCATGTGTTGCTGGTTGCGCTTTGTTGGTTCCTCGCGCCGCTGATTGGCGCGCGGAAGCTGAGTTATGGGGATAGGGATGCCTCTTCCGCCTGGATTAGGCTCCCTATCCCTTCAAGTCCCCCTAGTCTAGGGCTTCTTCTATTCTTTGTGAAGAGTAGGTGGAGCGCTAGACTCAAAGTATGAGGTCGCGGATGAAAGCTCATCTGCTGGTGTGTCTTGAAATTCGTTCCTCTGCAAATTTTGGCGGGGAACGTCTTTTTTGGGTTTACGTCAAATTTGCGCCGGGAAGGAAGTTTGCCGCCAAGACCTGTTAAAGCGCTGGGCGGAGAACGTCTTTTCTGGTTTTACGTCAAATTTGCGCCTGGAAGGACGTTTGCCGCCAAGACCTGTTAAGGCGCTGGGCGGAGAACGTCTTTTTTGATTTTACGTCAAATTTGCGCCTGGAAGGACGTTTGCCGCCAAGACCTGTTAAGGCGCTGGGCGGAGAACGTCTTTTTTGATTTTACGTCAAATTTGCGCCTGGAAGGACGTTTGCCGCCAAGACCTGTTAAGGCGCTGGGCGGAGAACGTCTTTTTTGATTTTACGTCAAATTTGCGCCATGTTGTAGTTCTTCCGCAGTTGTAATAAATCTCGAATCATTGGCATTTAATTTGTCTCTCATAAATAGGAGTTAAGGCGCCTGGAATTCGAATGATCAGTTGCTTGTGATGGAAGCTTGAGGGTTGCTGACGAGTCAGCCTCGTCTGCTGTGCTGACTGTTGGCTGTCCCCTCATTATGGTGCAGTTACCAACATTT
Organism: Ambrosia artemisiifolia; assembly: GCA_032199755.1. Lineage (NCBI taxonomy): Eukaryota > Viridiplantae > Streptophyta > Magnoliopsida > Asterales > Asteraceae > Ambrosia > Ambrosia artemisiifolia. The sequence goes on along the minus strand of CM063527.1, from coordinate 44,312,104 downwards.
CGTCTGTGTCAGGCGCGTGTGTTGTCACGCGCCCCACTTGTTATTTTTGTGGTTGCATTTGTGCCACGTGTCGAGTGGCACGTGAAGTTCATCAGACGCGTGATACTTCACGCGCCTGGTCAGTTTACATTGGTGAGATCTGGTGACACGTGTCAGCCATCCGTCGCGTGACGGTTGAATTGTTTATCCTTGTTTGATCGTAGCCGTTCACTCGCGCATGAGGACACGTGTCGTCATCTGCTTCTCCAAATTTTGAAAAAGTGTGACGACGTTTGTTTCTCCTTGGGCCCCACCGTCATTAATGCAGTGGGTATATATAGGAGTTGGGATGCATGGTAAACGGTTACTTGTTCATTTGTGCATCCCTTCTTCTTACTTGCATTCTCTCAATTTTCAAAACACTTCCGATCATTTGAAGTTTTCTTTGAATCTTCAAAGATTGTGTCATCAATCTTCAAAGATTTATTGTGAAACTTCTTGTTGATCTTCTTCGTTTTCTTTGATTGTTCTTAGTTTCTTCCCATTTCTTTGTTTGTCTTTGAAGATTCCGACCGATCTTCAAAGTATTCGTTTAATCTGTTGAGTTTTCCGGTGAACTTCTTGAGTTTTCCGGCGAGTCTTCAACCGTTTCCAGTTAGTTACCCAGAGTTCTTTTCTTTTCTCTTATTCCTTTGTGAAAATGTCAGAAGCTTCTAACATTGGGTCTCCTTCCGGCGATGTTACCGGCAAGGAGCCAGTGATTGAAGAGGTGGAGGAGGAGGTGCAGGTGGAGCACGGGAAAATCAAGGAGCGAAAGCTCATGACAAACACTTTCTGTGTTTGGTCTGAAGAGGCCTTTGATAACTTTTGCAGAGGCTATGGCATATTGCCAGAGTGGGAGCCAACTCTGCCGTCTCCGACGGAGAATGTGCTCTCTGCTGGACCTGGGCAACTTGCCCTTTATGAGGCCCACTTCACCAAGTGTGGCTTCCGGCTACCCTGCACCCGCTTCCAGATTGATACTCTGGTTGCTTATGGTGTTGGGCCAACCCAGCTTACCGCCTTTGGGATGCTGAGGTTGGTACATTTTGAGGCGTCCTGCCGCGCCTTAGACATTGAGCCTACTGTGGAGATGCTCAATGTCTTTTACTTTCTTGCGCGTGACGAGATGTGGTTCTCGTTCAAGCCGCGCCCAAAGGTGCCTCCAATGGCCACCCATACCCCCAAGTCCCTTCATTGGGCTAAGGAAAAATTCTTCTTTGTGAAGAGGGGGGTCATCCCCATCAGTCTGCCTTGGAAAGTTATTGCAGACGGTCAGCGGGTGGCTGACATACCAGTGATGAAGGATTTCAAGAAACAGGCCTGGTTCACCACCCTCACCGCCAACGCCACCAAGCTTGAGTTCAAAAATCTCACAGATGGCATCTTTTGCCTTCTGGGGATGAGCTGTCTGACTCAGGGTCCAGGAAAGGAACCCTACATTGCTGCGGAGGGTAAGCACAGTTTTTCATTTAATTGTCTTTGAATTGTATGTCATATTGTGCTAACTGTTTCTTGCGCAGGTGTGAGCAAGTTTCAATTTTATGCCGCTCGTCAAGAGAAGGGCATAAAGTGGAGGCGCTTGGCGGAGGGAGAAGCGTCTTGCCTTGAGGCGTTTGTGGACAGGTTCTATTATCCTGACCTGACCATTGCGCCCAAGCCCTATTACACCACAGGTGAGTCACACCAACTTTTGTTTTCTAGCCTGTTTGGCGATGATGCCTCTGACTCCTCAGTGGAGATTGTGGAGGTTCAAAAGGTGCCCGCGGGGCGTGGCCGTTGGAAACACGCTCCGCGGAGACGTAAACGTCGCCAACGCCCTTTGACAAGTTCTGATTCGGGCTCTTCCGTTTCAGTAGGTGAAGTGGTGAAGGGGCGGCGCCGAAGGAAGGACGGGCCCGCGTCCGAGGATGAGGAGGAGGAAGAGCCCTCCAAGTTGGAGAAAAGGAAGAAGAGGCGCACCACTGGCGCCACTTCTAGCAGCGCGGCTGCCAACTTGGAGAAAGCTGCTGCTGCCACCGGCGGGGAGGGTGGTGGGGTTGAAACCCCTGTTGCAGAGACCACTGCTTCCCCCTTGTCGCCGGCGCAAGGGGTGGTGCTAGAGAAGAGCTCCAGCGCTGGAGGGGTGACTGCCCCCACTTTTAGTGTGGGTATAGGTGCGGCGCCTACACGTCAGCCTCTGTTCCAGAAGCTGTTGAAGAAGAAAGCCCCTGGTAAGTTAATTTCTTTTTGCTTTTTTTGATGTCTTTTTCTTTAATTGCTCTTAACACTTTGTTGCTTCTGCAGTTGCGCCGAAAATTGTGCCAACTCCTCCTCCCACATCTCCATCTGCGGAGGCGGGTAGGACGGAGGTGGATATGCTCTTTCAAGAGCAAGAGGCAGCGCAGCGGGAGGAAGCCCGCTTGAAGGCTGAGGCCGATGAAGCCCTTCGTAGGGCGGAGGCCAAAAAGAAAGCGGCGGCCGATGAAGCGTTGCGCAGAGCTGAGGCTGAGAAGAAGGCTGCCGCCGATGAAGCCAGGCGAAAGGCTGAGGCGGCTAAGAAAGCTGAGGCGGACCGTCTTCGTCTTCAAGAGCAACAGTTCTTGGAGGAGAAGGCTCGCCAGTTGAAGGAACAGGCGGAGCAGGGTGCTCGTACCAGCGCCGAGGGCTCTCATGAAATGGATGGGTTTGAGAGGGCCCTTTTGGCGTCAGGCGCTGGTGGCAGTGCGGAGGGCTCGCGTCAAGCTCGGCGCGAGTTCTCCAGGGTTGATGATAGGGAGCCATCAGGCGGGTATGATGGCTCCAGGTGGTCCGGGGGTGATGCAATTTGGCGCCCTCGGTGGGCGGTCAGGGAGAATACTTTATTCTCCAACTCCTTGGCCGCCGAGGAGTTTGTTAGGGAGGTGGTGCCTCCCTACGAGCGCGCGCATCAAGATATGCTGAGTCGCGCAGACCTTATGGCTGCTTTGTGCGTTAATCAGGCGACTCAGCTATCCATGGTTGACTCGCTGCGCCGCCGAGATGCGGCGGTGTGGCGAGATATCCAGCGCTTGGAGGCGGAGAAGGCAGACCTCGCTGAGAAAGAGGCTGCCTTCAAGGCTGAAATTTCCAAGTACCGTCGCCGCGCCCATGATGCAGAGGCTAAGATCACCAAGTTAGAAGGGGACGCGGCGGCTGATAAGCGCCGATGGACAGAGTCTTGCAAAAAGACAAATGCTGAAACCATGAAGTTAAGGCAGGCTCTGTCCGAGGCGCAAGAGGAAAGCAGGGTGCTGACTCGGCAGGTGGAGGAGAAGAGCAAGGCCCTCTCTGAACGGACTGCGCAAGTCGTAGAGAAGCGCTTGGAGCTTGAGTCCAAGGATGCAGATCTCATTAAAGCTACTGAGCGCGTCTCCTTCTTGGAGCAGGAGAGGGTCCAGATCCTTCATTCAAAGGAGGATTTGGAGCAAGACCTTGGCTCCGCCGAGGAAGCCCGCGCTGCGGCTGTCAAGGAGTGTGAGACAGCCCAGCGTCTTTTGGAAGAGGCGATGGGCGCCCAGACTCAGACACAGGATGCCATCAAGTGGATGATGACTGATGGGATCACTGGGGTAAGTGTATCTCTTTTAGCGCCTTTTGTACTACCTTTTGAAGTTTTTATGCTAACTTAACTCTTTTTGCAGGTCTTCAAGAGGTTTTGGCAAGAGCCTAATCTGGGCGACCAAGTCGCTGCCATAGCCGCCACCGCCCATGCTTATGGGTATGGTGAAGGCTATGAAGATGGTTTCTTGGCGGCTCAAAATGGTGGGCGGATCGAGGATGCGGAGCACTATGGGAAGCCACTGAAGAATGATTATGAGGCGGAGCTCCTCAAATTTGAGAAGGTGGACTTCCCAATACTTCAAGTGGTTGCAGATTGCAACAAAAATGCTGATCCTTTGTCCGCCCTCAAGTACTACATCGACAAATCCGATGAGCTGTCCAAGGAGGAGGAGCGCAAGCGCCTTGAAGAAGAGCGCCAACGAGCTAGTGGCGAAGGCACTTCGAATGTTTAGTTTAATAGGCGCTTGTCTTCTCTTTTCTTTTTGTATTTGTAAATAACTTGTAATTACTAAGGGTTTTTAAGTCCCTCACGATGAATGAAAATTTTTGTTTTTCCTTATATCTTGTGTTTCTCGTCCTAACTTAACTTATCTAACCAAGTCGTCACCTGATTTAACAAGTTAAAATTAGGCGCGCGTCCTGCTAGATAGTCCGGCGTGTTAAGTATTTGCCTTGAAGACTATAGCGGGGCGCGACTTGTGCCATAAGGTCCGAGTTAAGCGCGTGTGCGCCTTGCCTAGAAGACCCATGACTGCGCGCTGAACTAGTTTGCTCTTTGTCCAACTTGTTTTACAAGTTTAGAAGACAAGGCTTTAAGTTTGTTCTAGCGGCGCGCGTCTTTAAGTCCGGCAAGTAAACTTGTCTTGAAGACCATCTTATGTGGCGTTGGTGTATGATTTTATAAGTCCGACGTGCGCGAAGCATGTCTAGAAGACTTTATCATGTTAGCACCGCCTTGTTTGTGGTCCGACGATAGTTTTGCTTAAGTCTTGAAGACCTTGGCGCGGAAAAACAAGTAGAATGACAGATATAGGGAATAATTTTCATTGATAGACGCGGCATGTGTAGCCGTAATTACAAGTGTTTTACAAGTAGCAGCGGCGCAATTGTGCTGCATTCCAAGATCTGGGGATAGGTGTTCCATCAAGCCTTTCTAGCGCGTAAGCGCCTTTGCCGAGTATTTCTTGTATCTTGTATGGGCCTTCCCAGGTAGGGGCTAGTTTTCCGGGCTTTTCGGCGTTGGAAGCCTCGTTGTTTCGGAAAACGTAGTCGCCGATCTTGAATGTGCAGGCTTTGACGCGCTTGTTGTAATAGCGCTCTAGCTGCGTTTTGTACTTCGCCTCTTTGATTGCGGCGAGTTCACGTCGTTCATCTAGGAGATCAAGGTTTAGGCGGAGCTCTTTGTCGTTGTCTCTTTTGTTGGTCATGAGTACTCTTGCAGAGGGGCAGCCGATTTCGGCGGGTATGACCGCCTCCGTTCCGTATGTCAAGCTGAATGGCGTTTCGCCATTGCTTGTTTTGGTGAGGGTGCGGTATGCCCATAGGACATGGGGTATTTCGTCTACCCACCCTGTTCTCTTGGTACCCAGCCGTGCCTTGATACCTTCAACAATAGTACGATTGGCCCGTTCGACTTGACCGTTGCCTTGAGGGTGCGCGACAGATGTGAAGATTTGTTGGACACCCATTTGAGATAGCCATTCTTGTAAGGATTGGTCTTCGAATTGTGTGCCATTGTCGCTTACCAATTGCAGCGGTAGACCAAATCGGCAAATGATGAATTCCCAGATGAATTTTTTGACGTGTGCGCCGTCAATTTTTGCTAGCGGTTTCGCCTCGACCCACTTTGTGAAGTAGTCGATGGCGACGATTAGGTACTTTACATTTCCTGGAGCCGTTGGGAATGGGCCTACCAAATCAATAGCCCATTTTTGAAACGGCCAGGCCGCTGTGACTGGCACCAGGTTGTTTTTGGGCCGCAAGGTGTTCGGGGCATGGCGCTGGCAACTGTCGCATTTGCGCAACTCGTTGACCGCGTCCACGTGCATCCCCGGCCAGTAGTACCCCGCGTTCATTAACTTCGCCACTACCATTCTTGGGCCCGCGTGTAGTCCGCATGTCCCTTCATGTATGTCTCGTAGAAGAAAGGAAGCATCTGCGGAATCTACGCAGCGCAATAGCGGTCCCAGGTAAGAGCGGCGGTATAGGATACCGTCGATGAGTTGGTATTGTAGGGCCTTGTTCTTGATCTTCCGGGCCTCTGACTTTTCGTCAGGCAGGGTGCCGGATGATAGGTAGGTCTTGATCGGAGCCATCCAGGATGCGCTTCCTGTTTGGATTACGTTGACTTGTCGCAGCGGAACAGATGGTTTGTCCAGGATCTCGACGCGGACTTCTTTGGCCATATGTTCAAAAACCGTTGATGCCATTTTACTTAGCGCATCGGCGGGTTTATTTTCGCTGCGCCGGATGTGCTCGACTTTGCAAGAGTCGAATCGGCGCATCAGCTGTTTGGCCTGTTCCAGGTATAACGCCATCGTCTCGTCCTTTGCGTCGTAAACCCCATTGATCTGCCGCGCCACAAGTAGAGAGTCCACGTGTGCCTCCACGTGCCTGGCCCCCATTTTTTCCGCAATGCGGAGGCCTGCCAGCAGCGCTTCGTATTCCGCCTCGTTATTCGTGCTTTTGAAGTCGAGGCGGATGGCGTACGTGAACTCTTGCTTATCTGGGCTGATGAGGCGTAATCCCGCGCCAGCGCCATCCTCGTTTGAGGCCCCATCGGTAAATAAGGACCATTTTTGCGATGGGTCTTGCGCTAACGCGGGGGTTTCTTCCGCTTGACATTCGAGTACTTTATCTGCGGGAATTTCCGTGGCGAAGTCCGCAAGAACTTGGCCCTTGATGGCGGGGCGGGGCTTGTAGTGGATCGTGTGTTCCCCAAGTTCAATGGCCCATTTGGCCAGGCGCCCCGACAGCTCGGGCTTGGCGAGTATGTCGTTTATCCGGTAGTCCGTGAGGACATTTATCGGATGCCCCTGGAAGTATCTGCGGAGTCTTCGGGATGCGTGCACCAGAGCGAGAACCAGTTTTTCCATGATTGCGTACCTTGTTTCCGTGTCTAGAAGCGTGCGGCTGATATAGTATATCGGCGTTTGCACATTCTTGCGCTCCACCATGAGGACTGCTCCTATTGCGCGGTCCGTGACCGATAGGTACAGTGTCAGTGGCTCTTTGGGGAGGGGCGCTGTTAGCGTCGGAAGGTTCATTAAGCATTGTTTCATTTCTTTGAATGCCGATTCCGCCTCTGGTGTCCAACGGAAATTGCTTTTCTTTAAACAGTTCTTCAAAGTGTCCACAAACGGAAATGACTTTGAAGCGTAGTTGGATAGAAACCGGTTGAGGGCCACGAGGCGGCCCATGAGTGTTTGCACCTCCTTGATGGAAGCGGGTGAAGGCATTCTTTCTATGGCTTGTACTTTTTCTGGATTAGCGCGGAACCCATCGCGTGTTACGATGACCCCTAGAAATTTGCCTTCCTCCATCCCGAAGGAGCACTTGCTTGGGTTGAGCTTCATGCGCACTTTGCGCAATTGTGCGAACGTTTGCTGGATGTCTTTAAGCATGTCGCTTTCATCTTTACTCTTGATTACCAGATCGTCGACGTACACTTCAAGCCGTACGCCGATTTCGTTGATGAATGCGGTGTCCATGAGACGCTGGTAAGTGGCTCCCGCGTTTTTCAGACCGAATGGCATTTTTGTGTAACAAAAAATGCCAGCATCTGTGCGGAATGCCGTCTTATCTTCATCTTCTTTTGCCATTTGAATTTGGTGGTAGCCCTTGTACGCGTCTAAGAAGCACTTAAAGCGGTATGGGGCTAAAGAATCCACTTTTAGGTCGATCTCTGGCAAAGGATAGCAATCTTTTGGACATGCTTTGTTGATATCTTTATAATTGACACACATGCGCCAGCCGCCGTTTGCTTTAGCCACCATAACTGGGTTAGCTACCCATGTCTGGTATCTGATTGGGCGAAGTATACCCGCGTTGAGCAGCTCGGTGACTTGTTCGTTCATGGCCTTTGTTTTCTCCGGGCCCATGCTGCGCTTCTTTTGCACTATTGGTTCCACTGAGCGGTAGACATTGAGTTTATGTTCCGCTATGTCGCGCGGGACCCCAACCATGTCGGCTGGTTGCCACGCGAAGACATCAATATTGCTGATTAGAAGCTGCTTTAAATGATTTCGAATGGCCTCGGAGATTTCATGGCCGATGATCACCGTTTGCTCCGGAAATTTAGGGTTAAGAACCCATTTTTCCGGCTCGGCGCGAGTGTCGGTTTTCACCATTTTTGGCGGCTTGGCGGTTTCTGTGGTATGACAGTCTTTGTTACCTCTAATGAAGGCAATACCTGTTTTGGTTGGGAACCCTACCATCGCATGCGCCGTTGAAGCATTGGCGTTAAAGCGTGCGATGCCTTCCCGTCCAAGAAGAATGTCATGATTGGAGTTGGCCGGTACAACCATAAAATCACATATCTCCGTGCGCTCGTGGGTGCCGTCGGACCATGTTACTGGCATGGACAGCATGCCCCGCGGCATGATGGTTTCGTGGATGAAGCCGGAGATTGGTTCGTTGACTGGTACGAGCTTTGCTTTGTCTTCCGGGTCTAATTGTTGGAAGCATTGCTCGTACATGATATCAGTACTGCTGCCGCCATCTAGGAACATGTATCGCGTGCGATAGTGCCCGAAGATGGCGGTGATGACAAGGGGGGCTGTGCATGAGGCGCCGCCTCTGATCTTTGGCATGAGGACGTCAGCCTCTTTCCATGAATCGCTTGGAGGTGGCGCTCGGGCGCGCTTTCCTTGGTAGGCGTTTTTGCCCTTCTTTGTCATGTTGCAGTGGTGACGAGGGATCAATGTGGCAGCATGAGTATTCAGGTCGCGGATCTTTTTTCGTGATCCTTCATCTTGATTCTCGTCACCTGTTTGATTCTTGCCCGTGCGGTGCACGTTCTTCACCAGATGGCCGAGTTGTCCTGACTTTAGCGCGGTTTCGATTTCCATCTTGAGGGTGTAGCAATTATCTGTGAGGTGACCGTAGTCGTTGTGATACTCACAGTATTTGCTACGGTCTACATTCTTGCGCTTGGCCAGGGGAGGGGCGGCCTTCAACGTGACCTGTTCAGTCTTTAAGACCTGAGATGGTGTCTTTGTCAGCGGGGTCCAGTCATAGTTTTTCTTTGAATGACCGCGCTGGTCCCGCGTTTGTTTGGGGCTGATCATCTGCCTGGCGTCCCCGGCTGGGGAATATTTTCCCTCATCCGCGGCGCCAGAGATGCGGCTCCAGACTGACTTGTTTTTGTTTTTATTATTATTATGATGGTGTTGAAAATTGTGCGTCTGACTGAAAGACTTCTCAGACGAGGCATATATCTTGGCGGAGTGGATGAGTTCATCCCAGGACTCCGGTATGCCATCTTTACCTGTAAGGCATTTCATTAACTCTGGGCTGCGCACGTTATGCACGAACGCTGCCCTTGTGAGTTCTTCCCCGCACCCTATTAGCAAGGCCTCTTTGTTGAATCGAACAATAAAGTCCTCAATGGATTCATTGTCGTTTCGGCGGCACAACAGGATGTGCGCCTTGTCTTTCTTATGTTTGCGCAGATGCGAGAAATGGTTGTTGAATTTGTCGGTGAGGTCGTCAAAGTCTTTAACACTCCCCGCAGGGAGGTTATCGAACCAGACCCTAGCTGCGCCCGTCAGAGTTTGCGCGAATAAATGGCACCAAACCTGTACGGGCCAGTCAACCGACATTCCTGCGCACTCAAAGTCGTGCACATGGTCATCAGGGTCACGCAGGCCATCGTATCTGCCGATGCTGCTAGGAAGCTTTGCTTTTCTTGGTATTGTTGCTGTCGCTATACGAGCGACAAATTTTGACTTTTCGGCGAAAGCCTTTGGTCTGAATGGTTTGACCAAGTCATCATCCTCATTGTTGTTGCGCGAGCGATGATGACTCTTCTTTCCTTTGTAGCCTGAGTCGCTACTGGAGGATTCGTAGCCATCAGGCTCTGCTCGTTGCTTTGCGTAGCCCCGAACTCTGGCGTCTCCGCCGAGTTCCCCGCTACGACCAGCACCCGAGACAGCTGTGTCCTTCCCCTTTTTGGGCGGGATGTCATAGGTAAGGGCCTTGCCCTTTTTCTTTGCCTGTTGCAAGAGCTTACGCTGATAAATTGCAGCGTTCTTTGTGTTCTGACGGAGGAGCCATTGGTCAAGGTCCTCCTCAGAGCTGGCACTGCTGTCGTCGTCGGAGTTAGCGTCCCGAACCTCAACTTCTTGGCTTTGAAGCCTGGAAGTAGGTTTCTTGACGACTGTGGGTGGTGTTATTTGGTCTTCCGGGAGCTGGGTGTTTCCTTCCCCGGAACGATTTATGGCAGCAGTGTTAGGGTTGGGTTCAGCCATGGGTGGGTTAAAAAGATGAGTAAAAGAGCGGTTCTAACCGTTGGATGGCGCCAATGAAGAAACAATGGGTATCACGGAGATTACGAGTAATCTACGTGGGGTTAATACCCAAGGTCGTCAGGGTTAATCCTTTACCCAAATCACAAGGTCAAACCCGTTTGATGACGATGTAAGCGTGTGTGTGGTGAAAGTAAGTGAGAACACGAGATGTAAGTGGTTCGGTCAAGTGTTGACCTACGTCCACTGTGAACAGCCGATAGTATTATTAATGATCGAATACAAAGAGTACAAGTAAGTAATACTAGGCTAGCAATAACTATTTTCGGGATCCCTTGGCAAGGAGAGGTATCCTTGTATTTATAGGAGAACTCGTGGGCTTGATCGAGAGGCCCACGAGTAACCATTCTTTATTGGGCTTGATCTGGGCCCAAGTCCAATGTTCTCTCTAGAATTGGCGGGAGAACAGGTGCACTGTTCATGACGTCATCGGTGCAGCATGGTTGTTGCTCGAGGTAGACACGTGGCGATCCTTGGTTGGCAGACGGCGCCCCCTGTCAGTCGTTGACCATGCTTCTGACAGCAGCAAGGTATGTCTGCTGTTTACTGTAGACGCTGGTATGGTGGAAGCATGGCTGCAGCCATGCTGCTGTCCTTGTCTTGTAGTTGTTGGACCACTTTGCCACCTGTAGCTTTCTTATTGGCGCGTACCCTGTCAGTGATCTTTGTGAATCTTCCTTTTGTTGTCTTGTGTACTCTGTACGATGATTGTCAAGGGAAGATTCCGCGTGTGATGGTACGCGCTTATCAGGTGATGTTATTGCTTATCAGTTATTGTTATTGCGCGCCTCCTTGCATGTGTTGCTGGTTGCGCTTTGTTGGTTCCTCGCGCCGCTGATTGGCGCGCGGAAGCTGAGTTATGGGGATAGGGATGCCTCTTCCGCCTGGATTAGGCTCCCTATCCCTTCAGCCTTCCACAGCGACAACCTGTTTTGAACTGTATCAATCACCGTATTCCAATGAGCCGCACGAGACATATTAGCTCCCACCTTAATCCCCAAATAATCAAAAGGGAGATTCCCCTTTCTACACCCAAACTCATCCGCCATGTTCTCCACCTCGTAATCATTCAAACCAATACCAAACAAGTAAGATTTTTGTATGTTAATTTTCAGCCCCGAACACATGTGAAACACCCGGAGCACTCTAGCCACATTCTCTAAATTCTCTTTTGACCACTCTCCCACAATCAACGCATCGTCAGCATAGAATAAATGTGATATAGTTTTTTCGCAACCATCCACCCTTAACCCCTTAATATCCCCCACCATAACCGCCTTCTCAATCATGCAGTGAAGAACCTCCATAACCACCAAGAATAGAAACGGAGATAGCGGGTCACCCTGCCGAACCCCTTTTTGACAATTGAATTCAAACATTGGTGACCCGTTTACCAGGACAGAAGAACAAGCCGACTCCAAAATACCTTTGACCCAAGAGCACCACCGAGTCGGAAAGCCCATCTGATCCAACGTATTTAGTAAAAACCCCCAGTTCACGTTGTCGTAAGCTTTCTCAAAGTCTAATTTCAACATGAAAACTTGTCTACCTTTTTTCTTTAACCACCCCATCAACTCATTAACCATTAACGGGCCATCTAAAATAAATCTCCCACTTAAGAAAGCCGACTGTGTCTCTGAAATGACCGTATCCATCACCTTTTTCATACGACTCGCCAAAACCTTTGAAATGACTTTACTTATAATCCCTACTAAATTAATCGGCCTATAGTCTTTTAAACCCACAGGCGATTTAGTCTTCGGGATTAAAGTAATAAATGACGAACTACAACCCCTACTTATGACACCACAATCGTGAAAGTGGTTCATAAGATTGACAAAGTCATCTTCCAAAAAACTCCAGAAGAATTTAACAAACCTGAAATTAAATCCATCTGGACCCGGAGCTCTATCCGAACCACAATCAAAGACAGCGTCCTTTATCTCATCCCTGGTAAAACCCGCAACCAGACTATCACCATCCCGAGCCGCAAGCGTTTTTAAATTATCACATCGAAGCTTTGGTCTCGTCGTAAATTTATCATCAAAATGGCTTCTAAAGTGTCTCAATACCTCTTTTTTCACCAATGACGGCTTCGAAACCCAAGAGCCATTCACCATCAAACCCGGAATCGCATTTGACGCCTTTCTACCATTAACCACCCCATGAAAAAAAGCCGAGTTCTCGTCCCCCTCCACCGCCCATCTAACTCTAGATTTTTGTTTCAAATCCCTGATCTGACATGAGTTCAATCTCTCCATCTCTTTCCTACCCTCTTCCCACACCCATACCTCTTCTTCCTCAAGATCTCTATATTCCATGGCTTCCTCTAATTTTTCCAAGTCTTCTTTTATAATTTTTTGCGCCTCCCCTTCCTTCTTCAAGGTTTCCTTCCACCACTGTTTAAGAGCGCTCCTAAGAATTCTGAATTTAGAATTAAGTATAACATCAGGATGCCCTTGAAATTCAGCTTCTTCGACTGCCTTTATAACCACATCTTCACAACCGTCTCTGTTTAACCATGAATTAAACCACCTGAAAGGTATTGGACCAAAGTTGGCGTCGACCACTGTCAATAGTAACGGGCAATGATCTGAAACTTCCCTGCTGAGAGCTCTCAAGCAAGCTGTAGGCCACCTGTTGAAAAAATTCTGACAAACCAACACCCTATCTATCTTGCTCATTTTATGCTCTTTCCCACGACCCGCTAAGAAAGTGAATTTATAACCCCTCATCCAATATTCTTGAAGACCCGATTCATTTATAAAATTGTTAAAATCAGCAGCTACCAATGGGTCGAATCTAGAATTCCTTCTTTCCTCCGCGCTTCTCACGGCATTAAAGTCCCCCATTAACACAACCAAACCTTGGCATCCCCTAATTACACCCTGCAACTCTTCCCATAACCTCCGTTTCCCTTCTGCCCTTTGCGGCGCATAAACATTACAAACATTCATACATACCCCAACCGACACAAGAAGACCCGTGGTTAGTAAAAAATACCTCCCTTTTAAGGACGCCGTCTTCTGAAAAACCTTACCATTCCACATATTCACCAATCCCCCTGAACGCCCAACAGCATCAACACTATCAAACTCTACACCCCTACAACCCCAAAAAGCAGAAACCTCACCCAAAGAGACCCCAGAAACATGTGTTTCCTGAAGTCCAATGAAATCAACCCCAAATTTTTTACGCACGCTACTAGACCAGCTAGCCTTACCCCCCACCCTTATTCCCCTAATGTTAACTGATAACATATTCATTTACTAACCACTTGTACACCTTCGCCCATGATAGAGTCCTGAATCAATCTTCTGTGACCTTGTAAATTTGCCCCCAGTTTGACACCCACTCGAATTGTTTCTTCAATCTCTTTATCCAGCTCTGCGTGATCCATTTCCTTATTTTTCTTCGCTGATGCAATTTTTTCAGGACCATCTTTTTTTTCTTCGATACAGGTCTGTGCAGGGGACTTCTCAATATCATCTTCCAAATTAAATCCTTCCGAATTACCAATTTGCCCCTCACTATTATGAATATTACCATCCTGCTCTTGGCCCAACTGATCGAAAAAGACACTATCCATTGGGCTGTCCCTCCCTTTGGGCTTTTTACCAACCTTGGCCTTTTCTAGACTACTTGAGTATTCTAGATTGGGCCTACCCAAGTCCAATAAACCTCCCTGCTTTTTTTTCCTCTTATTGATTAAATTATTCCCACAATCCTCACCAATAAATTCGTTACATTCCTTTTCAAAATCGAAGTTTATTCCGGGAATAAATTTGCCACCATTAATACCTTCCGAAACTTCTTCCTCATTTAATGCACTTTCAATACCTTCCAAAAAAACTTCCGCGACTGGCTAAACTCCGGTGACCGGAACCTGCACATCTCCGGCCGAAGTTTCAACGTTACCAATATTACCATTCAAACAACCATCCGACTCCTCTACCTGATCTTCATCCATGTTTTGCTGCTCTCCCTCCTCCCCTTCAACACTATCTTCTTGCTCTTCATTCTGTTTAGAGCTACCATCACTCGGCGCCTCAAAGAACTCAGGAATCCAATCACCCGCTTCCTCTTGTACCCAGATTCTGAACTTTCTATCGCGCCACATAACCACCACCTCCTCCGCCACCTTCTTAACCTCTCCCACTAACACTCCCATGTAATCAAAAGAAAGGTCTGCATCAATCTCCGATCTCGAAGGTTTATGGACTATCCTTCCAAATGTTTCTCCTACTTTCACCAATGCCTCTTCATTCATTAATTGTAACGGTAACCCTTTGATCTTCAGCCATGCTAAACGTTCATACGCAAGAGATTGACCTTCCCAAAAAAAGATAGCTGAGAACCTACCAATAATCTCCTTTGCTGCCACAAAAACCTCCTTAGCCACTTCCTTCGAAGAGAAAGTTATCATCACTGATAACCCTCCTAGGTATTGAACCATAGCCGGTTCCGCACACAAATCCTTAAGAATAGTTTTGATATTTTTTAAAGCATCTAAATCAATCATTCGGAAGATCAAGGCCTTCCCATGAGTTTTCTGGAAAGCCGCAATCCTGTCATCGATCTTCACCGTTCTTAAGTCTTTGTCCACGCTACGTATACCTGTCAAAGTTTCTTGAAACGAACGACCACCGTGTGAGAACTGTGAGGAACTTGCTGCCCCATTCACTCGCATACTTTCCGGCCTCTTTTCCGCTTTCCTGTAATCCTTTGGCTCTTGTCTAATCTCACCATCTTCCAATGTAAACCTTGCAACATTAACCTTCAATCCATAATCCCCCATCCTGATGCTACCCATGTTCTTGACCATCTCATTCACATCCTTGACATCTAGTAGCGACACAAAACCGAACCGATTTCCAAGTTTGTCCCGTTTCCTAGCGATATAAAGATCAAATATCGCCCCTAACGGTCTAATCACCTCCGCCAAGTCTTTTCCACTACACTTATCCGGCAAGTTTGTCACAAAAAACTTCGTTATTCGACCTTGGAACTTTTCCGGGATAGGAGCCCGGCGACTCCCCGTTGACATCGCTCTTTCTATTTATATTGATACTTTTTTATTTTGGTTGTATTTTATGTTTTAAAATAGATAGATTCTGGTACTAGGTTATATTTTGTACAACATGTGTTTATTACATTGCTTTTTCCCAACCCAACAAACAAAATCTAAAAGCCTGGAGTATGATTCAGTTTTGTTATCGGATATTTGTTTGAACGCTGAGGGACGCGTATTACTAATAATAAAATAGCTAGCAAGAAATTAGCACAAGTGCAATCGACAAACTTTACAAGCTGAGGCGGACCCTTCTTTTTAGGGCGCGAAAATTACGATACGCTTTAAAATAGTGGGGGCCGGACTCAATACGTATAAAATGTTTGGACGAAAACGTGTAAATTTACACTACTGAGCAAAACAACGGTGGAGTCCGGTACACCCCATGGCCGTCAAAAAGCTTCGTCCATGTTTACATATACTTTATATCATCAAATTTTCACCATGAAGACCATTCCACCCCTTTGAGTTCTACTCTATGTTTGATCCATAGCAACGACATTGCTTTTATCTCTTAGACAAATCTCCTTGTACTATGCTTCTTACTTTTAAAAATGAACTCATTTCTTTACCTCCATATGCACCACATTGTAATTAAATAGATTGAACCCATGAGTTTCTTAGGATTCTTTGTTTTTAATTACAAATGTTATATAATCCTAAATTACACCAAATAATCATAATCTACCTCTACTTCTTGTTGGGGATTGAACTCAGGACTATTAAGAGGCAAGATCATCTACCAAGTGAACTAGCCCCAATTTAAGTTGTTAGGAATTAGGATTCTTTTGTGAGAAAAATATTAGTTATCGGATATACTTTCAAGTATCTCTTGTTCAATTACACATTTTTACACTTTAAATATTTATGTAACAAAACCGGTATAAATAAACCTTTTTACAATAATCAAAATCAAGGCTTACGAATATCAACAATCCACAACAAGAGGTGAGTACCCACTAGGGGTATGTTTGGCAAAGAGCTTTTAAGAGCTTCAAGCTTTTAAGAAAAAACTCTTACTCAATAAAAAGCCTTGTTTGGTTGAAGGAGCTGGAAGCTTTTAGGTTGGAGAAAAAACTCTACAGTGAAAAGCTACTAGTAGTAGCTTTTAAGAAAAAGCTCTACTAGCTACAAGTTTTTTTTTTAGTAAATGACACAAATACCCATTTTATTTTAAAAATAAAATAAAAACCTTCTTTACACACTTTTAATTATGCCCATTTTGGTCATTTTATACATTTTATTAAAAGCTCCAGCTACTCTGCCAAACACCAAAATATATTTAAAAAGCTTCCAGCTACCAGCCACCAGCTAATTTTGCCAAACATACCCTAGTTTAAATTTAAATGTATCTTCTAATCTATATACTCAACACCCAAGCCCCACCATCTAGAAGAAAAACAAAAGATGGACCCCTAAAGACCTCATTTTATTTTAATATTCACACCACGTGTTTCTAGAAATAAATATTATTAAACTCGAAATAAACTATATTGTTATCAATACTAGTAGGAAACCCGCGCGATGCGGCGGGGGCGACAATTTACGAAACTCATTTTTAAGGTGTTTATCAATCATCTCATAAATATATTATATGGTATTCATATTAGTCGGAATTGCCTTCTTCGCGTTGTGGCGTACGTTTGGTCGGTCGATTTTGGTGTTGCCTATAACGTATTTATTGTTTTAAGTATTAGTACAAAGTAAATTTATGGTACATACCATGCATTATAGCAACTTGCCGTCGTTTATATACTTTATATTGTTAATTCATAGAAAAATAGGTAACTTCTTTAAAAATTGGTGTTAAAAGTAACCTATTTGCAAAGAAGAAGAAAAAAAATAAGAATTGGGTGTCCCACATCGTTGCTCGAATGTTAACTGAACCGTAACTGAATTACCCTGCCTCAAATAACCGATCGATGGCTGCGGTGGTAGACAATTTACCATCTCTGATATTGGTAGTTTAAATTATTATATCTTATCGTAGTGTATATCTTTTTTTTTTTTTTTTTGAAGCCGAGGGTCTCTTTGAAAGCAGCCTCTCTATTCTCAGGGATAGAGGTAAGGTCTGTCTACATCCCACCCTCCCCAGACCCTACCAATAGTTCGCTATTTGTGGGATTTTTACTGGGTATGGTTGTTGTTGTTGTTGTTGTTGTACTCGTTTTCTTTCAATTTATCAATCGTCTCATGATACATTTTACATTACTTAAGTTAGACTAATAAAAGAGTTTTGGTTCATAAGTTCCTTTGAACTTGGTTGTCCGATGACATTTTGCCTGCTTTTTTCTATTCTAAAGATGACGACGTTGAATGAAGATGGAAAGTGGTGAGAATGTAATAACGAATTAACCTTGCTCTCTATGTTAAAGAATTGTCTGATTAAGGTATTGGGAATTGTTTTTATTTTTAAACATATCTTGGTATCAAGTACCAAACCTTTTCGCCAATGACCCCCAGCTCAGTTGGAGAGAGGTGGGAGAGTTTACTTCTTAGTAAGGTTCCCGCTCGGGGGAGGTACACGGTTCGAATCCCAGGGCCAGCAAAAATACACCCCTTGACGTTGAAAGGGCTTATGCCCTCAGGGACGCTGCGGAAGGAGATTCGAAACGGGGTACAGAGGTGATGTCCTTAGCCGATCTAAAAAAAAGTACCAAACCTTTTCGCTTAAAAGGTGTTCAACCAAAATTTTTGTTGTTCAACTAAAATTTTTTGTACCAAATTGTTGGTAGACTTTTGTGCTATTTGCAAATAGTGAAATGCTACAACAAATCATGGTATCAAGAACCAAACATTTTTGCTTGGAAGATACAATCTTGCTACGGTTTTTATGACTTAAACTTTATATAATTTATTTTATTATCATATACAACCACTACAATGACAACAAATGTTTGTGAATATAGTAATTTTGTTGGAGTATCAATATTTTGACGGACCTTTAAAAAGGATAACAGAACAAAAAAACGGAAAAAAGAAAATAAGCGTGCAAATGACTAATGACAATAAAACCCAAAATATAAAAATCATGGAGTTTAGGGTAAACATATTGACCCAAACTGTTGGGCTTAGTGTTCGATGCTTAAGATCAAATTTTCTACCCCTACGCCTAAGTGGCACATACTTTATTTATTCTTGGAGCTATATCTGTCCTGGTCAACATTTGGAACACATTCTTGCTACTGAAAAACTAACCAGTTAGACCCAAATAACTAACACTAAAAAAATCCATGTGTCCCAAAGTGACAACATATAGTATGAGAAAATATAACAGAACCTATAAAAACAACAATTTAACACTATCAGATCTAAACTATTAAAATTATTGTGACATATAGACAAACCTTCGATTGTAACTTACCAAGGTATCTTAGTAGTAGCTCATGCTCCGTAAGATGCCTAAATCAAAAGATTAAATAAAAATTAGGGTAAAATCCTTATATCTATATTGAATTTCAGTCATAAAGATGATTATTGCTCATTATCAGTCTAATTAATATAACTTACCATCATTGTAGACAACATGCCAATACACTGCTAGTTGTGGCTTTTAAAGCTTGAAAGAGGATTCAATATCAAACAATGTTTTTATTCCTTCACATCGCATATTTTATTCATCTATATGCTTGTCTGACACTGAGCTTAATTGATCAGATAGGGGCCAATAGTTTATCCACAATTTTCAACAACATTTATTAGGTTTTCGGATTTACCTCTGCTGTAACAGAACCCCATACTGGCTCCCCCATTGCAAGAAAACATCACTATGGATCTACATCAACGTCAGCATGTTAGTCTTCGTTAGGGTCTTGAATAAAGAAATAGTGTTCAAAATCTAAACAAAGTGTCACTTACCCTTGACTAAGGTCGGAATATTCGTCGATCTGATGAAATATTCATCGATTCTGGTGATGAAATCACCTATATTCTTAAATTGCCACACAGAGAAAGAGATACGGAGGGAGCGGGCGGCGGATAACGTTATGAAATGTGAGATCTGATGAAAGAAACCCTAGTTTGATGAATGCATCCCATGTCTTTTTCTTTTTTTGGCATTAGAGGCTTGTGCATGATGCATCACAACTTGCATCTTTAAAAGATTAAGAGTTTTTATGCATTGAATCATTGTACAGTATGCTTTTAAGGTTTGTACCCTGGCAAATGACCAAAGTTGATCATCTCCACGTATTTAGGCTTTATCTAACCTCTTCTTGGCTTTGTAACTACAAGCAATTTTTTAGTATAGGTTGTTAGAAACTAACTAAAAGACATATTTGCCCTTAAAAAATCTTTATCATGTGCATTAAGTGTTGTACCTTAAGCAATTATATTTGTATTACTTAAGTTTTAAGAAGTCCCTGCCTCATGCATTATAATATAGTATAGATAAGCACACTAAAAACTACTCCGCAATATTTATTTACTAGATTATACCCCGGGAACGTCCCGGGGTTGAGAAATCTAATATGACATATTAATTTTACATATGAAATAGAATGATGCGGTTTACAGTTACATGCAGGAAAGCTTCGGGTAGCACATAACCTAAAACAATTAAAAATGTATCTCCAATGTTAACGCCTAACTTAAAACAATGTATAACTCTAATATTAATATCTAACCTAAAACAATGTATAACTCCAATGTTACGCATGTTGAAAATAGAATTTATATTTACTGATTTGAACATAATTAGTGACTTGCCTATACATGATTAATGATTTACCTGAACACTTTGTGTTTTTTTCCTGTATGAACGAAACCACACAAAAAATAGTCGTTTTTTATATAGCACTATGGTACTTGTTGGAAAGATAATAAAACGCTCGTTAATTTGGTGTATTTTTTTTCTTTAAAAAATCTCGTATATAAAATATATTAACGTTTAAAAATTATGGGAGGAAATATAAGAGAGAAAAATCCAATTTTGTTTTTAAATTATTTTTTTCCTAAAATATCTCAATGCCACATGGGATGACACATGGCACACTCAAGGAGGAGAATGCCTCTTTGAGTGCCATGTCATTAAAATGGTTTTGGTTTATTATATGTATAGATTTTAATATTTTTATCAATTATTACCATCACACCATCAACACTTCAACACAACCTCTAAGCCAACAAAAACTATAAAAACAGGTGTTATTGTGGCTATCCCTCCCTCTTTGTTTTTTTAAAAGCTTAATTCAGTGAAAATCCTTGTACAACCCTAACCTAGCGGTTCCAAGTTCGAATCCCTACACACACACACCGGTGTCCTCCTTGTCTAAGCTCAAACCGTCACGGAAATTTTTTTTTATGGTGTGCATGAATCGAACCTGTGATCCACCCCAGAATAAGAACCCCTAAGGAAAAACCCACCTTACCCCTCCCTCTTTGTATCATGTAAAACGAGACATAATGAGTCTAGTCATTCAAGATGCCACTTAAATACTAAATTTTGTCAATGAAGCTAGCAAATAGTTCCACATGAAATTTATGAGCATTTAATGGTTGTTGAATCATGTAAAAAAATTATTGCCCATTCGAACTTCAACATAACGTTTCAAATTTACATATATAAAGAATATGATATAATCGTAATAAAAGTGTTACAATATAGAAAATGAAGGGCATTCTCTTATTCATTGAGTTTTCTCATGAAGTGTATAGGCATTATTACCTAGTGGAGATGGATATGACCTGACTGTTTTACTAGTGAGTAGTGACACGATGATACCATAGTAATCCGTCAGAAAAACGTAAATTCTAAAATACTATACGTTAACAACTGGACTGTATTAAAATTACCTATTTAATTAATGGTCCCACTCGATGATACAAATTATACAACATTGAAAAGTAAGCCAACTTCTTTAAAGTTTATTCAAAATACTTAACCATATAATATATATACATGAAACTTTCTATCTATAAGTAACTTCTGAAAGCCTATATTCTATCAACTCCTTCACTAAAAACACAACAAAATTTGTACCAAGAGCCACCTATGACATCAGAAGAAGCCGATCTCTCTTTTCTGGATTCAATTCAAACCCATATTCTCCATAATTCCGACACCTCTGAGCTTTTTCCGGCGACAAGTACTACGCCGGTGACGTTGGAGGGCACTTCACATAACATGAAGGACGAACTGGATCAAGTGGCGAAGGGGAATCATGCACCATCGGAGTGGAGGAAGTTTCGCGGTGTCAGGTATTAGAGATAATATATTAGTTAGGGTCAGTGGTACTTACTCACGCACTACTCGAGATCAACTTGAAACGAGGAGAGCTTAAATGAGATCGTCCTCAAGGATTTAAAAATAAGCTTATTTAGTAAACGAGCATGAGCTTCAATTATTGAGTTCGTGTAGGCTCGTGGAACTAAAACAAACTTATTATATATATATACTTTTATTGTTATTTATACTAGTGTGATAAAATTAACTAAATAATGCGTGTGTATAAAACGTTGTATATAAAAATTGTAAAAACAAATATAATAATATAAGTTATTTAATAAATAATAAATAACAAATGAGCTGAGTTTAAGCTAAGTTCAAGCTTAAAAAATCACTCACCATTGCTCAGGCATAGAAGATGATTCTAAAAAGAAGTTAGTCCGGAAAGTAGAAAGTTAAGACATGTGTTTAAAGTTTTAAGACTATATTACAGTGTGATAAGGGGTGTGAAGCGACACGTGTAAACCACTTTAGCAGAGGGGTCCTTACCAGCCCTAGAACCATGGGGTAGTCGTGTTGGATTCGAATGATGTGTTTGTTTAAGATCATGTCTAAAAGAATTAAAACAATTTTCGTTATTTTCATTATTATTTTTTTCACGTTTTAGGCGTTACATGACTCTAAACCTCAGTAGATATTATTTGATCAAATTTATTTTGTAATAATTTTCATTCCATTCTTGTAAATAAATAGTTAATTAATGGTAAATAATATCTTACGAGGTTTTCATTATTCTCTAACACCAGAAGGCGGCCATGGGGTAAGTTTGCAGCCGAGATAAGAGATCCATCACGGCGAGGTGCTCGGATATGGCTAGGGACTTACGAGTCACCGGAGGATGCAGCTTTTGCTTACGATAAAGCGGCTTATAAGATTCGTGGCTCTCGAGCAATGCTTAATTTCCCACATCTAGTTGGAATCAACGTAGCAGAGCCAGTGAGAGTGACACCACGACGGAGGACAAAGGAGGCGGTGTCTCCACCGTCGTTTTCGCTGGATGATGGTGGTTTAAAGCGGTCTAGAATAGGTACATGTGATCCTACGACAGTGGATATTGACGACTCCGTTAATAATTGACTAGACTAGATTAAATGATACCTTGAAAATATATCTCCATCGTATTTATTGTTAATCGTGGTAGTGTTTGAATATTGTGACATTTTAAGTTTTATTTTATTTCATGGGAGTAATAATTAGTCTCTTGTGGTTCTATGCTCTAAGTCATATATTACAACATCTATAAACATCTATATCTGTATATTATGATGTAAAGAGTATGAGACACAAATACCAATTATTCATGACAAATTTACTATCCTCTTAGGCCATTCGGTTACTGTATTCATTTGGCTAAAGCGTGGTTAACGCCTATTTGGTATTTACCATGTTTTTCTCGAGAGAATGACAAACGAATAATAAGGCTAGTTGGTGTGGTGACACCCTCCCCCAACTCCCCCAGATGCTACATCAGTGTCACGTCATTTCTCCCTTTTCCTCACCCAAACCAGGGAAATGGTTCCCCATTTTTCCCCTTCCCCATTCCATTTTTTTATTATAGAATTTGAATTTTGGAAAAAACAACAACCGTTCAATCATCAAGCTCTGGGAGAGAGGAGAAATTTTCCCGAATTCACCGAAAATACATGATGGGGGGCGGTGTTCCCCTTCGATGACCATGACACCTCAGCTCCACCGAAAATACATGGTGAATAACCGGAAACAATAAACTATTCATTATATTCTTACTAATATATAGATATAGGTATATGTGTCCGAAAAATTATTTTATCAACTGTCTTTATAAATTATAATAAAAAATATAGTACATTTTAACTTGTAAGTTATTGATTGCTTTTGTTTTCTGCTAATTTGTATGATAATGAATACCATGTGTGTTTTTATTTATGTTATATTTTTTTTCTTAAGTCAAATAATAGAACCATGTGGGTTAACTACTATAATACTTTTGTCTAGCCACCTCCATCGTCGCCAAGTAAAATGATTAGTGTTGTTTACGTTTCCTCATGTTGTCACACTCTCGTCATAAAAACCCTTTATATTTTAGTTTCTTATAAAGGTTAGTTTCGTAAAAAGTGTAAAAAAAAACTATGTAGGTAATGTTTAAATTTTGGGTATGATATTTTCAAATTCCTTTTGCATTGTATAAAAGAACACCAAATAAAACAATTTAAGACAGAATACAATTTAACATAGGCATGAAATTTAAAACAAATATTTTTTTTCTTGAACGGCCAACAAATCAATCCCGGCCACTCTCGAAGTACCCACTGGGCAAAGGAGTACTCCGAGAGTAACCCGGGTCCACCAATAATTTCACACCAGTTCCCGGGTAAAACCCGCCGTCCGAATACCCACTGCGGTAAAACCCGGCCCACCAGCAGCATTTTGCTGCCGGTAGGACTCCAACTCCCCACCTTCTATAAGGAAAGCAATGAGGGTGTCAATCCACCATAAGGGGATTGACAATTTAAAAATAAATATTAGCCCACTCATTTTTTAATCATCACCTGCTAACTCATACTATCATATTAACTACCTATTAATTAAATAGTTAGTGGGATTAGGGTTTAGAAATCAAATTGGGGAAGAAATGAAGTTGTGGAAGACGAAGACACTGATTAGTGTTTTAAAACGAGTTGAAATGACGATAACACCCCTCACATGAGGTGCACGTGAGGGTCATGTAACGACAGACGTGACGGACGTTAGCTAGAGGGACGTAAAGTGTTAGAAAACCAAACCACAGGTAATCAGGATGTTAAGCTTGGGTTGAACTTGTTAGTTTAGGCAAACCACAGGGACGAAAACTGCAATTTTCTCGTATTCCTTTGAAGAGAATTAAATTATATGAGTTAATAGCCAAAATCGTCCTTGAGGTTTGGTCACTTTTGCCACTTCAGTCCAAAACCCAAACGTCTTAAATCTGGGTCCGTAGGCTTTTGATTTTTTGCCACATTCGTCCCTGACACTAACCCAGTTAACTTATCTCGTTAAGTTGGGGGGTATTTCTGACTTTTTGCCTAAACTTTTATTTTTTAATATTTTTACTTAATAAGTGGGACCCACCTCCCCCACCTTCTTCTACTCTAAACCTCCCACCATCACACACCACCACCACAACCACCACCACCACCACCATAGCCTCCAACCTTCACCCTCACACAACCTTCAACACTCAACAAAACCTCCTGAGCTCAAAATCAACTCCAACAGACCCAATCGTGTGTGTCAACAACTAAGCAGCAGCAGCAACCGGAGCCCCTTTCCGGTGACTGGCACCACCGCCGCCGACCTCTCCTTTCCGGTAAGTAGCAACCCTCCTCCTCCTCCTCCTCCTCTTTTCTGGTCCGGTGACACTCTTCTTCTGCTACAAACCATCACCTCCACCGCCTTGAACCTGCACAACCCTCCTCCTCCCCTTTTCTGGTCCGGTGACACTGTTCTTCTGCTACAAACCAACCAAGCAGCAGCAGCAACAGACCCGTCTACTTGTACAGCCATCACCTCCACCGCCTTGAACCTGCACAACCCAATCGTAACCCTAACCCACACAACCCAATCGTAACCCTAACCCACACTTAACCCAATCGCTCAATCGAAAGCCTAACTCGTCAGGTTCTGTGGTACACCACCGTGTCAGGACGCCAGGTGGTGGTGGAGGCACTGGTTTCTTCCCCTTTCTTTCTTTCTATCTCTCTCCCTCTCTCTCTCTCTCTTCAGAGTTGTGTGTGTGTGCTTATTGTTTTTTTTTCTTTTTTTATTTAAAAGCTGATAATAGAAATAAAAATTTAAAATAAATAAAGTATATAAAATGTCTAAAATGCCCTCGATTTCCTAGGTACAAAGTCAAAAAAGCCCCTAGAGTTAACGAGATAAGTTAACTGGGTTAGTGTCAGGGACGAATGTGGCAAAAAAATCAAAAGCCTACGGACCCAGATTTAAGACGTTTGGGTTTTGGACTGAAGTGGCAAAAGTGACCAAACCTCAAGGACGATTTTGGCTATTAACTCTAAATTATATAGATAGTTTGTTAGAAGAAAAATTAGAAACTAGATTATTTTGTAATTGTTTTTATAAAATGGCAATATGACAGTGCATCTTTTTTTTTACTGGCAAAAAACACTATATATATATATATATAGAGAGAGAGAGAGAGAGACGCTGGAAAGCGAAATACAAACCCGAAAAAACAAGACCGGCAAACAGCCACACAACAGCCCCAAAACAAACAGAACAAGGAACAAAATCAAACTAAATTAGATACATCAAAAGAGGTCCAGGACTCCCAGGATGGGTTCGGCCCATTAGCTCAATGGGTCAACCAAAGGAAAGAGTCCTCTTTTATAAGCTCAGTGGACTTGGACACCAAAATAAACACCCCTTCGATAACCTTCACGTTCCTAGCTTTCCAGATCCTTCAAACCGTGGCAAAAGCTATCATCAAAACCATTTTTTCCAGCGTTTACTCCCCGGCTCCTTATTTAGATGCATCTTTTGTATTTAGGGGTGTAAACGAACCAAGCCGAGCCCGAGCCTGCCTGGGCTCGGCTCGGGCTCGTTAAGGTTTTGTGAAGCTCGAGCTCGAGCTCGGCTCGGTTCGAGCCTACAATCTTGAGCTCGAGCTCGGCTCACTAGCAAAATCCAAAGCGCGAGCTCGGCTCGACTCGAGGTGATTTGAGAATCTCAAAAGAGCTCAATAGCTCGGCTCAAGCTCGCAAAAGCTCGGCTATAACTAAGGCTCGCGAGCCCAATCGTTAAGGCTATAACTTAGGCTCGGCTGTAACTTAGGCTCGGGCTCGGGTTCAGGCTCTAGCTCGTTAAGGCTCGATTAGGCTCGCGAGCCCAATCGAGCTTTGTATCTAGGGCTCAAGCTCGGGCTCGATAACTAAACGAGCCATATTTCAGGCTCGGACTCGGGCTCGTTAAGGCTCGGCTCGTTCGAGCTTTTTACCGAGCCGATCCCGAGCCGCTACGTGTCATTTACACCCCTATTTATATTTGATACCTTTTCACTAGATTGGGTCATTTTTTTATGTTGAATATGAAGGAACACTCATTAAATGCTAAATACATCCAAGTCAAATGTGTTTAATGAGAAGTATTTTAATTATAAAGTGAGTCACTTAGTCACTTGAGCACAATTTGCAACAACTATATTGCTTTTTCGTTAGTCAACAACGAGGGGCGGTACCACTTTGGTTAAACAATGTTACGTGTGTCACTAGCAAACAATTAATATATAGTGAATTCGAGTGATCGTATATTTTCAGATGATGACACATTAACGCTATAAACAACTGTTGTATAACTGACCATGACATTTATCGTATTCACGATAATGGTGCAGTGGTGGCGAGTTATAACATGACAAGTGTTTTGGTAACTGTTCTGAAAGTTATCCTATTTGGATGCTTTTATCTTTGCCTTACCAAGTTGACTAAACTTGCTTTGCGTTTTTTTTGGTTTCATAATGGAAGCTTCTTAAGGTGATTTCGAAATTATAACTCACACAACAAAGAGAAATTGTCTAAATCTAGATGCCTTTAAGGTGCGGTGAAATAGTATAATCTATACGCTTATAAGCAAAGATGTTTAGATATAGGTTTAAAATCATCATAAAATTTACATGTACATAGTTTTTTAGAACGACAAGCTCACACACCCACAATGGCTCGTATTAGTGTAACCGCATTTCATAACGATAGTAATATGATTAGTCTGAAAACGAGAAGAAAATAAGTCTTTATATAATTATACTTGATAAGTTATATTTTTATCTTTAACGAGTTGACGTTAACCCGCGCGCTGCGGCGGGATGTAAATTTTGATTGTGTGTAGTATCACTGTATTTAGTGCAAAAAATCTTTAGTTTATATAAAACATTCTTATCTCAATTGAAAAAGTATTAAAAAATGGTAAATGATATAGTTAATCAAAGTTTATAATCCTAAGGTAAATGAATATTATAGTTAATCTAAGTTTAAAAAAACATAAAATAAATTAAATGATAAAACATAAAACTTGGTTAGACTTTCCTCAATTGTAAAAGTATTTAAAAAATTTAGAAAAAATAAATCTTAAAGTAAATAAGGTAATTACAAAATAAAATGGTCAAATAAATAAAATCAAATGTAACAATTTACATCAAGACGATATGTATAAATTAATAAAACGCAAATTAACTAATAAATTTAACCCATTAAAAAAACTAATAAATTTAATTCAAAGAAAAAGTAGAAAAACAGGTATACGCTTTATTTGGAGGGAGACGTAATTATAAAGGAGGTCTTCTTTTAATTACAAATAATATATATGCTTTATTTAGAGAGAATCACATATATCCATTTTCTTTACATCTTCTACACAACGACTGGTAACGGCCGTCGAAACAGTTCCTTTCTTCACAGCCGATTGTTTTTTAATTTCATAGTTGAATTTGTTGGGTAAGGTATTTAATCTTTAGATCTTTAACGAACAGATTACATACTTGGTTTGATTGAATGATGACTAAGATCTTTGCCTCTACTGATTTCATTCATATGTATGGTTGTACGATTTGTAATCGCCTCGATCTATTTCTTTTTTCCTTTTTTTTGTCTCTATTTCGTTTTATGGTTCCGGCAGTCCTTCGCTTAATTATTTTGCAATTCGATGTTTATTTTCCAAATGATTTTCATGCGTCCTTCGCTGAAAGGTAAGTTTTATTCAATTTGTATTTTGATTTTGATGTTCACAACAGTCTTTCGCCGTCCTTGTGTTGTGTTCCGACTTCCGAGATTGTTTCGTAAGATTTGAACGATAATTCTAGGATACTTGGGGGAAAAAATGCGGTGATCTTGGGAATTCGACTTTGATTGTGACAGTTTTTCACCAAAATCGATTGAAGAATTTGTATGTGTCAAACGGTTGTCGATTTGCCTTGGAGTTTGTATGGGTTGAAGAAAAATGTAACAAAACGTTTATGAAAGCCATTATTAGTTGCCGTTAATTTGGTTGTCAATAACGCCGTTATTTTGTTTGGAAAACCGTTAAGTTGATATTTGTATATATATATAATTTGGGTGGAGTTAACGTACAAAGGATGTGTTTTGTGAGAAGGGTGAGAAATAATTGTGGCCTTTAGATCATGTTGATGGATGGTTGAGATTAAATAGATGACAAACTTGTAAATTGTGTTATAATCTAATTAATAAATTAGGACTTGTGAGGGTATAATTGTCAACACACCAAAAAAATAATTAAAAGAATTCCTAAATTTAAGCGCTCTCTCTCTCTCTATCGATCAGTACCCATTTCTCTCTGTCTCTCTAGAGATCAATAACCTACATCATATTGTGTTTTATCTTCTTCTCTCTATCGATCGATCAGTAATCCTACACCAAAATGGGTTCCGAATTTTAAAGTGCCACATCTCTCTGTCTCTACAAACATGTTTTTATCATTAGACAAGTAAGTGGCCGCTAAGAAGTTTTCACAGTCAGATCTGGAAGGAATGGTCGGGGTTTTGTTGGTGGTCCACGGTTGGGATTGTCGGGGTTTTGTACGGATGTGACTAGGTTGGGGTCAGATCTGATTTGAATGGGGTTACGGTGATGATTGTTTGGGGATGACGAAGGGTGGAGAAGAAATTTCAATTGTTAAGAAGAAAACAATTAACAACGGGAGGAGGTGCAAGAAAACAAAAGTAAATACAAACATCACTACTCCATCTCCATCGTTGATTTTTCAAGCTTCTAGGTTCTAACAAATTCTTGATTTTTTTAAGTTAGTAAAATAATCTTTTAATTAAAACACAAAGGTAGGATAATTTTTTATGATAAAACACAAAGGTAGGATAATTTACTGTGTTTTATGTTCTATGTTTAAAAGTTTGAATTTTTTTTTGGGGAAAGCCAGATTGTTCTTTGCTGTGTGTTTTATATATGTAAACTTCATGTATAGAACATTTTAGGTGTGTGTTTTATGTATAAAAGATTCTATCTTTAGTGGAGAAATTGTGTGTATAATGTTTTTGCTTATGTGTTTTTTGTCAAAGTAATGTTTAACTTATATTTTTTATTATTAAAACACAAAATATTAAAAAAGGTGTGTTATACCTTCAAACATTGTGGTATACCAGTAAAACACAATGTGATTCAAATTGACAAAATAATTACTTGAATATTTTCATTGTGTGTTTTATCGTCATCGGATGTTGTTTTATCTTGATTGTGTGTTTTTTGTGTTTTATATTCATTGAGGAATTTCATCAGTTAAAGTGTGTTTTATGTTTAAAAGAAAAAGGCACTGTATAATATAAAACCCAGAAATATATTGCGAATTATAAAAAGAAAAGGAACTGTAAATCGGTTGATTGTGTGTTTTTTGTTTTATCTTGATTGTATGTTTTTTGTGTTTTATATTCATCGAGGGATTTCATCAGTGTGTGTTTTATGTAAAGCAAAGTCTTTACTGATAGAATTCGTATTGATTTATATTGACTTTGATAAAGTGCAAATTGTTTCCATATTTACAGTTAATATGTTTGTTAAAACCCAAAAATATCTCAATTTTGATTATTGATTTAAATTTCTAAAATCTTGCTTAATGATACATTTACCTTAATGCCCTTGAGATTAAAAAATAATAGTGTCACGTGTCACTCCCACATGCCTTCTTACCCTTCTCACAAAAAGAGGCCTTTGTACAGGAACCCTTATCTATATAATTTACTAAATCAAAATCAAATATACTACGCATTTTATTGGTTAACTGGACTTTAATATGAGGCCATTTAGAATTTTAGATGCTAAAAGTTAGTTTAGTCTGGCCCAATTCTTTCGATAAGGATTGGATTGGACCTTCCTAAAAAACTAGGCATTTACCCTAGATGGGCCTTTTAAATGTCCAACTAATTTTTGTGAATATAAACATTTATAAAAAAAACACATATTTTTATTTTAATAATGAATAAAAATATGTATAAAATAATTTAGTTCATGCGTTTTGTGCTGGTTTGCTTGTTTACTGACTTTGATTCTTTAACGTTAAATAGTTAAACTATGTGTTGTGATGAAATGTGGAAGAAAAACAAAAAATATACCATGTAGCCGCTATGTAGATATATGCACTAGAGGATTTCATATTTCACACCCAAAAACATGTGTTATATGAATGTGAAATGTGGTAAGGCAAGCATTAGTAACAAAAAGTACAAAAAAAATGTTGAGCTGGAACTAAGTGATTGATTTGTATATTGTCATACCTTGTTAAGGCAGAGTTACGGGAGTATGATTACGAATGATTTCCACAACATATGATTAAACAAACACGTACATGACATTGAAATCAAATGTACAAATTGTTTCGCATCTTAACCATCAAGATCTAAAAATAAGTTTACTATAAAGGAGCCAGTCATATTACACTCTTCAAGTCTGGTGTCCTAGTATGCATGCACAATTGTGAAGAAGTCATTCAACCTTGAAAGTGACACATGGGAAAACATGCTTAAAAATGCCAACATAAAGTTGATGAATTCATGGTTTGTTAGGAAAATATTGTAGTTCATTTCCCAAGTAACGTTTTGAAAATATTTGCAAGACATTTGAGAAAACTTGCAAGTTGTCACTCGAAATACTATTAGGAAACCTCTCCCCGTGGAATGCTTATCAACATGAGCCATTCCTAAAACGCTTAAGAAAACCATTTCTGGAAAAGTTTATGAAAACCTTGTATTTAAATGATTGACAACACAACCATTTCTCAAGATGTTTACGAAAACCATTTCCCCGAAATGTTTAGAAAACCCTTTTTATTGGAATGCTTGACTACGCAAGCCATTCCCCCGTTTACGTATGACATTTCCCTTAAATGTTAATATGTTTAAGAAAGACACGCTCCCCGAAGTGTATATGTATGACATTTCCCCCGAAATACTAATACGTTTAAGAAAGACATTTCCCTCGAAATGTTTATCTATGACATTTCCTCGAAATGTTAAAAGGGTTAAGAAAGACACTTCCTCTGAAATGTTATTAAAACCCATTTCTCCATATTACTGTACATGATTAACAATATTTAGGAATTAGCACTGAGCAATAAGTGAACCATCAAGAGAAACCGAACCAAAAACAAAAAAATCAAACCTAAGTAAATTGAAATCTGAATTAAACAAAAACCAAATTAGCTTAAAAATCGGTTATCGGTTTTTTTACCCTTAATTAACCGGAATTAAATAAACCGAATCATTTATGTATTCTTCTAATTTACTGTGTCCATGGTAGAAAATATATATCTTCTATAATATATAAATGAAAGCAATGTGGGACACATGACATATTCTCAGGTCATCTAACTAAGTTTTTCCTGCTCATTTTACCGGGTCAATTAAATGGGTCATGGATACTTCATCTACTATTAAATTATTTTTTCTCTCTCATGTGCATAGCACATACACTTTCCACATGATTTTTAATCGTTAATAACTTTTTACATGACATTTTTTTTGAAAATAAATTACACCAAATTAACGAACGTTTTATTATCTTTCCAACGAGTACCATAGTGATATACAAAAAACGAAAAAAATGAGTGTTTTATTATATTTCCAAATCAAGAAGTAAAACATCTATTGCAAGCAAGAAAACTGTTGAAGCATCATTTGTTTGAAGCAACAGCTATTTCAGACAAATCTCCTTAACAGACCCACTGCTCTGGAACAGACCTTAGTAAACAGACTTTGCTTGCAACAGATGCTTTACTTCTTGATTTGGCCTTTAATAAACAGACTTTAAAAAATGATATAGTCTTCCCGTGCATCGCACGGGATTTCACCTAGTTGGAAAATATATAACTTTTTTCACAGACTATTACAAGAAAGTTCGAAAGCTTGAAACTTGAAACCATCTTCTTCCAAAAACCATCGATCTGCAACAACAATAATAATAATATGGACAAATCAATGGGTGATTCAAAAAGCAACACAGCAGCAGTTCAAGCAACTAATGACGATGCATCCGCTAGCAAGCTGTATGTAACCTAACCCTCATATAATTTCCCCTAAATTTCATGTCTTTTGGTTTATTTGTGTTCAAGATTATTATCTTTTAATGTTTTTGAAGTAAAGTTTGTGTCTTTGGGACTTTAAGGTTAAATCTTGAATAGGGTTTGTTGCATACTTATTGAAATTTGAGAATATGAGATCATTGATTTGGTTAGTTGGTTTAAACTGAACCCTAGATGGGATATTGTGTTGTGATGGTTTTTGTGTAAAATGTGATTACTTTTTTTATGAAAGTAATTGAAATGTGTCTCTGCCTCTCTGGCACCGGAAGCTATCCGTTTTTTGACCAGCGTCCAGCGGGTTATACATAGCACTGTCTCGACTCCGAGGGGTCAAGGGTTTGTTTTTAGTAGACTAGGGTTCGTCATACGGAAAGGGGTGGCGGCGCAGCTTGTCGCCCGTCTGCCCGCTATTTTGATGTAATGTTCGCTTTTATGGTATGAAATATTTGAGTTTCTTTTATTGAAATGTATGTCACGGTTAACAAAGACTGAACTGAATCATGTTGGCATTGTATGAATTGAACGAGGTAGTTAAATGTTTAGGCGGTGAGCCTGTGCGTCAGCGTATACATAAGGAGCTTTAAAAGTGCCTGCCCATGACAAGCACGGGTGCAGGATATTTTTAGCTGTTTTAGAATATTTTCGGCTGGTTCATACCGTTTGAAACCTATGTTGGCAAAGTGCCTAGGCAGGCCGTGCCCGGAGCGTTGGCGTTAGGCGCTTAAGGGTTTTTGAATTAGGGGCGTAGTATAAAATACGTTTTTATGGGTTTTAGAGATGTTTTAAGCTTGTTTAGGGCTAGTTTAAGAAGTTATAGGGTTGTTGTTTAGGCTTGGTAAGAGTTAGTTTAGAATGTTTTAGGGGTCTCAGACAACTTTTAGCCTGAATTTGGCCCAAATTTAGCCCGTATTTGACCTGAAATTGCGCCTCAGCATGCCACACCAGTCGCAGCCCATTTGCTGCGCCCCAGCGCTTTGGCACACGCCTCACGCGCTTTTGACAACATGGTTTGAATCTAGTTTTGGCCAGTCCAGACAGGTTTTTTTCTGGTTCAGTGCACCTTGCTGCAGTCAAGGGGGTTTTGATGCACCTCACCTAGGCGTGTTGCCGCCTTTAATAAGAATCCAGCCCTTTTAGAAATAAGCTTCATTTATGAGTAACATTTGGTATGGCATCCATATAAGCATCCTTTTTTAAAGTTTTTGGACGGTAATATTAATTGTCTTCTATGTATGGATGAAAGGTCTTGTGTCAAGAAAGGATATATCAAAGATGACTATGTACATTTGTTTGTAAGGAGACCTGTGCGAAGATCTCCGATTATAAATCGTGGTATGTTTTATTAGCTACCTGAAACTAGAGGTTATATGACTTTTTGATGACTTGATTATTGTCTGGTATACTTACGTTTGTCTTCTTAAGGTTATTTTGCCCGTTGGGCTACTTTCCGGAAGTTTTTGCATCAATTTCTGAATAGTGAACCAAAAGTTAATGAAGGTCATGTCAAAAAGCAGATTTTATCACTGGGAGCTGGTTTTGATACAACATACTTTCAGTTGCAGGTTTGTCATTTGTTGTAATTTGATATACTTGTTGTTTTATTCAAATTTGAAGTTTCCGCCTGTTCTTAGCGTTTTCCTCCGTTATCCATTTTGTACATTCTATTTTTGGCTCACATTAAGTAAACTAAACCCACATTCAAATCTTTATATCTTCTCACCTCATCTAAATAGGAACCGAACCACAAAATCATCATCATCATCATCATACTCAGTTAATCCCACCTATAGCAAAGCTAAGGTAGGGTCTGAGGAGGGTAAGATGTAAACAGCCTTACCTCTACCCCTAAGAATAGAGAGGCTGTTTCCAGTGAGACCCCCAGCTCGATTTGGTTTGGTCTCAAGCCTTGGACATAAGGCACAAAACACTTAGCAATCGGGACAAACCCGATTGGTGCATGTACCCCTTTGTCTTTTGGCAATCAACGCCACCACATGATGCATGATTAACCTTCCGTCGTTTTTAACGTTATTTTCACGAAATTAGTAAAATAAGGTTAAAACTAGTGCAACTTTACTTTTGCCCCCCCCAAGGGCCACACATATATACATTATATGCACACACCGTAATGAAAATCTAAAATTGAACGAAATGTGGCCAAAGTTCTTCCACAAGGATAGCAATATGCAGAAATGTTCTTATTGGCTTAAGTATGCTTATGCAATATACTATTATACTTAATTTTCTGAATTTTAAATCACTGGCAGGATGAAGGGAAGGCCCCACATTTGTACGTTGAATTGGATTTCAAGGAGGTAAGGATTTGAGCTAAACGGTTCTTTCACTCCCACAGACCCGGTATTTTCTTTTCTTTTTTAATATTTTTTTTGGATTAACAATAGAACTTGCAAATGATATAGGTGACCTGTAAAAAGGCAACCATTATTCAAAATTCTCCACAGTTAAGAGGAAAGATCAGTGAGCCAGCAACAATATGTCAAGGTAATCTTCATTGATGTACCATCGTCTTTCTTTATTCAATTTTGATTGATGTGTATATATCTATCGCAACAATTTGAAGAAACGCCTGTTCATCTCAGACACTCCGATTTTTAATTTCTTTAATTTGGGATATCTGCAATTTTGCAGAGAAAGGAGAAGTAATAAGTGATCGTTACAAACTTCTGCCTGTCGATTTGAGGGATATACCAAGTTTAAATGACCTCATTTTAGCTCATATGGATCCAAGGTATGTGCATCAGTTAGTTTAATGTTAATATTCTAGTCTCATTAGTTAAGAAAATAAATGTTACTGTTTTTAAGATATCGGGTGGTGGATGTTTCCTTCTTAAGCTTATTCAATTGTTATTGACAATCTAGAAAACTTGTGTATGTACTTGTCACTACATCATCATACTCAGTAAATCCCACCAATAGCAAAGCTAAGGTAGGGACTGAGGAGCGTAAGATGTAGACAGCCTTACCTCTATCCCGTAGGAACAGAGAGGCTGCTTTCAGTGAGACCCCCTGCTCGATAATAGCATCTTTGTTGATTACCTTTATTAAATAGATATTTTTGTTCAAGAATTTGGCAAAATAGATGTCCTGAAAAAGAAAACTGTCCCAATTTTTTTGAGGACTATTATTGTGTTTACGTTTTTATTTAACGCTTTTATAAGAACGATGATAGTGTGGAGCTATTAAGCTGCTTCTTACTAACGTTACTATCAGCTTGCCAACATTTATCATCGCAGAATGCGTGTTAATATACTTGGATCCTGACTCAAGCAATGCTATTGTTGAATGGGCTTCTAAAACTTTTTCAACGTCAGTATTCTTTTTATACGAGCAGGTACTGATTTTTATTTATCATTACTTCATTATCCACTACATGAAACTTGCAATGTTGACGTGACTGGAAATAATCTTGCATTATATCAAACCGATTCGCTCTTTCATTGCCTTTACCATTACTTTTATCTTATGACCATTGATCCCCAACCATGTACCCCCTTAGGCACTTAAATCTTTTATATGCTTTCAATATGTCATCATAATCTATTTTCCTGCAACAACAGATTAATCCGCATGATGCTTTTGGGCAGCAAATGATCAGAAATTTGGAGGTAATATGGGTTCTACTTCTTGTCCCTTAAAACGGTCATCAAAAAAGCTCAACGTTGATCAAATGTAACAATGTCAATATAGAAGCAATTTTATGGACCAAAATTAATAATATCAACATTTTACAACAACTGGCAAACGGGTACCTTTTAGCTTGAAAGTTACCAAGACTTCGAATATGCCAGCATTACAAATAATTATAGAATGCTTGCAAATGGTAATTGGTGCAGTCTTTATGGGACGAGAGAGAATGTGTTCCGTTTAAAAATAATTATTATATGCAAAGCATTACCCTTTACAAGATCTTTAGATAATATTGAGTTGCAGCATTTTGTGAAGGACAATCTTTATGTGAATTACGTTTGCATTTTTCTTAGAGTCGAGGCTGTGGGTTATTAGGCATTTATGCTACACCAACATTGCTTGCAAAGGAAAAACTTTTCCTTGACCGAGGTTGGCAGGTACGATTTAAATGTGTAATCTTGGAAAAAAGTTAATAACCATGTATATAATATATTAACTAATAGTTGTGATGAGTTTCAGAGAGCTGTTGCTTGGGATATGCTGAAGATATATACTAGCTTCATTGACCCCCAAGAACGACAAAGGTATAGGTTCTCTGATATGTATGTTGTGAAGAAGTTTATGGTTTTTATTTCCGTAAAACTAAGAATAACAAAATTCTTAATAGGAAAGACAATTTCATTGAAATTTATGAATCCTGTACATAACAATGTTGGAACATTTTTCGAAAGCTTTTGTTATTGGTTTCACGAGTTCCCTTATTTACTCATGGAATATTCTTTGATAAGATTTTTATTCATGTTTGGTTGATCAGGATTGAACGACTGGAATTGTTCGATGAGTTTGAAGAATGGTATATGATGCAGGCAAGTTTGTCCTATATATCTCGCAGTGACAGCCCTGCATATTTTAGTTATGGAAAAATATTTCGTGTTTGACCCTGAAAGTCAAACTGGCTTGTTCTGAAACTCGTAACGGATTTTGAATTTAGTTCAACTTCAAGAAGAAATAAATATATTTTTCTAAAAAAAATTATGAATAAAAAACACTTAATAATGGAACCTTAATATACTAATTGATGTCTCTCCAATGTCGATTTTCAGGAGCACTACTGTGTGGCTTGCGCAATCAACGATGCCGTGGTACGTTTTGCATTTTCGAAAGCGATTATCTTGCATTTAAAAAAATCACTTCCACGTAATTATGCCCGAAAAAGTGACTAAGAAATCAGAAAAATCAGAATATGATTTGTCAAACGCTGCAATCACTTACGCGATAAAAGATGTAAAAATTACCTAACTACCCCGTATACTACGTATACCATAACATTAACATGTAAACCATTGAAAACAAGCCACATAACATCGGTTAAGACATTCATATTCAGTTATAGTTCTCTTAACTTTGTTAAAACCCAAACAGGAGAACTCATCCCAAAAGACTAGTCTGATGAGAGAGAGAGCCCACTTGGGTTATAAACCCCACATTGGTTGCCTATACAACCGATGTGGGACAAGTCCCATACCTTGCAATGGGTTCAGTCCATAACAAACTTTTATAAATTTTTGTTTCAGGGCATGTTTGAGGATTTCGGTTTTCCTAAAGACCAGCCTGTGACTAGTGCCTCTACAACATCATCCCCATGAAAAACTTATGCTAATGTTATATCAAGATTGAGCAAATGATCACATACATTAAACACATGTCATGTGACAAGCACATGATACCCAATAACTACCAAAGTCCAAAAATAGAAAAAAAAAGCTTTATTAGTTTATTTGTGTGGTGATTGAATCTTGTGGATAATGCAAGTTGTTTTGATTCAGTATCTCAACAAATGATTGTTTTGCTTTTCTTTTTGGTTTACCAAATAAACCACTATGTGTTGCCTCTATTGTCCACTTTTATGGTGGATCCCTTTTGTCTTGTAGGGGTAAATATGACTTTTCATATCAACTTTTTGATCATTTGAATACCCCCTTGTATTAATATCTTATTATCTTATACAGTTCTATAATATTTTCCAATACAAAAGAGAGATATCATGACAACATAGTGATTGATAACAAATTATATGCAACTAGAAAACTTGAACCAGAAACAAAAAGATTCAAAAAAATCTTGGTGGTCACCTCAATCAAAACTAAATGATTTAAGGTGTAAAAAAATTGTAAAATATCAACATATAAAAGAGGGACCACAAAGCATTATTCTTGGAATCTAGATAACCTACTAATTGACTAGTCAACCAAAAAAAGTGTCATGTTTTACCACTCAAAAAACAAGAGATGTATCAATTATTAATCTTGATCATTCACCATGTTGTAAAGGTGAGACCTTTAACATTTCTTGAAATTTACACCCCAAAAAAGATGTAGGTCTATACCCCATGGTTTGACCAGTTTAATTGTTTAAACTATAAATTTTGTTTAATAACTAAAGTTTTTTTTTTTTAAATAAAATGCTCAATATAATGATCGTGAAAAATTACATCAAGATAGCGGGCAGGCGGGCAACAAGCTGTGCCGCCACCCCTTTCTGGACGGCAAACCCCAGCCTACTAAAAACGAACCCCTGCCCCCCCGGAGTCGAGACACTGCTATGAATAACCCGTTGGACCCTGGTCAGGAAACGGATGGCTTCCGGTGCCAAGGAGCCAAAGGTATCAAATGCCAGGGGTACGAAAACGTGTTGGTTCTCCTCACAAGCTTTAGCATGCTTCTCAACTTTCTTCGACTCTGCTTTCCGCACCGCTTGCCCTGCTACAAAACCAGTATCCCTAAAGTTAGAGTAGAATTTTGAAAATATATTTAAAGAATTACTATATGATGACCACTGTTTTCATAATCGGACTGGACTGGCTTAAAGCCGGTTAAGTTCAATATGGTTAGATTGTATTTTATATTATTACTAGACCCGTGAGGCTTTTTTGAGTCACGGTTGAACCGGTGACTTGCTTAATAGTTGGACGGGGTTTGATTTAAGTAACTTAACAATATTTTTTAACCGAACATGAGTTAGTTTAAATCTTAATGAAACTCTCTTTTAATTTCTTTTTAATAATTTTATAAAATTTTATATAGAATATAACTTACTACTTTCATATGAAAGTGTCTAAGAAACTAATCCATAAAGGTATTGGCATTTATATTTTTTTTGGTAAATTAAACACTTTCCAACTCCTTTTAACTATACCTTGCAAAAAAAAAAAAAACTGATATTTTTTTTTTACTTTTTAGTCTTTAAAATAAACAATGTATTTGTTTTGCTCTTTCAAGTATAACCAACATAATAGCATTAAACTTAAAAATAAAAAAAATAAAAAATAAAAAATAAAAACATTTTTTTATATCTGGTTCTAACTTCTGAGTTCACTGGTAGGACGACCGGTTCGATTACCAGTCCATTTTTTTCAAAACTAGTAGGGCGACCGGTTCGATTACCGGTCCATTTTTTCAAAACATTGGTGAAAACTGAAAACAGAATAAAGCATAATGGGTTGCATATATAGATTGAATAGAAATCACAATTACAACTCACCAAACAAGAAACTATAACAATTCTAAAGATTACAGGCTGGGACTTGTAGCTAAAAGAACTCGAAATCAAGATATTTACCGCCGGGCTTGACACCCGGTCCCGCCATTCGTTTACTGTTATTGCCCGACCCAAGTGGGTCACCTGGCCCGAACTTCATAGGCGACTCAGGCTCCACGGGTCTGGGCACTTCTGGAGGTGTACTGCACCGAATCAGAGCCCAATTCACACCTTCGAAAAACGGATGCTGCTTAATCTCAGTAGCTCCCCTTTTGACACCTAGCCGATGTTGTGGTTCCTTTACAAGCAAACCCCTGATCAGATCACGGCTCGCATAGCTAGTAGCTGGCGAATCAGGAAACCGCAGCTGTTGACCAACTACGTTAAACAAAGTGGCTCGGTTTCCTGCACCTTTAAAAGGAGTGCGGCCGTATAACAACTCATGCAGGAATACCCCGAATGTCCACCAATCAACCGCACTTCCATGTCCCTCTCCTTTGATGATTTCGGGCGCTAGGTATTCATGGGTCCCGACAAACGACATTGACCGGGCCGCGGTCGGCTCGGCCACAAGTTCTGGAAGCTGGCCGAAGAGAGGAGTTGGGTCGAGTCGAGGTTTTGGGCTTCTTTTTTTCTTGCTTTTTTGAGGGAAAAAGCGTGGGAGGAAACACGCGGGTTGAATGCAGACTGACGCAGGCTCAATACAAGCGGGCTGCACACAAAAATCACTACTCGGGCCTCGTTTGGTGGGATCGGAATCTAACGAGGATGATTTAATGAGGGTGGGTGACACGGCACATCTTAACGAGAGGTCAAAGTCTGACAACATTATGTGACCGTCATCACGTACCAATACATTTTCAGGTTTTAAGTCTCTGTATACGACTCCAAGCATATGGAGATACTCGAGCGCTAATAAAACCTCAGCGGCGTAAAACCTGCTCAAAACATGGAAACATATGTTAAAAACTATTTCATGTAAAACATGACAAATTACTTAAAGAACAAATCACAGAAATGTATACCTTGCTGCATATTCCGAAAAATGTTTGCCAGGTTGGCGTTGTCTCAACGTGTGCAAATCGCCACCTGGACAGTATTCCATGACCAAACATGAGAACCTGTCGGTCTCAAAATGAGTGTATAACGTTGGCAAGAACGGGTGATCAAGCAGCTGTAATATATCTCTTTCGGTCTGAGCCCTCGACAACTTCTTTCTGCTAGCAAGTGACGCCTTATCCATCACCTTCATCGCAAAATAGCAACGTGTCCCACTCAGCTCCGACTGATAAACGCTACCAATGTCACCGCACCCGAGCAGTTTAAGCAACCTAAAATGACTCATGCCCAAAAGGCCGTCTCGTGATCTAATGGCGTGAATGGCCTTCCATCTAGGATCGTTACCTTTGTGAGGCTTGTTGGTGCCACCGGTGAAGCTACTCCAGTTACTCTCATCGCTAAGACCACTACTATCACTAGCTCGACTAATGCTTGTTTTCCCGCTTTCAAGTGATTCCCCTCGAAGGGGTATTTTTGTAATTCCGCAATGACGGTCAACGCTAAGCGTTCCATCACTCATACGATATGTGCTTGTGCCTGTGCCTGTACCTGTGCATGTGCTCATTGATGTAATGACACCTGTACTCCCTATGCTGCTATGCGGGCTAACGTTACCACTCGGAGGTAAAGAAACATCCCAAACACACTCTTTTGCATCAGAATCACGACACACAGGAGAACTTACTGTATTCTGTGACGGGCTTTGTTCGACTCCAGAAACGCGAATAGAAAGATCTTCTAAAAACAAACCATTTATGGAGTTTTTTTTACCGATAGGTACACAAACGGGCCTCATTAGATCCATGTCAACGGGTTCAGGAGGGTGACTAGCTCCCGAGAAAGAGGTGGAACCAATTTCATCACAAGAATCATCGTTTCGTTTCAAGATGGAAGAGACGTCTGGCATAAGCTCCTCATCATCGCGTAAACAGTCTTTCCCTTTACATTTCCTTACAGATACGGGTAAACTATAATCTTGAACTTTTTGCGCATTTACACGATTCATGTCTTCTTTAACCGAACCAAAGTGTGAGCTTGCTACCTTAATGATGTCAGGCATCTCCTCTGAAACCGGAAGCTTTTGTGAAGCATGTACTCTTCTCATTTTTGCTGACGGTACAACATTAATCGACGTTCACTTCCTATCACCGTCCTGCAAAAGATTAAGCGATTTAATATGAGTAACAACATTTTACTTAGTACATAGTTTGCTTTTGAGAAATGCTGCAACTTTAAAGCACCACAAGAGTAACTTGTAACTAACACGTTACATTCATAAACCGATAACACTCTTAAGGAACAAAAGGTAACTCACTCCGAACACAAACACTCAAGCAAAATAAAGAACATATAAAGATTTCCCATCTCATACATACCAAGATTTTAAGTTCTAAATACCTATGTGTACCTATTGTTGAAAACTATAGTGCTAGACTCTGTAATATCACCTAAAAAGCGCGCCTGAGGTGCCCTTAAGCGCGAGGCGACCCTAGGCGCAAAGAACTGCGCCATGTATGACACAAGGCGAGCTTTGTACAAGAAGCGTACAAAAAGAAAACTTTTTTGGAAAAATATCACACTGAAGTACATTAAATCATATATAAACCTTATTTATACCTATATTTTTGGGTAAGGGATGCTAAAACCTACAGGATATATATATATATATATATAATTATATAACCACCATGCGCTTCATGTACGAAAAGCCCTCCGCTTTTGCGCTTTTTAAAACCAAGCCGAGACTCGGCTCCAAAAACCTAACTTGACACAAAAAAAGTGCATCATAATAATCAAAAAGATGAAACATCCTTGGATACCAAAATAACAAGGGAATCTTATGGACCAAAAGATATCCAAAGCAACAATAGCTTATAGAGTTATAGCTAACTTTTGTTCAATATAAACAAAAACTTACAGCAAACACAATGAATAGTCAATTGGGCAGCACATAAGCATTATTAGGTTCTAGCTTACCTAGTTGACCCAGTGCTACGTTGACTTTTTAACCAAACCTTTAAAGATTCATGATCAAATGGAAGAAGCACTAGCTATAACATTAATGGTGGTGATATTGTGTACCAAATTTTAAATAATATTAAAATATTAAAAGTTTTCACGGATCAAATGTATACTACCTAACCAAAACAAACAAACAAAAACAGCATCACATCATGTATTAAAAAATGAAATCAAATCGTTAGCAATCCACGCTTGAGAAAACACTCAGTTACAGAAACCATCAATGATGCAGAACATAGTCATCTATGACAGTTCTTGAACCGTTCGGTCAGGAAGTTCGTTTGTGTTCATTCATTTAATAAATTATATTAAATGAATAAATGAACGAACACAAAATTCTGTCCGTTAAATGTACCGGACGTTCAGCTAACAGTCCGTGAACCGTTTAGCTAAAAGTTTGTTTGCGCTAAACGAATGAACACGAACGTTAAATGTATCGGGCGTTCAGCTAACAGTTCGTGAACTATCCGGTTAGAAATTCGTTTGTGTTCGCTCGTAAATAGATGAATAAATGAACGGACACGAACAAGAAATTTTGTTTGTAGTTAAAAAAAATTGTGTTAAAAAACAAAAACAAAAATATGTACCTACCCCCCCCCCCCCCCCCCCAAAACAAAAAAACCCATCAAAGATTAAAAACTGAAATCAAATCGTTTTTAAAACGAATTTTGGGTGTGTCGATAATAAAATGACACTAAACAAATCTTTAACAAATTATAAAGAAAAGCAGTAAAATTTCAAATACCCACCAGCAGATCTAAAGATAAGAATATGTAAATGATTAATAGAACCAAAGGTTTGTGTTCTTGCTCTTCTGCTGCTGCTGGTGGTTTAGATGATTGTTGTGTAGGTTTATGAGAGAGAGAGCGAGAGAGAGAGAATGGGTTAATGGAGAAATGTGTGTTAGGTGGTTGGTTCTGCATAAAGGTGAAGTTATTCTGTGAATGCAGTAGAAGAGGGAGGAGGAAGAGGAGAGCAACTGATACAACTGTGCTATGAAGATGACAGCTGATGACTATTTCCTTTGCTTTGTTTTGTTTTTGCTTTTTTGTTTGTTTCTCTCTCTTTCTTTCTTTCTTTTGGGGAAGGAGAAATATATAAAAGTTTTGATGATGGTACTATGGTAGGAGATTTTTAAAATATTTTTTATATTAATATTAATATTATTCTTTTTTTTTTTTTTTTTACCTTGTCAGGTACTTTGTCATTAAGTCGGTTTTTATTTTACCCGTTACTTGTATGCGTCGTCGTAGACCTGTCTAGTTCCACATGTCTTTCATGGTGTCTCTGGTTCAATCTAAGTGTTGTTTCGGTTTTGGGTACTCGTGATCGTGCTAACTAGCGTGACGTTTGTCGGATCCAAAGTGCGAGTCTTTTGATTTTTTGTTAGATGTAAAATCTAACCTTATGGTTGGATTATATAGTTGTTTGAATGAATTGTAACCGGATCACCAACATGATTTAAGTTGGATTTAATGTTTTGTGTACACATTTCCGCAACTTGATTAATGTAATATTAATAAATAATAATATTGGATTTTATTGTATTATAATCGATTCCCAATATAGGTGGCATGGATTTCTTATGTTTACGTCGAGGAGGACCCCTCCCTCCCTAATTAGGTACCTAGCAAGTGTAAGATATGGTTTTCACAGTCAGATTTGAGGCTCTACAGAACACCAAAGTTGTCCTAGGTGTATTCCACTATCATCCCTAATCAATCCTATCTTGAAGTTGAGGCATTTTTTCATGTAACAACACTAA
Organism: Ambrosia artemisiifolia; assembly: GCA_032199755.1. NCBI lineage: Eukaryota > Viridiplantae > Streptophyta > Magnoliopsida > Asterales > Asteraceae > Ambrosia > Ambrosia artemisiifolia. The sequence goes on along the minus strand of CM063527.1, from coordinate 44,267,603 downwards.
ACGACATATGACGAACAAGAAGGCGATTGACAAGTGAGCAATCTATTACAATTTGACATGATTTATATATGTTTGTCGATTGACAAGTAAGTAATCTATTACAATCTGACATGATTTATATATGTTTGTCGATTGACAAGTGAGTAATCTATTACAATCTGACATGATTTATATATGTTTGTCGATTGACAAGTGAGTAATCTATTATAATCTGACATAATTTATACATGTTTGTTGATTGACAAGTGGGTATAACATAATTTATATATATTTTGTCGAAGTCTGTTTTAGCAAAAAAAAAGTCATTTTCTTGTATTGTAATATTTGCAAAGGTAATTTCTATTTACTAAGGTTGTTGTTCTAGCAAACATATGCATATATGAAGATCATATAGTCAATAGTAGATTTGTTAATCGTATATTGAGTTTTAAAACACGTATTCATATATTTACCATTTCAAGAAAACTATTAATGAAAACTAAGGTCATACGACCCAACTCTACTTGTTCATTTGATTCTCTCATAACTTTAATAAAGGTAAAATATTATGTTGTCAAGAACTCTAGAGTTTGTTGTAGGCGTTGTGGTTCATAATTCGTCTAATCTCCTACATATCTATGGTAAGTTTTATTTCCTCGTATAACCCCTTTTATGCAGAGTTTGAGGCAGTGCATTATATGTGCTATTTGTGTCACACCCTCAAAATCCACTTGCGGAGTTTTACCGCGAGGCGCATGACAAACCAGGATCCAAGTCAACGATCACAATAAACAAGTCTAAATGAACATATGCAATTTCAAAAACATAGTTTAAAATTCCCAAATACAGCGGAAGCTTATTCTCAAAACATAACCAAAATAAATCCAACGTATTCAATGTTTGAAAACCATGCAACCCTAACTAGACGCCGTGCAGACGCGTGCGCCCTAGTTCCGTAGTGCTACCTTAGCGACCTGAGAAAACATGTAAGAGTTACGTCAGCACAAAAATGCTGGTGAGTTCACAGGTTTGTAAAGTAAAGTACCAAGTTCAACCTGTCCATACTATATCAAATTGTAAACCAAAGTACGCTAGCTAGGCGTATGTTTTGTTACTACTACGATTGGAAAACCATTACTAACTCGCAAACCAGATGTTGTGCCCGAATTGTAAACCTGTTCCTGTTTGAGACAATATGCACTCGCCCGGCCCTCCAAGCCGACGAGCGGGGTTGGTCACTCCCAATAGATCTATTCACATTTCCCCGTTGTGCTAACCCGCACATTCATGGTTTCCCCCGGGACTTCCAAAGATCGTATAGTAAACCATAGAAACCCATAGTATGACAGTTGTTACCAAAACATCAGTTTAACACATGTTTTCTCCCCCAAAAAGTGAAACCAGTTAAAAGTGGGGCCGTGAACTCACCTTAGGTTGCGTTACTTCGTAATATGAATAAAATCAGCAAGCTATGCTAGCCCCGTAAAGCGGCGACCTAACATATGACAGTTACAAGTACTTAGACTAATAACCCGTAGGTCAGTTAGTCCCTAGATGTCCAGACCATAACCAAGTTCGTTTGAAAACACTGTGACTGTTAAACTAACCCAATGTACAAGACTCGACATCCCATTGGTGACCCGAGATTCCCCGTTTTATACTTGCACCCTCAAACACACAATCATGCAATCACACTTAACATACGTTAAAGTCCAACAAGTTATAGTACATAGTTCAATTATCACATAAATAAGTCCGAGCACATGTTACTAAGTTATTAGGTATGATACGGGGTTCTTAGCATGTTCCTAGGTGTCAAATCGGGTCCCGGAATGCTAAAATACACTTACAGCAGCAGTTCAGGCGATTAGGAAAAGTCAACTAGCAATTACGTAGGTCAACAGGCAATTATGAAGGCTAATTGCCTATACCATAGGCGATTAGGGTCATGTGGTATGCAATTCATGAGTTATTAGGCGATTAGGGTCATAAGACATGCAATTCAGGACTTAACTAGCAATTAGGATCACAATTGCATGCAACGAAGGCAATTGGCCCCCAATCACCTATGCTATAGGCGATTAGGGTGTCCTAGCAGGCGATTAGCCTCCTAATCGCCTATAGCATAGGCGATTAGGGTTCATAATCGCCTTCAGCCCAGCTGTTCCGGTTTTTCGCGCATTTAACACTCCAAATCAAATCCAGAACGTGTGTAAACATCAAATATCAATCAAACAACCATATCAAACATATTTCAATCAAAATCCTTCGTTTAATCTCGTTCTACCAGCCCTGAATGCAACCATGTTTCCCAAAAACAATACACATAGCATGAAACATCACATTAACATGCATAATCGTAACCCTAATGAACAATTACTCAGATTTCATCAACATGCTATCATCATCAATCTGTAACTACCTTAATATCATGTTAACAATCCTTCTTGAATCACAAAAATCCTATCTTTTAATTATAAACACACATATAACATGCATAATAGCTAGAATCCAATTAACAACGATTATTAACGTATTTCAGAAGCCACATACGTTTATAAACAGATCTGGACCATTAGGGATTCAATAAAAACATTATTAAAGGTTGCATGAATGAAAACCACACCTTAGTTTTATGATAGATTGATGTAGTAGGCTTGAAAACGTGTAGTTTGATCCAAAATCGTGTTCCAGAGGTTGTGTGTGTGTAGGGACGAGTTGTGGGACGGCTAGGGTTGTTATAATGAAGTTTAGGAGGTTAAGTGTTGTATTTATAGTCATTTTTAGTCGCCAGGTACGTTGTAGGCGATTATACAGCTTTTGCAGGCGATTAGGGCTGCTAATCGCCTTCCCTATAGGCGATTAGCCCACAATCGCCTAAAGAAAGTTCCCAGTCGCCTAATATAACATGCTAATCGCCTCCCTATAGGCGATTAGCCCTCCCTAATCGCCTATAGGGGTTGGTTCTAGGTATTTTGCGCGTTAAACCCCGTTTTAACATATGTTAACACATTTTCACATACCGACAAGTCACATAATGATTGTAAACACGTAATACTTGCAAACAAACACATTCACACTCGTTCACCAATTCCCGGGACTCGGGACTTGTATGTTCCCTATGCTTTGACGATTCTACGAATCGTCATCCCTTGTACACTTGGTTAAGGACTGACATCTAATGATTCTCTAGACTGACATCTAACGATCCTCTAGACTAAATTAACAGTTCCCGAACCATAACACGACTCAACTATCCCAGTTAAGTATGATATACGCGTGACTCGCTAAGGTAGACTTTAATCTAGACAACGTTGTTAACCTGAATTTGCCGGGTGTCACAATGTGATGACCTGCCATGAATGGTTTCGTACAATCATGCAATTTGACACCCGACTAGCAATCACTCATTCAACTTAACTACTCTAATAGGTGACATAGGTTTGTGGTGGAAAAACTTGCTATGTCTTTTCACAAGTAAATCAAGAAAACAACAATTTCACTTATTAGTTGGTTCAGTATACTTCCTATCTAATACTATCAATGGTATATTTTGAATCAATCTTAAGTTTGGGGTACATTTTATTACAATTAATTATTTATCTTTTTGTTGAAAAATGAAAATTAGTATTAATTTATGGTTTATCTTAATGTCACATGTCTCTTGTTAAGAGTTAAGAAAGAAAAGGACATAATGGTCGAAGTTTAAGTGGTGGGAAGAAAGAAGGCATAGGGTGGGGGTGGGGTGGGCAATTGATTTGTCACCATTAGATGGTGGTCCAATTATGTCTCTCTTTTCCACTACATTTGTTTTTGTAAAATATCTTTATTTGTTTTTTATTTTGGTTGTCAATGGTGATCATCGTGGTGGATTTTAATCCTCATTCCCACTTTGACTTGATATTATTTGGAATTCTAGGTAAATTTTGGATATGTACTACAAACATGTATTGTACTTATGTGTAGTGAATTATGAACAAATTTTTTAGATGTAACGAACTTTTAAGAACTTATTATTCTCTGTGTAAGTGATCCAAGTTAATTAATAAGTAATTAATGATGAAGTGGCAAATAAATGTTAATAACTTTGATAACGTGGGGTCATTTACTTAAAAAGCCCTCCCTATTCTCTCTCTCTTTTTTACGGCAAATTTTTAACACCTTAATTTTACCTCATCTTCTGTTTGCAAGGATTTAAACCCACATCTTCACATTATGTAAAGGGGGACGTCATACCACTAGACCAAGAGATTATGGATCCCATCCTCGTTCTCTAACTCCACCTCGCATGTGTAATCTTGACAATGGTTTGGTTTGGGAATTTGGTTCTAGATATGTAGTCAATATCGGTGAGATATTGGCAGATATCGATTATCAGACCCTCATCGACATTCAATGGCAAATATCACTACCGTTATTATCGGTGATATTTGCCGATATCTCGCTGATATTTCGATTCTTATATATCGGCAATAGCGCCGTATATCCATACTTTCGTTTTTTTTTTGCAGGGCAAATTACAATAAAAACCCATAAAATCATTTTTTTAATAAGCCCATAAACATTAAGAGCCAACTGCCTAAAAACACTTATATAGCCCTATAACAAACAAATTAATTTCTCCTTCGTCTTATACCATTTGTATGCGATTGCCATCGAATCTATCTGGTTTTGTTTTAGGTTATATATAGATAATATTTCAGATATTGACACTTTGGAGTCTTGACTTTTGATATTACTATTAAAATTACCGATATCTCACCGCGATAACCTATATCTCAAATATTGGCCTTTGACCGATATCTGATTTCCCACCGCATTAACTACTTAGGTTCTAATCTAGTTTGTTGTTTAGTTTCATCATGGTTTATGCTTTTGTGATATCTTAGACGAATTTACATCGTTATGTTCCCACAAGATAGACAATGAGCCATAAGGATTGCACCGCCTCAAATATTGCTAACGCGTTTTAGACGCATTGGTTGTGGATGAAATGAAAACTCACTAGTTAAATACGCTTGAGTGGGAGCAATCACTAGTGGGTGACCTTCTTAGTGGATTGCACTTTGTAGCAAAATAAACAATAAAAAAATAACGAAAAAAATCAGTGATCTCTTAATACACAAAAAAGACATAATTAATTGGTATTTCGGGCCAGATGTTTCAAATTTATACCAATTTTACGTTGAGGCTTGATTGAGGTTTTGGTCTGAGTAGTTGCATTTCACGTCTAACGATTTTTGTGAATTGTGATGGTGGTTGAAGCTTGGGGTTTTTATTTGGTAAAGCGAGGGGTGGTCGTGGTTCACAAATGGAGACATGGGTTTCAAGGTTTTGTCGAAGATGAAGGAATGTTGGTTTATGGTGGCAATTGCCGATAATGAATTAAGACCAAGAACTAATAGTAATGTTTTGTTTTAAAAATGGAGTTAATAGTAATGACTTTTTTGTTTAAAAAGTTAAATAAAAAATGATAGGGGATGCAAAGAGGATGTGAATGCATATATGTTCCCTCAGAAAAAAAAAAAAAAAAAAACTTTATAGAAGAGGGGATTAATACTACAAGTTAAACCATGAATCCATGATACAGTGATATATGTATATGTTAGATTTTTTTTTTTTTAATTTAAACTTTTGAATTGATATAAAGGACAAATTACATAAGGATAGCAGGTAGACAGGCAACAAGCGCGCCCCCACCCCTTTTTGGATAAAAAACTCTAACCTACTGAAAACAAATCATCGCCCCTAGGGGGTCGAAAAGTTGTTGTGGACCACCACTGTACTCTTGTCAAGAACTGAATCGTCTTTGGTGCTAAGGAGCAGAATGTGTCAAAAGCAAAGGAACGAAGGCATACTGATTATCCTCACAAGATTTAGCGTGCTTTTACACCTTCTTTAACTCTGCTCTCAGTACCGCTTGTCTGGCCACGAACCCACTGTTCCAAAACCTTGCTAAGAGATATACACCTGTTAGAATTGTTATAACAAAGTTTTTTTCCCACTCACGTATGTACATATGGGTTAAAAGACTAATGGATCACCAAACATACAAGGAAAAGCTGACATGGAGACAATTAATCTCACATGTAAGGTCGTCAGACTATTGATTTATCAAGAACAATAATTTTAATTTTTCGTCCTTTGAACTAATTTTCATAGCTCTTATCAATGTTGGCCTTTAATAAAGATGCGTGATTTTATGCAGAGGTTATCTATTAAGTCACATTTAATAGCAAAGCACCAATACATCACTAAATAAATTAATCACTTAAAATGTAATATCAACAACTAGAAAAGCTTCTTACATTCAAGACGTAACATGGTAATTACTATCCTACATAGTACGTATCCTATTATCATGAATAACTAGGAGTAGTACTTGGTCTAGATGAACCATTTGCATGAGGCACTCCATATAGGGCAACAAGGCAAACCATCTTAAAGGTGAAACAAGAACCTCAATCTTATTTCAACTTACAAGGTTGACCCAAAGGTCAATGGAGTCACGATGGCTCGTATTGGGTCCCCAGTGGGACATTTTGGCGGTAAATGGTGTACTGCGCAAAAGGTTGAAAGGTTAAATCCTACAAAGTGTAGATTTGGTGCATTAGTCATAGAAAATCTAGAAATTGATGCTAAGAAAAAGAGGAGGCTCATACTAAAAGCCTAAGTTTAACCGTCTCCTTAAAAGTCATACATGCAATACTATTATTATGTAAATATACACACTAATTCTACAACATGTATGATGTTTTAAGAAAACCATTGTTTAAGTATCATATAACCTTATTTACAAGGATTTAAATCTATTCCAAATTTTAAGGCAAACGTCATACCATTAGATTACTAAATCATGGATGGTACTTATATCTAATGAGCACATACACTTGTCATAAAAGATCATATAGTTCCTGATCAAAATTTAAGATTTAACAATGCAATCAAAGGTTTATAGTTATATAGCAAGATACAAAAAGCTAACTAAAACTGTATTTAAATTCCACACACGAATAGTCGAATATTATCATTGTATAATTTTTCAAAGTCATAGCCAACGACCCTATTAGGAGACACAATCAACATTCATTAACGTATAGCATCCATCGACCCCTACATGACCTATTCACGAGTGGCAATCCATGGCCCCTACCCTACCAGGCAACGTTCCCTCTTTAATGACGTTCCATTCATGTCCCATCTATCCACGACCCACCCCACCCCTAAACGAAATAACCACGAAATAAGGTTTACTTGGGGGTGCTTAGCCATTTTAAGTCATTTTGATCGATATGCTACATGACACACATTTGAAAGTTAGGATCATAGCGTAATTTACTATTATTGTTTTGGATGGCTAACTCTAGACAATAGTCTACAAACACTACTCCAACCAAATATTCTAAAATTACTCCATGCCCAGGTATTGAGCTTGAGATCTCTCACTAAGAGGCAAGATTCTACGAAGTGAGCTAGACCCACACTGACACATATCTTATAGATGAAATGTAAAATGTTTTCCGACTTTGAAGCCACAAAAGAATAAAGGTTGATGTATAGCAAGATACCTCAATGCAGTTTATGAAAAGAGGACCTTTGTGACACAAAATGCATTGTTTCTAACATATTATCCATAAGATACATGATAAATGAACGTGCTGTGTATGACTGAATGAGTCACTCGCATTATTATAACGTTTGAATTATGTAACCTCAAGACTCGGTTCGAATTATAAAATTGTGATCCCTCTAAAAACAAACAAATTTGATAGGAAAGATTCTTCTAATGACTTCCTTAACAACATTTACTAGAAATTTAATCTAAGTAATAATAACTTAATCTTTATAATTATTGTCACATATCTTTAAAGAGCACAAAACGTCTTTAATGGGCCAGGAAACACTTAAGACCGTGAAAAATATGAAGTATTTTTTTTACTTTATTGAACGTATGCCGTAATATATAAAAATACGTAGTTCCATGATCTTTACTGTACTATCATATAAGTACATCATCGGCAAGGTTTGACTGGTCTTTCAAAAACTAAAGCACATATGTAGAAGGATGTCACATCGTCTCAGATAACAATATAACATTTCATATGTATTGTGATATACAAACATCTTGTTATGAAAACATATCTAGTATAAGCTCTAAATTTGGGCATTATCTTAAACTTGCTTAAAAAATTATTACTTATAAATATATTAAAAAATTCACGATAATAGTTTTCTAAGTGTACTTCAATAGTCTATGTTTAGATAAGTTTCTACATGCCAATGATATTTGGTTCAGTGGTCTAAGACGGAGGTGGAAAGGTTTACCCACATATGTGGGTTCTTGCCCAGGATCTCAAGTTCGAATCCCATGCACTTCACGAAAAAAAAATTCACCGTGACAGTTTAAAATGAGGACACCGGTGTGTGGGCATGGATTCGATCCGGGGTTTGGGTGCTATATACTAGCATGTAAAAAAAATAAGATAAGTTTCTACATTTACAACAATAAAATAAGAGATTAATATATTGAATATCTAGTTTTGTTTTTGTATCATCTTCCGCATATCTATTGTAACTTTTAAAAAAGTAAAAAATGTGTGTGCATATTGTGACTTTTGTCACACCCTAATTTTCAGATGTGAAACTTTGATTGGATTTACACATTTAAAGCTTTAATGAAAGTATTCATTGCAACAAAAGTCTTAACTAACCTCTTACAATGTAGACCCAACCACCAACTCAAAATGTTATTTAAAAAGTTTTTAAAAGAGCTAAACATAAATGGTAGCTACCAAAATTTTATCTGTAATCGTCGGTAGATGTCCTTTAACCCACTATTTCCTGAAACACATGCTAAAATAAACTAGTTACGTTGGTGAGTTCTGATATTTAGTCTTTCACAACACATTGTTATAAATATCATGTCATTTCAAAAATCTCAAAATTTAATAACCCACCCGTTATTACACAAGCTAGATTATCTGAAGGTCCTTAGACTGTGTGTTGTGGTTAAAGTTATCACCCGGATTCATCCAATAATATTGCGACACCCCATGCTGACTGGACGCTGGATAAAGCCCCTGCTCGCCCGCCCCCCTTAAAATCCACGACAAAGTCCTGGATAAGCTCCGTGAGCATGCTCACATTGGCTCGCTCGTGCCCTCACTCACCTCACGTCGTTGTGGTGTTAGTGAGTCATGTGGCTGCTTAGGTGGCTCGCGGCCCCATTCACCCTACCATAACACACATTCTTATCACACACGAGGCCACCACAAGGTCCATCACACATGTGGCCACTCAAAAGTCCCTATATCACTTATTAGGTTTCCCGAAGGTCCTTCACAATGATATACTTCTACGAGGCTACCCTAATGTCCTTCATCACATACGAGGCTACTCGAATGTCCTTTACAACGATTATTCCAACTAAAAAACGTAATAAACAACCAAAAAGACTAGAATCTCACAAGAAGCCCACATATCTTGTAGTGAATCCATGACTCGCCTAAACTAGTACACTTAAACTCAATCCAAGTCCTACTTGGGTCCTCGATTCACTAATGCCTGACACATGTTGAACTACCACTGAATCCGACTATCACCGTCGGCCATCTCTCTAACCATTGTTGTGCCACTACTTGGTGATTTCGACTTATCTATCGTTTAAGGAGTGTTGCCAGTCTCTCTTGGCCCCAAATTTCCCCCCTCTTTGTTTCTCTCTCGTTTCTACCTCTATAAAAAAAGTTGTATCTTAACTGAATAATAATGAATTATTACTAGCTGGATGCTGGAAATTCCTGGTGTTACAACTTTATAAGAATTTATAGGACATGTGAACTATGTATAAATATAACAAAAATATCATTATTGCATAACAAATACACAATTTACTAACCTTTATCGACCCAAACAAATATCTTTAGTTAATGTATTACAATAACTAATATGTAATGTAAAGTGAATCCAAAAAACATTCTAACTTTGATTTTAGACAAGCACATGTAAAAAGTATTATGAACAGAAACTCTAAAAAGGAATCTAGTTTTCTCAAGTTCAACTAGAAGTTTATAAAGTGAAAATAAACTTCAAAACTGAAATGACTTATGTGGTTTTCATCATATGTTATATGTTAAATTGAGCATTTTGTCTAAAAAGGCACCATGTGGATATAAAGTTCAGTTAATACCAAAATATGTGGGGTCGAATTGGCAACACAACATTTTTGACCCATTAAAGTAAATTGATTTGTCTCTTTCACTCTTACTTTATTTCTTATTCCCTGTAGAAATTAGATTTTCATTTCTTAAGGTCATGTTAAATATTTTCAAGCTTGAACTTTATTTTGTACCTAGAGTATAAATATTATCAAGCTTGAATTGCAAACGATCATTTTTGACCCATTAGAATCTATATATCATTGTTCACTTAATGACTCGAACTCTTAACATGTTAGGAGAAAACATTATTTTCATCACTAGTAGGGCTACAAACGAACTGAACTTTCAGCGAACAGTTCATGAACCGTTCGGCGGGAAGTTCGTTTGTGTTCGTTCGTTTACTAAATGAACGAACATGAACAGGGCCACGTTTGTTCGTTTATGTTCGTGAACGTTCGGTAAGGTGTTCGTTTATGTTCGATAGTTTAATAAGGTTTTTTTTGTTTTTATAATTTGTCCTAATATTATTTTAGTTTTATTTATTTAACCAAAATAAATAAATAAACATATATGTATGTGAATTCAATTTTATTAGAAAGTTAGTATATGTCCGTTTGTGTTTGTTTCTGTTCATGAACACTTGTTTGTGTTCATGTGCGTTCATGAACAAAATTAACAAACGGACACGAACATGATTGTTTTCTTAACAAACGAACACGAACATAAAATCTCGTTCGGTAAGTTTTCATGAATACATATTTTCCTTAACAAACGAATACGAACAAGGCCTTGTTCGTGTTCGTTCAGTTCGTTTGCAGCCCTAATAACTAGCATATCGTTAGGGCAAATGCCCTTTAGTAGGTTTTTTAAATAAGCCTTAACATGTATGTGTTTTATCATAAGTCCTGTTAAAAATAGATCTTATATGAATATAGAGTCAATCTCAAATTTACATCATGAAGGTTGTCGAGATGTTAAGACTTAAGTGGACTCGAGTTTATCCTAAACAATTTAAAGATGTATGTGTGTGTATTCTCTTGCATATTTTGTACATGTTTCTATATCTTTTGTATCAATTGCAATATTACATGGTGTATTCCTTGAGGGGGAGCATTCATTATGGATGTACTTCGTTAGTTCGTTTGTTATTCCATAAAAGAGGACAATGATGTAGGTTGCATGATAATATAGGTAGTTATGTATTTATGAGTAGTGAACCGTGTTACTAATTTATATGGTAGTGAAACACTAAGTCGTGGATGTACCAAGATTAGAAAGGATATATAAAAGTGATGTCTAACTTTGATCCATACCATACTAAGATTAGATAAAATATTGTACAGTGTGACACCTTACATTTTAAAAAAGAAGATACAAAAGCAACTATTTGTTGATTTTGTTACATACGGTATGATAGTTAACATTCACTTAGATCTTAGATCTTTACAGAAGTTTGTGTGATGATATTTCATTTACTCTATCTTTACTTATTGTTTTACAACCAACAAGCTTAACGCAAGAATTAAGTTGTCAAGAAACAAAATGATTTAAAAAGGGTCATTGGTGCCTCAAATTAGATAAACTTATTCACCCCTTTATAGCTTTCTAGAACACATATAAATCAACAAAGAAATATCTTGTTAGCAATTCTCAACTACTCCTAGAAAGTAATTCTAAGTTTTATGATCAAACCTTTAACATTTTATACTACACGACTTATGTGTCGTGTTGACATATTAATCTATTTAGCCCGATAACTTACACGTATCATAAATACATCACACGGGTTGGACACATTCAGACACGTTTTTTATCGTGTCATTTAAATGTTGACCTCTAAATAACCCCAAACCACTAACTTGTATTCTGTAACTCATTTTACTTAGTCTGAAGTCATATTGTGTACTCGTGTTGACGTGTCGTGCCATATAGTATCAGCCATACGCTGACAAGTAATGGATTCATCCTTTCATTTCATAACTGGGCAAATTACATTAAGATAACAGGTAGAGCGGTAACAATCTGTGCCCCCACCCATTTTCTCGAAAATTTGAGTTTAAAATCTTCTTACTATGTACAAAGTTTTACCCTAAAAAGTGTATATTGGATAGAAACAATGAGAATGTGGATGGAATCATGAGGAAGGCAACTCTTTGGAGCAAACGTCTCACCTTTTTGTTGGTTTCAAGACTCTCGCTTTCATAACCCTTCTTCTGGTTTTGCCTTCAATAAAGCTGTTAATGGTCCCAACTAATTAAATAATAATTACTCTCTTTTTTGCCTATTCAATTATTGCCAACACATTCATCTTGTAAATAGCATTACATTTTATATAATATAAAAAAAACTTTAACAAATATAAAACATTCCTTATGTTTTTTTCTTTCTAATCACCAACAAAGGAACTTTCATGGGGATGAAGACCCATGTGACAAGTTCATATAGGATCATGGACCTTCAACGGTCAAAGATACTTATCATTAGTTTTACACTATTTTCTTGTATATTTTTGGTAAAATGTTATCAACTTAAGAGTTGCTACCACACTAGTAGGATTCCTTGTACAATACTACGAGAGTTCGGTTTCATCAGTATTAGTTTAGTTTGTTACGACATCAATTTAATAAAAGAATTTTAAAAAAAGCAACTTAAAATTATATTTATCTTGTTAACGTTTAGTCAATCGTAAAAAAAATCTAAAAAAGCGGATTGTAAATTAATTTACGTTTATTTTCATTTATAAGTTGTGGAGAAAAAGACATTTAAACCAAAAAGTTTTCATTTTGATCACATTTAAAAGAGAGGGTAACGTACAAAGTTTCTTAACATACATAGTGTAAGAAGCATTCTCAGCCATTAGATTTACGCGGTGACAAGATGGTAATTAACAATCCTAATCATATTTGGGTTAATCTAACCAAGGGTAAATTGAGAAAAACACGTTTAAATTTTTGTAAAATCATAACAACAGACATAATCGATTTAAAAATTTTCATCGATTGAACCTGATTTTTCATCATTTTCAACTCGATTAAACGTTCAGAATGATTAAACAATTCGATTACAAACAAAATCAAAACGAATTTGCAAAAAAATAGAAAAAAATAGAGTATCATAATTCAATTGATAAAAATAGTCGAATCATATTTAAAAATCACTATCAACGCATGTATTATTCACAGAAACGGACGATGTTGATAATAGAAGAAGAATTAAAGAAAAAAATGGCTTTCAAAAAAGTTTCAGACGATGATGATCAGAAACTGTTAAACAGAAAATCATAAAACGCACTTGGTTTTTTTATAAAACGCATTTGGTTTTTTAAACACTATTTAAACTGGTTTTTACAAAACGCACTTGGTTTTTTATAAAACGCACTTGGTTTTTGTAAAACGCACTTGGTTTTTGTAAAACGCATTTGGTTTTTGTAAAACGCACTTGGTTTTTGTAAAACGCATTTGATTTTTGTAAAACGCACTTGTTTTTTTTTTGTAAAACGCATTTAGTATGATTAAAACTCACATTTTCCTCACTTTTTCCCCTATTCAAACCTCTTACAAACAGTTTTCCTCTTCCTGTCATTATCAGTGCTTTGCAAACCAAAAGAGATGTGCCTGGTTTGGAGGATGCACTGGTGTGAAGTCGGTTTTGACATGGATGAAGTTGACAGGTACAATATTCACTTTATAAGGCGAAACTCGTCGTAAGTGGTAATGAAACAGGAAGGTGAGGATCGTGGGTGGTCGTGGTGTCGGGGCAGAACCGGTCAGAGAAGATGATGACCGGAACTGTGTCGGCGGGGAGAACTCAACCGGAGAAGATGACCGGAAGTGAAGGAATGGTCAGAGAAACGTCGTCTACGATTTGGATCTGTGTTGGGGTGTTTAAGGGCTTTGGATCTGGTGGTGGTGTTGCAAGAGTCTAGGTTACTGATTTGCCCTTGGTTTAACTACAATTGAGTTTAAATATAGTTTAATTAGGTTAACCATGGTTTGGTTAGGTTGACAAGTGGCAATTTCTCATGGCTTCTTACACTCTGTACATTAAGGATACTTTGTATCCTATACTTTCTCCACATCAAAAAGTTGTAATAGTTTGGAAAGAATATCGTATATTTTCTTACATACATATACATAATGTTAAAAATAACATATGAATTAATTCATATGTTTTAAATATGTTATACATATTGTTAGCCTGTTAGCCTTGTTAGTCTATTAGCCCACTTAATTTATAACATATGGGCTAAAGAGTTATAAGAGCCCAATTATTAGTTGTTGAGATGGGTTATTATTTGACCCGGTTGTTACTTATGGTTACCTCGAGTTTGTTGAGATATTATTCAGGGATGAATATTGTTCGTTGATCTTAATCTAATCCAAGGGCTGTGAATGTGTTTCGAGACATGAAGCTGGAAGGTTCTGGAGCCAGTATAAAAGGATTCTTTCTTCTTGTTTATTCATTATTCACACATACGTTTAGGGTTTTCATTGTATTCTCTCTGTATCATCTCTTCTCTTCTTCACAGAAGATTAGAGATTAGTAGTCTGTTCTTGTACTTGGTGGTATTGTGGTTATCTGTCTGTGATAACCTGGTGTTGATCGATTGTTTCGATCATAGGTCTTCTGGTCAGTAAGTTTTTACTTTGTATTGTACTTATAATCCTATAGTATCAACTGATCTAATCAATCAGTTGATATCTATAGTTATTGATTTAGAATCTCACTATTTTGTGAGATTCAGGGTATTTGGGGGGATTTTTCAGGTTTGGGTTAATAAGATTTTGCCACCTTTGTTTTGTCGCCTAAACTTCTGTGTTCTTGTTCTTGAGTTTATGTTGGCTCAGTTTATTTGGTTGTGTTACACCATAAAATTTTACATGGTATCAGAGCCAAAGGTTCTCCTATCATAAAGTGTTTTGTGTTAAATAAACGATTCTGGTTAATTGTTCTTCCGCTGTATTACTTTGATTATTGGTTATAAGTCTGAGATCTTGTATATTAGATCTCAGATCTGGTGTTACTTATTGTTTTCTTGTGTTGTTTTGACAAGTTGGGATCTGGTGTCAACGGAGTGTTGGCTTCTGGATTTGTCTTGGATCAGCTGTATTGCTCTCTGGTTCGTAACCCTAAGTGAAGGTTACGAGCTACGAGTTATTGCTCTCTGGTTTGTAACCCTAAGTGAAGGTTACAAGCTACGAGTTGTGGAGAAACCCTAACTTGGGTGTTCTTGGTGAGATTTTTCCCTGTCTGTTGTTATTCTTTGGTATCTTTGTGTCTAGGAGCACTGTCCGGGTTAGGGTGGACCGGAGTAGGCTCAATAAGTGGTTATTGTGTGTCTGTTTGTATTTGTTGATTGATTTCTTGTCTATTGATTCTATTTGTGTGATTGTTGTTGGTATTGTCTATTATTGTATATATACATATATAGATAATAAAGGGCTCCTGTGTAAAGATCTGGGTGGGCACCTATGAGTGATGAACCCACTATCTGAACACTGACACAGCTTCGTCCTATTAGGAATCTGTTGGCTATTGATTGTGTTGACTGATTATCTATCTGTGTCTTAGTTGTCTATCTGTGTTCTTTGTTGTCTTGTTCTTGTGTGATCTTGTTTGTTGTTCTTGGTTGACTGATTATGACTGGACAAGGGCCTCAAGGACCTCATGATCCACATCAGTCTGACTTAGTTAATACTACTGGTACTCTTATAAGTAAATTGGATATTAGTGATCCCCTTTACTTACATCCTAGTGATACCAGTAGTGTTTCTATTATCAGCATCAAGTTGAAAGGTACTGATAATTACTCTGTGTGGTCTAGTTCTATGAAACTTGCATTAGAAGCTAAGAATAAGTATGGATTCATAGATGGTTCTTGTGTTAAATCTGTTGATAATGACATGCTTGCTAGACAGTGGGATAGGTGTAACTCTGTTGTATTATCCTGGTTGTTGAACTCTGTTAGTGAAGAATTGTACTTAGGACAAGTCTTTTCTAAACTTGCTAGTGAAGTTTGGAATGACTTAAAAGAGACCTATGACAAAGTAGATGGGTCTGTAGTGTTTAATTTGTACCAGAAAATAAATAGTGTTAAACAAAATGGAAGTACTGTTTCTGAGTACTACCATAAGTTGAACACTATGTGGAAACAATTAGATGCTATTTTACAGTTGCCCACTTGCACTTGTAATGCATATAAAGAGTTTAATGACTTTATTGCTCTTATCAAGTTAATGCAGTTCTTGATGGGTCTTGATGATGTATACCAACCAGTTAGGACCACTTTGTTGACTAGAGAACCATTACCTAGTATAAAAGTGGCCTTTTCAATTGTATCTAGAGAGGAGTCCCACAGGGAACCAGTGGAACTTTTAAAGGTCAAAATGTTGTGTTTGTTTCAAAGGGTAATCAAAGTTTTGATAATAAAAAAAGAAACAATAGGGGTCCTAATCCAAATCTAAAGTGTTCCCACTGTAATATGTTGGGACACACAGTGGACAGGTGTTATGAACTGGTTGGTTACCCACCAGGTTTCAAGAAGAAACCTAGTGGTCAAAACCCTAAAAGTAATAATGTGACCGGCAGTAAACAAGGTATTCCCCCTGTTCCTACTGCTGGTAGTTCTGTGTTACCTTTTTCAGCAGAACAAGTATCCAAGCTGCTGAATCTAATAAGTGAAAAAAATGGGAATGATGCTCAGAACTCCAATGTTGGAGGTAAGAGTGTCAATCTAAATGGTTTTTCTAGTGTGTCCTGTCTTTCTAAACTTGAAAACATTTTTAAAAAATTTTCAAGCTGTTCTAATTTTGTAAAAAACCTTATAAGTCATAGTTGGATAACTGACTCTGGTGCAAATCAACACATGACTAGTGAGGATAAAGACATGTACAATTGTGTTGATGTATCCAATTATGACTTAAAGGTCAAGCACCCAAATGGAACAAGTGCTAAGGTTTCTAAGATAGGAGATATAAATCTTGCAAATGGTGTTGTATTGTATGATGTTTTTTATGTGCCTGATTACTGTGTTAGTCTCATGTCTGTTCATAAACTTGTTAAGGATAGTAAATTGTCTGTACTATTTGATGAGAATAGTTGTTATATCCAGGATTCCAAGTGCAAGAGAATCCTGGTGACTGGTAGACAAAGTGAAGGTCTATATTTTGTTGGTGATAGTGTAAGTTCATCAAATGTTTGTTTTAATAGTACCTGTGACACTGAGTTGTGGCACAGTAGACTTGGTCACCCCTCTGACCAAGTCCTAGCTGTTTTAAAAGATAACCTGGGTATTAATACAAATAAAACTAAACCATGTGAGATTTGCCATAAGGCTAAGCAGATCAGACTACCTTTCCCTCTTAGTGACCATAAAACAAAAGATTTAGGAGATATAATTCACCTAGATGTGTGGGGTCCTTATAAAATAACTAGTAAGGAAGGGTATAAATATTTTTTAACTGTGGTTGATGATTTTTCTAGAACTGTTTGGTGTTTTATGTTAAAAGGTAAAAGTGCAGTCTTTGAATGTATAACTGAGTTTTATGAACTTCTAAAAACTCAATTTAAGAAACATGTTAAGGTTTTTAGGAGTGATAATGGAACTGAGTTTGTTAATAATCAAATGAATGTTTTTTGTAAATCAAAAGGTATAATTCATCAAACTAGTTGTGTGTACACACCACAGCAAAATGGGATAGTTGAGAGAAAACATAGGCATCTCTTAAACATGGCTAGGGCTTTGTTGTTTCAGAGTGGGTTGCCACTTAGGTTCTGGTCTGAATGTGTTCTAACTGCTACTTATGTTATAAACAGGCTCCCCTCTTCTGTATTGCTAGGAAAAAGTCCTTTTGAAATTGTATATGGATTCCCCCCCCACTCTCAGTCACTTAAAAAACTTTGGATGTTTATGTTTCAGTACTGTATTAAATGACTCAGACAAGTTGTCTAGTTGTGCTGATAAATGTGTTTTAATAGGTTACTCAAATGTTAAAAAAGGTTATAAATTGTGGAATTTGGAAACTAAACAAATAGAGTATTCTAGGGATGTTAGGTTCTATGAAGAAATATTTCCCTTTAAAAACAATGTTGAAAGTATAGAACCTAACCAAGTTTCTGAAAGTTTAAATCATGTTAACTTTTTTGATAATATTGAAACTGTAAATGTTGAAAGTAATAAAGTGACTGAGGGACAAAATTTTCCCAATGATGAAGGGGGAAACATAGGTTCTCAGGCCAAGTCTACTAGTCAGCAACCAGGTTTCATTCCCAGGGCTGACAGTGACTTTGACCTTGGTCAACAGTCTAACCCAGGTTGTAGTGTACCTGAGGAGGTTGACCATGATGTGGATATGGCCAATGATGAGACCATTCCACCTGAGGGAAGTATTAGAAGGTCTAGTAGGGTTTCTAGTTTTCCTAAAAGGTTTAATGAGTATATAGTTGAAGGGAAGGTCAAATATGGTGTAGAAAAAGTTGTTAACTATGCAAATTTGTCTTTTGAAAATAAAAGTTTCATTTCTGTCTTGAATAAAATTGTTGAGCCTTCCACTTACTATGAAGCAGCCAAGGATCCCAAATGGGTTGAGGCTATGAATAGTGAGATGGAAGCTTTGCATAGAAACAATACTTGGGTCTTGTCAGATTTACCTCCTGGTAGAAAACCCATAGGGTGTAAATGGGTATTTAAAATTAAATATAAATCAAATGGTGAGGTTGAGAGGTACAAGGCAAGACTTGTTGCTAAGGGTTATAATCAGAGAGAGGGTCTGGATTTTGGGGAAACATTCTCTCCAGTTGTAAAAATGCTTACCATTAGAACAGTAATTAGTTTAGCTGTACAAAATAACTGGAATTTGTATCAGTTAGATATTAATAATGCTTTTCTATATGGAACTATAACTGAGGATGTTTATATGACACCCCCAGAAGGATATTACTCAAAAGAGGAAACCAAAGTGTGTAAATTGATCAAGTCTTTGTATGGGCTTAAACAAGCCCCTAGGAAATGGGATGAAAAATTGACAACTGTTTTGATTGAAATAGGTTTTAATCAAAGTGTATGTGATCATTCTATGTTTGTTTTGTCTAAAGATAAAGTGTTTCTTGTATTACTTGTCTATGTTGATGACATTATCATTACTGGAAATGATGTGTCTGAAATAGAGAATGTTAAACAGTTTTTAAGTACTAATTTTCTCATAAAGGATTTGGGAAAGTTGAAGTATTTTCTTGGAATAGAAGTATTATATTATGATCAGTCTATATGTTTGTCACAGAGAAAGTATTGTTTAGAACTGTTAAGTGAGTTTGGTTATCTAGGGTGTAAACCTGTGCATAATTCTATTGAACCCAGTTATGTAATGAATACAAAAAATGTTAAAAATAACAATGTTCTTGATAACATAACTGGTTTTCAAAAACTAATTGGTAAGTTAATATATTTGTCCCTGACCAGGCCTGATATCAGCTATGCTGTTCAGTGCCTAAGTCAGTTTATGCATCAACCAACCAAGGGACATCTTCAAGTTGCCTTAAGACTGTTAAGATACTTGAAAGAGTCACCTGGAAAAGGTATCTCATTTACAAAAAGTGAGATCTTCCAGCTGTATGGATATGTTGATGCAGACTGGGCAAAATGTCTAGTTACCAGAAAGTCTGTAACAGGATTTTGTATTTTTTTAGGAAATTCTTTAATTTCCTGGAAAAGCAAAAAACAAAATACTGTTTCTAGATCCTCAGCTGAGGCTGAGTATAGGGCTATGTGTTCAGCTACATGTGAGTTAATGTGGCTGAAGAACTTGTTAACTGAACTGAAGGTTGATGTTAAAATACCATTGAAGTTGTTTTGTGATAGCAAAGCTGCAATTTCAATTGCAGCAAACCCTGTGTTCCATGACAGGGTTAATCATTTTGAGCTAGATATTCATTTCCTTAGGGAGAAGATTTCTAGTGGGGTAATTGAAACCATTAAGGTTGTTTCTGAGAAACAGATTGCTGATGGGCTAACTAAGGGTCTTGGCATTCAACAACATAAACAATTCTGTTCAGATTTGAAAATGGTTGACATGTTTAAACATACGAATTAAGGGGTCGTGTTAAAAATAACATATGAATTAATTCATATGTTTTAAACATGTTATACATATTGTTAGCCTGTTAGCCTTGTTAGTCTATTAGCCCACTTAATTTATAACATATGGGCTAAAGAGTTATAAGAGCCCAATTATTAGTTGTTGAGATGGGTTATTATTTGACCCGGTTGTTACTTATGGTTACCTCGAGTTTGTTGAGATATTATTCAGGGATGAATATTGTTCGTTGATCTTAATCTAATCCAAGGGCTGTGAATGTGTTTCGAGACATGAAGCTGGAAGGTTCTGGAGCCAGTATAAAAGGATTCTTTCTTCTTTGTTTATTCATTATTCACACATACGTTTAGGGTTTTCATTGTATTCTCTCTGTATCATCTCTTCCCTTCTTCACAGAAGATTAGAGATTAGTAGTCTGTTCTTGTACTTGGTGGTATTGTGGTTATCTGTCTGTGATAACTTGGTGTTGATCGATTGTTTCGATCATAGGTCTTCTGGTCAGTAAGTTTTTACTTTGTATTGTACTTATAATCCTATAGTATCAACTGATCTAATCAATCAGTTGATATCTATAGTTATTGATTTAGAATCTCACTATTTTGTGAGATTCAGGGTATTTGGGGGGATTTTTCAGGTTTGGGTTAATAAGATTTTGCCACCTTTGTTTTGTCGCCTAAAC
This sequence comes from Ambrosia artemisiifolia, assembly GCA_032199755.1. Classification (NCBI taxonomy): domain Eukaryota; kingdom Viridiplantae; phylum Streptophyta; class Magnoliopsida; order Asterales; family Asteraceae; genus Ambrosia; species Ambrosia artemisiifolia. The sequence continues at coordinate 44,246,697 of CM063527.1, read as the reverse complement.
TTCTGTGTTCTTGTTCTTGAGTTTATGTTGGCTCAGTTTATTTGGTTGTGTTACACCATAAAATTTTACACATAACATCAACATCGGGTGATTGGATGCTACCTCACCATAAAGGAAAGAGTCCATCTTGGTTAACACTCCAGTTCCACGCACACACATATTAAAAAATGCTACTATATATAAGTCACCACTTTCAATAGTATAGTTAGATTCAACCCGGAAGTTGTAGTGGAGACGCGAGGGCAATTTGATTGGTCTTGATTCATTTTGTTTCAATATTGACACATATATAGTAAGTGAAAAAGAAAACCCAAAAGTTGAAATCATAACTTAACAAAAACGATACAAAAGAAAGGGAAAAAAAGGAAAACACTAAGGAAATAAAATAAATTTATTAAAATTTTAAGGCTAAGCCTCGAACATGTGTCCATCTCTTTGCATTCCTACAAATTCCAAAGTCCAAACTCGAAAGCCTGTATAATTAGCATGAATAGCTATGCAATTGGGCTATGACACTTGAATATAAGCCCAATAAAGCAAATAAATAAAGTATTTAATTGTTTATGTCATGCACTATCAGCATATTGCACCCAATACCAAACCGATATCGATCCCGAACCAATCCCGCACCGAACTGAGGTGTTCGGTATCGGTACTCACATTTAGAGGTTTCGATTTTGGTATTTTCGGTATCGGTATTTTAAGGTAAAATACATATATGAATAAGAACACTTATGAATTGATGTTTGTAATGTTGTCACTCGGCTAGGGTGTTCAACATTGATACGAATCAAAGCTCATATAAGAGGTGTTTCCTACTTTTTACACTTATGCATAGTAGAAATTTACCTTAATGTCTTGAAACTGCACAATTGTTGTTTTATTGCATCATAACAAACACTTTACATGATATGCAATCAAACACGTATAGCATAATGGGAGTTGTGGGATTCAATGAGAATTTGAACAATAATGAATCTGATAGAGAGGATGAGCCATCGAATGAACCATTTAAACACATCTTGATAAATATCTCAATCTTTAAATCGAGTTATATTTAGTATTGATAAAATATTACGACTCTTTTTCTTAATAAAAAAATTGAATTATTAGGGCTACAAAATAAATCGGATGTAAAGCGGACTGTTCGGTGAGAAATTCATTTGTGTTCGTTTGTTTAATAAATAAACGAACATGGACAAGAAACTTCATTCATTTAGTTAAATAAGCGGACATGAACAATTCTTTCATTTATGTCCGTGAATGTCGGTAATGTGATTGTTCGCTTATGTTCGTTCGTGTTTGATAGTTCATTTTTTAATTTGTGTATAATTTATTTAATTAACTAAAAATTCCCGCTAATGAAATATTTAATAAATATTAGTGTACTGTATAAACCTTTCATTCGAAACTTAATATATGCTCTTTATTGTTTTGAACGTTTGTATGTGTTCATGAGTGGGGTGTTTGTTTGTGTACATTTGTGTTCAAATACGTTATTAACCCAAAATTAATGAATAAACACAAAAAAACACGTTCATTTCCCTAATGAACAAAAACAAATAGAAAACCTCATTCGATAGGTGTTCACGAACACTTCTGGAAAACGTTAATTCCCTTAACGAACAAACACAAACAAACTGATCCGGGCTCGGTTCATCACACAAATATCCTAGAAAAATCGTGTGTTGACTTGAATCAAGAACCCGCCAACGCAAGCGTCCATCTCTTCCTCATGTCACACAACCAATAATAATAATAATATTATTAAATATTAATATTAATATTATAATCTAAGAATCAGAAACTCTGTTTTAATATCTTCAGATTCATAAGATCTGGATTCAATTCCATCATCTTACCATCACTCGATTCATAATCTGTTGCATATAACTTATTATTCAAGTTCTAGGGTTTCCTAATATGGCCCAGAATAAAGGTAACACTAGTGGTGGTGGTGGTGGGTTCTTTTCCTCGATCGCTTCTAGTTTCTCCAGTTTCAAGAATCAAGTTAACGGGTAATGATTCTTGATTGTTTTGTAATTGTATGTCGATTTGTGATCTGGGTTTGTGTTTTTTTGCTTAAAGTTTCGAACTTTTTGATCGGTGGTGTCGGTTAATTGATTGATTGATTGATTAAGTTTTTAGGTTGTGAATGGTTAGGTATTCTTTGATGATAATTGATAAGTTGATAACATAGTTTACATCTATAGATGTTGACCTTTGTGGTTAATTGACATGGTTTTATTATTATTGTTTTAAAGAGTTAAAAACTTATTGATTGGTACCGATATTTTGACTGATAGTTTGTACCAATATCTCAGTTGTTGTTTAGAGTTTGAATACTGTGTCCCCCCAAGGCTTGTTTGGGTACTTGGTTTTAAAAAGCGAAGCACACAAAAGCGACGAGGTCTTACCGAGGCGGAAAGCGCAGAGTGCAAAAGTGGTGGGCTTTTCAACGCGATGCGGTCTAATTATATAATTTTTTTTATATATCCTATAGGTTTTTAGCATCCTTTACACAAAATATAGATATAAATAAGATTATATATGATTTAACTTAAAAAACAACTTTTTGAAACACAAAAACACTCCGTGTACGAAAAGTGCGCGCCTCAGTGGCTTTTTTTTGGCCAAAAAAGCGCGCTTTTCTTGCGCTTTTTGTACACTGCGTGCCTTGAGTGACATAAGGCGCATGGATCTGCGCCTCAGGTCGCCGCGCGCTTTTTAAAACCTAGTTTGTGTAAACACTGGTGTTTGGTTTGTTTAGCAAAGACAGCAAGAGTCGACGTTTGTTTTTTAGCTGATGAGCAATATGGGCTGGTTTTATACTTTATGAAGTAAAATTTTATTACCCTATTGTTTCAAGTACCACATTCACTGCTTACATAATGTTTATTTTTAGCATATCTGTGTGCACCGTGCTCTCTGGTTTTGTGTGCTTAAACTCAATTTTTTAGAGTTTATGAAGGCATAAGTAAGCTGGATTACATTGATACCGTTTGTTATCTATTAGTATTTAATATTTTATCATTGTGGTAATCAAATGGAGAGAAGTCATTTACATTTTACACTAATCTGGGCTAATATCTCTTTAGAAAATTTACATGCTTTAGTTCCTGATTTATGTTGTCTACTTGTCTTGGAGCTCAAACTTGTCATGAGCAGAAAATGCCGTTTTTACGTAGGTTTAGTTGCTAAAGATCAATGATTTTCCATTAAGTCATTGTATAATTCAATCTAACATATTTAGAAGCTATGGTTTGACCTTAATGGACGTGTAGTGGTTTATTTCCTGTTTTATTTGCTATCATAACTTATAAGTGCATGATACGTTGGTAACTGTTTCTGTTTATCTGTAATCTGTATCACTGCTTGTATAATGTTTAGTTTTCATCATCTATTGAGACGTGAGACGTACAAGGTAATTTGTATTGTTAACTACAGAGTGGTCACCTCTCCGGAATTGTTCCTTTTTTAGTTTGCTTTTTTCACTTTTCTGTATAACAACGGTTTCATCATTTGATTATTTCTTCTTTAGTTTGCTTGGTTATGAGGGTCTTGAAGTCATTAACCCTGAGGGAGGCACGGATGATGCCGAGGTTGAAGCACAAAGAGGCAGATGGAAGCAGGAGGTAAAGTAAATTATTTCTCTCTCATATAATTTATAAGCTCATTGTTTTACATTTTTACCTCATCTTGGCTACATATAACATGCTCCTTGCAAGATGTTGTTATCTTTGATCACATGTATTTTCATCATCTTGCGGTTTATTTTTGGCTCATGTACACCCCTTGAATTACGTGAATGACGATAATAGGATTTGGTTTTTATGATAGAAGAGAAACTGTATCTTAATACATATTTGTCGTAATCTCGTCATCTATTTTAATTCTTTTTTTTTTCTGCAGGAGCGTGACAGTTACTGGAGGTCAATGCAAAAGTATGTGGGAGCTGATATCACATCAATGGTGACGCTACCAGTTCTCATATTTGAGCCCATGACAATGCTGCAAAAAATGGCAGAGGTTTACCAACTTCATCAATATTCTTCATATATGTTACTTGTTTAGTTGTTTATATGAACTAATCTGACACTGTTATTTTTGTAGCTGATGGAATATTCCCATCTTTTGGAGTTAGCAGATGAATGTGAGGATCCATACATGCGATTAGTATATACAGGTCTGTCTTTCTATTACCTGTCTCATGCATATTGGTACTTAAGTGTCCCATATATACTTGCAACAATATCTGAAGTTAATGATTGTTATCCTATTACAGCATCCTGGTTTATATCAGTATATTATGCTTTGCAACGAACCTGGAAGCCGTTTAATCCAATTCTTGGTGAAACCTATGAAATGGTTGATCATTGTGGCATTACATTTATTGCAGAACAGGTAAAACTTGAAGTTATATATATATATATATATAGGGTAGGGATCCTAAGAGAACCAACCCCTATTTGAGAACTGAGAGAACCATTCTGGGCCACACATTTCATATAAAGGCAATTTTTTTTTTTTTTTTTTTTTTTTTTTTTTTTTTGCTTTAATCGCACATTTTTATGCAAGGAAAATTTTTTTTTTATTTTTTTTGAATTTTTTTTTCATTTATACATATGTGTATATGTCAATTATACATATGTGTATATAGCAATTATACATATGTGTATATAGCATTTTTCAGCTATACATATGTGTATATTTCAGTTATACATATGTGTATATTGCATTATACATATGTGTATAATGCAATTATACACATGTGTATACTGAAAAAAAAAATTCAAAAAAAAAAAAAAAAATTTCTTACATATAAAGCAGCGATTTTTGCAAAAAAAAAAAAAAAAAAATTTTTTTTTTTTTGCCTTAGAGAAATGTGTGGCCCAGAATGGTTCTCTCAGTTCTCAATTTGGGGAAAGGTTCTCATTTGAACCAAATCCTATATATATATATATATATATATATATACATTCTACATATTTAATATTTTTCTTAGGCAAGTGGCAATGATGGGCTTAAACTTTTACATGATTAACGTAGTGGCATTTGTTTCCGCCAGATTATTAATTAAAGAATTTTTCTGGTTTCCCTAATGTGGTGTATGCTGATTAATTGCATGGTGGTGTTGTATAAGGTCAAGAAGTGACTAATACTTGAATAATTAATATGAATCAGGTTAGTCATCACCCTCCAATAAGTGCTGCACATGCTGAAAATGAGCATTTCGTATATGATATAACTTCAAAGGTGAAGACCAAGTTTCTTGGTAACTCCCTTGATGTTTATCCTCTTGGAAGGTAAGTATCTCTACTGCGATTTCTCGTGTACATCTAACTCCTAGATTTATGTTGATATTCAGGGGTATAAAATGTTGTCAATTTAAAGTTTTAGTTCTGAGTTTGTTTTCATGTTGTTTTACTGTGCTTGCAGAACTCGTTTGAAGCTAAAGAAAGATGGAGTGATTCTAGAATTAGTGCCCCCACCTACAAAAGTTAACAACTTGATATTTGGAAGAACGTGGATTGATTCCCCGGGGGAGATGGTTTTGACCAATTTGACCACTGGAGACAAAGTTGTCCTGTATTTTCAACCATGTGGTTGGTTTGGGTGCGTAACCAACATTTTTACGTCTTTTCTTATTTTTACATCTGTTAAAAAGGTCCGTGGCTCCGTGCATTTAATCTCAAAATGATTTCTGATATATGTACTTGTAACATTTTGCAGTGCTGGTCGTTATGAAGTGGATGGATATGTATATAACTCCGAAGAAGAACCTAAAATATTAATGACAGGAAAGTGGAATGAAGCTATGAGCTACCAACCTTGTGATTTGGAAGGAGAACCCCTTCCAAATACTGAACTCAAAGAAGTAAGCTTTAACAACCATAAATAGAAAGACATATCTATATAAAAATGTCATATTTTTGGGGTAACAGTTTGGTTTATCTTTTCTATCATATATTCATATAATATAGAGAGGCCTCTCTTATATAAATGACAATGAACTGTTACAAAAGTAAGTCCCCTCAAGATGGGAAGTAGATATCAGTAACCCCCATCTTGTTACAAAAGATATCATTCCCTCTAGAGTCGAAACCTTTTGTTATGCAATCAGCTAGCTGTTCATTTGATTTTCCATGGTTGAAAGTTGGAACTCCTCTATTCAGTTGCTTACTGATAAAGAACCGAATAGTCTTTACGTGTTTGGTGTGATCGTGCTGAAATGGATGGATTGCATTATTAATCTCTGATTTGGTGTCACACCAAAGTTCCGAGGAGCCTCTTTTTATGATCCAATCATCATGAGTTTTAGTGGATGCAAAGGGCTGAACCTATGCAAGTTACCAACACGAGTAGTTGTACTCTGATGGCCTGATCTTTAGTGATCAATCCTTTGGCCTTAATAATTCTAAAATCTCAACATGGGGCTTGGAAGTTGGAGCAGCATAGTTCCTCTAATTCTTTTAATTCAACTCGAGTCGTCTCAGTAGTAGTATGGGACTCGTTGGTCACAGTTAGGTGTATGTTCCCTGCTTTCTAGACCTGCATGACCACATTTCTGTCCTCTACTCCACCGACTACCACTAGTATGTCAGGGTTGAGGACAACATGTGAGGTTTTGTGTGTCATCATCTTCTGTTTGATCTCCACTAGTTTCACCGATGCAATAGCCTCATCCAAGGAAGGGAGTGACATCATGTGACACATTGCTGCACTCAAGTTATTTCTTCCCAAGAAAATCATTTGATGGTTTCTGAAGTGATAGTGGACCATAATCCAACAAGAAACACAACCGAATACAACTTTAACCTTAGGTTCTGTGACTACCCTCAGTCATGTCTTTCTCCATTCATCTGTATAACCTTCTGTCCATGTACGTCTAGAACATCAAATGCCTTACTACATGACTTTTTGGGTTAACGGTCGAGGTTTTTTTTAAAGCTTGGACAGGCCTCTTGTATATTAGTGAACTATTGCAAAATAAGCCTTTACGATATTAACTAATTAACATAATATGTCTAAGCTGATGTGCCATGAAGAACATGTTTAGGGTGTAGATTGCATGCGCTGCTTTACTTGTGATAAATCATTCTCTTCATATAAGTTATTAAATGACTTATTTTGTATATTTTTTTTTCTGGAATTTGAAGGTTTGGAGAGTTGCTGAAGCCCCTGCAGATGACAAATTTCAGTACACACATTTTGCACATAAAGTAAACAGCTTTACAACCGCACCAAAGAATTTATTGCCATCAGATTCTCGCTTACGCCCAGATAGATATGCACTTGAGATGGGTGACTTGTCTAAAGCTGGTTCAGAAAAGAGCATGTACATCTCTCTCTCTCTCACACACACACACACACACACACACACACTAGATCATGGGTCCATGGGATATAAAGTTTATCTCTAACGGTCAAACACACAAATAAAAAAGTAGCTAATGAACAACTAACGGTTCAAAGGTTGCCGACCGTGAGAATTTAATGCATAAAACCTCTTGAATCGTTTCATTAAAACTAGATGTTTACTGGACCCACATTAAAAGCTTACGTGTTTTCTCCGGAACCCATTTGTTTTGCCCACTGAACAAACATGACATGCTGAAAAATTGAACATAATGTTGTTTTTTAACAGTCTTGAAGAGAAACAGAGGGCTGAGAAACGGATCCGAGAGTCAAAGGGTCAAGAATTCGTCCCAAAATGGTTTAATCAGACTGACCAAATTGCTCCTACTCCATGGGGCGATTTGGAGATTTACGAGTTCAACGGAAAGTATACTGAACACCGAGCTGCTGCTGATAGTTCTGGCACAGTTGAGGAAGTTAACATCAACACAACAGAATTCAACCCCTGGCAATTCGGAAATGTTGCTGAAACCAGTTGAAGGAAAGCTGATTTATATGTTACTTATGTTTGTTTGTCACTTGTTGCTTCTAGTTGTTTAATTCTTACATAAATGTTTGTATGATTAGATTCCTTTTTGTTTGGTCTTGATTTGAATAGAACTATATAAGCTGTTGAAATTTTTGGTTACTGTATTTGATTTCGTGACTTAGTTACGCGTATGATATTGTTGTCTCATTGGCCAATCATAGCCCTCCGAAACCAACATTACAACGTTGGTCAACAGCGGCTAATGAGAGATACAAGTCGTCGCCACCAACAGCGCCAACGACTCAAAGAAGGAAGCTTACAAAGGGTTCCCCTTAACAAACAAGTTCAAAACTAAAAAGGGTTTACTTGTTAATGTTAGAAGAAATATAACACACATCTGGTAGCATGTATATAAACAGTGGAACTAGTATTTTCTTTGGATGTGATATACCTTTATAGCCGTGTCATTAATAAATTACGACTAGGATTGGCCGAGGGGAGTGTCATCATGTAGCTGGGTACAAATAAACCACAGTGAAATGACATGTAATAGTATTTTACCCGCGGTAACTAGTATTTTACCCGCGGTGTTGCCACGCGAGCTTGTGACGTATCAAGCAGACATATATGACAACACAATTGCATTACGATGATGACATTCGAGTGTGACTTTATTTTATTTCTTTTAATGGATATGATGAATCAGAAAAAGTAAACAAAAGACCAGGTACACTTTCTGTTTAGTCAACATAATACTCTATGATTTGGTTAGGAAGTGAAAAGAAAATTGAATGTGACAGGTTTGGTGAAGATACGGTGAATGATAAAAGGTAAACAAGAAGCGTAGAATACTTCTACTCTATGCAAGGACAATAATACAAATGCAACACTTTGTCAGAGTGCATACCTAGACTGTGTTGAGTTCACAAATGAATTCTATCGTGATTTGTGGACCGTTATAAGTTCTTAAATGTTTTTGAGATATTAATACTTAAAAATAATATGTTCATGAATTTCTTTCTTTCATACCATACCGACCATCATGTTATATGAATATTACATTGTCAAAGAACGAGTTACTACACATGGAACTTTTATTCGTTGATCGTTTCTACTCACGTATTGTAACTGAGTTCCAGAAGACATGTTTACCATATAATATTAGTTTACAAGGATCACAAGTGAAAGCTAACGTGCTACGGCGGTCATCGAGAAATTATATTTAAGAGTGTATATATCAAAAAGTGTAACGTGGCATGATGAATAATAAGATTAAGTTTTTTCCCTTAACTTTCAATATTGGTACTTATACTCTCTGTAAATGTCTTTTTGAGCCACTAAGTTTCTAAAGTTTCAAATCCACTTCTCATACTTTCATTCTTTAACTAAAGAAAACAATGTCCTTCACGGGTAGCTCAGTTGGTGAATCGACCTGGGATCTCTCTTGGAGGTCCCGAGTTCGATTCCCACGAAGGACATAATGAGAAATGATGGATGACTCCTGGCTTATGGTCATGAGTTCGAGTCCTGATCTCGTCCGGGTTTTACCAATCCTTCACCGTCATGCCTACGGGCGGGTGAAGGGTTGGGTTTTCCCCGGTTTCGGGAACTGCATGGGCGGGCCTGACTACGCCAGCCGCCCGAGATACGTATGGGCTCTCCATTGGGTTGGTCGTGGGGTCTGTCCATAGTGTGGGAACCCCCTGGATAGTCGGGCAGAAATGTTTGTTGGCTGTTCAAAAAAAAAAAAAAACTAAATAAAACAATGTTTTTTTATGTGCATATTTTTATGTATGTGTCAATATAAATTCAGGTTGGTTACATTTCGATGTAGTTTTTTTGGAAAACGAGTCGGGTAAAACATAGGCCGTTTCCATAAGTATATTTTCAGCTGGTCGACGTAAATTACCTCGAAAAATGAGTGGAGTCAAATATAATAATTCCAACTTTATATCCATTTTTAACTGTTGAAACCACCATTGATCTTGAACAACAAAACAAGAAGATCAAAGAAGAGCAATGGCGGTGATGCAGAAGCTGAGGATGTTTGTGGTTCAAGAGCCTATTGTTGCTGCTTCCTGTCTCATCGGTGGCTTCGGTATTTATTTATTTATTTATTATTATTATTCCCCTCTTTTTTTTTTACACTTTACAAACCCTAATTTCCCTATTTTTTATTAGCAAGATTGTGGCTTTAGATCTTATTGAAATTGTCTTGTAGAAAAGTATTAATCTTTAATTTAGGAAGAGGGTTAGGTGTGATCTTTGAATCTTATTTGAGATTTAAATGCTTTTAGAAGAAATCAATGATGAGGGTGAACATTTTACGCCAAGATGAGATTTTTCCTGCTTCGGCTAATCGGATTGCTACCGTTCCTGATGCCTGTCATAGTGATGATGAAATCAATGGGTGTTTTTATGTGAGGGTTGGGTTTAAATACATATTCTTTTTAAACTAGGAAGGTTATCAAACGAACTCCGATTGAACTTATTATAGCGGCATTGGAACTGTCCCGTCGAACTCTACGATCTTAGATTTACGCTTTTCGCTTTTGGTTTTTTTAGCTTGTAGATTTTAGAATTTTTGTTTCGTATCACAGTGTATTTTTATTTGGCATTGTGTTTTTTATTTACGGCATTGTGTCATATTTTGCGATCCATTGTGTCTTTGTACCCTTCCTAGATTTAGGAGGCTGTGTAGGATAACTTAAACCTCTTATGTGAAGTGTTTTAATTGTTCATCATGTATATAAAGTGGTAACTTGTTAATGCTTTGGTTGATGCCTTGATGATACATGTCTTCGATGTTCTTAGTGTGTTCATGCCTAAAAAAGCATCATGTAACAATATATGCTAGCTTTTCCCAAATATAAATATACTTGTCATAAAGTTGCTGTAAGGTATCTTACTACTGTCACGTGGGGCTATTAGACGAGCAAGTTAAAGAGCTTTTTGAACCATTTGAGCTGGTCATGTACGCATTATGCAATTTAGACCGCATCATCCTCGCATCACGTAATAGTTGCGCATTGTGCGCATCACGCATTATGCGCGCATTTTAAAACCAAGGTGCTTTGTATGTGTTTTATGCTATGTAAACGATGCTAATCTATAGTTTAAGACGCTTAGACCCCTCGATTTTGGAAGTCGGTGTTGATTTCAGTTTTTTCACGTTACTTATTCGTTTACAACAATTTCACTTTTTTTTTTCACGTTAGTCTTTATTTGGTAAAATAAGAACCCATTACCAGTAAAGTAAACTCACGGGACGCCACTAATACCATGAGAACCGATTACATGTAAAACACGGTTTGCATTGGGTAGGTGACCTTAAAGGGGGTTAACGCCTAAAGGTAGAAAAACCATGGTGAAGTTATCAGTTGGACAAACTCATGTACTTACCACTGTATCGCCACTTTTACGGTTCACGTTAGTGTTTTAGTTTCATGAAAAAATGAAGCAAATTAGGTAATCACCATAGAAGTAAAACAAAAGCTTCTTATAAACGTAATCTTGCCAGCAATTTGTTAAATAATCATGTTATTAACCTGATTTTTACTGTACATCTTAGGGCTGTTTCTTCCTGCGTTTGTGAGGCCTATGCTGGATTCCTTTGAATCAACCAAGCAAGCTCCTCAGCCTGCGTTAAGCGACGTGAGTGACACATATTGTTATCTAGTTTCAATTCTTTTTTATGACACTTATTTTCCACTTTAGGTTTTCGCTTTTTTTTACCCTCCGCTAATAATGAATTATTGCAGGTGGTTGCAGGTATGACTGGTAAAAAGGAATGATGATATAAGTCTACTCTTTGGTCCCCATAAAACAAAGAAACTGAGGTCTGTATTAATTAGTAATTGTTTAAGTAATCTGTACTCTTTTTGACCATGCTTCATAGACCTGGGTTAATAAGATTTACTGTAAGCTCGAAACTTTTGTTCACAGTCCAACTTCTCGAATGAAATGCTCCATTTGTTTTTGTTTGAAAGCTGTATTGGTTAATTTAGTGTCCATTTGTATCATTCTAGTATAATGGTTTAATTGTGGAGTACACACTTGGTCGAGAATCAAGATCACTCGTGGAACCTCAAGGGAGCATTGCCCCCTTGGCGTGGGTGAGCTGGCGGCCTGGCGCCCCAATGAGGTTCAAGGTAATGGCCGTTGACATAAAAACTAAGATCAGTTTGTAACTGAATCGGTGGCAAATGGCCGTTAGTGGCAACATGATTAAGTTTTAAATAATTCACTGGCAACTTATTGTCATCGGTAATGACTCAGCTAGCAGTGGTATTCATTCTACTAATACGAGTGATAACTGCGAAGCAGTTGTTATAGTCGTGTCATACCTCTTCACGAAGGGTTGCAACGATTCAACAAAAATGTTGTCATGGTCATGTTATGATGGTTTAACCCCTATAAAAGGGAAAACATATAAAACCAAAATTAACACTTTGTATTTCACATAAAATAACATCCTGAATTTGCATAACACGTCTTATCTAATTATTGATTTCGTATATATACGAAATACTTAATATAAAAGTGATTTCAAACACGAAGACTTGGTGTGTTTGGTTCACATGAATATAATGGAATTGGAAGGTGTTTGGTTCATAGAATTCGTAGGAATTAAAATTTCAGTTCCAGTCTTAATGTGTTTGGTTGACAAAGGAATTGGAATAGGGTATGAATTCCTTCAAATTCCTTTCCTTCTAACATTTGAATCTTTGATTGGTTGATGTCGTTTTGACCCGAAACATTTCAAACAGTAACGTTTCGACCATACTGTTTTGGCATGTACCTTTTCAGAACCGTTTCGGCGTGAACTGTTTCCGTCCCGTATCATTTCGGCGTGTACAGTTTCAATCTGAACAGTGTCGACCCGTACCGTTTACTTTTTCAGCCCATATCATTTTGTCTCGAGCCGTTTCGACCCGCATCGCTACCCGTGTCATTTCGACCCACATCACTACCCATGCCATTTCAACCCGAACCGTTTTGACATGACCCATTTCGACCCCTCCCGAACCCCCTGTTTCGACCCGTACCGTTTGGTCGAAATAGGCCAAAAACAACGGTACAGGTCGAAACAGTACATGTTAACAAGCCCAACTCGCAGACCTAAGTCCCTGCATGTAAACTCTAAAGCTTTGATTTCGACTTCAAAGAGTTCTCGTTGATCTTCCTGCTTTTAGATGATTCTATTCGTGTAATGTGGATTACATTAGTCCATGTGTTTATTTAGCTATCAAATTTTTTAACACATGTTACATGTCATATGCAAAACCGAAACCGCCCTAAGAGGGATTACTGTCATATTTATTCATTCAGAAGTAATATTACTTCTTCTTTCAAGAAGTGTACTCAGCTCCATCAAGGGTAGCAAACAGAACCAAGTTATTAACTTAACTACATGAATGGTCAATTGATACAAAAAGACCAATATACCCTTGTAAAAAAGAGTGGATACAGGTCTAATGTGCAGTCATGTGGACAAAATTGTAATATCACAACATAAACCTTCACTTGGCATTTCCATTCTCTTTAGCAACCCATTGTCTATTATTAACTTGACCTCTTGGATTTTTTCCTCTGTATCTGCTTCTTGGCCCCCTTCTACGATTGCTACTACCCGGCTTAGAAACACCACCGCTCGTTTTAGATTCTGTTACCTGTTCGTTGTCGGTGGCTTCTTTATCTGAGGTGGCGGTGGAGGTGGTGGGGGTGGGGCGGGGAAGATACATTCCAGGCATCAAAACTTCAGTCTTTTTTGGCTCAATCAAGCCGTTGTTCTCCTGCTGCAGCTTCAAGATGGCCTCGAATTTCTGCCGCCTTGTGTTTTCTGAATCTGAGTGAAGAAGCGTGTCGTTTTCTGTATCTTCGGTATTCCCAAGATTCTGAAAGTAAAATCCATGGAAAATGATTATTACTGGAATGGTAATCTTGGTTTTAAAAAGCGCGAAGCGCACTAAAGCGACGAGGTCCAAAACCGAGGCACAAAGCGCAAACGCGGTGGGATTTTTGTACGCGAAGTGCAAGACGATTATATAATTTTTTTTATATATGCTATAGGTTTTTAGCATCATTTACTCAAAATATAGATACAAATAAGGTTTATATATGATTTAACTTAAATATACAACAACCCTTTTAGCTACATATATAACAATTTTAAGCATAAAACACCCACCGTACGAAAAGCGCGCGCCTCAGGGGTTTTTTTGGCCAAAAAATCGTGCTTTTCCTGCACTTTTCGTACGATGTGCGCCTAGGGTTACATAAGGCGCCAGGCTGTGCGCCTAGGTGCGCTTCGCCCTTAGAGCGCGCTTTTTAAAACACAGATGGTAATTTGTCAAAAGCTACTCATTGTTGCAAACTAAGGGTGGCATTTTGACCTATCTACTTATAGGTTGATTATTGTTATGTTTTATCTCAAACGCGTCAAACATGTCAAAAGTAGGACAAAACGAATGTTTAATGCATAAAACATCCTACATAATTTTTAATCAACATATTTGACTAATGTTGAAAGATGTAACTTTGTAATAATATTTGTCATTTACTATTTATAAAAATCCAACACATGGGTCAACCCAACGTGTTTTGACAAGTACCAACATGTATGTTTTAGACCCATTACCCAACCCACTCACTTTGCCATCGCTATTCCAACCAATCAAGTACTACAATTATACAATTTGAAGTACAAGGTCCACATGATATCGTCAAGAAACTAAATTGTGGACGGATAATGATTTTGCAGACATACCAACTGAGAATAACCTTCCACCAAGTCGAGCACATGTTCAATGTCTTTAGCATGGAACACCTTACGACACACTGGGCAAGTTCCCATCCTGTCTTCTTCAGTGTCTATTCAATAAAAATGTCTACCAAAGTCAGATATCTAAAATAAAATAACATGCTTTCTAATTTTATACGAAAACGTTCCTCAACCCAGTTTTAATACATTGAAGTCCCTGAACTTGAATTGATGATATTACCTGGTTGAGTTTTAACCTCGCGTAGACCAGACGGATTAGCATGATCGGTTTCTTTATGCATCTGGAGCCAGTTCCACCACCTTATTATACATTCACTGCATTCAAAACAAATTTAAAAAAAAAATAGATGGTAAAATTCATTATCAACATCTAAGTGCAAGAACAACGTTTTGACTTGTTTCAACGAAGGTAATTACCAGTGGAAGCAATGGAAACACGACATGAGTTTCATAAATGGTAGAGCATTATCCGATGCACCCTCTTCAAGCAAAGGAGATAAACATAGAGGACAATCTCCGTCAGGGTGATTCATGCTAGTGAGCTTCTCCACTGCTTCCTAGTATAAAAATTTAGCAAAAAACGTATCTGATTGTTAAAACTTGAAACAACAGAAGTGCGTCTAAACACCATATCCTACATCCCCTTTTATCATAACTCATTATTTGTTTTTGATTATCTAAAATTACATATTCACTATGAATATGCACATCCAGACACCCCTTGTTATATATACCAAAAAATACTTCGGCAAGCTCATGAAAATGAATTGCAGATACTTAAGTTATCTAGAGTTAATAATATACCTCGCAAAGTGCTACAAGCATTGAACTTGAAGAGAGTTCACAAGCCTTGTTATGGATACTGGCTACGAGCTGCTTTTGTCTTTGTTGATCTAGACCCTTGGAGTCTACAATCATGATGTCTGGTGGTTCATCAGGATACTGCAGTAAAAGGTTGATATTCGTTACCATAAAAAGAACTTATATAAAAGGGTGAAATAAAAATGTACTTAAATATAACTAAAAAATGTACAAAATCTATCATAAATCCTGCATCTCATGATCTTGGTTTCAGAAGTGCGCACTCTGTGGCACTTAGGTCGTAAAGGCTGAGGCTCAGGGAGAGAGCTTTGCGTACATGGAACATTACTATATACACTACCAAAAACCTCATCTTTCTCATCGCTTTTACATATCAACCTTCCTCGTCAAGTAAACTATTCATATTTTTTCCGTCCTTTGGTTGGTTTTGCATGTAAGTCTCCTCCAACCGTAACTTTGACCAACAAGTGAAAAAAGCACCTCCTCATGGTCGGAGAAGTTTTTCCAATCGCCTAATGCACACTTTTCAAAACCAAGCTCATGAATGAGTGATTTGGTTTGAGATGATGTGGAAATGTAAAGCTATTCAACAATGCAGATGACACTATATGTTTAGAATACCTTGGAACTTGCTCGTATCCCTATAACTGCTTCCACAAACTGCAAAAAGAAACAACATCATCATTTGATATTTTATAACTGTCAAGATAGATTGATTCATATATTTGTGCAAAAGACAACAAATAATCAAAATTGGATGTAAAAAACTTAAAATACAGTGACGAATAGAAAATGACCAGGGCCGGAAATTCATCATGTAGAATTCCCTTGGTTCTAAACTATGTAAAGCGATATGAGGCATTTAGGTCCTGAAAGCCGAGACGCGAGGTGTCACTCTATGTACAACCAAATAAGCTTTATCTACAATCCAAATCTGCATCTCTCTCATCTCTAATACAATTTACATATCACCCTTGTTCATTAGATATCAAGTCACACCTCAGGCGAATGCGCGCTTTTTACAACCAAGGGAGTTACAAATTCAAATTCATTCTCATAATTGTTTTTTTCCACAAAGGGTTAAATCTTGAACTTTAGCCAAAATAATAGTCATAGAACAATATGGTATATAAGTATCCCTAACTAAAATCAGCATTGAAGCATATGACGATCCAGCAGCCCGAACCCGACTCCATATAAAATACCCAATTCATATAACTAAAAACCCACCTAACTTACCAACTAGCAAAACCCTAACTCAGTATCTTCAATCACACATTCATCATCAATAATCAAAATTTAAAGAACACACAAACCTAATTCCACATAATGATTAAAAAAAACCAAATTTAAATAACATCAACATGTACCTTAAAAAATTAAACTTTGTTGTAACCAGAACATAAAAATCTCATCTTTAAATGATCAATAGACTACATATATACATAATAAAAAGCCCAACTATTAAAAAACTAAATACTCATCTATTTGTAAACACAACATCAACAGGCACCTTAAAAAACTAAACTTTCTTGTACCCAGAACATAAAAACCTCATCTTTTTTTTTTATAATAAACAGACTATATATACACATAAACAAATGAATCAAGTGAAAGATTGGGAATTAAAAAAAAAGGGAGAAAACCTGTTGAGAGGAAACATCAGCGGTTCTGGGCTTGATAAGAAGGTTGAGATGAGGAGGGTATTGAGTAATAACAAGACAATCATCAGCGTATACAGATTGTGCAGCCTCTACTTCTATCACTACCTCATCTTCTGCCATTGTTTTTACTCCTGGATCATTGGGGGTTGCTGTCTGGCGGTCGGGTATATCAACTGTTGGTCGGTTGATTTTCGATTTTTGGTACGGAATTATTATTATTATTATTATTATTATTATTATTATTATTATTATATATAGCATTTTTTTATATCAGTAAACCAAAATACTAAAATTACATCATAATAAAGGGTAGACGGGCAACAAGCTGCGTCGCCACCCCTTTTGGAATTGCGAACCCTAGTCTACTAAAGACAAATCCTTGCCCCCTGGGGATGAAACATTGTTGTGGACGACCCGTTGGACCCTGGTCAAGAAGCGAATAGCTTCTGGCGCTAGGGAGCCAAAGGTGTCGAAGGCCAGAGGGATAAAGACATGTTGGTTATCTGCATAAGCTTTAGCGTGTTTATCGACTTTCTTTGATTCCGCCTTTCTCGATGCTTGCCCAGCTACAAACCCTGTTTCCCTTAACCCAACCAGCGGAGATACCCCGGTGAGGTCCACACAGGCATGTTTCCCTCTCTCCCAACCAAAGACAAGCAGATCTGCGGGTCGTAAGGTGGATCTCCCTTCCGTGGGGTCTGTGAGGAAGTTTACAGGAGCCTCCTTTTTGGCAGAGATCCCAGCTCTTCTCTAGATATCCCACAAAAGATCCCTCACCCAGTCATGCCGATATTTGAAACCAGGGAGCTCTTTGCAATGAATTGCGTGCTCCCCGTATTTATCCATGCAAGTTTTACGGCAGATGGGGCATGTTTCATCTTCCGGGTACATAGGGATCATTAATCGGTACTTGAGTATAGCCCTGTACTCCACTGCAGACATGCATTGACCCAAACCCTCAATCGGGATAACGGTCAAAAAGTCCTGAGCATGGGGGCCCTTTAGGCATTCAACCACCGCCTTCTGGCGAGAGGACAACTCAAAAACTTCTCCCAGGCTCTGAGCAGTTTTGCTAAAAAGAGCATTCGCCAAAGTTTTTTGTGGCTTTGAGGGGGCGGTGTCCTTGTTAGAAAAACCGCCAATATCGAAGTCCGGGAGATAGACATTTAAGCGTTCGAGCGCCTGTTGATAGTCTGTGTCTAGTCCAATGACCCCACTGTTTCGGAGGATATGATCCTGAAGTTCCCAAGACTG
Source organism: Ambrosia artemisiifolia (assembly GCA_032199755.1). Classification (NCBI taxonomy): domain Eukaryota; kingdom Viridiplantae; phylum Streptophyta; class Magnoliopsida; order Asterales; family Asteraceae; genus Ambrosia; species Ambrosia artemisiifolia. The sequence continues at coordinate 44,228,285 of CM063527.1, read as the reverse complement.
AGCTCTAGACGCTACAAAGGCATAGACCCCAACATCTCGAGCTAAAAGGAGGCCTAAACCACCTAACCGCATCGGCAAGGATGCCAAGCGCCACTGGAGGTCCCCGAAGAAGGGGCCGCCACACACAACTATATCTTCGATAGCTTCACGGAGACCATCATCGAAAAGGGATACCGCATCCACCATGAAGTGAGGTTGACAAGTTCGTAACCCGAAAAGTAACTTAGCGACCCCCATGCATGACCTGAGCAACAGGAGTTCACTTTGGGGATCTCTAAGGCGGGACAATAGTTTCATAAGGGCAACCGCACTCGTAGCCCGCCGCCCTGCCAACTCCCCAATAAAGGTAGGATCTCGGCTGACAGCCCCACCAAGGAGCTTAACCCCTTTCTCGGGTCTACCAATCCCCGTTGGGAAAAGCCCGTCCTTACTTTTCAACCCGTCACACGTCGGCCCAAAGACCTCTGTTTTCTTAATATTGAGATGAAGCCCCAGAGATGGCCCATGCACGTTGATAATGTCTAAAGCTTTAGCAACCTCCCTTGCGTTGCCTATAATCGTCCCATCATCCAAATACCAGGCATGAAACGGTAAGCTACAGTGTTCCTGAATCCGCATGATAAGGGGATGTAAGGCAAGGGCAAAGAGAAGGGGCCCCAAAGGGTCTCCTTGTTGCACTCTAGTGGTAGCCCCAATACAATCATTGCCCACATACAGCCTAGCAGGCTGGGCATAAAGGAACTTGACCCACGGATATATGGACGGGCAACGCTGGTGAACCTCTTGGAGAAAAACTGTACGATTGACCATGTTGAAGGCATTGGAGAAGTCTACTGTAAGCATAGCCAGGGACCTATCCGCATGAAAAGAGTTGAGGAACCTGTTGGCACTGTGAAGCACCGCCTCTGCCCCATTTGGAACCCCTACTCCAAACTGAAAGTCCCCCAGGTACTGGGCAATGTCTTTCCCAACCTTCTTCATTGCCACCTTAGAAACTAGCCTTCGCCAAATGCCCCCCACAGCAATAGGCCGAATTCCATTATCGGGCTTGAATTGGGGGGGGTAAGGGGGGCCGATGCAATGAACTTGGCAAGCGTCTTAGGGCAGGCCCCCCTAAGCCATAGGTTGACAACTTCAGTGATGGCCGCGAGCAAACCTGAGGAAGTCACAGAGCCTTCGCCCCCAATAGCATCCAACAGGTGTTGGGCACGTACCCCGTCCCTCCCACAAGATGTCCCTTTAGGGAAAGATCGGATACATTTAAGCACACAACCCTCGTCTACTGATAGAGCGGGTTGGGCTATAGGGTTAGAAGGAAAGGATGGAGGTGGCACCACTGGGTGTTTATCAATGAGGGCCTTCATGGTCGATTCACATAGAGGGGCGACTCCACTAGAGCACAACACCTTTACCGCCGCCGTGAAATGACCATCCCTGACTTTTCGAAGACATTGTTTTATATTAGGTTCGCTTTCATTGTCCTCTCCCATTTTGGCTTTTCCCCTAGATACCGAGATCTCCCCCACATTATCCAAAAGGGAAGAAACCAAGACCGCAAACCCAGACCCATCTTTCCATTCTCCTAACGCTTGCATGATGCTACCACACTGCAGGGATTTCCTGTTCCCTGATCTTCGCTCTTGCCTGGAGGACGGTCTGACCACCCGCAGGGTTAACCGTGGAAGCAGTAACAATTGGACCCAAATGTCAACCGAGCCTGGCGACGCCACTACTTTGCGTAAAGCACCTGTTAACGCTTGAGCAAACATCAGACGACAACTAGGGGGGATGCTTTTAACAGTCTGAATAGGGAGGGAAAAAACACGCTCGAGGAGGGCAACATCCCCAACCATCCCGGTTGGGTGACATGGGTTTGCATCGTCTACCGTTGGACATGGTTTCCGTATCCCAACAATGAAATCTTCGACATCTTCGGAGACCACGGCGAACGATACAACCTCATCGTGATGCTTGCATCCCCTACTGAGAGCATGCATCACCATGCACCTCCCACATAACCATTTATCTCCTTCCTTGAGAACTTCCCCAACATCTAAAAAAAGGTCCCGATCCTTCGAGATAGCCTCCTTCAGAGATCGCCTTCGGTTTTCTGTGTTGAGGTGGGTGCTTTGGATGTGTCCAAGAAGGCGCAGAAATCCGCCATGCCCCGGTTTACCATCTTTACAATCGTGGAAAAGTTTAAAGGGGCAGGCCCTCAGACCACTAACAGAGCCATGCGACGATGCTCGTGAGTTGGCGTTCCGGGCCCTCCTGGCAGGGGCCATGTGCGAAAAGTAAACCGCCGAACTCGAGATGAGTTGGGGGCAAAGGAAACGGCGAGCAAAAACCCTTTACAGGGCGGAGAGGGTAGCAACCACAGGTTGCCCGCCCTCTAAACGAACCCCCACCTAATTCCTTACCCTATTATTATTATTATTATTATTATTATTATTAGTATTAGTATTATTATTATTATTATTTATTATTGTTATTATTATATTTATTATTATATTATTAATATTATTATTAATGTTACAAAAGACAAAATTGAGGAAACGTTAAACGACACACAACTGTGGAAAAAACAGAGATAGAAGATCGAAAGTGCAAAACGGACGAACGAAGAAACCAAGACCGCCGGTCGAAGAAGGTCGAATGTGCAAAAAGGACGAACGGAAGAAGACTACCGGTCGAACGTGAAACGGAGAAGAAAAACGGACGAACTGAAGGGGAAGAAAAAGGTCGAATGTGCAAAAAAAAAAAAAAAAAAACAGGTCGAAGGAGGAAGTAACGGCTAGGCAGGGAAATTTTCAAAATTCGGATCGGGTGGTTTACCGGTGGCAGGTTGGAGGCGGTGGTGATTGGAGGAGGAAGACGGTGGCGGGTCGGGTGTGGGGTGTGGAGGAAGACGGTGGGTTTGATTTTGAAGAAACTGAAGGCGGTGGGGTGGGGAGGTGTGGAGGAAGACGGGTGTGGAGGAAGACAGTAAGGTTTGATTTTACTTACCTGAAGGTAAGGGAGGAGGAATGGTCGGAGAAAAGGGACGGAAGGCGGTGGAAAACGGACGGTCGGCGGTGGGAAACGGACTATAGAATAATATATTTCCAAGACGTAATATGTTGTATCCTAATAAAAAAACGTTGCTAGTATTGTTTATTTCGAGATTTCATACTTTATGTTGTTGTTGTTCTTATTATTATTATTATTATTATTATTATTATTATTATTATTATTATTATTATCTCTAACTTATAATAAAAGAACTGAACTTTGATGATGTGGCATTCAATGAAGGCCTTAACCCCTCCTTGAATGTGTCAAGTGGCATCATGTAAGATTTTTTAATTTTTGAGTTTTTTTAATAAATCTATATATATTATAATTATTTTAGGAAAAGATAAGAATTTAAAAACAAAATTAATTTTCTCTCTAATGTTTCCTCCCATAACATTTAAACTTTAATATCTTTTATATACGAGATTTTTTAAAGAAAAAAATTGCACCAAATTAACGAACGTTTTATTATCTTTCCAACGAGTACCATAGTGCTATATAAAAAACGGAGAAAAAAAACAACTATTTTTGTGGGGTTTTGTTTTCAAATATATTTTACTCTACTAATAAATCACAAACGATAAACATAACTTCATATGCAGAGATTCTTTTTTTTTTATATTTGAATATGATAACTTATGGCAGAAATTTGTTTAAAATAAATAATAATAATAATAATATTATTATTATTCATTAATCATGTATTGGCAAAATCATTAATTATGTTGTCATATTAGATATTTTATTATGTTACTAGCCGATTACCCCGGGAAGGTCCCGGGGTTGAAAAATTTAATATAATTTAATAAAAAATGATAAAAAAACTCAAATCACGAAAAGAGTAAATAACTTAAACATAATCAATCTTAGTTAAAAAACATTTATTTAAAAAGTTAAAAAAATAAAAAGCATAAACCATATTAAACAAAATAAAGTATTAAAAGGATGATGAAAGATCCGGTACAAATAGCTTTTTTGGTAAGAACTGTGAGAATCAAAGGAGGGTATTTTTTTAAAATTTTTTTTTCCCCATATTGTTAAACATGTATTATAGTATTGAAAACTAAAAAAAAAAAAAAAAAAAAAAAATTTGGTGTAGAGTAATTACGTGTAGAGTAATTACATAATTACTCTAGTGTAAACTAATGTATTTACCTTAATGACGTAATTACACTAAAATTTTTTTTTTTTATTTTTTTTTATTATTCATCTAGAAAGAATGTTTAAGCACATGGGAAAAAAAAATTCTAAAAAAAAAATAAATTTTTTTTACCCCCTTTGATTCTCACAGTTCTTACAAAAAAACTATATGTATTTGATCTTTACTCTTAAAAGGATAACCTTCAACATATAATCATCTTTACGTAAATTAAAATATGTTACAATTTGATTAATGAATAACCTGAACACTTTGTGTTTTTTTCTGTATGAAAATAACCCCACAAAAAATAGTCGTTTTTTTTTTCGTTTTTATATAGCACTATGGTACTCGTTGGAAAGATAATAAAACGCTCGTTAATTTGGTGTAATTTTTTTATTTAAAAAATCTCGAATATAAAAGATATTTATGTTTAAAAATTATGGGAGGAAGATAAGAGAAAAAAATTTAAATTTGTTTTTAATTTTTTTTTCCTAAAATAACTCAATTTAGTTTTAGTAATTGAGAATTAAGAGATAGAGAGATAAATTTAGAAAAATACTCAAAAACACCAAAAACACTCAATTATTAAGCCACGTGGCACTCTCAATGGGCATATATGCTTTCTTTTATATATATATATATATATATATATATTAGATATTAGATATTTCAACCTCGGGACACTCCCGGGATAAAAACTAGTTATATCTATATTAATTTAACGACACTTAAATAATGCCTAACTTCTACAATACGCCTCTACACATTTGTTAGCCGCCAAAATTGACAAGGCTTCTGTTACCTTTTATTTGTACATATGACCATGAGATAAATATTGGGTTTTAACTTTTCGGTACTTTACTTAAAAAAAAGTAATTTATCTATATACAATACGCCTCTACACGTTTGTTAGCCGCCAAAATTGACAAGGCTTCTGTTACCTTTTTTTTAATGGTTTTTCAAAGCTAATATTACTAGGAGCAATATTTGTTAGATTTTGAAATAGGAAACATAGAAGTGGTGTTTACGATATTGGTTTGACTTTAGTAGTTTTTGATCTACACCAACTTTGCCCAGTAACTTTCTTACTAACTTATGTATTTTATTTTCTTCCAATTTGACCACTAAACTTTGACCGCCAAACTTCTAGCTTTTAGGATTTCAAACTTTTACCACCAAACTTTTAGCTTTTAGGATTTCAAACTTTGACCACCCAACTTTGCTCATTAACTTTCTTACTAACTTATGCATTTTCTTTTCTTCCAATTTGACCACCAAACTTTTAGCTTTTAGGATTTCAAACTTTGACCACCAAACTTTTAGCTTTTAGGATTTCAAACTTTGACCACCAAACTTTTAGCTTTTAGCCGCAAGTATTTTTTTGAAGCCCACGCGATAATAACAGTCACTTAATAGTATCTTTTATGTCTACGAAACCGTCCACAATTACGCGAAAGAATGCAGGAAAATCGTTGCCCATAGTGCTACTAATCACCTATGCACAACAAACGTGCCCTGCCGCTTTGCGGCGGGTTAACAAAAACCCTAGTTATTATTATTGTTATTATTATTATTATTTATTTATTTATTATTATTATTATTATTATTATTATTACTAGTTGTATAAAATTACACGCGTTGTGCGATTTACAATTCAGATTCAAGTGAAATGTTGATCATAAAAAATTATACAATCAAGATTCCATTTCGGTTATAAACGAAAAAAAGGAAACATACACATAATTCGGTTAACACACCAAATAAGATATACGAAATAATTCGGTTTTTGCAAATTTGGATCATTTATTATAAAATGTAAACGAATTTAAGAGGTAAAATAAAAGTATGTTATATATTTAGACAAAAAAATTCCTACCTATTAAAAAGAATATATATGTTAGGAAATTGAAAGAAACAAAAAATGCAAGCAAAAAAAAAAAAAGGCAAAGAAGGGGATGCTTGCAAGAACTGAACCAATGTATTCACTATATAAACTAACCAACACAACCACCACACCACTAATAAACATGTTGAATGTATTTGAAAATATAAGTATTTAAGATAACACAAAGAATAAAATAATAATAAAATCACTATTCAAATACACTTGTCTATTAATATAGTATAATTATTATTATTATTATTATTATTATCATTATTTGGGTGTTAATTGGACCTATGTTGCATCAGAGTTTGGCCTGACGTATACGGGGAAAACCCCATAGAGACCAGCCCCACGTAAGGGGAGGGCATGCGAGTTGCTCCTCGTGAGAGTGAAACCAGGGTCTCATGGGTAAAAACAGGATGCCTCAACCATGTTGCCATGGCATCATTAGCTTTCGGGTGTTAAGTTACGGGGTATCTTTTACACAAAAGATCACTTTCATTCACTTTTTTTTTTACTTTCTATTCTTTTAGTTTGACGAAAATACACATATTGTCCTTTATTTATTTCAAAAATTGTATCATATGTCCTTTGTCTTTCATAAGCACACTCTATGTTCTTTAAAGCTAAATTTTGCACACCTTATGTCCTTTACACTAGGGATGAGCATTTTGATATTAAATACCGACACCGATTCATTTTAGGTACTAATTTGGTACGTGGGAAAAATTGGTATAAGTATTTTTGGTTCGGTATCAGTATTTCAAGTACTGATACTGAACAATATATTTTAAGTATCAGTTTGACTTTGACCCATGGTTTATAAGAAGGTGGTAAAAAGACAGGTTTGCATCTCACATGAGAGGCACATCACAAAATTTAATAGGTGTAATAGATGGTGGTTAGTGTAAAGTAGGGATGAACTCAATATAAAAACGTAACAAATAATTGGTCACACAACCAACATCAGATATAACATAATACTACAGACATAAACACATACATAGATAAAACATAATGGTTCATCTTGATGGGATGGGCCAATATCATCCGCAACATGCAAACCCAACCTTAACATTGAATTATTGTTGGTAACAATGTTATTGTTATCCGCAACATCATCATTTAACTCTTCTATTCTAACTCTGGAGTCTGGAGGGGAGCAACAATAAGTTTACAGATTTGTGTCTTCACACTCTATGTAAACACTCATGATGTAGTTTCAATCATCATATATAAACTTCAAAAACCTAACAACATCTGAGTCAGTACCTAAGGCTCGAAGACTAATATCTAAATATCCATTTGGAACAACATAGTGGTAAAACCTAAACATTTCTTATAAGTAATCAAGCTTCTGTACTATTTGATCCAACACATGCACAAAGAAGAAATCCACATCAAGCAAATCAAAAATGCTAACATTGCCTTCCAAATACTGTATGTCTGGAAATTTTTGGGAAATAACCCCCATGATGTAGTTCATCCTTTTAATGATCAACAAGTGAATCGAAAGAAAGATGGGGATGTTGAAAAGGGTAAACCTGTTGAGACGAAACATCGGAGGTTTGAGGCTTGATAGTTGATATGAAGGTTTGGTTGAGGTGGGTATTGTAAGATAACGAGACAATCGTCACCGTACACAGATTGTGTAGTGATATACGTTAAATTACACATATAAAAGTCCCCGTTTAAGTCCCGTTTTTATACATTTTTGACCTTATAAACGAGGAATTGGTACTTATTTGGGTATCCTTACGATTTCAGGTCTTAAACGATGTCCCGGAAGCAAAACAGAAGGAAAAACGAAGATTTCAGCGCGCAAACAGGACCCTGGGTCCTGTGAGCGGCCGCTCACTCTCTGTGAGCGACCGCTCGCTCCTCCAGATTTTTGTGGGAATCTTCTAGAAGCCCTACGTCAGCACACGACCACTTGTTGGACTTTTGAACAAGTGAGCGGCCGCTCACAGGGGCCGAGCGGCCGTTCACTCTTCCCAGACTTTATAAAACTCTGTTTTAGCCACTGTTAAGGTCATTGGGTATTTTCCAGGCGATTTGGGGCGATTTCCAGGGCTGAAGAACTACTATAAAGGCGAGGAACGAGCTCGGAAACTGATCCGGGTCATCTATCATCATCCAATCCATCACATTAGCACTTTTATGGTTTGATCTTATAATCTACTTTTGTATCAAATCTGATTTTGTTTGTTCATTGTGATGTTTATGTTATAGATAATATGCCTACGGGTAAAAACACTAGTAGTTAGTATGTATATTGGCGTTTTTCATGTTGAATCTTGATGATCATATGCAACCTTGTTTCATTGTTAATGGATTTGCAGTTATGTTTGATTGACTTTAGAGGTTGATCTTATGCCCAAGGCTGACAAAGTAAGGTACTTTTTGAATCGAATTTGCGTACCTCGATATGGGAACTTGCGACAACTAGTAATGGACGAAGCGCACAAGTCCAGATACTCAATTCATCCAGGTTCTACCAAAATGTACAAGGATCTCCAAGAATTGTATTGGTGGTCCAATATGAAAGGAGATATTGCAAGATATGTGTCACACCACGCCAATGGCGGAAACACGTGGCGCGACGGTTCAATGGCATAAAGTCAAGATTAACGCAAACTATAAGTAATTAATCAAAAGGCTCATTTATTATCACGTCAAACCGAGTTTAGAGTTTACACATTTCAAAACAACTTGTTTTAATACATTCGATGAGGTTTCCAAAATATATCCCAATATTTGGGAAATAATAACAAAACCCCAAATTATTCGACACGAAGAGTATGAGATTCCCCCACCCTACTAGCCACGTTGCTTGTCTTCCTTCAATTACCTGAAAGATATGTTTAAAAATCGTCAATATATAAATATTGGTGAGTTCACAGGTTTTAGTTTCCAAAACTTTACTTCTTAGGAAATACCATGTTATGACAATTTATAAGAGTTGCAAATTCCTATAATCTACTTGAGCCTATAACCAAACCAAGACTAATATTAATGCCCCGCTCCAAGTCGTTTCTCGGTATCCAACGACTTAATTTCAGAATATGAGCACCCCTGGCATACGCCGATGCATAATCGACGCTATCGATTAGGGGTGGGCCTTGTCAGGCACCAACCCCGAGTTGGCGATCACAACTCAAGTAATTATAGAAGAGAGGGCTCAACCCCGAGTGGCGATCACAACTCAAGTAATTATCCTGTCATACATTTTCCCTATATCTTTCCCCCGGAAAACGTAAAAATAGTTTAAAATGGGGCCGTGAAACTCACCTGAATTAGTGCTCGGCTCAAATAGAGAATAGTATGCTGGAGGTCAAACACCTACAAACGTCCTAGACGTATAAGCCACTATACCTATAGTGCATGTGCTTCGGAAAGTTGTACACCCAACTCCCAAACCACGATTTATTCCAATTCCTCGTTTAATTTAAACGCGTATCCTAGGTCCATTGGTGATGGATTACCCTTTCTTACAAGTTACTTATATTCTCATTAATACTTCTTTAACTTGTAAAATATTATCCTCGACTCGACTTCACTTAACGTATAATTATTTTCCCATTAAATAATTATACTTAAGATCGCGTCGTTCGATATAATATTTTAACGCTCGACCCGACTCACTTTACCGCATATTTATTTTCCCATTTAAATAAATATACTAAGGTTTTGTCGTTCGATAATATTTTTAACGCCCGACTCGACTCACCACACCGTATATTTATTTTCCCATTAAGTAAATATACTAGGATCTCGTCGATTCAGTATACATATATATATATATATTATTTACTCGTCTCGGTTGTCCTTCCCGCATATTTACTTTCCCATTAATAAATATACTAAAATTTTGTCGAGCCGAATGTATATATATATATATATATATATATATATGTATTTTCCTCGTTAAGTCCATACGTTCGTTTAACGTTTTTAATCCTTAGATTATTTACGTTATATTTTCTCCCACGAATATTTTTCCAACACTTAGGAAAGTGTTATGTAATTTTTCACCCAAGTTATATATATTTTAACTCCTTAAAATATATTTTTACTTATCTCGACGTAATGATATTTTTCTTGTTTGTCCGCTTTTACGTCTTAGTTCGCTAACACGTCCAAGTCCGATTTCTTAACTTATATATATATATATAGTTAATTTTTCCCACGTCTTCCAATATGTGTTTTCTAGAAATATTATTCAACTTTCTAACTTCCTACACATATTACTTGGAGGTTTTAAAATACTTTTGTATTTTTAATACAAAACTTGACAACTTATATACAAAAATGTTTCAACACTTTTATATTCCCATTTATATAAAAGTGTTCGTTTTTATATAAGTTCTCACAAGTTTTAGTTTGTCTAACATGTTTATAAAAACCTTTGTTTTTATATAAATCCATATGTTAGAAAAAGTCCATATTTTTATAAAACTCCATTTTATAAAAATACACTTTTATACAAAATACATGTGTATGTTTACTAGTATTTACCAAATCTACCTTGGAAAATTATTATTTATACTTTTGACACCAAACTTTCCATAGTTGCATTTTTAGACCCAAGTTTCTAAAATATCCATTTTAGTCCCTCAACTTTTAAAGTTACAACATTAGTCCCTTAACTTATAAAAGTTGCATTTTTCCATACTAACTTTCAAGATTAGCATTTTCCTACTAAACTAGTAGACTTTAAAGGATTATTTTTATAATATTGGATTATTTTCATATTTTAACACTTTTAATAGTCTCATACATTCTTAATAAGGCTACTAATATGTGTAATTAGTGCATTTTGTCCAACAAGTCCAAATTACATTTTTCAAGTTAGTAGACTTTGATGTTGTAATTTTTACAACACTAGTTTTCTAACATAAATAACACTTTGACAAGTCTTATATCTTTTAAGTTATGATGATTAAAATCATTTTTAGGTTCATCCAAGTTCCATTAACAAGTATTACTCAAATCACTATTTTTCTTCAAGTATTCTTCATTTTAATAAAAACTACAAGAATACTTAACATCCATCACTAAACTTTCAATTTATTTACACTAACTAAATACCATTTTAGTCTTTAAAAATCATATGTTTTATTATGAAAAGCTTATTCAAGTTCACCCCTTGTACAACTTGCTTCAAGCTAATAACATAAACTTTTTAAAGACAAAACATCATCAAGAATACTTACAACTAGCACAAGGCTAGGGAAGCTTTCAATGCTTGATTATGATGGGGTTTAGTGTGTTCTTCCTTAGTGGTTAAGCTCCAAGCTTGAAACACACAATGGGGGTTTGAAGGATGGATGTTTAGGAGTGATTTGGAAGTGTTAAAACTTGAAGGAAAAATGTGTGTGTGTGCTTGCTAATTCACGGCCACAAGAAAGAAAGAGGAAAGGATTTTGCTTTGATGATTCAAGTATTCTTGCATGCTTCTTTTATAATACCTTCATATCTTCAAAGATCATATGTAATCTAGTGAGGATTTATAAGGGTTCTTAGTGTACCATAGTGATCTTCGATGATATTATATATGTGTGTATTGGCCGTGGATAATAGGAAAGAAGAAGAAGTTTTATAATCTTCCAAGGACACACATGTATCTTATGTGATCTATCCTAGATTTGTAGAGATGGTGTGATGTACTAGCATGATCTTAGAATGATCTTGGGAGGATTTTAGAGGGATGTTTGGCCGATATCCTTAAGCACAAAGAAGGATTTTATGAAATCTTCAAGTACATGAACAATCTCACAATATATATCATATAATATCCATCTATGATTACAACATATCTATACCATGCCTCCATAAACCTTACTTAGATATTCTAGTACACACACACAAAAAAAAAAAGATTATGTATGGGGCAAGAGGGTGGCCGGTTCTTGAGGCCTTGGGGTGGGGTCCACACACAAAATATTTGTTAACATTTAGTTAAGTTTAATCCTTTAACGTTCGGGTGTCGTTCGGGTATTTTTCAGACTTTAATCGCGTGTTATTCGGACATTTAAAGTGCCTCTAATAACCCTTAAACATAGCCTAGTTTAAGTGTTGATTGGTTATTTAGGCTCTTGTCGGGTGAAATTATAAGTTATACGCGTATAGGGTGCGGTACGCGCACTTTATTCGTTACCGGGAGATTTGTATGTAAAGTTTTCACTTATGGTTTTGGAGTTCCAAAACACATTATATTATGTGAAAATACCCTTTATTTTATATCCTGAGTGTCCGGGATCCTTTTCGTTTATTTAATTTTTACCGGGTAATCGCCAACGTCCATATCGGATAAGTTTATTCGCACATGATCCTATCATGTTTTACCATTAAACGTGTGCATTCCTATGCACCATATGGGAATTTACTATTCTCTAAGGCCTCAGTTAACAATTAACACGTATTTGCACATAATTACGTTAATTATACTTTAATTAATTAGTACGGAATTACCTCATTTTTGCCGGTTGTTACAATATGTCAGCAAGTGTCTAACTTGTTCCAAGGTTAAAGCAAAGCATCAAAAGCCATCTGGGCTTCTGCAACAACCAGAAATTCCTCAGTGGAAATGGGAACACATCACTATGGATCTCGTAACCAAATTACCCCGAACAGCTAAGGGAAATGATGCTATTTTGGTAATTGTGGACCGATTAACGAAATCCGCTCATTTTTTGCCGATCAAGGAAAAAGAAAATTGGAAAAGTTAGCATCTCTTTATCCGAAGGAAATTGTCTCTCGACATGGGGTTCTAGTATCAATCATCTCTGATAGAGACGGACGTTTTGTATCCAGATTTTGGCAGACACTCCAAGATTCATTTGGTACTCGGTTAGATATGAGTACAGCTTATCACCCTCAGACGGATGGTCAGAGTGAAAGAACCATTCAAACTTTGAAAGACATGCTACGAGCATGCGTGATTGATTTTGGAGGGAACTGGGATACTCACTTGCCCCGTTTGTTGAGTTTTCTTATAATAATAGCTATCATTCCAGTATTAAAGCCGCACCGTTTGAGGCTTTATATGGAAGGAAATGTCGATCACCTCTTTGCTGGGCTGAAGTTGGTGAAAAGTAGCTGATTGGGCCCGAGATTGTCCAAGCCACCACTGACAAGATTGTTCAGATCAGGGAAAGGTTAAAAGCAGCTGCAGATCGGCAAAAGAGCTATGCGGATAATAGAAGAAAACCATTGGAACTCAAGGTCGGGGATCGTGTCCTATTGAAAGTCTCACCCTGGAAAGGTGTGATGAGATTTGGTAAAGGAGGAAAGTTGAGCCCTCGGTACATTGGACCATTTGAGATCCTAGCTCGAGTCGGTCTAGTTGCTTATCGTCTCAAACTACCTCAAGATCTGACAAGGATTCATGACGTCTTTCATGTATCTAACTTGAAGAAGTGTCTATCGGATGAGACACTAATCATTCCGCCTGATGAAGTTTGTGTTGACGACAAGCTTCGATTTATTGAAGAACATGTTGAGGTTATGGATTGGAAAATCCAGAAACTAAGGCGAAATCGGATCAAGTTAGTAAAGGTCAAATGGAATTCCAAGCGTGGACTCGAGTTCACATGGGAACGCCAAGACCAGATGAAGCACAAATATCCCCATCTTTTCCGTAGGAGACATAAACGAACCTTGTAAAGGAATTTCAGGGACGAAATTTCCTAAACAAGGGGAGACTGTGACATCCGGCGTTTTAGCAGAAAATTAACTGTACTAATGTAAAGTTAAGTATATGTTTAAAAATAATATTTGAAGTTAATAAAGTGAATTTTAAGTCCAAAAGCTTATTTTACATGTAAATATATGACTAGAGGTGTCATATTTAAAAATGTTGTCGTGTAGCGGTTTTGCGCGTGAAAACGATCGTCGGTGATGACCCGGCTAATATTTAAGGTCCAAAACTTAAAATATATGCATGAAATAATATTTCTAATCATTTAGTTGAACAATATGAAGAAATAAATTTAGAGTATAAAAATGTGATTATAGTCGCAACGCGCGATACCGCGCAGTCTATACTATGAAAATTCGACATTTTTACACCAGATAGCACCTAATATTAACTCGACAACTATAAACTAATGTCTTGAGTGAAAAAAATATTATTTTTGGGTATGTCGGGTATTTAAAACAGTTAAAGGCCTGTACCGCGTTAACTAGTAGTATACCCGCTAATTTACACCTAATACCCACTAAATAATATATTAATAATATTGTGACAACTAATCTAGCCTACAAAGGAGTGTGTGTCAAAAATGTGGGCTGCCACATTTACCTAGGATGATGATTCATGATGTATGTTTATGATTATAAAGCTTCATGAACATTCAAGATCATTCATATTCACTTCACCACACCACAACAACACACTTCCACCCCTTCCCCTCCCTTGAACCGTCGCACACCCCACCACCACCACCCTCACCCTCTCTCTTGTTTTTCCAATACAATCTCATCTCTATTATCCATAGTTTCTAAAATCATCCAAGTAACATTAAGCATTTGAAGATTAAGCAAGGATTCTAGGGGTTTTGGAAGCAAGATTCATCTAAGTTTTAACACTTTTCTTTAAGGTAAAAACTCTAACTAATGTTCTTCTGATTTTAATCTTTTCACTTCTAAACTTGGATGATTCACACAACAAAGAGATGATAAAAATGGTTTTTATAAAAATGAAAGAGAATGGGGTGTGTGTGTGTGTGACCGTACGTACGTATGTATATACATATGTGTTTATGTTAAATTTTAACTCTAAATCTATCATTGCATGTATGATCTAATCCATGATTAACAAGATCCAAGTTACTAAACATGATGTTTAGATGTTAAAATGATAATGTATGGGTTTGAAAATGGAAAACTCCGAGTAAATGATGAGCATGTGACTTTTGATATTCAGAGGTCGATGCGCCATCCTGAGAGTCAGGATGATACACTATACTATCTTGATATAGTAGACCAGTGTGTCAGCTCTCATGTTCGGGGTACTTTGGAGGTGGATGTTGCGGACACACATCTGTTGTGTGGGAACCTAGATGGCACTGCGAAGGAGACCAGGAGATGCTGCGGGTTCATCTGGGACCCGACATGATGATGATGAGGATGAGTGATGAGAGCATGGTGTGGTGGTGGTATTTTTATGGTTATGTTATGTTGGTACTATATTACCGGGTGCGTGCACCCAAGACATCTTTTATTTTTCTGTATTCGTACTATTTCCTTTTCAGTATTTTATTTCAGTAATGTTTGCTTGGTTTAAATAAATGTGATGATGAATGGATGGGTTTGATATGTTTTAGTTTTGTCAAGAATGTTGGTAGTGCAGGAAACGGGCGAGCACCGGTATGGATTCTCCATGCGGTCTACTTGTTTTTCGGGATTATCACCACCAGGGGAGTATTATTCTCCTTTTTCACACGATAGTTAGCTAATTCATAAACGCTTTCTATTTTCACATTGGGGATAATGTGACGTTTAAGTGTGGGGATGGATTATATCGTGTTCTTGTTTGTCCTCTTTTGTGTACACACACACACACATACATATATATATATATATAAATTATAAGTACATATATGTGTATATATTTATAATAAACATCAAGCCTAACCAATTTTTGATAAAAATAACTTGAGGCGCGACAAACAGACGTGATACTTGCATGCTAAATCTGTACACTTGCACCAATTTCCTTCCGATTACGTGAGCATTTGAGCCTATTAGTATAGATTTCATTTCTTTGACATGCTTATCGAGTGAGCCGGATGTTTTGTGCAATTTAGAACTTATCATTAGCATGCTTGTTTAGACCAGATTCGTGTGAAGTTGTATGAAAATGATTGAGGCATTTAGGATACCCTTTTGATTTAGCCTTTTCTTTTTGTTCTATCTGTTTCCTGCACCCAAAAATTATCCCCTAGTTAACCATGTTGAACCTAATCCCGTGTTTTTTCTTATTTACCACACCATTTCACCACTTAAACCAAATTTGGCCTTTTTCTTTTAAACCTTTTGTGTTAAAGCTCGGTTTAGGTTAATGTTTGACTCATTTTTGCGTTGTAAATAGTTCGTGTTCGGGTTTATATATTTAGAGCTCGTATGTTGATTATATTCGTGTTTTAGTTATCAAGTTGTATTATATATATGTTGAAAAACAAATCAGAAAAATCCAGAAATATAGAACACCCTAAAATAGGGTGAATTAGCAGTGTTTGAGCAGTTTTCGGGGCAATAAAGTAAGAAGTTATATGTTTAGCTGGATTTAAATAAAAATCGGTTATATTCGCGTGTGTTTTGTATAGTTTTGTTTGTTTGTGTTTAGTTAGACTTAACCGCCGAGTTTTAGCCGATTCGTCACTGTATATATCCATTCCACACCCTTACCTTTGCCTGACATTACAACCCTTATAAGACCTCTTGATTTATACTTTTTCACACGTTAGTTGGTGAAGATTAGATCTTTTGACAAACTTATGATATTGCACGATTCATTGTCTTGGCAATGGAGTGATTTACACATACACATTACACGTATGTTTCATAAATAAAACCGAAAGTGTGTGAACATTGTGAGTCGTGTACGGGTTTGCATGCTATGTTGATCGAAAGTGAATCGTCGCCTTGTAATTCTTTTGTAACCTGTTTATACATGTTGGCTTGAATCTTATTGTACATGTTATTTTGCCTTTGTTGCCATTTGGCCAGTTTTGCGTTTATTTTCTGTTTAGTGTTTGCTTGAGGACAAGCAAAGTTCAAGTGTGGGGAGGTTTGATATACGTTAAATTACACATATAAAAGTCCCAGTTTAACTCCCGTTTTTATACGTTTTTGACCTTACACGAGGAATCGGTACTTATTTGGGTATATTTACGATTTCAGGTCTTAAACGATGTGCCGGAAGCAAAACAGAAGGAAAAACGAAGATTTCGGCGCGCAAACAGGACCCTGGGTCCTGTGAGCGGCCGCTCGCTCCTCCATATTTTTGTGGGAATCTTCTAGAAGCCCTACGTCAGCACACGACCACTTGTTGGACTTTTGAACAAGTGAGAGGCAGCTCACAGGGGCCGAGCGGCCGCTCACTCTTCCTAGACTTTATAAAACTCTGTTTTAGCTACTGTTAAGGTCATTAGGTATTTTCGAGGCGATTTGGGGCGATTTCCAGGGCTGAAGAACTGCTGTAAAGGCGAGGAACGAGCTCGGGAACTGATCCAGATCATCTATCATCATCCAATCCATCACATTAGCACTTTTACGGTTTGATCTTATAATCTACTTTTATATCAAATCTGATTTTTTTGTTCATTGTGATGCTTATGTTATAGATAGTATGCCTACGGGTAAAAACACTAGTAATTAGTATGTAAAAACAATCATTTGCGTAGTTTAATGTCTTGTATGATATTGGCGTTTTTCATGTTGAAACTTATGATCATAATGCAACCTTGCTTCATTGTTAATGGATTTGTAGTTATATTTGATTGACTTTGATGATTATCGTGTGTGTTAGGCGGATACATGTTGAAAATCCGTTCGTTTAATCATCCGGTAGTAGACTAGTTAACTTGTTAATAAGTTTACACCTTGAAACTGTAACCGGGTATTGGTTTGGTTAAAGTCAGTTAAATAACGATTATAAATACTTACCGACACGTAAAAGGGTTTAAAAAGCTTAATGGTGTTGTTACTGATCTTTGACACTGTTGATGATCTTTGCTAGTTATTTTGGTTAAAATGGCGATCTTAGTAGATTCGTGTTCAAAGTTGGTAAAATGGAATAGGTTGTGAAATGCTCTACTCTATGCTAGTCTCGGTGGTTGTATTGTGTATTCGGTATTGCTTTCCTTGATTAGTGAGGTTAGAAAACTCTTAACGGATGACTAACTTATCTATTGAAGATTCTCATGAGATCATATGAGCTGCTCGCTAATGAATAATTTGAGGTGGTTAACGTGTGTTTATCGTGTTAGCTTTCCGTATAGTTGTCATGTTAGGATTCCCGAAAGGGATACTAATTGTCTGAAAATGGGAATGTTGATCACATGCTGTTGTATCATATGATATGTAGATGACATGCTAGGATTGATATTATTGTGTATTTATAGTTATATTTTCTATTTGGAGTCTTACTTGTGTTATTTATATGTTTTAGAATTAATTTAGTTTAAACAAAACTTCAACTATCTTTTCCTACTGGTAAATCGGGGATAGAGTTTTAGTACTATTGCATCCGCTTGCGTTCATGGATCGATATCTGGTTCTTATCTCAGCTTACTACATCTATGACATGGTACACTTTCCTTTTTGTGTGTGTTTTAATGTTAAGGTCTAAACCATTTTTATAAATATTAAAACCAAACGTGTGTTAAAATCAGTGCAAAATTACATGTGCGTATCGCACACTTCATGTAGCCTCTACTTCGATCAGTACCTCATCTTCTGCCATTATTGTTGACTGATTTTTAGGATGGTGTCTGGCGGTTGGGTATATCAACTGTTGTTGGTTGGTTGATTTTGGATTTTTGGTAGGACTTCACGTCACAAAGTAACTATCCATTTATACATCAACACATCACTTTTACTCACTTTTTCTTACTCTTAGTTTTGGTTTCACTAGTTTTCACTCAACATCACTCACCTTTTTATTAGTATCATTTAAAAAAAATTATTATCATATTAACCAAATTAAATAGATAAACTTCAAAATGCAATAAATTGAAAAAACTGTTATAAATAGTCATAATGGGCAGACATAATGTACCATCATTATTCACTTTATGTTCATCGGTTACAATTCATATCTGTGTATAAGTAAATGGTTGAATGATGAATAATATAGAATTCTCTATTCTCTATGTTTTGTCTCCTGTTTCTTTATAGGTTATTAGCACGTGCGCGAGTGCTCTTTCTGAGTTCAAATTTTCTTGTTTTGTCCAAGATGTTCAATGATGAAATTTGTTTTCCGTAACATTTGGTAACATCATTCATGATTGAAGACGGTATTGTTGATGGTGTAAGTTTAAATGGCGTCTACGAGAGTCGATGTACTTTGTTTACTGGTTAGGTGATGATAATTTTTCAATTGTTGTCGCATATGGGTTAAGTGGCGTCGAGATCTAAGATATGAGATGATATCTAGTAGCTGGAAAAGTTTTCGGAATCCATGACAGAACTAATCGCTAAACTAGTTAAACTATTGAGACTTTACCGGGTAATTTCAAAAACCCATTTATTAACTTTAGCATATTTATGGTGATTCTGATTTGAAATCTCTAGGTTTTCTTTAGTGTTTGATTATGAATAAAATTTTTGTCTTCCTGCTTAGGAAATTGCGAGTTGCTAGAAATTACAGATTGAAATTTAAATAAAAAATAGATCTCTGTATAGACTTTTATGATAACGATTTTTGTGTGAAAATCTGTCTGAAACTAGTACTTGAAAATTTTAGTTTTAACATAACATCTTGGTTCAATAGAGCCTCACCCTTTGAAAGTGTGGTGGTAATTATTGGGTTTGTGGAGACTTGATTTGGGCTCAGATTAGAAGACAATAAGTGGCAGACCAATTAAATTGAAGACTTGGCCCGTTTTATTTAATTAGCCCATTATTAGTTTTCTTGGGGATTAAGTAGTAAACCCTAATCTTGTATTATAAATATAGGCATCTTGTACTTGTAATTCCTCATCACGAGTGAGGCAGAAAGCAATAATAAAATATCCTGGTTGCAGCCCGTGGACATAGGTCAGCTGACCGAACCACGTAAATCCTTGTGTTCCCGTGTTCGTTTATTCTCTGCAGATTAATCGTTTGTGTGTGTTGCTTCCGCGTGCGTATACCTAACAACTGGTATCAGAGCTTTGGCTCGTTACACATAGATCACACTAAATAAAGGATTGCAGAAAATTGGTTTGTTTAATTCCCTGTTTCGTTTGTTTTTCTTTTAACCATAAAAAATTGAATGGCTTTTATTTTTGGAGAGTACGTTGGTTAAGAAAGCAATAGGAGGTTGTTTTTTTTTGGCTCTAGGGTGTCGTACCAAATCTAAGGGAAAACAAGGTTGTTCTTTTGACTTTGGGGACTCACGCCAATAAAAAGATAGAAAGCAAAGCAGATTAGTTTTGTTTGAGATAAGGTTTGACCAAGGTTTCTCTATTTGACCAAGATCCATATTATTGTTTGATTAGGCTTTAGTTGGGTCATAAAATTATTTTTTGGTAGCAGCCAATTTTTGTTTTGTTCAAAGATATAGATTTTTGGTATAAAAGTTATAACAAGCAGATTAACACGTGATGGTTTGAAGATCAGTTTTCTTTTACCAGTTAGACCAGCAGTGTTTCCGGGTACCGTTTCGTTGAAGATCAGAGAAACAATACCAGAGACCAGTGATCAGGTGCTATTTGTTTCAGTTTGATTTTTTAATCGATTTCAGATACGTTTAGTCATGTTTATCATGGCAGAAGACGGGAAGGTGCAAATCGATAAGTTTAACGGTACGGATTTCTGTTGGTGGAAAATGCAGATTGAGGCGTTATTGGTTCAGAAAGATCTAGATATTGTGTTATCAGGGGTTAGACCAGAGAAGATGGAACCAACAGTTTGGGAATCTAAAGACAGGAAAGCCAGGGCAGCTATTACATTGGCATTGTCAAAGAATGTGGCATATAACATCATGAAGGAAACCACAGCTAGTAGTATGATGTTAGCCCTATCTAACATGTACGAAAAGCCTTCGACAACTAACAAGGTTTTTTTGATTCGAGAGCTGGTAAATACAAGGATGAGAGAAGGCAGTTCAGTTACAGAGCACATCAACAAGTTGAATTCGATTTTAGCCAGACTTGTGTCAGTTGACATTAAATTCGAAGATGAAGTTCAGACTTTACTACTGTTATCATCATTGCCAGATAGCTGGTCAGGGACTGTTACAGCGATTACTAGTTCTACCAGCGAGTTCACTTTTGATGGGATTCGGGATCTTATTCTGGGCGAAGATGTCAGACGAAGAAATTCAGGTGGATCATCAAGTGAATTACTGAATGTTGGCAGAGGAAGGAAGAATAACAGAGGTAGTGGGAGTAAGAACAGAATGAGGAGTCAGTCTAGGGCTCGAGGCGATGTAACCTGTTGGAACTGCAAAGAGGTTGGACATTTTAGGAATCAATGTCGAAACGAGAAGAAAGAAGTTAACACTGCATCAGACTGCTCAGATGATGACGCGTTAATTTGTAGTGTAGAGAGTTATGTGGATTCCTGGGTCATGGATTCTGGTGCTTCATTTCACGCTACCCACAACACTGAAGCATTGCAGAATTTGAAGAAAGGTGACTTTGGTAAGGTAAGACTGGCGAACAATGATGTTCTTGATGTTACGAGCATGGGTGATATGGATATAGTAACTTCAGCCGGTTCATGGACTTTGAAGGATGTCAGGGTGATTCCAAGCTTAAAGAAACAGTTGATTTCAGTGGGGCAGTTGGATGAACAGGGACATGAGGTTAAATTCGGGAACGGGCAGTGGAAAGTTATCAAGGGAAATCTTGTCATAGCTCGAAGAAGAAAGCAGAGTTCGCTTTACATGGTCAGTTTACCGTCTGAGGGAGTGACCGTCCCAGTTCAGAAGAGAAACAAAGTCGGGTTCACAGAGTCTTGTGGGCAGAAGAAGGTTTGTTTTGCAGATGATAAACCCAGAGCCACAGGTAAGATTCAGGTTGAGCGTGCTAGGAAAGGTTCAGAACTACTAGTCAGGGGTTTTCGTGGCAGTGGGAGCATGAGGTGTGCTTCAGTCAGAGTTACTAGACGACAATGGGTTAAGAGAACCAGTATTCCAGCTGTCAAAGTCTCTCAAGGTGATTATCTGCTTTATTCGGAGAGTGTTTATTCTCAGTGTGTTTCAGGATCCGGCAGTTCGTGTCAGTGGGAGCCGGTAGAGACAGAGAATGGGTCAGCGGCAGACATATCCATGACTGATGTGTTGGAGCTCAGGGGAGCTTCAACGGGCCTTCAGGTTAACTGATGAGAAGGCCGCTGCAACCAGGATAAAATGAGGAAGATTACAAGAGGTACAAGTGTTCACAGCGGACGGCAGTTTGAAGATTATCAAGCCTCCAAGTGGGAGATTATTGGGTTTGTGGAGACTTGATTTGGGCTCAGATTAGAAGACAATAAGTGGCAGACCAATTAAATTGAAGACTTGGCCCGTTTTATTTAATTAGCCCATTATTAGTTTTCTTGGGGATTAAGTAGTAAACCCTAATCTTGTATTATAAATATAGGCATCTTGTACTTGTAATTCCTCATCACGAGTGAGGCAGAAAGCAATAATAAAATATCCTGGTTGCAGCCCGTGGACATAGGTCAGTTGACCGAACCACGTAAATCCTTGTGTTCTCGTGTTCGTTTATTCTCTGCAGATTAATCGTTTGTGTGTGTTGCTTCCGCGTGCGTATACCTAACAGGTAATAACCATCATACTTCGTCGAGGCGGAAACATGGGAGTGTGATTACGAATGGTTTTCAAAGCATATGATTAAATAAACACGTACATGTCATTAAAATCATTTTTTTTACAAATTGTTTCACCATCTCGACCATCTAATCTAAAACCAAGATTATTACAAAGGAACCAAGCTAAACTCTTTCAAGTCTAATGTCCTAGTATGTACGCACAACCATGATGAAGTCTTTCAATCTTGAAAGTGACACCTGAGAAAACATGCTTAAAAACGTCAGCATAAAGTTGGTGAGTTCTTGGATTGTTAACAAAATGTTGTAGTCCATTTTCCAAGTAACGTTTGGAAAAAAATTATAAGACGTTCGAGAAAACTTGCAACTTGTCACCAGAAATAACATTAGAAAACCCCTTTTCCATGGAATGCTTGTCATCACGAGCCATTCCCTAACACTAAAATTTCCCCTAAATTTTTATGAAAGCCTCGTAGTGAAATGTTCGACAGCACAAGCCATTTTCTAAAATGTTTGCGAAAACCATTTTCCCGAAATATTTATGCGGATAAGGATGATAGTCCTCCTCTGATGTCTCTAAGCTGGCCATAATCGAATCGATGTATTGAAATGCTTGACAACATAAGGATTACCCAAAATGTTTACGAAAACCATTTCCCTGAAATGCTCATAAAACCCTTTCTTAGAATGCTTTGCTACGTAAACCATTCCCTGAAATGTTTATGTATTACATTTTCCCAAAATGTTTAGAAAACCCTTTCTTGGAATACTTGACGACACAAGCAGTTCCCTTAATTTTTTTGTGTATGGAGTTTCCACGAAATGTTGTGGAAACCCTTTCTTGGAATATTGACGACACAAGCAATTCCACCAAAATATTTATGTATAACATTTCCTTGAAATCTCATGGAAACCCTTTTCGTGGCACACTTGACGACAACCGCAACCCACTTTCGGTAACCGACGATCATCTGAAACCTATATCCGACCCTATCCTTATTAAGTTCTAACTAAATCTCCCATAGTACGAGTGCTTAAGCTGTAATGGCCAGCTTTAGTTTAGATTAAAACATGCCTAAGCTGTAAAGGCTAGCTTTAGTTTAGATCTATAACATATAATCAATGTATAAACTTGAAATAGGCAATCGGCTCAACAAAACCACCAACGACGAACCTTAACCTTACCGGCAATCCTTGAAAGTGAGTGAATGTTCCCCCTTTTTCATCCAAATCTTTTGGGGTGGATGCATGCTTGTCTTTATGTCTAAATCATGTTTTTGTTTGTGTTATTATCCGGGTATTACGTATGGTTTTTGTGTATATGTTATCGGTTAACTTATCAGATGGTCATTCAACATAAGAAACTATTATGGGTGGATCCACTTGGCTATTAATTTTGTACGTGATACCATTCTATCATTGTTAAAGTGATACCATGAGTATAAATAATAATATTTGAATGACCGGTTGCATGTTTGTTTATGACTCGACATCACTCACTAGTTGATTAACTAACATATTTTAAGCATGCATTTCAGTAACTAAGTGAACACGTGGATGAGAATCTTACAAGTTCATGTGTCATTGATGAGCAATGATCCGGAAACAAACCTTGTTTATAAATAAATTATGTTGAACGATGTTTAATATCTATGCAAACGGTTTTTATGATGTATAAATGAATGTTGAATGTTTATGTTAAGAACTTGCGAGTTATGTGCTTGTATAATCTATCAATCGGTAATGACTCGGTAATTAAAAAAGCGGGTCGTTACAATTGTCTTTGAACACATGTTACTCGATCACCTCCCGGTCTCTCTAATCACACTACACCCGAAGTTGTAAAGGAATAGTTTAACTAGACTGACTATGACTTGGAATTGCAAGAAAACTACAAATAACTAGGATAGGATTACCCCCGGTCTCACCCAAAACCTAACACCTAAGGTTCTAGACAATCCAACATCCCATCACCTCCCGGTCTTAACAATGGAAGAACATCTAAGGCTTTTAAAGTCTCAAATTAAGTTACTGTGGAATTCGTGCACAAAATTATAAACTAAGCTACAAGCACCAAGTAAGCAACTAATAAGTGTCCAAACATGAAAGACATCCACTAAGACTATTACAGAACTATTAAAGATAATAAATCAACCAAATACATGCACACACATCACAATCAATCAACGTCAAATCTTTACCAAAACATTAACTATCCAAATAAATCCAAAAACCAAAATTATAAAATTAACCTGTAATACTCTTTTAGACCTAGGTAGCTACAAGTGTTTTAGCCAAAGATAGTACTGTAAATACATAAAAACATGGGTTCAAGACCAAGCATAGTCATGGTGATAATGTTTTAAAACACAAAGTAACAAAATATTAAATCAAATACTTGAAAGTATCGATCCCAAGCCTTAAATCTTGATTCCATGCCTTCCATTCCTTCAAATCACGACCCATGATCACTCTCAAACTCCCAAGAGTCGAAATCAGCTGCTGGTTGTCGAATATCCGTGGCTGCCATTGAACTAGGGATTAAAACATGGAGTTTGGATCAGAATCAACAAGCTGGGCCTAAAAAAGCTGTAAAGACTAATGCATTGTTGAGGTTTGTCCATAGAAATTGATGATATTTAAGACTATGAAAAAACGAGATAATGCTATTGGTAGTTATATAGACAATATACACAACACATTGCGGGAAGTTCATGTATAAAGTAGATCAATGTGAAGATATGGGATCAAGAAAAAAACCATGACAATAATAAGTTTGATTTTTGCAGAGAAACACATAGCAACAACAGTAGTCATTTTGATACCTATGGCTATAGTGATACTTCATAGATGAATGAGCTAAGAGATAAGTTCAAGCATATATCAAGACTATGGATATACTTTCAGACTATAGCTTTCTTTTTGTATAGTTTACTCTGTTTTATATTTTTTTTTACAAAAACAGTAAACTGTTTTCTAACAACATCACAAATAACAAAAATGAAGTATCTAAAAAATAATTGTATATTCAGAACTACCTCTTGTACAATATATTAAAAGCTGTTGACCAAGACATTTGGTTCAAATGTCTATTAAACATATCATGTCTACTTATTTCTTATCTTCAATCAGAACACTCCACTCATTTCTTATCTTCAATCAGAACACTCCATTTTCTATCTTCAATCAGAACTACTACTCTCATTCCAATTTCCAGCTTACTTGGTCCCTTCCCTGTTAACAATAACAATGGCTGAAACCGCTGCTGCTGCCCTCATCCAAGTCATTTTTCAGAAGCTAGCTGATGAAGCCTTCAAGAAATATGCTCGCTCTCAAAACATTCACTCCGAGCTGAAACAATTGGAGAGCATGTTGTCCCATGTCCAAGCTCTGCTTAATGATGCTTCTCACAAGGAAAATACTAATGAATCTGTTAGACTATGGCTGAATAGTCTCCAACATTTGGCTTATGATATCGATGATGTACTTGATGATGTGGCTACTGAAGCTATGCATCGTGAGCTCACCCTGCAGGAACCTGCAGCATCCACCAGCATGGTAAGAAAGCTCATCCCAAGTTGCTGCACAAAGTTCTCACTAAGTCATAGATTGAGTCCCAAGTTAGATGATATTACCACCCGGTTGCAACAACTAGAAAAACAAAAGTCTGATTTGGGTTTGATTGTTAAAGATGAAAAGCCAAAAAGTACTAGTAGAAGAGATGAAACCTCTTTGCTAGAATCTGATGTTGTTGGACGAAAAGGTGAGACAGAGAAGTTGATCAACAAGTTGTTGCATGATGAGCCATCTAAAGAAAACTTTATTATCGTACCCATAG
The DNA here is from genome assembly GCA_032199755.1 of Ambrosia artemisiifolia. Taxonomy (NCBI): domain Eukaryota; kingdom Viridiplantae; phylum Streptophyta; class Magnoliopsida; order Asterales; family Asteraceae; genus Ambrosia; species Ambrosia artemisiifolia. Next base: position 44,201,879 of record CM063527.1, on the reverse strand, counting down.
TTGGTATGGGTGGGGTTGGGAAAACCACTCTGGCTAGAATATTGTACAACGATGAACGGGTGAAGGGTCACTTTGACCTCATGGCATGGGTCTGTGTTTCTGATGATTTTGATATTTTTAAGATAAGCAAGACCATCCTTCAAGATGTGTCCGAGGAAGTCAAGGAGTATGAAAATTTAAATAAGCTTCAAGTTGCTCTTCAAGAGCAGTTTAAAGACAAACGATTTCTACTAGTACTCGATGATGTGTGGACTGAAAACTATGATGACTGGGAAAACTTAGTGCGTCCATTTCATTCTGGGGCTATTGGAAGTAGGGTAATAATCACAACTCGCCAGCAACATCTGCTTAAAAAGATAGGTTTCAGTCATTTAGACCATCTCGAGAGTTTGACGCATGAAATTGCTTTGTCTTTATTAGCTCTACATGCATTGGGTGCAGATAACTTTGACTCGCATGCAACACTTAAACCACAAGCTGAAGGTATTGTAAAAAAATGTGGTGGTTTGCCTCTAGCTTTAAAGGCAATTGGAAGGTTGCTAAGGACAAGAACTGAAGGAGAAGAATGGGATGCAGTGTTGAACAATGAGATATGGAATTTAGAGAATGCTTATCAAATTGTTCCAGCACTCAGGCTTAGCTACCATGATCTTTCTGCCGATTTGAAGCGCTTGTTTGCATATTGCTCTTTGTTCCCTAAAGACTTTTTGTTTGACAAAAAAAAGTTGGTATTATTATGGATGGCTGAAGGGTATCTGAACGAGTCACCACCAAACAAGTCACCGGAACGATTGGGCCATGAATATTTTGAGAAATTGCTATCAAGGTCATTTTTTCAACATGCGCCTAATGGTGGACCTTTTTTTGTGATGCATGATCTCATGAACGACTTGGCCACATCTGTTGCTGGAGAATATTTTTTTAGGTTGGACAATCAGATGGAGATAGCGGAGGAAGCTTTAGCCATGTACCGACACATGTCGTTTATTCCTGAGGATTATGTAGCTTTCCAGAAGTTTAGGGGGTTTGAAAGAGCTAGAAGTTTGAGAACATTGTTAGCGGTATATGGTGGGATACATCAAGGCTGGAATCGGTTTTACTTATCCAACAAGATTTTAGTTGACTTACTTCCCGAGTTACCATTATTAAGGGTTCTTAGTTTGAGTCATTTTAATATAAACGAGGTACCAGATTTCATTGGTACTTTGAAGCACCTGCGGTATCTTAATCTATCTAAAACTGATATCAAAGAGTTACCAGAGAATGTTGGTAATCTTTATCATTTACAAACATTGATAGTTTCTGGATGTAGAAAGTTGATTAAGATGCCTGAAAGCTTCTTGAAGCTCAAAAAGTTGAGGCACTTTGACATCATGGATACTCCACTTCTAAAAAAACTGCCCTTGGGGATTGGTGAGTTGAAAAGCTTAAAGACTCTCACTAGGATCATCATCGGAGGAGACAATGGCTTTGCAATTAGCGAGCTTAAGGGATTAAAAGATCTCCACGGGCAACTTTCCATCGAGGGGTTGGACAAAGTGCAAAGCTCAATGCATGCACGAGAGGCGAAGTTATCTTTGAAAAGGCTTACTAAGTTAGAGTTGGAATGGGGTGATGGTTCTCGAAGTGGAACACTTGAAAAGGAGGTTCTTAATGAGCTCAGGCCACATGTTGATACGTTGAAAACGCTTGTGGTTAAGAGCTATAAGGGAATAGAGTTTCCAAATTGGGTTGGGGATCCGTCTTTTCATCGGTTGGTTCATGTCTCCTTGCGCGGATGTAGAGAATGTGAATCTATACCGGCACTTGGGCATCTACCTTCACTGAAGGAGTTGTTGATTAAAGACATGGATGAGGTTAAAGTCTTAGGATTGGAGTGTACTAGCACTACTAATGTTACCTTCCCTTCACTTGAAATTTTAAAGTTTGAAGGTATGTCGAGTTGGGAGGTATGGTCAACCAATAGCAAGGTTATGTTTCCATGCCTTCGAGAGCTTGAAATAAGAAAATGTTCGAATTTGAGTGATGTCTCACTTGAAGCATTACCTTCGCTAAGAGTATTAACAATAGATGAATGTTGTGAAAGTGTGCTGAGAAGACTGGTTAGAGCAGCTTCATCAACCACTAAATTGGTAATAAGATCAATTTTAGGGCTTACGGATGAGGTGTGGAGAGGTGTTATAGAGAATATGGGGGCGGTTGAAGAACTAAGCATAGAACGTTGTGATAAAATAAGATACCTATGGGAAACAGATGTAGAAGCAAGTAAAGTTCTTGTAAAGCTGAAGGAATTGAGGGTAGGGTTTTGTAAAAAATTGGTGAGTTTAGGAGAGAAAGAGGAGGATGAGGATAACATTGGGAGCAACCTCCTATCATCTCTTAAGAAGTTGGAAATATCTAGATGTAAGAGTATGGAGCGTTTGTGTTGTCCAAATAGCATTGAGAGTTTAGATATAAGAAGGTGTTATTCAGTTAGACAAGTCTCCTTCCCAGGAGGAGCAACAAGTGAAGGAGGGCATAATCTCAAGTCACTTACTATAAGGGGTCGTCACATGCACATGGAAAAGATAAACAACACAAGCATGCAAATGCTTCAAGATATAGATATAAGGGGTTGGAATAATCTGAAAACAATAAATCAATTGAGTAACTGCACTCACCTCACCTCTTTGATCATAAGAAAGTGTGAAAGCATGGAGTCACTTTCTGAGCTTCAGCTATCAAATCTCACCAGGTTGAATATATTTGGTTGTGAAAGCATGGAGTCATTTTCTGAGCTTCAGCTGCCAAATCTCACACATCTGGACATAGAAAGATGCAAAAACATGAAGGAAATTCGTGACCTGCAGATACCAAATCTAATCAGCTGGAGCATAGAAGATTGTGAAAATCTGGAGTCAATTCCTGAGCTTGAGCTATGTAATCTCACCTTGTTAAGAGATATGAGAATTAAAAGGTGTCCAATGATTGAAGTTTCCTTTCCTCGTGGGATTTGGCCTCCAAATTTGCGATCTCTTGAAATAGGAGGGATGAAAAAGCCCATAACAGAATGGGGCTATCAGAATTTTCCAGCTTCCCTTGTTAAGCTAGAGTTATATGATGAAGGTGAAGTGAGGAATATGAGTGCATTGTCCCACCTTTTCCCTTCTTCTCTTACTTCGCTGGATATATTGAGATTTGATAAACTGGAATCAGTTTCAAAGGGACTCCAACACCTCACATCCCTTCAACATCTTAAAATTTACGGTTGCCCAGAGGTGACGGATCTACCACAAACACTGTTGCCTTCACTTTTGAGTTTGAGAATAGAAAAGTGTCCAAAATTGAAAGAAAGGTGTGAAGGAAGATGCTCCCACTACTGCCCCTTAATCTCTCATATCCCCTACATCGACATACGAGACTAACTCAGGTAGTAGTTGTTTATTGAATTAATATATACCCTCTGGCCTCTGCTCTGTTTTTAGTTGTTTACTTTTCAGTCGTCTCTTTTTTTTTAAGACTACGGGCTCCTCCTTTCTTTCTTTCTTGTTTAGGCCGGCCCAATTACTGTGCAATTTGGAAGCCCAGTCTAGTTTCAATTCAAATAAATGCTATATATTAAGCCCATCATAAAACCAATTTATATCTATACATCTACATTACTGTTGCGTTGCAGTTTATAAAATCTTACTTAATTCAGAATTAATAATAAATCTTATTTAACTCAGATATTACCTTAGGAAATTTTATATTTACATCATTTTTATACTGAACTCAAGGAGATGAGATGTACATACTTCTTAAATTCAATAACTAATTGTATAGCTTTGTATAGTCAAACTAAATTGTTGTGAACCTAAAATTTTAAAAGGTAAAACAGATATGTGTGTATAGAATAGGTTTTTTTTTAAATGTATAGTCAACTTGGGATTTTATGTTTAACCATTGATTTTTAAAAATTGCAGCTGAAGAAGTTGATGTCATATCAAGGTTTGGGCAAATCAACAAGACACATCCAAAATACTTGGAGGCATATAATATTGAAATTCAACATTACGTCTGTGACAATGGTTTGGTTCACTTACATGCTTGATAGCATTCTAAGATATCATACAACTTAGAAACAAATGTCGAAGAGTTTGCAAAGTACGACCAAACAAACTCCTAAAGGTATGAGTTTAGTTAAATACTTTGTTGACTCTTTAAGATTTGCAAAAATCAAATATTTAATTTTGCTTTCATCCAAACAACAAAGTTTACATTTTTTCTCAAGAAAACTTCATATACCTTCATTGACAAGCACACTCGACTATCCAAAATAAAGGCTGAACAGGTATTTGTTGCTTAAAACCTTTAATTGATTTAATGACAACATAATTTAGTGAAATGGAAAAATTAACAATTTGAATTAATTAATATGTTTAAATCAATAATTTTAGTCAATTATTACTAACTAGTGGGCGGGTTGACCCGCGTGATGCGGCGAGTTTCACTAAGAACCTAGCGGTTTTTGAATAAACACGGTTCTACCGGCAAACCATTTTTCATGTCGAACCAGCAGGGCTTTGGTTATATGTTTTTTCCGGGTCAAACCAACCTGTTTACAACCTGTTTATTACAACCCAAATGCAGCCCATTTACCAACCATCTAACCCATTTATTGAATATAATGACAAAACAATTTAGCTCATTCCTTACGATTATAATTAAGATACATTGAATTTATAATCCAAACGATTGATCACTTGAAGTTAATATTACAATGTCTGTAGTTTTAAAGTGTCTAATGGGGTTAAATTTCAGGTGCGCAAGAGACCCTTAAACACATAAGAGTTGGCAAAGAACGAAAAAAGATATAATTACTCTGGAGCCCCGTTGCAATAGCCTTACAATTCATGAAACAAAACTCAAGGTTAGTTTGTATAATAATGCCACACCTCATGGTTGAAACATGTATGTACGGTTCATAGGGTTGGACATTTCAATTACTAAAGGTTGCTTTGTTAAATGCGGAGGTATTTTGCAACCAATATTATTAATTAGGACGTTGATTGAAAATGGTCAAATCTCTGGATATGAGAACTATGTAACAACCTGTATTTACATACATGAGCTAATAAAAGAAATGTGACACATACAGTAACCCAGTTTTCTGATTGCTGCCTCTTAATGTTGTGAAGAGATACAAAAACATTCGAGTAAAAGAAAAAGATAGTAAACTAAGAGTAACACAATTATTAGTAATTAGTAAAAATGAATGTCGGCAACTTGAGATCATAGAAAGTAAAAGGATTGTCCACTATGCATAAGAATATTAAAAAGGAATTGTATATATTAAAGGAATCCTCTTTAACTTTGTCCACTGCTTTCTTGTCTCCCACTCATACCTTGTCTCCAATCAGACAATTCCATCTTATTTACATACATTCACAGCATACGGACCAACTACTTTCATTTCACACATATACCAAATATTCCAGTTTTTCATCTTCACCGAAAACAATGGCCGAAACCGCTGCTGCTGCCCTCATCCAAGTCATTTTTCAGAAGCTAGCCGATGAAGCCTTTAAGAAATATACTCGCTCTCAAAACATTCACTCAGAGCTGAAGCAACTGGGGATCATGTTGTCCCATGTCCAAGCTCTGCTTAATGATGCTTCTCACAAGGAAAATACTAATGAATCTGTTAGACTATGGCTGAATAGTCTCCAACATTTGGCTTACGATATTGATGACGTACTCGATGATGTGGCTACTGAAGCTATGCATCGTGAGCTCACCCTGCAGGAACCTGGAGCATCCACCAGCATGGTAAGAAAGCTCTTCTCATGTTGCTGCACAAAATTCACCCTAAGTCATAGATTGTCTCCCAAGTTAGATGATATTACCACCCGGTTGCAACAACTAGAAAAACAAAAGTCTGATCTGGGTTTGATTGTCAAACATGAAAAGCCAAAAAGTACTAGTAGAAGAGACGAAACATCTTTGCTAGAATCTGATGTTGTTGGACGAAAAGGTGAGACAGAGAAGTTGATCAACAAGTTGTTGCAGGATGAGCCATCTAAAGAAAACTTTATTATCGTACCCATAGTTGGTATGGGTGGGGTTGGGAAAACCACTCTGGCTAGAATATTGTACAACAATACAGGGGTGAAGGATCACTTTGACCTCATGGCATGGGTCTGTGTTTCTGATGATTTTGATATTTTTAAGATAAGCAAGACCATCCTTCAAGATGTGTCTAAGGAAATCAAGGAGTATGAAAATTTGAATCAACTTCAAGTTGCTCTTCAAGAGCAGTTTAAAGACAAACGATTTCTACTAGTACTCGATGATGTGTGGACTGAAAACTATGATGACTGGGAAAACCTAGTGCGTCCATTTCATTCTGGGGCTACTGGAAGTAGGGTAATCATCACAACTCGCCAGCAACATCTGCTTAAAAAGATAGGTTTTAGTCATCTGGACCATCTTGATAGTTTGAGGCGTGAAGATGCTTTGTCTTTATTAGCTCTACATGCACTGGGTGTACATAACTTTGACTCGCATACAACACTTAAACCACAGGCTGAAGGTATTGTAAAAAAATGCGGTGGTTTGCCTCTAGCTTTAAAGGCAATTGGAGGGTTACTAAGGACAAGAACGGAAGGAGAAGAATGGGATGACGTATTGAAAAGTGAGATATGGAATTTAGAAAATGCTGATGAAATTGTTCCTGCACTTAGGCTCAGCTACCATGATCTTTCTGCCGATTTAAAGCGCTTGTTTGCATACTGCTCTTTGTTCCCTAAAGACTTTTTGTTTGACAAAGAGGAGTTGGTATTATTATGGATGGCTGAAGGGTTTCTGAACGACTCACCCGAACGCCTAGGCCATGAATATTTTGAGGAATTGCAATCACGGTCCTTTTTTCAACCTGCGCCTAATGGCGAACCTTCTTTTGTGATGCATGATCTCATGAACGACTTGGCCACATTTGTTGCTGGAGAATATTTTTTTAGGTTGGACAATCAGATGGAGATAAAGGAGGAAGCTTTAGTCAAGTACCGACATATGTCATTTATTCGTGAGGAGTATGTTGCTTTCCAGAAGTTCAGGGGGTTTGAAAGAGCCAGAAGTTTGAGAACATTGTTAGCGGTATATGTTGGGATAGATCAAGGCTGGAATCGGTTTTACTTGTCCAACAAGATTTTGGTTGACTTACTTCCTGAGTTACCATTATTAAGGGTTCTTTGTTTGAGACGTTTTAGTATAAATGAGATACCGAATTCCATTGGTACTTTGAAGCACCTGCGGTATCTTAACCTATCTAAAACTGCGATCAAAGAGTTACCGGATAATGTTGGTGATCTTTATAATTTACAAACATTGATAGTTTCTGGATGTAGAAATTTGGCCAAGATGCCTAAAAGCTTCGTTAAGCTCAAAAGGTTGAGGCATTTTGACATCAGGGACACTCCACTTCTGATGAAGCTGCCCTTGGGGATTGGTGAGTTGAAAAGCCTACAGACTTTCAATCTCACTAGGATCATCATCGGAGGAGATAATGGCTTTGCAATTAGTGAGCTTAAGGGATTAAAGAATCTCCATGGGGAAATTTCCATCGAGGGGTTGGACAAAGTGCAAAGCTCAATGCATGCACGAGAGGCGAACTTATCTTTGAAAAGGCTTACTAAGTTAGAGCTGGAATGGGGTGATGGTTCTCGAAGTGGAACACTTGAAAAGGAGGTGCTTAATGAGCTCAGGCTACATGTTGGTACGTTGAAAACGCTTGTGGTTAAGAGTTATAAGGGAATAGAGTTTCCAAATTGGGTTGGGGATCCGTCTTTTTATCGGTTGGTTCATGTATCGCTACGCGGATGTAGAAAATGTGAATCTCTACCGTCACTTGGGCAGCTACCTTCACTTAAGGAGTTGTCGATTCAAGGCATGGATGAGATTAAAGTCATAGGTTTGGAGTGTACTAGCACTACTGGTGTTACCTTCCCTTCACTTGAAATTCTAAGGTTTGTAGATATGTTGAGTTGGGAGGTATGGTCGACAAACAGCGAGGTAATCTTTCCATGCCTTCGAGAGCTTCAAATAAGAAACTGTCCAAATTTGAGTGATGTCTCACTTGAAGCATTACCTTCACTAAGAGTATTGATAATAGAAGAATGTTGTGATAGTGTGCTGAGAAGACTGGTTCAAGCAGCTTCATCAACCACTCTATTGGTAATAAGATCAATTTTAGGGCTTACGGATGAGGTGTGGAGAGGTGTTATAGAGAATTTTGGGGCGGTTGAAGTACTAAGCATAAACAGTTGCAATGACATAAGATACCTGTGGGAATCAGATGTAGAGGCGAGTAAAGTTCTTGTAAAGTTGAAGGAATTGAGGGTATATGGATGTAAAAATTTGGTGAGTTTAGGAGAGAAAGAGGAGGATGAGGATAACATTGGGAGCAACCTCCTATCATCACTTAGCAAGTTGGATATATATGATTGTAAGAGTATGGAGTATTTGTGTTGTCCAAATAGCATTGAGAGTTTAGTTATGAATTGGTGTGATTCAGTTAGACAAGTCTCCTTCCCAGGAGCAACAACAACAACAGGTGAAGGAGGGCAGAATCTCAAGTCACTTAGTATAAACGGTCCTCACATGCACATGGAAAAGATCAACAACACAAGCATGCCAATGCTTGAAGCTATAAATATAGAGGGCTGGAAAAACTTGAAATCAATAAATGAATTGAGTAACTCCACTCACCTCACCTCTGTGAGAATAAGAAACTGTGAAAGCATGGAGTCAATTTCTGATCTCCAGCTATCAAATCTCACCAATTTGCATATATCACATTGTGAAAGCATAGAGTCATTTTCTAACCTCCAGCTGCCAAATCTCACACATCTGGAGATATCACATTGCAAAAATATGAAGGAAATTCGTGACCTGCAGCTACCAAATCTAACATGGTGGAGTATAGAAAAATGTGAAACTCTGGAGTCATTTCCTGACCTTGAGCTATCAAATCTCACCTTATTAAGACATATGTCAATTAGATGGTGTCCAATGATTGATGGCTCCTTTCCTCGTGGGATTTGGCCTCCCAATTTGCTTTTCCTTGGAATAGGAGGGATGAAAAAGCCCATATCCGAATGGGGCTATCAGAATTTCCCAGCTTCCCTTGTTGAGCTATGGTTAAATGATGAAGTTGATGTGAGGAATTTAAGTGAACTGTCCAACCTTTTTCCTTCTTCTCTTACATCTCTGACTATATGCAGATTTGATAATCTAGAATCACTTTCAGTGGGACTCCAACACCTCACATCCCTTCAACATCTCAAAATTTACAGTTGCCCAGAGGTGAAGGATCTACCAGAAACACTATTGCCTTCCCTTTTGAGTTTGATAATATGGGAATGTCCAAAATTGAAAGAAAGGTGTAAAGGAAGTGGCTCCCACTACTGGCCCCAAATCTCTCATATCCCCCAAATCGTTATATGGGAATGACTAAATTGAAGGAAGGGCATAATTCCCACTACTGGAAGATGATACCTCATCTCTCATCATGTCAGATAGATAACCCTTTCCTGTAGTCATTGAAACCGAGCTGCTCAAACACTCAAGGTAACAACACCAATTCAAAGTTTTTGCTCCTCCTTTCTTTCTTGTTTATGCCGGCCCGATTACTCTGTAATTTGGAAGCCTAGCCTGGTTTCAATTCAAATGAATGTCAACATAAAACCATTTTATCTATATAGTAAATCACTGTTGCAATTTCTAAAATGTTACTTAATTCAGAATTTAGAATTGATAAACCTTACACATAACTGAGATTATAACATACCAAAAATTTACATTTAATTTATTTGTATGCTAAGCTGAAGGAGATGAGATGTACATAATTCAACGCATATTATTTTGGTCAACAAAATTAAAAGTTTGTCTTAAATACTCAACTTGGGATTTTATGTTTAACCATTGAATTTTAAAAATTGCAGTTGAAGAAATTGATATCATGTCAAGGTTTCTGCAAATCAACAACACTCATCCAAAGTACTAGAGAGATATAATACTGAACTTCAACGTTACGTCTACAACAATGACTTGGTCCATTTACATGCTTGATAGCATCCTAAGATTTCATGCAGCTTAGAAACAGATGTCGAAGAATTTGCAAAGTACGACCAAATAAACTCCTAAAGGTGCGTGTTTTGGTTAATACCTTGTTAACTCTTTAAGATTTGCATAAATTAAATATTTAATTTTGCTTTCATTCAAACAACAAAAGTTTACATTGTATCTCAACAAAACCTCCTATACCTTAATTGACAAGCACACTCGACTATCCAAAATAAAGGCTGAATCGGTATTTGTTTCTTAAAACCTTTAACTGATTTAATTATAACATAATTTAATGAAATGGAAAAATTAACAGTTGAATTAATTGATATGTTTACATCAATAATTTTAGTCAATTATTACTAACCAGTGGGTTGGCTCGCGTGATGCGGCGAGTTTCACTAAGAACCTGGAGGTTTTTTAGTAAACGCGGTTCTATTGGAAAACCGTTTTTCATGCCGAACCCGCAGGGCTTTGGTTTATATGTTTTTTTCCAGGTCGAACCAGCCTGTTTACGACTCGTGTAACCTTTATTACAACCTGAATGCAGTCTGTTTACCGAATGTTTAACCCATTTATCTATTATAAGGACAAAACAATTTAGCTTGTCCGTTACAGTAATAACTAAGATACTTTGAATTTATTATCCAAATGACTGATCACTTGAAATTAATATTACAATGTCTGTTGTTTAATGGGGTTAAATTTCAGGTGCACAAGAGACCCTTAAACACATAAGAGTTGGCAAAGAACAAAAAAAGATATAATTACTCTGGAGCCCCGTTGCAATAGCCTTACAATTCATGAAACACAACTCAAGGTTAGCTTGTATAATAATGCCACACCTCTTGGTTGAAACATGTATGTATGGACATTTCAATGACTAAAGGTTGCTTTGTTGTACCGAAACAAAAAGCATAAATTATTGCAAAGTTAAAAGAAGAAACAAGTAGATGATGCATTTAATAAAACAAGTAGAAATGACAAGTATAAGGATACGTATCATTTATTCATTTACATTTCATCTAGGTTTTCTCTGAAAGAAAATGTTACAATTTTTAATCCGGCACTGAAGTCGATCTAACTGTCATGAACCTACCTGCAAGTTAACGGGTCAAATAAGAAATCAACTGTATACAAAACACATTTCAAATGGTAATTACATGAAAAGGTAACCATCTTAAATAAAAGGGTAAAACGGTCAAATTAGACGGGTCTTTAAAAATTTAACGCCTACACTATGCTGGTGTGTAATCATAGTTAAATAACACATGTGCCCTTAAAAGAGAATTTATCATTACACGCACACACACACATGTGTGTGTGTGTGGCTGTTACCTTTGAATTTCACAGGTTTTGGAGTTCGTTCGACCTCCAGCACTTTGGTCAACTTGATACCTTGAGTCAGATAAGCTCAAATGACTTGATGCAAGCTTGAGATTCACACTGGACAAAATTATCACTAATGGTATGCACATCAATCTCCATTGCAGTAGGCTGCAGATTCAAGTCATGTGTTTTTCAGAACCAATTTAGAAATCGTCGGAGATGGTTTGACTTTGACACCAGGGTCCAGGAACACCATCATCCTCAACATCTAAACAATTCTGACAAGTCACGATTCCCGCAAACCACTGACTCTAAAGAACTCGACTGAATAGCACAATCTGGAAACGACTCAAGAGTAAGTAGAAGTTTGACCGGCTATATCACATGGAACCACATTCTTTAAGTCACAGATGCTGTTGACATCATTAAATATAGTTAATTTATCATTTTCCATATCCGGATAGTTGCAACAACCCTTTAGGCCGGTTTTGTTTTCCAGTTGTTTATATCTTCCCAATGTCGGCTGTATCAGCAGATGATTGCTTATAATCTGTTGCATTTGATGTGGTTTCAACTTGGTTGTTATTTTCATCATTTGGCTTAGGGTTGCTGCAACCATCCATTAACCAAAACTGAAATGTAGTTTTGATTCATAAAACCAGTAGATATAAAAATATAACCAAAACTGACTCACTTTTACATACACAGGTAATTGCCATTTCTAAATGAAGCTAACAAAATTATGCAAATATAAAAGATAGATGTGCTTTTGTTTGAAAAATTTGATTTCTTTAAATAAGTAATGCATCCGATGGTTGACTTTCAACCCATTTGACCCACTTTTTGTAGATTTTTTCAATTTAATTCATTATAATAAAACATAACCCAAATTAACCCATTCATAAGTAAATGGATCTAAATTACCACCACTAGAAAACAGAAAACATGCATCATTGACTACTTGCTGCTAAACAATGAAGAAACATTCATCGATACCTGCACATGGAGTATCACTCGCAACAGCAAATTGATTATATAGAAGAGGTTTTTTAAGCATATCTATGCCAGGAAACACCATCATACTCATGCATTTCATTGTTTGCTTCTTTGTATCTTCAATGGGCATGAACCAAATCAGCCCATGTTTCCAGGAGTGCAGGGATGGCATGAATTATTAGCTCTTCCATGCCAAGAGAAGAAAGAGTCTGAAATATTTACAAAAAAAAAAAAAAATTTCATTAACATGTAAACGACACCGCGGTTCATGTTATTTGCTAACATTCAGTTCAGTTAGTGGTTAACACCATACACTATACTAATAGCATGTGTTATATTTGGTAAATTATTATTGTAATTTATTTGTAATTATCTCTCCCTAAATTGTGGAGATCCTTTGTATTATTTAAACACATTCTATCAATGAGAAAAGGCATGTTGAATGTTCTCTTTCATGGTATCATACTAGGTTTCAACCACCTATCTCTTCCGCCGCCTCATAACCTCCGATCGCCTGCTCTCTTTGCAGCGGTCAACCTCATTCTCTTCTGTTTCTTTTTCCTACCCCTCACCTTTCCCTCCCTCATGGATTCTAAATCTATTCACCCTGCCTTGGCAGTCACCAACATAAAGTCCCATGTTCCCCTAATTTTAGAGAAAGATTCAACCCATTACATGGCTTGGAAAACCTTATTCCATGTCCATTGTCAGGCCTACGAAGTGCAGCACCACCTTGCCCCAAAACAGGCCGTGACTGCCCCACCTGCTGCTGCTGACCCGGCATCAGCCGCTGCTGCCGAGGCCGCTGCCATGGCAGCCGAGTCTCTGTGGCTGCGTCTTGATGCTATTGTGTTACAGTGGATCTACGCCACTATCTCCCAACCCCTTCTCCACATCATTCTTCAGCCCGGGCAAACCGCATATGAAGCCTGGACAGCGGTTGAGAAAGAGTTTACTGATAATGAGAATACTAGGGCTGTGTTTCTTGGCCAAGAGTTCGCCAACTTATACCTTGAGAATTTTGCCTCCATGGATGACTATTGTCAACGAGCAAAACACTTGGCGGAACAACTCGGGAGTGTCGGCTCCCCGGTTGACAACCGCATGCTTGTACTTAAAGTGCTAACGGGGCTCACCGAGTCCTACGATAGTATATCCACCGTTCTACAAAACCAAAACCCACTTCCCGATTTTCGGGAGGTTCGCTCTAGACTTAACCAGGAGGAAACCAAAAAGAAGCGTCACACCACCCGAGCCTCCCAAGCCGCCGCCACTGCCCTTCACACCACCACATCCTCCTCACCACAACCCCCACCCCAAACCCCACAATACAATCGCCCCAATACCACTCCCCGTTCTGGCCGTGGCCGGCGCCAGCCCAAATCCAATAACAACAGGAACCGCAGCCCAGCCCAACAACAGCCCAACCCACCTCATCCCTACATAGTGTTTCCCCACGGTTGGACAGCCTCTCAGTGGGCTACGGCCCTACAGCAGACTCGCCCGGCCCAATCTCAACCACCTTGCCCCTACCCCTCGAGGCCCAACAACTCTAATTCTCAAGGTATACTTGGCCCACGTCCTGACCAAGCCCACTACACGGCCTACTCTCCGACTGATATTGAACAGGCGCTTTATTCTCTTGCTCTCAATCAACCGGATCATGGTGTGATGGACACTGGAGCGTCTTCTCATTCCGCCAATGCCCAAGGTATATACTCCCCGTCTACTTTTAATAAATGTACTAATAGATTTATTGTAGTTGGTAATGGCATGACCATCCCCGTATTGGCCCAAGGCAACCAGGTCCTACCACCCCCTTATCCACCCCTCAAACTTAACAATGTCTTGTTTGCCCCCGATATTATCAAAAACCTTATCTCTGTCCGTCGTCTTACCTCTGATAATTTAGTGTCTATTGAATTTGACCCTTTTGGCTTTCTTGTGAAGGATCTCAAAACTCGGGCTCCTATCCTACGATGCAATAGCACTGGCGATCTTTATCCTCTGACTGAACCTCTCCCACTCAAGTCCACTCAACCAACCACCTTCCTTGCTGTTTCTCAAGATCGCTGGCATCAACGATTGGGTCACCCTGGCACTACTTTATTAAAATCTTTGAAATTGTCTACTTTTATTGATTATGGCAAACTTAATAATAAACATTGTGAACCTTGCATTTTTGGCAAAAGTGTTAAATTACCGTTTTATGATTCGGTTAATGTTACCCATTCTGCATTTGATATCGTTCATAGTGATTTATGGACCTCTCCTGTACTTAGTACAGGCGGTCACAAATATTATATTTTGTTTGTCGATGATCACACCAATTTTTTGTGGACTTTTCCATTATCTAATAAGTCCCAAGTCTTCGATACCTTTACCAAACTCCATAACTTAATCAACACCCAATTTAACCGCAAAATAAAACAATTTCAATGTGATAACGGGAAAGAGTATGCAAATCAAAATTTTTATAATTTTTGCCACCACAACGGCATGCAATTCCGCTTCTCTTGTCCCTACACTTCTTCCCAAAATGGTAAAGCGGAACGCAAAATCCGCACCATTAACAACATGATTCGCACCCTCCTTGCCCAAGCCTCCCTACCTCCCAACATGTGGCACCATGCCCTTGAAACCGCCACCTACTTACTAAACATCCTACCTAGCAAACTTCACAACTTTAAATCTCCAACTTCCCTTCTTTACAATTGCATTCCCGAATATGATCACCTTCGTGTCTTCGGGTGCCTTTGTTATCCCCTTCACCCATCCACCACCATTAACAAACTTCACCACCGTTCACACCCTTGTGTCTTTCTTGGTTATCCTGAAAATCATCGTGGATACAAGTGTCTTGACCTCACCACCCATCAATTAACCATCTCTCGACACGTCCACTTTGAGGAAACCATCTTCCCATACACCATACAATCCTCCACTAAACCTCCCTCTTATGATTTCCTCAACCCGACTATTAACCCACTCGTTTGGGAACATCTCCAACACACGCCCCATCATCCCCCACCACCCACTACTCCCCCTGACCACCCTACTACTCCGAATCCACCTTCGGATCCCCCCACAACCCTTCCTACCTCTGGTCCAACTACCGCCACTACAGCCCAATCCTCAGGCCCAATACCCTCTTCCTCAGGCCCAATACCCTCTTCCAGCCCTATGCCCTCTTCGACCACTACTACTGCCTCACTCAATAACCATCCTTCGGCCCACCAACCATCTGACCCAGTCCAACCCGTACCACCCCCTCAACCAGTCCAACCCGTGCCACCCCCTCCTCCTGCTACTCGCCCACACACCCGTTCTATGAGTGGCATTGTTAAGCCCAAACACCCATTCAACCTTCACACCTCAACCATCGTCCCCATACCGAAAAACCCACAGGTTGCCTTGTCCTCTCCGGAATGGTACACTGCCATGACTAACGAATTTAGTGCATTAATTAAAAACAAGACCTGGGAGCTTGTACCAAGGACACCGGATATGAATATTATTCGTAGTTTGTGGTTGTTTAAACATAAATTCAGGTCGGATGGCTCGTTGGAACGGTATAAAGCACGACTGGTATGTGATGGTCGTAAACAGCAGACAGGGATCGATTGTGGTGAGACATTTAGCCCGGTTGTCAAGCCATCCACCATTCGGTTGGTTCTTTCATTAGCTCTCTCCAAGTCTTGGCCTATTCATCAACTGGATGTCACAAATGCATTTCTTCATGGCAACTTAGAGGAGACTGTTTACATGCATCAACCGATGGGATTTCGTCACAGGGACTTTCCGGACCATGTCTGTCGGCTTCGCAAATCACTTTATGGGCTCAAGCAAGCACCACGGGCTTGGTACCAGCGGTTCACGGATTTTGTCACAACCCAAGGGTTTCGTCAAAGCAAGTCTGATAATTCTTTATTTATTTATCATCACGGGTCAGACACGGCTTATTTGCTTATTTATGTGGACGATATTATTCTGACTACGTCCAACGAAGCCCTTCGGCTGCGTTTATTACATGACCTGTCCAGCGAGTTCGCAATGAAGGATTTGGGGTCTCTCTCGTATTTTTTGGGTATTCAGGTGACCCGGGATGGTGACACTATGTTTTTGTCACAACAGGCATATGTTAATGACATTATTCATCGGGCTTCCATGGACTCGTGCAATCCTGTTGCGACGCCAGTTGACACACAGTCCAAACTCTCTGCCGACTCTGGCCCTCTTCATGATGACCCTACCACTTATCGCAGTCTTGCTGGCGCTCTCCAGTATCTCACCTTCACTCGCCCAGACATCTCTTACGCAGTGCAGCAGATTTGCATGCACATGCATGCCCCTCGTCTGGATCACTGGAACGCTTTGAAGCGAATCATTCGCTATCTTCAAGGTACTGCGGCTTATGGTCTTCATCTGGGTCCCGTACCCAAACTGTCCCTGCGTGCTTACACTGATGCTGACTGGGCTGGCTGCCCGGACACTCGTCGCTCCACGTCAGGCTATTGTGTTTATTTGGGTGATAATCTCATTTCTTGGTCGTCTAAACGCCAGTCCACGATCTCCAGGTCCAGTGCTGAAGCTGAATACCGTGGCGTCGCTAATGTTGTCGCTGACATCTGCTGGATTCGCAATCTTCTGCTGGAGCTTCATCATCCGCTTTCTCATGCCACTCTGGTTTATTGCGACAATGTGAGTGCTGTTTATCTCTCCGGTAATCCGGTTCAACATCAACGTACGAAGCACATTGAGATAGATATTCACTTTGTTCGCGAGCAAGTGCAGCGTGGTCACATCCGCGTTTTACATGTGCCGTCTCGTCACCAGATTGCTGACATCTTCACGAAGGGACTTCCTCGTGTTCTGTTTGATGATTTCCGTGCCAGTCTCAACATCGGTCCTCCCGACGTTTCAACTGCGGGGGTGTAATAGCATGTGTTATATTTGGTAAATTATTATTGTAATTTATTTGTAATTATCTCTCCCTAAATTGTGGAGATCCTTTGTATTATTTAAACACATTCTATCAATGAGAAAAGGCATGTTGAATGTTCTCTTTCATATACAAACTTGAAGAGGTCTCATATGTATCCATTATTCCAACCACACTTAAGATGACAATGACCTCAAGTTTACCACAAAGGTACTAACAATAACATGTTTTCCCTCGCTTCGCCGCACGCTTTGCTATTTTGATGTAATCAATTTTGTGCAACGAAAATTGTAACAACCTCAAAAACGTAATTAATATTATTATCGATAAATATAATATTAAAACGAATAATAGAATCGAATAGAATAGTATTGGGACACCCGAAGGTGATGCCCAATAATCTTACCCGGATTAACATACTACGGCCCATTTCCTTGTATAACCCGGCCCATTAGATAATTGTAGCCCAATACAACGAAGCCCAGTGAACTAATAACTATCTAGGTCCAATCCGATTAATGATTATAACTTATATTAACCCAAGCCCAAACCTTACATCCTTTGGCCCATGTACCTAACCCACTTCCCTAGTCCATTTGAATCCCTCGGTCCATGAAACCCCTCGGCCCACTCCCTTGTTTCCTTGTGCCGCCAATTTACCCATTACTCCACCTAGATACTTGCTTACACCAATCTTACACTCAACTATCTTAAAATCCTGCCACCTAAGTAACCTAGTCATAGCCTTAACAATCAAATGCATGCATTCTTGTTTCAATAAAAACCTACCATCTTCTCCATAAACAACTAAACCATCGGCCCTTTCCTTTCCTTCCTCATACCACCATTACAACCCTCTTTAATCAACACAATAATATTATAACAACTAGAATCTTATTGGGCATAGTCATCGGCCGATAAGAAACTACCCATTTAATAGAACTTAACCCATTCAACCCGTAAAAAGAGAAAAGGACCGTTTTACCTATTTAATAAAGCTGCTCGAGCCATTTAATAAAACAAAGCGTTTTGCCAGTTCTATAAAGTTGACTCGTTTGACATTATAATAACCGGAAAAAATATATTCTAATATTGTTAATAATGAAACTACATTTTTTAAAGGAATTTAAATATAATAATAATAATAATAATAATAATAATAATAATAATAATAATAAAATAATATATTTATATTATTCAGACCAACTTGCAAATGGTGATAGAAATTGGATGGTTGGGATTATTCCATCTCTAAAGAAACCATGCATAAATTGTTATTTGTATAAATGGCATGTGATAAACCTCTGCAACGATGTTCATAGTTTCAACTTTATACTGCCTTTAAATAGAAGTCTGTAAGTGATGAAATTCTTCACCTCATTTTCTTCACCTTCCTCCTATACCACCTTACCAATCTTTTATATAACCGAATTTGACACAAAAAAAAAAGAAACGGTCCTGACATTACTAAACAGAACCAAGCACCATACACGCGCTAGTTTTCCCTCATAACTACTAATGTATCTTCCAAACTCAATATTTTTACCATTTCATGATATTAGTAATAAGAATATATAACATTAGTAAAGATAATGTTAATTCATAAACTATTGGAAGTTCAAAGTCTATTGACTACTAAACTAAATCTGAGAAGTTCAAAGTACTTCTATTTTTACCATTTCATGACTTTTAAAATGAAGGTATTGTTTGCTTTTCTAAAAACGGTCTGCACAGGCTCTTCTGTCTATGCTGCGCAAACCAGCATAACACAAACATTGCTATCTGCAGACTGTTTGTTTTTTTCGAAGAGGTTTTATTAAAAAAAATGTCTATGCAAGCTCTTCTTGGTGCAGACTTCGCCTAGCCACTTTTAAGATCTACAAAAGGTTAAACAACACCACCCACTATCCACCACTACCACCGTCCAACACCACCTTTTTGTACACCACCACCAGTTTATTTTAGCAGTCTACAAACGTTAAAAACAAACAATCTTCTTCGTGCAGACGGCAAATGTTTGGTCCACCGCTTCTTCTACAGATGTTTGCAGACAATTTACCTCTGAAAAGAAACAGCATCGAAGTGTTTTGATGTATCTTAAACTGAAACTGATGTCTTTAAAGTATATCAAGAGTGGTTTAAACTATCTATGAAATGTTTTGAACTAAACCTAAAGTCTTCTGAAGTAAACCAATTTCTGGAACTCATCCTAGAAGTCTGGAGCTCATTTAGAAATTGAAACTCATCCTAGAAATCCGGAACTCAGTTCAGATGTCTTCTAAACTAATCTAATGTCTTCTAATTGAAGTCAAGGTCTTTTAAACTAAATCTGAAGTACATAAAGTGATTCTGAAGTCTTTTAAACTGAATTTGAACTACATGAAGTGATTCTGAATATGCCTGTAAATGAACCGAACGTTCATGAACTATTCTAGCCTTTTTTTTGAATGACAAACAAACGAATTCTATTATCTCCAAACGACAGCCCACAAACTGTTAGCTAAGTTACAATCACCAATCAAACAAACACTCTACACACCAATACAAGTAACATCTATTAGCCAACAAACTGTTAGCCAACAAACTATTCTAGCCTTTTAAACTAAATATGAAGTATATGAAGTGATTCTAAAGTCTTTAAACTGGATCTAAACTACATGAAGTGATTATGAAGTCTTTTAAACTGAATCTGAAGTATATGAAGTGATTCTAAAGTCTTTTAAACTGAATCTAAAGTACTTAAAGTGATTCCGAAGTCTTTTATACTGAATTTGAAGTGCACGAAGTGTTTCTAAAGTCTTTTAAATTGAATCTTAAGTTCGTGAAGTAATCTTGAAGTCTTTTAAACTGAATTCGAAGTTCATGGAGTGCTTCAAAGTCTTCTAAACTAATATATTAAGAGTTATGAATATGATAAACGCTAGAATGCTTTTGAATCAAAGAAAACTTATCTATAATTGAATTTATGTACAAATTATTAAATGACTTAATTAATCCATCAAATATTTACACGTATATATAAAATAAATAACAATGATATAATAGACTTATATAAACATTAAATGTTCATAAATTCTTATTAAACCGGCCTATTGATAGAGACACAAGACTCAACGAACGAGTGATCTAAAAGATAAACTTTACTTTGATCATCTCATAAGGTACAGATCCTTACCCCATCTCCTTTTGCTGTCTAGTTCAATTATCATAAACCGTGTTGATTATATTTATATACCATTGGAACTCCTAACGTCGTTGAGCACCAATTCAACTGACCGTCCGTTCGTTTCTTGTTCTAACAATGATTTATATTGAAGTTGACTTTTATATCATGCGATACTTCATGATATGTTCATATCGCATATTCCGATATATGTATTATTATTATTAGTTGCTTTGGCTATTTGCATTAGATTATGTGACTCAGACATTCAATACTCTGTAACCCTAAGTTACCGCTTCCTGTTGAGTGTCTAAAGGGTATGTTCTTGTGGCATCAACAACATGTGCTCCTCGTGTGACGGAGAGATCAGCTCACGGTGTCTCTTAAGTACAGGTGTACATAGCTATTATGAAGCGTATGGATCGATGTTTTAGTTTCAAGAAATGGTTGTGGGTATGCCAACTTGCACCATTTGGCGTGATTGATATACGGAGTAGCTACCCTTATGTCGTCACGTATTATCAGATTCAGTTATGCTTATGGGTACATTCGTATGATATGATTGGGTACAGTTACTTGCATTTTTTCAGTCCATATCATTTTATATTATGAGATGTTGTCATCTCATTTTCAGTTAATTATCAGATTCAGTAGCTACCCTTGAATGATGTATATATAAGATAATGATCAACCACGGACTTTATTCAAAACTCATATGAGATACATATACCATAGAGAAGACATAACTTAACATAAAATAAATGCTAATAATAATATTTTGACTGTAACAATGACTATGTCTAGACTACTTTGACTATGACCATGACTGTGACTGTGACTTTGACTAAGAAATAAATACATATTCAATTATACAATTAATGTGGTGTATCTCTAATATGCCCCCGCAAGATGGACGACTTGGATAAGTCCAAGATATATTGGATAAAAGTGTGTGGCAGCGGTGCTTGAGTGGAGGTTTCGTTAGGGCATCCGCTAATTGATCATCACCTTTTATATGAGTTACTATGATGTATCTAGCTTGAACCTTTTCGCAAACAAAATGAAAATCAAGAGCAAGATGTTTCATCTGGGAGTGGAAAATTGGGTTGGTTGAATAATATGTAGCACTCAAGTTATCATAATAAATTGTAGGTGTGACATTAGATTTGTAACCAAGTTTGGACATTAAAGAAATAATCCATTGTACTTTTGTGGTAGTTGATGCAACAACTCGGAATTTAGCTTCGGTGGATGACCATGCCAATTCTGATTGACGTTTTGAAGTCCATTCTATTGGGTTGGATCGCAGATAAACTATTTATCGTATAGTACTTCGATAAGTTTGTTTATCACCTGCCCAATCCACATCAGTAAAAGCAGCAAGTTGTAAAGGACAATTGCGATGCATAAGCAAACCATGATGACTGGTGCCATGCAAATTACATAATAATCGTTTTAGGGCAACCCAGTGGAGATCTATGAGTCGATGCATAAATTGAGAATGCTTATTCACTACAAAAGAAACATTTGGGCGGGTTAATGATAAATATAGCAATGTCCCGACAACTAATCGATATCCAACGGCAGTGGAGTACCATTTGTTCTTTGTGAGATGATATAACGGTGTCATAGGTGTTGGTGCCAGTTTACAATTTTTCATGTTGGTTTTAGTAAGAAGATCAAGAATGTATTTGCTTTGTGAAAAAAATAAGCCATCAGTGTGAGGAAGAACTTCAACACCTAGAAAACAAGAGAGATTGCCTAAATATTTTAAGGAAAAACATTTAGCAAGGGAAGTGATAAAGGGGGTAACGAGAGATGAGTTTGGACCGGTTATGACTACATCATCAACGTATACAAGAATGTAGATATGGGAGGTAGAAGAATGATTGGCAAATAAGGAAGGGTCAGAGATAGTAGGTTTAAACTTTGCCAATAAAAGAATGGATTTGAGTTCATCATACCAATCACGTGATGCTTGACAAAGACCATAGATTGCTTTATTTAGTTTGCAAACATGATATGGAAAGGCGGGATCAGAAAAACCAGGGGGTTGTAACATGTAGACAGATTCAGTGAGAGTGTCTTGTAGGAAAGCATTATTTTGTTCCGGTGTCCGGTAACAGATTCATAAAAAATCGAACTAATCTTTTGAGTTTTGTTTTTATTAATGTATCCATTCTTTTAAACATTTGTCATATTTCAATTCATTTCATACAACCTTGGTCTATGCATGTGAAATAAGATTACGATATGTAACATGATTTGGACAATACCTTATTTAAAAAGTTTGTATTACAATAGGTTTTTTTAACTACTTCAAGAATATAAACATGTAGATATCGTTTTGGTTATGTTATGACTCTTTTTTTTTCCTTTTTTTTGTTTGTTGTAACATGTACCAGTACCGTATTTAAACAAACATATACCAATCGAATTCCCTTTGGCTCCCCGTGGCAAGGGTTGTCTTTTGAAGTAAATTGCTTTGGGGACTGTTTGATAGCCTCTTAATGACCATTAATGAAACTGCTTTAGGGGCCGTTTTGAAGTAAACTGCTTTTTGGGCTGTTTGGCTACCTCTTAATGGTGGCCTCTTAACCATTGAGAGTTAATTTTACCTCTTAACCATTAAGAAGCTATGATCTATTAAGAGGTAGTCTCTTAATAAATATTAAGAAGTTACCAAACAACCCCTTAGTGTGATATTATATGCTAGGGATAAGAAAGAAAAAAATGTTTTGAATAAACTAAAGAATTTTCGCATCAAATATTGTGATACTAAAACATCCATAATCAACTGTTAAATAACATATGGTTATCTTTTACAATTTAGTACTACTAAAATACTATTTATTTTTTATGTTTAACATGAATGGTGGGCTAATGGAACTAACGAGCTTGGAGTGCTGATGGGCTAATGGAGATCAGATGCTGAGCTCAGGAAAGCTTACGTTGGTGTTACTAAAGATAAAGCCCAGCCCATGAGAGTATTATTAGGGCTTCAGTATCAAGCTCTTATTTCAGTCTGATCTTAACTTCTTTCTCTTACAATACAAATGCCACATGTCACATTTTAATTGGTCCTAATGTGTGTCCATCAACAATTGAAAAGGCTACAACAAAACATCTCACTACATATGTTGATTTGTGCACACTCTCAGTTTGTGTGAATCAGGTTGGTCAATGTTTAAGTTGGGCTTAAGTGAATTTGTTCAAGAAGCTGGAGCAGATGAAAGTGATAACTGATAAGTTATTAAATTATAAAATTTGGTCGCTCTTGTATTAAGATATTCATTCAATAATTGATGTGGCTTGACAATACACGGGAAAGGTCGGCAACTAAGACATTGATTTAATCCATAAAATATCATAACAAAGTAGTAACCAACTCGTTCTCATCTGGCTTGACAGCTATACCTTATCAAATAATTACACTTTAATCTATAAAATATCATAATCTGGCCGTTCACGGGAAAGCAAGTTCATGTAAAGTAAAATTTGGCAACTAAGACCTTAATTTAATCCATAAAATGTCATAAAAAAGTAGTAACCACCTCGTTCACAGGTGGCTTGAAAGCTATACCTTACCAAATAATTGTTAAAAATGTGGACCAAGAACATTGATAATATCACCAAAAGCAGCTGTGAATTCTATCACTATATGCACCCTCTATCATTCTATCAATACCACACATATACCAAATATTCCTGTTTCTCATCTTCACCGTAAACAATGGCCGAAACCGTTGCTGCTGCCCTCATCCAAGTCATTTTTCAGAAGCTAGCTGATGAAGCCTTCAAGAAATATGCTCGCTCTCAAAACATTCACTCAGAGCTGAAGCAACTGGGGATCATGTTGTCCCATGTCCAAGCTCTGCTTAATGATGCTTCTCACAAGGAAAATACTAATGAATCTGTTAGACTATGGCTGAATAGTCTCCAACATGTGGCTTATGATATTGATGACGTACTTGACGATGTGGCTACTGAAGCTATGCATCGTGAGCTCACCCTGCAGGAACCTGGAGCATCCACCAGCATGGTAAGAAAGCTCATCCCAACTTGCTGCACAAAGTTCTCACTAAGTCATAGGTTGAGTCCCAAGTTAGATGAAATTACCACCCAGTTGCAACAACTAGAAAAACAAAAGTCTGATCTGGGTTTGATTGTGAATGATGAAAAGCCAAAAAGTACTAGTAGAAGAGATGAAACCTCTTTGCTAGAATCTGATGTTGTTGGACGAAAAGGCGAGACAGAGAAGTTGATCAACAAGTTGTTGCAGGATGAGGCATCTAAAGAAAACTTTATTAACGTACCCATAGTTGGTATGGGTGGGGTTGGGAAAACCACTCTGGCTAGAATATTGTACAACGATACACGGGTGAAGGATCACTTTGACCTCATGGCATGGGTCTGTGTTTCTGATGATTTTGATATTCTTAAGATAAGCAAGACCATCCTTCAAGATGTGTCTAAGGAAATCAAGGAGTATGAAAATTTAAATCAGTTTCAGGTTGCTCTTCAAGAGCAATTTAAAGACAAACGATTTCTACTAGTACTCGATGATGTGTGGACTGAAAACTATGATGACTGGGAAAACTTAGTGCGTCCATTTCATTCTGGGGCTACTGGAAGTAGGGTAATCATCACAACTCGCCAGCAACATCTGCTTAAAAAGATAGGTTTCAGTCATCAAGACCATCTCGAGAGTTTGGCGGGTGAAGATGCTTTGTCGTTATTAGCTCTACATGCATTGGGTGTAGATAACTTTGACTCGCATGCAACACTTAAACCACAAGCTGAAGGTATTGTAAAAAAATGTGGTGGTTTGCCTTTAGCATTAAAGGCAATTGGAAGGTTACTAAGGACAAGAACTGAAGGAGAAGAATGGGATGCGGTGTTGAACAGTGAGATATGGAATTTAGAAAATGCTAATCAAATTGTTCCAGCACTCAGGCTTAGCTACCATGATCTTTCTGCCGATTTGAAGCGCTTGTTTGCATACTGCTCTTTGTTCCCTAAAGACTTTTTGTTTGACAAAGAAGAGTTGGTATTATTATGGATGGCTGAAGGGTATCTGAAAGAGTCAACTACAAACAAGTCATCAGAGAGCTTGGGCCATGAATATTTTGAGAAATTACTATCTCGGTCCTTTTTCCAACCTGCACCTAATAGTGAATCTCTTTTTGTAATGCATGATCTCATGAGTGACCTGGCTACATTTGTTGCTAGAGAATATTCTTTAAGGTTTGACAACGAAACGGAGATGGTAGAGGAAGCTTTGGCCAAGTACCGACATATGTCATTTATTCGTGAGAAATATGTAGCTTTCCATAAATTTGAGGCATTTGAAAGAGCAAAAAGTTTGAGAACACTATTAGCGGTACATGTTGGGGAAAAACAAAGTTGGGGGCAGTTTTACTTATCCAATAAGATTTTGCCCCACTTGCTTCCACGGTTACCACTGTTAAGGGTTCTTTCTTTGAGCCGCTTTAACATAAGTGAGGTACCAGATGTCATTTGTAGTTTGTACCACTTGAGATATCTTAACTTGTCTCAAACTAAAATCTTAGAGTTGCCGGAGAATGTTTGTAATCTTTATAATTTACAAACAATGATAGTTTTTGGTTATATGAAATTGACTTTGTTGCCTAAAAGCTTCTTAAAGCTCAAACAGTTAAGGCATTTTGACATTAGGAACACTCCACTTTTAAAGAGGATACCCTTGGGGATTGGTGAGTTAAGAAACCTTCAAACTCTCACCAAGATTATCGTTGGAGGAGATGGTGAGTTTGCAATAAGCGAGCTTAAGGAATTAAAGAATCTCCACGGTGAAATTTCCATTGAGGGGTTAGACAAAGTGCAAAGCTTAATGCATGCACAAGAGGCGAACTTATCTTTGAAAAGGCTTACTAAGTTAAAGTTGGAATGGGGTGATGGTTCTCGAAGTGGAACACTTGAAAAGGAGGTTCTTAATGAGCTTAGGCCACATTTTGATACGTTGAAAACGCTTGTGGTTAAGAGCTATAAGGGAATAGAGTTTCCAAATTGGGTTGGGGATCCGTCTTTTCATCGGTTGGTCCATGTGTCCCTACACGGATGTAGAAAATGTGAATCTCTACCGTCACTTGGGCGGCTACCTTCACTTAAGGGGTTGTCGATTCAAGGAATGGATGAGATTAAAGTCATAGGCTTGGAGTGTACCAGCACTACTGGTGTTACCTTCCCTTCACTTGAAATTCTAAGGTTTGCAGATATGTCGAGTTGGGAGGTATGGTCAACCAATAGCGAGGCAATGTTTCCATGCCTTCGAGAGATTGAAATAATAAAATGTCCCAATTTGAATGATGTCTCACTTGAAGCATTACCTTCACTTGAAGCATTAACAATAGATGAATGTTGTCAAAGTGTGCTGAGAAGACTAGTTAGAGCAGCTTCATCAACCACTAAATTGGTAATAAGATCAATTTTAGGGCTTACGGATGAGGTGTGGAGAGGTGTTATAGAGAATTTGGGGGCGGTTGAAGAACTATGCATAGGAAATTGTGATGAAATAAGATACCTATGGGAATCAGATGTAGAGGAAAGTAAAGTTCTTGTAAATTTAAAGACACTGGAGATAATTGAATGTAAAAAGTTGGTGAGTTTAGGAGAGAAAGAGGAGGATGAGGATAACATTGGGAGCAACCTCCTATCATCTCTTAGGAAGCTGGAAATATATTCATGTAAGAGTATGGAGCGTTTGTGTTGTCCAAATAGCATTGAGAGTTTAGAAATCAGATTGTGTGATTCAGTTAGACAAGTCTCCTTCTTAGGAGCAACAACAACAACATGTGAAGGAGGGCAGAATCTCAAGTCACTTAGTATATGGGGTGATGACATGCACATGGAAAAGATAAACAACACAAGCATGCCAATGCTTCAAGATATAGATATTTGGGGTTGGAAAAATCTGAAAACAATAAATCAATTGAGTAACTCCACTCACCTCACCTCTTTGACAATATATTACTGTCAAAGCATGGAGTCATTTTCTGATCTCCAGCTATCAAATCTCACCAGGTTGAATATATCAAGTTGTGAATGCATAGAGTCAATTCCTAACCTCCAGCTGCCAAATCTCACACATCTGCATATAGAAAGATGCAAAAACATGAAGGAAATTCGTGACCTGCAGATACCAAATCTAATCAGTTGGAGCATAGAAGATTGTAAAAATCTGGAGTCAATTCCTGAGCTTGAGCTATGTAATCTCACCTTGTTAAGACATCTGACAATTAGAAGGTGTCCAATGATTGATGGTTCCTTTCCTCGTGGGATTTGGCCTCCCAATTTGCAATCTCTTGAAATAGGAGGAATGAAAAAGCCCATTTCAGAATGGGGCTATCAGAATTTTCCAGCTTCCCTTGTTAAGCTAATATTGAATAATGAAGGTGAAGTGAGGAATATTAGTGAATTATCCCACCTTTTCCCTTCTTCTCTTACATCTCTAAGCATATGGGAATTTGAAAATCTGGAATCAATTTCAAAGGGACTCCAACACCTCACATCCCTTCAACATCTTCAAATTTACAGTTGTCCAGAGGTGAAGGATCTACCAGAAACACTATTGCCTACCCTTTTGAGTTTGACAATAATCGGTGATTGCCCAAAATTGAAAGAAAGGTGTGAAGGAAGAGGCTCCCACTACTGGCCCCTAATCTCTCATATCCCCTACATCGAAATATAAGAATAACTCAGGTAGTTGTTTATTGACCCTCTGCTCTGTTTTTTAGCTGTTTACTTCTCAGTCCTTGTTTTTATTTTTAAGACTACGGGCTCCTCCTTTCTTTCTTTCTTGTTTAGGCCGGCCCAATTACTGTGCAATTTCGAAGCCCAGTCTGCTTATTAAGCCCATCATAAAACCATTTTATATCTATACTACTACATTACTATTACTGCAGCAGTTTATAAAATCTTACTTAATTCATAATTAATAATATATCTTATTTAACTCAGATTATACCTTAGGAAAATTTTATATTTACATGATTTTTATACTAAACTGAAGTAGATGAGATGTACATACTTCTTAAATTCAATAACTAATTGTATAGCTTTGTATGGTTAACCTAAATTGTTGTGAACCTAAAATTTTAAGGAAATATGGAAATAAATAATCCCAACTATTAACTATTGGCCAATAACAGTCCCAACTACGAAAATCATCAATATTGGTCCCAACTTTCGACATATTGGAAACCAACGGACCCAAACTAACGGAGTTAGCCTCCGTTAGTGTGATGCTGACGTGGCATGCCACGTTGGATGCCACGTATGATCATTTTGCCACGTAGGATGCCACGTAGGATCATTTTGCCACGTGGCATGCCACGTAGGATCATCTTGCCACCTAAGCATGCCACGTCAGCATCACACTAACGGAGTTAGCCTCCGTTAGTTTGGGTCCATTGATTTCCAATATGTCGAAAGTTGGGACCAATATTGGTGATTTTCGTAGTTGGGACTGTTATTGGCCAATAGTCAATAGTTGGGATTATTTATTTCCATTTTTCCTTTAAAAAAACACGCACCTTTAGGAGTTTATTCAATCCTAATCGTACTGCTTGCAAATTTCTAAGCTGCATGAAATCACAGGATGCTATCAAGCATGTAAACAAACCAAGTCATTGTTGTAGACGTAACGTTGAAGTTCAGTATTATAGCTCTCAAGTATTTTGGATGTGTGTTGTTGATTTCCAGAAACCTTGATGTGATATGAATTTCTTCAACTGCAATTTTTAAAAATCAATGGTTAAACATAAAATCCCAAGTTGACTATACATATAAGACAGACTTTTAATTTTGTTGACCAAAGTAATATGCGTCTTATTCTATACACACATATCTGTTTACCTTTAAAATTTGGAAAAATGGAAATAAATAATCCCAACTATTGACTATTGGCCAATAACAGTCCCAATTACGAAAATCACCAATATTGGTCCCAACTTTCGACATATTGGAAACCAATGGACCCAAACTAACGGAGGCGTGTGATGCTGACGTGGCATGCTTAGGTGGCAAGATGATCCTACGTGGCATGCCACGTGGCAAAATGATCCTACGTGGCAAAATGATCATACGTGGCATCCAACGTGGCATCCTATGTGGCATGCCACGTCAGCATCACACTAACGGAGGCTAACTCCGTTAGTTTGGGTCCGTTGGTTTCCAATATGTCGAAAGTTGGGACCAATATTGATGATTTTCGTAGTTGGGACTGTTATTGGCCAATAGTTAATAGTTGGGATTATTTATTTCCATATTTCCTTTTTTAAATATCATGATGATTTTCCTTTTTTTAAATATTTAATTTTGCTTCCATTCAAACAAAATTGTTTACATTTTATCTCAAGAGTACTTTCTACACCTTAATTGACAAGCACACTCAACCATCCAAAATAAAGGCTGAACCGGTATTTGTTGCTTAAAACCTTAAATTGATTTTATGATAACATAATTTCGTGTGTAGAAAGGGTTGCATTATTGTAATGGAAAATCTATTTTTTAAATGAATAGGTTAATATAGTACAACTCATATTAGCCATTTTGTTCTTGTTTAAATCATGGATAAAACTGTATTTGGTCTTGTTTAAGAGTCAGCCTTCAAGTTATGTCATTAGACCAAAACTTGGATATGAAGGGTATTTTTGTCACAATCAATAAAACATGATATCAATAGTTATTACTTGTTTTGATAATCTATACACTCCCTTTACAAACAAATGACATTTAAATTATAATTACTTATGTTGTTATATATATCTGATCTTACAGATTGGTCAGTCCTTTCCATAAGAAGGTTTTTTCATCCGATCCAACTAACTTTTGGGGCTGATTTGGAAAGTTATGTTAAGGTATGTTGGATTTTGGTTTTTGGTTTTCTGATTGATTGGTAGGCTATAATATTTTTGTTAAAGCACTCAACTTTAAATTGGCATTAATATATGTGTGACATTAATATTTGTTATGTAAACTATGTGCCGGTAGACCTTGTATATGATATTCGTGTTAGACTTGTATGCTTCTGTATTCTATTCTAGTTTTCCACTCTAGGTGTTAGGCTTAGTCACCTTTCTTTCTCTGCGACAGGGAATCTAGGCTGTGTTGTGAGCTCTGAATGTAATCGGGAATTAACTAACACTGAAGACCAAGATGGCAATCAATTATAGTCCGGGTTATTTGTGTGTTTGTAAACTTTTAATTTGTATTGATGTAACATCATTTGAAGTTTTTGTGTCTTTAGTTCTATGAATAAAACAACCTGTGTTGTATAATTAGATTGACTAGCCAATGCCTAACGTCTCACATCCCTTCAACATCTCGATATTTTGGAATCTTTGGGTGCCAAAATCTTAAAGAAAGGTGTAATGGAAGAGGCTCCTAGTATTTGCCGCTCATCTCTCATATCCCCAGCATCTACATATATGACAGGTACATGATTTATAAAGCTAGTATGTAACAACCTGAAGTATTTTATGCTTTTATGTGTGTATATATTTGCAAAAACATGAAGGAAATCAGTGACCTGCAGCTACAATCAGTTGCAGCATACACAAATGTGATGGAAGTGGTTGAGTAATAAGTATTATTGTTAGCATGCAACCATTTATGCCTTTTCATCCAGCACTGAAGTCGATGTAACTGTCATAAACCTACCTGCAAGTTAACGGGTCAAATAAGAAATCAACTGTAAACAAAACACATTTCAAATGGTAATTACATGGAAAGGTAACCATCTTAATTTAAAGGGTAAAACCGTCAAACTAGATGGGTCTTTTAAAATTTAACGCCTACAGTATGTTGGTGCGTAATCATAGTTAAATAACATATGTGCCCTTAAAGGAGAACTTATAATCACACATATAATCACGAAATGGAGTCGACATATGACAAGAGGTTGAATTTCACAGATTTTGGAGTTAGTTTGACCTCCAGCACTCTGGTCAACTTCATACCTTGAGCCAGATAGCTTGAGATGGTTTGACTGCAGGTTCAAGTCATGTGCTTTCCAGAACCAATTCAGGATTCCTGCGAACCATAGACTCCAAAGAACTCGGCTCAATAGCAGAATCTGGAAACGACTCAGAGCAAATAGAAGTTTGACCGGCTATAAGCAATCTGGAAGAACATTCTTTACTTGAAGATTTAAGTCACAAAAGTGTTGATTCCATTAAAAATGGTTACGGATAGCTGCAACAATCCATTAGGCCGGTTTCGTTTTCCGGTCTGTTTTGTAATCAATAATATATTCCCAATGTTGGCTGTATCAGTAGATGATTGCTTATAATCTGTTGCATTTGATGTGGTTTCAACTTGGTCATTATTTTCGTCATTTGGCTTAGGGTTGCTGCAACTATCCATTAACAAAATGGTTTCTTCCTTTTGTTCATGATCTATTACATCTTCCCCGACCCCTGCCACATTTGATTACACGATGTCTGAATCAAAGAGTTTGTATTTATGTGGTGAATTTGATGGATCAAGAGTTGAAGTCGAAACGTGTAATTTAGGTACATGCTTTTGTTTGAAAATTTTGATTTCTTAACCCAATTTTTTGAACAAAATATTTAAGAATGTTTTATGCATATGGTCGACTTCCAACCCATTTGACCCACTTTTTTGTAGATTTTTTCAATTTGATTTATTATAATAAAACATAACCCAAATTAACCCATTCATAAGTAAATGGATCTAAATTACCACCACTAGAAAGCAGAAAACATGCATCATTGACTACTTGCTGCTAAACAACGAAGAAATATTCATCGAAACCTGCACATGGAGTAGCACTCGCAGCAGCAAATTAATTATAAAGAAGAGTTATTTTAAGCATATCTATGCCAGGAAACACCATCATACTCATGCATTTCATTGCTTGCTTCTTTGTATCTTCAATGGGCATGAACCAAACACATCAGCCCATGTTTGCAAGAGTGCAGGGATGGCAGGAATTATTAGCTCTTCCACGCTAAGAGTGGAGTCCGAAATGTTTAAAAAAAAATGCTTCAATCACATGAAAACGACACCGCGATCCATGTTAATTGCTAACATTCAGATCAGTTAGCGGTTAACACCATACACTATACAAACATGAAGAGGTCTCATATGTATCCATAATTCCAACCACACTTAAGATGACAATGACCTCAAGTTTACTACAAAGGTACTAACAATAACATGTTCTCCCTCGCTTCGCCGCACGCTTTGCTATTTTGATGTAATCAATTTTGTGCAAAGAAAATTGTAACAACCTCAAAAACGTAATTAATATTATAATCGATAAATAGAATACTAAAACGAATAATAGAATTGAATAGAATAGTATTGGGCCACCCGAAGGTGATGCCCAATAATCTTACCCGGATTAACATACTACGGCCCATTTCCTTGTATAAACCGGCCCATTAGATAATTGAAGCCTAATACAACGAAGCCCAGTGAACTAATAACTATCTAGGCCCAATCCAATTAATGATTATAACTTATATTAACCCAAGCCCAAACCTTACATCCTTCGGCCCATTTACCTAACCCAACCTTCTAAACCCAATACATGCATACACATCACAACCAACCAACGCCAAATCTTTACCAAAACATTAACTATCCAAATAAATCCAAAAACCAAAATTATAAAATAAACCTGTAATCCTCTTTAAGACCTAGGTATAATGTCTTAAAACACATAGTGACAACATATTAAATCAAATACTTGCAATTATCGATCCCAAGCCTTAAATCTTGATTCCATGCCTTCTAATCCTTCAAATCACGACCCAAGATCACCCTCAAACTCCCAAGAGTCGAAAACAGCTGCTGGTTGTCGAATATCCGTGGCTGCCATCAAACTAGGGATTAAAACATGGAGTTTGGACCAGAATCAACAAGCTGGGCCTAAAAAAGCTGTAAAGACTATGCATTGTTGAGGTTTGTCCATAGAAATTGATGATATTTAAGACTATGAAAAAAAACGAGATAATGCTATTGGTAGTTATATAGACAATATACACAACACATTGCGGAAGTTCATGTATAAAGCAGATCAAAGTGAAGATATGGGATCAAGAAAAAAGCCATGACAATAATAAGTTTTGATTTTTGCAAAGAAACACATAGCAACAACCGTAGTCATTTTGATACCTATGGCTATAGTGATACTTTAAAGATGAATGAGCTAAGAGATAAGTTCAAGCATATATCAAGACTTTGGATATACTTTTAGATTATAGCTTTCTTTTTGTATAGTCAATAAATTAGCATCACAAATAATAAAAAATGAAGTATCTAAAAAATAATTGTATAAGCAATAAATTATAAAAAAAATGTAGCAGCTCATTTAAAACTGGGAACTACTTCTTGTACAATATATTAAAAGCTGTTGATCAAGACATTTGGTTCAAATGTCTATTAAACAGAACATGTCCACTCATTTCTTATCTTCAGTCAGAACACTCCATTCTATCTTAATATCTTATCACAATTTTACATACAGATTACAGACCAACAACTACTACTCTCATTTCAATTCCCAGCGTACTTGTTCCTTCCCTGTTAACAATAACAATGGCTGAAACTGCTTCTGCTGCCCTCATCCAAGTCATTTTTCAGAAGCTAGCTGATGAAGCCTTCAAGAAATATGCTCGCTCTCAAAACATTCACTCAGAGCTGAAGCAACTGGGGATCTTGTTGTCCCATGTCCAAGCTCTGCTTAATGATGCTTCTCACAAGGAAAACACTAATGAATCTGTTAGACTATGGCTCCATAATCTCCAACATTTAGCTTATGATATTGATGACCTACTCGACCAAGTTGCTACTGAAGCCATGCATCGTGACCTGAACCCAGAGTCAGAAGCAAGCACCAGCATGGTAAGAAAGCTCATCCCATCTTGCTGCACAAATTTCCTTCTAAGTCATAGGTTGTCTCACAAGTTAGATGAAATTACCACCCAGTTGCAACAACTAGAAAAACAAAAGTCTGATTTGGGTTTGATTGTGAAAGATGAAAAGCCAAAAAGTACTAGTAGAAGAGATGAAACCTCTTTGCTAGAATCTGATGTTGTTGGACGAAAAGGTGAGACAGAGAAGTTGATCAACAAGTTGTTGCAGGATGAGGCATCTAAAGATAACTTTATTATCGTACCCATAGTTGGTATGGGTGGGGTTGGGAAAACCACTCTGGCTAGAATATTGTACAACGATCCACGAGTGAAGGGTCACTTTGACCTCATGGCATGGGTCTGTGTTTCTGATGATTTTGATATTTTTAAGATAAGCAAGACCATCCTTCAAGATGTGTCTAAGGAAATCAAGGAGTATGAAAATTTAAATCAGTTTCAAGTTGTTCTTCAAGAGCAGTTTAAAGACAAACGATTTCTACTGGTACTCGACGATGTGTGGACTGAAAACTATGATGACTGGGAAAACTTAATGCGCCCATTTCATTCTGGGGCTATTGGAAATAGGGTAATCATCACAACTCGCCAGCAACACCTGCTTAAAAAGATAGGTTTCGGTCATCAAGACCATCTCGAGAGTTTGGCAGGTGAAAATGCTTTGTCGTTATTAGCTCTACATGCATTGGGTGTAGATAACTTTGACTCGCATGCAACACTTAAACCACAAGCTGAAGGTATTGTAAAAAAATGTGGGGGTTTGCCTCTAGCTTTAAAGGCAATTGGAAGGTTGCTAAGGACAAGAACCGGAGGAGGAGAAGAATGGGATGCAGTGTTGAACAGTGAGATATGGAATTTAGAAAATGCTGATCAAATTGTTCTAGCACTCAGGCTTAGCTACCATGATCTTTCTGCCGATTTGAAGCGCTTGTTTGCATACTGTTCTTTGTTTCCTAAAGACTTTTTGTTTGACAAAGAAGAGTTGGTATTATTATGGATGGCTGAAGGGTATCTGAACGAGTCACCCGAACGCCTAGGCCAAGAATACTTTGAGAAATTGCTATCAAGGTCCTTTTTTCAACCTGCGCCTAATGGCGAACCTTTTTTTGTGATGCATGATCTCATGAATGACTTGGCCACATTTGTTGCTGGAGAATATTTTTTTAGGTCGGACAATCAGATGGAGATAAAGGAGGAAGCTTTAGCCAAGTACCGACATATGTCATTTATTCGTGAGGAGTATGTAGCTTTCCAGAAGTTCACGGGGTATGAAAGAGCCAGAAGTTTAAGAACATTGTTAGCGGTATATGTTGGGATAGATCAAGGCTGGAATCGGTTTTACTTATCCAACAAGATTTTTGTTGACTTACTTCCCAAGTTACCATTATTAAGGGTTCTTAGTTTGAGTCATTTCAATATAAATGAAGTACCAGATTTCATTGGTACTTTGAATGTTGGTAACCTTTATCATTTACAAACATTGATAGTTTCTGGATGTAGAATGCTATGTTGCACGGGCACTGGTATGGGAACGGGAAACGGGTACGGGTACGGGAACGGGAAACGGCAAAACTCAAAAAATCAAGAAACGGGTACGGCACGGATACGGAAATAAATACATAAAATAATAGTAAATATATATTATAGATAATGTAACACAAAACCCAAAATATATTCATAAATGTTTCAAAATTCATAAAATTTTTATTGATTGTTATTGTTGTTGAAGTCTTGAAAGAACTCAAGAACAGAAGTCGAAGAAGATGAACTGATGAAGCAGAATGATATTGATGAAGATGAATCGTAAATTCATAATAATAAGATATAGGGTTTGTCAGGAGGTATATGGAAGGTTTGTTATTGGAAACATGCATGACAATTAATAGAATTTTACAAAAACTACCCTTAACTTTCAGATTCGTTTTCAGAAACGGTACCCGATTTCAGATTCGTTTTCAGAAACGTGGTTGACAAACCGAAGCGGTCAAAGAAACGTGAAGGAAACGTTTCATGGAGTACCCGCTGCTGTTTCCGTTTCGTTGAAGTTTCGGGGACGGGAAACGGCCATGGTTAGGCGATTCCGTGCAACAGAGGTAGAATGTTGACCAAGATGCCTGAAAGCTTCTTGAAGCTCAAAAGGTTGAGGCATTTTGACATCAGCGATACTCCACTTCTGAAAAAGCTGCCCTTGGGAATTGGTGAGTTGAAAAGCCTACAGACTCTCACTAGGATCATCGAAGAAAACAGGGGCTTTTCAATAAGCGAGCTTAAGGGATTAAAAGATCTCCACGGGGAAATTTTCATCGAGGGGTTGGACAAAGTGCAAAGCTCAATGCATGCACGAGAGGCGAACTTATCTTTGAAAAGGCTTACTATGTTAGAGTTGGAATGGGGTGATGGTTCTTGAAGTGGAACACTTGAAAAGGAGGTTCTTAATGAGCTCAGGCCACATGTTGATACGTTGAAAACGCTTGTGGTTAAGAGTTATAAGGGAATAGAGTTTCCAAATTGGGTTGGGGATCCGTCTTTTCATCGGTTGGTTCATGTGTCTCTTCACGGATGTAGAAAATGTGAATCTCTACCTTCACTTGGGCGACTACCTTCACTTAAGGAGTTGTCGATTCAAGGCATGGATGAGATTAAAGTCATAGGTTTGGAGTGTACTGGCACTACTGGTGTTACCTTCCCTGCACTTGAAATTCTAAAGTTTGAAGGTATGTCGAGTTGGGAGGTATGGTCAACCAATAGCGAGGCAAAGTTTCCATGCCTTCGAGAGCTTGAAATAAAAAAATGTCCCAATTTGAATGATGTCTCACTTGAAGCATTCTTCTATACTAACATTTTGAATAGGTCCTTAGGACCAGTTCCGGTTTCCCCGGTTTCCCAACCTACACCTGCCGGTTGTGGTCCCTGAGGCTTCTTTTACAGCTGTCAATTTTGCACCGTTTCTTCACCTTCACACTTTGATTTCTTCTTGGTTACCAGGTCTTCGTTGTCCATTCTTTCTCTTCAGTTCATTATGTCTCCACAAGAACACAAATACATACCCTAATCGTCACCGTCCGGAGCACTCCAGATAAAGTCAACCCCAATAGTAAGTCGGAGAATCAACAGGAATGAAAATGACTGTTAGCGGTGGTAGGCGACTAGGCGTGGGCGGAGGCCATTCCGCTGATGGGAACTGTGGTGGTAGTTTCGTTTTCTGCGGCTGCTAGGTTTCAGTTCTGATCACGGTAACTCTTCAGTTCTGATTGGGTATGAGACTTACAGGCAGCTCATGTACAGTGACAACTAGAGTCGGTTTCTTTGTTTTCAGGTGGTTGTGTTGTTTTTTGTTGTAAAATTTCGGCGGAGGAGATACCTACCAACGACGATCTACTTTTTTTCCCCACGATAACAAGGTTTCTTCCTCTCACCCGACTTCGATTTCAGTTTCTTGCACCTTCCTAGGGTT
This sequence comes from Ambrosia artemisiifolia, assembly GCA_032199755.1. Classification (NCBI taxonomy): domain Eukaryota; kingdom Viridiplantae; phylum Streptophyta; class Magnoliopsida; order Asterales; family Asteraceae; genus Ambrosia; species Ambrosia artemisiifolia. The sequence continues at coordinate 44,163,972 of CM063527.1, read as the reverse complement.
AGGGTTAACTTTTGTTGATGATTTGGATTGTTGTGTTTTTCTTAGGTCAAAGAGAGACGCAATTGTTAGCTGTGCATTAACAATTATATATACTTTGAAAATCCATTTTCAAGATGGTAAGTTCAAGTTCTCAATTTTAGTAGTAATTTAAAAGAAGCTTGCTGGACTATAGTATTGCACTGTTAGTATGTTTTGTTTCTTTACCAGTTTTCTATACTTCTAAGTAATACATGGGAGACAACAATTGTACCCTTTATTACTCTGTTTTAAGGCACATTACTAACCAAATAGTGTATAGGGTCTGAATTGTATACAGGACAGGAGGTTTATAGAAATGGGACTGGAGAATTTTAAATACTACAGGCTTGAATGTGTACGGTTGGAATCGAGGTTTCGTGCCGGCTACCAAAACTGATGCCGGTTTTCTCTCCCAGGTTTGAGCATATTATTCATTGATTTTCATTGGTGCTTCTGTTTCATTGTTGTGTACTTGTGTTATAATTCGTTGATAAGGGTTTTTATTTGACTATTGTTCTCCGCTTATATTGTTAATTTGTTATGCGTTATGCTTTATTCATACGGAAAACTTCATGGATGCTACTCAGCTTTATGATTTATGTAACTTTATTGGTTAAATTTTAAAAGACAAAAAGTCCTATCATGCATCCAATGAGAAATTGACCGCTTCTGATTCTCTATCCCTTTTGCACATCTAGGCTTATTATTGTTATTTTTGTATCCTGCCGCCATATAAATCAAATACAGTGTAAAAAAAAATATTCAGGCATGTGTTTTGCCTTGCTAAAAATGAAGAAGTTTTGATGTTGATATTTACTTCCACTATTGTTGTTGAGTGCATATGATGTATTGTTTTTTTTAAAAAAAATTTATTTAGACCTGTACATGTGCATATATGTGTGATTGCTTTCTTGGTATACAAAACGATAACAGGTATATGATTATTGTCATTTACACAGTTATTTGGATTTTGATTTTCCACTTGGGTTTTTTCCAGGTTATTTTGATTCTTTTGAACTGTTAATGGGTTTTTCAACTTTGTTGTTTATCATGCTAACCACCAAAATACAGTTCTCACTTCACTGTAGAGCATAAGGTAACTGCTTCAAGTTTTTAAACTAGAACTTAGTATGGAATGAGATTATAAACTCAGTTTTGGTGATGCGTGTTGCGGATTAGCCAAGTGCATCTACTTGATTTTTATACCGAGTACGTGTATCTTACCATACTATATCAAACCGAAATACGCTATTATTGTACATCATAAATTCGAGTTGTGCCCCGCAACGCGGGGCGGGTAAAAACTAGTTACCTTCACTTGAAGCATTAACAATAGACGAATGTTGTGAAAGTGTGCTGAGAAGTCTGGTTAGAGCAGCTTCATCAACCACTAAATTGGTAATAAGATCAATTTTAGGGCTTACGGATGAGGTGTGGAGAGGTGTTATAGAGAATATGGGGGTGGTTGAAGATCTAAGAATCATGGGTTGTGATGAAATAAGATACATTTGGGAATCAGATGTAGAGGCTGTTAGTGCACGATGTCCCTAGGCTAGTATATATGTTGTTTGGACGTATTTCGGGGTGTTTGGAGGCGGTTATACGCGTTTTGGAGGTTTCAAGGGATTGCAGGCGAGTAGCAGTGGGCTGCTAGCGATTATGGTCCTAATCGCTAGCATGAACACACGAGTATGGCCCTACTCGCTACCTTCTGCATGCGATTAGCCTTGTCTGGGTGGCGATTAGCAGCTAATCGCCTGCAAGGCTGCTGCTAATCGCCTGCTCGCTGCTGGTCGTACCCGGGTGGTATAAATACCCTCTTTCTTAACCCTAGACCTTAGTTCTTGCCTCACACACCCTCCAAACACCCTCCCCTGGTCATAGGACGTCTGATTTGATCATTGTAAACACTTGAGCTCTGTTTTAGTGATTAATCTATAATCTTTTGACCCGTGTGTGTGTAGTAATTACTCGTTTCATTGTTTCAATCGTTGTTTCTGTTATTAGATCATCTTAGAGGGATTCCGCACCTCTAAGATAAAACCCGTGATTGTTGGAACGCGAGTTCGACGGTCCTAACAAGTGGTATCAGAGCCGAGGCTCTTATCACGGGTGTTTTGATAACAAAAACGAGCAAAAACAGGTTGGTTTTGGTGTAAAAGTTGAGATTTTTAATCAAAAACCTGTTCTTAGTTTGAAACTTTGAGTTTTTATCAAAAACCCATATTTTTCAAAACTTTAGTGTGTGTTTTTCGGTTAAAAACGTGTGTTTTTGATCAGGTTTTGCTCTAAAACTATTTTGGTAACTTGTCTAATCATTTGGGATCAAAATACAATGTTTTAGATAAGATTTTGGGTCAAAATAGGTGTTTTTTGAGCAAAAGTGCGGCTGCAGATCAGATCAGGCGATTAGCATCAGACAATTAGGGTTTGCTAGCAATTAGCTGCTACTCGCCATCACTTGCTAGCGATTAGCTGCTAATCGCCACCCTTGTACTAGCAATTAGCCATAATCGCCTGATATCTCCTAGCAATTAGGTGCTACTCGCATGCTACTTTCCATGCGATTAGCCCTAATCACGTGACATACTAAATTGCCTGAAAATTCATAATCGCCTTCAGTTACTAGCAATTAGCCCTAATTGCCTTCATTTTGCTAGCAATTAGCCCCAATCGCCTATACTTGCTAGCAATTAGCCCTAATCACGTGACATACCTATATTTACTAGCAATTAGCCCTAATCGCCTATACCACCTAGCAATTAGCCCTAATCACGTGCAAAAACCTCATAATCGCCTAAGACTCATAGCAATTAGCCCCATAAACGCCTAAAAGGTTCTGGAACATAAAAATTGACTAAGTATTGGACTATTAACATACGTTAACATACCTTAACTTATGGCGAACCCTTGGGGACATCTGAGTCAACCGAGAACTCAGTATAACCAGCAAATGAACAACCAAATGAACAATCAAGCAAACGTGCCCACGAACCCTTGGCAGTTTTCGGCTGAACGAAACGCGCAACGGATGCAACAAGCGCAAATGCATGCGAATGTTGCCGGAATCAATCCGTGGGCGCTAGCTGCTCAACAGCAAGCAATGAATGCGAACCCTTGGGCACTCGCAGCTGCTGCTAACTCTCAGACAAATCAGCTGTCGTCCGTTCTTATCAGTGACTTAGAGACGGGCAGTTCTAACCGAGCACCGAAACTGCAGTATATGGCAGACTATCATGGTTGGAAAGGCAGATTTCAGTCACACGTTGAGGGTATCGATGGCTTGGTATGGTCAGCTATCGAGAATGGGTACACAAGGCCGCTGGTTGAAAACTCCACTACTCCGGTCTCTATAGAAGACATGTCTGAGGAGCAGAGGAAGAAGTATAACTATGAGAAAAAGGCGATGGCAGCGTTGAAGCAGGCTCTTCCCAAAGACATTCTTCATCAGTTCGCGCAGTGTACTACGTCGCAGATGCTTTGGTTAGCGCTTGCTGAGCGTAATGAGGGAAATCAGAAGACACGGAAGGTGAAGGTGGATCAGTTAAAGAAGGAGTTTGAGAATTTCAGTGCGATGGGAAATGAATCACTGAGAGATCTGACAGCTCGATATTATCATCTGATGTCCGAGATGTATCAGTACGGGGTTATCTACACGTCAGCAGAACTTGTGGAAAGATTTGCAGAGGCGCTCCCGGCACATTGGCATCAATGGCTGGACATTCAGAAGTCCAACAATGTTTATCAGACACTCTCCATCAATGAGTTCGTGGCCGAGCTGGAGAACAAGGAGATCGAGGAGATCAGGAGAGCTAATAAGCCGCCCGTTGTTCAGAATCCCAGCATCTATTATGGGAATCCAGCTCAGGATATCAGTGTGGGTGGATCCAAACCACAGACTGCGTTCATGGTTAATCCTGATCCAGTTTTTGCGTTTGACAACTATGGACCCCCATCTGATGTTCCTCCACCTGTCTTTCCTTGGGGTCAAGGAAACCAGTATCCTTCTAATTTTAATGCTAATACTAACCAGTTTGGTGTTAACCCGTTTGCTCATCTTGCAGCACCAGCTCAGGCAACTCCCAACTTTGGTGGACCTTCTTCATCAGGGTTTGGTGGTGCTCCATCTGCTAACTTTGGTGGATATGGAGGTGCTTCTACTTCAAATCAGGGTGCTTATCGGACCAATCCTGTTGCAGAACAGCTGAACACTTCGGGCTTTGAGAAGGTGACTGTAGAGCTAGCCCAAGAACATATGGCTCTGCTGTCAACCTTGGTCAATTCCTATAGTGGCTTAGTTGCGGGGCAGATCGGAAATCCTTATCTTACTCAAGAAGATTATGCCCAGATCGACAAGGATGACATGGATCTGATAGACATCCAGTGGCACTTCGCTAGTGTGGTGAGACGTGCAAAGGACTATATGGATAGAACTGGAAAGAGAGATGTGCTGATCAACAACAACACGAAGTTTGGGTTTGATAAAACAAAGGTCACCTGTTACAACTGTGGCAACCGAGGACACTTTGCCAGAGAATGTGATCGACCGAGACAACAGGGAAATCAGAATCCCTTCAACAACAACAGAGGCAATCAGAACAATCAGAGGCAGCAAGCTCAGACACAACCGAATCAAAATGCTGAACGAGCTCTTGTCCCAGTTAATCATCAGAACCAAAGGCCTCAAGCAAACAACAATCAAGCCTTGGTAGTTCAAGAAGATGAAGTGTTCAACTGGAATCACCTCATCACTGGTGAACAAGCTCCTCAGGGTGGTGCAGCATGCTTTGCCCAAATTATGTCTGATGCTCAAGAAGAAGTTGAAGAGAGTCCAAGTCATTCTGAAGTAGTTATTCCTGAAGTTGAAGCTTTGGATTGTGATTCGGACTATGATTCTGATGAAGGGGTGGACTTGGAGGATTTGTTAGCTGAAGCAGACGCCTTGATTAGCAAAAGGTCAATACTTGTGGATGCTGACTGTACAAAGAACAATCTGACTGATTTCTTCGGACCAGTGAAGACGGCTGCTCATTATGCTTTGATGGCCCTTACAGAGTCGTCTAATCAGGTATGTTCTTCCTCCAATTCAAAATCTGAATGTGTTGATTGTAGTAAGCTTAAGTACAGAATTGATGTCTTAACAGACGAAAATCTGAACTTGAAAGCTGACTTAAGTCAATGCCAAGAGAGCAATGAGGTTTTGAGAGCTAATGAGAAAGCCCTCAAAATCACCATTGATACTCTTAAGAAGGACTCCATTGAGTGTGATCAGCTTAAACTCAGAATCAAAGAATTAACTGATGAGAATCTGAATTTAAAAGCTGATGTGGGTCCATTGCAAAGGTCAAATGATTCCTTAAAACAGAAAGAGAAAAATTTTCTTAATACTGTTGATAACTATAAGAAGGATGTTTCTGAATTGTCTAAAACCCTAGCTAACAAGCAAATTGCTATTAATAATTATATAAATGAGGTTGAAGACACTAAGAAACATTTGGCCATTGTCAATTGTGACTATCAAAAGATCAAGAAGAAACTTGAGAGTTACCTGAACTGCAAGTATGTTCTTGATCATATCATTGAACACTCAGATAAGGAGGGCAATTCCACCAGTCCCAAATATGCTCAGTGTCCTCCTCCGGTGAGATTTGAACATCATCACAATGATATCTTACCGAAGGAAGAGTTTATGGACTTGGCAGCAGAGGCAGCTAAAGCTGTAGAAGCGCCTAAAGTGATGGAAGCAGTTAACCCTGCCCAAGTCACTAAGGCTGCTCCTCCTGCGCCTAAAGTGACAGAAGCACCTAAACCTGCTGAAGTTACTAAGGCTGCACCCACTGCTGTTGCTGCCAAAACTGGTGAGATTGCAGATAATGCAAGCGTCTGCGAGACAGACTGTTCTGAGGATGAGCTTGATGAACCAGAGAGGTATGCACCGGTGAAGGATACGAATATTCCTGTTCAGAATCACATTTTGTGTGAGCCTGAGCCGAAAGTGCAAGCCCCTGCTGATAAAACAATCAAAGTGTTCTATCAATTGAAAGGGTCTGATAAAATTTATGCTGATGAGGAATTTCCTTATAAGAACCTGGCACCTGGTCTTGTTGGTAAAATCTGGCAAGAGTCCACCATTACAATTGAGAAAGAACAATGGGGACATGGGAAAAAGGGTCAGGGTAATCAGTCCAAAAGAAACAAAGGTAAAAATCAAAAGAAGAACACTTTGAATCCTCAAAATCAAGCTCAGAAGAACTCTCCCAAGAAACATGTTACTCAGTTTGTTGGATCTTCAGGCAATGAGGTTGATAATTATCCTAAGACAGACTGGCAGAAAGAATGTCTTAAGGATTTAAAACATAAAAACACCTTTGCCACGAAATCAAACAAAAGGGGTAATGATGTTAATACTCCACCATTTGAGGAGTATAGATCCTGTCACAAGTGCGGGGTTCATGGGCATTTAGTTGCTGCTTGCCCCGAATTGAGACACAAGAGGATCGAAACAAATGATGCTCCTAGTTCCAGCAATCCTAAACCGCCTGTTTCTCCTAAGCTTTCTGAGAAGCAACAAGGTAAACAGACAGTTTTTGACACTCGTAATAAGATTGCTATGAACCAAAAGCCAGTTGATGGCAGGGGTCCGCAGTCGAGGGGGAGCCAAGTTCCTAAAAAGGTTCAAGCAGCGCCTAAGCCACAAGCACAGGCTGCAGCTAAACCTGAAGGCACCCCTAACACTGCTCCACGTGCAGTTAAGTCTGAAGTGGACCCAAAGGCTGTCCCACCACAGGAATCTGAGGCTGGACCTTCTAGCCCAAAGGCAAAGAAGAAGCCCAAGCCAAGGAGACCGGGAAAGACTTGGAGACCCAGGTCACCGACTAAAGAAGGAGGATCATCTGTTAGTGTAGAAACTGCCAGACCATCGGAAGCAACACCAACTCCTAACGGAAGGTGGGTTGAATTTCCGACTTTGGATGTAGATGGTAGACCCAAGACCGTCAAGGCTTGGGTCCCCCTTAACCACTAATCTTTGAATGTCGTGCAGGGAGTTCCACAGGGCCTTATCAGCAGCCTATGGATTGTTGATAGTGGAGCTTCTGGGCACATGACAGGCGACTTATCTCTGCTATTTGACATCAAGAATATCAATGGGGGATATGTTGCTTTTGCTGGTAATAAAGGGGGATACATCACTAAAGAAGGCAGTATGGGAAATGGAATCGTAAGCTTTGAGAAGATAAGCTACGTGAAACAGATAGACCACAATTTGCTGAGTGTCTCTCAGATCTGTGACAAGAAATACACAGTATTCTTTGATGACAATGCTTGCTTCATTTTGAAACCTGGCTTTAAGATTCCGAAACAGTGGGTTATGATCTCAGCTCCAAGAGTCAACAATTTGTATGTTCTGGATATGAGTCAGGCTGTAACAGCTAAGGGGGAGGTCACTTGTTTTCTGTCAAAGGCTACAGAGAAGGAGTCTATTATGTGGCACAGGCGAATGGGGCATATTCACTTGAGGAAGATGAATCATCTGGTTCAGAATCAGCTTGTGGAAGGTGTCTCTGTCAAGAATTTTCATTTAAATGACGTCTGTGTATCATGTAAGAAAGGGAAGCAGAAGAAGAAATCTCACAAACCTAAGAAGGTCAACTCAGTCAGTATGCCTCTTGAGCGGTTGCACATGGATCTGTTCGGCCCTGTCAATCGTAAAAGCAAGAATGGAGATTTGTACTGTCTGGTTGTCACTGATGACTATTCACGGTTCTCTTGGGTTGTATGCATGCAGCATAAAAGTGAGACTTTTGAGTTTTTGAAGAATCTGTTCACCAAACTAGAAAACATCTATGGGCTGAAGATCCGCAGGATTCGAAGCGACAATGGAACAGAATTCAAGAACAATGCTATGGAGTCACTATGTGCAGAAAAGGGTATTCATCACGAATTCACAGCGCCATACACTCCTCAGCAAAACGGGGTTGCAGAAAGAAAGAATAGAACTCTTATTGAGGCTGCCAGAACAATGCTCGCAGATTCTAACTTGCCTGTCATGTTTTGGAACGAGGAAATTTACTGCGCGTGTTATACTCTAAATAGGGTTCTTACGGTTAAGAGGTTCGGCAAGACTTCTTACGAACTTCTAATCCGTAGGAAGCCGAACTTAGAGTTTCTGGAACCTTTCGGTGCTCCATGCACTATGCTACATCCCGATGGGAAGTTTGGTGCAAAGGCAGATGAAGGTTTCTTTGTTGGATACAGTACTCCTAACAAGAGGGTATACAACAAAAGAACCAATAACGTTGAGGAGTGGCTTAATGTCGATGTTCAACGTTACACTGTCAATGCACGTGGTGCTGGACCCGATTGGTTGTTCGACTATAAGAGTTTGTTCGATTCTTTCAACCTGGATAATGTTGTAGATGATGCTGTGGCGCAGATGTATTACGAGTGTGAAAACGCAGCTAGCTCACCGCTAATGCGTCCGATCGTGGTTAATGCGCCTGCGCCTGCCGCATCAGATGCTTCTACATCCATGGGTCCCCCTGATAAAGCCGCAGCAGTTGAAGTTGAGGAAGTCTTTCAGGAAGCGTCAGAGGTTATGGAATCTTCTTCAGATGAGGAATATACAGAATCTCGGGAAACTCTTACTGAAGAACTGGCTGGAAATGGTGAATCTGCCAATACAGCTCCAGTTCCTCCTACAGGGAATGATCAAGCTGGTCCTTCTTCTTCAGCAGCTCCTGGAATCGGTCTACAGATTGATTTCTCCGGTTTTAATTTGCAACCCGCTGCTCCCGCTAGTTCAAGTGCTGCTGAGACGAACATCTCTCAGGGACTTGAAAATCTCAATTTGCGGTCGGATGATCCAGTGCCGGCACATCCGGAATCTCGGATTCACGACACTCATCCACTGCAGAATGTGATTGGTGATCCGACTGGTAGAGTGATGACACGCAGTCAGCTCAGGAATGCCAGTCCAAGTGACAACTCCGCTACCCTAGCTCTTTATTCGGAGATCAGAAAAGCAGGTCATCAGAACGATTGGTCTTTTGCTCTTTATGTGTCTCAGGTGGAACCGCGATCCGTCCAAGAGGCTTTGAGAGAAGAACCATGGATTGAAGCAATGCAGACAGAGCTTCAGCAGTTCCAAAAGCTAGGAGTGTGGGACTTAGTTGACTTACCTCCAGGTGCTAAGAAAATTGGAACAAAGTGGGTCTATAAGTGTAAACGGGATGACCGCGGGGTAATTATCAGAAACAAGGCTCGATTAGTTGTCCTCGGCTTCCATCAAATCGAAGGAATAGATTACAACGAAGTATACGCTCCAGTTGCGCGCCTTGAAGCTATCCGGATGTTCTTAGCTTACGCTTCGTACAAACGGTTTAAGGTGTATCAAATGGACGTGAAAAGTGCTTTTCTGTATGGTATCGTGAAGGAAGAGGTGTATGTTTCACAACCTCCGGGGTTTGAAGATCCACTGCATCGTGACAAGGTTTACAAACTGAACAAAGCGTTGTATGGACTTCATCAGGCTCCGAGAGAATGGTATCAAATGCTCAGCAGTTATTTGATCTCCAATGGGTTCAACCGTGGACTCGTGGACTGCACCTTATTCACCAAGGAAAAGGATGGTGACCGTCTGCTGGTACAGGTTTACGTTGATGATATTATTTTTGGGTCAACTAATGAGGTTTTGTGCAGGGAATTTGAAAAGTTAATGCAGGACAAGTTCGAGATGAGCTCGATGGGGGAAATGCAATTTTTCTTAGGCTTGCAAGTAGATCAACTTGAGTCGGGGATCTTCATCCACCAGACAAAATATGTTGCTGACATCTTGAGCCGGTTCCAGATGGAAGACTCTGCTGCAATAGCCACCCCTATCCAAACCAATCACGGGATTGGTCCGGATGAGAAAGGACAAGCCGTTGATTCCTTTCTTTATCGAGCAATGATTGGCTCGTTGATGTACCTCACAGCTTCAAGACCCGACATAATGTTCGCAACCTGCCTGCTGTCAAGATACCAGTTCAGGCCGAAACAGTCCCATCTGGTTGCCGTGAAGAGGATCTTACGTTATCTAAAGGGTTGTCCGACCAAAGGTCTTTGGTACCCTAATGACGATAAGTTTGATCTCGTTGCTTATAGTGATGCTGACTATGGCGGATGCAAGAAAGACGCAAAATCCACATCGGCTGGATGCCAGTTCTTAGGAGGTCGACTAGTCTCGTGGCAGTGCAAGAAGCAAGCCTCTGTGTCCTTATCAACTTGCGAGTCGGAATACATAGCTGCGTCCAGCTGTTGCTCCCAGGTTTTATGGATACAACAACAAATGAGAGACTACGGTTTGAAATTTCTAAACACTCCTATTTACTGTGATAATGAATCTGCTATAGCGCTTGCTAAAGACGCGGTAAACCATTCCACGGCGAAGCATATCTATGTTCGGTATCATTTCATACGCGATTGCTATGAGAAGAAACTGATAGATATGATCAAAATCCACACGGATTACCAACGTGCCGATTTATACACCAAAGCTTTTGATAAACCTCGCTTCGAGTATCTTTTGGTTTTAAATGGCATTAAAGAAAAGCAGGATTAGATCCGCATTGGCAATCGTTTTTGTAAATATTTTCTTCAAAAACAGAAAAATCCAAAAATATTGTCGTTTTGCAAATTTTTAGATTTTTAGGGGGAGAAAATTCAGAAAAATACAAAAACATTAGAAAATGCAAAAATCAAAAAAATGAGAAAATTCAAAAATTCAAAAAAAATGAAAAAAATTAAAAAAAAAATGAGTTTCTTTGGTGGCAATAGGGAAGATGATATTAACCAATCAGTCGGACTGTCTGGACCTTTATCATCTTAAAAATATTGGATCTGATAAGTAGCCTCTACAATGATGTGTTGGTAGGCTCGAAATCATTTCCAAGTTCGGCACGGTGATATAAACCTAAATCTACTGAGAATTGTGTGGATTAACGCCGCGTTGGCATATGGTCTAAAAGCCTTAAATCTTGTTGATAGAATGCCAAAATCCGAGGTTTCTGGTCTTTAAGAGGTTGGTACATCCGGGGTGAACTGGACGTCTCTCAGAATAAAATGGGGTGGCATAAGTGACGTACGTTGGGTTAGCAGCCTACAACTGAGACACCTCTTTGCCATACTCAGTAAAACAAAAGAAAAACAAAAAAATAGAATAAATTCTGATAAGGAGACGTCTGGGAATCCTGTAAGAGCAAAAAGATCATAAATGCCAAAACCCTATTCTCAAAGAGAATCGCTCTAAGGTATCAAATCATCAATACCTAAAGCATCGTACCGTGAAAAATCAAAAATGTACGGTATTTGACTTGAACCCTGGTCTGGATCTCACTGGTCTCTTTGCTGCAGCGTTCTTGCAGACCTGATCACCACTGGGTCCATTCCTTGTAAATACGGATGACAACAGCTTATTCACCGGTCACGAGGAAGCTTTGTGCATGCCTTGATGCGGGAATATGTCGCGTGTGCGGGGAACACCTTTAATCAGCTTTAATATTACCTTAACGTATCTAAAGTGCCTAGCGATAAAACTTGATTTTGAGTTTAGGTGGACAACAATACTGACAGTTGTTGTAGGATGCTTATTGGTAATTTTAATCTAAAACTGAAAGTATAAGGGTTCCAGTATAGTCCATACACTGATATGATTCCCTAACTATCGAAACTCGCAAAAATATGTTAGTGTTCAGTTAATTGTTCTTGCGTTTTCGCTTATTTTCTATTTTAAGTTTTAGTAGATTAGCTATTCTTGATTGCCGATGATGGAAACGTAATCCATTGTAATCTTACTTCTTCAAGAATAAAACGCCGAAAAATAAAAGGGATAATTAATTGAAAACTTGTACTTTTACCGGGTCAAAACCGTGTGTTTTACCGAGTACAAGGGTGGAAAATGAAACATTTTCAAGCTTTTGAGTCATCATCTGAGTCGCATGTGAAATCGGGTTGAAAAACGCATGTTTTGAAACTTTACGGGTCAAATATGCATGTTTTGGTGCTGCAGGGGCATTTTGGTAATTTGCGGGAAAAGTGGTAGGCATTTAGTGCCTAATCGCCTATGTTTAGAAGCGATTAGCCCTACTCGCTATATGTTTTAAGATGTTTGAGCTCTAATCGCGTGCATCCTTAAGCGATTAGGCTTAATCGCTATCATATATGTCCAACCAAAGATAAGTAATTCCTGGTATGCGATTAGCCCTACTCGCTAGCTACAGTGCTAGCGAGTGTCCCTACTCGTGTGACAAGTGCAAGCGATTAAGGCAACTCGGGTATTATATCATGCGATTATGAAGGGATATAAAAGGAACAGTTAGAAAATTTCATCTCATTCTTTCAAAACAAAAACCTCTGCTCTTTGGTTCCCACTAAACCCGATTCAAACAAACTCTTGCAAAAATTTCTTCTGATCTAAACAATTGTCCCTAAGCATCAAGGTAACAATATTCCAAAGTTTCAGACTTTAACAACCCTGTTTATATGGTTTAATCCTCTGTTTTAGAACGAAACCCTCATGTTCAGAAAACCGATCGATTAACCCTTAAAATGTAATTGTTGTTGATGTTTCTTGCTTGGGGTATGTTAATCGGCTTGTATAGGTTCACTTTATGCAAAAAGATTGATCCTAAACAACTTAAATCTAAAAATCCCAATTTTGAATGAGCATGAACCCTAATACTCTAAACCGGTTCAATTAACCTTAAATTTGAAACTGATTATCCTATATTGTTGAGGGGTTTTGTTAATCGGGTAGTTTAGGTTGTAATGCACCAAAAATCCCAACCCATTTCGACCCGTTTCAAGTTTAGCTCAAGTTGGTATGAACGGTTACTGTTCACGCGATTAGGTGACCCTAATCGCATGAACAGTGGACACGAGTAGGCCCTCCTTCAGCTAATCGCCTTGTTTATGGTAGCAAGTATGCCTATTCGTATACAAGGGGAATGCGATTAGCAAGGCTAATCGCGTGTAGCCTTCTGTTTGACCAAAAATTGTCAAACTTTGTCCGTTTTGTCCGATTTCATCATATCTTAACATGTTCTAATGATCGTGTCGTATGTTTTGCCTTATAGAAAAATGCAGTACGGAACATCGGAGAAGCACAACTGTTTGGCATTTCTCGGACCAGTTACAAAGCCGGAATGCAAGTTGTTCGAGGGTGTTATCGAATACTTGAAACGATCAAAGATCAAGTATGCTATCTCTACTGAATACGCGGCCTACAAGGATATTATTCGGGAATTCTACCAGAATGCAAAGGTCGACAACAGCACTGTTCCTGCAACGGTTAAAAGTGTTGTGCAACAAAAGGACGTGGATGCGCCTGAACAGAATCCAAAGAGATTGAAGGGAAAACGCTCAGCTTTGAATCTTCCTGATACATTCGGCTCTCCAACCTATTCTACCACATCAGCAACAACAACTAAAGCAGCAACAGCAACAAAAACAGCAACAACAACTACAACAGCAACCACTTCTTCAGCTCCTCTATCTTCCAGTGCAGCTATGCCTGCAGGTATTACTATGTCTATGCCTTCTTCAGTAGTCTTCACTGAGCAAGTCTCAGCTACTGTTGAAGCGACAGGTGCACAATTGGTTTCTAATCCGGTTGGTGACCATATCCGGAGACTGAAGGAAGCTGCAAGAACCAAAGCAGCTAAACCTTCAGGCCAATCATCTTCTTCTACTTCTGCTTCAAATGAACAACTCCAGCAAAATGTCAGCGAACTCATGGCTTTGGTTGCTGCACAATCGCGGGAAATAGCAGAGTTAAGAAACAAGAATACTCAGATCGAAGAAAATGAGACAGCGATGCTTGAGTTGATTGGCGAAACCATTACTGCTAATACAGATCTTAGAGCTACTGTCGACGCACTCACCTTGTCTAATCAGCAAATTCTTGAGTCGAACAGGCAGCTTATGGAATCACACCAGCAGCTGATACAGTCAAACCAAAGTGCCTTGGCAAGACTGACAGGCATTGAAGGTAAGTACAACGACCTCCAGCTCGCAAATGTGAACAATGAGCGCAGAATCACCAGGTACAGGAAGCAAAATACTAGATTAAGAGCTAGGTTGGATGAGTTGTCTGGAACTCAGCCTAGGCTCACTGGTGGTTCTGAGGCTGGAGCGAGTACAGCTGGTGATGATGATGATGATAGTGAAGAAGAGGATGATGAGGATGATGAAGAGGATGATGACAGGTCTGATGATGATGATCAGGGTGATGGTAAAGGTGATGGTGGTGACCCTGGAGCCACAGGCGGTGGCGGGTCATCGGGTGGTTCAGCTGAGAGACGAACACAGAAGCGCCATGATCGTCGAGGCGATGATCCCGAGGCAGGTTCTTCTGCTCAGGGGGAGCCATCAAGCAAGATGAGCAAGATTCACGAGCTTCGCAAGCAACTGAATAAGAAAGCGTTGATTCAGGTTGAATATGTTGAGCCTCTAAACTGCTATTTTGCCTATGATGATGAAGGCAACCTGCTTCCACCGCCTACCATGCCCGAGTATGATTTGGAAGAAGGCGAGATTCCTCCAGAGATGACACCAGAGGACTTAGCAAGAGTTTATGGCTTTACACCTGGAGAATCTTCCAGTGCGAGCCAAAGTGTCCCTCCTGAGTTGCATCCTGATAATAATGAGCTAGATCTCGAAGATGGAACCAACGTCCCAACTCCTGAGTATGTGGTAAATGAGTCGGGCGCTGGTATTCCAAACATTGATGAGGAGATGGTTCGAGAGGCTGAGGAAAAGTTGAAGTCTGTCTCTGCTGATATTCCTGATGAAGTTAAAATTCGACAGGATAAAATCAAAGAGCGCTATCCCAAGTGGTTTAAACCTGAAGAGAAGAAAAAGCCGGTTGAGCGAGCCTCCGTCTTCAAGAAAAGGTTGACGAAGATGTCTGGAAATGTGATAAGCTGGGCATATGTTAGTCACACAAGGATGCTGGGAGTAAAATGGCAAGAAGGTGTATTGTATTTTCGGGAATGCAGAGACCTTATGAGCCTCCCATTCTGGTATATCCGTGATTTAGTTCGTCTTGATTATCCTCTGTACAAAGAGAAGGCTCCTTTTCTTCAAGGTTTTTACACGAAGCTGAAGCGAGAAAGCATTGATGGATGGAAAGAATTCGAGCCTCAGTATCCCAGATCATATCCAACAGACAAGATTCATCCCTTCACACTCAAGCCAATCTGGGAGCACAAAATCAAGCCACCGAAATGCGTTTCAAGGATTCCCATTATTCCTCTTGAACAAGACTTTACCACGAAGCTGTATTATTGGCACTATGATGCAGCTACTACTGAAGCGGTGATAGTCTTGAGCAACAGTCCAAACCCATGCAGGAAGATTAGGATTTGGGATCCTATGTGGTTGATTAATTGCTCGGAAAAGGATGTGGAGATGTTGTATCAGTATCCGATCATGCATCTACCTGTTGAAGCCGATCAAGCTATGAAGTTTCAGAGAGTGATCCGGTTTTGTTATGCTAACAAGGTTCATGCAGGATGCGACTGGTCGAGAATCACACGGATTAGATCAACATCAAGCTGAAGACAGAGATTGAAGATGCTGCTTGTATTTTTGTTAGTTTGTAATCGTTTTTGCTTATCGAGTCTGTAAAGTTTGTTTGCTTTGGTATGAACGATGTCTTTTGGTTATTTCTGTACGTATACTAGCCTGGTCCAAGGGGGAGTCTGTTAGTGCACGATGTCCCTAGGCTAGTATATATGTTGTTTGGACGTATTTCGGGGTGTTTGGAGGCGGTTATACGCGTTTTGGAGGTTTCAAGGGATTGCAGGCGAGTAGCAGTGGGCTGCTAGCGATTATGGTCCTAATCGCTAGCATGAACACACGAGTATGGCCCTACTCGCTACCTTCTGCATGCGATTAGCCTTGTCTGGGTGGCGATTAGCAGCTAATCGCCTGCAAGGCTGCTGCTAATCGCCTGCTCGCTGCTGGTCGTACCCGGGTGGTATAAATACCCTCTTTCTTAACCCTAGACCTTAGTTCTTGCCTCACACACCCTCCAAACACCCTCCCCTGGTCATAGGACGTCTGATTTGATCATTGTAAACACTTGAGCTCTGTTTTAGTGATTAATCTATAATCTTTTGACCCGTGTGTGTGTAGTAATTACTCGTTTCATTGTTTCAATCGTTGTTTCTGTTATTAGATCATCTTAGAGGGATTCCGCACCTCTAAGATAAAACCCGTGATTGTTGGAACGCGAGTTCGACGGTCCTAACAGAGGCAAGTAAAGTTCTTGTAAAGTTGAAGGAATTGAGAATATGGGGATGTTCAAAGTTGGTGAGTTTAGGAGAGAAAGAGGAGGATGAGGATAAGATTGGGAGCAACCTCCTATCATCTCTTAGGAAGCTGGAAATAGAGTCATGTAAGAGTATGGAGCGTTTGTGTTGTCCAAATAGCATTGAGAGCTTAGATATCAGAAGGTGTGATTCAGTTAGACAAGTGTTCTTCCCAGGAGCAACAACAACAGGTGAAGGAGGGCAGAATCTCAAGTCACTTACTATATATTATCCTCACATGGAGATGGAAAAGATAAACAACACAAGCATGCCAATGCTTCAAGATATAACAATAAGTGGTTGGAAAAATCTGAAAACAATAAATCAATTGAGTAACTCCACTCACCTCACCTCTTTGACTATATATGACTGTCAAAGCATAGAGTCATTTTATGAGCTTCAGCTATCAAATCTCACCAGCTTGGATATATGGGATTGTGAAAGCATAGAGTCAATTTCTGATCTCCAGCTGCCAAATCTCACACATATGAATATCAAAAGTTGCAGAAACATGAAGTCAATTCGTAACCTCCAGCTACCAAATCTCATAGATCTGTATATATATAGTTGCAAAAACATGAAGGAAATTCGTGACCTGCAGATACCAAATCTAACCTGGTGGAGCATACTGCAATGTGAAAATCTGGAGTCAATTCCTGAGCTTGAGCTATGTAATCTCACCTTGTTAAGAGATCTGAGAATTATAAGGTGTGCAACGATTGATGATTCTTTTCCTGGTGGGAATTGGCCTCCCAATTTGGTTACCCTTGGAATAGGGGGGTTGAAAAAGCCCATATCAGAATGGGGCTATCAGAACTTCCCAGCTTCACTTGTTGACCTAACGTTATGTGAAGAAGATGAAGTGAGGAATATTAGTGAATTATCCCACATTTTCCCTTCTTCTCTTACATCTCTGAAGATATACGGATTTGATAAACTGGAATCACTTTCAACGGGGCTCCAACACCTCACATCCCTTCAACGTCTCTACATTGACGGTTGCCCAGAGGTGAAGGATCTACCAGAAACACTATTGCCTACCCTTTTGAGCTTGACAATAGATGAATGTCTAAAATTGAAAGAAAGGTGTGAAGGAAGAGGCTCCCACTACTGGCCCCTAATCTCTCATATCCCCTACATCGACATATAAGAATAACTCAGGTATGTTTTTTAGCTGTTTACTTCTCGGTCCTTGTTTTACGGGCTCCTCCTTTCTTTTTTGTTTAGGCCGGCCCAATTACTGTGCAATTTCAAAGCCCAGTCTGCTTTCAATTCAAATAAATGCTATTAAGCCCATCATAAAACCATTTTATATCTATACTACTACATTACTATTACTGTTGCAGTTTATAAAATCTTACTTAAATCAGAATTAATAATAAATCTCATTTAACTCAGATTATACCTTTGGAAAATTTTATATTTACATGATTTTTATACTAAACTCAAGGATCCCTTATCAGCTTAATGGTTCAGCACTTAATCATTTCATTCAGATGCTGAAACAAACAGTCTGAATGCTGAATGATTCAGACCTGAATGGTTAAGAGGCTGATTAAGAGGTTACCAAACAGCCCCTTAAATTCAGTAACTAATTGTATAGCTTTGTATAGCTAAAACTAAATTGTTGTGAACCTAAAATTTTGAAGGTAAAGAAGATATGTGTGTATAGAATAAGACGCATATTAATTTGGTCAATAAAATTAAAAGTTTGTCTTATATGTATAGTCAACTTGGGATTTTATGTTTAACCATTGATTTTTAAAAATTGCAGTTAAAAAATTGACTCTGGAAATCAACAACACACATCCAAAATACTTGAGAGATATATTGCTGAAATTCAACGTTACCTCTACGACAATGGCTTGGTTCACTTACATGCTTGATAGCATTCTAAGATATCATACAGCTTAGAAACAAATGTCGAAGAATTTGCAAAGTATGGCTGGATGAACTCCTAAAGGTACGTTTTTTAATAAATACCCTGATACAAACCCAGATAAGGGTCAGAATGGGTCAGGGTTTAACCAGCTGTTGGAAATTCTGATTATTGCAGGTGGTTGCAGGTATGGCTGGTAAAAAGGAATGATGATATAACTCTGCTTTTTGGTCCCCAGAAAACAAAGAAATTGTTGTCTGTGTTAATCATTTAATGTGTTCTGTAATTGTACTCCTTATTGAGTTTTGACCTTGGACCATAGACCTGGATTGATAAGATTTCACTGTTGACGAAAACTTTTGTGCACACTGGATCAATAAGATAATCTGATGAAATATGTTCCATTTGTTTCTGTTTGAAAGCTGCATATACATGTTTTAATAATGAAAGCAATAAACATGATGACTAAACGACGTATATGATGTTAGTAACAAACATAACTTTTGATCATGAGATATGGATGTAAACGGCTCAAGACTTAACGGGCCAATTGTTTGAACAAACTGCTAAGACCAACTTACAATCCCAAGTTTCTTCGTCTAAAGGCCCAATTTTGACTTCAAATGTTTCTCTGTAATTTCTTTAATTTTAGGTAATTCTGTTAAAACGCGTGAAGCATAAATTACATACATCCATGCTTCAAATTTAACTTCTATTTTATCAGTTTTTAAATTTCATGATTTAAAGTACACACGCATGTTTAAATCCGCCTCTTGTTAATGCCATGTTTATTCATTCAAATAGTGTATTCAGTTGTGTTTGTGCTTCCATTTTACGTCATTTGGTGACGGAAAACTTACATGCCACAACATCCTTTCCTTTGCTAAGTTGGATAGTCCGTGACTCATTGGTACGATGGGTAGGGGTGACGCATCTCTGTGAATGGTCAATTGATTACAACAATAAAAATAACACCCTTGTATATAAAAGAGTGAATAGAGATCAAAAGTGTATTCCTGTGAACAAAATTGTAATAAAACATAAACCTTCGCCTTGGCGTTTCCATTCGCTTTAATAACCCATTGTCAATTAACTTACCTCTTGGATTTTTTTACTTTGCATCTGCTTCTTGGCCCCGAGTTTCTACGATTACTGCTACCCGGCTTAGAAACACCACCATTTGTTTTATATTCGGTTACTTGTTCACTGTCGGTGGCTGCGGAGGTGGTGACTTAATCAAGTCGTGGTTCTCCTGCTGTAGCTGTTGGTTCAGGCCCCAACCCAAACTTTACACAACAAATACGTAATATGTATAAAAGTTGCAGGAGGTTTTCAAAGGGAAAGGAAATGAAAATGGCTTCTCTGTATTATTAACAAAAGAGTACAAAGCTATTTAGAGCCTACATGGACAATAAGTGGAATATTAAAAAACAATAAAAAACTTATTCTTGACCCACTAACGTAAACTTGCAACGGTCTTCACTTGCAAAGGCCTACTTCCAATAAATTCGGTCAAAGCCTTTTACCAAGTCTCCCTGCATTTCCAGCCATGCAAATGTTTTGCTTAGTTGATGCAAATCTAACATAACCCCTTGGCATGCGACCGTTAACCGTAACTGTTCCCGCAACTCGGTAACGTGTTATTGTTGGGTGTGAAGTCCTTGGGCTAGTTATTGCTATTGGGCTTGTTTTATTGGATGTTTAGAAAGCCCGTTTAGGTTTTCTTGTTCACCAAGCCTAAACCCTAGATTAGTCTCTATATATATCCTGTCTATGTAATTGTAATAGTTGTCAGAGCTTAATTATAAATCCCTAGTTGCAGCCCGTGGACGTAGGTTCCCCACTGGAACCGAACCACGTAAAATTCTCGTGTTCGTGTGTCGTGCTTTATATTATCTCGGTTATTATTGCTTGTTAGTTGTGAATCGGTTATTCCGCTGCGCCACTTAATCCTTGTTGTTAGTAGCCTGCTAAAATAGTACCGGGTTAGACCAATTGAATCGACGTCGTTAACTGTGACGTTGCTGGGAACGTGCCGTTTACAATCTTTTTTAGCCGCAATCAGGAGAGACAGGTTTACTCATTCTTGTTTTCTGATTAAGGTTTATTCGGGTTGTTGTTCGGGTCTTGGGTGTTCAAGTTTTCGGGTTATTGGTCAAGTTGTTTGGGATTGGTTTAGTTGTCAGTTTTTGACCGGTTATTATCAACTTTGGAGCCGGGTAACTTTGGTCTATTTTTCGTTTGTCATTATGGCTGAAGACGGAAAATTGGTGATTGAAAAGTTTGACGGTTCGGATTTTAGTTGGTGGAAAATGCAGATAGATGCATTGTTGGGTCAAAAAGACTTGGATATGGTACTAGAAGAAAAACCGGAGAAAATGGATGAAGCTGAAGAAGCTCTGTGGAATGCCAAGGACAAGAAAGCTAGAGGTGTTATTACATTGTCGTTGACGAGGAGCGTTGCATTTAACATCATGTCTGAAACCACGGCTCGTGGTATGATGTTGTCTCTGTCAAACATGTATGAAAAGTCGTCTGCAGCTAACAAAGTGTTCTTGATGAGAGAGTTGTTCACGATGAGAATGAAAGAGGGAAGCTCAGTGACCGAGCACATAAATAATTTGAATTCTCTTCTGTCCAGATTATCGTCTGTGGGAATTAGATTCGATGATGAGACCAAAGCTGTGATTTTGCTATCTTCACTGCCTGATAGTTGGTCCGGGACGGTGACAGCTGTCACTAACTCAGTTGGGCCTGAAGGGTTAACATTTGAAAAGATCTGGGATTTGGTATTGGGTGAGGATGTTCGCCGTAGGAATACTAAAGGGTCGTCTTCTGAGATGTTACATGTTGGCAGGGGAAGGGGAAATAGTAGAAACAGTGGGAGCAGCAAGGGTCGAGGCAGGAGCTCGTCTAGGGCTCGTCCAAGTGTGCGTTGTTGGGACTGCAACGAAAATGGGCATTATAGGGATGAATGTCCGAATAAGAATTCTGACGGAGGATCGAAGAATTATGGTGGATTGAACACTGCTGCGTTAAGCGATTCTGAGGATGACGCTTTGATACTGTGTGTTGAAAGCAGTGTGGAATCCTTGGTCATGGATTCCGGTGCATCATTCCATGCTACCCATAGCAATGATGGCATGCGGAATGTTAAAAAGGGCGATTTTGGCAAGGTTAGGCTAGGAAACGGTGAATTTCTTGATGTGACTGCCATGGGAGATTTGGACCTGGTTACTACTTGGGGCACTACTTGGACTTTGTGTGACGTCAGGATTATTCCAAGGCTTGAAACGAAGTTGATCTCCGTTGGGCAGTTGGACGAACAAGGATTTGACGTTAAGTTTGGTGGTGGAAAGTGGAAGGTCGTCAAAGATAATCTTGTGGTTGCTAGCGGTTTCAAGAAGGGGTCGTTGTATATGATGCCTGTTCCGTTTGGGGAAGTGACCACCCCTGCTAGGACGAACGCCAAAGTCGGGCTTGCTGATTCGACAGTTAAACGAGTCCAGTTTGCAGAAAAGGACTCTGGGACTTCAGGTGATCAGTTTGAGCGTATTCGGAGGTCTGAACATGTACGGGGTTTTTGTAGTAGTGGGAGCACGGGGAGTGTTCCGACACCGTCTAGAAATTGACGTTGGGTTCAGAAGACCAGGTTTCCAAATGAAATCTCTCCTGAGAAGTTTCTGCTAGTGGTGAGTGTTGCTCTGAGAATCCCTGTATTTGATGGTTTGTGTCTATGAGAATCAGTTGGGATTGAGGATGAGAAGACGGGGTCTTTTGAGACCGGGTTGGAGCCATCTGGGGCTTCAACGGGCCTTTCTGTTTATTGATGATGATTGGCCGGCTGTAACTAGGTTGATTGGGGATACATTGTTTGAAGTTTGGTTTGTTCATGGGAGCTGGACCTAGAAGACTTCTGTTCCTGTGTGTGTTTGAACTTGACGGATTACTGAAGACATGGATTGCTTTGTGCTTGTTGGCAGACTTGGTGTTTATCGCAAGGCCTTCAAGTGGGAGATTGTTGGGTGTGAAGTCCTTGGGCTAGTTATTGCTATTGGGCTTGTTTTATTGGATGTTTAGAAAGCCCGTTTAGGTTTTCTTGTTCACCAAGCCTAAACCCTAGATTAGTCTCTATATATATCTTGTCTATGTAATTGTAATAGTTGTCAGAGCTTAATTATAAATCCCTAGTTGCAGCCCGTGGACGTAGGTTCCCCACTGGAACCGAACCACGTAAAATTCTCGTGTTCGTGTGTCGTGCTCTATATTATCTCGGTTATTATTGCGTGTTCGTTGTGAATCGGTTATTCCGCTGCGCCACTTAATCCTTACAGTTATCCCGCGACCCATAAACACTTGACACATGTGATCCGTAAACGAACCCGATTATTCCAACATTCACCTCAAATTGATTCTGCCTTTGTGTTTTCTGAATCCGAGTGAAGTGTGCTGTTTCCTGTGTCTTCAGCATTCCCAAGATTCTGAAAGTCAAATCCGTGACAAATGATTACTACTCGAATGATAATTTGTCAAAAGCCACTGCCACGCATGATAATTTAAGTTTTTAACCTATATACTTATGAATAGGTTGATTGGGGTTGTCTTTTATCACAAACAGGTCAAACAGGTCAGATAAAAAGAAAAGCTTTACAGGTATAAAGAAACATAGTTTAACAATCAACAGGTCGAAAGTAGGACAAAATGATATCTAATGCATTTTGATCAAAATACTTCACTAATATTGAAAGATGATAACTTTGCAATCATATATTCATGTATGTTTTTGACCCATTACCAAACCAGCTCACTATGCCACTGCTATTTGGACTACAAGAATCACTAACTGATATCGTCAAGAAACTAAATTGTGGACAAATAATGTCTTCAGCATGGAACACCTTACGGCACGCCAGGCAAGTTCACATCCCGTCTTCAATGTCTTTATTTGGGTCTATTTGATTAAAATGTCTACCAAAGTCAGATATCTAAATTAACCAGCTAATGAAAAAAGGAGATACCCATCTAACCAACAAGCCAGTTTTAATTTATAAGTTAAGGAACTTTAATATACCAAAACTGGTTTAAAGGGCTATTTACGTGCAAAAAAGAATGCTATTGGTAGTTGTATAGACAACGCATTGTGAAATTAATGATATTTAAGACTGATATGAAATAACGTGATAATGCTATTGGTAGTTGTATAGACAATATAGACAACACATTGTGAAAGTTCATATATAAATCAGATCAAAGTGAAGATATGAGATCAAGAAAAAAACCATGACTAATAAGTTTTGATTTTTGCAAAGAAACACATAGCAACAACCGTCAAAGAAATCTGCAAATAATGTTAAATGCGGAAGTATTTTTGCAACCAGTATTATTAATTAGGACGTTGAATGAAAATGGTCAAATCTCTGGATATGAGAACTATGTAACAACCTGTATTTACATACATGAGCTAATAAAAGAAATTTGACACATACAGTAACCCAGTTTTCTGATTGCTGCCTCTTAATGTTGTGAAGAGATACAAAAACATTCGAGTAAAAGAAAAGATAGTAAACTAAGAGTAACACAATTATTAGTAATTAGTAAAAATGAATGTCGGCAACTTGAGATCATAGAAAGTAAAAGGATTGTCCACTATGCATAAGAATATTAAAAAGGAGTTGTATTATTAAAGGAATCCTCTTTAACTTTGTCCACTGCTTTCTTGTCTCCTACTCATACCTTGTCTCCAATCAGACAATTCCCATCTTATTTGCATACATTCACAGCATACGGACCAACTAAGACATTAACTTAATCACAAATATTCCAGTTTTTCATCTTCACCATAAACAATGGCCGAAACCGCTGCTGCTGCCCTCATCCAAGTCATTTTTCAGAAGCTAGCCGATGAAGCCTTTAAGAAATATACTCGCTCTCAGAACATTCACTCAGAGCTGAAGCAACTGGGGATCACATTGTCCCATGTCCAAGCTCTGCTTAATGATGCTTCTCAGAGGGAAATCACTGATGAGTCTGTCAGACTATGGCTCAATAATCTCCAACATTTGGCTTATGATGTCGATGACGTACTCGACGATGTGGCTACTGAAGCTATGCATCGTGAGCTCACCCTACAGGAACCTGGAGCATCCACCAGCATGGTAAGAAAGCTCTTCTCATGTTGCTGCACAAAATTCACCCTAAGTCATAGATTGTCTCCCAAGTTAGATGATATTACCACCCGGTTGCAACAACTAGAAAAACAAAAGTCTGATCTGGGTTTGATTGTCAAACATGAAAAGTCAAAAGTTACTAGTAGAAGAGACGAAACCTCTTTGCTAGAATCTGATATTGTTGGACGAAAAGGTGAGAGAGAGAAGTTGATCAACAAGTTGTTGCAGGATGAGCCATCTAAAGAAAACTTTATTATCGTACCCATAGTTGGTATGGGTGGGGTTGGAAAAACCACTCTGGCTAGAATATTGTACAACGATCCACGGGTGAAAGGTCACTTTGAACTCATGGCATGGGTTTGTGTTTCCGATGTGTTTGATGTATTTAAAATAAGTGAAACAATCTTTCAATCTGTGGCTAAAGAGAGCAAACACTTTAAAGATACAAATCAACTTCAAATTGCTCTTCAAGAGCAGTTTAAAGGCAAACGATTTCTACTAGTACTCGATGATGTGTGGAATGAAAACTATGATGACTGGGAAAAGTTAGTGCGTCCATTTCATTCTGGGGCTAATGGAAGTAGGGTAATCATGACAACTCGCCAGCAGCATCTGCTTAAAAAGATAGGTTTAAGTCATCTAGACCATCTTGAGAGTTTGGCGCGTGAAGATGCTTTGTCTTTATTAGCTCTACATGCACTGGGTGTAGATAACTTCGACTCGCATTCAACACTTAAACCACAGGCTGAAGGTATTGTAAGAAAATGCGGTGGTTTGCCTCTAGCTTTAAAGGCAATTGGAAGGTTACTAAGGGCAAGAACTAAAGGAGAAGAATGGGATGACGTATTGAAAAGTGAGATATGGAATTTAGAAAATGCTGATGAAATTGTTCCAGCACTTAGGCTCAGCTACCATGATCTTTCTGCTGATTTAAAGCGCTTGTTTGCATACTGCTCTTTGTTCCCTAAAGACTTTTTGTTTGACAAAGAGGAGTTGGTATTATTATGGATGGCTGAAGGGTTTCTGAACGACTCACCCGAACGCCTGGGCCATGAATATTTTGAGGAATTGCAATCAAGGTCCTTTTTTCAACCTGCGCCTAATGGCGAACCTTCTTTTGTGATGCATGATCTCATGAACGACTTGGCAACATTTGTTGCTGGAGAATATTTTTTTAGGTTGGACAATCAGATGGAGATAAAGGAGGAAGCTTTAGCCAAGTACCGACATATGTCATTTATTCGTGAGGAGTATGTTGGTTTCCAGAAGTTCAGGGGGTTTGAAAGAGCCAGAAGTTTGAGAACATTGTTAGCGGTATATGTTGGGATAGATCAAGGCTGGAATCGTTTTTACTTGTCCAACAAGATTTTGGTTGACTTACTTCCTGAGTTACCATTATTAAGGGTTCTTTGTTTGAGACGTTTTAGTATAAATGAGATACCGAATTCCATTGGTACTTTGAAGCACCTGCGGTATCTTAACCTATCTAAAACTGCGATCAAAGAGTTACCAGATAATGTTGGTGATCTTTATAATTTACAAACATTGATAGTTTCTGGATGTAGAAATTTGGCCAAGATGCCTAAAAGCTTCGTTAAGCTCAAAAGGTTGAGGCATTTTGATATCAGAGACACTCCACTTCTTAAGAAGCTACCCTTGGGGATTGGTGAGTTGAAAAGCCTACAGACTTTCAATCTCACTAGGATCATCATTGGAGGAGATAATGGCTTTGCAATTAACGAGCTTAAGGGATTAAAGAATCTCCATGGGGAAATTTCCATCGAGGGGTTGGACAAAGTGCAAAGCTCAATGCATGCACGAGAGGCGAGCTTATCTTTGAAAAGGCTTACTAAGTTTGAGCTGGAATGGGGTGATGGTTCTCGAAGTGGAACACTTGAAAAGGAGGTTCTTAATGAGCTCAGGCCACATGTTGGTACGTTGAAAACGCTTATGGTTAAGAGTTATAAGGGAATAGAGTTTCCAAATTGGGTTGGGGATCCGTCTTTTTATCGGTTGGTTCATGTATCGCTACGCGGATGTAGAAAATGTGAATCTCTACCGTCACTTGGGCGGCTACCTTCACTTAAGGAGTTGTCGATTCAAGGCATGGATAAGATTAAAGTCATAGGTTTGGAGTGTACTAGCACTACTGGTGTTACCTTCCCTTCACTTGAAATTCTAAGGTTTGTAGATATGTTGAGTTGGGAGGTATGGTCGACCAACAGTGAGGTAATCTTTCCATGCCTTCGAGAGCTTCAAATAAGAAACTGTCCAAATTTGAGTGATGTCTCACTTGAAGCATTACCTTCACTAAGAGTATTAACAATAGATGAATGTTGTGAAAGTGTGCTGAGAAGACTGGTTCGAGCAGCTTCATCAACCAATCTATTAATTATAAGATCAATTTTAGGGCTTACGAATGAGGTGTGGAGAGGTGTTATAGAGAATTTTGGGGCGGTTGAAGTGCTAAGCATAGACAGTTGCAATGACATAAGATACCTGTGGGAATCAGATGTAGAGGCGAGTAAAGTTCTTGTAAAGTTGAAGGAATTGAGGGTATATAGATGTAAAAATTTGGTGAGTTTAGGAGAGAAAGAGGAGGATGAGGATAACATTGGGAGCAACCTCCTATCATCACTTAGCAAGTTGGATATATATGATTGTAAGAGTATGGAGTATTTGTGTTGTCCAATTAGCATTGAGAGTTTAGTTATGAATCGGTGTGATTCAGTTAGACAAGTCTCCTTCCGAGGAGCAACAACAACAACAGGTGAAGGAGGGCAGAATCTCAAGTCACTTAGTATAAACGGTCCTCACATGCACATGGAAAAGATCAACAACACAAGCATGCCAATGCTTGAAGCTATAAATATAGAGGGCTGGAAAAACTTGAAATCAATAAATGAATTGAGTAACTCCACTCACCTCACCTCTGTGAGAATAAGAAACTGTGAAAGCATGGAGTCAATTTCTGATCTCCAGCTATCAAATCTCACCAATTTGCATATATCACATTGTGAAAGCATAGAGTCATTTTCTAACTTCCAGCTGCCAAATCTCACACATCTGGAGATATCACATTGCAAAAATATGAAGGAAATTCGTGACCTACAGCTACCAAATCTAACAAGGTGGAGTATAGAAAAATGTGAAACTCTGGAGTCATTTCCTGACCTTGAGCTATCAAATCTCACCTTATTAAGACATCTGTCAATTAGATGGTGTCCAATGATTGATGGTTCCTTTCCTCGTGGGATTTGGCCTCCCAATTTGCTTTTCCTTGGAATAGGAGGGATGAAAAAGCCCATATCAGAATGGGGCTATCAGAATTTCCCAGCTTCCCTTGTTGGGCTATGGTTAAATGATGAAGTTGATGTGAGGAATTTAAGTGAACTGTCTAACCTTTTTCCTTCTTCTCTTACATCTCTGACTATATGCAGATTTGATAATCTAGAATCACTTTCAAAGGGACTCCAACACCTCACATCCCTTCAACATCTCAAAATTTACAGTTGCCCAGAGGTGAAGGATCTACCAGAAACACTATTGCCTTCCCTTTTGAGTTTGATTATATGGGAATGCCCAAAATTGGAAGAAAGGTGTAAAGGAAGAGGCTCCCACTACTGGCCCCAAATCTCTCATATCCCCCAAATCGTTATATGGGAATGACTAAATTGAAGGAAGGGCATAATTCCCACTACTGGAAGATGATACCTCATCTCTCATCATGTCAGATAGATGACCCTTTCCTGTAGTCATTGAAACCGAGCTGCTAACACACTCAAGGTAACAACACCAATTCAAAGTTTTTGCTCCTCCTTTCTTTCTTGGTTAGGCCGGCCCGATTACTCTGTAATTTGGAAGCCCAGCCTGGTTTCAATTCAAATGAATGCCAACATAAAACCATTTTATCTCAACAAAACCTCCTATACCTTAATTGACAAGCACACTCGACTATCCAAAATAAAGGCTGAATCGGTATTTGTTTCTTAAAACCTTTAACTGATTTAATTATAACATAATTTAATGAAATGGAAAAATTAACAGTTGAATTAATTGATTTGTTTACATCAATAATTTTAGTCAATTATTACTAACCAGTGGGTGGGCTCGCGTGATGCGGCGAGTTTCACCAAGAACCTGGAGGTTTTTGAGTAAACGCGGTTCTATCGGAAAACCGTTTTTCATGTTGAACCAGCAGGGCTTTGGTTTATATGTTTTTTCCAGGCCGAACCAGCCTGTTTACGACTCGTGTAACCTTTATTACAACCTGAATGCAGTCTGTCTACCGAATGTTTAACCCATTTATCTATTATAAGGACAAAACAATTTAGGTTGTCCGTTACAGTAATAACTAAGATACTTTGAATTTATTATCCAAATGACTGATCACTTGAAATTAATATTACAATGTCTGTTGTTTAATGGGGTTAAATTTCAGGTGCACAAGAGACCCTTAAACACATAAGAGTTGGCAAAGCATGCATGAAAAAGATATAATTACTCTGGAGCCCCGTTGCAATAGCCTTACAATTCATGAAACAAAACTCAAGGTTAGCTTGTATAATAATGCCACACCTCATGGTTGAAACATGTATGTATGGTCATAGGGTTGGACATTTCAATTACTAAATGTTGCTTTGTCTCTATGTGTATGCATTATGCCATATCCCACATATGAAGAAACAAAAAGCATAAATTATTGCAATGATTAAAAGAGAAACAAGTAGGTGATGCATACAATAACACAAGTAGGAAGGACAAGTGTAAGGATAAGTATCATTTATTCATTTATATATAATCTAGTTTTTCTCTAAAAGAAAATGTTACAATTTTTAATCGGTATATTAAGCGAGTCTGGGGTGCGAGCTTCTTTAAGTTTGGCTCGATTTGAGCTTTTAGCACACCAATATCAAGTAACTCACAAGCAGGACTCGTTTACACCCCCAATCATTATAAATTCCAAAACAATTTCGGATTCAGAAAACCATTTTTTTGCCACTCATACGCTACTTTAACCAACAAAACCTACAAATAAAAACTAATATATATAAAAGAAAAATCTATGAAAAGATACCAGTCTAGAGCATCTAAGATAAGCACAAAAATTAAAGCTTCTACAAATACAGATACACCTAATACATCGAAACTCATTGCCCAATGGCAATGGTTGAGTATTATTGTTAACATGCAACCATTTATGTATTATTGTTATAAACCTACCTGCAAGTTAATGGGTCAAATAAGAAATCAACTGTAAACCAAACACATTTCAAATGGTAACTACATGAAAAGGTAAACATCTTTATTTAAAGGGTAAAACCGTCAAATTAGAAGGATCTTTTAAAATTTAATGCCTAGAGTATGTTGGTCGTATCATAGTTAAATAATCTCACTCACACACACATATGACAAGAGGTTGAATTTCCCAGGTTTTGGAGTTAGTTTGACCTCCAGCACTCTGGTCAACTTGATACCTTGAGTCAGATAGCTCGAATGACTTGATGCAAGCTTGAGATTCACGCTGGACAAAATCATCAGTCATCACTAATGATATGCGCATCAATCTCCACTGCAGTAGGCTGCAGATTCAAGTCATGTGTTTTTCAGAACCAATTTAGAAATCGTCGGAGATGGTTTGACTTTGACACCAGGAACACGATCATCCTCAACATCTAAACAATTCTGACGGTTCAGGATTCCTGCAAACCACGGACTCCAAAGAACTCGGCTCAATGGCACAATCTGGAAACGACTCAGAGTAAATAGAAGTTTGACCGGCTATATCACACGAACAGCATTCTTTAAGTCACA
Organism: Ambrosia artemisiifolia; assembly: GCA_032199755.1. Taxonomy (NCBI): domain Eukaryota; kingdom Viridiplantae; phylum Streptophyta; class Magnoliopsida; order Asterales; family Asteraceae; genus Ambrosia; species Ambrosia artemisiifolia. The sequence continues at coordinate 44,133,742 of CM063527.1, read as the reverse complement.
GAGGCCGGTTTTGACACCATTAAAAATAGTTAATTTATCATTTTCCATATCCGGATAGCTGCAACAATCCTTTAGGCCGGTTTTGTTTTCCAGTTGTTTATAATCAGTAATATCTTCCCAATGTTGGCTCTATCAGCAGATGATTGCTTATAATCTGTTGCATTTGCTGTGGTTTCAACTTGGTTGTTTTTTTCGTCATTTGGCTTAGTTAGGGTTGCTGCAACCATCCATTAACAAAATGGTTTCTTCATTTTGTTCATGATCAATAACATCTTCCCCGACCCCTGCCACATTTGATTACACAGTGTCTGAATCAAAGAGTTTGTATTTATGTTGGTGCTAATTTGACCCCTTTATTAATGAACGGGCTGATTCGGGTTATGTTATATTTCCATCATGTTTATAAAAATCCAACCGATCGAAAGTGGTTGCATGAAATGTATTTTTGATTCATAAAACCAGTAGAAATAAAAAAATAACCAAAACTGACTCACTTTTACATACACGGGTAATTGCCATTTCTAAATGAAGCTAACAAAATTATGCAAATATAAAAGATAGATGTGGTGAATTTGACGTATCAAGAGTTGAACATGAAACATGTTATTTAGGTACATGCTTTTGTTTGAATATTTTGATTTCGTTAAATAAGTAATGCATCTGATGTTATTTCAATAAGCCAACTTTTTTAACAAAATAATTCTGAATGTTTGATGCATACGGTTGACTTTCAACCCATTTGACCCACTTTTTTGTAGATTTTTTTCAATTTAATTCATTATAATAAAACATAACCCAAATTAACCCATTCATAAGTAAATGGATCTAAATTACCACCCCTAGAAAACAGAAAACATGCATCACTGACTACTTGCTATTAAACAACGAAGAAATATTCATCGAAACCTGCACATGGAGTAGCACTCGCAGCAGCAAATTGATTATAAAGAAGAGGTTTTTTAAGCATATCTATTAAACCAAACACATCAGCCCATTTTTCCAGGAGTGCAGGGATGGCATGAATTATTAGCTCTTTCATGCCACGAGAAGAAAGAGTCTGAATATTTACAAAAAAAAAAAGTTTCATTCACATGTAAACGACACCGCGGTTCATTTTATTTGCTAACATTCAGTTCAGTTAGTGGTTAACACCATACACTATACAAATTTGAAGAGGTCTCATATGTATCCATTATTCCAACCACACTTAAGATGACAATGACCTCAAGTTTACCACAAAGGTGCTAACAATAACATGTTCTCCCTTGCTTCGCCGCACGCTTTGCTATTTGGATGTAATCAATTTTGTGCAAAGAAAATGTTTCTCCACATATTAACCCAACTTTCAATGGCCGCATTCGGCTATTCTCATGTATATTAGAACTCAATACCTTATCAAAATTTACTAAGTTGATCAATGTAAGAAAAGTGTCTTGTTTGACCCATTTAATAGAACTTAACCCATTCAACCCATAAAAAGAGAAAATGATCATTTTACCTATTTAATAAAGTTGCTCGAGCCATTTAATAAAACAAAGCGTTTTGCCAATTCTATAAAGTTGACTCGTTTGACCCTATAATAACGGAAAAAATATATTCTAATATTGTTAATAATGAAACTACATTTTTTAAAGGAATTTAAATATAATAATAATAAAAATAATAAATTAAATATATTTATGTCTTGCAAGTGAAACACTTGCAAAATTATTCTGACCAACTTGCAAATGGTGATAGAAATTAGATTTTTTTGAACGGTCAACGGTACACACCCATAACGAAGCCCTGCACCCTTCATGTCCGGTCCCCGGCCCCCCTACTCTGAGTGGGATTCGAACATGTGACCTCCGAGGGCAGGAACCCCATAAGGTGGGTAAACCTTCCCACCTCCGTTGCAACCACTAGGCTACAACATCATTGGCGATAGAAATTAGATGGTTGGGATTATTCCATCTAAAAAGAAGCCATGCATAAATTGTTATTTGTATAAATGACATGTGATAACCTCTACAACGATGTGCACAGTTTCAACTTTATACTGCCTTTAAATAGAAGTCTATGAGCGATGAAATTCTTCACCCTCATTTTCTTCACCTTCCTCCTATACCACCTTACCAGTCTTTTATATAACCGAGTCTGACAAAAAAAAATGGTCCTGACATTACTAAACAGAACCAAGCACCATACCGACGCTAGTTTTCCCTCATAACTACTAATGTATCTTCAAAACTCAATATTTTTACCATTTCATGATATTAGTAATAAGAATATATAACATTAGTAAAGATAATGTTAATTCGTAAACTATTGTAAGTTCAAAGTACTTCTATTGACTACTAAACTAAATCTGATAAGTTCTAGTACTTATGATGACTTTTAAACTGAATATGAAGGTATTGTTTGCTTTTATAAAAACGGTCTGCGCAGGCTCTTCTATCTATGCCGCGCAAACCAGCATAACACAAACATTGCTATCTGCAGACTGTTTGTTTTTTCGAAAATGTTTCATTAAAAAACGTCTACGCGAGCTCTTCTTGGTGCAGATTTCGCCTAGCCACTTTTAAGATCTATAGAAGGTTAAACAACACCACCCACTATCCACCACTACCACCGTCCAACACCACCTTTTTGTACACCACCACCAGTTGATTTTAGCAGTCTACAAACGTTTTCTTCTTGCAGACTGCAAATGTTTATTCCACCACTTCTTCTAGAGATGTTTGCGGACTGCAGACAATTTACCTTTGAAATGAAATAGCACCGAAGTGTTTTGATGTATCTTAAACTGAAACTGATGTCTTTAAAGTATATCAGGAGTGGTTTAAACTATCTATGAAATGTTTTGAACTAAACCTAAAGTCTTCTGAACTAAACCAATTTCTGGAACTCATCCTAGAAGTCTGGAGCTCATATTAGAAATCGGAACTCATCCTAGAAATCTGGAACTCCGTTCAGATGTCTTCTAAACTAATCTAATGTCTTCTAAGTTGAAGTCAAGGTCTTTTAAACTAAATCTGAAGTACATAAAGTGATTCTGAAGTCTTTTAAACTGAATTTGAACTACTGAAGTGAGTCTGAAGCCTTTTTGTTGGGTCTGCTGACCTGGAGAAGAACAGATGATTGAAAGCCAAAATATACTAAGTGTTTGATCAAGAATAAAGAACAGTTGTTACAATGAAGCTTCCTCCAAAGAACTGCTGATTCCCAAACTGCTGCTGCTTAACATCTGATACAAGACAACTGCTGCTGATGAAAAGTCTGATGGATAAAGTCTGAAGAGCAAAAGTCTGATAAAGAACAAGTGCTGATCAAAGATCTGAAGAACAAAGGTCTGTTGAACCAACAGCACTTTGGTTCAACAGATGATAAGGAGACATCAGAGCTTTAGTTTAACAGAGTTTATTATCAGTTGTTTCAATGTAACAGTAGTTTATTGTTTAAACAGATGTTATAGTTTGTTAGTCAGTTAGGGGTCGCTTTCTAGGTGACGTCAGCAACTGATCATCAGAGGTTTGTGCTTGTCTATAAATAGAACAGTACTTGTACTGTTCTATTGGTCACTCGTCATTCTCTTTCAGACAAACATACTCTGAGTGATCAGGCTGAGGGGGAGTTTAATTGTACTATTGTAATCTTTCAGTTTAATGAAAGCATTCGATTAAAGCAATTATTCTCTATGTTTTGATTATTCGTTATTCCGCTGCACTTTCCAATTATACTTCATTCATATTTCATAGTTAATCAAAACAGTCCAATACTCAGATCCTAACAATTGGTATCAGAGCTTGGTCAATTAAATCTGATCTAATCAATCAATTTAATACACAGATCAGCTCATAATCATTGATATCGTTTGTTTGTCGGGTTAAAACAGAGTAATATTTTATTTTCGTTTCAACAGTTAGTAAACAGACTTTGTTTTTGAAAAACCAAGAGAATGACTTCACTTAATCAAGATCCACACAACACTGGCACACACAACAAGCCTCCGATGCTTGTCAGGTCAGAGTACAACATCTGGCAGCGTCGGGTGGCTCATGTGTTAGCACAACAGAACACAGGGTGCTGGAAATCGGTAGTATTTGGACCACATGTTCCAATGGTACCGAGTGCCGAGGATCCAAAGATCCAAGTACCAAAGAGTGTTGAGAACTACTCAGAGCAAGATTTTCAAAAAATCGAGCTAGATGCCAAGGCTTTCAGCATAGTAGCCATGGCACTGCCGAATGATATCTATGCCGGTCTCTTGCACTGCAATAGTGCTAAAGAACTGTGGGATGCTCTCAAAGAGCAATTCGGGGGAACTGATGATGTGATTGAAAACAACCGAGAAATACTTAACCAACAATATGAAACGTTTAGTCACATAAAAGGGGAGTCATTAACACAGCAGTTTGAAAGGTTTAACTGTCTAATTAGTGAACTTAAACTGGTTGGTCTAACTTTTCCTAATTCAACACTGAATCATAGGTTTCTTAGATCACTTCAGGACAAATGGGACACTATAGCCATAGTTATGAGAAACTCTATCGGATTCAAAGACCTAACCCTGACCCAGCTTCATGGTAAGCTCCTGACTTATGAAAGGGAGCTTAACCAGAAAAAGAAGCTCCAGGACTCTGGCAAAGTGTCAGATGACTATGTATTTGGTAATACTGCACTGTTGGGTCAGGATGATGGTTCTGGAAGTAGTAAGGATCAGAGTTATGATCATTACATTGACATAACAACTGGTTTCAATAATGATTCTTACTCATCACCAAACACCTGTGCTTTCACAGCCAGTGGTGATATCCAGGCTTCTGATAATTCATCTTTTGTGTACAATGACTTGCAATATATTGACCCTTTGGACCTAGAAGAAATGGACATCTTACACCAGGTTGCCCTGCTCAGTATTTGAACCAATAACTTCTATAAGAAAACTGGCAGGAGGTACCCAGGTTTACATGGTGGGTCAAAGGTTGGGTTGGATAAATCAAAGATAAAGTGTTACGAGTGTCATAGAATGGGTCATTTTGCTAGGGAGTGTAGGAGTCAAAATGGAGTTCCTATGATTACCTATCCAAATCAAAGACCACAGGCCAACACTTATCAAACCATCCCTAATGTACCTAATGTGCAAAACACTGCTCACTTTGCACAGACCCAAACCACTGTTCCTGTGCATTATGTCCAAACCACTGTTCCTCAGTATCACTATGTCCAAACACCTGTTGCTCAGGCACCTGTGCCAATGACTGTTACTCCACCCTCTGCTCCTGCAGAGACCAGTCAACCAGGTCAACAGAGTTTCTTTACTCAGGGCTTTGTTGATTGGAGCAGTCTACCAGATGAGATAACAGATGACAACATTGCTCTAGTTGCTAACACTGAAAAGGATTTTTGTTTTATGGCACTAGAAACAATTGTTGAAGAGACTGATTCTGAGGAAGTGGTGTCTATGTCTGAAAATGTGACTGATGGTGTTGTTGGTGAGATTGTTTCAGCTGAAGAATCTGAAGTGGAGGTTGTGAATCTCTCAGACCCCTGGGGTAGTGATGACTGTGACTGCCAGTGTAACTGTGCCTTGATGGCTGCTGCTAAGGTATCTCCTCAAATCTTAAATGACTTGTGCTCAGACAAATGTATTGTGGCATTTGCTAAGATAAAAGAGGTGAATGAAAACTTTAGAAAGAAAATTTTGGATTCTGAAATTCAGTTTGAAAAACTTACAAAAGAGTTAAAATCAAAAATATCTGAAAAAGAGTCTGAAATCAGCAGTTTAAAACATGAAGCAAGCATAACCAAAGACCAGCTTCAGACTATGATAACAAAATATCATAGTTGTAAGAAGGAGCTTGAGTCCACCCAAGTTGAATGTAAGAAATGGGTGGAATCATCAAAGGGTTTTGAGATGATTGTCAACCAACAATCTAAAAGTCATGTGAAATTTGGGTTTGGTTTTAAAACCATTGATCAAGTTTCACAAACCACTGACAAAAGGGAACCACAGTTGGTTGAGGTCATCCCTACAAACTCAAAAGGTCAAGAAATCAAGGTTACTGAACCCAATGGCAAGAAAATCATTCTTGAAAAGTTGGAAGGTACACCCTCATTTGATGAAATTGAGAAATATCAATTCAAACCAACATGGTCAGATGAGTGTGAAGTCCTTGAAAATTTCAAACCAATGACCTTTAAAACCTCTGATGGAAAAATGGCACCACAGGCCAAAGTTATCCCTCTAGTAAATCTTCCAACAGATGATGAAACATCTGTTGAAAAGAAGAAAGAAAAAGGGAAAGCCAAGAACAACTTGTTTTGTGATTTTTGTGAAAAGAAGAACCATGTCACCAAAAACTGTTTTCTTCTAAAAGCATATGACATCAACAAAACAACAAGTTTAAATGATTCTAAATCTAAAGAATGTTCAATCTGCAAGAAAAAGAATCACAAAACAAAAGAGTGCCTATATCTCAAAAATTTTGATGAAAAGATAAAAGAGTATAAGGCTAAAACTCTGGAAAGTCAAGTGGTAAGTACTTCAAAAGGAAAACCCAAACAGACTTTTGAATCAGTTCAAACATCTGTTACCAAAAGTCTGAACAAAAACTCTGCTCCCAGAGAAGTTCAGGTAACAGATGCTCCACCTGTTAACAGATTACCAAGAGGATATGGACAACCCACTTGTCATCGTCTGCCACATGTTTATGAAGAGCCCAAGAGGCCTTCAAAACCAAAAGTGAACAGACACCCTCATGGTTTTCAACAACTGATAGGAAATGATCAAACATCTGCTGGACCAAGTGTTGACATACAAGCACTGGCAAATGGTCAACTGCAGCTGTTGAACCTAGTTCAAAAGCTAGTCCAAACCACTGATCATTCTCCTCAACTTAAGGCTGAGACAGCTAAGGACCCATCCAAAGCCAATTTGGCTTTGGACACTCACCAAAACTAAAATCTTTACTGATGTGCAGGGAGCTTCTGCTTGTTTAGACAGTTTATGGTATGTAGATAGTGGAGGTTCCAGGCACATGACTGGATGTAGAGCCCTTCTTCTGGACTTTCTTGCTCATGGAGGGGGTGATATATCCTTTGGTAATGATTCTAAAGGTAAAGTGTTGGGTTCTGGTACTGTCAAAGCAGGGAGGCTTAAGTTTGAAAATGTTAATCTAATAGACAATCTAAAATTTAATCTACTTAGTGTATCTCAAATGAGTGACAAAGGCTTTGGGTCATTCTTCACTAAGCAAACTTGTAAGATTGTTGGCCCAGAGGCTGTAGAAAAGATTAATACCATCATTGCTGAGAGCAAAGCACAACTTGTTGCTCATAGAAGTGGCAATGTGTATGTAGTTGATATGTTGAAGGATAATCCTACTGCAAATGTCTGTCTAATCTCAGCTGCCTCTACCAAAGAGACAGAATTGTGGCATAGGAGACTTGGTCACACCAACCTTCAAACTATCAACTCACTCTCCAAAGAAAACCTTGTCAGAGGTTTACCATCAAAAGAATTCAAATGTGATGAGCATTGTGTTTCCTGTTTAAAAGGTAAACAACATAAAAGCTCCTACAAATCCATTGATGAGTCCAAAACTAGTCAGTGTTTACAAATGTTGCACATGGACTTGTTTAGCCCTGTAAAAATCATGAGTCTAAGAAGAAAAAGATTTTGTCTTGTCATAGTTGATGATTTTTCTAGGTTTACATGGACTTACTTTTTACACTCTAAGGATGAGACTGCAGGTATTTTGAAGGACTTTGTCACCAAAGTTGAAAAACAATATGACTTGCCAGTAAAAGTCTTTAGGAGTGACAATGGAACAGAGTTTAAGAATAAGGAGTTGGATGACTTCTGTGTGTCAAAAGGGATTGTAAGGCAGTACAGTATCCCAAGAACACCAGAGCAAAATGGGGTGGTTGAAAGGAAGAACAGGACTCTCATTGAGGCTGCAAGAACAATGCTAGCAGATTCTGGTTTACCTCTGTCCTTTTGGGAAGAAGCTGTAAACACTGCTTGCTATGTTCAAAACAGAGTTTTAATCAACCCTAGACATCAAAAGACTGCTTATGAAATTATGTTTAAAATCAAACCACTGATATCATTTTTCAAAGTCTTTGGCTGCCCATGTTTCATTTTAAATCTTAAAGATTCCATTTCAAAATTTGCAGCCAAAGTAGATTGTGGATATTTTCTGGGGTATTCTTCCATTGCAAAGGCCTATAAAGTGTTTAACACAAGGACTAAAACAATAGAAGAAACTCTGAATGTAAAGTTCAATGAACTTTCATCTTTAAAAATCCCAGCTAACCCTGCTGAGTTGTTTGATTTAGATAAATTCAAATTTGAAGATATTGCTGTCAAAACTAACCCTGCAGGTACTCCACAATCTTCACAACAAGACTACAGAATAGATGTTGTGGTTCCAGACCACTACAAAGTCTATCCTGCATCAGAGGAAGCAGTGGTTCAAAACAACTGTCAAAACTCTGTCACAGCTGAGTCAGCCACTGTTGGCCAGTCTTACCTTCAAACCACTGATTCACCCAGCCAATCCACTGTTCAATCATCTGTAGACAAGAGTCAATCATCTGTTGACAAAAGTCAGTCCAATCTTACACCACTTGGACCCATTCCTCCACCTCCATTCCAAACATCTGTTGACTCTTCAAAAGTGCCAACAGATGTTATGTCAACAGAGTCACCAAACCTCTGTCCTTCACCACAAAATGCCATCATACCATATCAGGGAGATCTAATCTACCTAAGAGCTCATCCACCAGACCAAATCATTGGCAACATCAGAGAAGGTGTGCTCACAAGGAGCCAATCTTCAAACATCTGTCTTTTTGCAGGCTTTTTATCCCTTACACAACCTGTCAAGTACCAAGAGGCACTGAAAGACAACAGTTGGGTAGAAGCCATGCAAGAAGAACTCCTTCAGTTCAAAAGACAACAAGTATGGGAACTTGTACCACTGCCTAAGGATGTCTGTCCAATTGGCACAAAGTGGGTCTTCAAAAACAAAACTGATGAAAGGGGTATAGTTGTCAAGAACAAAGCCAGGTTAGTGGTTCAAGGCTTCAGACAAGAAGAAGGAATTGACTATGATGAAACCTTTGCCCCTGTAGCAAGGTTAGAAGCTATCAGACTTTTCTTAGCCTTTGCTGTCAACCACAACATCAAGGTGTATCAGATGGACATCAAGTGTGCCTTCCTATATGGCAAAATTCAGGAGGAGGTCTATGTATGCCAACCACCTGGTTTTGAAGACACATTCCATCCTGATCATGTCTACAAGCTTAACAAAGCATTGTATGGACTCAAACAAGCACCAAGAGCCTGGTATGAAACTCTCTCTACTTTTCTCTTATCCATTGGTTTCACAAGAGGTAAAATTGATAAAACCTTGTTTTTAAAATGGAAAGGAAAAGATTTAATGATTGTTCAAATATATGTGGATGACATCATTTTTGGATCCACATGTAATAAAATGTGTGAAGAGTTTAGGGAACTCATGACAGCAGAGTTTGAAATGAGTGCTATGGGTGAACTTCAGTGCTTTCTTGGTCTTCAAGTAAAGCAACTGCAAAATGGCACTTTCATTCATCAAAACAAGTATGTGAAAAACTTGTTAACAAAATTTGAGATGAATGATTGTAAGCCATGTAGTACACCCATGAGTACTGTCAAGCCACTCACTGATGATGAAAAGGATGAACTGGTTGATCAGACACACTATAGATGCATGATTGGGTCTTTATTGTACTTAACAGCATCCAGGCCAGACATTATGTTTGCAACCTGTGTGTGTGCTAGATCTCAGGCTTCTCCTAGAAAGTCTAACCTTATTGCTGTGAAAAGGATTTTCAGATACCTAAAAGGTGCTCCCACACTTGGTATCTGGTATCCTGCTAATGGAAACATTGGTATCCTGCTAATGGAAACATTGAGCTTTCAGGTTATTCAGATAGTGATTTTGCTGGCTGCCATACCACAAGGAAGTCCACCTCAGGAGGGTGCCAGTTTCTAGGGAATGCCTTAGTTTCTTGGCAAAGCAAAAAGCAAGCAGCTGTTTCAACATCCACTGCTGAAGCTGAATACATTGCTGCTGCAAGCTGTACAGCCCAACTTATGTGGCTTCAAAATCAACTACTGGATTTTGGGATAACTGCACTAAGGACTCCACTCATGTTGGATAGCCAAGCTGCTGAAAATATCATCAAAAATCCAGTCTCCCACTCAACCACCAAGCACATAGATATCAGACATCATTTTGTCAGGGATAGCTATGAAAAAGGTTTGATTTCTCTGCACCATGTTCCAACAGAGGATCAGTTGGCAGATGTGCTGACAAAAGCTTTAGACACATCTACCTTCACAAATCTGATCTCTCGAATTGGAATGTTAAACATGGATTAAAAACAACAAAAATGTTTTCAATAAAAACATTAAAATGTTTTCAGAAAATCAAATTTTGCTAGAATGACACCTTGGTTGAAAAATCTGTTTTTAAAACCACTGATTCAGATAAAACAACCACTGTTTCATTAAAACCACTGTTAGTTGAAAAATCTGTTTCAAACATCTGATCAGATAAAACAACCACTGTTGGTTGAAAAATCTGTTTCAAACATCTGATCAGATAAAACAACTGTTTTCATCAGTCTTTTGGTTAAACAACAGAGGTTGGCAACAGAGGTTTAACAAAACAGCTGTATGCCACCAGATGTTTCAACCATCAGATGTTTGCCACGTCTGCTCTCAAAAGCAGAGTTTTGCCACATCAGCGGTTTCACCAGAGCCTATAAAACCCTGTTCTTTCCCCCAACAGCAGTTTTACTGTCTCATTGTATTCAAAATACTGAAAACCGCTCTCGTCTTCCTCATAACCCTCAATCAAAAGTTCATCCCTTTCACAATCCAAATCCATTAAAATGGAACTCCAAACAAAAGCCACTCATAATTTCCTTCCATATTTGGTAAAAACCGAAGACAACACACCATTCCATTCCACCATTGACATCATCAATAACTCAAAATATAAAAATGTTCTTATTGCTGATGCCCCCATATACCTGGAAACACTCCAAGAATTCTGGGCGAATGCTGAAGTTTTATACCAAGACAAAAAGCCTACTTCCATAATTTCAAAAATTGGAGACACCAGTATCGCCATAACCCCTGAAATCATATCCACTACCTTCTCACTAAACGACTTGTCAGGTATGGAAACTTTTCCAAAAACAGAGCTTCACACTGAGTTTCAAGAGCGAGGGTATGATGCTCAAATGACTGGTTCAACATTATACAAAAAGTTTTTCCCACCAGTCATGAAATTTTTCTTCCATACCCTCCTCCTCTGTGCCTCTGCCAAGACTACATCCTTCAATGAAATCCCATTGAGGATACAATACTTGGGATATGCTATGTTGTCAGATTCTGACTTCAATCTATCTCAGGGATTGTTCTTAGACTTGGTATCAAATGTGAAAGCCATAAAATCTGGCTCAAACAATGCTTTTCTGCTCTACCCTAGAATTCTAAGTGTAATTCTACAAAAGATTTTACCTGAAAAGGATTTTCAAAAGGGAGAGTCTTTTAAAATGAAAAGTTTAACTGATGAAACTTTTACAAGAATGCTGGGTTCTTCAACCCAAGAAAAGGCAACAAAAGTACAAAAAGTTTCCAAAACACAACCAAAGAGGACAAAGACAACAACTGTTGTTGAAACCTCTGTTGGTGAGCCCACTGCTCCTGGTGATCATGGCACTTCATCCAGTGCTATGAAACCCACACCAGCCACTAAAAGAAACCGTCCATCCTCCAAAACAACCACCAAAACCAAAAAGGGACTTCTGGAAGATGAGATACCAGAAGCTAACCCTGTTGCATCACCAAAGCAACATGAAACCACTGTTGTTACTTCCTCACAACAGTTGGAGATATCTCAACCCAAGCAAACTCCTCAAGAATCCTCACAAAAGGATCTTGTTGTAAGCCAAAGGGAAACTCATACTGAGGCATATGAGTCACTTGACCATATGTTTACAAGCCCATCTCCCAGGGCTAATCAGCTTCTTACTCCACCTACATCACCAACACATGTCCCACAAACAATGCAACCTCTGTTTGAAGCTATTGACAAAACTCAGGACAACCCCAGTTCCTCTCCTTCACCTATCACTGAGAGTATGCCACCACCAGTGACTGGGGCTGAGGAAAGTCAATCAGCCATCCCACAAGCAGAAGAGGAGGTTATACTCCCAGAAGTCAATGTTACTTCTGATGAGGTTTCAAGAGAAGCAGCTACTACTGCTGTAGAGACCATTGTCTCACAGCAGGACAGTGGTTCCATTGCTAAGACTTCCTTGAAGGCAACAACTGATGAGGACACAATTGTGTCTCCTAAAACAGTTGGAAGTCCCCAGTACCAAGACAAAGGGGCAGCAGGTTCTTATTCTATGGACTCACCTCCTAGAACTGAACCAGCTAAAACTACTTCTGGTAGGGATTCAGATGATCCTATTAACTTAGGTGATGAATCAAAACTTCAAGAATTGACGGCTAAAGTTCAAAACCTTGAATCCTCTGTTGCTGACATCAAATCTGATGTCAAGTCAATATTGGAAACATTGAATAACTTTACAAAAAGTCAACCATCCACTGCTGATGTTGCTAATGAGCTATGGAAATCTGTTTCCCCCATCATCATAGCTCACAGAAAATTAGCAGATCAGACACAAGAGACCTACATGACTTTGATCAGAAATATGGTGGATGCCAGATTTAATGACACAAAGGCTAACATCAAGGTGATCAAAGACCATCTGCTGAAGACCACTGGCTCTGCCCCTACCACAATTCTCAGAGATGAAGATGATGATGAATTCACTGCTGATGATGCCAAAAAGGGGGAGAGTGGCAGAGATAGGCTACCAAAACTTGATCCATTTGGTGTACCACCCTCACAAAAAGGGAAGAAGCCAACTGCTGACAAACCAGGGTCACCCAAATCAGCTCCACAGACACAACAACCAAATGTTCAGACCACTGTCTCTGAACCAGCTCCAGCTTCAAAGGCAAAAGAAGTTGACACTTCAGCTAATGAAAAAGCTGAAAAGGCTTCTCAAGACAAAAGGAAAAGGGCTGATACATTGGAAGTTAAGGCAGAGATGTTGGTGCAGCTGAAAAAGGAACAGCAGCAGGAAGTGGAAGATGTGAACACTTCAAAAAGCAAGAAAATGCCAGCCAAACACACCAGAAAACCACCTTCCAGATTAACTGCTGAAACCTCTGCTGAACAAACACCTGCTATTACAACCACTGCTCCTAAAACCAATGCCACCACAACCTCTGCTACCCAAACCACTGAACCTAAAACAACTGAACCTAAAACCACTGCTAAAACATCTGCTCAACCCAAACCAGTAACCAAACCAATCACCACACCATCAACCACTAAACCAGCCACAACTCAACCAACTCCCAAACCTACTTCAACACAACCCAAAACCCAAACAACTGATGGTTCCACAAAAGGACCAACAGATGTTTCCCAAACCACTGCCTCATCCTCACCTTCACCCAAAATCTTGTATAGCAGAAAAAGGAAATCCACCTTTGTTATACAAGATGAAAACATCCACAACACACCACCTAACACCCCAATCTCACAATCCATACCAGTCAATGCCATTCCACTCTCATCTTACTCACCACACACTGCCCAATTCAGATCTCATAGACCACCACCAACCATCACCCCATTGGCTGAGAAGTATCCCCTTGAGTTGGATCTAATCAAGGGGGAACTTCAATCCTTCTATAATACTGATCAGCCATCAGAAAGATCCTTCCCATCTCTCAAAGGCTTCCCTGTTCCACTCAACATGGACACCTATCTTAAATACAAGGGTGAACAGACTGATGCTGTCATCAAAGAGAAATGCAAAGGGAAGGATGACAGGACTGCTCAGGGCATCCATTCAGCAGAGCTTAGCAAACTCAGAAGGATTGAAGATTATGCTAAGACCCTGAGCAATTCCATGTCTACCATGCCTCTCAGCAGACACTTGGAGATGGAAGTGAGGGATTCATTGCTAGAACAGATCTTGGCATCCAAGCCTTACAAAGCAACGAAGAACCAATTCACAGGCTGGACCACACATGCTCTCAGGGAAGAACTGATCAGAATAGAGAACATGGCCAAGAATCCTCCTGCTAAGGCCTCTGCCCCTGATTTCAGAAAAGGGAGAGATGAAGCTAGAGCCTTGAAGTTCAGAAGAATGAGACAAGAGCTTGTAGCAGCTAAGTATGGAGAGATGAAATCTGTTGCTAGATGGTTAGAGATCAGGCTAATTGAAACATACAAGAAGCTTGAACAAGAAAGAAAGACCAATCCTGATCTTCCAAGAAAACCAGTGTATGATGATGCTCCCAAGAAACCCTCACAGGCCTTTACATTAGATAGCTTACTTGCAACCTCTGATCTTTCCATTGCTGCTCAAAGACAATACAAGAAGCAGAAGGAAATGTCTGAAGAGGATACAAGGAAGTTCAATGAAACTTATGTAAAAGAGGGTCTCTTGAATCAACTTAGATTCTTCTCTGACCCTGTCACAGAGAAGTTCAGAGAACTCATTGGCAGGCCTCCATATCCCAACTCATCCAAAATAAAGATGCATCCCAGTCACTCCTCTGACTCTAAAATTCTAAAATGGAAGTCTGATAAAGAGACCCATGAATTGACACTGATCAGGTCAGATGGTAGTATTCAGAAGTTGAGTATGGATGATGCACCTGGCCTAAGTGCAGAAGATCTCCAGACACTTTTGAATCTGACACTGGATAGAGATGCTGAAGACCTCTTCTCTCTAAGCTTTGAATTACAGTTGAAAGGGCAAATTAGAGAAAGTCTGATGAGAAATAAAGATCAAGAATAAAGCAGAGTTTTGGCATCATCTGTTCTAGGGGGAGATTGTTGGGTCTGCTGACCTGGAGAAGAACAGATGATTGAAAGCCAAAATATACTAAGTGTTTGATCAAGAATAAAGAACAGTTGTTACAATGAAGCTTCCTCCAAAGAACTGCTGATTCCCAAACTGCTGCTGCTTAACATCTGATACAAGACAACTGCTGCTGATGAAAAGTCTGATGGATAAAGTCTGAAGAGCAAAAGTCTGATAAAGAACAAGTGCTGATCAAAGATCTGAAGAACAAAGGTCTGTTGAACCAACAGCACTTTGGTTCAACAGATGATAAGGAGACATCAGAGCTTTAGTTTAATAGAGTTTATTATCAGTTGTTTCAATGTAACAGTAGTTTATTGTTTAAACAGATGTTATAGTTTGTTAGTCAGTTAGGGGTCGCTTTCTAGGTGACGTCAGCAACTGATCATCAGAGGTTTGTGCTTGTCTATAAATAGAACAGTACTTGTACTGTTCTATTGGTCACTCGTCATTCTCTTTCAGACAAACATACTCTGAGTGATCAGGCTGAGGGGGAGTTTAATTGTACTATTGTAATCTTTCAGTTTAATGAAAGCATTCGATTAAAGCAATTATTCTTTATGTTTTGATTATTCGTTATTCCGCTGCACTTTCCAATTATACTTCATTCATATTTCATAGTTAATCAAAACAGTCCAATACTCAGATCCTAACACTTTTAAACTAAGTCTGAAGTATATGAAGTGATTCTAAAGTCTTTAAACTAGATCTAAACTACATGAAGTGATTTTGAAGTCTTTTAAACTGAATCTGAAGTATATGAAGTGATTCTAAAGTCTTTTAAACTGAATCTAAAGTTCTTAAAGTGATTCCAAAGTCTTTTATATTGAATCTGAAGTATACGAAGTGTTTCTGAAGTCTTTTAAATTGAATCTTAAGTTTGTGAAGTAACCTTGAAGTCTTTTAAACTGAATTTGAAGTTCGTGGCCAAAATGTAAAAACTAAAACTTAAGGTGCATTTTTTAAACTTTTAATTATCATCATCATCATCATTATTATTATTATTATTATTATTATTATTATTATTATTATTATTATTATTATTATTATTATTATTATTGGTGCAGGGAGACGGTGGTTATTGATGAAGACTGGTGATGCTGGATGTTGTTGATGAAGACTGCTGCAGAAGATGGAGGAGTGGGGTGGGGGTGGGGTGGGTGTTGGGATTTATAGAATTTTAAAAAATAATAATAATAATAAAAAGTTTTAAAAATGCCCCTTAAGTTTTGGTTTTTATATTTTGGCCACATAGAAGTTTTGGTTTTTACATTTTGGCCATGAAAACTAACCAGGTTAGACCTCCGTTAGTGTGGGGGTGATGGAAGAAAATAAGTTGAAAGTTGGGAGTGTTATTGGCCAAAGTGAAAGTTCAGAGTGATATCCGCCAACATGCGATAGTTGGGAGTATTAAAATCCATTTCTCCTTCTTTTAAACATTTGTCATATTTCAATTCATATCATACAACCTTGGTCTATACATGTGAAATAAGATTACAATTTGTAACATGATTTGGACAATACCTTATTTAAAAAGTTTGTATTACAATAGGTTCTTTTAACTACTTCAAGAATATAAACATGTAGATATCGTTTTGGTTATGTTATGACTCTTTTTTTTACCTTTTTTTTGTTGTAACATGTACCAGTACCGTATTTAAACGAACATATACCAATCGAATTCCCTTTGGCTCCTCGTGGCAACTGGCAAGGGCTGTCTTTTAAAGTAAATTGCTTTGGGGCCTGTTTGATAGCCTCTTAATGACCGTTAATGAAACTGTTTTAGGGGCTGTTTTGAAGTAAACTGTTTTTGGGGCTGTTTGGCTACCTCTTAATGGTGGCCTCTTAACCATTGAGAGTTAATTTTACCTTTTAACCATTAAGAGTTTATGATCCATTAAGAGGTAGTTTCTTAATAAATATAAAGAAGCTATCAAACAACCCCTAGTGTGGTATTATATGCTAGGGATAAGAAAGAAAAAATGTTTTGAATAAACTGAAGATTTTTCGCATCAAATATTGTGATACTAAAACGTCCATAATCAACTGTTAAAAAAACATATGGTTATCTTTTACAATTTAGTACTACTAACTAATACTATTTATTTTTTATGTTTAACATGAATGGTGTGTTGGGAATTCCGAACTATGAAGATCGATCTTAAACGTGCTAAGGTTTAGGAGCGGATCTTGGAGAGGATAATTATGAATAATTAAATATGTTTATGATTTAATTATTAGGTGTAATTATCATATCCTAGAATATTAATTAATTAGTGGATAATTGTCTAGAATCCTATACGTGTTATGTTAGATGTGTATTAGATAATTATTATGTAATTAATTAATAGGAATCCTAGTTATAGTATAACACGATAGGTTAGCTATATATACCATGTTAATTGGTAGGGATTGTATGAAGTTTTGAGTTAGTTTCTTCATCAATAAAACTTGTGGGAGTTAGCCATAGTTTTATGCTCGTTTGAATATCGATTGGGACTTGATGGTGGGCTAATGGAACTAACGGGCTTGGAGTGCTGATGGGCTAATGGAGATCAGATGCTGAGCTCAGGAAAGCTTACGTTGGTGTGAGTAAAGATAAAGCCCAGCCCATGAGAGTATTATTAGGGCTTCAGTATCAAGCTCTTATTTCAGGTTGGTCAATGTTTAAGTTGGGCTTAAGTGAATTTGTTCAAGAAGCTGGACCAGATGAAAGTGATAACTGATAAGTTATTAAATTATATAATCTGGCCGCTCTTGTATTAAGATATTCATTCAATAATTGATGACCTTAAATCTAGCCACAATACACGGGAAAGGTTGGCAACTAAGACATTGATTAAATCCATAAAATATCATAAAAAAGTAGTAACCAACTCGTTCACATGTGGCTTGACAGCTATACCTTATCAAATAATTACTTTAATCCATAAAATATCATAATCTGGTCGTTCACGGGAATGTAAGTTTATGTAAAGTAAAAGTTGGCAACTAAGACCTTAATTTAATCCATAAAATATCATAAAAAAGTAGTAACCAGCTCGTTCACAGGTTGCTTGAAAGCTATACCTTACCAAATAATTGTTAAAAAATGTGGACCAACAACATTGATAATATCACCAAAAGCAGCTGTGAATTCTATCACTATATGCACCCTCTATCATTCTATCAATATCACACATATACCAAATATTCCTGTTTCTCATCTTCACCGTAAACAATGGCCGAAACCGTTGCTGCTGCCCTCATCCAAGTCATTTTTCAGAAGCTAGCTGATGAAGCCTTTAAGAAATATGCTCGCTCTCAGGGAATTTACTCCGAGCTGAAACAATTGGAGAGCATGTTGTCCCATGTCCAAGCTCTGTTTAATGATGCTTCTCACAAGGAAATTACTAATGAATCTGTTAGACTATGGCTGAATAGTCTCCAACATTTGGCTTACGATATTGATGATGTACTCGATGATGTGGCTACTGAAGCTATGCATCGTGAGCACACCCTGCAGGAACCTGGAGCATCCACCAGCATGGTAAGAAAGCTCATCCCAACTTGCTGCTCAAAGTTCTCACTAAGTCATAGGTTGAGTCCCAAGTTAGATGAAATTACCACCCGGTTGCAACAACTAGAAAAACAAAAGTTGGATCTGGGTTTGATTGTGAAAGATGAAAAGCCAAAAAGTACTAGAAGAAGAGATGAAACCTCTTTGCTAGAATCTGATGTTGTTGGACGAAAAGGTGAGACAGAGAAGTTGATTAACAAGTTGTTGCAGGATGAGGCATCTAAAGATAACTTTGTTATCGTACCCATAGTTGGTATGGGTGGGGTTGGGAAAACCACTCTGGCTAGAATACTGTACAACGATACATGGGTGAAGGATCACTTTGACCTCATGGCATGGGTCTGTGTTTCTAATGATTTTGATATTTTTAAGATAAGCAAGACCATCCTTCAAGATGTGTCCGAGGAAGTCAAGGAGTATGAAAACTTAAATAAGCTTCAAATTGCTCTTCAAGAGCAATTTAAAGACAAACGATTTCTACTAGTACTCGATGATGTGTGGACTGAAAACTATGATGACTGGGAAAACTTAATGCGTCCATTTCATTCTGGGGCTACTGGAAGTAGGGTAATCATCACAACTCGCCAGCAACATCTGCTTAAAAAGATAGGTTTCAGTCATCTAGACCATATAGAGAATTTGGCGCATGAAGATGCTTTGTCTTTATTAGCTCTACATGCATTGGGTGCAGATAACTTTGACTCACATGCAACACTTAAACCACAAGCTGAAGGTATTGTAAAAAAATGTGGTGCTTTGCCTTTAGCATTAAAGGCAATTGGAAGGTTACTAAGGACAAGAATTGAAGGAGAAGAATGGGATGCAGTGTTGAACAGTGAGATATGGAATTTAGAAAATGCCGATCAAATTGTTCCAGCACTCAGGCTTAGCTACCATGATCTTTCTGCCGATTTGAAGCGCTTGTTTGCATACTGCTCTTTGTTCCCTAAAGACTTTTTGTTTGACAAAGAAGAGTTGGTATTATTAT
The DNA here is from genome assembly GCA_032199755.1 of Ambrosia artemisiifolia. NCBI lineage: Eukaryota > Viridiplantae > Streptophyta > Magnoliopsida > Asterales > Asteraceae > Ambrosia > Ambrosia artemisiifolia. The sequence goes on along the minus strand of CM063527.1, from coordinate 44,114,195 downwards.
GGATGGCTGAAGGGTATCTGAACGAGTCACCCGAACGCCTAGGCCACGAATACTTTGAGAAATTGCTATCAAGGTCCTTTTTTCAACCTGCGCCTAATGGTAAACCTTTTTTTGTGATGCATGATCTCATGAATGACTTGGCCACATTTGTTGCTGGAGAATATTTTTTTAGGATGGACAATCAGATGGAGATAAAGGAGGAAGCTTTAGCCAAGTACCGACATATGTCATTTATTCGTGAGAAGCATGTAGCTTTCCAGAAGTTCAGGGGGTTTGAAAGATCCAGAAGTTTGAGAACATTGTTAGCAGTATATGTTGGGATAGATCAAGGCTCGAATGAGTTTTACTTATCCAACAAGATTTTGGTTGACTTACTTCCCGAGTTACCATTATTAAGGGTTCTCAGCTTGAGTCATTTTAATATAAAGGAGGTACCAGATTTCATTGGTACTCTGAAGCACCTGCGGTATCTTAATCTATCTAAAACTAATATCAAAGAGTTACCGGAGAATGTGGGTAATCTTTATCATTTACAAACATTGATAGTTTCTGGATGTAGAAAGTTGACCAAGATGCCTGAAAGCTTCTTGAAGCTCAAAAGGTTGAGGCATTTTGACATCAGCGATACTCCACTTCTGAAAAAGCTGCCCTTGGGAATTGGTGAGTTGAAAAGCCTACAAACTCTCACTAGGATCATCATAGGAGAAAACAGTGGCTTTGCAATAAGCGAGCTTAAGGGATTAAAAGATCTCCACCGGAAAATTTCCATCGAGGGGTTGGACAAAGTGCAAAGCTCAATGCATGCACGAGAGGCGAACTTATCTTTGAAAAGGCTTACTAAGCTAGAGGTAGAATGGGGTGATGGTTCTCGAAGTGGAACACTTGAAAAGGAGGTTCTTAATGAGCTCAGGCCACATGTTGATACGTTGAAAAAGCTTGTGGTTAAGAGTTATAAGGGAATAGAGTTTCCAAATTGGGTTGGGGATCCGTGTTTTCATCAGTTGGTTCATGTGTCTCTACACGGGTGTAGAAAATGTGAATCTCTACCGTCACTTGGGCGGTTACCTTCACTTAAGGAGTTGTCGATTCAAGGCATGGATGAGATTAAAGTCATAGGCTTGGAGTTAAGTAGCAGTACTGGTGTTACCTTCCCTTCACTTGAAATTCTAAGGTTTGAAGATATGTCGAGTTGGGAGGTATGGTCAACGAATAGCGAAGCAATGTTTCCATGCCTTCGAGAGCTTGAAATAAAAAAATGTCCCAATTTGAATGATGTCTCACTTGAAGCATTACCTTCACTTGAAGCATTAACAATAGACGAATGTTGTGAAAGTGTGCTGAGAAGACTGGTTAGACCAGCTTCATCAACCACTAAATTGGTAATAAGATCAATTTTAGGGCTTACGGAAGAGGTGTGGAGAAGTGTAATAGAGAATTTTGGGGCTGTTGAAGAACTAAGCATAAAAAGTTGTAATGAAATAAGATTCCTGTGGGAGTCAAATGTAGAGGCAAGTAAAGTTCTTGTAAAGTTGAAGGAATTGGGGGTATATTATTGTGAAAAGTTGGTGAGTTTAGGAGAGAAAGAGGAGGATGAGGATAACATTGGGAGCAACCTCCTATCATCTCTTAGGAAGCTGGAAATACGTTCTTGTAAGAGTATGGAGCGTTTGTGTTGTCCAATTAGCATTGAGAGTTTAGATATCTATTTCTGTAATTCAATTAGACAAGTCTCCTTCCCAGGAGGAGCAACAACAACAACAGGTGAAGGAGGGCAGAATCTCAAGTCACTTACTATATTTGATCCTCAGATGGACATGGAAAAGATCAACAACACAAGCATGCCAATGCTTCAAGATATAAGTATAAGGGGCTGGAAAAATCTGAAAACAATAAATCAATTGAGTAACTCCACTCACCTCACCTCTTTTGACGATAGTAAGCTGTGAAAGCATGGAGTCATTTTCTGAACTTCAGCTATCAAACCTCACCATGTTGAAAATAATTGATTGTGAAAGAATAGAGTCAATTCCTAACCTCCAGCTGCCAAATCTCACACATTTGAGTATACATTATTGCAAAAACATGAAGGTAATTCGTGACCTTCATGTACCAAATCTAATCAGCTGGATGATAATTGATTGTGAAAATCTGGAGTCAATTCCTGAGCTTGAGCTATGTAATCTCACCTTGTTAAGACATCTGAGAATTATAAGGTGTCCAAGGATTGATGATTCCTTTCCTCGTGGGATTTGGCCTCCCAATTTGGTTACCCTTGGAATAGGGGGGTTGAAAAAGCCCATATCAGAATGGGGCTATCAGAATTTTCCAGCTTCCCTTGTTGACCTAGGGTTTTATAATGAAGCTGAAGTGAGGAATATTAGTGAATTATCCCACATTTTCCCTTCTTCTCTTACATCTCTGGAGATATACAAATTTGATAAACTGGAATCACTTTCAACGGGGCTCCAACACCTCACATCCCTTCAACATCTCTACATTTTGAGTTGCCGAGAGGTGAAGGATCTACCAGAAACACTATTGCCTACCCTTTTGAGTTTGACAATAACCGGTGATTGCCCAAAATTGAAAGAAAGGTGTGAAGGAAGAGACTCCCACTACTGGCCCCTAATCTCTCATATCCCCTACATCGACATATAAGACTAAACTCAGGTAGTTGTTTATTGAATATAGTCTGTTACTCTGTTTTTAGTTGTTTACTTGTCAGTCCTCTGTTTTTATTTTTAAGACTACGGGCTCCTCCTTTCTTTCTTGTTTAGGCCGGCCCAATTACTGTGCAATTTGGAAGCCCAGTCAGTCTGGTTTCATTTCAAATGAATGCTATTAACCCCAACATAAAACCATTTTATATATCTATACTACTACATTACTGTTGCAGTTTATAAAATCTTACTTAATTCAGAATTAATAATAAATCTTATATAACTCAGATTATACCTTAGCAAAATTTTGTATTTACATGATTTTAATACTAAACTCAAGGAGATTAGATGTACATACTTCTTAATTCAATAACTAATTCTATAGCTTTGTATAGTCAAACTAAATTGTTGTCAACCTAAAACTTTAAAGGTAAAGAAGATATGTGTGTATAGAATATGACGCATATTAATTTGGTAAATAAAATTAAAAGTTTGTCTTATTTGTAGTCAACTTGGGATTTTATGTTTAACCATTGATTTTTAAAAAATTGCAGTTGAAGAAATTGATATCATATCAAGGTTTCTGCAAATCAACAACACACATTCAAAATACTTGAGAGATATAATACTGAACTTCAACGTTACGTCTACAACAATGACTTGGTTCGTTTACATGCTTGATAGCATCCTTAGATTTCATGCAGCTTGGAAATTTGCAAGCAGTATGATTCGGATTGAATAAACTCCTAAAGGTGCGTGTTTTTTTAAATATCATGTTGACTCTTTCATATTTGCATAAATTAAATATTTAATTTTGCTTCCATTCAAACAAAATTGTTTACATTTTATCTCAAGAGTACTTCTGTCTTCCTACACCTTAACTGACAAGCACACTCGACCATGCAAAATAAAGGCTGAACCGGTATTTGTTGCTTAAAACCTTAAATTGATTTAATGATAACATAATTTCGTGTGTAAAAAGGGTTGCATTATTGTAATGGAAAATCTATTTTTTTAAATGAATAGGTTAGTATAGTACAACTCATATTAGCCATTTTGTTCTTGTTTAAATCATGGATAAAACTGTATTTGGTCTTGTTTAAGAGAGCCTTCAAGTTATGTCATTAGACCAGAACTTGGATATGAAGGGTATTTTTGTCACAATCAATAAAACATGATATCAATAGTTATTACTTGTTTTGATAATCTATACACCCCCATTACAAACAAATTACATTTAAATTATAATTACTTATGTTGCTGTATATATATATGATCTTACAGATTGGTCAGTCCTTTCCACAAGAAGGTTTTTTCATCTGATCCAACTAACTTTTGGGGCCGATTTGGAAAGTTATGTTAAGGTATGTTGGATTTTGGTTTTTGGTTTTCTGATTGATTGGTAGGCTATAATATTATTGTTTAAGCACTAAACGTCTAAACTTTAAATTGGTATTAATATATGCGTGACATTATTATTTCTTATGTAGACTATGTGACACTAGACGTTGTATATGATATTCGTATTAGACTTATATGATTGTATCTTCTATTGCATTTTTTCAGTCTATGTTGGGCTTAGTCACATTTATTTCTCTGCGACAGGGAATCATCTTGGCTACGTTGTGAGCTCTGAGTGTGATCAGGAATTAACTGAGATTGAAGACCAAGATTGCAGCCAGTTATAATCCAGGTTACTTATATGTCTGTGAACTTTGAATTTGTATTGATGTCTTTAGTTCTGTAAATAACAACCTGTGTGGGGTGTTACTCTTACTTTGGCCTTGTTTCGGGCTCCTATTAAACTATGCACCCATCAACGTCTTTTGAAGGTTCTCCTTAGTGATACATAGAAAGTCTAGTAGTTGAGCTTTTTTAGTATGTTTTGATCACCATTCCGTTTAGGTTTCAAGGTCAAAAGTTCCAGGTTTATAATGAAAAGAAAGATGCTAAGAAGGTTTAGAGATATAGCGCAAAAAATCAATATATTATTAACAGAGACATATGATTACATATATATAATTACAATCGGTTGTAGCATACACAAATGTGAATGGCAGTGGATGAGTATTATTGTTAACATGCAACCATTTATGTCTTTTCATCCAGCACTAAAGTCGGTCTAACTGTCATAAACCTACCTGCAAGTTAACTGGTCAAATAAGAAATCAACTGTAAACAAAACACATTTCAAATGGTAATTACATGAAAAGGAAACCATCTTAAATAAAGGGTAAAACGGTCAAATTAGATGGGTTTTTAAAAATTTAATGCCTACGGTATGCTGGTGCGTAATCATAGTTAAATAACACGTGCCCTTAAAAGAGAACTTATCATTACACGCACACACACACACACATGTGTGTTTGTTACCTTTGGTTCATGAAATGGATTCAATGTATGACAAGAGGTTGAATTTCACAGGTTTTGGAGTTCGTTTGACCTCCAGCACTTTGGTCAACTTCATACCTTGAGTCAGATAAGCTCAAATGACTTGATGCAAGCTTGAGATTCACACCGGACAAAATCATCACTAATGATATGCACATCAATCTCCACTGCAGCAGGCTGCAGATTCATGTCATGTGTTTTTCAGAACCAATTTAGAAATCATCGGAGATGGTTTGACTTTGACACCAGGAACACCATTATCCTCAACATCTAAACAAGATATTCAGAATGTTTATACGGTCGACTTTCAACCCATTTGACCCACTTTTTTTAGATTTTTTCAATTTGATTCATTACAATAAAACATAACCCAAATTAACCCATTCATAAGTAAATGGATCTAAATTGCCACCATTAGAAAACAGAAAACATGCATCATCGACTACTTGCTGTTAAACAACGAAGAAATATTCATCGAAACCTGCACATGGAGTATCACTCGCAGCAGCAAATTGATTATAAAGAAGAGGTTTTTAAGCATATCTATGCCAAGAAACGCCATCATACTCATGCATTTCATTGCTTGCTTCTTTGTATCTTCAAGGGGCATGAACCAAACACATCAGCCAAGAGAAGAAAGAGTCTGAAATGTTTACAAAAAACAAAAAAAAAAGTTCAATTCAAATGAAAACGACAGCGCGGTCCATGTTATTTGCTAACATTCAGTTCAGTTAGCAGTTAACACCATACAATATACAGACTTGAAGAGGTCTTATATGAATCCATATAAGACACTAACAATAACATGTTCTCAAGTTTACCACTAAGGCACTAAACAATAACATATTCTCCCTCGCTTCGCCGCAAGCTTTGCTATTTGGATGTAATCAATTTTGTGGCAAAGAAAATGTTTCTCCACATTTTAACCTGACTTTCGAAGCACCATTCGGCCATTCTCATGTTTATTAGAACTCATCAACTTATCAAAACTTACTAAGAAAAGTGTCCTGTTTGACCATTTAATAGAGCTAACTCATTCAACCCGTTAAAAAAGAAAATGTTCGTTTTACCTGTTAATGGAGATAATGAACTAGCCCACTTTCTGATAGAGCTCAATATCTAGAGAGAGAAGAGTTTTCCCAAACATTAAGCTAACCAGATTAGTTAGCTTCAACCGCTTTTATTAACGAACATAACGGTTTTACAAACTTTTACACAATCAGTCCCTCAACTATCATCTATTACAAACAGATCACTAAACCTTTTAACTAACTTCCAACTAACACTAATCAACTTTCAACAATTACAATTTGACCCCTGAACTTCCATTTAGACTCTTTTACCATATCAATACCCCCCCCCCCCCCCCCAAAAAAAAAAAAAACCTTGTCATCAAGGTAATATTAACAACTTTACAACACGAGATCAGGGAATCAAAGCAAATATTCATGTATGTTCTCCCAGGTGGCATCCAATGCAGGCTGCACGTCCCAAATGAACAAACCTTGTCATCAAGGTAATATTAAAGTACATCTTGCACATCCGTTTTTCCCTTTTTATCATGAAAACTGTTAGCGTGAGAATCCACTACTAGTAAGATGCAGCATGCGCTGCGTTGGTGGCCTTCATGGGGTTAAAGGCAGAAAACCGGTGAAAGTTGGTTTTGAACTTGAGACCTCAATTATAGGAACTCAAGTGCTTACCCTTGCACCACCCTTAGAAGGTTTCACGTCAGTGTTTCATGAAAAAAAATGAAGTAAATTAGGCCTTCACCATAGAAGTAAACTGATACGAACCCAGATAAGGGTCAGAATGGGTCAGGGTTTAACCAGCTGCTGTAAATTCTGATTAACCCATTTCTAGCGCGTATTTTAAATAATTCAGGAGCTGGGCTTAAGTAGAACGGTAGAAGAAGTGGGGCTGAATATTAGGGATACTGGGAACGTCTGGGATAGTAACTGCCATTTATTTACGTTTAAATATTTTATTCCATGTTTAGTTTTAGGATATCTTGTTTATGTTTTAGAAAGTTGTTCCTGTAATTGGAGATCTAATCATTCTCAAATTGGATTATAATTTGCAGCCGACTATCTTGTTTGTTCTTGTCACAAACATAAGCTTCTTTTAAGCGTAATCATTTTCAGCAGTTTGTCAAAATAATCGCGTTATTAACCTGTTATCTACTGTAATTAGGGCTGTTTCTTCCTGCATTTGTGAGGCCTATGCTGGATTCCTTTGAATCAACCAAGCAAGCTCCTCAGCCTGCTTTAACGTGAGTGGCACATATTGTTGTCTAGTTTAAATTGGTTTTTGATGAACACTTATTTTCCACTTGAGGTTTTAGCTTGTATTTTTTCCCTGACAGCTAATAATGGATTATTGCAGGTGGTTGCAGATATGACTGGTAAAAAGGAATGATGATATAACTCTGCCTTTTTGGTCCCCAGAAAACAAAGAAATTGTTGTCTGTGTTAATCATTTAATGTGTTCTGTAATTGTATTCCTTATTGAGTTTTGACCTTGCTCCATAGACCTGGATTAATAAGATTTCACTGTTGACCAAAACATTTGTGCACACTGGATCAATAAGATGATCTGATGAAATATGTTCCATTTGTTTCTGTTTGAAAGCTGCATATACATGTTTGTTTGTAACTAATGTCCATGAGATATGGATGTAAACGTCTTAAGTCTTAACGGGCCAATTGTTTGAACAAACTGCTAAGACCAACTTACAATCCCAAGTGTGTTCGTCTAAAGCTCCGATTTTGACTTCAAATGTTTCTCTGTAATTTCCCTAATTTTAGGTAATTTTGTTAAAACGCGTGAATCATAGATTACATACATCAGTGCTTCAAAGTTAACTTCTATTTTATCAGTTTTAAAATTCATGATTTAGCGTACACAAGGCATGTTTAGATCCGCCCTCTTGTTAACGCCATGTTTATTCATTCAAATAATATATTCAGTTGTGTTTGTGCTTCCATTTTACATCATTTGGTGATGGAAAACTTACATGCCACAGCATCCTATCCTTTCCTTTGCTAAGTTGGACAGTCATGGACTCATTGGCACGATGGGTAGGGGTGACACATCTCTGTGAATGGTCAATTGATTACAACAATAAAAATAACACCCTTGTATATAAAAGAGTGAATAGAGAGATCAAAAGTGTAGTCCTGTGAACAAAATTGTAATAAAACATAAACCTTCGCCTTGGCATTTCCATTCTCTTTAATAACCCATTGTCTATTAACTTACCTCTTGGATTTTTTTCCTTTGTATCTGCTTCTTGGTCCCAAGTTTCTACGATTACTGATACTCGGCTTAGAAACACCACCATTTGTTTTATATTCGGTTACTTGTTCATGATGGCCTCAAATTGCTTCTGCCTTTGTGTTTTCTGAATCCGAGTGAAGTGTGCTGTTTCCTGTGTCTTCAGCATTCCCAAGATTCTGAAAGTCAAATCCGTGACAAATGATTACTACTTGAATGATAATTTGTCAAAAGCCACTGCCACACATGATAATTTAAGTTTTTAACCTATCTACTTATAAATAGGTTGATTGGGGTTGTGTTGTATCACAAGCGGGTCAAACAGGTCAGATAAAATTAAAGAAAAGCTTTACAGGTACAAAAAAAAAACATAGTTTAACAATCAACAGGTCGAAAGCAGGACAAAATGATATCTAATGCAATCATATATTCATGTATGTTTTTGACCCATTACCAAACCAGCTCACTATGCCACTGCTATTTGGACTACAAGAATCACTAACTGATATCGTCAAGAAACTAAATTGTGGACAAATAATGTCTTCAGCATGGAACACCTTACGGCACGCCAGGCAAGTTCACATCCCGTCTTCAATGTCTTTATTTGTGTCTATTTGATTAAAATGTCTACCAAAGTCAGATATCTAAATTAACCAGCTAATGAAAAAAGGAGATACCCATCTAACCAACAAGCCAGTTTTAATTTATAAGTTAAGGAACTTTAATATACCAAAACTGGTTTAAAGGGCTATTTACGTGCAAAAAAGAATGCTATTGGTAGTTGTATAGACAACGCATTGTGAAATTAATGATATTTAAGACTGATATGAAATAACGTGATAATGCTATTGGTAGTTGTATAGACAATATAGACAACACATTGTGAAAGTTCATATATAAATCAGATCAAAGTGAAGATATGAGATCAAGAAAAAAACCATGACTAATAAGTTTTGATTTTTGCAAAGAAACACATAGCAACAACCGTCAAAGAAATCTGCAAATAATGTTAAATGCGGAAGTATTTTTGCAACCAGTATTATTAATTAGGACGTTGAATGAAAATGGTCAAATCTCTGGATATGAGAACTATGTAACAACCTGTATTTACATACATGAGCTAATAAAAGAAATTTGACACATACAGTAACCCAGTTTTCTGATTGCTGCCTCTTAATGTTGTGAAGAGATACAAAAACATTCGAGTAAAAGAAAAGATAGTAAACGACAAAGTTAAAGAGGATTCCTTTAATAATACAATTCCTTTTTAATATTCTTATGCATAGTGGACAATCCTTTTAATGAATGTCGGCAACTTGAGATCATAGAAAGTAAAAGGATTGTCCACTATGCATAAGAATATTAAAAAGGAATTGTATTATTAAAGGAATCCTCTTTAACTTTGTCCACTGCTTTCTTGTCTCCTACTCATACCTTGTCTCCAATCAGACAATTCCCATCTTATTTACATACATTCACAGCATACGGACCAACTAAGACATTAACTTAATCACAAATATTCCAGTTTTTCATCTTCACCATAAACAATGGCCGAAACCGCTGCTGCTGCCCTCATCCAAGTCATTTCTCAGAAGCTAGCCGATGAAGCCTTTAAGAAATATACTCGCTCTCAGAACATTCACTCAGAGCTGAAGCAACTGGGGATCACATTGTCCCATATCCAAGCTCTGCTTAATGATGCTTCTCAGAGGGAAGTCACTGATGAGTCTGTCAGACTATGGCTCAATAATCTCCAACATTTGGCTTATGATGTCGATGACGTACTCGACGATGTGGCTACTGAAGCTCTGCATCGTGAGCTCACCCTTCAAGAACCTAGAGCATCCACCAGCATGGTAAGAAAGCTCATCTCATGTTGCTGCACAAAATTCACACTAAGTCATAGATTGTCTCCCAAGTTAGATGATATTACCACCCAGTTGCAACAACTAGAAAAACAAAAGTCTGATTTGGGTTTGATTGTGAAAGATGAAAAGCGAAAGAATATTAATAGAGGAAATGAATCCTCTTTGCTGGAGCCTGATGTTGTTGGACGGGAAAGTGAGAAAAAGAAATTGATCAACAAGTTATTAGGGGGTGAGTCATCAAAGGAAAATTTCAGCATCTTACCCATAGTTGGTATGGGTGGGGTTGGGAAGACCACTCTAGCTAGACTTTTGTATAACGATACAAAAGTAAATGATCACTTTGAACTTAAGGCATGGGTTTGTGTTTCGGATGATTTTGATATTTTTAAGATAAGTGATACCATCCTTCAATCTGTGACTAAAGAAAAAAAAGAATGTAAAGATTTAAACCAGCTACAAATACTTCTTACTGAGCAATTTAAGGACAAACGATTTCTACTCGTAGTTGATGATGTGTGGTGTGAGAACTATGATGATTGGGAAAAGCTGGTGCGCCCGTTTCATTTAGGGGCTCGTGGAAGTAAGGTAATCATGACAACTCGCAAGCAGCAATTGCTCAAAAAGCTAGGTTTTAATCACCTAGACCATCTCGAGAGTTTGTCGCATGAAGACGCTTTGTCTTTATTTGCTATCCATGCATTGGGTGTAGATAACTTTGAATCACATGCAACACTTAAACCAAAGGGTGAAGGTATTGTGAAAAAATGTGGTGGCTTGCCTTTGGCTTTAAAGGCAATCGGAAGACTATTGAACACAAGATTAGATGGAGAAGACTGGGATGACGTGTTGAATAGTGACATATGGGATTTAGAAAACGCAAATGAGATTATTCCAGCCCTTAGGCTCAGCTACCATGATCTTTCTGCTGATTTAAAGCGTTTGTTTGCATACTGCTCATTGTTCCCCAAGGACTTTTTGTTTGACAAAGAGGAGTTGGTATTATTATGGATGGCTGAAGGGTATCTGAACGAGTCACCACCAAACAAGTCACCAGAACGCTTGGGCCATGAATATTTTGAGAAATTGCTATCAAGGTCCTTTTTTCAACCTGCGCCTAATGGCAAACCATTTTTTGTGATGCATGATCTCATGAACGACTTGGCCACATTTGTTGCTGGAGACTATTTCTTTAGGTTGGACAACCAGATGAAGATAGCGGAGGAAGCTTTAGCCAAGTACCGACATATGTCATTTATTCGTGAGAAGTATGTAGGTTTTCAGAAGTTCGAGGGGTTTGAAAGAGCCAGAAGTTTGAGAACATTGTTAGCGGTATATGTTGGGATAGATCAAGGTTGGAAGGAGTTTTACTTTTCCAACAAGATTTCGGTTGACTTACTTCCCAAGTTACCATTATTAAGGGTTCTTAGTTTGAGTCATTTTAATATTGGTGAGGTACCAGGTTTCATTGGTACTCTGAAGCACCTGCGGTATCTAAATCTATCTAAAACTGATATCAAAGAGTTACCAGAGAATGTTGGTAATCTTTATCATTTACAAACATTGATAGTTTCCGGATGTAGAAAGTTGACCAAGATGCCTGAAAGCTTCTTGAAGCTAAAAAAGTTGAGGCATTTTGACATCAGAAATACTCCACTTCTGAAGAAGCTTCCTTTAGGGATTGGTGAGTTGAAAAGCTTACAGACTCTTACTAGGGTCATCATAGGAGGAAACATTGGCTTTTCAATTACTGAGCTTAAGGGATTAAACGATCTCCATGGGGAAATTTCCATCAAGGGGTTGGACAAAGTGCAAAGCTCAATGCATGCACGAGAGGCGAACTTATCTTTGAAAAGGCTTACTAAGTTGGAGCTGGAATGGGGTGATGGTTCTCGAAGTGGAACACTTGAAAAGGAGGTTCTTAATGAGCTCAGGCCACATGTTGATACGTTGAAAACGCTTGTGGTTAAGAGTTATCAGGGAATAGAGTTTCCAAATTGGGTTGGGGATCCGTCTTTTCATCGGTTGGTTCAAGTCTTGCTACACGGATGTAGAGAATGTGAATCTCTACCATCACTTGGGCGGCTACCTTCACTTAAAGAGTTGTTGATTGAAGGCATGGATGAGGTTAAAGTCATAGGTTCGGAGTTAGCTGGGGCTAATGATGTTACCTTCCCATCACTTAAAATTCTAAGGTTTAAAGATATGTCGAGTTGGGAGGTATGGTCAACGAATAGCGAGGCAATGTTTCCATGCCTTCGAGAGCTTGAAATAGAAAAATGTCCCAATTTGAATGATGTCTCACTTGAAGCATTACCTTCACTTAAAGCATTAACAATAGACGAATGTTGTGAAAGTGTGTTGAGAAGACTGGTTAGAGCAGCTTCATCAACCACTAAATTGAAAATAAGATCAATTTTAGGGCTTACAGATAAGGTGTGGAGAGGTGTTTTAGAGAATTGTGGGGCGGTTGAAGAACTAAGCATAAAGTTTTGTGATGAAATAAGATACCTATGGGAATCAGATGTAGAGGCAAGTAAAGTTCTCGTAAAGTTGAAGAAATTGACGGTAAGTGAATGTTCAAAGTTGGTGAGTTTAGGAGAGAAAGAGGAGGATGAGGATAACATTGGGAGCAACCTCCTATCATCTCTTAGGAAGTTGGAAATAGAGTCATGTAAGAGTATGGAGCGTTTGTGTTGTCCAAATAGCATTGAGAGTTTAGTTATCAGATGGTGTTATTCAGTTAGACAAGTGTCCTTCCCAGGAGGAGCAACAACAACAACAGGTGAAGGAGGGCAGAATCTCAAGTCACTTACTATATGGGGTCATGACATGGACATGGAAAAGATCAACAACACAAGCATGCCAATGCTTCAAGATATACATATAAGTGGTTGGAAAAATCTGAAAACAATAAATCAATTGAGTAACTCCACTCACCTCACCTCTTTGAAGATAGAATACTGTGAAAGCATGGAGTCAATTTCTGATCTTCGGCTATCAAACCTCACCAGGTTGGATATATCAAATTGTGAAAGCATAGAGTCAATTCGTAACCTCCAGCTGCCAAATCTCACACATCTGGATATAGGAAGATGCAAAAACATGAAGGAAATTCGTGACCTGCAGATACCAAATCTAATCAGTTGGAGCATACAAGATTGTGAAGATCTGGAGTCAATACCTGAGCTTGAGCTATGTAATCTCACCTTGTTAAGAGATCTGAAAATTATAAGGTGTCCAATGATTGATGATTCTTTTCCTCGTGGGAATTGGCCTCCAAAATTGGTTACCCTTGGAATAGGGGGGTTGAAAAAGCCCATATCAAAATGGGGATATCAGAATTTTCCAGCTTCCCTTGTTGAGCTAAAGTTATGGCATGGTGAAGTGAGGAATATTAGTGAATTGTCCCACCTTTTCCCTTCTTCTCTTACATCTCTGTACATAAGCAGATTTATTTATCTGGAATCAGTTTCAAAGGGTTTCCAACACCTCTCCTCCCTTCAACATCTCGAAATTTGGGAATGCCGAGAGGTGAAGGATCTACCAGAAACACTATTGCCTTCCCTTTTGAGTTTGAGAATTGGAAGCTGCCCAAAATTGAAAGAAAGGTGTGAAGGAAGAGGCTCCCACTACTGGCCCCAAATCTCTCATATCCCCCAAATCAACATACAAGACTACTAAGTCAGGTAGTTGTTTATTTAACTCAGATTTTAGCCTCTGTTTTTAGTTGTTTACTTCTCGGTCCTCTGTTTTTTTTTAAACACTACGTGCTCCTCCTTTCTTTCTTGTTTAAGCCAGCCCAATTGCTGTGCAATGTTGGAAGCCCAGTCTGGTTTCATTACTGTTGCGATTTCTTAAATCTTACTTAATTCAGAATTAATAATAAATCTTATTTAACTCAGATTATACTTCTTAAATTCAATAACTAATTGTATAGCTTTGTATAGTCAAACTAAATTGTTGCGAACCTAAAATTTTAAAGGTAAAGAAGATATGTGTGTATAGAATAAGACGCATATTAATTTGGTCAACAAAATTAAAAGTTTGTCATATATGTATAGTCAACTTGGGATTTTATGTTTTACCATTGATTTTTAAAAATTGCAGTTGAAGAAATTCATGTCATATCAAGGTTTATGCAAATCAACAACACACATCCAAAATACTTGGGAGATATATTGCTGAAATTCAACGTTACGTCTACAACAATGAGTTGGTTCATTTACATGCTTGATAGCATCCTAAGATTTCATGCAGCTTAGAAATTTGCAAGCAGTATAATTCGGATTGAATAAACTCCTAAAGGTGCGTGTTTTTTTTAAATGTCATGTTGACTCTTTCATGTTTGCATAAATTAAATATTTAATTTTGCTTCCATTCAAACGAAATTGTTTACATTTTATCTCAAGAGTACTCTTCCTACACCTTAATTGACAAGCACACTCGACCATCCAAAATAAAGGCTGAACCGGTATTTGTTGCTTAAAACCTTAAATTGATTTAATGATAACTAATTTCGTGTGTAAAAAGGGTTGCATTATTGTAATGGAAAATCTATTTTTTTTAAATGAATAGGCTAGTATAGTACAACTCATATTAGCCATTTTCTTCTTGTTTAAATCATGAATAAAACTGTATTTGGTCTTGTTTAAGAGTCAGCCTTCAAGTTATGTCATTAGACCAAAACTTGGATATGAAGGATATTTTTGTCACAATCAATCAAACATGATATCAATAGTTATTACTTGTTTTGATAATCTCTATATACACCCCCTTTACAAAATGACATTTAAATTATAATTACTTACGCTGTTCTATATATCTGATCTTACAGATTGGTCAGTCCTTTTCACAAGAAGGTTTTTTCATCTGATCCAACTAACTTTTGGGGCCGATTTGGAAAGTTATGTTAAGGTATGTTGAATTTTGGTTTTCTGATTGGTTGGTACTTTGGTAGGCTATAAATCAGTGGCGAAGCTTGGAAAAAAAAATTGTAGGGGCTGAAAGTCACGGTACCCTTAAAAGCGGTGGGGCGGACTTAATACGTATAATTTTTTTGGAAGAAAACGTGTAAAATTACACTACGGACCAAAAAACGGCGGGGCCCTCACAATCCTTCACCCTTGGCTATAATATTTTTGTTAAAGCACTAAACTTTAAATTAGTATTAATGTATGTGCGACATTGTTATATGTTATGTAGACTATGTGACGGTAGATCTTGTATATGATACTCGTATTACTTATATGATTCTATCTTCTATTGTATTTTTTTTTTTCAGTTCGTGTTAGGCTTAGTCACATTTCTTTCTCTGTGATAGGGAATCTAGGCTACGTTGTGAGCTCTGAGTGTGATCAAGAATTAACTGAGACTGAAGACCAAGATTGCAATCAGTTTTAGTCTGGGTTATTTATGTGTCTGAAAACTTGAATTTGTATTGATGTAACATCATTTGAGGTTTTTGTGTTTTTAATTGTGTGTTTAAATCTGTAAATATAACATGTGTGGGGTGTTACTCTTACTTTGGCCTTGTACTGGGCTCAGGTCTAGTTAGGTTGACTAGCCGATGCCCAACATCTTGATATTTTGGAATCTCTGGATGCCAAAATCTTGAAGAAAGGTGAAATGGAAGAGGCTCCCACTATTGGCCGCTCATCTCTCATATCCCTTGCATCTACATATATGACAGATACTTGATTTGTAAAGCTAGTATGTAACAACCTG
This sequence comes from Ambrosia artemisiifolia, assembly GCA_032199755.1. NCBI lineage: Eukaryota > Viridiplantae > Streptophyta > Magnoliopsida > Asterales > Asteraceae > Ambrosia > Ambrosia artemisiifolia. The sequence goes on along the minus strand of CM063527.1, from coordinate 44,098,276 downwards.
AAGTGTTTTATGCTTTTATCTAGTTATATTCAATGATTTCAATTTAGTCTTATTATATGATATTTTTAAGTTCATTGCAATGATGTCAAATTGGTGTAATAGGCAATACCAAAATTATTGCCTCAAATCAATCTCTAGTCAATCGGCCACTTATTGTGAATCAATTGTAGTTAGTTATGTGTAATCCTTATATTTTTGTGAAGAGGAGAATTCCTCTCCCATAATATTCTCCTAGTTGTATTTATAGGTTATCATTTGTTAATGAAAATCATTGAGAATTACCGTTTTCATATGGTACCAGCCAATTAAGATCTCTCATTGCTTCCATCGCCATCTCCCTATTCTTCTTTTTATTGTTTTCCGGTTCTTCTTCTTCATCATGTCGAACACTTCCGACCTAAGTGTCATCCCACTTCACTCTTTAAGCCACCTTATCAATATCAAACTCAACTCCACAAATTACCTACCATGGGAGAAACAAATCACTCCTGTGCTATCCTACCTTAACCATCTCGGCCATATCAATGAATCCAACCCACCCCCTTTCGAAACCATCACAACAAATGATCAAACCTCCGTCAATCCCGCCTACACCACCTGCAAAACAGCCGACCAAAAGGTCCTTTTATTAATCAATTCCACTCTCTGAAGAGGCCATGGCCAAGAAAGTCGGTCATGCCACTATGTTCCAAGTCTGGAAGGCGCTTGCCGACGCCTACAATAACTGTTCTATCGAATGTGTTCATAACCTCAAAGTCTCTCTTCGCATCATTCAAAAAGGCACCTCGCCCATCTTTGAATTTGGTCATAAATTCAAAGCCTTAATGAACCAACTCTCCGTTATCGGACATTCGGTAAGTGACCAAGACAAACGACACTGGTTCCTTTGTGGACTCGGTGCATCATTGAAAACTTCTCAACCTCTCAAAGAACCATTCGTCCTGCACCATCATTCCGTGACCTTCTCACCAATGCGGAAAATCAAGAAATGTTTGTCCAAAAACTTCATGGATCCCAAACCCCTCAAGCTGCCTTTTATGCTAATCAACCCAAATCGTCCAACCATCGTTCCACTCCTTCCCATGGTCAAGGCCGTAACACCGCCTCCTCCCGTGGACATGGTGGAACGTATAACAAACGCACACCGCATTGCCAACTATGTCGAAGAGATGGACACTATGCGAGTGCTTGCCCGCAACTCGCCTCATATGCACAGAAAGCAACTTCTCTTGATGCCCAGCTAGCCGAAGCATTTCATGCTCAATGCAATTTCGCTTTTGACACTCCGGATTGGACTGAGGATTCAAGTTTTATCACACACATGCTCCCTACAACCTTTGGTTTAAATTACTCTAAACCTCAAACCGGTAAGACTCGTGTTACGTTCGATAACGGTGAATCTCTACCTGTTACCCACATCGGCAACACAAATCTGAATAACAATATCTCTTTACAAAACGTCTTATAATTATTCCAAATCTCAAAAAAAATCTACTTTCTATTATTAGATTAACTAATGATTCACCGGTTGATGTCTTATTTTTTAACAATTATTTCCAAACTCAGGACCGAAAAACGGAGGAAGTTCTAGCTAAAGGCACATGTGAAAATGGTTTTTATGTTCTCACTCAGAGTCACAAGTCTCTTGTTGTCGCACTCTCTGCTTTGCATCTTCGTGCTTCCTTCAATAAATGGCATAGTCGCCTCGGACATGTTTCCTTTGATACTATTTCCATTTTGAATAAATGTGGTCATGTTTTTGTTACCCAAACTAGGATTATGCAATTCTTGTGAATTATCAAAAGCAAAACATTTACCTTTTCTTGAAAATAATAAACATGCTAAACATGTTTTGGACCTATTCATTGTGATCTTTGGGGACCCGCACTGGTCTCCTCCACCAACGGCTACTGGTATTATGTTATATTTATAGACGATTATTCGCGTTTTACTTGGTTCTATCCTTTAAAGGCAAAATCGGAATTTCCCAACATCTTCACAACCTTTCTAACATTTGTTCAAAATCAATTTCCCTCAAATGTCAAAGTTTTTCGAAGCGATGGAGAAACCAAATTTACAAACCACCAAGTACAAACTTGTTTCCAACAACCTGGCATACATCATAGAATCTCATGTCCCATACTCCGGAACAAAATGGAAGGGCGGAACGAAAACACTGTCACATCACTGAAACCGGATTGGCTATGATGTTCAATGCCCATGCCCTATCAAACCTATGGTTTGATGCTTTTACCTCAACCACTTACATTATAAATCGTCTTCCCACAAAACTCCTTGACAACACATCACCATTTAAAGTGTTATTCTATCAACCACCCACCTACTCAAACCTTCGTGCTTTCGAATGTCGTGTTTATTCATACCGTAGAGACTATACCAAAAACCAACTTCTTTACGGGTCGCATTTATGCAACTACATGCTAAGTTTGATGAAGACATTTTACCCTTCCAAACAAACTCCACAACTAACAATATTTCAAACCTTCCAATAACAAATTTTGAAGAACAAATACCCACACCAACCACATCCTCACCCATACAAAAACGTCCACAACCAGTGGACCCATGTCCTACCCACTATCACGAATCAATAACCCCGTTACCCACACCTTTACATGGCCCAATTTCACCACCAAACACCCAAACTTCGTCCACCAGCCCACACACAACATCCACTCCTACTCACTCCCACATCCCACCAAGCCCGTTGTTCCCTCCCTTTAACAACCAAACCCAAACGCCTCTCTCTATCCCACCATCACTGGCCTGATCACCTCAATCTCAACACCCACACACCTCAAACCCGATCACACAATCCTCAGACCAAAACTCTGATTCTTCCTCCACTAAGACTCAACCCACTAAACTCACCCCATGACAACTCTATCCAAAAATGGGATTTTTAAACCAAACCATTATGTCAATCTCTCTCATCTTTCCACCCATCATCCTCATCATGCCCTTTTCTCTTCTCATGTTCCAAAAGGCATCAAAACTGCTCTCAAAGACCCAAAATTGGTAAAAGCCATACACAATGAACTTGATGCTTTACATGGCAATCACATATGGAATCTTGTTCCACGTCCATCTAACCCCAACATCATTAGATCTAAATGGATTTATAGAATAAAATAAAAATCCAACAGATGTAATGATCGCTACAAAGCACGACTTGTAGCCCAAGGTTTTTCTCAAATACCGGGTCTCGATTTCTCTCATACCTTTAGTCCAATTGTCAAATCACCCACCATCCGAGTTGTTCTAAGTCTCGCAACTATTAATCAATGGAAGTTACGTCAACTCGATGTCAATAATGCTTTTCTAAATGGACATCTCATCAAGACAGTTTTTACGGAGTAACCTCCAGGTTTTGAAAACCCCAAATAACCAACACACATGTGTAAACTTAATCGTTCTCTCTACGGTCTAAATCAAGCACCACGTGCGTGGTTCCAATGACTAAGCACATTCCTTGTTGCTCTCGGTTTTCAAAATAGCTGAGTCAATCCATCCTTGTTTGTTTACAACCATCATGGGATCCTAAGTTATCTCCTTGTCTATCTAGACGACATCATTCTCACCGGTAATAATGAAACATTCATTAACAATTTTACATCACGTCTTCACAAAGGAATTCAAAATCAAGGATCTTGGATTGCTAAATTTCTTTCTCGGCTTGGAGGTAAATCACACCAAATCCCGTCTTTTTCTAAATCAATATAAATAGGCTTATGATATTCTCTCCCTAGCCGGGTTACTTGACTCTAAACCCGTTGCTACTCCTCTTACATCAAAAGATGTTTTCAATACCAATGGCCAACCCTTTCATGACCCTACCCTTTCCCGATCTCTCGTGGGATCACTCCAATATCTCACCATCACTCGTCCCGACCTCTTATACGTGGTCAATCAAGTTAGCCAATTTTTACAACACCCCACCATCACTCATTTTCAACTAGTCAGAACAATTGTTCGATACGTCAAAGGCACTCTATCTCATGGCCTAATTTTTGATAGACCACCTAACACTGTTTTATTAGGTTTTTCAAATGCAGATTGGGTGCGATGTATTGACACTCGAAGACCAACACATGGCTACTGTATTTACTTGGGTGGAAACTTGGTCCTTGGAGTGCTAAGAAGCAACCTACGGTTTCTGGATCAAGCTGTGAATCCGAATATAGAGCAATAGCGAACACAACTGCAGAAATAATTTGGTTAACTCATCTCCTGCGTGAACTTCAAGCATTACCACCAGCGCGTCCAACCTTACTATGTGTCAACAAGAGTGCTTTGTTCCTAAGACAAAATCCTATTTCTCATAAGCGGGCAAAGCACATCGACATCGATTACCACTTTGTTCGTGAATTGGTTACTCTGGTTGTCTCAACACCAAGTTCATCTCCAAAGATCACCAAGTTGCAGATATCTTCACTAAAAGTCTCTCAAAACCGTTGTTCAAAAAATTTCGCTCAATGCTTCGTCTCGAAGCACCCCCATCTTGCATTAACGGGGGCTATTAGGCAATACCGAAATTATTGCCTCAAATCAATTTGTAGTCAATCAGCCACTTATTGTGAATCAGTTGTAGTTATGTGTAATCCTTACTTTTTTGTAAAGAGGAGAATTCCTCTCCTATAATATTCTCCTAGTTGTTGTATTTATAGGTTGTCATTTGTTAATGAAAATTATTGAGAATTACCTTATTCATATCATGTTTCATTGTCTTTGTTCTTCTATCAAATTATGAACCCATCAACATTTTTTGAAGGTACTCCTTACTGATACACAGAAAGTCTAGTAGTTGTGCTTTTCTAGTGTAGTTAGTATGTTTTTATCACCATTCTGTTTAGGTTTCAAGATCAAAAGGTCCTGGTTTATAACAAAAAGGAGGATGCTAAGAAGGTTCAGAGAGATCAAGTGTAAAAATCAATATATAATAATAGAGACATACAATTACATATATGGTTGTTCTTTTTGACCGATGACCAATACCAAACCCGACCAGAGGAACTAGCTTAACCGATTAACCCGAACCCGGTGAGCGGTTAAACCCAGTATAGTTAATTGCGTCAGTTTTCGGATAGGAATTTTGTGTTTCGGATTCACCCGAAAAAACCAAGAAGTCAAGGCACAATTGAAAAGTTCAACTTTTCATATTCATAGTTTCCCTCCCCCTTTCTAGCTCCTAGCAGATCTTAATGACAAGCTTTTCCTACTTCCGCAAAAGCCAACATAGTCACAGCATTGTCCTCAATGACAAGCTTTTAATGACAATTTAAAAGTTTGCTATGAGCCATCATATTCTTCATGCAGACCGGAAAGAACCAACATAGTCACATCTTTATCCTTAAATGGCTCCCTAATGTTAGCCAGAGTCATGGCATACTCTTGGGCATGGGTGAGGTAAGCGGCTGATGTTTCATCAGGTTTCATCTCAAGTTCTAACAGCTGGATTTTGAGAGTGTATTCCCTAGATGAGTTATGTGGTGCATAATCCCGTTCCAAAGAAATCCAGAGTTCACGAGAAGTTTCACCTTGAACGTGCTATAAGGATGATTTAGAAATCGTGGAGATAATGACCATGCAGACATGAGCATCATTTGTGATCCTGTTTGAGTGGCTTGGATTCTCCATCACTGCAGTGTCGGTGGTGGCAGCAGTCCTTGGTGGTGGGCAGTGTTAGAAAAAAGTATTTATTTGAGGATCAGAAGAAAAACAAAATTACACTTTGTGTCCTTAATGTATCACTGAAAGTGTCCTTTTTTTTGCATTTTATGTCCAAAATCCAATTTTTGTTGCATTTTATGTCCTTTCTGACTAACTGGGTTAGAAATCTTAGTTAACCTCAATACAACCAGGGATATTATTGTCCATTCACGTCCCTTTGCTATACCCCCCCCCCCCCTTTTAACTCCTGATAACATCATAACCCTCACACACAACTTCTTCCCCAATTCAAAAACCCTAAAATCCCAAATAAATAATAATAATCCTACTGTCAATACCACCACCACCCAACCATGACATTTCCGGTGATCATCGCCGCCGTTACTCCGATCAGTCTCTCCTCTCCCTCCATAAAACCCTCATCATGCCCTTGTTCTCGCTACCCATCACCCAAAACCACCATCAATTGAACACCCAATCAAAGATCGAATCATTGTATTCGATCAATTAAAGTAGCTGCTGCATCGGATTCCACAGCAATTGTTGATAACCCGAGTATTGAATCAGTATCTGAAGAGGAGGAGATTCAAGCTAAGGTTGGAGCTAGGGTTTGATCATTCGAAGACAAGGGTATTGAGTATCTTGCCTGATTGTTGAGGGTTTTATTTATTTCACACCCGAGTATTGAATCAGTATCCGAAGGATGATGAGTTTGAATATCTTGACTCATTGTTGAGGGTTTTGAGGATTTGATCGTTCGAAGACAAGGGTCTAATTTGGGAAGAAGTTATGCGTGAGGGTTATGATGTTATCAGGAGTTAAAATGGGGGTTTTATAGCAAAGGGATGTGAATGGACAATAATACCCCTGGTTGTATTGAGGTTAACTATGATTTCTAACCCAGTTAGTCAGAAAGGACATAAAATGCAACAAAAAAGTGGATTTTGGACATAAAATGCAAAAAAAAAAGGCACGTTTCATAATTTCAGTGATACATTAAGGACACAAAGTGTAATTTTGTCTAGAAAAAATATCATCATTTCCTCTTTTATGGATTTGGAAAGCTAAGAAAAAGCCAATCAAGAATATAGCCATTAGGCTCCTCTCAATCCTTTCCTTTTTTTTTTGTGTGACTCTTGTTCTAGAAATTGTACCCTTGTTCTTTTGAGAGTTGGTTTCAGGAAAATGGTCTAGCCCTTCGTTTTTGCTTTGAAGGGGTTGTTTAGAGCAGCAGAAAGTGAGATGTTCGGAGCCGCGTTGTATCGTGGTGATTACCGAATGAGACGATGAGATTGGAAGGAGAAACAAAGCAGTTCGAAAGGCGTGGAAGCTGTAACCAAGTTTCAGTGCATCCGGATACATCGATGGACCGGAAGTCTGGAAAGCGGTGAGTGTTGCCAATAAAAAGAAGTGGATATTCGGGGTGGAAATGTTCAAGATATTCGGGCAAGTGCTGGAGTTATTGACCGTGTGTGATGTCTCAGACCCGAAGATGAAGCTGGTTCACGTGAATGAGGTGGATCATGAAATGGATCTGTCGTCGTGCGCCATGAAGATGATACCTATGGTGCATTTGTATGTGATCTGTCATGGTGGTTAAAGAAAAGAAAAGGGGGGTATTGCAAGCATCCACGTTAAAAAAAAGGTTGGTACATTGATCCAATTTTGGTGGATCAATTATTGAAGAAGAAAATCAGGAAGGCGAGTACTTGGATTAATAACAACTTCCATTGAAGAGAGAAAAGAGAAGCACAGACGATTGCAAGACCGAAGACCGCTACCGGAAAGTGAATTCCGGTGGGATAAAGTGAAGACCGAAGCCGTAAAAGACCGGACGGCTTGACCGAGATCGTGGGTGTGACAATGACCCGGGGTTCACACCAAGATAGACCGAGAAAGACCATAGACCGAAAGAGCAATCAATAGACCGAAATTGTGAACCCAAGACCGATACCGAAGAGGTTCACATGAGACCGAGAGAAAGAAAGAAAGTTAGAATGAAATCGTACCCAAACGGTTCGTTTAGCAAGAGCAAGATCCAAACCATGTGGTTCGTAGAAAGAAGAAAGAGCATGTAGAAAGTTCGAATCTTTGTGATTCGGATAGCAAGAATGACATGAACAAGTAACGAGCAAGTAGCAATAAGGAACGGGTCAAGATTAAGGGGGTGAATGTTGGGTTTAATCTTGACTTTATTATTAACATTTGGTTTTTAGTTATTAGTATTTTATAATTTAATAGGTAGACTTGGTATGCATGCTTTGACCGAATTATTTGGAAGCATCAGTTGAAGAAGTAGAAAAGCAGGTTTACCTTTTCTTAGTTCGTTGAGTATTTTTAGTGGTTGTAAAATGGTTATCCATTAAGCGGAGGAAATCTTAGTTAACATAGACCCCTCTTGCAAGAACGGACTAACAGGGTCAGCTACCCAGCCAATCTTCATAATTAAATACCGTTACTGTATAGGTAGAGCTCGTTGTGAAAGACATATTACTGGATAATTCATGGGTAGAGCCGAAGAATGTGAACTATACAAGTTAGCAATAACATTGATTAAATGAAGTAAAGGCTCCGGTGTATAGAGAAGACCTCACCGTTTAAGAAGTAACCATAGAAACGATGGAATCCACTATTAAGCAGGTTTACCTTTTCTTAGTTCGTTGAGTATTTTTAGTGGTTGTAGTTTGTCACGGTTGGATATGTGGCTACATATAGCTTTGTACTCTTATTGAATAAAATAAGCCTTTTCTTCTCTGCGTCTTTTTATTACTGCAACATACATATTATACATACATAGTAGGTGAGTGAGTGTATTGTGTGTGAAGTAGGGGCCTGAAACCAACAATATGAACCAAGGTTCCATAATGTTGAAGAGAAGTTGCCCAATATTAGGCAATGACACTTTGATATTGATAATTATTCTTGAACACTACAAGAGGCAACAACAATCAAGTTAGCAATGATTTGAAACGCAAAGAATAAAATGAACTAAAATAATTACTTCCAAAATCAAATCCCACCTGCTTTTGACCCTATTATTTTATCTAGTTTATAACCTTTGTCCGGGTCTGCTACAATATCGACGCCGGTGATGCCATGTGCCGTGCGTAGCCGGTGACGACGGGAGTTCAACCGGTGGATTGAGGGTTGCCATCGATGAGGGTGACGCTTCTACGGCTTCATTCAAAGCCATAATGTCTATATCGCTAATGCACTGCAAGGATAGGGATTATTTCTCTTGTCAGTCCAGATGCTTATCTAAATTTGTGGCCTTTCTTTATTAAGTTTGCCTATTCCATCCTTTAGGCTTTATCACACCTACAATTGCTTTTCGCCATCTTCTATTGAATGTTTCTAGTTCATTAAATGACTGCTTTCAAACCTGCCAAGTCAAATACAGGAACTAATATTTAGATCTATCGAGTTAAAGATGTACTTTTGACTTTCCTGGTCAAACATCTATATCAACAAATTTTCTTTTGTATGAAGTAGTTAAAAGTTGGAAATTTTGATCTTTCATACATGATACAACTATACTCAGGCTCAACATTTTTAGAGGTATGTGGACTATAAAACTAATAATTAGGTAATCCAATTTCTAGAATATATTATTGAGTCAACATGTCATGCTAGACATACTATATGGCTCTAACTACTAATGTCGTATGGTTTTGCTAAGGGGTTGTTTGGTTGATTAAGTGCTCAATCATTAATAATAATCATTAAAAAAGAATTCTGATTACAAGAAGTAAATTAAGAAGCAGAACCTACCTCAGTTATTATACCAATATGATTGGATTCCAGTGAGATCGTATCTTGTGTAGGCTCTTTGGGTGATTAGCACTATTTGTCTGCATAAACAATTAACTAATCCACATGATCACATGTTAGTCATTCTATTGTTTGGTTGGACGGGAAAGGTTTTGATTTTTCGAATATATGGGGAAATAAGAATTTTGGGATTGATACGCTTGGGTCTACAGGGAAGTCTGGGGTCTGGTCAGTTTGTGGAACCAAAAAAAGTTTTGCAAAACGTCTTCGATTAGTGATAGGAATCTCTTAATCACTTCGGGAACTTTGGTGGAGAATGGGTCGGTGATTAATATTGCTAATATTTATGCGCCTCAAAAGGCTGGTGAAAAAAGGGAGTTATGGGATCGGCTTAAGGTTTTGATCCAAGGGACTGGGGGTATGTGGATATTGCTTGGTGATTTTAATACTGTTAGATGGAAAGAGGAGAGGCGTAATTCTAAGTTTAATAGTGCTATGGCGAAGGACTTTAATGTGTTTATTGATGATGTTAGCCTTCAGGAGTACAAGATGAATGGGAATAAGTTTACATTCTTGGCAGGATCAGGTGACACTGTTAAACTAAGTAAAATTGACCGTATTTTGGTTTGTCTTGAGTTTTTTGGTAGGTGGCCGACTGCTTGTCTTAGGGCCCTTTCGAGGGAAAGATCAGATCATTCCCCGTTACTGCTTACTTTATGTGATACGAATTTTGGAGCTAAGCCTTTCAAATGGTTTAACTCGTGGTTGGATAGAGAAGATTGTGAGAAAGTAGTGACCGAGGCGTTTAAAAAATTCACTTTTGAGGGGCCTTCGGATGTTAGAATACAAAAGAAGTTGGCTGCTGCCAGAGCCGCGCTTAGAGAGTGGTGGAAATCTGTTCGTAATAAAGAGGATGAGGTCTGGGAAGCTTTAAAAACTGATATTTCATCCTTTGAAAGAATTATGGAAGATAGGGATTTAGAGGAGGAAGAGCGGTGGGTTTGGGAAGAGAGCAAAAAAGAGGTGGAGAGTCTTCTTTTACTAAAAACTAAAGATCTTCATCAAAAGTCTAGGGTGAAATGGGCTTCTGTTGGGGATGACAATTCCGCTTACTTCCATCGTTGTATTAATGGTAGGATGGCGGCTAATGCGATCCCGGGTTTGTTAGTTGATGGGGCTTGGGTTTCTCGGCCTTCCTTTGTCAAGAAGGAGGTATTTCGATTTTTCCGTGATCATTTTAATGAGGCTTACGCTTGTAGGCCGAGTTTTCTTTCTGATGAATTGAAACAGGTGCCTATAGAGAAGATTGATGGTTTGGTGGCTCTTTTTACGAAGGAGGAAATTAAAGAGGCGGTTTTTTACTGTGGTTCAGACAAAGCTCCGGGTCCAGACGGTTTTAATTTCAGGTTTATAAACATTTTTGGAGCTTTTTGGAAGATGATTTTGTGAATATGTTTATTGATTTTTATGACTCAGGTGTGATTAACAAGGAATGCAGTACGTCGTTTATTACTTTGGTGGCTAAAGTCAAGACTCCATTTGGGTTGAAAGACTATAGACCGATTAATCTTATTGGCGTGATTAGCAAACTTATTTCTAAAGTCATTGCCGGTAGGATTAAACAGGTCATTGGGGATATTATATCAGAGTCTCAGTCAACTTTCATTAAAGACAGGTTAATTTTGGATGGTCCGCTTGTTCTAAATGAGTTGATCACATGGGCGAAAAAGAGCGGTAAACAATATTTTCTGTTGAAGCTGGATTTTGAAAAGGCTTATGACAATGTGTGCAGGGAGTTTTTGTTGTCTGTCATGGAACAAATGGGTTTCCCGGCTAGGTGGAGTCTTTGGGTGAGAGGCATTCTTTGTTCTGCTAGGTCTGCGGTGCTTGTTAATGGTTCCCCAACATTTGAGTTTCCTTGTCAAAAGGGGCTCAGACAAGGAGACCCGTTATCCCCATTTCTATTTCTTATTGTCATGGAGGCTTTGGCGTGTATGATATCTAAAGCGTGTGCTTTGGGTAATTTTGAGGGAGTGGTCTTATCCAAAGAGGGTCCTGCTGTTAGTCATATGCTTTATGCAGACGATGCGTTGATTATGGGGAATTGGAAACAAGAGAATGTGGTGGCTATTAACCGTCTGTTAAGAGTTTTCCATATGTGTTCGGGGATGCAGATAAATATTCAAAAATCTTCTTTGTTTGGGTTAGGGGTGGAAGAGGTGGCGGTTGATTATATGGCGCATCTATTGGGGTGCACAGTTGGTAAACTCCCATTCGTTTACCTTGGTATCAAAGTTGTCGCGAATATGCAGAGGATTTCTAATTTGGAGCCGGTTTTGGATATTGTTAGAAACCGGCTTCTTTCTTGGAAATCTAAATTGATGTCTATAGGTGGGAGGCTCACCCTGATTAAATCGATTTTATCAAGCCTTCCAGTCTATTATTTATCGTTATATAGAGCTCCCTTGGCAGTGTTAGAGAATATTGAACAGTTGATGAGAAGATTCCTTTGGGCAGGGGGAAAGATGGTAGAAGCATTAGTTGGGTGGCTTGGGAGGTGGTGACTAAACCGATTAAGTTAGGAGGTTTGGGTATTACAAAGCTTGTGGATGTGAACACGGCTCTCTTGGTTAAGTGGGCTTGGAGATTCAATATTGAAAGGAGTGGATTATGGAGACGTGTGATAGCTAATATTCATGGGAGGAGAAATAGGTGGCAATTTCTTCCTATTAAAAAAGCGCTCCCCGGTTGTTGGAAGGCGATTGCTTTGTTTTTAGATCGCCTTCGGATTGGAGATAAGGACCTTAAGTATTTATTTTCTTACAATCTCGGGAATGGGAGGGACATTCGTTTTTGGAAAGACATTTGGTTTGGGTCGGTCCCGCTTATGGAGAGGTGGCCGACTTTGTATGCCGGAGAAAAATTTAAAAACTGTTCTGTCCGTGATAGGTTGACTACAGTTAATGGGTCGACAAATGTGGTGGATATGGGGGTCTTTAACATGGGTTCGGTTGCGGCGATTTTGGAAGCTCAAGACCTGCAACGTAAGCCCAGGTTCAGTTAGTGGATGAATTGGATAGATTAAAGTGGGATCCGGATGCTAGCAATGGTTTTTGGTGGCGTCGGTTAAAAAAACAATGAGGACAGCAGCGGCTGGTTTGGTTCAACAGCGTACGAGCTGGGAACACTGGGTTCCTTAAAAGTTGACATATTCTTGTGGCGGAGCGAAAAAGATCGGATACGGACCCGTGTAGCTCTAGTTAAAAGAAATTTTAATCTGCAGAGCTGCGTCTGTCCGTTGTGCAATGTCTCTGCTGAGACGGCTTCTCACATTTTGGCAGAATGTGGTTTCGCTTTTGGTATTTGGGCTGTTGTTTCATCTTGGTGCAGAATGGACTTTAGCGGCTGTTTGTCTTTGGAAGTTTTGTTGCAAGTTCATAATCGGGTTCAGGGTCACAAATGGGGCAAGAAATTGATTCAGGGTCTAGTTATGATCGGGTGTTGGGCTATTTGGAAAGTTCGCAACAAGAAGGTTTTTAATGGCGCTTCGACGAGTGTTGAAGAGGTTGTGGCTAGTATCAAACGTTTTTCGTTTTTATGGTTTAAACATTGGTCGAAATACAAAAATGTAGAGTGGAATAATTGGGTGGAATACCCTTTGTATATGTTGTAAGGTTTTTTGTGGCTGCCTCGGTTTGAGGTTCTGCCGGTTTTAATGATGTTTACCGTTCAAAAAAAAATGAATGAATTCCTCACAAGTCGCTCATTGTTTGTCTAAGGTTTTATTTATTATTTATTTATTTTGTCATTTTGACAAGATAGTAATTTGAAATGTTTCAAAGAGTTGATTCATGACATCAAATTAATCAAAAACATACTTTAATATGTATATAAACAAATCTTGTTTTCTGAACCTCCGAGTGTAGGAAGACCATAGTGAACAACATACTCCTAGTCGACAATCCCATATTTTGTGTTCTATTATCTTGTGCACAATAGCCTAGTTGCATGTCTAACCCCCGTGTCTAAATCAAGTCATTCTACAACAAATCAAAAACGTTTTTTTTTTATCTAGGGATATCCTAATATTTGGTTAGGGGTATACGATACATGAAGAACAAAAATTTTACACTAGTTTTGTACTTGCTGAAAAGTTGAGAGGTAGAGATGCTTCGTTCGTTCGAAGTTCCGCTATTGGCCTTGATGCCCTGTCCGTGGGTAGCCCGGGCTACCCCTAGTTACATGCTAGATCCGCCCCTGACCAAGCTTCTTTTGAGAAGACGGGAGCCATCATTTCGACCCACCTAAGTTAAAATATCGAATTGTTCCACATATCAAAAGAAATGATTTGATGCTAATGACGTTAAATGAAATGAATGAATCTTTTACCGCCAGTATATAAAGGATCTGTACTGTTTCTATAGCATTTCTTTTTTGGAGCGACTTATTCGTTCAATCCTCGTAATATAATTACATCATATTACAGCCAATAGACAAGTTAGACTTTTGAGATCGGACATAATAGTTAACCTTTTGAAACTTAAAAGTCAAACAAGCTTCCAGATTAATTGTTTACCTATGTATTGTTGACCCCTTTTCTGGTGTTGTCATTTCATGTTGCACCTCTGATTTCTCAGGATCTAGTGCAAATAGAAGAGGATGAAAAGCTTGTTTTTATGATGTATTTTTTTTTAAATAATGTCGTATGAAAAAGTTATGGACATTTAAAAATAGAAGTGGAACTCAACAATCGTAGGTTATACCTATTTTGCCATTCCCCTTCTCTTTTGGAAAATCCAACGTATATATTCACTCTTTTAATCTCATCCATTAATTCATTTAGATCAAAAGACCAAAATCCTTCTTATCCTTTTTATGTTAAGATATTTTTTGTCGTAAACTCTCATATACAATTACCCTTAAAAGTTTGTACAAAAGGACATAAAGAAAATAAAGTAGGCAAAAATTAAAGATTTGTAAAGGAACTTTTGAACTACCTTAAAATGGAGGTGATTTTACCTTTTTGTCCGGATACCTTATTATGTAGTAGTAAGTATAGATAGAAACCTAGTTATGGCATAGGAGATTGGGCCATCCTTTTACTAGTTACGTACATCCTTTATTTTCAAAACTATATTACCGCTAAATAAACCATTAAAATGCGGGAGTGTATCTTGGCTAAAAGTCATAGACATACCTACAAATCGAACAATTCTAAGGTTGCTTTGCCTTTTTCCCTCGTCCACTCAGATGTGTGGGGACAAGTGAGGTTTTTTTAGGGGGGGGGGGGTTCCATTTCTTTATTCTTTTTATTATGATTGTACACGTGTGACATGGATCTATTTTCTAAAACGTAAATCTGAAATTTTTGATAAGTTTATTATGTTTTATACAATGATACAAACTAAGTTCAAAACCAGTATCCAAATCCTTCTATCCGATAACGGAGGGGAATTTATAAACAAGTGAATGGAACAATTTTGTCAAGAAAAATGAATACTTCACCAAACGTCATGTTCCCACACACCTACCTGAGCAAAATGACGTCGTTGAAGGAAAAAATCGTATTCTCTTAGAAATAACTTGAGCAATCTTAATTGAAGCTCAAGTCCCCAAACTTTTTTTTTGCCGAGAAGATATTGCTACCACTACCTATTTAGTCATTACAAACTAAAGCCCTTAACCTTAACACCCCCTCCCCCTTCTAAGTCTTTTTGAATTTACCAAAATCCCTCATCGTCTTACATTGAAAACATGAGTATCTGGTTGCTCTGTCTCTGTTCATATACCTAAGACTGATTGAATTACACTAGGTCCGCATGCGGAAAAATGTGTGTTTGTGGGTTATGGTGTCAACAAAAAAGGATACCAGTGTTAGAGGCCAAAAAGACGACATATGTATACCACCACGGATTGTGATTTAGAAACAAAATTATTCTATCCCACCCAACACAAAATGTTTTAAAAATCAAAGCTAATTCCCATTTGTAAAAAAAGTGTTTTAAAAATTAAGTTAACAAAATTTATAACTATCACGACTGTATATGTTAAAAAGATATATTACATTTTATTCTGTTAGTATAATACATCGATTTTTTAATCATGAAATGTATATATTTTCTTAAAAATATTTTTTAGTACCTAAATAACATTACGTTTATCAACATCCGTTGCATAATATACGTGATTGTAATCTAGTAACTATATACAGTATATGTCATAATAATGTGTCAAATCTATAAATAGGTAAAAGTACAAGTGTCAATCTCCAAATATCTAAAAACATAAGGACCAAACAACAAAATAAAAAAACATATTCCAAAAATAACCCGGACAATAAAGATTAGGTTCCATCCATCATCACCATCTTCTACCCACTCTATATCTTTAAACCATTGCGGCTAGGGTTTCAACCTTCACCAACAACCCCATCTCTATTTCCCTCTTTTCTCCAAGATTTTCAAGGGTTTTTCTGGGTTTTCGATCTTTATCACACATGGCTATCACTAACTTAAATTAGTGTTAAAAAGATTCAAACTTTGTATCTTCAAGATTTTATAAAAAAAAAAAACCCGAACTAATGGCGACCATGAACCCTTTTGATTTGCTTGGTGATGATGACAACGATGACGTGTCACAGCTTGTTGAAAAGATTGCGGCTGCGCCGCCAAAGAAAGCTCCAGCCGCCGCCACTGCCGGTAAAGCTGCGGCTCAGCCGGCTAAGCTTCCTTCTAAGCCGCTTCCTCCGGCTCAAGCTGGTGAGTTTATGTGTTTTGACTTTGTTTGATGTTAAGTTATTATTATTATTAATGGATTGAGAGTGTTTGGATGTTGGTTTAATTTGATTATTGCTACTTAAAGTTATAAAAAAATTATTTCAGTGATTATGATATGTTTTTTATTATATTTGATTATTGGTATAAAGTTATTATTGTTATAACTTATAAGTCTATTTGATGTTAAGTTATTAAAAATGGTTTGGGAGTGTTTGGATGTTAGTTTTATGATGAATGATGATGTAGCTACTTGATGGTTTAATTTGGAGTGTTTGGACATTGGTTTATTTTGATTGTTGGTACATGAAGGTATAAGAAAGTTATTGAGTGATTGGTACAGCGTTATTAATAATGGTTTGGGAGTGTTTGGATGTTGGTTTAATGTTATTATTGCTAGTTAAAGTTATAAAAAGAATTATATGAGTGATTGATACAAAGTTATGATATGTTCTAAATCTATTTGATGTTAAGTTAATAATAATAATAATAATAATAATAATGGTTTGGGAGTGTTTGGATGTTGGTTTAATAGTGATATAGCTAGTTAAAGGTTTAATTTGGAGTGTTTGGATGTTGGTTTAATTTGACTGTTGGTATTTGAAGTTATAAAAAGGTGTTGGACATGTGGGTTGAAGGCAATTATGATTTATTAATCATCTAGGTTGTAGAATTAGATAATTAATATTATAGACTTGCAGTAGATGGATGTTTGGATGAGGTTCACAACTTTTAGCTATTAATAAAGATAGTAGACAAAATGGTAAGTGTGGTTAACTACTTTTTATTTGTATTTTTGTTAGTCCAAAATCAATTTCTTGACACTTTAATAATGCAAGATCTATATAGGTGACACATTTTGTAGTTTGTTCAGTCATTATAGGATCAAGATCATTAAGTTGGCTAAGTTATAAATTTAATTTTTTGATTTTGTTTTGAGCAGTGAGAGAAGCCAGAAATGAAGGAGGACGCGGTGGACGTGGCGGTCGTGGTTACGGGCGTGGAGGCCGTGGCGGTCGTGGGTACGATAGAGATTCTGCCAACAACGAGGGTTCATTTGGTAACCGTGCAATCTCTGGTGGTCAAGGTGGTACGGAAGAGCCTAATGGTAGATCTTTCGAGAGGCGTGGTGGTTATGGCGGTCCTCGTGGTGGTTTCCGCGGTGGTCGCCAAGGGTCTTTTGGTAATGGAGATGCTGAGGATGGTGAACGTCCACGCCGGACGTATGACCGCCGCAGTGGGACCGGCCATGGGTAAAATCTTGTTTTTTTTTTATTTTCTAATTTTTAATTGATTAAATTCAATAACATTACAAAACTTAGCTAGAAAATAAAAACATTAGGTGGTAAAATTCTTTTCGAGTGATTAAATGCTTACAATACTTATGCTTCACTTCATAATTTTTTGTAATATGTTACTTTGTAGTTTTTTTTATTATATATAGTTTAGCATTGACAACTTCGCTTATTTGCATTATATATTTAGGAATGAATTCAAACGCGAGGGAGCTGGTCGTGGAAACTGGGGAACTCAGGCTGATGAAATCAATCAGTACTAATCTCTACTTGCTATACATTTTTTATTATTTGTTTTTTTTTTTTGTAAGTAACTTTTTGTGATTATTATTTTCTGTCACAGTGAGATTCAGGAAGCGGTGGTTGAAGGCGAGAAAACTGTGGCCACTGATAAGCCTGCTTCCGAGGAAGAGACAACCGATGTGAAAAATGAGAATTCCGCACCTGAACAAGTTGAGGAGCCTGAGGTTAAGGTGAACATTCTTTAATCCTAGCTGACCTCTTTGACTTGTTATTCGTTAGAGATAAACCATAGCCTGAATTGATCCATTCATAAGTATACATGTAAAAAAAGTCATCTGTATCTTCTGAAAATCGCGACTTTTTCTGTTCAAGCTCGACTTGTTTGTTATCTACTATCTATTAAATATTTTGTTTGTATACAAATACAAATCATTATATATATTTATATTTGCAGGAAATGACCCTCGAAGAATATCAAGTGGTTTTGGAGGAGAAGAGGAAAGCTCTTGCAGCACTCAAGACTGAAGAAAGGAAAGTGGAAGTCGACAAAGACCTTGCATCCATGCAGCAACTCTCAAACAAGAAAACCAATGATGACATTTTTGTCAAATTGGTGATGATTCTTCTTCTTTTTATTTTGTTTTGTTGGCTTTTTTAAAAGTGATATTTTAAAAGCTCTATGAAGTAATGCTAAACTAATTTTGATTTATTTTATAGGGTTCTGATAAGGATAAGCGTAAAGAGATTGCTGAGAAAGAAGAGCGTGCTAAGAAGGTAGTTCTAATTCGACTTCTATTATCGAAATGATTTTTTTTATTCTCATTTTGACACAAACGTACTTGATCTTGAGTGATGCTAACGAGACACGACCCCTGAATCTGTACACTAACGTGCCTGTCACATCATACATGTATGATAGTGCAAAAAATGATCATGCGGTCATCGGGCTATATATGTGTCTGTCAAACACATCAAACTGGCTTTATGATTTGGCGAATGCCACCCCATACGCGCCTGCATACGATCCATATGATCAGTTCTCGCCTGTAATACAATCTATATGACATCATCCGCCTCTTATGACATGTCATTGGTTTTTGGATGGTGTGTCAATGGTGTTTTATTAGCCAAGCCTTGTAATTTTCCTAAAAAAAGCACTAACTGCATCAGTCACTTGGTTTCTTATTTTGTAACAGTCTCTCAGCATCAATGAGTTCTTGAAACCTGCTGAAGGGGAACGCCAGTACACTTCTGGCGGCCGTGGGCGTGGACGTGGCGGTTCTAGAGGTGGTGGTCGTTTTAACCAAGGTGGTGGTTCAAGCTATGCACCCGAAGCGCCAAAAATCGAGGATCCTAGCCACTTCCCCACCTTAGGTGGTAAGTGAGACCCTTGATTTCTATCCCGCCATCTGTATTTCATAAAATATTCTCAAAATGGTGGGAATACAACAAGAATCAAGAATAATGCAAGTCTCATGTGTCAACTCTACCGCGTCTTAAAATGTGTGAATTTCTTGTGTTTTCATATGCTCTTATGTACTATCTTGTTTCGGTCTTTTTGTTAGTCTGTCTTGTGTCAGGGTTTTATTTATGATGTTTTTAAAGTTTAGAGATTTCCGAGCATATGGAGGCCGATTAATTTGTTGTTTTGAGACGCTTGTTTCTCAATTTTGTTTTGAAATAGATGAACGATGATTTTTACTTCCCTCCACTTCCATCTATGCCTGTATCATTTGCTATATTTTGGATTGTAATTTTTCTCATTTGCTTGAAACTTACCGTCAAATCGATGATATTGTTTTCTTTTTAGTGATTTGTTTGTAAAGAACGCGATGCATGAGACACATGGTTTAGATGTGGTGTCAATAAAAATAGAGAACATCTTTAACCTGCCCCCCCCCCCCCCCCCCCCCGACCAGCTTAGTTCTCTGCGCCCCTTGGCCCTGTCTCATTGGTATAACTCATGGTCTAAACGTCAACCTTGGGAGTCGATCTAACAAGGGCACGTAGACCAAATTAGCATTTTCTATAATCTGGGCGAAAACCTTGCCTAATTATGTACTTTAATGTCCAACTTGACAGGCGACAAAGATTTTTTAGATCTTAACATGAGCGCCAAGAATGTGTGCTTTCATCAAAGCGTCACATTGCGCCCATCGCTCACGCGACGCGCATGTACGAGTTAGGGAGCTCATGTCCAATCCAAAGAAATAGCACAGAAGTCTGCAATTACAGATTTCCGTACATTCATGCTCAATCTATTGCAGAATTGAATCATTGATAATGGGTTTAAGCCGAATCGGTAAATAAAAACATAATTCTTAAACTGAAACGACAACATATATGTGTGTTCTTGACATAACATAGTAAAAGCATTAACTAAAGAACTTTTGAACTTTATACAATCCAAAACAGTCAAACAAAGAAAGTAAAAGAATCCAACCCTAACACAAGGATTATACTTGTACACCGCCACCATCAGATACAACCACTAAGAGCAGCATCCACTGTTCTGTGAGACGGGTTGACCACGAATGTTGACTGTTGGAGGCTTCGAGGCGTTCAAAGCTGGTTGACTAGCCATCCTACATTTACACAGCAACACGTTATATATTGTTAACCCACCTTGACCCATTTTTAAATATTGACCGTTTTGACCGGCCCGTCTATTTTGCCAGCTCTAAATTATACATGTTAATAGCACTTACCTATCTTTGATGGATGCAGTCATGGCCATGAAAGCCTGTTCAACATTGGTGGCATCTTTTGCACTTGTTTCCAAGAAAGGAATTCCGATTTCATCAGCAAATGCCTGTTTTATAAGAAAAAATATTATTTCTTTTGTAACGTTAATGATGTCCATCATTTATGGTAACGGTAATCGAATTTCAATTTTTTTTACCTTGGCGGTTTCAGTTGAAACAACCTTGTTTGCAACAAGATCACATTTGTTTCCAACAAGAATCTTGTTGACATTCTCACTTGCATAGCGGTCGATTTCACTCAGCCACTGTTTAACATTGTTAAAGCTCTCTTGGTCTGTCACATCATAAACCACCTGAAAAATACAATGTTTCACTATTCCCTTTGATAAAGAAAACTTGTGGGCCCACGTTAATACCAAAGATCTATTTTTTAACGTCAGAAAAACTGCAAGTACGTCACTTACTATGATGCCATGAGCCCCTCGGTAGTAGCTGCTGGTGATTGTTCTAAAACGTTCTTGACCTGCGGTGTCCCACTGAAAAAAAGAAATCACATTAAAAGAAAGATTTGTTAACGCAGCAATTCATTACTTTTTGGATAATCTTGGATAAGAGCCTACTAATCGAATGATTCGGATCTAACACAAAATAACCATATCATTATGAATTAAACCAAAAGGTACACTTACTATCTGAAGCTTAATAGTCTTGCCATCTTGCTCCACCGTACGGATTTTCTATGAACAAAAAAGGCGTGAAAATAGTCAGGTCAAATTTGAAGATGTGTATTTCAGATTATCAATCAACACTAATAAAAATTACTTACAAAATCAACTCCGATGGTGCTTATGTAACTGTCCAAGTAAGAGTCATCCTATAACAAGTTGAAAATCACCAAACCAAGAAAATTTGTCAACAGTTCCCAATATCATACAGAGAAAATATATGCATAACAAACTCATCTAATGTAATCATTCCCTCACTCATGCATCAAGAAGTTCTCAATATATAATTTACCAAAATTCTTTTTATATGATCCCGATCATAAAAGACAAGCCGAAAATGGACTTCCTTTAATAGAAAACATGATGTTATTTCCTAAATGAGTAACAAGCAAGTTGCAGTTCAACGTTCGGAAATCATGTTGCGTAAAGTCGTAAACATAAACATATATTTCGAAGCTGCGACAATAGAAAATTAAAATAGATGATTTACCTGTTTTTTCACTCAGGTAAACAGTTACCGATATTACCTTAACCTGACTTCACTAATTAATACCTACTGCCACTCATCAAAAAATTCTAAAAGTACTTCATGCGGTGTTACACTTCATCTCATAAAATAGCATGAACATTAAATGGAAAGCATGCAAAAAACTCATACAAATAAGAAAGGTATCTTAAAAAAGTAATATCTAGTTGTAGAGAGCGTAATTTATATAGGATACAAGGCACTTACAGCAAACCTCAAAAGTAGACACGACTTTCCTACACCAGAATCTCCAATGAGCAAAAGCTTGAATAGGTAGTCACTGCCAAAGATGATAACGGCAGTAAATAAATGCATTTTATGAACCACGTGTAGTAACTCAATGCAAAAGCAAAACAACAAATCCAAAGACATTATTTAAAGTAGACGTTTTAATTATGAGCATATATAAGAATCAATCACAAGCCGGGAAAAAACAGAACAGGTATAATTACTACAAAAACAAGCCAAAACAGTTATTTTAGAACAGTTTAACCTTACTTCTTATTAATGCTTTTGAAGAAAACACGGAACCTTGCATTTTTTGTATCTCGAAAAAAATTACTTCACATATAGCATGTAAACAAATGCTTCCATTGAACAAGACACTAAAAACCATCGCTACTCCATAAAACACTAAAAAAACAAGCCGGAAATGGTTCAGTCCTAAACAACGAAAAGATTGAAAAAGAACCTCCAAAAGATCAGTTCAGTGACGCATTAGGACCAATTTGTTGGTTCCAGCATCAGTGACGCATTAGGACCAACTCACTCCAGATAATTTAAAAACTGTAACACCCCTAGAGGTTTGAACTTTCTGAACATGAGCTATAATTAATAATCATGGAACCATGTGAAACGACATAATACAAGTAAACGATACTTGAAAGTTGAAATTTCTGGTTACAATTGAGCATCAACAAAAGAAGGTCAAAACTTAATAAATAAGTGCGTCGTATCCTATTTACTAAAGTTTAAACGATTAACGTATGCCATAAGCTTTATCCTTTTCACTCAATTATCAACTTCTCCCTTGCTCAACTATATTTTCCAAGCAAATTCGACTTATTATCTTCACCAAGACAAAAACTAACAACCGGTTGGAAAACAATGCAATATCAGTCAGCATTTGTCCCTCATTAGGATATTCTCTCTCTCTCTCTCTCTCTCTCTCTCTCTCTCTCTCTCTCTCTCTCTCTCTCTCTCTCTCTCTCTTAACAAACTTATCAAGTCGTAACCCTAAACAACCTAAACAAAAATGAAACTGTTTGTTCTCTTTAATACATAACTGGTAAAAAAATTGCACGGTTACGTCTCCTTAAATTAGGTTACCAAACCGCCTTGATTACAATTTAGCGTTTGACATTATATACAGATTCTGCAACATTCAACTGCATTCAAAAGTGCATTCTACATCCAAATCTTAACACACCGACAGCTAAACAGCCCAAATTCTCATTGCATCAATACAAATTAGGCAGCAAGCAGTAAATTCTCCATCTTAACACATTAACACGTCATCTAATAACATACATATTCCATAATCATCCCATACTCTATAACATCTTCACCCAATTATTCATCAAGGTAATAAAGACTACAAATTTATTCATCAATCACATGTGATCTACCAACCCAGTGTTCCAATCCAATAACAATCTAACATAAACAAAATAATAATAATAATTCGAAACCCTAACTTAACAATCACAAAAAATAAAAATAAAAATTTCCAATCCAAACATCCACATCAAATCAACAAATCAAGATCGAATTCCAGGAATCCCCAAATACTCAGATAAGATCCGATCAAGATTACAAAAACAATTCCGGTGATACCCAGATAAGATCCCATAAAAACTGTTTTTTAAATAATAATAATAATAATAAAAAGATATGTTATAGAAACTTACTACTCAGGAGTCATGGCTGTGGATCGCCGCCGGTGAGAAGCTCCGATGAGAGGGAGAAAGCGAGAGAGAGAGAGAGAGAATTGGGGGACACGTAAGGAGATTGAACGAAGCAAGAGACGTTTGGTATAGGAGATACACAGTATTTATAATTATTAATATCTACACCTGAAAGGAAAATCAATAATAATAATAAATTAATAACTAGGATTCTATTACTTCACGCTTTACGGCGGGAGCTCTTATTGCGTTGAGAGTTTGGTGGACGTTAAAGATCGCGCGTCGCTGTGGGAGCTTCTATTACATGGAGGGTTTCGTAGACATAAAAGATGATATTAAGTGACTGTTATTCTCGTGTGGGCTTCAAAAAAAATACTCACGAATAAAAGCTAAAAGTTTGGTGGTCAAATTGGAAGAAAAGAAAGTACATAAGTTAGTAAGAAAGTTAGTGGCCAAAGTTGGGTGCTCAAAGTTTGAAATCCTAAAAGCTAAAAGTTTGGTGGTCAAAATTAGAAATCCTAAAAGTTAAAAGTTTGGCGGTCAAAGTTCGGTGGTCAAATTATAAGAAAATAAAGTACATAAATTAGTAAGAAAGTTAGTGGCAAAAGTTGGGTGGTCAAAGTTTTAAATCCTAAAAGCTAAAAGTTTGATGGTCAAATTAGAAGAAAAAAAAAAAGTTAAGCTAAAAGTTAGTAGCTAAAGTTTTAAATCTTAAAAGCTAAAAGTTTGATAGTCAAATTAAAAGCAAATAAAGTTAACCTAAAAATTAGTGACAGAAAATAAAGTTAAAGTAAAAGTTGATAGCCAATATATATATTAAAACAAAGACAATGTTCAAGTGTCTTTGTTTGAATAGATATATATAATAATAATAATAATAACAACAACTAGGTGTTAGTTGGCTCGCATTTTGTTGCGGGCACGACTGTTGTGCATATATGCTTAGTATTACGCTTTATTTGAAGGCAAAGTAAATGTGTCAATACTTACCTAAAAGGTGTTGCGGTGGATGTGGCTGCAATGTAACTTTAAAAAAGTTTGGTGGTCAAAGTTTGAAATCCTAAAAGCTAAAAGTTTGGTAGTCAAATTGAAAAAAAAAAATAAAGTACATAAGTTAGTAAGAAAGTTAGTGGCCAAAGTGCAAAGAATTAAAGTTGGTTAGACATTGTAGAAGTGTCTTTACTTTCATAGTAATAATAATAACGGGTCAAGTTATCCTACATCGTGCAAAATAAATGAGAAGGGCGAGAAGGTATAAAAAACACAATAAATCACAAAATATGACACAATGAGCCACGCAATATGACACATTGCCGATAAATATAACATAATGCTAAAGTAAAAAGACACACTGACAAAAATAAGATAAAGACACAATGATATAACATAAATTCTAGAAACTACAAGCTAAAAATCCAAAACACAAAAACATAAAAACTAAGATCGTATAGTTCGATGAGATGGTTCAAATGCCGCTTGAATGAGTTCAAGCGGAGCCCGTTTAATACCCTTCCTACGACTTCCTATTTTTCTTTCCTTGTGTATTTGATTCTAACCCAATAATAATAATAATAATAATAATAATAATAATAATATTGTTGTTGTTGCTATTGTTGGGGTTCTCTACATAAAAAAATGTTGCCACGTGGTGTCATATGTTTCACGCTTTCCCATGTAACCTGAACGTCTCAGTCTGCTTCATCCGTGCTCGTGGTTTGCCTGATGCCTAGACACGCGCAACTTTCTATACACGGCTTATGTGGCACCAACGACACCCCACGCGTGCCTGGGGATATAAACAATTGTGCATGAGGCATCCCAAGGCTCGACCCATATTGCTCCATTCCTTCAAAAGGCGTACATTTTACAAGAAGTGTAACTGAGTCGCGTTTATTGGCAAAACCTAAGGTGCATATCTCATGTATTTTTCCATATTTGTGCAACATGATATTCTGCTCATACGTGTGTGTAATTTCAATGGGATTATTGGATTATAATAATCCAATCTTTTAGGAATTGGCCGGCATTAATCCGAACTTAAGAATTTCCCTCTACCAGTCCCAACTTTCACCATATTTTCCTCCATCGAACCTTCCGTTAACTTTTCTTAACTCAGTTAGTTTGTGCTGACGTGGCAGCTGACATGGCACGATGTGGCACGCCAAGTCAGCAGCCACGTCATCACAAACTAACTGAGTTAAGAAAAGTTAACGGAAGGCTCGATGGAAGAAAATATGGTGAAAGTTGGGACTGGTAGGGGGAAATTATTAAGTTCGAATTAATGTCGGCCAATTCCTGAAAGTTTGGATTATTATAATCCAATAACCCATTTCAATGTTAGACATATATAAAACTTAATTGTGTCTAAATATTGGGCAGATAATGCTAGCAACTTATATGAAATACATGAAAAAATTATATAATTATTTGCGCATGGGGGTATGAAAAGCAGTTAATGTGTTAGTAAAAATCAAAGTCTTAGGGATTGTTTGGTAGCATCTTAGGGCCTGTTTGGTAAGGCTCTTAATGAGCCTCTGAATCATTCAGCACTGAATGATTCAGCATTCACCGCGTTTGTTTTAGCATCTGAATGGAATGGTTAAGGCTGAACCATTAAGACTTGGGATGTTGCTCAATCATTAAGCACTGAATGAATCCATTTTTACTTCTCTTGCCAATGTGGGACAAGGAGACTAACCATCTAGAGGTCAAACAAAACAGTACTTATGGGTTGTTTGGTTGATTAAGTGCTGAATCATTAAGATGATCTGAATGGTTAAGAGACTCTAAATGATTAAGAGCTGAATCATTCAGCATCCCTTATTAGCTTAATGGTTCAGCACTTAACCATTCCATTCAGATGCTGAAAAACAGTCTGATTGTCTGAATGTTGAATGATTCAGAACTGAATGATTAAGAGGCTGATTAAGAGGATACCAAACAGCCCCTTATTGGTTCAGAACTTAACCATTCAAACCCCCTTAACCATTCAGACTTCTTAATAATTCAGCACTTAATCAACTAAACATCCACTTAGTGATTCAAGGTCTCTTAATTATTAAGAGGCAAACTCAAGTTTAAATGTATTCAAACTTAAGGTTACCTCTTTCACCATTAACAGGCTACCAAACAACCTCTTAATCGGTTTAATCTTGTTAAATTATGTGAAATATATTTGTGAATTACACTATTTTGAAATGATTTGTGTTTTATAGTGGTGATGTGGCATCCTCGTTAATCGACAACGCACGATCTAAAAATAAAAAAGTTAGCAATATTATTAAAAATGTAAAAACACAGTCGATACTTTCTTTTTTTTTTCTTACAAATCAAATTAATTTTTAAAATTTATATCAATAAATAAAATGTGAACTTTGTCTGAAAGTGAAACTATATGAGGTATTTTGTAACGCTTTTGTAATTTGGCGGCCCCTTCTATCCGTCTTAAAGAGTGGATGGTTTTCGCGTTTTTGTGTTAATGAAGTTCACCTTACAAAAACAAATTATGAGGTATTTTGTGCATTAATTAAACTAATTAAATTTCTAGTATTTTGTACATTAATTAAACTAATTAAATTTGTAACTTTTTGGAGGTTATTAATGGCTCGAGAGTACAAATCATCTGATCAATAAAAGAAAATGGGAATGAGTGAGAGAGAGAGAGAGAGAAGGAGAGAGAGGAAGGCGAATGGGAATACCCACGAAGCCGGAAAAGAAACAACCACAAAACTCAACCAAACCAACAACCCTACATTGAGAGTGAATACACCACCACCTTCTATGTCTCAAACCTACCGAGCTGGGCCTCTCTGGAGGATATTTGGAAGGTTTTCAAGAAATATGGGAACATGGTAGATGCGTATCTACCAAGGAGGAAGAACAAATTAGGTAACTATTTTGCCTTCATCAGATTTGAGGACGTTCGGGATGGGGCAGGCATGGCAGCCTCGTTATGCAAGGCATCCTTTGGGGATTTCAGGGTGGCCGTAAACGTAGCAAAGTTTGGGAAAAACGACAGTAGGTACAAAAAAAATCTGGGGGGAACAAACAACACAAAGCAACATGAAAAGCCTGAATCCTCTAAACAACAAGAACAACTGGCGAAGACATGGAAACCGTTAGGGCATGCATCTTATAAGGAGATCACAACGGGGGTAATGGATTACTGGCAACTAGAGACGCATATCAACCTACAAAAATACGTCGTCCCACCATCGGAGTCATGGAAAAAATGTGCTCTAGTGGGAACGGCATGGGACTTGACTAGATTGGCAAACCTGGAAGAGTTCCTAAGGAGTATTGAAAGAGAGACTGTACAACTAAAATACATTGGGGGGCTCAAAGCACTCCTGGTCTTTCAAGGAAGCGCTATGATGAAAAGTTTTATGGAAGAACAGGAGGAGCTCTGGAAGCTGTGGTTCGCCTCATTGGAAGTCTGGAATGGCCAGAAGATTGGGGAAGAACGGGTAGCGTGGTTAAAAATAACGGGTGTACCGTTGAACTTGTGGGACAAACGGGTGTTCAACCACATAGGAGGCTTATTCGGGAAACTCGTTCAGGAATCTAAAGCAAGCATCAACGACGGTAGTCTGGCTTGGGAAAACGTGGCCGTCCTAGTCCAAAATGGCAGGAGGGTGGAAGGTTGTGTCAATGTGCAATGCGAAGGTATCACCTTCAAAGCCTGGGTGTCGGAGGTGGATGAATATTGGATGCCGGATTTTGTTACCAATGATAATACAATGGTTGTTAAAGGTACTCCTCTAAATGAAGGCTTCACCATCAGTAACGTCAACCAAGAAGCTGCGATGGATGAGGATGACCCGGAACATACATTAGAAGATGGAGAAATAGGAGAGGAACATGATCGGAATCGATCGGAGAAGCCATTGCCGGTTGTGCAAGGGAAAGGAAATGAAGAGTCGATAGTTTGCCAGACAGGTGAAGGGACACCCACAATTCCAATGCATGGGGAAAATAGTCACGCATGCATGGACACGCCATCCGAGGAAGATGCTTCGACTGCTATGATTACTAACGTGATGGGTCCAGTTTTGGGGAAAGAAGTTTTGTCTGACGTGTGTGGGACAAAAGAAAACATTGAGGTGGGGACAAAATCAAGGAAAAGGCCCAGAGTGGAAAAGGAGTTTGTAAGTGGGCTTGATCAGCCCAACAGGTTTAATTGGGCTACACTAGAGGATGGGCCTTTCCAACCTATTACTTTTGATCTCAACTCAGCCCCTATACCTGTACGCCCTGAAACATTTGGGATTCCTGGCTCGGCGTTAACACTAAGGTCTTCCCATCCACTCTCTATCGAAACCGATAACTTGGTGAGCAGGGATCTGACGACAGATGGGAGCTCATTATTGGTTACGTCATTGCCGGATAACACAATTACCCAGCCGGTTTCTTCTCCAACTAACGAAGAACAGGCTGTGATGGAAGAGACTTCGTCAACGGTGGAGGTCGGTCAAGCGGTTGGTATGAATTTACATGGTTTCGAAGAGGATCTTCAACGTAGTATCCAGGAGGAGGGTGTTTCAATTGGGAATCAATGATATTGCTTTCCTACAATGTTAATGGGATGGGAGAGGCCCCTAAAATGCTCTCCATAAATGAAACCATTAGGGACAGTAAGGCGAAGTTCGTTGCAATTCAAGAAACAAAGCGATGTGATGGCTCGAAAATTCCGATCCAGAAGGTTTGGGGAAATAGGCCAGTGGAGTACGACTGGGTTGATTCAGAAGGTACGTCTGGAGGGCTGTTGTGTGTATGGGATCCAGGTACTTTCAAACATATACAATCTTTTAAAAACAGGAATTTTCTGGTAATCTCGGTCACAAAGGCAAACGTGGTAGGGGTAATTCACTTGATCAATGTATATGCTCCTCAAAGTTTAAATGGGAAAAAAGAGTTATGGGATAGTATATCTGAATTTTTGGAAGCGAGACCGGGATTGGTGGTGATTATGGGGGACTTTAATGCAGTAAGAAGCCTAGAGGAACGTATGTTCTCGGAGTTTAACCCGGCCTGTGCGAATGCTTTCAACTCCTTTATTGAGGACAATGGCTTACTCGAATATGCCATGGGGGGTCGAAAGTTTACAAGAATATCAAAGTCGGGGAATAAACTAAGTAAGATTGACCGCTTCCTGGTAAATCAGGCTTTTTGGGACATTTGGCCAGATGCTACGGTTCTCGCTCATCCTAGGAGGGATTCGGACCACTGTCCAATATCCTTGTCCACTGAGACACTAAACTTTGGGGCTCCTCCATTTAGATTTTTCAACTCATGGTTGTCGAAGCCAGGTTTTGAAGAGATCGTCAAAGGAGCTATCGAAGAGGGCGACTTTTCTGGAAAGCCGGATATCATGTTTGCAAACAAGTTGAAGGCAATCAAAGCGGCGATCAAAAATTGGGCGGCATCGGAAAGGGAAAAGAGGAAGCAAAGGCGTTCGGATGTAGAGAAGAAGATTGACCAATTGGACACCCTCGCCGAAGAAAGATTATTGTCTGATGCTGAAAAATCACAATGGACCGATTTCAAATGTGAAAGGGACGCAATATTGAGGGAGGAAACCAACGAGGCGATTCAGCGGTCTAGAATCAAATGGGCAGTGGACGGCGACGAAAACACCTCCTTTTTTCATGGAATGGTAAATCATAATAATAATAGTAAAAGGATAAACGGTTTCTTGGTGCAGGACGATTGGTGCGCGGACCCGATTAGGATGAAAAGCCACGCCCGAAAGTTCTTTGCTGATAAATTTAGGGAGCCGATGATTCATAGACCCAGCTTTAGTTGTCCGGGTATAAAGAAGCTATCGGATTCGGAGGCAAGGAAGCTCATTGAACCATTTTCGGCGGAAGAAATAAAGGAGGCAGTGTGGGAATGTGGAAACGACAAAGCACCGGGACCGGACGGCTTCACCTTCGCTTTTATCAAGCACTTCTGGGATCTGTTCAAAGTGGATATTGGTCTCATCTTGAATGAATTCTTTAGTAGTGGTGAAATCAGCCGCGGTTGCTCCTCATCATTCATCGTGCTAATTCCAAAGTGTTTGGACCCAATCTCCTTGAGCGACTATCGGCCTATTAGCCTCCTGGGTTGCATATCGAAAATCATTTCTAAAATACTTGCCAATAGAATCAAGCAGGTCATACATTCGGTAGTCTCGGAGAATCAGTTCGGTTTCCTTTCCGAACGGAGTATCTTAGACGGGCCACTTATATTGAATGAGATCCTCTCGTGGGCAAAAAAGCATAGAAGGCGAGTGTTTTTTCTAAAGGCAAATCTAGAAAAGGCGTACGACACCATCAGTTGGAGCTTCATTGACTCGGTTTCAAGATAAATGGGCTTCCCGGACAAATGGAGACTTTGGGTTTCGGGCATACTACAATCTTCGAGACCCTCGGTGTTGATAAACGGGTCTCCGACCTGGGAATTCCAGCGCTTTCGAGGTGTGAGGCAAGGCGACCCTTTGTCCCCCTTTATTTTCATCCTCGCGCTCGAGGCCTTAACTTGTATGACCAATAAGGCTGAAAGCTTGGGGCTGATAAGGGGAGTTCATTTTCCAAACGAAGGGCCGTCCCTAACCCACCTCATGTTCGCGGATGACGTAGTCTTTATGGGCGAATGGGATATGCACAAGATGAGGAATCTCATACGGCTACTTAGAGGTTTTTATCTCATATCGGGCCTTAAGGTAAGCCATGTAAAATCAAATGTGTATGGGGTTGGACTTGAATCGCACGAGGTACAGCAGGTGGCGGATGTGATTAAAATTAATCATGGAACCTTACCCTTCAAGTACCTAGGGGTCCTAGTTGGGGCCAACATGAATCAACATAGGCACTGGAATGGGGTGATTGAGGTGTGCAAGGCTAGACTTTCCAAATGGAAAGCAAAGACTCTCTCAATGGGGGGCCGGGTTGTACTTTAAAAATCGGTTTTAGATAGTCTTCCTCTCTACTACTTCTCAATTTTTAGAGCACCGAAAGGTATAATTCAGCAACTAGAACAGCTCCGAAAGAGGTTCTTCTGGGGGGGGGAATGAGGACAAGCGAAAGACTTCTTGGGTGTGTTGGCAAAGAGTTATCGGGCCGGTGGACAAAGGGGGGGTCGGGTTGGGTTCTCTTGAGCACATGAATTTGAGCCTCCTCACCAAATGGTGGTGGAGATTCAAGTTCGAAAAAGACAGTTTGTGGAAGAGGGTAGTAATGGCAATTCACGCGTCTACAAGATCTTGGTCGTTTCTACCTGCCAAAGCACTTAATGCGGGAGTTTGGAGCACTATTGTCAAGATCGAAAAGGAATACAATTTAGTTAACTATAGCATTTTGGGTTTAATAAAGGGTGGGTTGGGAAATGGTAACTCGATAAGGTTTTGGGTGGATTTGTGGGTTGGGAGCAAGCCGCTTATGAACCAGTTTCATGAGCTGTTTGCGCTTGAGGCTAACAAAAGTTGCACTGTGGCTGAAAGAATCCATCGGGTGGGCAGGGTTGGGTTGGGAACTTGGCATTGGAAGAGACAACCGATCACGGCTGCGGAAAGAAGACAACTACAAGAATTGGAGGAACTAGTAGCAGGGGTTGAGTTCTCGGCAACCGAAGACAAATGGAGATGGATTTTAGAAGGCGATGGTGTTTTCTCAGTGAAATCATGCAGAAACCTATTTGCTGCTCATGCGATCCCGTTCTTTCCGTTTGAATGGGTCTCATGGGTACCACGGAAGGTTAATCTGTTAGCGTGGCGGGCTGAACAAGGTAGACTGGCAACTAGAGACGGCCTCTTAAGCAGAAGGATCATCAGTGGAAGCGGATCTTGCGAGCTCTGTGGCGAAGACATGGAATCGGCATTGCATCTTTTCACTTCCTGTTTTGTCGCTGTCAATTTATGGAACAAGATAAGTGAGTGGTGCAATATCCCGTCCATCTATGCATTCTCCTTTTGAGATCTTCTAGAGCTACACAAAGTAAATGGAATCGGACGTGTGAAGAAAAAGGCGCTACAAGTGATTATTCGTACTACATGTTGGGTAATTTGGATAGCACGAAACGAGAAAATCTTCAAAGGCAAAAGATTCGGGTTGGAAAACATGCTTTCGGACATCATCTCATTATCATTCTCTTGGGTCAGAAACAAAGGGAAGCAACAACAAATAGAATGGCAAAACTGGAAAAGATTTGAATTTTAGATGTTTTATTATGGTTTTGTCTTGGATTGGGATGTAATGGGTCGAAATAGGGGGCTTATTGGGCTGTAAATGTATCACTTCTAGTTAGCATCTTGCTACTGGGAGTTTTGTTTTGTAAATATGGGGTTTGGAAATAAAAGTTTGAAGTTTGCCGGCCAAAAAAAAAATGGCCCGAGAGTAAAATAGAGAAATTGTTATTTGTTTTTTTTTTAATCCTTAAACTAGATTATATCCTCATAACTTCCTAAGTTGCACAAATTTAAGATAAGATCTTTTAGGAGCTTCAAGCTTTTAAGAAAAAACTCTTATTCAATAAAAAGCCTTGTTTGGTTGAAGGAGCTGGAAGCTTTTAGGTTGAAGAAAAAGCTCTACAGTGAAAAGCTACTAGTACTAGCGTTTAAGAAAAAGTTCTACTAGCTGCAAGCTTTTAATTAGTAAATGACACAAATACCCATTCTATTTTAAAAACAAAATAAAAATCTTATTTACAAGTTTTTAATTATGCCCATTTTGGTCATTTTATACATTTTTATTAAAAGCTCCAGCTACTCTGTCAAATACCAAAATATATTTAAAAAGCTTCCAGCTACAAGCTTACAGCTACGAGCTACCAGCCACCAGCTAGTTTTGCCAAACACACCCTTATAGGATGAGAAAGCAACAATTACCCGTTGATATATTCTGCACCAAAGGCAAATCACCATCTGCAACAACAACAAAAAATTCAAATATATACATCTTGATCGATAAAAACACCATGAACTCATAAAACAAAAAGAGAATTACACAGACTGTCCTTTAGTTATTAGCGAAATTGCACTATCTGCCCTTTATGTTAATTTTTCACTCCTTCTGTCATTTTTTTGTCTAAATTTGCTACACCCTCTGTAGTCTGTCCTTTAGGCTAACTTCTGTTAAAAATCATGGTTAAATTTGAAACTAATTTACACTTTTAGCCCTTATAAAATAATAACATGTTATTTTACCTAGTTATAGTTTTCAATAAACTGGTTATTATTTTATAAGGGTTAAAAGTGTAAATTAGTTATATATTATAATAAAACCCACTTCGTCTTCTTCATTTGAATCACCGCCAAAACCCACTATCAACACCATCACCTCTGCAACTCATCACCACCCCAATCATCACCACAGACTAACACCAGCGGCCACCACCAGTCACCTTCCACCAAACACCCCACTACCACTTCGTCTTCTTTATTAGAATCACCACCAAAACCCACCGTCAACACCATCACCACCCCAATCATCACCACAGAAAAACACCATTGGCCACCACCAATCACCTTCCACCAAAGACCCCACTGCCACTTCGTCTTCTTCATTTGAATCACCACCAAAACCCACTGTCAACACAATTACCTCTACCACTCATCACCACCCTAATCATCACCACAAACAAACACCACCGGCCACCACTAAACACCCCACTACCACCGTCACCATTGTTCACCCGGCCTTAACTATCCTCCATCACCTCTCTTCGTCAATCACCACCCACACCATCACTAACCACCAATTGTAACCGTCGACTACCACAACTCACCACTACTATGTTCCACCACTACCCTACCCATCATCATCACTCAACCCCACCATAATCCTCTACCACCACCAATAGCCATCCACCACTCTCGACCACCTTCGACCTGCCACAACAACCACCCACCGACGATTCCCCATTGTCGTTCCACGATCAACCACCATTTCCAACTTAATGCTAGTATTTTCAAATTCAAATGCAATTTTTTTAATGTACAGTAAAGTCTAGCCACCCGAGTACATTCACATGTAAAAGGTATAGGTATAGTACCCAGTTTTATCAATTTTGGTATTTGGTATCGGTACGAATACATGTAAAAATGGTACTCATACCAAATTTTTTATACTAAAGAATTTGATACTATGTTTTACTTCGAATTATGGTATTTATGGTAATCGTATTAATATTACTTTATTTGGTACCCGTATCATATTTGGTACTTTAACCAATTTTACAAATTTGGTACCTGTATAGTAATGATATTTTTTTATACAGATTTTTAGAGGCAACACTCCACTGGTTCTTTACCCAATAATTAATTATTTCACACATATATAATAATGATAATAATAATAATAATAATAATAATATTAAAATATTAATAATACATTTCCCACTATCTCCCTCCTCTAAACTCACCTACACCACTCATATTTTTAATAATACCTTTCCCACACTCTCTCTCTCTCTCCTCTAGAACCAACACGGTAAAAAGAACCCGTATTTGGTTCACGAGACACCTACCAGCACTGGTGGCGACGATGTTACCGTGCTGGTAGTGGGGTACCTATGACCTTTTCTGGTGACGCCATGTCCCCCCTCAATGATTCAACACTTAGAGGGTGTTTGGGATTGCGTTTTGAATCGGATTTTTAGATTATTGCGTTTAAAAAACGCAGATAATCAGTTTTTAGTGTTTGGATTGCGTTTTGAAAACGCAGATAATCAGTTTTATAGGCTACCAAAACACAATAATCTATAAGCAGCTCCACCTCTGCTTTTTAAAAACGCATAATCTGTTTCGAATAATCAATCCCAAACACCTACTTAATGGTGTATGTTGGCAACATTTTCTTGTTAGAAAACATTTTATTGAGAAACATACATTTATTGTTAAGTATTTTAAGTTTATATATGATCTGTTTTTGGTTGGCAACAATTCCTATGGTAATACAATTGTACTATTAATATACCAGATATCATAGACGACATTAGTTGATATCTTGTCTTGTTCTTAATAAATCAGTTTATAGCTTTATGATTATCAATCGCCAACCCCTTTTTTATATATATAGTTAAGTTATACACCCACAATCACATCATGTTTAGACAATCAATCATGACCTTTTTACAAAAATCTTATTTTTACATTTTCCTTTTGCTACATCTCTCTAGTGTTCTTAAAGCAAATACTAGACCTTCAAGCAAAATGCTTGAACCGTATAGAATTACTATCACTAATGGTAATGTTCCAACTATAGCTGTTGGATGTGATGATCGTGAAGGTGAAGTACTTAGACCCAGAGAGTTCACATCCTGGAAATTTCGTATGAATCTCATGGCGACAAACCTTTACAATTGTCGATTCTATTGGATTGAAGGTGCTAATGTCCCCAAGTTTAGTGAGCTACATATTTTTGATGAAGACATAAGGGATTTATGTGGGAATAAGTTTTTCCAAAATTATTGTTATTGGTATATCACTCAGGATGGTTTTTACTTTTCCAATACCAATGTTAGTTTTCCAAGCAATAGTTGGCTTATGGTTCATGGATGGAATAATATGTAACAATTTTGCTATCATTGCCCCTTTTTTGATATAACAAAATATGCCAATCAATATGACTATTATGTTCTTTTATATGAGTCTTTTAGTTATTTGTAAACTTACCCAACTCGTACTCTCAACTAGGGGTGAGTAAAATTAACCATAACCTACATAACCGACATAACCGATAACCAGCATAACCAATGGTTATGGTTATGGTTATGAAATTTCTATAACTGACCGAGCGGTTATGGTTATGGTTATGAAGCTTTGGTTAACCGATATAACCGAACCGAACTTGTATTGTTAAGTTTATGTAATAGATTTATGTTCTATATTAACTATATAGAGGTTTTTTTACTATAATAAAAGTATGTTATTAACAACATGATATTGATGTAGTATTCTTTTTTTTATGATGAATTAAAATTGTAAGTTGTAACCAAGGGGTTAAATATGTTTTTTTGTTAATATCTTATTTAAAGGGATCCCACATTGGTACTTTAACTAGAAAGTGCAGTCTTGATTAACTTATAAATAATAACCCAAACTAAATCTTACATTGGTTCTGAGTTTTTAAGACCCATGGGCTTTTAATTTTATAATTTAGCCGAAAGTTAGCTTTGGTCGATTTTTTTGGTTAATAACCGAAATAACCATAACCGAACCATAACCGATTAACCATAACCGAAGTTTGGTTATGGTAAAAACCGACCCATGCACACCCCTACTCTCAACAAACATTATGACGACTAATATTGTATGCAACACTCACATTGTGTACCAAAGTAAAGGCGACTAGGCGAGGTGCAAACCCGACCTCATACTCTCCCTGATGCACGAAAACCCGAACTCTACCCACCCATCGTCGACCTTACACCACTGCGTCAAACGCTACATCAACCCTCACTACTACCATGATATGGATCAATTAAAAAAAGAGCAATATCTATACTATATTATAATGCATGAGCCAAAGGCTTCTTAAATTTTAAACAATACAAATATAATTGCTCAAAATACAACACTTAATGCACATAACAAAGACTTTTTAGGGGCATATATGTCTTTTATTCTTGTCTAACAACTTAAACTAAAAAGTTGCTTCTAGAAGCAAGGGTTACAAGAGGAGGTTAAGGAGTAAATTCATTCAAACACTAATTAAATTATAAATAATTAGTTAGTAGTTACACTTTTTCCACTTAACTCTCAATTTTAGCTTTATAATTTTGAATTTCAAAATAAAGTCTGATTTTCACCAACAAATAAGTTGCCTTTGCTGTTCCTGGTGATTTTTCTTCCCAACAGATCAAGTTTTTATGGTATCATCTGCTTTAATTCACTTATTCATTCAGTTTTTTTAGTGGTTTTCTTACGCTGTTTTGTTAACATCTCGCCTAGGACTTATATGTTTTGCGTTTGTTCTTTCAGTATAAGTAATTTCCGATTAACATTCACTTGCTTGATTGCTTCAGTTCTTCGTGTTGAGTTGGTCAACCCCACATTGCCTCCTGCAATCAACTAGCCTTGAGTTGGTGAAAACAAAATTGGTGAGACCTTGAGTTTACAATTTGCACATTTTGGCTTCTTGTTCTTGGGGTTTCGAGGCTTTTTTCCAATTGTTTATAATTTTAATGCGTGCAGAAAAGTGGTAAGAACCGGAATAGGTCAGATCTGATAATGAATGGCCTCGAATGTCAATCTAAAAAATGGTAAACTTTTATTCATTTTCCTTAATAGTTGAGTTGATGAAGAAGATCGATGTTGTCGTTGTAATTCTTTGTTTTCTCCGAACAGGTTGTTTTGGTATGCTATATCATGATAGTGTATGAACATATAAACCGTATTTGAAATTAAAGGTTATATGTGTACTTATTGTTTTTCATGAATTGATGTTGACATTATTTGTTGCTCCATTGGACTAATGTTTCCATGAATATCATTGGGTTTTACGTTTTTTTATCTTAAAATGTTAGTATTTTTTTTGTTCTCACATCATGTGTTTTTCAGTTAGATTTGATATTACTTGATTACTATATTACTTGATTACTATATCTGGCATCATTGTATCACATGTTCACAACTATTTAATTTGATGCTGATTTGATTCACTGGCCTTGTTGCATAATAAATTTTAATCTGTTCCAACTTTTTATTAAGTTTTAGGGTTGTACATTTGCATTTGATACAGATGCAAACACCTTATGATTTCAGCACTGAAATCTACGTTTAGAAATTACGTTTGAATTAATTAATTTTTAATTTGTTATTTAATAATCAGCCAAAGCAAATCACGAGACTTGGGATTTCTTTCTTATCGCGAGAAGGAAGGATGTGTGGTCAGTGAAAATCAATTGGAGCAAGGATATAATCAAGCTTAAGGTTTGGTGTTCAAAGTGTCTCCACACATTATGATAATCAATTCATTGGCTTAAGATTGTCATTGAACACACATAAAATAAATGATAATCAATTCATCGGTGATAACTAACCCGGTAATTAAATTTGTGCAGACTTTGATGCGAAATCAAAGACAGGAGAATGGAGAGGTTTGAAAGTCTTTTATAGAAGCTAATTTAAAAGGGCTGGTTTTGCATTTAAAAGTCTATGGATTATGATAAAAGCTCCATTAGTAAACTGCACAACCTCTTCAAGATGTCGGAGCAGCTAGACATATCGGTATCCTCAGTAAGTTATTTAATTTCTTGGTAGCATATGTGTTTTTTTTGGAAGGGTTGGTGCAAAGTACTTACCGATAGAATGCTAAGGAAAAAGAACGAAACACAACAGCTTTACAGTCACTACAAAGTACTTATTTAAGCTTACATAAAAAGAACAATTCAATCTAGATGACGCTGACTTCAAGTTGTTTTCTTTTTAAATTCTAATATATACTTTTTGTAGGATAGACATCTAATTTGTATTATTAATAGACATGTATATTTAATTTGTATTAAGAGACTTGATCTATCGAGTGACGAATGCATAAATAACACATAAGTATCGGATACTATGTAACACAATTTTTTTTACCGGTGTTGCATATTGTACATGTAGGTCGTCTGCCCATTCTCATGATTGTTAATTGTGTAACCGACTACTGGATGAAGCATAGTTGTAATTTTCTGTTTCTTTTTTTCTGCAATAGCTTGTATTCCTGTGTTTTTATTTGTGATGGGTCTGTCGTAGCTTCTTGCTGAGATGGTATCTCTGTTGGTGGTGTTTGAATAAAGTAGGTCTTTATTTTTTAAATGAAAAGAAAACATAATGTAACTGCATCATGCTTTGATGGTCGATGCCACCAAAATGGCAAGTCAAGATGGGTTAATAGTAAAAGAATTGCTTGATGAATTACATGGTAGCAGGAGATCTGAGTTGGATCCTATACCCATTCAATAAATATTAAGAAACTTGATTTGAGAAAATGATGTTGAAAGTATGTAGTTAACCGTTCTGGAGTTAATAATGATGATGAAAGTATGCATTCAACCGTGTGATAAAATATTTTATACTTTTCTGTCCGCAGGGATTTCCTCAACAATAAGCTGAGAAGACCAATTCCTCCTCATGTTGGGTTTCTGATTTTGAAGCATTTTAAAGTACTGTTGTTTCTAGACTTGCACTATATTTAATTATCGATGTGTTTCATCTTTCCAGTGTCTATTGTCACATATTAAAGGGGCAATGTTTGGCTATTTTATCCCTACATGTTTTATTTCTCTGCCCACATGTATACTTTTAAAAGTTTTATCATCAACATTAAGTGTGTCCTTTAGGCTTCATTGTTATATGTATCTGATAATTTATCACTTGAAAAAAAAAAATTATGCATCAGGTTGCTATCAGTGCTATTGAAGACAAGGCCAATGAATTGGATTTGGCTTTTCCTGTATTAATAATGTTTACTATTTTACTACTGATCAGGGAGTAAGTCTTGTTGAAGTCATATCAACATATCATGATCTTGAAACATTAAAAGCCACTGTATGGAGGTAAAGTTTATAACTAATCATAAGAACCAAAACTGATTGTCTTTTTTATTAATCAGAAAGTGATGTTTCAAGTCCAAGTCTTGGGTTTGATAAACAAGAATTCAAGGAAGTTAAAGAAGCATATGCCAATGGTGAAGTTTCATGTCAGAGACCTAACCAGATCTTGTAATTTTCAGAGGATGAATTGATTTTTCTTTTTATAATTACAACAATAAATAGCCCATTATAAGGCTTTGGTATATGTCAAGGGATTAGGATATTTTAAGAGCATCTAATTATTGGATTGCAATTATAAAACACCCATTGCTTTGTTTGGTTAAGATACTTTATAAATGGCATATGGGTATTTAATCGACTAATGGTAGCATCTTCTTTTTAACAGGACTTCAATTTTTTCAGCAACACGTTAGTTTTATTTGTTTGGGTTTTTTCGTGTATCGGATTTTGGATTTATCGGGTCGGATTGTTTGGGTTCCGATAACCGAACCATTTAAAGTTCGGGTTGGTTGGGTTTGGGTTATTCGAATTCGAGCCGGGTTTTGGATAAAACTGAACAACAATATCTAAGATGGCTTAGAGTTTTGTACGTGGTTGTTATTTTGTTACCGAACACATATGATGCGTTTTTTCCTTTTGAAATTGCTTCATTGATGTTTAGCCCAATAAATATAAGCAACTTTTAGCGTTTCTTTCCTCTTCCATGTGGCTAATCATAGGTCGGTTCTATTGCTTTGGAGTTTAAGTTTAGATTACAACGTATAGGTTATTGTCCATTTACAAGTTGAAGATTTTTCCTTTTTCTATTACCATTGTCAAGTATATTTTTGATCTATTCGTTTTATATTTTAGGGAACTCAGATTTTAATAACCTAAACTATTATCCATTGGTTACTGGCACTCCAACTATCATATTGGTCATTATCACCTTTTAAACTTCTTTTCATGTGTCACCCTCAAAGTAATCAAACACTGACTCAGTTTTTTTGATGATGTGACTTTTTTTCCTATGTGACATGATGATGTCAGCATGCCACATAGGGGAAATTTGCTACGTCAGCATGCCACATGGCAAATAAGTGATATTTTAGGTTATCAATTCTAATTTCCCTAGCACAAAATATAGAAAAACATGTTTATCGATTACCAACATCATACAAAGAACATACCGCACCCAGCATTGCAACAATCGTCATTTTGGTAATTCTACCAATATATATACTTGGGCATCTTTATAAATAATACGCATTTGTATGCATAAACAATCGTCATTTTCCAAAAGATGTAACAATCAAACATGAAGATATACAACAAATTCCAGGGATCGCTCTTGATGATGAATGGTAGACAGACAATATAGATGAGATCATGCAAACTTGGAAGGCGTGTGACTAAATTGATCTAATGATTCAAGTATTTCACACTTGAGCTTTTAGTTTTCAACTTTTATGTTTAGAGAGAATTACACAGATTGTCCTTTAGTTTTACCTGAAATTGCATCCTTTGTCCTTTTTTGAATTTTTAACTCCCTATGTCCTTTGTTTTGTACACTTGTTACACCGTTTGTCCTTTAAACCCAACCCCGTTAAAAAACTCAGTTAAGTGGAACACGTGCCCCTCACGTGAGGGGCAATATTGTCTTTTCGTCTGAGCATCATCTCCTGCCACCTTATAACGTTCAAAAAAAAATTAGGGGTTTTTTATAGCTGATCAAAATTAGGGTTTTTCATCACAATCTACACCACAATCTACACTGCAAAAAAAAATTAGGGCGATCAACGATGGTGTATTGTAGGTGTGGAATGCTGGCGATGATTCGAACATCAACAACAGCAAAAAACCCAGGTAGAAGATTCTATTGTATGTCCAATCGGTTGGGTTTTATTGGTTGGTGTGAACAGACCAACTTTCAGACTGCTAATTTGCTTCGAAAGCTTCATGAAAGTCAGGAAGAATCAAGGAACTGAGAAGCAAGCTTTGGATTAGTTGGATTTTCTTCGTTTTTTTTGTTATTGTAGTTTATTGTTCTTGAATAGTTAGGCATGATGTGTACTTGAAGGACTTACAATGGTTATGAAATGTAAGATATTTTGGTTATGAAATGTAAGAAATCTTGTTATGAAATGGTTATGTATTGTCAGAATTTTGATTGTCATAGTTTATGGTATATCTGTGCTGAAATGGGTCAAAACCTGGACAACATAAAGCATTAACTAAGCTGTGTTTAGATTAGAAACAACAAACCATTGACAAAAGTCTAAATGGGTCAAAAAACTGGACATCAACAAGGTTGAAACTACACACTAAGTCAATCAAAGTGTAAATGGGTCAAAAAACTGGACAACAACAAGCATTAACAAAACCTTTATTCATATCTGTTTTCAAATGGGTCAAAAACTGTATTAAAGTCAACATACAAGATCCTTAAAACATAACAGATTATTAACAAAACCATTTGGATA
Source organism: Ambrosia artemisiifolia (assembly GCA_032199755.1). NCBI lineage: Eukaryota > Viridiplantae > Streptophyta > Magnoliopsida > Asterales > Asteraceae > Ambrosia > Ambrosia artemisiifolia. The sequence goes on along the minus strand of CM063527.1, from coordinate 44,055,660 downwards.
CTAACTCTAACCACAAACCATTAAAACATAACAGCTATAAAACCATACCAAATTAAAGTCAACATACAAGATCTGAGGCAACAGATGATCCTTGTATGCTTTACCCTTGAACCTCAGTTTCATATTCTCATGAATATGTCTGAGGCAAAACCTATGTTCAGCATATGGAAACAGTTTCTCTATTGCAGGAATAATACCCTAAACAATATGCAACATTTTATGTATTCAGTAATATGTAATAACCTATACAAAGTAGGTAATATGGAAGTTGTTAATGTAATGACTGTTTTGGGTTGAGATCAATGCAATATGGAAGTTGTTAATGTAGAAGTTGTTAATGTAATGACCATGTTTGGGACCCATTTGGATACTAACTCTAACCACAAACCTGTTACATAAACAAACCCTCATGACCCATTTTGACCCATATAGATTGCATTGAATAACCTTTTGACCCATCACCCATGTTGACCCATTACCCATTTTGACCCATTGACAAACACTAAGAAACCATAATCATACACCAACAAACCTGTTAAAACAACCTTACCCATTTTGACCCATTGACAAACACTAACAAACCATAATCATACACCATACTAACACAAAGTGACAAACACTAACAAACCATAATCATACACCATACTAACACAAAGTTTACAATAATCATAACAAACCATAATCATTAATCATAACAACCATTACATTAATCATAAAACAAAGTTTACATAAAACAAACCATTACATTAATTCACCAAGACCCAAAATATGATTACATACATAAACCCTAAACCCTACTAAGACCATCCAGGTTCATCTGTAGTGCTTGATGAACCTTATCTTCAAACACATATTTGCAAAATTTGAACTTGATCCGGAGTTCTTGTTAGTGTTGGTTTAACTAACAAGAGCACCCCATCCAGGTTCATCTCCAACAGACAAGGGATCCCCGGCCTGCACCCCGACGACCGTCATCATCTGCAACAGTGTTGATTCATCGGCAACAGTGTTGATGATGTCCATCTGCTGGTACAGCCCAACCGACAAAGGATCCCCTGCCTGCACTCCGTTTTCCGCTAAAAATAGAAAGTCAAGTCTTCGGTTGCTGGATCCGGTGGATCATCATCATCTTCGTCTTCAATCGCCATTCCTAACAACAATAACAATAAATTATTATTATTCGGATATGGAAGTTCACACCATAATCATACAATAGAATCTTCTACCTGGGTTTTTTGCTGTTGTTGATGTTCGAATCATCGCCAGCATTCCACACCTACAATACACCATCGTTGATCGCCCTAATTTTTTTTTGCAGTGTAGATTGTGATGAAAAACCCTAATTTTGATTAGCTATAAAAAACCCCTAATTTTTTTTGAAAAGACAATATTGCCCCTCACGTGAGGGACACGTGTTCCACTTAACTGAGTTTTTTAACGGGGTTGGGTCTAAAGGACAAACGGTGTAACAAGTGTACAAAACAAAGGACATAGGGAGTTAAAATTTCAAAAAAAGGACAAAGGATGCAATTTCAGGTAAAACTAAAGGACAATCTGTGTAATTCTCTCTTATGTTTATTAATACTTACTTTTCCTTCCATATGTTACCTTACTTTATCAAATGTTTCTTGAATTACTTTATAATTTAAATGTTAAATCTTTAGTTACTAGGCATGTGTAACGCTTATGATGTATATCCATCACAATAATACTACAACAAATATAATTCGAATTTGAAATAATTATCATAATGTAGAGTGTCGCTCCCGCCGCATCGCGCGGTTTCCCACTAGTTTGGAGAATACAGGAGGATTCAAACTTCAAATCTAATTATTTGTTCATCGCATTTTAACTAATTAAAATAAACAAACTAAAATAACAATAATACAAGTTTAATAAGCCACGTAACATACCACTACCACCATCGCAAGTCGTGACCACTATCAGTCAAATTTCTAACCTAAAAACTTATAATAATCTATCTATATAATAATTGAGGTCACTTGGGTTGAATAAAGGCTTTTGAGAGTGTCCACCTATGCTCCAATTAAAAATGGAGCTCCTAAGTTGACCCATCTAACATCCTATACCTACAATATAAAAACCCTTCATTCTTTTTTTCCCCCTCTACCGCCGCATAGAACATACAATCGTCTCTTCCATTTGATCAAACTCATCTTCTCCTCCTTTCTGGTTCAAGCATCTACATGTCCATTCAATTCTTCAATCAGGTACCCCCGATCCTTCCCTTGATATGTCTTATTCCTTTTGTTAATGTATATTTTATATTCTTTCTAACTTTGTTTAATAAATTTTAATCATTCACCTGCAACGAAAATGATTTACACTGATCCATAAAAGCTTCCATTCATCAGATGTTCTTTATCAGTTTTGCTGATTTACTTTCCCACTCATCGCTAAGGTCAGGCGAACAACGTATCAACCCCTATTCCTACCGCTCACACATCTGTTTCCCGTGCTAAGGTATATCAATCGTTTATCAACTATACATTTTTCGATCTGCATTATTATTCTTTGTTCTCTTAATCTTTTAAATTGCTTTTAATTTAACGTGTTGTTCTCGGTTTTAGGTTTTAGACTTTAAGATCGATTATATGTTTTACAAATCTGTTTGTTGTGTATGTAGTTCGTTGTGGTATCGAACTTTTTTTTATTGTGGTTTGTCGGCTTTTAGGGTTTCCTTTTAATCCGTCGTTTATAAATGTGGGATTATTGTAAACTTTGTATATATGTTTTCTTTTGATTTTTTGATAAATAGTTGAGCTCTTGCTAAACAATTGTTGGAGCTAGATAGACATTGGTTGCTGGATGTAGTAAGAACCACTTGACCACTTGGTTCTTGTGAATCTCATGCCATTGGGATTTTATTGTACTTAACAATTTATGAGTGGGTATATTTGGATGTGTTTAATCTCAAATGGGTCAAATAGTTTGAGTAAAAATTTTAAAACGGGTCAAATAAATTTTCAGAGTTCTTATAGGGAGGCATTGTCAATGGCTTAATTTGTGCAAGTAATGATGCACCTGATTGATACCATGAAAACTCGACTCCAGAGTCGAGCTCCTTCTACTCAAACACATGTCTGTTATGTTTTACCTATAATCAAATTTAAACGTTGCATGGCTAAAAAGTATATGAGTGTGATTTCATTACTTATGTTTTATACAGTCGGCCATGTAACATGTTCTTATAACTTGTGTTCTATTTTGTCATGGTTGTGCTTTGCTTTGGTGTGATCACTAATGAGAGGCAAAATAGCACATATTGTTAAAGTTGTCTCGGGTGTAGTTGATTTGATTTGTGGATTCTGTACCGCTAAGTTGTCATTAATATAAATGTTAAGTATATGTATTCATATTATTCAACAGGTGGTCTATAATGACATAATTTTAGGTCTTTTATTAGCCTATTAAGTGTATGTTAGTTTTTTTTCCATGTGTAGGTCTAAAGGTTGGATGTAGATGTTCTTCATAACTCCCACATCCAGGTGAACCAAGCACATAAATGAAGACGTCTTTCATACTGTGATCATGGAATAATTAACTGTGAGTAAAACATGCAAGGGTTAGGTGGACTGGTTAACAATTCCAACGGGTTTGGGTCAAATTGGTAATTCGTTTGTTTTGAATGGGTAATAGAAACCTTTTTATTTGTGCAGCTCATCTCTATAGTGTTTCGCAAAAAAAAAGTTTCGGTAAACATTAATGTTATAATTATCATCATGGTTTATAAAAACGGGTGAGGCGAGCTGAGAAAACGTCTATGAGGTTATTTTGTATGCTCGCCTCGAATGGCCGAGGCGCTAAAAAAACATGCACCTCAGGTGCGCCTCATGGGGTTGTGTGTGTTTTATATGTGATTTTGATGTTTTTGACTTTCTTTGTCAATTATTTTATTTTTTATGTGTGTTTTTGATGTTTTAGACTTTCTTTGTCAATTATTTTGTTTTTTATTTGATATATAATTTTTATGTTTATTTTTTAATCCCGCCTCGGGCTTACGCCTCGATTCGCCTCCTGAGGCGAAGGGAAAACGCCTCGAGGCTCGATTTCGTTCTTTTAAACTTTGATTATCATAAAAGTTGTTAATTATTATTATGAATGTGCATAATCCGTTCTTTTAAACTTATATGTAGTATTAAGTTCTTACTGTAAATTTATTTATTTGGAAATCAAAGGTTGCTTTTTTAAGAATTTAAGTATGTTTAGCAAATAATTTATAAACAAATAATATTATTGAGCTCACTTTGTCAGTAGAGCCCGTTAAAAAGGAGGTTAGTTGTGTAGTTTTCTTATAAGTTTTTGGTTATACTATTCATTTGTTCAGTTCATGTCTAATTTCGCCTATTCGGGCTTTCAACCATTTTGAACAAAATGTGTTTTGGTCAAACCCACTTGGCCCGTTTCTATAAATCAAATCCGTTTTTAGCATGTTAATCTATTTAACCTTCATGTATCAATCCCTTGCAAACCATTTTTTTTCCAAGGGATTTGTACATGTTCATAAGAGTTGGTTACAACTCAAATATGGGCAATATTATTTGGCAGTTTATTGATCCCATCACATTGTCAGGTACTTAGGTCATGTTTACATCACATTGTCATCTTGGTTTTAAATGCATGATGCACTCTGATGTGTTTTTATTACAAAAGCCGATGCGCAATGCGTGATGCGAGCGCATCACATATGCAGGGTGTTTGTTATATAGAAAATTATTTATAGATAATATGCAACTTATTAAATTTAAACACTAAAAATTTAGATATAAAATAAATAAATACAAGGAAATAGCTTTAGTACCATGAAAGCAGTTTAATATAACCAAAATAAGCTTTGAACTCTTATGTCTACATTTAGTTTATGCAAAAGGTACAAGCATTAAATAGTCTGATTTAGGTTTATATGCGATACATTATTTTGTATGTTAATCTTATGGATTTGTGATATTTGTATTTTTGAGTTAAGGATGCTGATTTGATATTATGTATAGCAATTTTCGAGCTTTTGTATTTGATAATAAGCTTTTGAATTTGATAATAGTATGTTGATCTTATATACTCCATGCCTTATAAAGGCACATATGATACACTGGTTATGGCCCAGAACCTTTAATAACCGAACCACACAAGAACCTTTGATGAACTGACCCATTTATTTATATAAGGCTTGGGCCTCGGTTCTATTATATTTCTTTTTCACGGTTCCAGGCCTCGCAGTTTTGGTCGGAGTCGATTCGGTTTGGTTCTGACCCGTTGGTGATTACCAATTAGGACTGTTGGAGTGGTTCAGTGGCCATATTTAATTTTGAGTGATGTTCTAATGAACAAATTATTTGAGAATCATCCAACTTACTTCAGCAAGATGTATTTCCATTAACAAAAATGGATTAAGACAATTGAGAAACTCACATTAAAAGAATGGATAGCTATGCATGTTGTATGTTTGGTTTTATTTTTTAAAATAATGAATTATATACTTCAATTGCTAAGCTAATATGTTCATGAACAGATGTGGTTTGTTATTTCGCATCTTTTCAAATTGTGGATTGATGGTAGCTTGATTGTCTGTTGTGTAGTTCATCGTGATTGGGTGTGTACGGATGTTTGTGTAAACGGTATATTAATAACAAATTGACATTACAGGCAGGCGGCAAATGGAAGGAAAAACACCATATTGGAATATCAAAGACACGAGGTAAGTACAAAATCCTTATATTTATGAAGTATACATGTTAAATTATATGGATTATAGATATTGAAAGATGATTACGATGTTCTTTAAAGTAATTTATTAGCTATTAAAATGTGAAGTTGTCACCCGACCTTTATAGATTTATAGTAACTTTTTTTTTGCTTTAATTTGGAGGAATAAAAACTACATTTTACATTTTTGAGGAGCTGTTATATAGCTCTAGATAGCTCAGATATAGAGCCTTATATGGCTATTAGAATGGCCATACCGTGCCTGGACTTGTATCGGTAATGGGATGGAATATTCTTGCAGTATAGGTGCTATTATACAATTGTATAACATAACATTGACAAGTCACAAGTATAGCCTTCATATTCAAAATTATATATTTTAATTTAATCTCTTTTATCAAATAAATATGCTATATGTGGTTGGTAATCTGGTTCAATTTGTCTATCCAGGTCGTTTATAGGGAAGGCAAGCAAACCTTAACCCAATGGGTAAACGTGAAATTCAAAATCTTTGGGATAAAGATATGGGGATTGGTATTCGGCTACAGGGTTGTCCTAGACTCGCTCAGATAATCGCATGTTCAAGGTAATTACTTAATTAATTTTTGGTAGTATGATTTTTTTGTTTTGATTTACTGAAATAGTCAGATATGTAAGATTGATGGAATGCTGAAAGAATTTTTATATTTTTTTGATAGAACAGAATGATCAAAAGTTCATGCTTGGTTGGTTTTTCTTTGTAAAAAGTCATAATAGTCAGCCAATTCTTACATAATTCTTACATAGATTATTCGAATTTTAGTTGTTTTTTGATCTATATTGTAGGTGTGTCCGCTTATTAGTGCCTCAAGGCCATGCTTGCTTCCTTCACCAGCTTTCTCCCCCCTCTCTATAATTGTGTGTGCTTGGATTTAGGCACAATGTGAGAATTTGTTGAAATTTGGTGTTGTACCGGATCAGGATGAGCCTCTAATTTTATAATTTGAATTCAATTCGATGATAGTGTTTGAATAGGATGATAACATAATCTGTAAATTAGAACTTCTAATATGTTCCTGTGTTTGTTTTGTAGAGATCTTGACGTATATGTCTGTGATTCGGCCTTGGGCTTTCCCCGAACAAGCAAGAGGGACGTCATATTTGCTTTTTTAGTTTAACGGTTTGTATATAAACATGTGTGAATATTGTGTACATGTCTTATGTTGTTATATTTTACCAAACAGAAGTCTCGCTTATATTTTACATTATGGTAACGGTTAAGAAAGGTTTACCTCTACTAAAGAGTTTATGATAATATTATGTACATTTAACAGATGTATGGCTTATATTTTCAAGTTGAACAACAATACAATAGTGTGTGTTTTCTTTGGTATGGTTAAATATTTTTCAAGAATTCTGTTACTGTTATGGATAGTTAAACTCAAATTCCTTATGCTAATATTGAGTTTTTGTGTATTGCAGGTAAGAGGATGGACTCTCTAGGATTATGCATGATCAGGGATGATTTGATAACGATAGTATAGATTTCTTTTAAAATGTACAGTATGATAAATTTGTATCGAAAATGTATGTAGAAAATTATCTTTGTTTGATGATTTTAAAGTTGGCTATTCCTTAAGGGACACAATTTTCTGAAACGTATTGAATTAAACAAAAAGGTTCTATAATCAAACGGTGCATTTGTCCATTGTTCTAAATTTATATTTCTACAAAACCGTTTTAGACTAAGAGACACAAAAGAAGGTAGAGTTAAGAATCAAACTGCAAATATTGTCTACAAATAAATATTTGAAAGTTTGTGAATAAGTATTCAATCATATTTTTCTTAAACAGATTAATTTTATTTTTTTGTATTTTTTGTTCTATACAAATAAATATTTGGAGCTTTATAAATAACCTTATAAGATTTTAGATTATCTGTTTTTTTATGTAAGGTTTTTAATGTTGCTTCAAAAGTTTTAACGGTGAAATTTGTTTTTATTATTATTTTGTATGCTCTGAAAAACTACATTTAGTTACATTGAATGTTCATGTTCATTTGGCTTCCATAGGAATAAATTCGGTATTATTCATTTGATTCCGGTCTTTGTTTATAATATTTGTCAAATCAAACTTTACTTAGTTGATATATCTCTCATTGTGTTACATTAAAAGCCTTATATGATATTTTGCATTTAACAACAAAATCCATACCGATTGAACCACCAAACATTTAGTAAGCAAAACAACTTGCATACTACAATTGATTCCGGTCTTTGTTTATAATTTTTGTCAAATCGAACTTTACTTAGTTGATATATCCATCACATGGGCAATTGTATGTTACGCTATCAAGGGTCAAAAGTTGAGATGGACCAAAGATACTAATACTAGATCAAGATGGTAACCTTACGAACAAAACATCAAACGTTGTGTATAAAAAAATATTTGAAGCTTTATAAAGAATTTTATAAGATTTTGATTTCTCTGTTTTTTATTTTAAGTTTATTAATGTTGCTTTAAAAGTTCGAATAGTGTTTTTTTTTGTTATCAATGTTATTAAAACTATATTTAGTCACTTTGAATGTTCATGTTGATAATAAATCCATTAGAATAAATACAATATTATTCATTTTATTCAATTCTTTGTTTATATTTTTTGTCAAATTAAACTTTACTTAGTCGATATATCCATCATTTCGTTATACTAAAATGTTAGATGACATTTTGTATTTAACATCAAAATTCATACATATTGCATTATCAAACATTTAGTATCCAAAACAACTTGCATAATACAATTCTTATTTTCCTACTTTTTTCATTTTGCTTTCGGGTGAACCGTGGGTCCCCACGGGACTCTAACCTAGTAATAATAATAATAATAAAAATCATAAGAATTCAAAAGGCCAAACACTCTCGTTTAAATCCCAAATATCCGTTCAATCAAATTCAAAAACATAAGCGGGAGAATTCAACACACAGATCGATACAGAGACACACACACACACAAATATGGGTGAAGACTCATCAAAGAAGAAGGCAATGAGTTTAAATCAGCTTCACAATCGCTTCCTCACTGCTTCTCATTCCAAATCTACCACTCACACTTTCCTTTCCGGTATTATTATTATTATTGCTTATTATTATTATTATTAGTATTATTATTCATCACCTCCACTTCAAACCCTAGCTTTTACTTTTGCTTTTGTTTTTACTGTTTATTGATTGGATTTATATTTACCGTGTTTCTGATTTTGTTTTGATATAGAGATGAAGAAACCTGAACGGCTGCCGGAGTACGATGGTCCTTCTTTTGATATCGATTTCGATTCTCCTTCTTGTAAGATTATTATTATTAAAAAAAATATTATTAATATTATTGTTATCTGGAAGTGTTTTGTGTGTGTTTGATGATTATTAAACCCTGATTTGATGTATGAACTGAAATGCAGCAGCAAAAAGTTTAGAGAATGTTACGGATGAGGAAAAGATTTTGTCTGCTGAACGGTTTGATGATTGTGAAGAGAGTGAGTGTTTTGATAAACCCTATTTGACATGTTTGTGTGTGTGTGTGTGTTCATGGCTGTAAAACTCGATAGACACGCTAGTTGGTTAGTGAGGTATCGGCTAGCGATTAATAGGGATTAATAAGGATTAATTGGATTGGGATTTTATGTGAAACTTTTAGTTTTACACACACACGCATTTTTCACCCCTTCTCGACCCAGTTTTTTAATATAAAGTATTAATCACCGGAATCTACATGGTTTAGTTGGAAACTGGCTGGAGTTTATAGGAATCTTGCCGGAATCGCTGATTTTTTGCTGGCTGACTAGGGCCAATTAGGCCAACTATGTCTGACTACTGGTTAATGGACCAATTAAACCGGCTGACTAGCAATTAATCGCCGACTAGTCCTGATTTTTACCACTATGTGTGTGTGTCTGACAATTATAAACACTAATTTGATATTTGAACTTGAAATGCAGCAACAACAACTCTAGAAAATGTTACAGATGAGGGAAAGGTTTCGTCTATTGAACGGTTTTATGATGGTGAAGAAAGTGAATGTTTTGATGAACCTGAGATAATTGGTTTGGATCACACTTGTTCTGGTAATAGTCTCTCTGAGTTTATGTAACTATGTATTTTGTTGCTGTATGCTTGAGAAAATATGAAATTTTAGTGAAAAGACATGTATATTCTATATAAATTGCTGCGTTATGTTGTATGTGATATGTGATATGTTATATCGTTGTTTGAAATGAAGCAGAGAAGGTTGCGTCAAAAGTTATGAGTGAAGACGAATTTGAAAGTGTTGAGCAACTTGAAAGTAGGGAGTCTTTTGGTGAACCTGTTAGTTCTATTTTGGATGACGTCGATTCTCAGCCTGGTAATCTATTTTCTATGTATATCATGTAATGTATGCTTATTTTATTTTGTAGTGTTTAAAAGTGTGCATGTATTTGTGATATTAGGGGATAGACATCAAAAAGTGAAAATTAATGGGCGAAGGAGACTATGCAAAGTAGTGGTGAAAGATGACGAGGAGGAAGATGATAGATTTCATGATGTTGAGCCTGAATTCTCAGCCACCGTTGCTGATTTTGACTCGCCCAGTCCTGCAAAGAATGATGTGAACAAATTTGATGGTGGTGATGAAATTAGAGACATTCTCAGCAATTTAAGTTCAAAGTTTGAGTTTTTATCAATTGAGAAGGGAAAACGTCCCGCCAAGCAGCTTTCAAGCTCCTCTAATTTGTTTTCAAAAGAAGATTTCAATGAACACAAGCCAGTTAAAATCTCTGAACACGTAGATGTTGAAAACACCTCATTTTCTTTAGCATCTAACCTGTCTGATTCATCACCAAAGGCAGCTGTCACTAAAAGTCATTATATTGGAGGGCATGTACAGAATCAAGTAAGAAAAGCTGTATCTACTGAAAGTTCAGTTCATCTTCAGAAAAGCAAGAACTACAACGACGAAAATGACGATGATGATGATGATTGTGTTGTTACAAGTGGTCAAAAGTTTGTTCAGAAGGTAGAGGGTAGGCGTGGAAGGTTAGCTCAGGAGTCTGTTGATTCTAGCACGGTTTATACATTGACTGATGAATCAAATGACTCTACTTCAGGACATGAAGTGCCGTTTTCTCTTAGTAACCCTAAATTCAGTTTTTCATTACCTAGTAAGATTGCAAACATGTTATACCCTCATCAACGTGAAGGTTTGAAATGGCTTTGGTCCCTTCATTGTAAAGGTAAGGGTGGTATTTTGGGTGATGACATGGGCCTTGGAAAGACCATGCAGGTATGCACTTTGATCATCTTTTCAATATGATAAAACTTAAAAAGTACAATGACTAAATGTTTCATGTTATTCCAGATATGTGGTTTTTTGGCTGGGTTATTTCACTCAAAGTTGATTAAGAGGGTATTAGTTGTTGCGCCCAAGACACTGTTACCCCATTGGATGAAAGAACTAGGTGTGGTTAATCTTTCAAGGATTACAAAAGAGTGAGTTTGTTTGGATAACTGGTTGCACTTTTTTAACATCATAAAATGTAGTTGTGAAAATTTGAGACCGTTTTCCTCCATCACGTTTCAGATTCTTTGGGACATGTGCAAAAGCTCGACAATATGAACTCCAATATGTACTCCAGGTAGTCTTTGACGCGATCTCTTTTACCCAAAAGCTGATTACATAAATAGATTTATACTACTATATGGTTATGCACACTTCTGCTTCAATTACGGTTTTTTATTTGTTTTGTAGGATAAGGGTGTTCTTCTCACTACTTATGATATTGTTCGCAATAATGTCAAAGCTTTATCCGGAGACTATGATGAGATGGAGGATGATGCTGTGACATGGGATTACATGATTCTTGATGAGGTACATTTCATTATCTTGTGCTGTTTGAGTCCTGTTGTTCACATGATTTCAAGTCAAATATGGATTTTTGCCTGCATATGCATTAATGGTTTTCCTTGCATCATTCAAGGCTCATCTTTATAGGCAGCATTTTTGACCCATTTACTTATGAATGGTCATTATGGGTTATGGTTTTTATTTATTTATTTTTATTATTTTATATATCAGCTTAAATGGGATGGAGCAAACAAAGTTTATGGGTCAAAGTGTCAAACGTCATCCAAAAGTGTATCTATACTTTATACTTCCTAAATTGATTTGTTCATAAAACTGGATTGTCAATTTGTCATTGTAGTGATGATATAATATGGTTTTGTAATCATATTAAAAGTATTGAAAGATGGAGAACATGTTTTTTGGGAGTTCACCGTGGCTGGTTTCATTTCAAACCAAAAGTTACATGTTATGACCTGAATTCTTTTTTGACCAGTTACCCAATCTACCTATTAAATTTCTCTGATTTGTTCTAAACTGCAATCTATTTATTATTTGAACATTTAAATGCAGGGCCATCTCATTAAGAATCCTAGTACACAAAGGGCTAAAAGTTTGCTTGCGATACCTTGTGCTCATCGTATAATAATTAGTGGCACTCCACTGCAAAATAATCTTAAGGTATGCATTATGATTATTATGCCATCTGTTATGCATACTGACATTTTTATATTAACTAGTTCCTTTATTTATCTTTTCTTATCTAATCTAGGAACTGTGGGCTTTGTTTAACTTCTGCTGTCCAGAGCTTTTGGGTGACAAGAAATGGTAAGATTTTATATTTAAGTTTAGTTGTCAAGAGAATGCTTCTCACATCTAACTACTTTTTCGTTCTCTTTCTTATAATGTTATCATTGTGCTTGTGTTTGTTTCTCAGTTTTAAAGACAAATATGAATCGGCAATCCTTCGTGGAAATGACAAAAATGCATCTGATAGAGATAAGCGCATTGGTTCAGCTGTTGCACAGGTTATAGCTCTTGATTTTATGGAGTATGTTTTGTCCAAAAGCCTAAAGGATCATAGATATTATGCAAATAGTTTACCAACCGTGGTTTTTATAGCTACTTGACAATTACTTCTCTTTTGGTCAAGGTGTTAATCACCATAAAACAAAAAATTTCTGATGATATAACATTGAGTAACATTAATGCATTGAGTAACATTAATGCAATTTTAGTAAAGTTGTTTAACTATTGCTCTAACTCAAAACAGGATTTAAGAAATTGCATACAGCCCTATTTTCTTCGCCGCCTGAAAAACGAGGTGTTTCGTGAAGATGGTGGTACCAATACAGCCAAGCTGTCCAAAAAGAACGAGATTATTGTTTGGTTAAGATTATCCAGTTGCCAGGTACTGACAAGTTGATAATTTGTGACCTCTTAAAGGATTATAAAAATTTCATATGTGTTATAGAATTGAAACGTTGTTGGTTGCAGCGTCAACTATATGAAGCCTTTTTGAAAAGTGAGATTGTTCTTTCAGCCTTTGATGGCTCACCTTTGGCTGCTATCACGGTATTTTAGTTGGTTTATCTTGGACTTCAATTTTTTCAATTACATAGTTTTTTTATTTGTGAATCACATTATTGTTAGTTTTAATGTGTTTGCTTTTACATAATCCTTTAGATATTGAAAAAGATTTGTGATCATCCACTTCTATTAACAAAGAGAGCCGCTGAAGATGTTTTAGAAGGGATGGAATCGGATTTAAATCAGGAAGATCATGGGGTTGCAGAAAAACTTGCAATGCACATTGCAGATGTTGCGGATAAATATGACATCCGGGAAAATAATGACGTTCTGTCATGCAAGATTCCCTTTATTGTATCATTGCTGGTTAGAATATCATCTAATCTTGAGCTGTTATTAAAAATGGGTGTTTCATAGCAGCAAGTGTGATAGTTCTTTTTATAATTTCTGTTACAGGATAATCTGATTCCTGAAGGTCATCATGTTCTTATATTTTCTCAGACTCGCAAAATGCTTAATCTTATTCAGGTTTGTTCAAAATTGTTATCATCTACATCGTCATATGGCCAGGCGGGTTGTGTTTTAGTCAAAATAGTCCTTGTTGTTTTGAAACACTTTACCCCAAGTTGTTAAGTGTCTTAAATATGATTGCTGAACTTGCATCTTTTATAATAATAATAGTAATAATAATAATAATAATAATCTATTTTTAATAAAATAATGTTGTATCGGATATACACTTTGGGTAATGATTTTAACGTTTACTTGTTTTCACCTGTTTTACTTGCATTTTTTTGAAACACTTACCCTAAGTTGTTAACTTTAGCACATTTGACCTATTTCCTTTTAAGCTAATGATTTTAACGTTTACTTGTTTTCACCTGTTTTACTCATATTCTATTTAAATATTTGTTTGGTCTTCCTTTGTGCTTAGGATGCTATTAATGCCCGAGGCTACAAGTTTTTACGGATTGATGGTACTACCAAAGCTAGCGATAGATTAAAGATTGTCAATGTTAGTATTTCTCCTTTAGTAACACACCAAATTTACTTTATTCCAAATAAACGTGGCATGATTTTACCAACAGGACTTTCAAGAGGGTATTGGAGCTCCTCCTATATTTCTTTTGACCTCTCAAGTTGGTGGTCTTGGACTTACACTTACAAAGGCTGATCGTGTTATTGTGGCTGATCCAGCTTGGAACCCGAGGTTGAAAAGGGCATTTATGCCTTTTCACTTGGATCATGATGAATTTTTATCAAATTCAGTGACAAATTTACCTTTTAACTATTTTGCAGTACTGATAATCAAAGTGTAGATCGTGCATATCGTATTGGACAAACGAAGGATGTTCTCGTATACCGTTTGATGACTTGTGGTACTGTGGAAGAAAAGATATACAGAAAGCAGGTCAAACATTATCCAATCTTTAATACAATATGTTTTCAATATTCTTGTTTCTCATATTTCACATCTGACCTTTTTAAGTTCAACAAGACAGATATACAAAGGGGGTTTATTCAAAAGTGCTACAGAACACAAAGAGCAAATTCGTTATTTCAGCCAACAGGTGAATACCAGAAAATTAAATATGGGTGGGAATGGGTTGACGACCTGACCTGCAGTATTTTTTTTTTGTTTTTATCTTTTTATAAATAACTATAAATTGCTCGTAAGTCTAACCTGAGTTGACAACTTGACACTTCCTTAGTTATATGGGTTAAAATCGCCACATCTATGTATTCACTGATGACTGACCATTACGGGGAAACGATACTCATTTGTGGTTATTGTCTCAGGATCTTAGGGAGCTTTTCAGTCTTCCCAAGCATGGTTTTGATGTTTCTGTAACTCAGCAACAGTTGCATGAAGAACATGATTGTGAACACAAAATGTATGTAATCCATTCAGCCATTAATTTCAAATATTCTTTCATTTTTTAATTTGAATGATTAGTGTTGTATCTTCTGCAGAATGAGGGTTCTTTTCTATCATTATTTTCTGAATTGTATAACCATTTCTTTTTTTGATATCATAGTTACTGTCATTTTTTATAGGGATCCATCTCTTAAAGCCCACACAAAGTTCTTGGAGTCTCTTGGTATAGCTGGCATCAGTCACCACAGCTTGCTCTTCTCGAGAACTGCTCCTGTGCAAGCTGTAGAAGAGGAAGAACTAACAAGGTGAGCTTCTTTCAATCTACAAGGGCATTCTGGGAATTTTGCATTTTTTATAGAAGTTATTGCAACACTGTTTTCCGAATGGTTGTAGGATTAAGCAATCAACATATGTGGGCCACTCAACTTCGCGTTCCTCGCATGAACAAAATGTTGACGCGTATGTCTTCTTAAAATCTCAATATTTTTAGATCAAATACTGTTAAGACTTGAGAGTGATCTAATTATTATATATCTTCATCCGCAGCAGTGCTCAATTTGCATTCAATCCTAAGGACGTTGTGCGAAGGAAACATCACTCCCCAAATATTTCCAACAAGTTAACAGAATCAGAAATCAAACAACAAATCAATCGCTTATCTCAAATTTATGCAAACAAGGTATTGCCTATTCATAATCTACAAGTAATCTAAGCTTGCCTGCTTTATTTTGTCATTTTATGCATAGAACAGTGTTTTAAATACCTTTAATAAAATAACTTTCACTTTAGTATTCATTTTCTTGGGATAAAATTTGCCAATGTTTTCAGCAGTTCGGATTGTAACTGAACAGTAAAAGAAATGACATTTTACAAAGAGAAGTGATATCTACACAACCTGATTATCAATGCACCACTGAAATTATTATTCTACCCTTCCATGTAAAAAGAGGGTGCACAGTTAAATTAAGGGTAAACTAGTAAAATAATTATTCTCAGTAGTGTATTAGGAGTGTTCTTAAATCGTTGAAACTGGCTGAACTGCTTGAACCAAAGCACATCAGCTTGTTTAGCTGATTTGAGAGTCATACCATGCTCGTGGGGTTCCCTTTGGTTTTCGACGTTAGGAACTTGGAACTGGCTGTTTAACTGCTTGTCATTTTAATGATTTTTAACACAAACTAGCTAAATTTTATAGAAACAAAATGAGAACCCTTGGCTGACTAATTCAACCCAAAAGCTTTTGATTGTCGTTTCTCGAAGCCATAGTTTATGGTCTGGTCCCGAATATTCTTCAAAACCGGTTGAACTTGACCGCAAACACCCTTAGACTGTACATAACACCTCAACTCATTGTCATCAAGTATCTAACATGGAAGTATTGTGTTTGGTGCAGGGGATGGTGGCGAGGTTAGGGGACAATGGAGCGAAGTTACAAAAACAGATTGCAGAGCTGAATTCAGAGCTCCATAAGCTCCGTTTGTCGAAAACGGTTGAGGTAGAAACCATTGATTTAGATGATGATTTCAACAGGGTGTTACATGTTTGAATGAAGCCATGAAATTCTTGTGAAACATAATCTCTATGTTTTGAAAACATTAAGCCATTGTATTATTGAGATATGCTCCATTGTACAAACGGCTTTCTTGTTTGGTATTTCCAAGAAACTGTTTATATTTCAGATTGAACAATAATGCAAGATTTATTATTGATCAAGTTTACACTTGGTTTACATCAAAGGCTTGTAGTCTAGCGGTATTAAGCTGTGAAGAAAGTCTCTTTTCATTAGATTGAGAGTTCAAATACCATTTAAGAGTAGGGTTAGAGCAAGTGTAAGTATGCTAAAAAACAAACAAAAAAACAGTTAGTTTGGTTAATCATTAAAAACTGCTATTATTTAAATAACTAAAGAATTTATAAAGTATAACATTACGAAATAGTTTTGTCTCCTAGCTTTGAAATACAGCAGTGACTAGTTTATAGTTCTTTAGTCTGATAAAGTGCATAAACTTTTACGTGATTACAAAATTCAAATATACAAATATGATGCGTAACATGTGTCACGGTAGACTAAAGTGGTTTCAAAAGTAAATAAATTGGACTTGTGTAACATGAACATAAATCATAAAAATCACATAATGTACCATGAAAGCCTGAAAGGTGCTATTCTCAAACCTTTCTATCACAAAAAGGCTTAGCTTATTAGTCAAAAGTGTGATGGTAAAAAGACATCACCCTGAAATCTGTATGTCAAATACTGGTATGATGTCATATGGGTTGCATAACCATCAATCGGACCCGCTCCAACCTTAAGACTGTTCGTTGTGGTGCGCGACCGGATCTGCGCGAACGAGCTTGCCAGCCACGTGGATCGCCGGTATCACAACACCCCCACTCGAAAGGTCCCGCGAGCGAGCCCAAGCTACCACACCCGCGTTTGGTAGCGGGAAATTATGTGTGTCTTTGTAATTTTTCTATTTTTTTTCCGGTGAACAAAGTAAGTGAAGAAGAAAACAGAGGCCATGGATATGTTCTGTTGTTGCAGGTTTGTAATTGAAGAAGATTTATGTTCTTGCAGGTTTGTAATGAAGAAGACAACGAAGGACATGATATGTTTTTTTTAATCCAAAAATAAAAACTTTAGTCAAAGTTGGTGAGTGAAATAATTTAATATGAGTACAATTTATTCTCTTTTATAGGGAGTATATTCTTTGATTTTATATAATATAATATTTTTTTATATTTTTTATTAATGTTAAAAAAATGGACAAAGTTATCGCGAGCCAGTGACACGTGAGCGCTTACTGCTGTAACGTTATATCACTTTGAACTATATTTCTGCTTTGTTTATTGCTGTAACGTTAATCGTCATTTAATAAAAACAATTCATCTAATTCATTCATGCATACAGACCTTTCTTTTTCCCGACTCGTACAATATACTTAAATCCTCACCACCGGCTCTCCACATATCTTTGGCAAATTTAAAAACACAATTAAGAACCTAAATAATCCATCTGTGTCCTTCCATTGTTCATCATCATCTCCTTCATAAACCAACCAACCCACCCTAAAACCCTAACCTCCATTCAAACATGTCTCTCAAACTAACCCACTCTAGACTCACACCAACTCTCCTCCATATCCACACTCTCTCCTCAACCAAACCCCAAACAAAAACCCCAACAAAACCCTTAATCCAACCCTCACAACAAGCAGACCAAATAACCCAAATCCTAACCAACCATCACAACCCATACCACCCACTTGAATCCTCTCTCCAACTCACTGGCATCACACTCAACCACCATCTTGTCCACCAAACCTTAATCCGCCTTAAACACACTTCCAAGGTTGCCTTATCCTTTTTCTTGTGGGCCCAGGCCCAATCTAATTATTCACATGATGGGTTGAGTTATAGTATCATGATTGATATATTGGGTAAGGTTAGACAGTTTGATGCTTGTTGGAAGTTAATTGTGGAAATGGATCAAAAGGGGGTGGGAATTAGGAAAGAGTGTTTTTATGTTTTGATTAGGAGGTTGGTTTCTGCTGGGTTGACCCGGCAAGCGGTTCGGGTTTTTGAGGATATGGGTTGTTTTGTTTGTGTTCATGAACATCAAGAAAATCAAGAAAAACATGAACTTGATGATATGGGTTGTTTTTTGGGTGTTCAAGAACATCAAGAAAAACAAAAACTTGATGATATGGGTTGGTTTGTGAGTGTTCAAGAAAAACAAAAACTTGATGATATGGGTTGTTTTTTGGGTGTTCAAGAACATCAAGAAAAACAAGAAAAACAAAAACTTGATATGGGTTGTTTTTTGGGTGTTCAAGAAAAACAAGAAAAACAAAAACTTGATAATATGGGTTGTTTTTTAGGTGTTCAAGAAAAACAAGAAAAACAAAAACTTGATGATATGGGTTGTTTTTTGGGTGTTCAAGAAGAGCAAGAAAATCAAGAAAAACAAGAAATTGAAGATTTTTATTTTTTGTTTGATACATTGTGTAAATATGGGTATGCGAAAGTGGCGACGGAGGTGTTTAATAAGTGGAAGGGATGGAGGTATAAGACGGATGCGAAGATGTACACGATTTTGATCTACGGGTGGTGTAAGGTTAATAAGATTAAGATGGCGGAGAGGTTTTTTAACGAGATGTTGGAGAGTGGGATTGAGCCGAATGTGGTTACGTATAATGTGGTTTTGAATGGGATGTGTAGGAGGGCGAGTTTGCATCCGGAGGGGAGGTTTGAACGGACGGTGAAAGGTGCGGAGAAGGTGTTTGATGAAATGGTTAGGAGAGGGGTGGAGCCGGATGTGACTAGTTATTCGATTTTGTTGCATGTTTATAGCCGGGCGCATAAGCCGGATGGGACACTTGAGATATTGAAGACAATGAAGGATAGAGGGGTGAATCCGTCGTTGGCGTCTTATACGTCGGTTGTGAAGTGTTTATGTTCATGTGGGCGAGTTGAGGATGCATACAAGTTGCTTGATGAAATGATGCAGGACGGGGTTACACCGTCTGCTACCACTTATAACTGTTTTTTTAAGGAATATAGAGGTAGGAAAGATGTTGACAGTGCTTTGAAATTGTATAAAAAGATGAAAAAGGATTCAGTTTTTATACCTGATACACACACATACAACATACTTTTAGGGATGTTTATGAAGCTGGACCGATTTGATCTTGTTAAGGAGATTTGGGATGACTTGAAAGGTACCGGGTCGGGGCCTGATTTGGATTCATATACATTGTTGGTTCATCACTTGTGTGAACAGCAAAAGTGGCAAGAAGCATGTGGATATTTTGTTGAAATGATTGAGAAAGGGATTTTGCCGCAAAAGGCGACATTTGAAACGTTATACAGTGGGTTGATACAGGCGGATATGTTAAGAACATGGAGGAGATTGAAGAAGAAGCTTGATGATGAATTCATATCTTTTTCTTCGGAATTTGAAAACTATCATATGAAACCTTATAAAAGATGAAATGATCAGTTCAGCTTGGGATCTTGAATGCACAAAGACTTGGTCTTTTTATGTTCTTCATTGAAAGGTCAGTTTTAGGTGATGAATGGTTAGTTACAGATCTTCAAACTGTGGTTATATCTAGTTTTGGAAATCAATCACACCTCAAGCGTGCTTGATGCGTGAGGCGATCAAGGCGGTGATGTGGACATCTTGGGTTATATGCTTATATGTTCTCATTTCTTTTAATTTTTGCAGATGCAGTTGGAAGCAGTCACTACATGAAGAAAACTGGTACTTGTTAAGAAACCTTTTAAATGCTTTTGCATATTTTTGTTTGAAGTTATGATTAAAAAACTGTATTATTGGTAATGATAATATAGCATTTGAACAAAGTTTTTAGCAGGTTGTATGAAATAGGAATACTCTTTGGTAGCATGTTCACCGTCCGGTTCGGCTGCAGGCTGGTTTTGACCAAAAAAAAAAACAGGTGAACAATTAAGTATGGTTTTAGGACTGCATTGGGTTGTTTGGACGGTTTAGGGTATGTTTGGCAAAACTAGTTGGCGGTTGGTAGAACTGTTAATAAAATGTATAAAATAACTAAAATGGGCATAACTAAAGCTTGTATGCATGTTTTTTTTATGGTAGAATGGATATTTGTGTCATTTAATCATTAAAAGCTTGTAGCTACTAGGAACTTTTTCTTAAACGCTAAACTGTTTGGCTTTGGCCGACTTTTTTTTTTCTTTTTAAAATCATATGTTTGTAATAAAACTTTTTTTTTTTTTGGTTTATATGACCGGTTCAAGTACCAAACTGAAGTGTTAGAAACTTAGAATTGCCAAACTGAACCTTTTTGGATCTAAAACCAGCCATACTGACCAACTTGCTGCAGTGTAGAGTGTAGACGGTCCGGTCAGTTGCAGCAGTTTATAAACACTCTTACTATTTGAATGACTTCGGCTCGTTTATTCTGTTTCCACTTTAAAACATTAAACAATAGAGATTATTCTTATTGTTGTAATTACAGTTTGTTACCACTTGATGTTAAAGTTTGGCCTCATGAACAGGTAGGTGATTCTTTTTTACTTTTGAATATTATTTACTGAGCCACCACATCAACAAATTTTACAACATAAGAGCATCAGCAACACTGGTTTTTGGGAGGTCCGTGAGCTGAAGCGGAAGAGAGAGACGGCTAAAGTCCGTGTAAACGGATAAACTATGAAACAGAGTGGAAGAGAGGGTGAGGTCCATGGGATTTTTTTTCGGGCGAAATGACTAAAGATGAGGAAGCGTGCCTTGACAACGAAAATGTATTTATACTATTTGTTTGATACTTTTGGTTTCCTTATGCCAAAGGCCATGGAGTTGCGTAGCGTAGCCTAGTCTAGTGGGTGATGCTTACTACCAATGTTGTGACCCCAAAATCTATGAATTTAATTTTTAAAAGACATGGTTTTCTAGGGACAAACTGTTATAATTGTCGATTCTATTGGTTTGAAGGTGTAGATGTTTGTAAATTTAGCGAGTTTGTTGTTTTTGATAAGGGCTTCATGGAATTATGTGATTCGTTTTGGCGAAGGATAATGGGGTCAGGGTGCCCTGCCTCTCCTATTTTGTTTTACTCAGTGATAGCAGGGGCACAGGTTGGTTGGGGTGGGGAGTGGCGGCCGACCCCGAAATTTTCGCTCATAGTTCCGATTATATAGTATCTGTATAGAATTTTTTTATGTATATACGGTTCCGACCCGCCCCCTTTTTTTTTGAAAAAAATAGGTATATTATATAAACCAAAACTAACACTATATTGGATGATACAAGGTTCCAAAATTTCGGTTGTTTTACCGAGTTTATCGTTTTTCTTTGTTTTTTTTTTCTTTTGAGCCCATTTTAAGGGGTAAAATCCAATTGTCTAATTTAGTTCATTTTTTTCTTTAGGGAAAAACTAAACAAAAAGTCCAACTAAAAGCGTAAACCTAAAAAAAACTCTAAACCCTCTGTACTATACTCTATCTATTGATCTCACTTACGAAAAAACAATAAATTAAGTGTTTGTAATTTAGATAGAGATGGAGAGTCGGATGTGAGACGTTTTAAAACGTAAATGTCAAAGTTAAATAGAAAATGATTTGAAGGAAGTGACTCACAAGGTGTATTTCACTGTTGAGATTGCTGGACGTGCTGGTATGTCCACATTTTTCTTTCTAATATCAACTCATGGGATCTTGACAGCTTATAACATTATATCATATATGAATCATGTATATGTATATGCGCATATAGATTGATGGTATGTGTATGAGATGGTTGTATTGCAAACTTTATGTGATATTTGAATGTTTGACTCGACCCCAATCGAATCACCGACCCGAACATATAATCCGAAACATAGCTATAGAAAAAAAAAATTAGGTCACGTCCCATGACTGGTGATTTCCGACCCCCCGAAGCAATTTCTCAAGCTTCGCCACTGAGTGACAGTGATGGAAGTTTGCGATTTTTTGTAGGTAATTTTTATATGAATTGAGTCCGGTCCCCACCGATAGAAAAAAGTTTGGGTCTCGTGATTTTCGATTCCCACCACTGTAAATACAGATAGAGAAAAAACTATTTGGATTGAAGTGACATTTCTTGCCAAACTAGAAGTACTAATATGGGAATTTACTATGAGTGTAACATGTAACATGTTATAGATCTAAGTCTAACCATGCACGCTAATGTTAGGATAATACTTTACTCGAATATCCTTACGATCATGAATTCATTTACAAATGAATCTCAGTTTAAACAAGATGAATAATATGCGATCCAATGGACGCAAATTATCACCCAAATGGATATTCATTTTCAGCATATCCACCTTCACATTCATCATATTCTTCACCAACAGGTCATCTCAATACATATATCACTCACCTATTTTCTTACACTCATCTGATCTACACATATTATCAACTTTTTTTATTTTTATTTTATATTTGTAGGGTGTGGGCCCCACTTGATTTAGATGGAACAGTTATGCGTAGGAGGGAACAAGAGATCAAGATTGTGTCTCATGATTGCCTCACAAACAAGGTAAGTTGTTCATGCATTATCAAATTGTTTTTTAATTTATTATTATTATTATTATTATTATTATTATTATTATTATTATTATTATTATTATTATTATTGTCTGATGTAATGTTGGTGATTTTTTTTTAGGGTAGTGATTTATTGGGAGCAATTCAAAGATCTGATGAAGCAATCCGGTGATATTTTGTTATCATGTTACACCTCTTATGTGATATAGAAAGGGTTGTGCTAATTACACCCCGTTCTCCATTAGGTGTTGATCGGGTTTATTATTCAGGTTTCGGGTAGTTTGGGTCGGGTTATTAGGATTTCTTATGTATGATATTCTATAATCATCATCATACTCCGTTAATTCTACCATTAGCAAAAGCTAAGGTAGGGTTTGAGGAGGATAAGATATAGACAGGCTTACCTCTACCCCATGGGAATAGAGAGGCTGCTTCCAACGAGACCCCCGACTCAATAGTGGTTTTGTATCAAGCCTTGCACATAAGACACATAACACTTAGCAATCGGGACAAACTCGACTGGTGCATGTACCCCTTGTCTTTTAGCTATCAACATCACCACCTGATGCAAGATTAATCGTCCATCATTTTTAATGTTATTTTCATGAAATTAGTAAAATAACGTTAAAATTGGCGCAACTTTACTTCCCCCCCCCCCGCGCGCACGCGCGCTCGGGCCACACATATATACATTATATGCGCACAACCGTAAGCGGGGATGAATGTATGATATTCTATCTAATAACCAATTTGTATCATCATTTGGTTCGTCGAGTTTGGGTTGTAAGGGGTTATCCGGTGGTTCAGGTTTGGACATATTTGTTAATAACCCTCGTATATTTGGTTGTGTGTTCACGAACTCTTGATAACATGTCAAAAGTTGAACTGGTGTGTTCGGGTTATTCAGGTTTTGATGTTTGAAATTCTAATTGATACCCTACCGTATAAAAGGGATAACGTTACTTATACGGGTCGTATAAGAGGCGACCTTCGTGTGCTACATCTTATACGGGCCATTTGGCGTTTTTAAGCCCAAAACAAGTTTAAAATAAGTCAAATCAATAAGGGGTTTATTCGGTAATAAGGGGTACGCTTAGCCAACCTCTACAAAAATTTTGTATTATGGGAAGTTTTCGAGCCGCAATTACAAAATTAGTTGATGTTGATTTGGGTTCGAAAGTTGTTATTTTTTCTTATACAAGGGTGTAACATATGAAACATGTTTACAAATGTAACACATTACACATTTAATGGATTACTGAAGTACTTACTATCAGGTCACTTGGAAACTCGATTTCGAGGCTGCGAATGGAGCTCCCTGGTGTCCAAAGCGTACCCGAAAAAGCTAACAATGGCAATATGCCAACAAACAAGACAGTTTCTGAGCACGCAAGAAGGAAAAAAGCATTTGTGGTTATCGGAATCAACACTGCTTTTAGTAGCAGAAGAAGGCGTGATTCAGTTAGAGAAACATGGATGCCTAGGGGTACTTTTCGTCCTTAAAACGTTTGCACCCGAGACAAAGCTATATCTACAACCAACTTTTTTCTAAAAATGCATGTGTTTGGCGTACCATGTGAACGTGATAGGGGAAAGTAAAACTCACGGGCCTCATCAATACCCTGCATTTCAAAGTGCATGCTTTGAAACACAATTTATATAGTTGCTAACCATATTTTTGTGCGTCTAGACTCTTATAATGTGTGAATCTTTACAATTGACTAGGTGAAAAGTTAATTCAGCTCGAGAAGGAAAAGGGCATTGTCGTCCGTTTCATAATCGGTCATAGGTGATTCGTGCTTTCATTTCTTAACAACGAATGGTGCAAAACTCTTTCGTTTTCATAACAATGTTGATGATATGTTTATAATAAAAGGAATCTGGTCTTTGATTATTTTTGCAGTGTGACATCTAAAAGCATTTTGGATCGAGCCATCGACTCTGAGGAATCACAACATAAGGACTTTTTGAGGCTTGTAAGATCATTCACACTTGTTTTCACATTGATCACACTTATAGTTATTTGATATTATCATTATGTTGCAGGAACATGTTGAAGGGTATCATGAATTAACTGCCAAAACCAGAACATTTTTCGCTAATGCATACGCCAATTGGGATGCAAAATTCTATGTCAAAGTGGACGATGACGTTCATGTCAATTTGGGTACATAAAGTTGCAAATTTTCATTTGGGATGTCAATTTAAGCAAAAATGAATTATATGCCCGTTATCATCCTTTTTCAGGCATGTTAGCTTCAACTCTCGACAGGCATCAGTCAAAGCCGCGGATCTACATTGGATGCATGAAGTCTGGGCCTGTTCTTTCTCAAAAGTAATTCCTTTATATCTTTATTCCCTGTTTCTCATCAAGACCGCAATATTTGAAACGATGTTTGTCTAAATACTTGACTTTTCTTATGCAGGAATGTCAAATATCATGAACCTGAATACTGGAAATTCGGCGAGGAAGGAAACAAATATTTTTGGCATGCAACTGGACAGATTTACGCTATTTCAAATGATCTTGCTGCATACATCTCCACCAATCAGTAAGAATCCGTTGACCTTTTAGTTTCTTGTTCTTTCATGCAAATTCGAAAAAGAAAACCATATAAATTTAATAGTCATGTTATGTTTAACATATCCATTACATGAATGTCGGTTATGATGATATTTGTATAACAAAACATTGAATAATAGTATTAAACGAAACTGAGTGATGCAGGGCAATACTACACAGGTATGCGAATGAAGATGTATCACTTGGCGCTTGGTTTATTGGTCTTGACGTTGAGCACATTGACGATCGAAACATGTGTTGTGGGACCCCTCCTGGTATGTACTTCTACTACAATTTTGTTAGAACTTAGAAGACAGTTGAGGTTTGACTATTTTGACTACGAAATTTTCAACTTTATATAGAATGTGAGTGGAAAGCAGAAACAGGAAATGTGTGCATTGCATCATTCGATTGGAGTTGCAGTGGTATATGCAAATCCGTAGAAAGAATCAGAGAAGTTCATAAGAAATGTGGTGAAAATCGTGCTGCACTTTGGAACCGACCAACATTAAAAATTTGAAATGTTACTTTGTACCCAACATATCACGAGTGAAGAACACACGATAATCATGAAGATGACAACAGTGGACGATTCCTTTCACGGTGGTTCTTGTGAGTTTCCAAACAATCATAGAACACACGATTATCGCGCTGCCTTCCAAAAGATTTTCAATTGTTACCCTGAAAATGTTTCTATTCACATTCTTTGATCAAATGCATTTATCATCATTTCTTAACCAATTTAAACATAACACTCATTTCAATTTGAAATAAAAGAAACTGATTTAGACACTCAAAACTCAAAAGTGGACTTTTTGTTTAGATTAGAAAAGCATTTACATATTAATGAAAAAGAAATTATAAATGAGCATTTGTAAGGGAAGAGTTTATTTGTTTTTATTTTTATTTTTTAATGGAATGTTGTAACTTTCATATTTGAAAATTCAAGTCAGCTATTTATAAAGTATTTATAAGTTGCTATTGGTACAAGTCACATTGTGTGATAAACCGAATGACGTTCAATACAAAACCAATTTTAAATAGAAAAATGCATAAACGCTTAAATCTATTGCTTAAACGTGATATTGGTACACATAAATTATATTAATCTTAGCGTCAAAACATTAGTTTCAACGCCCTCTTACATGTACTCGAGACCCACCAAATATGGGTATTAGCGGATACAACCCTCAAAACAAAGATTACAAAAAAACGCTCAACGGACCTAAAAATGACTCGTAGTTATGTAAAAAAACATAAGCCTTACAATATATCAAAATCGCAAGATTTAGCTACAAGTTACTTCTACAACAAGTTTCTTCGTTATGCCAGGGCAAAGCTCTGCCTTGAAATTATCTTTGGTTAATTCGACGGTGCACTCATTCTTGTTCAAGCATAGCTGCATGGACAATGAGATAAATCAAATGAATTCGCAATAAGAATGGGAGCATAAATCATTTGTGCATGTAGATGCATGCAAAAGCGAAACGAGTTGGCATTATACCTTTTCAAGAATAGAGGTGGAATTAGGATCATGGCAATCTCCAACTGCATATGATTGGCAAGTGCCGGTAGGAGTTCCATAGCTAGCAAACTTGAAAGAGGAAATTTGTGTGTTCATTGGACATTTTAACTCCAAACTTGCTTTGCTTTCTTGCAGTTTGTTAGTAACAAAAGAGGGATGATCTTCGGCTACATGAGCACAGAGAGTGGATAGTTTCCGTCTTGAGAACCTAATCTGAGTTGGGTCTCCACCTTTTTCTTCAAACATCACTAGAACGTTGCCTGATGGCTTGAACCAAGATCTTGGAACATGGTACCTAGGATAGGATGACAACGTCATTAGAGGTTGACTTAGGTTATGTTATTTCTAACGGGTCAAAACAAAAATTAGCTAGGAGACAAGTGAAATGGGTCAAACGGGTCGGAGGTCACTATATTTATTAATGCATGCAACCTACTATACAGTTCTATTCAAGAAGCTTAATAGCAATCATATTCATATTTAGCACACATATCATTTATAACTTATTGTTTTGATAAAGGCAGACAATATTCTAGGTCAGGTACCAATTTTGCCCAAATCCTTTTTGACCAGTTATTTAAAATGCCTATTTTGACATCTTTATCATTTAAAGACATCTTTTTATCATTTCTGAACATATGTGACTTTGACCAAAAAAGTCAGCTTTTTTGGATCAACGAGCGTACTTTTTTGCTACATTATCGATCTATCGCCTATAACTATAAGCTTTTTTGTTGTATTTATGAGAAAAAAAGGAGAGACTGTTAGTTTGTTACCATCTTTGTGTCGGTTCTCCGCAACCCATATTGCATTTGTCGGGGTTAAACTTGCCTCTATAATCACATGTTTTAACACACTTATCGCTTGGAGCCTTTCGGGGCCAATATCTTCCAATTTGCTCTCCATTTAGCCATGCCATGCCTTTTCCCATGTGAACCATGTCAAGTGCAACGGGTTCATCTCCAGGTGGCGCATCCACAACAGCCTAAAATATTCAACGATATAAAAAAAGAATCAAGAAAATGGTCTGAAGTGGCTTAAACTAATGGAACCTAAGCATTTGTTGCATACCTTGTACCATGTCAATGGCTGGTTTTTAGGTGGCTCAGAAACCTTAGTCCAGTTCACATTTTTTGAAGCATCCGCATCGTATAGACTTAGATGCTCTCCTTCTAAACCGATCTACAAAAAAGTCAGAAAGAAGCGAGTCAAACCTAATACTTCAAATTTGACCATCAAAAATCAAATGTTAAAGACAAAGGAGTGTACCTTATAGGTCCATGTGGCATTAGATAAGTCTATGGTTCCATTCTTTAAACCTTTAAGCTTAACACTAGTTACACCAGCTCCAACCCATTCGTAAAACGATCCTGCATTCTATTAAACGATGCCCACAATTACGTTGTATTTCCTCGCACAAAACGAAACCGTTGAAACAATAAAAAGAGTAACTTACTTGCAGGCCTACAGTCATGCTCAAAATGGCAATTTCGTTCTTCCCCGACTTCAAAGAAACCGAGCTATTAAACTTAAAGGGTGAAACGGTACCATTTCCCGACGCGCTAGCTGAGCAGGACCACGTAAATCATGCAAACAATATTACTCAAGTGTATAAGTAATGATCAAATGAGTGAAAAACAAAAGGTCAAACTTCTTGAATAATAAGTTTGACTTTATAATAATGTATTATAAGCATACAACCTTCAAGTATGCCATTGACAAAAAGATGGAGGGCATGTCCCTTTGACTCAATGAGGAGAGTAGGTTTGTTTCCTTTCTTTAAAAACTCTTCATTCTCGTCAACGAATAAACTGCAAGAAAATATGTAACCTCCATTAACGTTGACTTATACGGGTCAAATTTGTATTAGACGTTTGACTTACAGTTGAAGAGTCTTTTAAGCGCTTTCAGAATACGAAAGAAAACATCTTTATATACAAACAAACCTTGTTGTATGCCAAAGGTAATCGGTAGTATCCTTTGTGGTGTTGATGTGATCCACAAAAGCATGGATAGTAAAGTCAGCTTTTCCCCAAATACCGGCTTTCTCGACAAATATTTCCCAGCTAACTGCTTTTAAGTCTTTGTTCGGTGACACCATTGAAGGCTGTAGTTGCTCTGGTACCATTTCAATGGTAGAAGTTTGAGATTTGACCTGCATAAAAACATGTATAATGTTAATTTTGAATTTAAGCAGTGGCGAATCTTGGACCGAAACTTCGGGGGGTCAGAAGTCACTAGTTTTAAGGGGTCGAAACCTTATATACCAAAAAATTTCTATACGAATACTATATAATCGGAACTTCTGAGCGAAAATTCGGGGGGGGGGGGGGGGGGGGGGGCTGCCCTCTCCCGCCCCTTAAAAGGATCGCCCTTGAATTTAAGGTCAAACAACATACTTTAAAATCCTAAAATTTGAGCACAACCAGTGTTCTTTGTCTGTTGAGTCTATACCATTTCATGTAGTGTAGTAATAGATAGTTTCTCTAAACCATAATATAATAGCTCTTAAATTAGATCCTAAGTGTTTAACCCTTCTTTTCATATAGCAGGTTTGACACTCAAAAGTCAAACATGAGAATAAGAGAATAGAAAGAGCAGTTACCTTGGCAGTATTGAAGACTACATTTTTGCAGTCAGGAAGAATGCTCACTGACCACGCTGGCAGTGTATATGAAACATTCCGAAAATGTACTGTTTTCTCATCTTTATCGTCTAAGTTAGCTATAAAGGCAGCACATTTTCCCGATTGATCTTCGTAGACATCAGCCTAAAAAGTAAAAGAAAAATGAAACTAGTGTTTAAAAAACCATAGTTTAAGGGTTGGTCATTAGCATGCATTAGTTGCCATAGTAACAATGGGTAAATAGTAATTTCGCCTAAAAAACAAACCTCTTGTTTAGGACCAAGATGAACCAAGGTCGGTTTGTTGTTCAACAACGCATGCTCACACAACTTTATAGCTCGATGAAGTTCCTTAAGGTGTCCCCATTTCGGAAACCTTGGTAATCCTACATCCCATTTCAAGAAAACAGTTAAAAGAGATTATTAAGAAAGTCAAATGACCAAACTTCAGGTTTTCATAATTATTATGCATGCAATTATATTGTTTGAAGAGATATCTAATGGAGAAGAAACTTTATATCTAGAAAACAGATCATTATATCATATTAAAGAGTTTCATGAGCTGACCATATTCGTCAACTGGTGCATCATAATCATAACTAGTGGTGATAAACGGCCCACCAGACGTACGCCCAAAGTTTGTTCCACCGTGATACTAAACTCAACAAGAAAAACAAAGTCAAGGTCAAACGTGAAGAGAAATTACGCAGGGCATTAATAATTAATACTAACAAAAAACAAATGCATTAAGGAATTAAGAACTCATCAAAACAATACCATATAATAGTTATGTACACTTCCTCCTTTTTGGAAAAATCGAGCAACAGCATAAGCAACATCCTCAGCGGGACGATGAGGATCTCTTCCTCCAAACGTCTTGAACCTGTGCCACCATAACAAAGATACACAGTTTTTTAAGACCAAAAAGTATTATAAGATTAAAATACAATTATATTGTGAAATCAACTTGTTTGTAAAATGACAAGAAATATTATTAGTTTATTACATACCACCCTGGCCAATTTTCAGTCCAGATTTTGGGCATAGTTGGGTAGCTTGGCTTGAAATCATCACAGTAAAATGAATTACAAGTATTGATCTGTACAGAATACATAATGGTCAGTTGAGTCATGAGTATTATCGAGTGATATGCATAGGGCTTGTGGGACCCTTACCACTGGATCGGGAGCATCCCATTGCTGACACATTATCCATGGTACTCCGATATTTTGAGAAAGAGCCATTTTAGCTGCCCATTGAGTGTATGATTTGCCACCTTCGCCATATGCAGCTTCATAGTATCCATATTCGTTTTCTACCTACGATAAGTCAAATGGAAAAAGTTAGCTAGAAATAAAAAAGAATGTGTAGCCTTATCTACACATGATGTTAAAAGTTTGATCTTTACTTGCCTGAGCTAAGATAATGGGACCTCCCTGTGATGCGAAAAACTTATCTTTCTTCATCATATTCACAATCAGAGTTGTGAAGTTTTGCATGTAATGCTGCATTTTCCACGAAAAAAGAACACATTTACATTTACAAAAGAATACATTATTATTCAGTTTTTCCTAACAGAACAATGCTATGGCCTACGGTGGATGTGAAAGATTACTGTGAATGTAAAGAATTATAAATTTGTAATCTGTTGATTATAGCAAGTGATAGTTGGGTGCTTTACATTTATCTCAATAAGCCGATTTCTCATGAAGTTTAGAAGAAAACAGTACCAATTGCTCACCTTGAAAGGTTCATTGTCGGTTCTGAAGACAGTCCCAGGCACATAATGTAACCAAACAGGTATACCGCTGAATATCATAACGCTAAGTCATTAGTCTTGAAATTTTAATTTTTAAAGCATAAAAAACTCAATATTAAAAAATAATTGAGAAACAATAGTCATGGACACACCCAAAGTTCCATTCTGCAGCAACGAATGGGCCAATCCGAAGAATTAAAAGCATACCGGCATCCTGAACTATCTTGACAAATTTGGGTAAATCATACCTTCCACCAAAGTAGTACTAACAAAACCACACGAAGAAAACACAAAAAGAGTAATCAGTCAACATTCAGACAATCCAAACGAGCAATTTGACTTTTGAGAAAGTCAAGGTTAGCTCATTTTGCAGAGTGGGAAAGTTCAAAATGCCACTCACATTGCCTGGTGATGGTTCATGCCCATTCCAAAACACGTATGTTTCAATCACGTCGACACCTCCTTCTTTTGCAGTTTTTACCAATCCAGGCCACATCTATTAACAACAGAAAGTTGTAGCTAGGTAATTAGTACTTAAAGTGTATCAATATTTCATGGAATCAAGTAAAGCTTCACATTTTCAAGGAAAAACTAAAATCTTTTTACTGAATCTGATTAAAGAATAAGCATATTAAAATGAAGAAACCATAAAAAGACCAGATCTTTTTGCATCATCTAATTCAAGAAAGCACATGAAATTTTGACAAAACAATAAAACTTTCAAGTAAAGATGTTAACTATCCTTATGATAAAATAAAGAAAACCAATATAATGCAAAACATTAAACATATAACTAGACAATAACTATGTTTTAAAAACCGGTTTAAACCAGCCGGTCCAACCAATTGAACCACCCAATACACCTGGTTGAACCGTTTTTGAGCCCAACCTGGTACGGTACAAAAAACCGATTTTTAAACATTGGAATCAATACATTCTCAGAATCTTGTGCATTAGAATCTACGCGTTATAACAACAACGAAACATAAGTGTGTTATTCTCAATGTTTTAAAAACCGGTTTCAACCGGCTGGGCCAACCGATTGAATCACCCGGTACAGCTGGTTGAACCACCCAGTACACCTGGTTGAACCGCCCGGTACGACCGGTTCAACCACTTCTAAGTCCAATCCGGTACTGTATAAAAACCGGTTTTTAAAACATTACTTGTTCTAGTTTGGAGGAGTGTAAAATAGACTAATGTTATCAGCTCCCCTCAAATCTAAGTTTCTCCAACTCAATCAAACAAACAAAAACCTCTCCCATTCTCCACAAAAAAAAAAAAAAAAAGGAATAAAGACAATAAAAAAAAAACTATCCATAAAACCCCTAAATTTTATAAATTCAATCAATGCACTAACTTTAGCTAAGAATTAGGGTCAATATGTTCACTTTCCTTTATCATCCATCACAAGTAAAACACATTATATATCAAATAACTTAAAATATCAACCAACACATAATCAACAAACCCAAATCCCATATAATCAAATTACAAAATCTTTAATAATAATAAAAATAAGGTTAAAAAAGTCTTACAGCAGGAACACTACGAGGGTAATGAATAGCAGCAGAAATAAGAAGCTTTCTTTGACCATCAATGATAAGTGACCGACTATCATATGTCACATTGTTAGCAGCTTCTACAAATGACAACAAAATGTACAACCATGTAATGCATACAAGAAACAGAGTACAAACAGAGGAACCCATTGAAGAAAGGTTCAGTCTTTACTACAAATCTTGCATAAAGCTTGAATCTTTTTATATGGGTTTGTATGGAATAAAAAGATCTTGATATATTTATTAATTATTTAAAGTTTTTTACCTGCACATGTGAGTGTCAAGGTTTTTAAACAATTTTCTTGTTTTTTTGGGATTTTAAAGAGACAGAGTTGGATGAGTGACACGTGGCATGATCTGAGAAGGTGATGGTGGTTGGGTCAGGAGGAAGGACCAACAGGCAGCTGCATTTATCACCATAAGTGTGTGTATTGTTGGTGAGAGAGAAATAATGGGTGGTTTTTGTATTGTTTGGTTTTCAAGAAGATGGGTAAGATACAGAGAGATTGGTCAGGTAAACAGCTCATGTGGTCTGAGGTTTAATTGATGACTGTTGTCGTCAAGAGATTTTGCTGATTTAGAGGCAAGATTCTAGTTATACTATCTAATAAATTTGCTACACTTCTACAGTAACATTAATTGATTGATCGATTGTGACGGCTTCTAATAAGAGTAATATGCACGCCACCAAACAGCCCAATAAATATTGCCGGCCCCAAAAAAATAAAATGGCTTAGAAAAAAAATTGGGCCTATATTTGGTTAACAATTAATGGGCCACATTTTTTCTAATACTTTGGGCTTTAGATTAAGTCAACATTAGGCAACCAACTGTTGTAATAATAAGGCTGGTCTGCAAGGTAATGGGTCGCGATTATTTTTTTTTACGCTCACCCGAGAATAACAGTCACTTAATGTTTGCTTTAATATCCACGTATCCACGAAACCCTCAACGCAACAGGAGCTCCAGCAGCAAGGCGCGATCTTTAACGTCCACCAAACCCACAACGCAATATGAGCTCCCACTGCGGAAATTTGTGTAAATAACTAGCGACAGTTATTTTAGAATAATTTGAACAAATTATAGTTACCTAATATTATCGCTAATAATGTTATTTTTAATGCCTACCAAACCTATTGCAACGCAATATGAGCTCCCGCAGCGGAAATTTGTGGCAATAACTAGCGACAGTTATTTTAGAATAATTTGAACAAATTATTGTTACCTAATATTATCGCTAATAATGGTATTTTTAATGCCTACCATACCTATTGCGACACGAGCGCCCCGCGACGAAGCGCGGGTAACTAAAACACTAGTAACAATAAAATAATGGATAATTTAAAAAATGTTGCCTTAACAATAAAATAAGCCCCCGGGTATCTCACTACTTCCACGGATCACTATTGTCGGTGTCCTAAGGCTAAGCGGTGAACAGACAATACCACCCCCCCGTCCCCCAAAATTTCCCCCGTCCCAGCCTCTACACCTCACCGCCTGCCCCGTCCCCCACTTGCCCCGTCTCCCCCGTCCCCCACAAGACATACCGGACGGACCAATGAGATTTTTTCCTTTTTTTTTTTTTTTGAAATCCAACGGTAACTTTTAACGGCTATTTTTTTTTTGTTTTTTAATAAATACCATTTAAACCATATAAACACAATCTATCTAAAAAAAACCCCATAAATCAACCAAAACCAACAAAAAAAACATCTACTTTCTTTAAAAAATTAACAAACAAAATGTCTTACCTACCAATGGTTGATTCCTCATCTTCGTCGAGCGAGGAAAACCAGCTTTTTGTTAACGCGATTTGGGAAGCGGCACAATCAATCGTGGCGGATGAAGAAGAAGAAGTGAGCTCGCAACCACGACTTAGACAAGGGCCTTTAAACAGAGACCGTGAGGGTAAGCGTTTAATTTTTTCTTATAATATATATGTAGCAAGTATTTTTTTTTGGAACGTATAATTTTTCTTCAAATATATTTTTTAAATTTATTTACAACGTACGTGTAGGTGCACATGAACGATTAATTAGAGATTACTTTGCCGATCACCCGGTGTATACGGACGAGATGTTTAGGCGGCGGTTTCGAATGAGTCATCGATTGTTCATACGTATTGCCGATGATTTGGCGAGTTGTGACCCGTATTTTACATTACGGTACGATGCTAGAGGCAAACGGGCATTCACAACTTACCAAAGAATGACGTCAGCGTTGCGGCAAATGGCTTACGGGACGGCATCCGACTCATGGGATGAGTACTTACGGATGTCGGATGGTTTGTAATTTTTTTTTAATTTAGGATGCTTTGTAATTTTTTTATATTATTTAGTATTTATTTGAACATTATTTTATTTACTTATTACTTTTATAAAACTAATAAAAATAATATTAGAAAACAAAAAAAAATATATTAAATGCTTGAGACATGGGGTTGTTCATGTCTGCACACCACACCCATGTCTCAGACACCACCTAAGTGATGTGGCAGCCTACGTGGCACTGAGACATGAGGTTTTTCATGTCTGCCCACCTTATAGCCTAAGTATTGGTTTCGGGTTCAAGCACACGTGATCAAGCTAAGAAAAACATTCATGTTCTCTCTCTCTCTCTCTCTCTCTATATATATATATATATAGGCCAATTCTAAATTGGAAACCACCTTTAGTTGAGCAAACCAAAGAAACCCCATTGTATGGCCATGGTTCTTTCACGTATATCATTCTTAATTTTGAAGGAGGGGTATTATAGAGATTATGCATCTCTCTTTCCCATAGATACTGACACAATTATACATCCTTCTCTCATCACTCTTATCTAGATATCTTTACATCATGTTCTCTTTCTCTACTATCTCACCTTCATCTAGATCTACCTATCTACACTCTTTCTAAGTCATATCTCTCTTTTTATTTTTTTAGATCTACACCAAAGAAGAAGAACCTCTCCCTCTTTTAAATCCAGCAACATTCACTAGCATACGACGACGGCTATGGTGGAAACGAAAATGAAGACGACGATGATGAATCTGAACGAAAAAAACCGATCTCTTCCACCATTGAAACCTAGATCCACCACTACCCGTAGCCACCTCACAGTTACAGTTTTACTGTCCATGAATTGTTTGTTAAGCCTCTTTTAATGGATGCTGTTTTCATCTTTAAAGAAAAGGGAATAAGTAACATGTCATCTCAGAGGAAAATGAAGTGAAAGATGAAGAAAAAGAAGTTAGTGAGAGTTTTGAAGTTTGTGATTTATTTGAAGGTGATGTTTACTCATGAACATCAACAGAAAGAAATTAATGCACGTTTTGTCAATTTTTTGTATAACTATTTTTTTTTGTTACATTGAATATGTAGTAAAAGCATATATAATTTTTTTACTCTGTTATTTTTTTTGTATTTTAATGTAGTTTTTCGTTTAAAAACATAAGTATTTTTTGTTGTTTGGATTTATAATTTGATTTTTAGTGAGATAAGTTTGTGTTTGTTTTTGTTGGGTTATATTTTTGGTGAGATAAGTTGTGAAACACATATGTTTTTGTTGTTGGGTTATAATTTATTATAAGTTTTTTTGTGAGATATGTTGTGAATTGATAGTTGCTAATGGTACCAGTTGTAGAATTTATTTTTGGTCTTCTTCTTTTTTTTTTCTCTAGGTTTATGTTTTTGTTTTTGAGTTTTGTAAACATACTCTGTATAGAAGCTTGATCACTATAAAATCTTGTTTTGTCATCTAAAAACATTTGTTTCCCATTTAAAAACATATGTTTCCATTTAAAAATGTATGTTTTTGTTTGTTTTGTAAAATATGTTTCCATGTTTGTTTTGTCTTACAAATAACAAAAACATATGTTTTGGGTTTTTGAGGCTTGAAACATGTGTTACTCAAACATGCTACAAAAAAACATCAGTTACCCAAGGCTTGAAACCTGAATAACATGAGTTTGTTTTAAAAAATTGAATATTTTGTGGAGAAAACCATAAATCTATATTAATAAAATAACAAGGAGAGAGGGATTTAAAATTTATGGACAATCTTACCCTTATGCATCTAAATAAGTATTCAGACTTTTTGATAAAAAGTAAGATGCAATCCTGACCCTTGATCACTAAAATGGATGGTTAGATTAAAGGTTTCATGGGTTTTCTTAACTGGGGAGGGTTTTCAATTTATCCCTCCCCTATATATATATATATATATATATATATATATATATATATATATATCAATTCTTCTCTCCGTCTCTCTAAACAGATGGTGAACATGGGTTTGCAGGAGGGTTGTGAAGGTAGTGCTCGGTGGTGAACGTGAATGTGGTGGTTCTAGGTGGTGCATGCTTTGGTGGTGGTGGTTAGAAGGTTGTAGTGGCGGATATGGTGATGGTGGTGCATAGGAGTTATGATGGTGGTTGTAGGTAGCAGTGGTTGGAAGATGGTGGTGGTTGTAGGTGGTGTATTTTTATTTTTAAGACAGGTTTTTTTAGTTTTTCAAGGCAGTGGTTCAGAGTTGTGCTGCTTCTGAATTAGTGTTTTAGACTGGTGAATCAGTGGAGTGATGTGACAGTGCATGATTGGAGGTTGGAGGAAATCAGGTTAGTAAGGGGTTGTATTCCTCCCCCCTTATGGACCAATGCCACTCCTCTCTCTCTCCTCAACGTTCGTGTCATATCCTAAAAAAATGCCCCCATTAAGGATCCCTAAACTTAATTTTTACATCTGATAAATTGTCGTTGCGAATTTCATTGCATGGATTAAACTATTGGAAGTTGTTTCGAATTTGCGTGACTGATAAACAGCTGCATGAAAACAACCATAGTGTGAACTGGTTATTAGTAGTAAATTACTATTGATTATTAGTTAATATTTATAACTAAGGTTGGTTGCAACTTGGTCCATAAGTGGTAAATTAGTTCAAGTGCAAGTTACTACTAAGCAACAACAATATAGTTATGAGACGAGTAGTGATAACTAGTGTAGTCGTAATTTGTTATTTGGTCAATATCACTAACTGAGTGATTGTTGATGTAGTTTTTGAGTTATTGCTTCGAATTTGCATGGATTTAAGGTTTATCTGTATACAGGTTGTGTGTATGTTGTTAGAAAAACTCTGTAATAGTTAGTTATGTTAACTACTAAAAAGTAATTATGTCAACCGGTCATGTAGTATGTCAAAACTTTATATATGAGATACTTAAGCTTTGGTTCGAGTTATTCACTTAGCCGTCATGATTCCGTCCCTAGCATGAGTTAGAAAAAGCAGTTAAGTGCGTGTAGAGTAACTAATTTACCTTTACATTCAAAATTAATAAAAAAATG
Source organism: Ambrosia artemisiifolia (assembly GCA_032199755.1). Classification (NCBI taxonomy): domain Eukaryota; kingdom Viridiplantae; phylum Streptophyta; class Magnoliopsida; order Asterales; family Asteraceae; genus Ambrosia; species Ambrosia artemisiifolia. Next base: position 44,017,260 of record CM063527.1, on the reverse strand, counting down.
GAAAACATACATACCAAATTTCAACACCCCATCCCCAACAAGCCCAAACCGTCTTTATTTATTTGTGACCGTTATTTCTTTCAGCCCTATAGACTTTACATTGGTCATTATTTTCAGACTTCATGTTGGCGTCCCCCACATGAAAGATCGTTGTTTACTCCCACGACTTCACATTACTAGCCTCCATTCTAGAAGCTTGGTGCATCGATTTCAATAACTTATACTGAATATAAGATATGCGCTTTGATCGGATTCGCGTGATTTTTTTTCTAACAAAGGACTTAGTCTGGAAAATATCATAAAAGAAAAAAAAATGATTATTATGGGAGGACTAAGGTAGTCGGGTACAACCCAATACATGCATCCCACAAAAATGACAACACCCATCAAAGGAGACAATACTACCACTATTTGAAGTATATAAAAACATGTTTTTTTTATATTTTATTATAGTCTTAGGGCACAATGTTATTAAAAGTATATGATCAATCTGATTATTTACATGCTATAACAATTACAATTTGATTATTCATAGCTGCGGTCAAAGTCCTGTCTTCATCTGGGGTAGCGCCTCATGGGAGGCCACACTGAAAGCCTTGATTGATAAACACCCTAATGTGGAACCCTCGACCTTGCCTCTGATCATGCCATCTGGGCCAACTTTGTAGGCAGGCGTTGATTGTATGTTGGAATGTATTAAATCTTTCCCTAAGAGGACCTCTTATGGGAGGGATGGTTTGCGGCCGCAACATATTCTGGACGCTTTTTGTGGCCAAGGGTCTCCCACCGCCTCCACCTTGCTCAAGTGAATCACGAATGTAGTTAGCATGTGGTTAGGGGGCTATGCCCTAGGGTTCTGACTGAGTTCATTGCCTCAGCCCCACTGCTTCCATTGCTAAAGCCTGACAACGGGATTAGGCCTATCGCGGTTGGGGCTATTTGGAGGAGATTGGTGTCGAAAGTCGCTAAAGAGATGGTCGCATATCTGAGAGATTTCCAATTTGGGGTTGGGGTCCCTAATGGGGCGAAAGCAGTCCTGCACAACGCCAACAGGTTCCTGAACATGTTCCATTCGTATGGCTCCTTAGCTATGCTCACTGTCGATTTTTCTAACGCTTTTAACATGGTTGATCGTACGACATTACTCAGGGAGATTAGTTGTCGATGCCCTGAGATCTACCCGTGGGTGAAATTCCTGTATGCCTAACCCGCCAGTTTGTACGTGAGTGGTACTCACATCGGCGCAACTACAAGGGTTCAGCAAGGGTCCTTCATCCGCTTGTCCTTCAGGTGCTAGACGTCTGCTCCCTATCCTTCCATGCTTGGTATTTTGACGATGACACACTTATAGGTAAAACGAAGGAAGTGGCAAGGGCGTTGGATATTATTCGCTCTGAAGGGGCATCATTGGGGCTCATACTTAATGTGCGGAAAGTTGAGATTTTTTGGCCATCGTGCAATATCTCGAAAACAACGACAGGCTTATTCTCTAGTGAGATTGGTAGGACTGATGGGGAGGTTAAACTCCTTAGGGGAGCTATTAGCTAGGATGCAGGCTTTATATGTTCTTCAGCATCAAAAAGAGCTATGCACGCGATTGAACTTATGGGGAAACTGCCAAATTTGATGGACCCCCAAAAGTGAGCTTCTCTTACTGCGCTCTTGCATGTGGGTTGCTAAATTAGTGTTCGGGCTCCAGACATGTCAGCCAGAACATATCAAGGAGGTTGTGTCCATCTTCGATGCAGGCTTGCAGGGGGCGATCGAAAACATTGTTGTCGGGGGGGGGGGGGGCAATTTTGGGGATCTTCAGTGGGGGTTAGCTTCTTTGCGTATGCGACATGGGGGCTTAGGGCTGTTTTCGGGTCAGGTTGTGTCAACATATGCTTTTGTAGCTTCTAGGGCCTAGTCGTGGGGATTGCATGACCATATCCTGCAAAGTGCTGTGTAGTGGGGGTGGACTTTGACTATACCCTCGCACTTGGTAATATTAAAACAGCTTTTCCGGAACATGATCTAGGCGGTTTTACTGATAAGGAGACAGCCACCAAGAAACCTTGGCGAGTACTCTTTATGGTAAACACATGCAGACAATGGAGGGGCAGTTTGATATTACCCCGCGACAAAAGGCAGTGCTCGCATGCCTTCAGGGAGCCCACGCTCATGATTTTTTGACCGTCGTACCTATTAAGGGCTTGGGTAGCGGATGTCGGCGGTTGAGTATAGGTCTGTACTCAAATACCGGCTCATGATACATCTTCCCCCCGGATAAACCATGCCCCATCTACAAAAAAGCTTGTCTGGATAGATTTGGCGAGCATGCATTACACTGCAAGGAGCTGTCGGTGGTTCAAGTACCAGCATGACTTGGTCAGATATGTTCTATAAGATGTACTTCGACATGCTGGGAGCCTAGGATCTCAAGCAAAAAAGAAGCACCTGTTAATTTTTTGACTGATCCGCGGGAGGGGGGGTCTACTTTGCGCCCTGTTGATGTTCTTGTGTTTGATTGGGTGGGGGGCAAACATGCATGTGTTCACCTTACTGGGGTATCCCCCTTGGTGGGTTTGCGGGACAACGGCTTTGTGCCAGGGCATGTGGTTTTGAGAGCCGAAGCTAAGAAGGTTGATAAGCACGAAGCAGCATGTCTAGAGAATCAACATGTGTTCTTGCCGTTTGCTTTTGACACATTTGGATCCCTGGCCCCTAAGGCAGTGCGTTTCTTGGAACAAGTGCAATAGGCGGTTCACAGCGACTCGCAAAGCCTTAAGAACCAAGGATTTTTTATTTAGCTGGATAGGTTTTGAAATTCAAAAGGGGATAACGGCATAATGTAGGATCGATTTCGAGCTTAAATCTGATTATGTTGAAGATATAAAGATGAACACACACAAAATATTCAATAAAAGCCCACTAGATGATTTGCATAAGATGAATACAATAAAGACCCCCAAATCTCTCTAGAATGTGTGTTACCCAAAACCTAATCTATCATTCTATTTATAGCCTAAACACACTTAGGCCAATTACATTTAGGTCCCTAGGATTAACAACTTACTAATACAACCACTAAACAAGAAAATATTCTAATGTAATAAATATATTTCGTCTAAACAAAATATATTTATTTAGCGGTAGCGTCATTCTCGATCATAACTTGAGCTTCACTATTTGATCTATTATCCGGGTTTCTCGACTCGCCTTACGTGTTGACTGCGACTCGTTCGACTTTGACTTTCGTTGACTGAAACGTTGACTTGTTGACTTTCACTTTGTTGATAACATTAGACTACCAATTTAGACCCAACAATCTCCCCCTTAGTCTAATGTTATCAATCTCTTGTATCATCTTCAGAATCGTCAATCTCTACATACTGTGATCTTCAATTTAGGAAGCTTCAGTCTCAAATCCAATACCCAACAATACTCCCCCTAGACTGATGCTTTCCAAATTTTCTTTGCTGAAGGTGTTCTTGTCACTTTGTTCCTTGAGTACTCTTATCTCACAATCTCCCCCTTTTTGCATGCATCATCTTTGACAATCAAGAACAAACTTTTTCAACTCTCGGTAGCCTGAGTGGTTTTGAAGATGTAGGAGGAGGATTCCTAACACTGATCTTCTGCAAGCTTGAGGTAACAGGTGCTTGGTTTGGTATCTTGCTCAACTGATGATCCGCCATCATTGCAGCAAGTAGTCGAAGAAACCTAACCACAATCACAAACACAACTCCGAATTTTCTTTAGACAAATTCAATTTACAGACAAAACCGTATTCATCTTTGGTGTGTAATCAAGTACGTATCTCAAATGGCTTGAGACACAAATAATGTGACATGGAAGACTTAAAAATAACTGTACACAAATAAAGTTTTTTTTTTTTAATTTTTTTTTTAAACAGCCATCAACCTCCGAGATATAGAAGGGATCAGATATGGGATCACACTAACTTGAAAAGCCTAGCCACGCTTCAACTTTCTTGAGGATAGCTACAACCCAAGAACGATTGTCGGTATGTTTGTCCTCTTAAGTCCATGTCTCTCGTCTTTCAACATACGTTTGGTGATGAGATTATCATGTTTTTGGTAATATTGACGAAAATTTTGTGGACCCCACTTGTGCTAGGTATAAGCCTACCAATCCTCAAGGTTTATTGAGATATAATGATGAGAGCTTCAGGTCTATGTTTACACATAACAGAGAAGATGATCATTATATCAATCAGATGATGAGAGCTTCAGGTCTATGTTCCCATAACAGAGAAGATGATCATCTGATCGCTTGTTGAGCTATCTATATTTGTTTGCACGTCACTAACATTGCGTGTCTTTTGTTGCTCATTTGATTGAATAGCCCCGCATTGGTAGCTTGCACTCTTAGGTGTCTTTTGATTATATATGCACAAAATTTTCTGTGTCTTTTGATCTCTCAACCTGTGTATGATTGGACTCAGCTTGTGCAGACCTAAAACACTGTGGGAATCCAGTTTTCGTGTAGATTTATTATTATTCACCTGATAGTAGTTTACTCAATTTGAAGGCTGAACCTACCGACACATCATTAACTTGCAGCTGTGACGTCCTTTAGATCCTATTCATGTGCAGACATAAACAAGTTAGTTCCTATCATTTCCCATATAAGACCAGGACTATTTGCAATAATCACATCTCATGACCGAGACTATATTTTCATACTCACCCTAAACTTTTATTTTTGTACAATCCCTTTTTTTGTAATTTTTTTTTTGTATTTTCTTAAAAAATATTTACGAAAAATAAAGTCTTCCACATCAGACACATATAAACATATGCTAGCAAGAAAATGAGTGTGTGACAACGGTGTCAATTGTGCAATCAGGTTAGATACCATAATCAAACTTGTGAGATTTCCGCTCCAAACCTATTCTTGGAACAACTACTGTTACTAACCGGTGTTACTAACAGTCCTCCATGGTAGTTCCTGCACTCATGAGTAAATCAATTAGAGAGTGGAACCCAGGCCACCGTGGTCCTGGTTTGTCCTTTTGGATCAATGTAACTAACTTCTTGAAACACCATACCTTTTCCCTCATTAGTTTCCTTTTCAACTTCTGGTTTGATTCGCCAAACCAGTGTTGGTTTTAAAAAATTGTTTGTAAAAGGTTTAATTTTTGAAACATTTTTCTGTTTAAGGCCCAGAGGAAAAGATTGTGGAGATCTTGATGGAATATGTGTCATCCTAACATTCAAAGATGTGTGCATTTTATCCGTTGATCCAAAGAAGCAATCCGCATTGCCTTTACCGCTTGGATTTTGTCGTTCTGGACATTGCTTGAGCACATGACCTTCTTTACCACACCTAAAGCAAGCCTTGAATGGCTTTTGATGCTTTGTTGTCCCGTGTGAAGCAACTAGGGATGTAGATTGTTTTGAGCTTGATTCGGCTTGTTGAGAAGCTTTGGGTTTTACAACACCTTTTGACTCTCTGATCTTTGACCCCTTGTGATTTCCATTCATCACTGATTCATCATCGGAAGTTGAGCAATCTTCTATAAACAGATCTTCTTCCGGTGAATCTTGATGGACTTGATTTGTAGTGTTAATTCTATCATCAAGTTCTGACAATGAAGTTTCTGAGTCATTTGAGCTTTCCCATTCTCTAGATGAACAAAACTCTGAATCACTTTGTCAATCATCTTTGCATGATGTTGACGGAGTAAACTCTGGAATTTCTTCAGTTAGGAACTTTCCAAACCTGTTATTCTCAAAAGCGGGCACAAAAATAGGTGGAGCACAAACAGTTTTATCATCACAAAATGCAGATTTTAAATCAGCACATTCATGCACAGTATCATCATGACAAACATCAGAACGTAAGATAGGTTTCTGCCTATCACAAACATTTACCACACCATTCGAATCAACATTAAGTCTAAGTCCAGTACAGTCATCCAAATTTAAAACAGTTTTAGTCTTTTCATTATTCCAAATAAACCAATTAACTGTTGAGTAACTGGCTCCTGGGTGACCCAACCCCAAAGTCTTTCCACCACAACTGTCGTCATCTTCAACCTCTGCCTTTTGTGTCACTTCTGCATTGCTTTTAATCATATTAGTACTAGACTCAGGTTTGACACATTCCTTTTCACACAGATCATTTTTAGGATGAGGTTTTGGAATTGGTATATATTCACTTTTGCTCAGGGGTAAAAATAAAGATCTTTCGATCCCATTTTTATCCTTATATCCAATTCCATCTTTAACAAAAGATTGCCTTGAACACTCCACTAGATCAGCTTGAGCCTTCTTGCTTACATTCCATTTGTCCACAATAATTTGAAGATGATTTGTTTCGTTTCTTGATTTTTCTAACTTTTCTGTTAAATCATTTATTAAAAAATCTTTTCTAAGGACAAATTCTTTAAGAGTTTGCATTTCAGCGAGAGTTGCATTTAACTTTCGTTGATATGCCAACTCATTTTCTTTCATTTCATTGTTGATTTTTTGAATATCATCTATTTCTCTTAAAACTTTTCGATTGTGGGACAAACAGTAAGCAACTGCTGTGACACACCTTGGTGTGCACAGTTTTGTTTTAATTTCAAGAGGAATGCTTTTTACCAGATCCTTCTCCGCATGATCTTTGTTTGATTCCTCATTCACAGCTTTACCTGTCATGTTGCCTTTTTCAGTCTTGCTGCTTTCAGTCTTTTCAGCAATCAATGTTTCTTCCACAGCTTCCTTCTTACCTTTTTCATCCACATCCTGCTCTTGGCTCACCATGCCCTTGGTACAAATCTTTCCCATAAGATCTTTGTTGTTGTCGACTTTTGCAGTTGCAACTTCTTCACCCCAGTCACAGTCGTCCTCAGCCAATGCCTTTGGTGCTTGCATTTTAGCAGCCTCATTTTCGTTGGTTACCTCTGAAATAGAGGATGGAGTGGAGCTTTTTGCACTAACAGGAGCAGTGAAAGCCATGTTTTTAGATGTTGATGTTGGTGGACTTGATATTGGAACGTAACCGAGTTGATTCATCTCTCCCTTTGTGAAGTCCATTTCAAACGACTTTAAGGTATTTATCACATCTGACAAACTCATTGGATAAATCATCAAGTCCTTTCTGACCGTCATGAATTTCAAGCTCCAGTCCTTTGGGAGTGAATTGAACAACTTCCTGATTGAATTGCGGTTGTTAACAGGAATCCCGACTTTCTTCATCTTTGTGAGCATACTCATTAAACGATCGATGTGACAGGTTAAACTTTCACCACGAATGCTTCCAAACATGTCATACTCCTTTTGAACCATGTCTTGCTTTTTCTTAATCGTGTCCTGATTTCCTTCATAGTAGTCACACAAAGCAGACCATAGAGATTGAGCAGTGGTATACTCTTCAAACATGTTAAAAACATCATTCGATAGAGCCATGGTAAGAGATTCGTAGGCTTTGTGATCACGTTGAATCAACTGCTTGTCAAGTTCTGTGAACGTTGATGGATCATCATTATACACCTCACCAGCATTAGTGGTTCTCATTGGGATATGGGGTCCAAGTTGGACAGAAGTCCACTGAGTGTGATCATTGACAAAATAAAATGCTTTCATCCTGTTTTTCCATGTCCCAAAGTCTTGAGCACCCTTCAATTTTGGTGGAGGTATGGTTACGGTTACGGTTCCGGTTTCAAGTTCTGCTTGGGTTCTTGGTGTCATGTAGCTTAGAGACTCCTTTTTTTTTTTTTAAGATTTTAATCCAAACAACAATTTTTTTTTTTTTAATCTACTTAGAACCCGGTTCAGGTGACACTAAAAATAAACTCGTCTTGACTCTTTTCTTGATATTCCACAAGTTTTAAAGTGAGTAGGTCCAAATAAAACGTTAAACACCTACCCAAAATTGCATTAATTTTCTAGGCCCACAAATTAAGTTTTTAGAAGTCCCGATTATGTTAAAAAAAATTATGATGGACCACAAATGTACTCTTAAGCAAATATTGTTTAGAAAGGCCCACCAAATGAATTGAAAATTTAGTTAAGACTTCAAGAGGTAAATTGCGGATACCAAAAATCAAATTAATTGACTTTTCATTTTGTTAGTTGCAATAGTTTTCTTCAAACATGAATGGACTATTTTGACTTCATAAAAGAATGGCTTATTTCAAAATAAAAAAATAGACTGTTAAAATGAAAATTTGACTATATCCACACCCAATTTTAAAGTGGCAGCTCACAAAAAAAATGTGGACTTGAAATTGTGAATTAACTAGATCGGACCTCAAACATAATTATGATTTAGTTAACGGATATCGAGGATGAGCTGTAAACCCTTTTTTTTAAAGTTATTTATGTCTATTGTGTATTCCCAAACCACATATCACCAAGTGACCAAACCCATTTTCATCTCTCTCTGTTACTCGATGAAAATACATCCACACAAAAGCAAATCCTTTAGTTTCTCTATATACAAATCCCTTCAACTCATATACACAAACGCAAAAACGGTAAGAAGATGTTTCGTGGGGTGGAGATGGTGGGAGATCGGTGTTGGATGGTGGTGGTTTGGCTGAGTGGTGGTTCGACAGGGTTTTGGAGTACGATGATTGGTTGTGGCGTTGGAGTGTCGTTGGTTCGAGTGGTGGTGGTTGTTACGGTGGTTGAAGGTTGCTTAGACCATAATGTTGATGACAGATTTGACAGAAAAAAAATAAAAAACAAAACCTTCTTTCTCTCTACTCCTCTCCTTTTTTTTATTTTAAGTACGCAAAAAAAAAGACGCCGGAAAAGTACGCCGGAGAAAAAAATAAATACACTGTGATAAAGTCGCAAAAGACTAAACCACTGTCCCCAAAGTTTCCTTTGGTATATACGTGACAAGTACGCTGGTAAATACGCCGGAAAAGATTAAGTACGCCGGAGATTTAATACGCAGCAAATACGCAAAATGAAGAACAAATACGCCCAGAATTAAAAACTCCGAAAACTCGATAAAAAACCCACTGATCTGATCCAAAACACCTCTAAATGGTTTGAAAAACCACCCTAAATCACTGAAATCACACTATAATCAACCCTCAATAAACAAACCAATTTTAAACTATTTCAGATCTAAATTTTAAAAAAAAGTAGATAAAATGAAAACCCAAAAACTTTTAAAACTTTTTCAACAAAAATCAGATTTAAAAATGAATTTGAAGATAGTTAAATCCCAAATTCGAGTACCAAGCTCTGATACCAAATTGTAGGATCGATTTCGAGCTTAAATCTGATTATGTTGAAGATATAAAGATGAACACACACAAAATATTCAATAAAAGCCCACTAGATGATTTGCATAAGATGAATACAATAAAGACCCCCAAATCTCTCTAGAATGTGTGTTACCCAAAACCTAATCTATCATTCTATTTATAGCCTAAACACACTTAGGCCAATTACATTTAGGTCCCTAGGATTAACAACTTACTAATACAACCACTAAACAAGAAAATATTCTAATGTAATAAATATATTTCGTCTAAACAAAATATATTTATTTAGCGGTAGCGTCATTCTCGATCATAACTTGAGCTTCACTATTTGATCTATTATCCGGGTTTCTCGACTCGCCTTACGTGTTGACTGCGACTCGTTCGACTTTGACTTTCGTTGACTGAAACGTTGACTTGTTGACTTTCACTTTGTTGATAACATTAGACTACCAATTTAGACCCAACAATCTCCCCCTTAGTCTAATGTTATCAATCTCTTGTATCATCTTCAGAATCGTCAATCTCTACATACTGTGATCTTCAATTTAGGAAGCTTCAGTCTCAAATCCAATACCCAACACATAACTTGTTACCCATTTACCCACTATCCAAATATAATTTGATCTATGATGGAATGAAAACAAATTTTGTGTAACCTGAAGAAATGTTTGAGAAATTGCTGAAAGAGTGAATTTAAAAGAGTAATAATGCTTACTCAACATAGCTCTTAATAATTTTTGTCAAAATTTAGAGACGTTTAGAAAAATGATTTGGTATAAAAATCTTTACATACAAACTTTATTTTTTACGTTTGGTTACAAAAGATTTTTACATGTATTATTTCTACGTTTTGTTACAAAATATTTTTACGAACAAGCTTGTAAGACTAGGTCAGAGAGCAGGGTCTTTAGACCACCATTTGACGCTCAAGTCAATACAATACTCAATTCAACCTGAGAATGTATAAGAGAGTAAATGGAGGATACAACATTACAATAGATCATAAGATTACAAATTACAAGTGTATGGAGTAATTCTTTAGTAAGAATGATCTTGAACGAACATGATCTACTATAAATGAATTGAGCCCTCTATATCTAGGAGAAAGAATAAGCCGAAGAGCTTATAGATCCATGTTTGCTAGGCCTAAACCCCTCCTGCCCTAGTTAGGGGGTATCCTCTACAATTGGTACTAATTTACTTTAGTTTGATTATTTACAACCATGGAAGATGATGCTATGTACCTACTTATCAAGTTCTTTGAGAAACTACAATGCTTGAAATTTTGTTTATTGGAAGAGAATTCCAAACATGTGATTTCAAGAATCATTAAATGTCGCGGCAACTTTAAATCTCTCGACAACCCTTGTAAAGGTCGAAGTATTAGGTTATGTTTGCAAACACGACAAACTCAAACTTCAATATGTAATAGAGAAGTCATAGAAAGAAATTTGAGTTCAATGTTTGCAAAAATTGACAACATTTGAACTCCCTTTTCGGTAAAAAAAGAGAGGGATATGCCATTTTAAATCATGAAACCTTAGAAAAACTACTGAGTTATATAAATGTTTATGTAAAACCAACTATTTGTAAAAAAAAAAAGAAAGAGAAAAAAAAAGAAATTATCCACTTGAACCATCATTGAAGGAGTCAAGGAGTGTCCACTCGAAGAAGTTAGGCGATCTGGTCTCATTAGTCATTAGGTTCAAAGTCTCATAGTAAGAACAAAATTTGCTAACTTTTTAATACATTATATATATATTGTTGGTTCAAATTTGGATGACTAGTCTTCGATTTTTATTTTCTTCATGAGCCATTGAACTATATTATTTTTAAGATTTTCGCTAACAACAATAACCCAGCGGCATCTTGGTGGTGAGATAAGACTTAGGGACCATAAGGTCCTGGGTTCGAATCTCACAAAGGGGGTTTTCTCATAATTATGAGTTTCCTCCTGAATTGGTGACTTGGTGGGGGAATATGATCGCGTGGCGACATTGGTGGCACGATGATACTCCAGTGTTCCGTGAGTGATTCCAATTTGTTGGCCGTTAAAAAAAAACAATAGTTTTTATTTATAAATTTTTACACTTATCAATTAATTTGTTTTCCGTCTGTATTATTTCTTAACTAATACATTTATTTTAAGTTATTACTACATCCCCTTGCTAAGGCCATAAGGCATAGTTTAACCATCTGTAACTCCACCTAGATGCCACATTCTTCAATTTTTCTCCTTTCACGTACATCATTCAAGGAGATGGTTTAAAGCCCCTTAACTTTCTCTCCTTTGATTCTTGTTAACATGTCAACTTAGAGCCACTTTAACGCCCTTTAACACAGGAAGAGAGTGATGCGCAATGCAAGTTAAAATGCCACCTCACCATTTACATCCTTTCTACGCATACACGTTGTGATTAAGTTTGGAATAAATATTGCTACAATTGGCCACATGATTAATTTTGAGACTATGATGAAGTTTGGTTTTATTTAAAGAGGAATCACTGAAATTATCCTATATATTAATTTGCCAAGTTTGACGAATAGTGGCTGCTACCACGTGGCAGAAGCTTATTGGTAATTTTTTCCTCGTTTTTTACCTTTCTTAAGCTATTTAGTAATGTTTTTGCATTGTCAGAACAAATCTCTTTTTAGCGCAGGTGGTTTACTTGTTTACTTGGGTTGTATTAACCCGGGTTCGAGTTGTGTGGATGAATGTTTCTATACCTGTCGAGCGCTGGCAAGTGGCAATCCTGTTTCTTCAATTAATCTTTAAAAAAATATACACCCTGCTTTCTCATATTTGTTCACTCTCCTTTCTCAGATTACCGGCGACATGATTGCCGGAGAGTACGCTGGTTTTGAGGGGGGGGGGGGGACGCTGGAAACTCGCCGTGAAAGTAGTTGTAAGAAAGGTATAACGATGTTAGTTTTTTAATCATGAAAGCTATGGGGTTTTTGCCCGAGATTGATTTTTTGTTTGAAGCTCAAAACACGAACCTGATCCAATTTTTCGAGATTTTGATTTTGCAATAATTTTCCTTTATTCTTGCGGACAATTGGAACGTCTGGAAAAGGTTTGGAGCGATCCTGGCCAGTCATAGGTTACAAATGTTTCGCCGTTATTTTTGTTTATTTAGTCATATAGGTAGTTTAATTCTCAACAGTATATTCAATGTGTTCTTGCAGTGTATCTGCATTGCTTTGGTTTATTTATTTATTTTTTTTTTAACTTCAAACGCAATTTCCAATTCCCGGACAAAGAAAATTACATCAAGATAACAGGCAGGCGGGCAACAAGCTGCGCCGCCACCCCTTTCTGAATAGCAAATCCTAATCTACTAAAAACGTAACCTTGCCCACCCGAAGACGAGGCACTACTATTAATAACCCGCTGGACCCTGGTCAGGAAACGGGTAGCCTCTGGTGCTAATGAGCCAAAGGTATCAAAAGCCAAGGGTACAAAAACGTGTTGGTTCTCCTCGCAGGCTTTAGCATGTTTTTCTACCTTTTTTTCCTCTGCTTTCCGCACCGCTTGCCCTGCTACGAAGCCACTATCCCTCAACCCAACTAGGGGAGATACACCCGTCAGGTCAACACAAGCATGCTTCCCCCCGGCCCACCCAAAGACAAGGAGATCTGCTGGTCGTAGGGTGGATCTCCCTTTTGCTGGATCCGAGAGGAAGTTCACAGGGGCCTCCTTTTTTGCTGAGATTCCAGCCCGTCTTAAAATGTCCCACATAATGTCTCAAACCCAATCATGCCGATATTTGAAACCGGGTAACTCCTTACAATGAACCGCATGTTCCCCGTATTCATCCAAGCAGGCCTTACGGCAAATCGGACAGATTTCATCCTCCTGGTACATGGGGATCATCAGACGATATTTAAGAATGGCCCTGTACTCAATAGCGGACATGCTTTGGCCTAGACCTTCGATCGGGATAACAGTCAAGAAATCTTGGGCGTGGGAGCTTTGCAAGCACTCAATAACTGCCCTCTGACGGGGGGACAGACCAAAATCTTCACCCAGGCTCTGAGCGATTTTGCCAAAAAGGGCATTCGCCAAAGTTTTCTGAGGCTTTGGGGGGGGGGGGGTGTCCTTGTTAGAAAAACCGCCAATATCAAAACCTGGGAGATAGTCATTTAGCTTTTCGAGGGCCTGCACGTAGTCCAAGTCTGCGCCGAAAACCCCGCTATTTCGTAGGATGTGGTCTTGAAGGTTCCAGGACTGAGCTCGCGACGCCACAAACGCATACATGCCGACATCCTTCGCAGAGAGGAGCCCTAATCCTCCCATACGCATCGGCAAAGACGCCATCCGCCACTGTAGGTCACCAAAAAAAGGCCCCCCACATACCACTATGTCTTCAATGGATTCCCTTAGACCCTTGTCAAAACATGACACCGCTTCATCCATCATGGGGGTTGGCAGGTCCGTAACCCAAAAAGCAACTTAGCAACCCCCATACAAGACCTGAGCAAGAGGAGTTCACTCTGGGGATCCCTAAGGCAAGGCAAGAGTTTCATAAGTTCAACCGCGCGCGATGCCCCCCGCCTTGCCAATTCTTGGATAAAATAAGAGTCACGGCTAACGGCCCCTCCAAGGAGCTTCACCCCCTTTTCTGGCCTACCAATCCCACTGGAAAAAAGCCCGTCCCGAAGTTTCACCCCATTGCAAGACGGCCAAAAAACCTCTGTTTTCTTAATATTAAGTTAAAGCCCCAAGGATGGCCCCTCCAGCCGGATAATGTCTAAGGCTTTAGCAACTTCGTTGGCATCACCAATAATCGTCCCATCGTCCAGGTACCACGCATGAAATGGGATTTTACAACTTTCTTGTACCCGGAGAACCATAGGGTGTAAAGCAAGGGCGAAAAGGAGGGGACCTAGAGGGTCCCCCTGCTGAACCCCTGTAGTAGCCCCTATACAATCATTACCAACATACAACCTAGCTGGCTGGGCATATAAGAACTGGACCCATGAATAGATAGACGGGCAATGTTGATGGACTTCTCGAAGAAGGGCAGTGCGATCGATCATATTAAACGCGTTCGAAAAATCCACCGTGAGCATAGCCAAAGACCCGTCCGCATGGAAGCAGCTTAAGAACCTGTTCGCGCTGTGAAGCACCGCCTCCGCCCCATTGGGAGTTCCCACCCCAAATTGAAAGTCCCCAAGGTACTTAGCCATTTCCTTCCCAACCTTCCTCATAGCCACTTTAGAAACTAATCTGCGCCAAATGGCCCCTACTGCAATAGGCCGAATCCCGTTATCAGGTTTCAATAAAGGGGTAAGGGGGGCGGAAGAAATGAATTCAGCTAGAGACCTTGGGCACAAATCCCCTAGCCAAAGGTTGACGACTTAAGTAATAGCTGAGAGCAACCTTGTGGAAGTCACTGACCCTTCTCCAGAAAGAGCGTCTAGCAAATGTTGGGCCCTCAGACCGTCCCTCCCACAAGAAGTCCCTTTAGGGAAAGATCGGAGACATCCAAGCACACAATCCATATCCGCAATAAGGGCGGGCATGACGTCAGAGTTGACGGGCAAAGACGGAGGAGGCATCACCGGATGTTTGTCAATAAGGGCTTTCATGGTGGATTCCCCAAAAGGAGCAACCCCACTGGAACACAACACCTTGACGGCAGCTGTGAAGTGACCGTCCCTAACTTTTCTTAGGCATTGTTTGACATTGGGGCTTTCTTCAGAAGGCTCAATCCCCCTCACGTCCTGGGCAGAGAAAACACCTTCCCTTGCACTATATAATTATTTTAATACATACACAATTATTTTTGTGTATTTTGTAGTTCTTTGAGAAATATTCAGATTGAATAAGTGTTCAATTTGATTTACCTTGATGGTTATGGTTTGTTTGCTTGGTATTTATTCAGATTAATAGACACCCAATTAGAAGAAATTAAATACTTTAATATTTTGTTTTATATCTATAAATAAATAGATATATTCTTATGTGTGCAGATATTTCTTTATCCATATAGTCCCTTATAGGTAAACCATAGCCTACACTAACATTAACTTTTAATGCATCTCTAGCATATCGTAATAGTGTCGCTGACATTCAACTACATGAGGTAACCAAATACCAAGCTGTTTCCATAGCTCAGATAGCTACGACGACCCGTTTTGGTTCCTTTCGGAGGTGATTTAGATTTTTACAGGAAACATGACTAGTGATGGGAAGCAAACCGAATGCATCGGTTCTCTGGCACAATTTCTATGCTTATGTTTGTTTCTAAGGTTGCACGCCAGGTGTTTGTGATTTTGCCTAACTGAATAGACCGAAAACAGTGGTTAACTGGTGGTGTGTGTATTTTGTGTCTATGACCCCGGCTGAGGGATACACGACTTTGTTTCGGACGACATGCAGTGTCAGGGGCGGACATACAACACAAGCAGGGGTTGCGGACGTTGCGGCTCAACTTCGCGCGCGTAGTGGAAAATTTGTTTTTTTTACGAAATTTGTAAAATGTTGCTACTAAAATGGAAAAAATGAAAAAAGTTACTACTGAAAAATGTTTCTAGATCCGCCACTGTGCAGCGTACCGCCTGATATACATAAAGGATGCATGTCGATGGCTACAGTGACACCGATAACTAAGACAACTAAACTCTACAAACATAAGTTGACATTTTTCTTTAGTGTTTAATGAGTACTGTATGATGATATTGTGTTTATTTAGAACCTTTGCTCATTTCTCATCTCAATATAACTGTTTTTCTTAACTTTATTCCATAAAAAAGTGTCATAGAAAAAGTCCGTGAGAAGACACAAGGATTCGTGACTACATCTTGAAGAAAGGAATTCCTAGCACTATGAAGAAAAATGATGTTTGGGCTTTGGCAGCACCAGGTAGGAACAATCACTATCATGAATTCATACAAATTGTTTAAAGTTACACTTGACTACCACTGATGGACTTATCATACCTAATGAATTGTTTTATATATGAATCGTCAAACACCATTCTAGAAATTCATTTGAGGTACCCGTTTTTTAAGCTATTGGTTTGAGTAATTTAATGGATAGTAATTAAAAGCATATTAGTTTGGACTTAAATTGTGTAGGTAATTATAATCAACTGTTCATGGGCAATCTCAAAATCCTGTGAAATGAAATGAGTTGGGTATGCTAAAAGGTGGGACTAATTCTAGTCAGTTAGACTTTGCTAAATAAAATACAATGTGCTTTGTTGTTTGGATTGTTTGATGGTCAAAACTTTATAATTGGTATGGATGAATATGTGATTGGGTTTTATTATTATATATATATATATTAATTTACAAGTGGTTCATGTATTGTTTGTTGTAACCTATGCATAGATGGTTGTACCCCACTTAAACTTCAAAATCACCCACGTGATGACCCAATTCCACTGCTTCCCACAATCAACCTACATCGGCGCCTCCTCTTCCTTCGTCTTCTCTCCGCGTTCCTCTTCTTCGATCGCTACGTCATCGTTGCCTTTTTCAGGCTCGATTCCGACAAACGTTGATGTTTTCGTATGAAGTTTGGGTTTCCATGGTATGCGTCGTCGTTTCTTTCAATCTCCATTCCGCTGAACGTTTATGTTTTTCATTGGAAATAAAATTCCATTCCGAAGAACGTTGATGCTATGCTTTTAATCTTGAACTATTTTCCATATCGACGAATGTTGATGCTTTTCCCCAGAAATTAGGGTTACAGGTATGATTCAGCAATTAGGGTTGGAATTTCAGTTCGTTTGGGTAGGTATTTACAATTTGATGTTGTTGGTAAAATTAGAACCTTGCCCAAATATATACAGTATGCGATCAATTAATTTCAATTTTGAACTTTGCCCATTAATTCTAGGTTCTTTCCGAATTTGTTGAGTTTTCACCACTCCAGTTTCCGTAACCAAATGCATATTTATGCAGTTTTTTTTGTAGTATTTCTATGTAGTTTATTAAAAATACAAATATACTACCAATGTGGGGGAGGTTTAACATAAAAGGCTAATGGTGTTGACAAATGGCAATTTTCTTGAATGCACAATGTGTAATAGGCAACATTACCAAGGCGAAATCTGGACCGACTTAAAATGATTAAGTAGATATGAATGTTAGCTGGTTGTGTGGCTCCAAGGTCGGCTGCTAAAGAGCACAAGAAAACATTAGTATCTTCAATCTGTGTGTTGCTAATGATTAGGTACTTAAATATTATATACTATGCTAGAGATTTTCTTTGCAAAAGCTCTGTAGTTTTGCTTCTTTCACTGACTTTTATCTGATTTTGGACTAAATAGTGTATTCCCTGATTACTCATCGGTTTTGCCATAATATAAGAATTACATATAGTTTGACTCCTGCCGATGTGTTATGGCTGCTCTCCATACCATAACACTGACTTTTAGTTACAATGGGATTTACTGGGTTCGGTTGCTGTTGATGTTTTATGGCTGCACATGCCTCATGGATTAGTCAAATTGTTATGCTCATCCTATAGTTGAACCAAAGTATGTAACAACCCCGCCGCAACGCGCGGGGCTATATTCTAGTTTGTTAATCAAAATGGAGCATGCCTAAATTCGATCAACATACCTTGTCAAAATATATGGGTTGGAAGTTGGACCATGTCATCAAATAAAACTAATGTGCGTTTTGTTAAAAAAAAAAGAACCTTAAAATTTAGTATAAACCAACATTATACGATTGGCATCATCTCATTGTGAAACAATGTGTTTGTGGTAGGCTTATATGTAGGTGAATTTGGTTGGAAGGTACTAGATGCTGGTGAAGGTACTAAGTGCTAACGTAACACACACATAGGGCATGAGCAATGGCGGAGTCATGAATGTTTTTCTATGGTGTCGATTTTTTTTAACACCCAAGTTTATAATAACACGGTGTCAATATTTTCGAATCAGGTCGGGTCAAATCACACAATAAAATTTGAGGTCATAATAAAAGTACAACATAATTGAGATAACACACAATATAAATACAAAGTCATCTAAAATATATAAAAAATTACATTTTATAGTTGCCCCCTACGAGTTTTCATGTTTTGAAAACTATTCATAACGTCTTTAACTGTAACTTTTGCCAAAAACTCTTTTTCAATATAACAAATGCAAGCATAATTCAAATAATCATCACCCATCCGATTACGCAAATCCGTGTTCACATGCTTCATAGAAAAACATCTCTCAACACTTGTCGTTGCAACCGGTAGAACTAATGCTAATTTAAATAAACGATAGACCAACAAATATCCAACATGTTTCTTTGTTTCCACACCATTTTTGCAAGATTTGATATACCTTTCACATCGCCAAACATTTTGTCGCCTCTTATGTTATTAACGTAGATGTCGAGATCATTCATAAGATCATCTCTTTCTTCACAATTAAAATCATACGGGTACATCTCCACCAACCTTAGTATCTCTGGAACATCAAATGCACTTTGCATATATAACACAGTGTTAAAATTTTCAACCTCATAATAATGATGATTAGTGATGTTAGTCTTTCTCCTTCTATATTTTGGGTCAACATTTGTAATTGTTGTTTCGTTACATTAACCATCCCAATTGCATTCACAATATCTTGATCCTTTCTTTGAAGAGTTTGAGATAATGTATTTGTAATTCCCAAGATGTGTTTCATCAAGTGTGAATAATATGCAAAATCATATGACTTCATGCATTTCCAAATTCAATTATCTTGTCTTTGTTGAACATTCATGAGGCCAGAACTTCGAATATGTCATTGTTTAGAAAAAAATAGCAATGGTGTCGCTCGTAAAAAAACAATGGTGTTGCTTGTCAAAAATCAATGGTGTCGCTCGAATTTTTTCTATTACACGTTACATACAGTACCAAAATTTGAATGGTGTCGGGCATACCATTGTCGCGTATGTAGCTCCGCCACTGGGTGTGATCCGGTACAAATAATATTTATTAGGAAAAATTACAGAAATCGTCCTTTATGTTTACCTATTTTTTCAGTAGATGTCCTTAAACTTCAAAAGTGATGAGAATCGTCCTTTATGTTGTAAAATCTTGCAGAACTTGTCCTTTAGGCCTAACTAGGTTAGTTTTTGTAGTTAAGTTATGTCACGTGCCCTGCACGTGAGGGCATAATTGACATTTTACCCCTGATTTCATTCCCTCCCTTTATAAAACCATCCCTGATACCTTCATCCCCGTTCCTTCATCAGTTCCACCAAATTAGGGTCCAAAATTGAAGAATCTTTGAAACGAGCAAGCCGCACCACCACCTCCATCACCACCACTACCAGGCCTGACCACCACCTCTACCACCAACCTACCACCACCACTACAACCTGCTACGAACAACCCCCCCCCCCCCAGCACCACAACCTGCAATCAACAACCCTAAACTACCACCACCTGCCATCACAAAACCTCACAAATCTGCCAACTACCACGAAACCCCATCCAATCTGACACCCCCACCAGCACCATTAACAGTTCAAAACTTAAAAGTAAAACTTGAACTTAAATCAAATCACAGCCAATACCTGGATCGTAATGAAACGTGATGACAACCCCTGGCTGAACACCATACGCCGGCCGGTCAAAGACCCAGGCCGGAACCCCTTCTCCTTCGATCTCTCTGACTCTCTCTCTTTCTCTATTTCTGCTTCGATCAGTGTTCCCTCCTTGCTCCGCCTGCTCTATCTCTCTATAATATTGTTGAGCGAAAGGGGTGAGATGAGTGGTTGTTGAGGGGGACGCCGCCGGTTACCACCGCCTGTGGTGGTGGCCGGCATTCTTTATCCTTCTGCTCTCTCTCTTTCTTTGTAAGTGGTGTGTATGTGTGTTTGTTATCAGACAAGAAGAAAGGTGGGTATGGGTTATTTATATTAAGGGTTGGGTAATGGTTTTCAATAAAAAATGGTCTGGAACATCTCGTCAATTAAGATTAGTTTATTAGGGGTTAGGGAAATTGGAAGAAGGTGGGTGGAGTGGTGGTGGCAGGTGGGGCAATGGTGGTGATGGTAGATGATGGTGGCAATGGTGATGGGTGGTGGTTGTGAACAGGTAGAGAGAGAGAGAGAGAGAGAGAAGAGAGAGTAAATTGTCTTTTTTTTTATTTTGGACAAAAAGTATAAGTTAATTACACAACTAGTCCCTATAAGAGTAAAAAGACAAATTTACCCTCATGTGCAATGCACATGACTGGATTTAACCAAAAAATCTAACCAAGTTAGTGCTAAAGGACGAGACTTGAAAGATTTTAGAACATATAGGACGATTCTCATCACTTTTGAAGTTTAAGGACATCTACTGAAAAAATAGGTAAACATAAAGGACGATTTCTGTAATTTTTCCTATTTATTATGCAAAGCGTACAAAGCGAAGAGAAAAAAGACGCAATAACATTTCATAATTATGATAATTATACTAATTACTACAACAAAATGAACTAGAGTAATAATTAGGATAAACTATAGTGAAATTTATTATTACTATACTATAACTTTGTTTTAGTTTAATTACTCTATTTAGAAATTAGAATAGTTATGAAAATGGCATAACGTGAATCACATTAAATACATATATAGTATGCTATTGAACAATACACAATAGAACAAATAGCATGTTGAGCTTTCTTTGTTATGAAAGATTGTAAGTCCTTTTGATTTATTGACTATAGTCCTCAAATATCAATAAACTGACTTATAACCCCAGTTTTTGAAGTATTTTACAAGCTAACGAACCTTGTGTCTACATCTTCCGAACTCCAAACCATTATAAATAGAGCTTGTCAAACCTATAAACGTATCTCAAAGTTTTTAACATATTCTTTCTAATGGCATCTAAACTATCTTTCCCATTTTCATGTATTGTCTTCCTATTTCTCTTTGTACTACCGGTCTTTTCTCATTTTCATTACCCTCATTTACAACCAAATGGGTTACTAGATAATAGCACGGATAAGTCACCTTTTGGTTTTCTAAAACACATGCAAGGGTGTCATAAGGGTGACAAAGTAAAAGGCATTCGTGACCTTAAACTCTATCTTAGCCATTTTGGATACCTAAACTACCACAACAATCCTAACGTCAGAGATCCTAAAGAAGACGAGTTTGACGAGGAGCTTGAGGCGGCAATCAAATCTTACCAAGTCCATTACCATCTCAATGCCACTGGAACGCTGGATGCGCCAACGGTGTCCAAGATGGTCATGCCTCGTTGTGGAGTTCCTGATAAGCAAACTCATCAACGTAGTGACAAACGTTTACATACGGTGTCTCATTATCAATTCTTTCAAGGTGAACCAAGATGGCCTAAGGGAAAAAGGCATCTAACCTATGCTTTTGGATCAGGCTTCCCTACTCGATTCATGCCTCCTGTTGCACGGGCTTTTAGCACATGGGCTACTGCTTCTCAGTACTTCACATTTTCACAATCTACAACTTTTGAAAGTGCTGACTTGAAGATTACTTTTAGACGAGGAGACCATGGAGATGGATATCCCTTTGACGGACCTGGTGGAGTATTGGCTCATGCTTTTGCCCCTACAGATGGAAGGTTCCACTATGATGCGGACGAACGTTGGGTGATTGGAGCTGCCCCAGATACTTTTGATGTTGAGACTTTGGCCCTACATGAAATAGGACACTTGCTTGGACTTGATCATAGCCAATTCGAAAATGCAATAATGTGGGGTACTTTTAGCCCAGGAGTAACAAAAGGATTGAGTTCAGATGATATTCAAGGGATTAGGGCTCTATACATGAATTAGCTTGCTCTAAATATAATAAGCAACATTATAATTTATGCTTTCATTGTGCTCGTGGTTAGAAAGCGGAATAAAGAATAATGGTTATTTCTAAGTGTATGTTTTCTTTCATTGTAACCTCATAATAGAACACTTTGTGCGATGTTATGAGTCTTGTTGAATGTTTTGGTTTTAATATGGAATATTGTGTTATGTTTATTTGTGTGTTTTGTTTTCCCTTCAGCGACAACAAATATGACACTGAATCAGTGAGGGGTGGCTTCCATATACAATGTACTTGTTAGATGTTATAATCTTGATTCATTATTATTATCGGACATGTGTTAATTTATTTGTGTACATATGTTAGTTTAATTATCCTAAGTCTAGAATTGATATATGTGATCGGGTATGTCACATATCTAGTGAAAGGTTGTGTTGGTTTAGTGAAGGGTCACACCGGTTTGTTTGCACCGGTTTAGAATGTATATATAGGGTCAAAACAATGTTTTATTTGTGTGTTGAAAGATAAGTTTATCTAACTTCCTTTCATATAACTTCCCTCCATATTTTCCCTCCTCCTTCTAAACAATAATCGCATACTCGCACATCATCATCAATTACAAACCAATTCATTCCAGATTATCTATATTTCAAACATGGCATCAGAGCCAACGATCAAGACCTGTGGTATATTTGATGTAGAAAGAAACGAAGCAGTCAAGAAGATAGGGACAGAGGGCGGTTACGGGAAAGGGCCGCTAATCCCTAGTCTTATCTATGATCATGAAGATCACCGTTGGAAGGCCAAGAGGGCGAACCAAGAAAGCATAGGAGACTCTCTCAATATGCAATTATCTTCGTTTAACATCGGATCAAGTAGTAGTGTGTCCGTGAGGGATACCGAAGCAAAGAAAAGAAGCGCACAAAGGGAGTACAATCGGCAAGTCAGAAAAGAGAAAGAAGTGGCCGAATACCCCTCTACCATGTGTTGTAGTAAGTGCAAAGAACCCTTTCATTATAGGCGTAATTGTCCCAAGAAAATTGGCAAAACCGAATTTATGGTTAAGGGTAGTGATGAAAAGGGTTGGGATGATTTGTGGTTTGTTAGTTTGACTCGCCAAGAACACGGTTGTGGCAACAAGAGTTTGTTTATTGTCTTGAACAACTCTTTTGGTATAGAAGGTTGCCCAAAAGGTTATAGAAACGAATATTTCCGTGGTAAAGGATGTGTGGCGATTACTAGTTGTGGAAGAGAACATAAGATTCAAAATGTTTTCTATATACCCACACTTAGAAAAAATATATTGAGTGTTGAAAAGTTGACACAAGAGGGATTTGAAGTAGAATTTGAAGGCGATGTTTGTTACATCAAGAAGCCTATTATCCAAGAAGTTAGAAGGATTATACTATGTCGCATATGTGAATCGGATGATCATTTCACATTTAAGTGTCCCGCATTTGATCAAAGTGTTAAGAAAGAAGAAGGAAAGGGCCGTGGGCATGTGGAACCACTCGGCCGAACCCAAACAGAAAAGTCATCGGGTTCAAGAAGCAAAGGGAAGCGGGTTAGATTTGAAGGCGACAAGTTGGAGGGTATAACGAACGAAGACAAAGAAAGGGCGTCCATCTTTAAGAATTTTGACGACTATTCCATCAACAAAGATCAATATGAAGGTGTCATGGAAAGAGGTCCAATAATGTATCCAACCGAAGGGTCCGAATTGCAAGATTGCATTGTATTTATGGATATGATTCACATCACTAGCACGGTTGAAAGATACAAGAGAAGGTTTGAATTGGAATTTGAGAGGACCGTAAATTGGTTCCTAAGAGATTTCTTACAAATAAGAATCAAGGCACCTATCCCACCAAGAGACGAAATGGGTTATCCAATAAGTTTGTTGGAACTATACAAAACGGTTCAAGTATTTGGTGGTTATGAGAAGGTAACAAGTGATGGAAATTGGACGGTGGTCGCTATGTCTATGGGTTATGGAAGAGGTTTGCCAAGCCTAGTGTCAAAGGAAGATATCACAAGGAACTTGAGGCAAACTTATGTTCGTTATTTGGAGATGCTAGAATGGTACCATCTCAAGTACAAGGGAAGAGAGTTGGTAGTGGAGATCAATGAAGAAATGATGGAGGATTACAAGGAAAAGGAAGCCGCATGGGATGACTCGGCATTGCCCCCAAAGAAGCGCTCAAGATCCTCATCAAGTGAAGACTAAAGTCAAGTGAAGAATCAAGATTAGGGGGGAGATTGTTAGATGTTATAATCTTGATTCATTATTATTATCGGACATGTGTTAATTTATTTGTGTACATATGTTAGTTTAATTATCCTAAGTCTAGAATTGATATATGTGATCGGGTATGTCACATATCTAGTGAAAGGTTGTGTTGGTTTAGTGAAGGGTCACACCGGTTTGTTTGCACCGGTTTAGAATGTATATATAGGGTCAAAACAATGTTTTATTTGTGGGTTGAAAGATAAGTTTATCTAACTTCCTTTCATATAACTTCCCTCCATATTTTCCCTCCTCCTTCTAAACAATAATCGCATACTCGCACATCATCATCAATTACAAACCAATTCATTCCAGATTATCTATATTTCAAACAGTACTTAAGCTAATAATATAGGAAATCGAGTCAAATGAACTCCGATTTAACTTAATCAACAATGATGGAATTGACTAGTTGAACCCTAACAAAAAAACCCTTACCCCTTAAACTTAAACCCTAAAGCTAAACCTTAAAATCTAAACTATAAACCGAGCCTAAAAGCTAAACACCGAAGGTAATAGTGAACCCAAAACCGCTCTCACCATGTCATGGTTCAGCCCTTTTTTTTTTCTTTTTTTAAATCCCAATAATAATTGGAGCAGCATGTAGGAAAGAGCCAGACAAAGCTTGTACAACTATCACTACAAGAATTTCGGGCTTTAGGGGCGACACCTTTAGGGGCGACCCGCTTTTTGGTCGCCCCTAAAGGTCAATCCAATCCCTAGCCGTCGGATCAACGAGCAGATCAACGAGCCACGTTTAATCGTACTTTTAGGCTTTAGGGGCGACACTTTTAGAGACGACAGTCGCCCCTAAAAGTCCAAAAAAATCAAATTACCCGCCCTCCTTCCTTCTTTCCCTCTTTTCCTTTCTCCTCTCACAAAACTCTAATTTGCTTGTTGCTCTCTCTGTCACTCACTCGATGCCTCTCTCTCTCCCTCTCACTCAATCTCTCACCCTCATTCTTTTTCTTCTTCTTCTTTCCCCTACCACGACCCCCCACCACCGACGTGACCACCCCACCACCGGCCCCCACCACTGGACCACCCCACCACCGACGTGACCACCGGCCCCCCACCACCGGCCCTCCTCTCCCTCTGCTCTCCTCTCCCTGCTCTTGCCGTAAGTTTTTTTTTTCTTTTTTTTTTTGTTTTTTGTTGAAGTTTGTTTAATTTTTTTTTTAATAATAATAATATGAGTTGTAGGAAGCTCCGATCTACCAAGCCCGCTGAAGATTCACCTCTAATACCGGTTAGTAGTCGCCCCTAATTATTATTTTTTATTATTTATGCCTTAAATTTTATATATACGTTTGTATGTGTGTAAATAGGTATGTATGTGTGTATTTAGGTATGTATTATGTTTTTTTTTTTCGTTTTTTCTATGATTTTTTTTTCTGTTTTTTTATTTTGTTTTTTTTTCTTTTTCTTTTGTTTTTATTTTTTCTGTTTTATTTATTTTTATGTATGTATGCAAGTATGTATGTATGAGTATATGTATGTATGAGTGTATCACTGTGTATGTATGTATGAGTGTATGTATGAGTGTATGTATGAGTATATGTATGTATGCGTGTATGTATGCGTGTATGTATGCGCAGGGGCGGATATATGTATTGAGATTAATTCGATTTCTGCTCTGGTCATAATTCTTTTGTGATGTATGTATTGAGATTAATTCGATTTCCTCATGTGGTTTTGCATTTTAAACTTATTTTTGTATGAACATGTTTGGTTTAGATTGGAAATATAGTTATCTAACATGAATTTTCAAAGCAGGGGTCATTTTTTTCTTCAAACATAGAGAGGAACATTGGTGGCTTCAAAGGAGTGAAGACGATGGGATTGTTATATCTACAATTAGATGTAATAACAAAGGATCGGATCTCGGCTAATATTTCTTCATTGAAAGTAAGTGACTTTTCTAAATGCATATTTACAAAATCAGCATCTAAGCTTATTTTTATATTTGTTCAACAACTCATTATATTTAGTGTGGGCTACATAATTTGTAGTCTTGTAGATAATTGCATATGCTACTCCTTGTTTTAAAAGAGTATAAATTTGACTAATGAGTATCAAATTGTGAGTTTATGAGTGTTAAATGGTTGCTTTTTAACTTCGGCAAATAATAAGAATTGTTTGGCTGTTAAATATTATTATAAACTTGTTGTTGCTTCTTGTCATCAATAATATTAGGAGGGTCATGTTTTAATTAACCCAAGGTACTTGTGTTTCTATTAACTTGGCCAAATCTATTTAGTGTTGGGATAGAGCTACTACAAGGCTGCAGGTTCTCTTGAACCCCATTGGAAGGTAAGTCAATTTATTTTACTTACCTATGAATATGTTTATGAGGTTGAAATTGTGAATATGAATTTTTTTAGGGCCAATGCTAAATGAAAATTTGATATGAAATTTAGGTCTTTATTATGTTCCTCGACCCGACCCGGCCCAATATGTATGTATGTATGAGTGCATGTATATTATAACGCCGTTTAGTGCGTTCATAATATCTTTATTGGTTGCACTGCGATTAATAATCTTTGAAGGGGATGGCAATGTATTCTGGCGTCTGTTCTTCCATTGTTTGTCTTGATATAGGTCTATCAAATCATATTTCTTGCTTTACGATTTACTATTTTTTTGCTACATGACCGTTGATAATTATGTGTGTTTATATTGTTTAGCTACATGCGATTATTAGTTTGTCATAAGTTTAAGTGATCTATTCATACATGCGAAATTTAGTTTGTCATAAGCTAATGATAAAAAATACAAAGCAAGGAGTAGATGAAAAAAATACAAAGAATTGGATATGCTTAGAGCATCAAAACACAAGATAATGATTTAAATCCAGTTCTTTGCACAAAATGTTGATGTTATAATCTGCCTCTGTACATGTTAGTGTTTGACTTTTAAAGTCAACTCCACGATATAACTTGTTTTCTTTCTCTTTTATTGGTATGTTGTTTATAGTGGGATTTTTAATGCATGGTCCGATTGTTGAGGACTTGTCATGTAGTATTGTACATCTCTTAACATATTTGTGCTTATAAATTGTCACCCCGCCGCAACTCGCGGGTATCTTACTAGCTGGTATAAATGCGACTGATATGGATTATTCTTATAGTTTGTTACTTATTCTATGTTTTCTTTCTTGCAGTATGAGCTACCATTTTACTACCCTGGACAAGTAAGTTGTTCTGTACACTTATGATTACTGTTATGCTAGGATGATTCTAGTGTTTTTATTTAGGATTTATGTCTCATTATTGGTTGTGAAAAATAATTGTTTAGAGAATCAGAAATTAGTTTGTATACCATTTCAAAGTTGTTTTGCTTTATGAATATACAGCCATGTTTATGTATGCCCTTGATTTTAGTACTCCATATCAACTTATAAGTTCTATTATACCAAAAGGTGATCCATGTTACAAACATATAATATTTCATATAAAGAAGTTAATATGTAATCTATCATGCAGATTTGTGTCGGCAAAGTGACTACTGTGCATCTTTATCAAGGTGCTTTTGTTGACATTGGAGGTGTACATGACGGGTAAGCATACGCCTTCCATATCTTATACTAGACATTTGGGATTTTGTAATCATATTTTAAGTCAGGTCTGAAATTAAAAAAAAAAGACAAACAAGTTGTTGCTGGGTCTACCCGACCCAACCCACTGTGACCGTTTTATGATTTTGCCTGTTTTCGTTATTTAAATGCTTAAAGTTTTAATCATTTAATTGCATGTGGAAATAGTGAGTTATGCATTCTGTTTTCAACATTGGTGTATATTGCAGGCAAAGCGAGATCCTTACCGTTACCGATTTCCTATTGAGATGAAGACAAAGACGTTTAGGCGTTTTTGGTATGTTTATTTAGTTTTGTTGGTATACTTGACTATAAATATTTGTATGTTTGTTTAGACGAATGTTGTAGTGTTTAGACGAATGTTGGTATGTTTATATATATGTAATGTTGGTATGTTTGGTTAATTTGTTTTGTTATTATTTCGTTTGATTATGGGTGTGTAAAAGCAAAAAAAAAAAAAAAAAAAAAAAAAAAAGACCTTTAGGGGCGACGGGTCGCCCCTAAAGGTCCTGCCCAGATTGCACAGAATTTTGCCACGTGGCATGACACGTGGCAAAAAAAAATAAATGAAAAAAGAAATGCCACGTGGAAAAAAGGCATTAGGGGCGACACCTTTAGGGGCCACAGAGGGTTTTAGGGACTAAGCAAATGTGACAGGACTTTTAGGGGCGACAGTCGCCCCTAAAGGTCTTGTCGCCCCTAATAATAGGGCATTAGGGGCGACAGGCGTCGCCCCTAAAGCTCCAGTTTGTTGTAGTGTATACATACAACTATACTAACTTTCCTCATGAGGTGTTGGTTTTATATAATATTTGGACCAATGACATCAACTCATCAAGTCATCCAGCTCAAAAAAGAATAACATATTCAGCTTATGCAGCTGAAAACGTTAAACATGTTTTGCTTTATAAATGGAGATTCAAGAGATTCAGAACCTGTTATGGCGTTGCTTGCCCGCGGGTGAGGAGTAGGGCTGCGGATCACAGGTAAAACGACGGGAAACGGAGCTTGTCCGCCGAGGGTTGTGCAGACTTCCGCCGGAGATGTCGGGTCCTATGCCGTTGACGTTTCGGTTGTACCCGGGTTGCTTCACCAGTACTGTCTACGAACTTGAAACATTGGCGGTTGATAGGTGGTGGTGGTGGTGTGGTGTTGTGGCGGTGTTTTGGTAGTGGTGGTTCTGCATGTGTATGAGGCGAAGAATTGCGTACGACAGTAAAAATAATAAATCACAAATGATCACCTCATTATTTAAGCTACATATTTTTGTTTTCGTTTTTGAGGTCTTGAATAAAACAAGTGGACAAAGTGGCATTAAAATTCTACACCCTCTAGCACCTCTAGCAAATGGGTTTAAAAAATGTTAGCCTAAAGTTAAGCGTCCATGTTTAAAAGTGATGTAATTTGAATCATATTAAAGCTATTGGCATTTAGTTTTGTTACCAAAATGTGATGTTCATTACATTACTTTATTTTCCTATAGTAACTGCTTGATTATTGCTAGGAAGGTTTATTTGCTTGATCAAAGAAAGCAGACCATTCTTCAAGTTGAAAAATCTGATTCACATGAGGTTAGTCTCATTGTATCCTCTACTGAGATTCATTTGAATATTTTTCTTTAATTGTAATGACATCTGTGCACTGCTGTTGCCCGACATGCATTTTGATTCCTTGTACCGGCCTTATGTTATGGGCCACTGTAGGTCGCCTTGCACACCGGGTTGGTTTGTAGGCAACTGTCATCGTGGTCTTGGCATTTGGTCCTTCATTTGTTGTCGATGATACTTGCAATATTTGCGCTGCTGCGAATTGCATTTGTCGGGTGTTATGGATCTTTTGTGCACTGTCATGTACTTATGTTGTACGGTCGCAGCGTTGGTTCCGGGCGATAATGACACTGCCGGTTTACGGTGTTGGCCGTCGCCGTCAACTGCGATAGCATGGTTGTATAGCAACCGGTTGACGAGCTACACGGTTCGGATTGCATTTTCTGAGTCCTTTAGCCTCAAAGTCACCTTCAAACGCATATGCACGCACAAGCGCGCTACCCCCAATGGTTGCAGCCTGCCACTCGGTCTTCATCGGTACATTTCTTTTATATAACGCTTACACGGTCCTTAATCCGACACTGAACATTTGTTCACTGTTGCTTCAACCATCTACTGGGATAGCATGCCTTGACGGTGCACATGGCTTGCTTTATATTTCTGGGCGATGATGACAATGCCTGTTTACGGTGTTGGCCGTGGCCGTCAATTAAGTGCGATGGCATAGTTGCATAGCAACCGGTTGACGCGCTAGACAGAGCGCCTTACATTGTCTGAGTCATTTAGCCTCAGAATCACCTTCAAACACATGTGTAGTCACAAGGGCGCTACCCCCAGCAGTTGCAGCCTGCCAGTCGCTCTTCATCGGTACATTTCTTTTATATAACGCTTACAAGGTCCTACATCCGACACTTAACATCTGTTTATTGTTGCTTCAGCCATCACCTATAATAGCATGCCTTCACATGGCTTGCTTTATATTTGTTTAATTGATTTTATATATATGCAATTAGTAGATTTGTTTCTGAATGGCATTGTTAATTGTCGTTGTGTGAAGTCGTTGCTTTTCACACTATCACTGACGTATTTGCGCTGCTGCGAATTGCCTTTGTTGGATATTATGGATCGTTTGTGCCTTGCCATGTACTTACATTGTACGATACCAACGGTAGGTTTGGACGATGATGACAGTGCATGTTTACGGTGTTGGCCGTGGCCGTCAAGTGCGATGGCATAGTCGTATAGCAACCGGTTGACGACCTACACGACTTGCCTTACATTGTCTAAGTCCTTTAGTCTCAATTCTCAAAGTCATCTTCAAACACATGTGTAGGCACAAGGGGTAACCATCTCATTTCTAAACAATTTAAAGAAACCAAACATCCAGTTCCCCACCAACCCCCCCCCCCCCCCCCCGCTGCAACGCGCGACCGGTATAAACCTAGTATATAAACATTTACTACTAATTTAAAACATAATATATATATATATATATTATGTTAAAAGAAAAAAAAGTGGGTGAAATGAAATTAAGAGAGTTAAACCATTTCCTTATAGTGAAATGGAATCAAAAGAGATAAAGTCGATGACATGACACCTAAGTGGAGTTAAGGGAGCTAAGGCATACCACATGGTCTAAGACCATGTGTAATAGCAATGGATTTGGGCGTGGATTGGGCGAATTTCACGCCCGAATTAGACGTGTCCACCGCCCCCTGGGCTTGAAAAGGGCGTGGAGGCTGTTGGCGTGAATATATCCACGCCTGAAATCTTATGCACCAACCAATCATGTTATTCGAAGGTTTATTTATTTTTTCTCTTTTAATTCATTTTTAATATCTTTATATACACACACTTCACACACTCATCAATCTAAACACCACTACACTTTTTTTTTCAAGCCCTTTCAACTCCCATATGAGACCTACATGTCACACAATGCTCTATGATAGGCTTGAAATGTCAAGCTCCACTACACATATAAGTCTTTTTAAACAAAACAAAAGACAAGGGGCACATGCACCAATCAGGCTTGTCCCGATTGTTAAGTGTTATGTGTCTTATGTCCAAGGCTTGATACAAAACCACTATCGAGCCGGGGGTCTCACTGGAAGCAGTCTCTCTCTATTCCCACAGGGTAGAGGTAAGGCTGTCTACATCTTACCCTCATCAGACTCTACCTTAGCTTTGCTATTGGTGGGATAAAATGAGTATGATGATGATTAATTATAGGAATAATACGGTTGTGATATTCAACGGTTTTTGGTTCATGAATATGAGTCCGCTATGTATCGTGTTTGTGTTGTTAAATTAGCAAATATATTATGCTGCTATCAGAAGCACTAATGATCTCCACTAATTATCCAAATGGGATTACATTATTAGAGCATATATAAAGCTACAACCAAAATGAACCAACCAATCAATTGTTGCCACGTGTTAAATATGAATTGTTTGTGTTTTATCAAGTTTTTTTTTTAATAAATAGCGCCCCTTTTTTCTTCCTCCCACTACACCCCATTTTAAATTAACGTCCCATGCTGACTCAGCTGCCACGTGGACCAATCACAGAGGGGGCCTTATATTTTTTCTCCCCTCCACTACACATGGTCTAATGGTGACTGGATTTGGGCGTTTTAAGGGAAAAAAACGCCCCACCCAAAAGTAACAGCGGTCCCCTTCATCCAATTTTGGGCGGTTTCTTGCCCACCCAATTTTTTCCACGACGTTTTTCATACTTGATGGGCCAATCAAAATGAAGCTACCCAAAAGTAAACCTTTGTTTTTATTTTCAAAAAATATAATAATTAATATTAAATGATTGGGTGCTCCATGAAATTTTTCACCTTACCAGTACACCTCATTTTAATTTGAAATCCTTAATGGTCTCACATGCCACTTGTTAATTAATGTCCCATGTTTCATGAAAATTTTAATTTACCATTACACATACTCTTATAAATTTTTTTGAACGATCAAACGGTTCAGTTTATTTCATAATTACGTAAGTGGTAGAGGTAGGATATTCTTTGGCCGGAAATCCGGAATATTAAAATGTGCATTAAATAAATTTCGGTTATGATATTAACTTGGTTTTTTAACGCATTCATGTACTTAAACCTGAAACCTCCCATAAATGATGTTCCTAGAGGTTCTGCCCCTGAATTTTAAACTATTAACATAATCATTAATTTTAACTTATAATTTTACTTATTTTAGTCGTGATGGGTTGGAGATAAAGAAAGAAGCTTTATACGGCATTCTAGTTTTGACGTGTTGACGTATTTGCAAGGCTAGAAACGAGAAGAATTTTTCTAATAATTATACGGAGGTGGTCAAGATTGTGTCAGATATAAAATCCCTAGGCCATTTATGGTTTAGAAGTAGATGTAAGAAAGGTACGGTAAACTGGGAGGATTGGTGTAAGTTTTATTTCCCTTGATGTAGCTCTTGATTTGGCGGTTTATCTCTAACTTGGAGATTCCGCTTTGTGTTTTGATGTTAATGAAGTTTGCCTTTCTCAAAAAAAAAAAAAAAGGAAGAATACCTGAATCAGTCAAAACTTCTAGAAAGTGAAGGTTTTTTTAGCTATTTAAATTATTAATCATATAGGGGAGGATCAAATAAGAAGAAACTTAATGTGAGAACAAAAAAAAAAAACAAATGACATCATGATAAACATTAAATGCTTTAACTTTTCTTACATTAATTATTATCTCTTTAATTAATTAGTCATTAACCCTTTAACATAGGCATCAAAATTTGTCCTATACATATCAAAATTCATCCTACATTTTTTTTTGAACGGCAAATTTTTAACACCCTTATTCCACCTCACAATGAAAATTCGTCCTACATATATTCAAAATTATCTTATGTTTATCCTACACATATCGAGATTATCATACATTTATTCTACATATATAAAAGTTCATCCTACGTATATCCTACACATAGCAAATTTCTCTTTCTCTTTAATTAGGTTTGCTTTGAAAGCATATAACTTAAAGATCAATTATGAAATTCATTTATTTAACTAGTTTAGGGGTTACAAAAAATTAATAATTTATTTAACATTAAATACATTTATTACATGAAAGATTCTTATTGGTTAATATTTGTTCTTTTTATTCTTACAAGTTATTATCTTCTCATTTGAACTCTCCACTAATCATATAATTAAGCAATTAACATAATCATAAATTTGTTTTTTATAAGCATATATTAGTAATGTGTTTCAAGGTATCATTATCATTACGAGTTGGAGATTGTGGAAAGCTAGAAACGAAAGGATTTTTTCGACCAAAGCACCTAAAGTCGTGGAGATTGTTTCGGACGTCAATGTTTTGGGGGTTTCTTTGGTACAATAATAGGGTGAGACGGAGATTGGTGGATTGGGAGAAATGGTGTAATTTTGATATAATGTAATTGTATTGCTCGTTTTCGGCCTCTTATTCCATCTTGGGATAGGTCACTTCGTTGGTTAATGTAATATTTCTTTTCAAAAAAAAAAAGTAAATAATTTAAGTTAGAATTTTTAAAAATTGCCTTAAATTATAAATTTATGCGGGCTTGTCTTATTGACTACTTCTCAATCATTGAAAGAATTAAGTGATAATTACAAAATTACAATTTTATTATTATCTATCTATATATATATTGCAAAGGGTTTAATCCAACATGTCATAATTTTATGCAATCTCTTCTTTGAGAGATGCCACATAGGATGTGATGTGGCAAGTATAAACCAATTAAAAAAAAGAAATAAATATGATTTAACCTAATCTATTATAATCTTTAACCTAATCTATTAAATACCTAATATACTAAATCTAAATATTAAACCTTTATTATTTTTAACGTTAATATCTTTTATATTCGAGATTTTTTAAAGAAAAAAATTACACCAAATTAACGAGCGTTTTATTATCTTTCCAACGAGTACCATAGTGCTATATAAAAAACGGAGAAAAAATGACTAATTTTTTAACCCGACAGGTATTGTGTCGGGTTTGGGATTAGTTTAAAAAAATTATGGGTTTGGGTCGGGTCTGGGATTAGGTGATACCCGAATTGATTACCCGAAACAACATACCCAAATACCCGAACTATATACCCGATCATATACCCATGAATTTTTTAACGCATCACATAACCCTTAGACTAATGCGTTCGATATTTCAATAATTAACTTTTTTTTCTTATTTCATGTTAGTTCTTTTAAAATGATCGATTACAAACTTCCGAATTCATTTGTAATGGCACTAGATTTATACCCCGGCGCAGAGATTCGTTTTTTTATATTTGAATATCATAACTTATGGCAGAGATTTGTTTAAAATAATAATAATATTAATAATAATAATAATAATAATAATAATAATATATTTTATTATGTCATATTAGATATTTCAACCCGGGACGCTCCCGGGATAAAAACTAGTTATTATTATACTTCACAAAATGAACCTGTTGAACATCATAGAAAACTTATCTTTTAATAATATACACAACGTTAAAGATATCAATATAAATATAGAGTTTCAAAACTCCTAAAAACATGTCTACAAAATTTAACATGTTTTATTCAATGGAGTCTAAACTCTTTGCTTTCTCATTATCATGTATTCTCTTTCTTTTTCTCTTTGTTCAACCCGTCTTTTCTAATTTTCGGTACCCTCATTTACAACCAAATGAGCTACTTAAAAATAATAGCACACATCCATCACCTTTTGAGTTTCTCAAAAACATGCAAGGGTGTCGTAAGGGTGAGAAAGTAAAGGGACTCCATGACCTTAAACTATATCTTAGTCATTTTGGATATCTTAACTACCAAAACAACCCTAATATCACAAATCCTAAAGAAGATCATTTTGATGAGGACCTTGAGGCAGCCATCAAATCGTACCAAGTTTATTACCATCTCAATGCCACAGGATCGCTTGATGAGCCAACTGTGTCCATGATGGTCATGCCTCGTTGTGGGTTTCCAGATAAGGAAACTCATCAACACAGTGATAAATCTTTACATATGGTATCTCATTATCGTTTCTTTCCAAGTAGCCCAAAATGGCCTAAGGGAAAGAGACATCTAACCTATGCTTTTGGATCACGCTTCCCTACACGATTCATACCTCCAGTAGCGCGATCTTTCAAAAGATGGGCTACTGCTTCTCGATATTTCACATTTTCAAGAGCTAGAACTTATCAAAGCGCTGATCTTAAAATTAATTTTGCACGGCGAGACCATGGAGATGGAGCCCCTTTTGACGGGCCTGGTGGAGTGTTGGCTCATGCTTTTGCCCCTACAGATGGGAGGCTACACTACGATTCAGATGACCGTTGGGTGGTTGGAGCAGTACCAAACGCACATGATGTTGAGACTTTGGCATTACATGAAATAGGACACCTACTTGGCCTTGGCCATAGCCAATATCAAAATGCAATAATGTGGGCTAGCTTTACAGCAGGAGAAACAAAAGGATTAAATTCAGACGACATTCGAGGGCTTAGAGCTCTATATGGTATTTAGCTTGTTCTAAAAACAGGAAGGTAATTTTGTGCTTTTGGTGTAACAATATGAAAGGACATGGTGTGTGACTGTCGTGAATTTTGTTTTGAGGCTTCAATTTTTTTTCGTAATTTCGTGTTCTTAATTATGTGTTTGTGTTGTCCTTTGGTCCCCTTTATGGTATTTGATATTGTTTTATTAGTTTACAAAGTTTTGACTTCAATGTCATATATATTTGAACTAGTAAAATCATTAATTTATAGTCTGCTATTGTTATATGATATTCGGTTGAAAAATAAAGTTTAGTAAACACGCTTTATTTGTAAAGTTTGAAAATTTTAAACTTGAATTAAATGTTTATTTTTTCATTAATTAAATGTCCTTAGGTTGTGTGTTGCAATTGAGCCCCTTCACGCCCCATGGTGTGTAATTTTTGACATGAAATTCGTGTGTTACTTATTTATCCAATACTTGTCTATTAATTAGTTGTGAGATTTTAATAAAAAGTGATTTTTTTGAACGGCAAGTGGTGAAGCTGGTAACACTCATGGCTAGCCTATACTGATATCCATCCTACATGGATTGTGGATCTCCCTAGGTGAAAACTTCACATGTGGTAAATATGGCTCCGATCAGAATCGAACCCTCAACCTTCACATGACCTCCACTCCAGCTCTCCTTGTTACACCGAATTTCACTAATAATTTTCATTTTGCTTGCAATAAATTACATACTATTAATAATTAAAGTGAATAAATAGTAATTATATAATGAATAGTAAAAATATTATTATTTTATTTATATTATTATTTTATTTAAAAACTTTATTATATTATATACTATTAATATAAATAACATACGGAGTAATATTATGTAATTTCATTATTATTTTATTCAAAAACTTTATTATATTATATACTATTAATATAAATAACATAATCTTACGTAATTTCGTTACAAATTTCATGTGTTACTTTATGTGTAGATTTCTTTATTTTTTTTAACGTTTACAACCAAAATGGAATCTCGATTGTATTATTCATTGATTGATCTACACCTCATCTAAATCTCGATTGTAAAACCCGCAACGCGCGTGATTTTATACAACTAGTTTTAATAAATGATCCTTTTGTAGTTATATTAATTCTGATGTCTTTTACTTTTCACATTTTTGAATGAACAAATTTATATATTCAAATTGATACCATTTACAAAATACGTAAATCGCTATAAAACAATAAATAAAGGTAATTAATATTTAAGAAATAATAACCGATTGAGCAGTAGAGATAAAATAAAACAAATAGCAATAGGGTAGCGTTTGGTATGATGAAATGGAAGAAATAATGAAATGGATCATTACGAGATAACGAAAAATAGACCCATTAAAAAAACATTGCCATAAAACATAAGTCACGCGGATATGTAAGACTAAGTTGAGTTGTCTAGACTATTTCTCAAATAACAAAGACTGGGTTATAGTTACTATTATATATACTAACATAATAATTAAACCTTGTGTTATAATCACGGTTATTTCCTTCCCTTTTCTTTAAAATTTTAAAAAAAGTTGAGATTACCAGTATAAATATAGCTTTTAATTCCTAGATGTATCTCAAATTTTTAACATAGCCGATCTTTGTAAGATGTCTAAATTCACTTTTCCCTTTTCATGTATTTTCTTTCTTTTTCTTTATGTTCTACCTGTCTTTTCTCATTTTCAATACCCTCACTTACAACCAAATGGGTTATTGGATAATATCACAAATCAATCACCTTTCGAGTTTCTTAAAAACATGCAAGGGTGTCGTAAGGGTGAGAAAGTAAAAGGCGTCCATGAACTTAAACTCTATCTTAGTCATTTTGGATATCTAAACTACCAAAACAATTCTAATCTCACAAATTCTAAAGAAGATAGTTTTGATGATGAACTTGAGGCAGCTATCAAGTCGTACCAAGTATATTTCCATCTCAATGCCACTGGAACGCTTGATGCACCAACAGTGTCCACGATGGTCAAGCCTCGTTGTGGGTTTCCTGATAAGGAAACTCATCAACATAATGAAAAATCTTTACATACAGTCTCTCATTACCGATTCTTTCAAGGTAGACCAAAATGGCCTAAGGGAAAAAGCCATCTAACTTATGCTTTTGGATCACGTTTCCCTACCCAATTCATGCCTCCTGTTGCACAAGCTTTTAGAAAATGGGCTATTGCATCGCAATATTTCACATTTTCAAGAATTAGAAGTTATCAAAGTGCTGACATAAAGATTAGTTTTGGACGTGGAGACCATGGAGATAACTCCCCCTTTGACGGGCCTGGTGGAGTATTGGCTCATGCTTTTGCCCCTACAGATGGTAGGTTCCACTATGACGCGGATGAGTATTGGGTGATTGGAGCCGTCCCAACTGCTTATGATATTGAGACTTTGGCTTTACATGAAATAGGACACCTACTTGGACTTGATCATAGTCAATTTGAAAATGCAATAATGTGGGCTACCTTTAGCGCAGGAGTAACAAAAGGACTGAGTTCAGACGACATCCAAGGGATTCGGGCTCTATATAGCAGTTAGCTTATTAAGAAAAGGAAAAATCGAACGATAAACTTACGCTTTTAGTATTATTTTAAATCAGAACATTGTGTGATGGTTGTGAAGTTTGTTGAAGGCTTGATTTTAATATAGAATGTTGTGTTCCAATAAATATTTGTTTGTTTTATTCATTTTGTTTCCTCTTTAGCATGTTTCTCTTTTCCTACCAAAATACTCAAAATATGTTAAGCAAAGCTGGTAATAAAAATTTTATGGTATGGATACCGAATTGGATGATATGTTCCAACTGATCAAGAGGAACGACATATCATTGATGCTCCTTAGACTCGATACTTGACATTCAGCTATTCCATCTTCATTCCATAATCAACACTTGACAATCGGCTATATACCCGACTTGTTTAGTGAATACTCCGTTTGTCCAAATACTAGTATAAGAAGTAAAACTAATTGAGATCATCATTATTCTTTGTATTGACTAGGCATCTGAAAGAAATAGTATAAAGTTTTTAAATCGTTTGAAACTCATCATATTTGATTAGGAACTAACTAAATGTATTATGACTTAAACTTATTGATATACAAACATGCAATACAAAAATAAATATTTCAATAACGTTTAGTTTGTACAAAAACTTGTTGCATCCAGTTAATTTAGCATGGGACTGGTAAGCATTTACAAGGTATATAAACAACAACATATTATGATGATATATGTTCTTTCTTATCTATAATACATTATAAAGGAGGAGTGATGTACCATATTGGAATTTTGACATGGGTACAATTTTTAAAGCAACAAGTATAAGAGAATAAAGCTTATTTCATAAGGGTATTTTTGGGATATTAGGGACAATTAAGACAATTTAAAGGGCATAATAGTCATTTTATCATGGTTTTATAGTTAAAAGCTAAAGCTCATTCCATCCTTACCCTTGGCTTAATTCTC
This sequence comes from Ambrosia artemisiifolia, assembly GCA_032199755.1. Taxonomy (NCBI): domain Eukaryota; kingdom Viridiplantae; phylum Streptophyta; class Magnoliopsida; order Asterales; family Asteraceae; genus Ambrosia; species Ambrosia artemisiifolia. The sequence continues at coordinate 43,977,855 of CM063527.1, read as the reverse complement.
AGACATCCCCACCTCTTCACCTTCGTAACTTCTATCATTCTTCAAAACCCCTACATTAATATCATATGGCAAACCCCCAATCTCTCTGTCTCTCTCTCTACCAATTTCAAGATTTCAGAGAGAAACACACACGCAATCTAAAAGAATGCAGCAGAGAGTGAAACAAGCAAAGTCGTTGATCGAATTTTCTTGCCAACAATCGAATTACCTGGTAAAATTTATAATTTTCATCGAAATCCCTGCATAAAGTTTCAATCTTTTCCATCGTTATCATCGCTAATTTTTTTTGTGCAAAACACGAAATGCATTTCATTCTCTGTTCCCTCAACAATCTTATGCACTTTATTTCCCCAATTTTACACCTTTTGAGTTAACCCATTATTTCTGCTACTTTCACCAAACTTAAGGTTTATACTTCATCATATAATTACCTGTACGCTTTTAGTTTCTTTGTTTTGGAGCCTATTTTCTGGTATTAATTTCGCAAATATTAAAACATTTGTATATAAGTTAAGTCATTTATGTTATTATTATTGGTTAAAGTTAGGGATTAATACTGTGTGATGTTAATTATGGATTTTTCTTTATGGTTTTAGTATTTTTCTAGGATTTTGTTATGGTACATGTAGAAGATGAATGTGTTCTTGTACATGATGGGATGGTTCAGTCTGGTAATATACGTGGATGGTCGGAGTTGTTGATGGAGTCTTCAAGGTAACTAGCAATCACCTTCACTAATCGTTCATACCACCTTTTCATTTTTGTCTATTTGTTCTTTGTGTTTGTGTAATTGTGTTAATCCAATAATAGTGTATATTTGATCATCATGTGGGTGATTTTGGCACCAGATTCTCATGGGTGGAGAAGAGAAATTAGGTCAGATTATTAGATTATTGGAATGGGGAGAGGTGCAAAATCACACCAGATACTGAAAGACTTGGCTATGAACGTGTGGATGATAAGGAGAGCCGTAACATTGGATGCCTATATAATCATGATGGTGTTTCGAAGGTATATTTGTAAGTGCTCAAAGTTGCACAATTATCTTTTTTTAACTGTTTTGTTTTTTATATTGTGTAGGCAAGATCAAGATCGTAATCAACGGTAATAATCTTATACTCTTTAATTTCCATTGTTGTTGTTGTTAAGCGATCTGGGGTTGTTTGCTTTTCATTAACATGTGTAGGGTTCGGTAGAATCGGTCGATTGGTTGCCAGAGTAGCTTTGTAGAGAGATGATGTTGAACTTGTTGCTGTTAATGATCCCTTTATCTCTGTGGAGTACATGGTTTGTATTTTTATATGTAATTTGATTGTGTTAATATTAGATCAGTGGGTTTTATCATTGATTATTTATTTGTTTGTATAATTTGTGTAGACGTATATGTTTAAGTACGACAGTGTTCATGGTGCGTGGAAGCACCATGAGCTTAAAGTTAAGAAAACCGAGCCGCTGACGTATTTGTCGCACACTTTGCCTCCCCCACCTAAATGGAAGAGGAAAATTGATTCTCCGATAGTCGAGGCTGCAATGGAGGATTTTATTAACAAGATTTTGTTGTGGATTTATGGTATTCGGATATTACACCGGAAAAGGAGACATCTGAGCTTATACGGGGGATTATTATGGATGTTCTTGCTGAAATATCTGCAAGGGTTAAGAATATAAATCTTGTCGACTTGTTAGCGAGGTCAGTATGTCTCTAGAAATCATTCTTAGTGGGTGTTTAGGGGTGTTTGGATGTGCATTATAGCCGCCTATTATGATTTGAAGTTTTGATATCGTACGCGAAGTTAAATATATTCGGCTTCTGATGTCAAACCACAATATCAGAAACATCATGTGGTGGTTTAACAAATTTAGCCAAAAAATAAAAAATAAAAAGACATTCGTTAAATGTTTATATTATAACAAAACACATCATTTACGAATATGAAGTTGTCAAAGAGATTTCATACATTAAAATATATGAAATTGGGGTTGTTTTGGGCAGGGGCTTGAAATATTTCACGCCTTCACGGCGTGGAACAACCTACTTTTTGCTGGGCCAGCATATACAAGTGGATCAGGGGCGTTGAATCCCCCCTACCACTATGTTTTGTCTTAGGTCAATGTGTTTATCATTTACAAATCCTTATGCAGGAGGAGCTAATAGTTCGGGTTCCTGCAAAGAAGCCGCCGCTACCACTTACAGACAACCAACAGGTACTAACTACTGCCTTCAATTCTTGCTACCTTGATATATATAGAACTTATAAATTACTTGAACCAGAAAACAAGAAGCTATATTATCTCTTTAATTACAAACCGGTCAAAGGCTATATCCTCTTAACTACAATTGGTATGAATGGATTTAGAATGTGAGAGCATATAATAGAATACTCCCCTTCTCACTTAACGCATAATGTTGCAGGTGGATTTTTTTAAGATTCCACTAATAGAGATAAAGCGAGCCACAAATAATTTCCATGAAGAGTACTTTATTGGATCTGGCGCATATGGTTCAGTGTACAAAGCTGAACTCGATGTTTTAGATATCCAAAGTTTGTCATCAATGGAAGGAAAGTGTAAAGATGAACTTCCGAAGATAAACAAAGTTGTAGCTATAAAACTTATTTTTCGTAGAGAAGACGAGCAAGGTAAACAACTCAAAGATCGCATACTCAGTCCCAACATTTCCTGTAAGAGATGTATTTTATACACATAACACTAGGTCAAGGTAGATGAGAAAAAGCACCTCATGTATACTCCAATGCAGCGTGTCCTAAACCTTGACGTTCGAAACAACGTCGTGGAACTTTAGACTGCTTTCATTTCATGTTGCCAGTAAGATTCCCGTGTCTGAAACAACAAGACAGGAGCTTTTGGAGATTGATGGGATCTCTTATCGGTTGCGCCGTGAAATTGATTTGCTTGAGAATTTTGACCAGATCAAATCTAGAAACTGTCAGGTATTTACACATTTGATTACATCTATATGTGTATATATTTGTAATTCAGAAAGAACATATAAGTAGAGGTGGCAATTTTGCCTCGTTGACTTATAAGTGGGTCGATTTGGGTTTTGTTTTATCTCTTAACGGGTCAAGTGAGTAAATTAAAAGGGATCTAAAACGGGCCAAAGTGCATTTTTAATGTGTATGTGTAACCTCTTAAATCATGGCGGCAGTCAAGCTACTTTATAGTCCACATTTGTTTTTAGTTATGGTACGTGATACTGGATTTGTGCAACACATATTAGAAACAAATAATAAAAAAAAGTAAATTAGCCTGGTTTTCTATGTTTGATATCTAATTGTACTAGAAGTATGATTCAGTTTGACAGTACTCAAATTAGAGTGGCTGTTATTTTTTTATTCAATAAAGTTGAAATTCATTACACTTATCTAGATATATGCTATAGCAGAAATGCTACATATATCTCATTTTTATTCAATAATGTTGGTGGATGATAGGAGGAGGCTACAATATACCATGTAGTGTCTTTCTGCAATGAATGGCTGGCATAAGCGCATGATGTTGGAACCGTACAATCAAACAAATCACCCCGGTCCTGACTAGAAAATGGTCTTTCTGCGATCACAGAGCTTGACCAAGGGTATAAAACTGGTAAAGTATCTTCTCATCTTGAACTTTTCTTTTATGAGAGACCGTCACCATTAAAGCTTGAGGAGTGGGATTTGTACTTCTACAAGCTCAAGTTTACTTACAACTTGAATACATTTACGTTTACCTACTATTCCAAATTATAAAAAAAATGACATTGTCTGGCTTTGACAAACTTACGTTTGAAGCGACGAAACGTGTGGGTTAACTTTTGTTATCTCATGTATTATATATTTTGAACCAGCGGTGCGCATTTGTTTTAAGAATAAACATGAGCTATTATTATGTATAGAGTATACCCCGAGTATAATTATAAATTCAAATATTTGTTATTACATATGTGCATATGGATTATTGTAATGACTGAAAATCGCTAGGCGCTAGGGGAGGAATGAGTGTGAACCTTTATTCCTTTTGCCTCTTGCTTATTACAAAAAAAATTGGAAGATGCGGAAGAATGAATGGTTGGAAGCTGGAGGGCTAGGGAATCTCACCTGGAAGCAGCCTCCTCATATTCATCGAGAATCAGACTTGCTGAAGGTAATCTATTAAATTTTAATATATTCGCAATACAACTTTTGATGTATAAGTTCTGGTGTATAGTTCATTAAAGTATAACATACAAACAACTTAATATTGATGCCTTCCAATTTTGTTGGTTTTAATGTTCATGTGAGACATTTTTCTTGCTTATTAAATTGCGAGTAAATGCAAAAGAAATGATCATACTTGCCAATTTTTCAGCATACCAAGTCTGCAATACCGGTGATATCAGGGTTACAAATGTTGTGATTTGTTTTCCATTGAAGGTATGTTGTTGTTAGCTTTTCATACTAATATTCTCAAACTACAAAGTCCAGGCATATGGTTTTATGACGTTTAGCAATCAAGTTCTAATAGGCCCATATTGAAGTTACAATCCCAAACTTTCGATCACTTTTTACTATACAAAACATATGTGGATTTTCAATTGTTACAAACGCGGTATTAACTCTTAATTTGACAACTATTTGATGACGTCGTTCAAGTTGATAGACAAAATGTCAGTTGCAACAACATTGGCATATTTGTTGTATAAGATGGGGCAAGAATTAGATGTTTTCCTTTCGAGCAACCTCAAGAAAGGCTGTTTACGTTCAACAAAGGCGATAAGTTCAAGTAGGGGCAAACATTTTTTGTCTTAAGCTTTGTTATTTGTTTATGTGTGGGGGATTATTATGACCAGATCAAAAAAACATACATGTAAAAAACATATAAGGTGACTTTATGTTTGTTTTAGTTTTTGTGAGTTGTTCGCCTTAAGATTTCGATTATAATTCATAAGACCGTTGATGATAATCTTGCGTGTAAGAGTTTATTCGAAACACAAAATTGGGTGATTTTTTGAATCTGCATTTTTGCGATTTGTGCGTAATCACATTCTTGTAATACAAGTTTTTTTGAATCCCGCTGCAACGCGCGGGTAAACCCACTATAATGTATAAAGACGATTATATCTTTGATTTTTGGTGTTCCTTTTTAATAATGCAAATCAGGCAATCCAGCAAATTAAAGCCGCGATAGATGCAGCCGTGAAAGAGGCTACGTTTGAGTCGACATTCAATTTTATTTTTAGGAGTTCAATGGGTAAGGATTTTAAATGATTTGTATCAAATAAAGCTATAAAATATGATAGATGCCATTATGCCAAAGTCAAACGTATAACAAAAAAATTATGTATGCCTTTCTAAGATAATATTATACCCTCTCAATTAGGGAAAATGGATTTAATTACTCCCAACTATCGCCTGTTGGCGGATAATACTCCCAACTATCACTTTGGCCATTAGCACTCCCAACTTTCAACTTGTTGGATTTTATCACCCCCAAACTAACTGAGGTCTAACCCAGTTAGTGTTTGTGGTCAAAATGTAAAAAACTAAACCTAAGGGGCATTTTTGAAATTAAACCCTTAACTTATTAAAATCACCCCCGCCTCATTTCTGCAACAGAACCCCCCCCCCCCCCCCCTTCTTCTCTCTCTCTAAACCACCACCTCCACCTTCACCGGAAACCACCACCTACCACCACCCTTCACCTTCATCCACCCCACCACCTTCACCGGAAACCACCACCATCTACCGCCAGCCACCACCACCACCACCACCTTATTATTATTATTATTACAAATCTGTTTAAAGAAAAGGAGAGAGAGAGAGAGTTCAGAGAGAGTTCAGAAACAACCACCACCCACCACACCTTCCACCACCACCCACCACACCTTCCACCACCATCGTCTGCACCACCGGTCCGGTGACCCCTCCTCCCCGATAACCCCTCTTCTTCCTCCTCTTCTCTCCTCTATAACCTTCCAATCGAACCCTTAATTGTTGAATTGAAGCCCTAAAATTCAAACCATTATAAAAACCCAAACCAACCCCCCTGCCCTCTTCCCACCTTCACCGGAAACCACCACCACCACCCAAACCTGCAACCAGAAAGAGAAAGAGAGTTGCGAGAGAGAGCAGAAGCAGAAAAAACCTCCACCACCACCGACCTTAACCACCACTCGCCGGAACCCTAACGCCGTTAACAATACTATCACCGAACAGACACTTAAACTCCGTTGGGCTTCTGTTAACTCCTTGACGATTATTAATACCTTTCACGAACACAACGACGTCGTCCTCTGTTTCGAAAATCTCGTACACAATAAAGTTCCACCGGAGAAGCTCCGGTGCCGGCGACAGTCCCACCTGACTGTAAACGACGTCGTTCTCCGGTGCCGGCGACAGTCCCAGCCTCTCTGAATCATTCTCTGCCATTATTATTATTATTGGTATATTATTGTGATTCAAAGTATAGATTTAAATGTATATATTAGGTGTAGGGTTTGATGTGTGATGATTTGGGGATAGTTGGCGGTTGGGAGTGGTGAGGGTGTAGGGACCTTGTAACAGATAGATATGGGAGCGGTGGAGGCGGTGGTTGGGGATGGCGGTGGTGGTGGTGGGGTGGCGGCAGGTGGTGGTGACTCTCTCTCTCTCCTCTCTCTCTCTCTCTCTCTCATCAGATGGTTATAAATGGAGGTGGACTTTTGCTTTATATAATAATAATAATAATAATAATAATAATAATAAAAAGTTTCAAAATGGTCCCTTAAGTTTAGTTTTTTACATTTTGACCACAAACACTAACTGGGTTAGACCTCAGTTAGTTTGGGGGTGATAAAATCCAACAAGTTGAAAGTTGGGAGTGCTAATGGCCAAAGTGATAGTTGGGAGTATTATCCGCCAACAGGCGATAGTTGAGAGTAATTAAATCCATTTTCCCTCTCAATTATTATAAGAAAAGTTTTTTCCCAAACACGTTGAGTGTTAAAGACATGTAATTTTTGTGGTTTAAATTTGTTCCCAAGACTTTATATGAAGAACAATATGCATTTTTGTACATAGGAAGGAAGCACAATGGACGTTAATTATTTTTTTTGAGTCAGCCAAGCGGTGCACCACCTTAGAGAACAATCCATCCGCACGCGTTCGATCCCTAGACTACCCGAATCTGCCTTTAGTCCCCCCTAAATAGAAGTGAGACTCGAACCCGTGACCTCCCCGGGCAGAAACCCTCTTAGTTGTGATTTTGTTCCCTCCGATAAGATTTAAAAAACGCCACAACTTCTGTCGTATGTTAGTTGTCTAATTCTTATCGAGTCAAGGATGCAAAAGGGTTGGAAGAAGATCCATTCAGTACATTAGGTTGATAGGCTCACAAAGTCATCTTAACAACAAATCATTTGTTTACTTGGTATTTGATATTTGGTTGATTAGTCTACCAAGACTTCCTCCCTCATATATAAAAAACCGGTAAAAATACATTCATTGACAATTGGTTTACTAAAAGTCTTTATTCAATTATTAAATATGAAAGACGGCATCAGTACTAGAGTTATCTAGGGATGTAATCGAGCTGAGCAGTTCGCGAGATACTCGAGCTCAGCTTGGTAAAAAGCTCGAAACAAGCCGAGTCTTATCGAGCCCGAGCCAAGCTTGAGCCTAATACAAAGCTCGTTTATTAATCGAGTCCGAGCTCGAGTCTGAAATTTGAAGCCCGTTGGGCTCTCATCAAGCCTTAATTTAATATCTGTTTTATTATTATTTTATGATACGATCCTCCTTTAAGCTTGGTCACTAAATGAGCTCGAGCCGAGCGTCATTCATCAAGCTCACGAGCCTATTATTTATATTACTTTTATTTAATATATTAACTAATAGATATTAAACGAGCTGAACTCGAACTTAAGAAATTTCCAGTGAGCCAAGCTCGAACTTTTTAAACAAAACTCAAACCGAGCTGAGCTCGAGATCTGATAAGTTTTTTGAGCTCGAGCATGGTCGAGCTCGGGATCGGCTCGTTTGCACCCCTAAATACAATCATTGACCCAACCCACCGATTCCCTTTGCCATTTGTTGGAAAGTATTGTATACGTCATTAGTCTGATCCTTTGTAGGAACTACCCGTAATAACGAACTTGCAAAACGGTTGCCGGGTTGGTTAAATGTTGTTAATGAGAATAGTAATTCACTATTCTTAACAATAGGTCCTGGAGGACTTTATGTTCATAATGGAGTCATTGGTTCAAATCCAATAGTAGGTAGAACTTATTAGATACCGCGGTCAATGGTATCTAATAAGTTTTTATACCCATTTTATTTTAGAAATTTTGATTTTGTATCTTTTCTATTTCTTTTTCGTTGCATCAAAATATGATTGCGCTTGATTGTATTTAATCGACAGAATCAAGTCAAACAAAACAATAAGTTAAAATCATGGGTCAAACAATAAAGTCAGGGCAGAAACTGGAAAGTAAAGTCCAAGGGCTATTTCTGCCAATTTCCCAAAGTGTTTTTAGTGTTATATCCTAGTTTTAGCTGTTTATAATAAATGTCCTAAAGTAGGAGGACTATTTGTGTCAATTTAGAAGATGGTCTGTTTGGAAGTCGTTGATATCAGGTTAGGGCTTATAAAGTCTGATTAGGTCTTCATTTTGAAATCATCTTTTGTATTCAATTTCCTTTCAATTCATTTCTTGTAATCGTTCATTAATCAATAATCGTTGGTTAATTGTTTTTTTATTGTGAATGTTTATGGTGTTTTTACAACAATTGGTATCAAAGCCTGATAGTGCTCGATTTAGAACAATCAAGTCGATTCATTGGTGAAAACAACGAAGTTCGAGTTGGGAAAGATTGATGGAAAGAACGGTTGTCCTGAATTAAAGAAAAGAAGGGAAGAACAAAATATGCAGAATCACAGACAACAAGATGAATCATCAGAAGGTTATGGTTTTGATGTTCTTGTGGTGAATTGTGATGGGTTCTATTCTGAAAGGATGGTGATGGATTCAGGGTATTTCAGGGAATTGAAATATGAAGATCTTGGTGTGGTCAAGATGGGTGATGGCAAGACTTGTAAAATTCAGGGGATTGGAGTCACATTCATGATGGACAATGGGATGTTTGTTGATGTTCATGATGTGAGGTATGTCCCTAATATGAAAAGAAGTATTTTGTCATTGGAATTTTTTGAAAGAAAGGGTTGTCATATGATTCTTCAAGATAGTAAAGTCCTAGTTATAAAAGAATCAATGGAGGTGATATCAATAACTAAACAAAGTAATAATTTTTATGTTCTTGATGGTTATGTGATAAAAGATAGTGTGCCTCATGTGATAGAGTCCATTGATTACATAATTGAACATGGGTTGAATGAATTCTGTAAACAGAAGGGTGTTGATGGGTTACAAGGTAGTGTCTTAGAGTTTTGTGAGAATTGTGTGATGGGAATGTGTCACAAGAAGAAAGACTCTAAGGGTGTTCAGTCAACAAAGAGGTTAGGTTATGTTCATGGTGATTTGTGTGTGAAATCAGTAGGTTTGGCTCTAGGTGGAGGTGATAATCTGTTGTCCAGTATGGATGTTCTTCCAAGAATGGTAATGGTAGATGTTTTGGAATGGAGACATGAGTTGGTTACCAAGGGTGGAAAATGGAAGGAATTTGGCTCAAAGTTGAATGTGGATTCTAGTCAATATAAGTGTGATTCAAGAACAAGTGTTTATTATATGTTCTTGGCATATCTTGATGCTGAAAATATGGTCAAGGTATGAGGACTAGGTGTTGTGAAGCCAATGGTGGAAAGTAGCAGGTTGATGCTATGTTTAAAGGGTGTTTGGACTGAGGTGGAACCTGTCCAAAGTGAGGTGGAGTATGTCCAAACCGAGGTGGAGCCTGGTAAGGTTACAGGTGTGGAAACTCACGTATGCAGTGCTGATTTAAGATATGAAAAGTGTTGTGAAGGACGGGACATGTCCAAGAGTCAAGAAGTTAAGCTTTTGACTTGTGATGAGTTTTTGGCCAAGTGATTGAATGTAATGAGTATGGAAATGTATTCATTATGTGTAAGTGATGCTTGGGTAAGGATTGGTAAGCCTGGAAATCAGGTAGTGGTGATTAATATCAAAACTGGTACCAGGGGTATTTTGGTCAAAAGTTTTGTTGTTTTTGATTGTACAGAAGCTGTGACAGGGACTGGTTCAAAACAAGTTGTGTTTATTAGGTTTGTGAAGATGTTATGAGTTAGAAAGACAAGTTTTAACAGGGGGTAACATTGTGTTTTGCATAATCAGAGTAGTTTGGGTTGACAGAAATGTTGCAGAAGGGTAAAACTGTCCAGAATGAGGCTACACTGTATTCAGCAGGTTTTATGGTCAAATTTGTGAAAGAAACAATGGATGATCATTGTTTGGAGGATGTTGTAAGCTGGGAATGTAGGTTACAACATGGGTCAGCTCCAAGTTGTGTAGAATCAAGGCCATTTGGTTTGGTAAAAGCAATGAAATTGGTCAAAATGGTTCTAGAAGAGACTGAACTAAATGAAGCTGATTTAGGTGATCAAATCAGTGAAGGATTGATGTTTGATTAGTGTTTGGATGGTTGATAAGCTGCATATTCATGATTGTTGACTTAAGGTGATGATTATTGGAATAATAAGTCAAAATCATAGGTCAAACAATAAAGTTAAAGGGCAGAAACTGGAAAGTAAAGTCTAGGGGCTATTTCTGCCAATGTCCCAAAGTGTTTTGAGTGTTATATCCTCGTTTTAGCTGTTTGTAATAAATGTCCTAAAGTAGGAAGACTATTTGTGTCAATTCAGAAGATGGTCTGTTAGGAAGTCGTTGATATCAGGTTAGGGCGTAGAAAAGTCTGATTAGGTCTTCATTTCGGAATAATCTTTTGTATTCAATTTCCTTTCAATTCCTTTCTTGTAATCGTTCATTAATCAATAATACTTGTAATCGTTGGTTAATTGTTCTTGATTGTGATTGTTTCTGGTGTTTTTACAACACCATTCCCTAAAAACCGTATACGGTTCAACTCGATCAGATTTTTGTAAAACTTATTAAACCGGACATGATTAAGCACAGTTGTTCTATATGTTTATATGATCCCCACTAAGTATCCAAATGGGATAAATTATTAAAAGAGGTCTAGGTACGATGTTGTTTGGCAAGCATAGTTAAATATTGAAAATAAGTTTTGTGTATGATATCAATTAATAATCTACTCATGATGTCTGATTTCAGATAATTTTTGGCCGTCCATTCATTGGAGAATATAACTTATAAAATGTAACACATAATTTTAATATATATTTGTAATGTTTTTTTCATATTAAAACAACATGTAACTTAGGATTAATTAACATTAACATTGCCATAAAACAAAAAAATCATGCGGGCTTGTCATTTGAGTTTTCTTGTTTATGGAAGTCAACTTATTGACTATTTCGAAATTATTGGAAGACTTATATATATTACATTTTTTTATTATCATACTTCACAAAATGAACTTGTATCAACGTCAAAGAAATTCCAAACCTTTTTTTTATTGTATTTAAAATTAATAAAAAGTTAAGGATATTAGTATATATAGAGCTTCTAAATCCTATAACCTTGTATCAAAAATTGGTATGATCATGGCATCTAAGCTTTATTTTATCTTTTCATGTATATTCTTTCTTTTCCTCTTTGTTCTACCGGTCTTTTCACATTTTCCATTTCCTCATTTACAACCAAATGAGAGACTAGATAATATCACACACCCTTCACCTTTTGGTTTTCTTAAAAACATGCAAGGGTGTCATAAGGGTGAGAAAGTTAAAGGCATCCATGACCTCAAAAAGTATCTTAGTCATTTTGGATACTTAAACTACCAAAACAACCCTAATGTCACATATCCTAAAGAAGATCATTTCGATGAGGAGCTTGAGGAGGCTATCAAATCTTACCAAGTCTATTACCATCTTAATGCCACTGGAACGCTTGATGAGCCAACAGTGTCCACGATGGTCAAGCCTCGTTGTGGGTTTCCTGATAAGGAAACTCATCAACATAGTGATAACTCTTTACACACGGTCTCACATTATCGATTTTTCCCAGGGAAGCCAAAATGGCCTAAGGGCAAGAGGCATCTAACATATGCTTTTGGCTCACGTTTCCCTACTAGATTCATGCCTCCTGTCGCACGAGCTTTTAGAAAATGGGCTATTGCTTCTCGATATTTCACATTTTCAAGAGCTAGAACCTATCGAAGCGCTGACCTAAAGATCAGTTTTGCACGTCGAGCCCATGGAGATGGTGCCCCCTTTGATGGGCCAGGTGGAGTTTTGGCCCATGCTTTTGCCCCTACAGATGGAAGGTTACACTACGACGCAGATGATCGTTGGGTTATTGGAGCAGTCAGAAACGCTTATGATGTTGAGACTTTGGCATTACACGAAATTGGACACCTACTTGGGCTTGGTCATAGCCAATTCCCAAATGCAATAATGTGGGCTACCTTTAGGTCAGGAGTAACAAAAAGATTGAATTCAGATGACATCCGAGGGATCCGGGCTCTGTATCGCAGTTAGCTTGTTCTAACGACAAAAGCTAACTCAGTTCTTTTAGTGTGCGCTTAATCGAAAGCTAAATAACAAATGAGGATTATTTCCAAAGGCAAAGTGTTTGTTTTTGCTTTATTGTAAAAATATCATGAAAGGCATTGTGTTTGATGGTTGTGGATTTTGTTGAAGGTTTTGGTTTCAATTCAGAATGTTGTGTTATCAATAAATTATATATTTGTCCTATACTTGTGTTCTTCCCTCTTTTGTGATACAAATATGGAGTGTTGTTGAAGTTTCAAGAGATGGCCCATCAACATTGGGCTTTCAAGGAGTTTGATCTATCTATCTTAAATAAATCCGAATACCAACATTGTAAAATAAATTTTAAAGATGAGTTATTAACTTTATTTACATGTAAATAAAAAGAAAACTAACTAATCACTATTAATAAACAAAAATTTAAAAGGTTCACAAACTTTAAAAAGAATGCATGGTTTTGATGTATCTAGTAAGAACACCACACATTTTTGTAAACCATTTGAAAAACCAACATTGATTGGAAATATTGCACAAACAAACCGGCAACCATATCTGGTAAGAAGCTCCTCACCATATACGCGATACGCAATAAATCTATATCGCTTGTTCGACAATGTTGCCATGGGGGAAGGAGGAGAGGTTGAGGCAAGACAAGGAGAAGACGGAGAAGATGTTAGAAAATAGGGGATTAATGCTGGATATGAAAGCCAAAGAGATTAAGCAAAAAATGGAGACACAGAAATCGCTCCAGACGGAAGCTGATCTTCTGTTTCGATTCAAATCTTTATGCAATGTAAGTTAAATAATTGAAACTGATTGAACAATGCAAAGTACTTTTTTTTCTTGTATTGATAGATTGTCATTGTTTGCTTCTGTTTTAGAGGATCCGACCGTTGAGAGAGAACGAACAGCGAAATATCAAGCAACAAATGCGACGGGTGAATGATTCTGATTCATCGTCGCTTTGATTCAGTTTCTTATGATCATGATCGATTTTTATGGATTATCAATCGGAAGAAGAATGTCCCGACCAAAATAACATGTATTTTAATTTGAAAATCGATGAGATGAAACTGAATACGCAAGGGATGTTTAAAAACTGTTGAAACCGACGGAATTGTTTAATTGGATCACAACAAGTCGTTTGACTTGTTTATCTTAACGAGCTGAAATGTTGAGCTAAGTTTGTCTAGTAAAAAGCGCGAGTTAGCTCATTCCTCCCTTGTTGAACTAGATCTATACAATCTTGTATCTAAGCAGTTAAACATATCAGCTGCAGTCAACAAAGTGTTTGGTAGCCTATTAATGACCATTAATAGACTACCTCTTAATGGTCTATAACCTATGAATGGTTAAAAAGCAACCATTAAAATGTTACCTCTTAACCATTCAGACTTAAGGTTATATCTTAACCGTTAAGATGTTACCTCTTAACTATTCAAACAACTAAACAATTGCAAAGCGCCACAACGCACAACACAGCTTGCTAGCATTTTATTTTTGTTCATTATTATACACACAACTTTTGTATTATGTTGTTTATTACTTGCAATACACATACTTAAAACAACAATATTATGTTCTTAGTTACGGGAGCAAGCAAAAGGCGAATAGCGCATCTCCAGGCGTGAACGACGGTTTAAGTAACCCAACATTAGTTTTGTAACCGCTACCAACGTACACACAACCGTCGCTTATAGACATGCCACCATACACGGTACCACCAGTGTCATACGACCATAAAATTTGTCCGGTTGCAGCACTCATAGCATAAACGGGTCCTGTCCCATTAGTTGATCCTGCAAACACAACACCATTGGCTACACTAACCGGGCCAATTGCAGACGCGTTACTAGGATTAGCCGTAGACCATAAGACATTCCCGGTCGTGGCATCTATCGATACCCATCCACCGCTAGTTGTTGTGATGTTTGATGGCTTCAATGTAAAATTGTTTCCCAAACTATTGCCTATGTTTGTGTAAACCGCGGTCCCATCAGTCGCAGAACCCCATGTACCTCCTCCGTCTATACCTCCAGGTCCAGCTTCCTGCAACATCCGTTTAATTTACCGAGTCATGATGCATTGATGCATACTCGCATACAAACGCTCATGCAATATCGGAATATAAAGATGGGTTCAAAATTAAATATTTTTTTACGTATAACGTGACAAAAACCTTTGTAGCCAACTTTATTTATATATACCACGGTACGGGTTATGAGCATTTCGGTACCCACTTTTTGGTGTTTTCGGTATCAGTACATTCGGTTCAGCACGGTATCGGTATTTTACAGATTTTTACTTTCAAAATTCGTTTAGTAGGCATTGGCCAACATTCAAGGGGCGGGGAGGGTGACCTCCCCCCCCCCTCCCCCGAATTTTCGTTCAGAAGTTTTGAGTATATAGTCTCCGTATGGAATTTTTTTGGTATATACAGTTTCAACCCCCGTTTTTAAAAAAAAAATAGCTATATAAACCAAAACTTCAACCCAAAACAAAGTAAACGTAAAGCCGAAATCCTAAAGTCATAAGCCCAACAACTACATGACTGGGATAGTAGATTCAATGAGCAAGCGATGAAGTTGCTATCTCTTAGCTACTTGAACTAGGCTTGGTAAAAAGCTCAAAACGAGCCGAGCCAAGCTTATCTAGCCCGAGCTTGAGTTTAAAATAAAGCTCGTTTACTAATCGAGCCCGAGCTCAGCCTAGCATGTGAAGCTCGTCAAGCCTTATCGAGCCTTAGTGTAGTATTAGGTTTATTAATATTTAATAATATTTACCCCCTCATTTAAGCTTGTTTACTAAACGAGGCTGAGCCGAACTTCATTTATCGAGTTCCAACCCTATTATTTATATTGTTTTTATTTAAAGTATTAAATAATACATAGTAAACGAGCCGAGCTCTAGGTCTCATAAGTTTTTCCAGCTCGGGCTTAGCTCGGCTCGTTTGCAACCCTGTCCATTATTGAAGAATTCAAAAATCAAAAACCTCGACGGGTTGAACTGTAATACTTCATCTAGGTAACAACCATTTGTCTCTTTTTTAATGTTTTAGTGTCTTCAATTGTTTGTTAAACAATGCTTAGAATTTTGATATTTATTTATTGTATTTAATGTTTGACTTGACTGGAATTGAATCACCGACCCGAACGTATCACCCGAACCATAGCTACAAAAAAAAATAAAAAAAAAGAGGGTCCCATCCTGTGACCGCTGACTTCCAACCCCCGGTCCAAATTCAGGATCAATATGTTCGGTACTCGTATTGTGCTCATCCCTATACGAAGGCATATATATAGTTTTGCCGCACTGCTGTAAATTTGGTAAGGAAGATGGTCACAAGTGTCTGAAATCGGTCACAAAAGTTATTTCACCAGAAAACTATGTGAAAAAATTGTACTCGACCATTATTATTACGGAAAGGGATTTGGAAAGTATTTTAGTGACTGAAAAAATAGTCGCTAAATTGGCGACCCAAATCGTTTGCTACAAATTACTTTGCAACTAAAAGATTTAGACCTATTTTGTGACTGAATTTGGCCACAATATTGGCTATGGATAATCGATTCCATTTGGACGAAATATGGCAATGGATATTAGTCGGTCGCAAACTTTGTGACTGACTTTAAATTCGACGCTAATTTGTAACAAATACGCAGCCTGTCGCAAAGTAGTCATGGTATGCTAGGGGGTATATTTTGTCGCAAACTAGTCACGAAAGAAATGTTACCGTAGACCAAACAATGCTACCATTGTCTCGATCCAAAGCCCAAGCCATACCGCTCTTTTGCACCGTAGCCACAATGTCATGCTTTTTTCCACGGTCGTTAATTGTTAACATCATCGGCGCTTCTCCAAAATCCGCATCTGGATTAGGGCCAGGCGGACACCCTGGCGTTGAAAGATTATTACAAGCAGCAAACCATATGTCATAACCGCCTAACTGTTTATACCATTTGATGCGACCCGAATCCAAATCAAGTGCTAGAATAGAATCGGAATGGTTATCGGGAACTATGCACTTATCTTCTTCGGTTGGCTTTGTTTGATTATTTTGGGCCTGTTGGCATTGTGTGACATTTAACGGGGCGGAATACATGTTTCCAGTGGCAATGTAGACCGCGTTTCGGTTAATGTCGATGGATGGACTGCTGCCCCATATGGCAGCACCAGCGTATTCGTTGGTGCTACCGTTGTTATCGGGCAACATGTAGGTTTGCCACAAGATGTTACCATTTGTAGCATTTAACTTTAAAAAGCTCCCTATAAATGAACAACATGCTTCAATGCTAACGGATTCTTCAATTGAAGACGTTCCCACATAGAATGCACTGCACGCAAGCATCATTTCATATTAGACTTGTTCTAACAATCGTTCTAGCGAAAAGAAATATTAAATAATTGAATCATAATCGAAAATCGACAAAAGAACCAGACTAGTAGAGAAACTAATGACTTTGTTATTGTTTTTTGGAACGTACCGGCTTTTATGGTTTGGTTATAGTTAGGCTATTGGGTGTGGAGGAGGAGCATCATGGATGATGTTCCTCCACCTCAGCTGCCACGTCAGCAAGAGGTAGGAGCATCATCACCATGATGGTCCAAGGGTGTGGTTAGGAGCATCCCTCCCTTAAAAAAAAGAAAAAACAAGTGACCAATCAACAGGGACGGCCAGCTCGACAACAGAAGAATGGTCATGCCGTTGCCGTTTGAAGGGGGTGGTGTTTGCCGGTCCGGCATCAGCTTGCTGTGGCTATGCCGGCACCACACCGAATGGTGTTATATGTGTATAAACAACCAAATTAACCAAAGCAAAGCTAAAACTTAAAATCCACCTTTGTATATTTATGTTTAATAAATACTATGTTATATTTAATAAAAGAAAGTTGTCATAACATTCATATATAATACTTATATTTATGGATTGTTATACTTTATAACTTTAAATAATTGCTAATATATAATAGGATTTATCAATTGATAAGCCATAATAGGATTTTATATTGAAATATTATTTTGAAGTTACCCATTCAAAGCCGGCACTTAACCAAACCAAATTAACTTAACCATCCTTTATAATATTCACTTTATTATTGCATTTGGCATTATGTAGTTTTAAAAATATACAAAGCCATACAATTATTTGCATATTGCAGTATTCAATAATCGATAGTTTACCTTCTTTTGGTAACGTCACAAACAAACTTTGTCAAGTCTACACGTTCAAAGAAAATTAAACTAGAAAGAATCAAAAGTTTAATTTCATTTTTTCGGTATTTTGTCGCTATAATGTCGCTAAATTAGAATTTTCAACTATGTTTGTATTTCATTGGAAATGTTATGTGTACGAATTTCCGACACAATTTTTTTGGTTGGAATTTTACCTAGGACATATAGCCTCTTTCTAGTAGAGCGAGCGTTTGGTGTTTTGAAAGGTAAATATGGCATAATTGACCGACCGATGCCTGGTGAAGTCTGTCGGCTTCAAAAAGCTCTATAGAAGGAAAACAAACGGATACAAACGAACCAACAAAAAATAAACATACCTTTTATAATAAGTTCCCGACATGGTGATAAGAGCGGCATAATGTTTATCGAGTTGGGTAGACCAGACGAGTTCACCATTGCTAATGTTAAGCCCTATAACATAACCCGGACCATAAATCCCAACAATCAAAAGATCATCAGCAACAGTAGGGGTTGATCTTGAAACAGTCCAGTTAACTCCACGTACAAGTCCTGTTGAGTTAAGCCCGGTTAGCTGTCCAAGATTGTGTTGCCAAATGACCGAACCGTCTGATGCATTAAGCGCGTATATGTTTCCATTCCAACTAGGGAAATAGATGGTGTTGTTGTGTATTGCTGGAGTCGCGGTTATATCTTTGCCCGCGACAAACTTCCATTTTAGCTTAAGGTTAGCCACAGTTTTAGGACTGATTTTGTCTTCGCCATACGCGTATCTACGGTTTTGTAGATCTCCACCGTGATTTGTCCAGTCAGTCGTCTACAAACATTACACAAATGATTAAAATGGTGGTTACAATTGTTATAACATGATCTTTATATTATGTAAAATGTTAAATGAGACTAGAACACATATGTACCTTAGCTGAGGTTAGGAGAAAGAGTGACGACCAAACGAGGATGGCTAAGTAGAGGCAGTTGGGAGCCATGGAAAGGGAATGTTTGTTTGTTTTCCAAAATAGATCGAGTTGTGTATTATCTTTTGAATACAACTTTAGTCAAAATTTTGAGTAAAATATATGTTTCTTTCTTTTTAAAGAAGTTGTCATTAAAAAATATTGAAAATATCCAAGTATAGTTTATGTATTTTTATATATTTACTTGTAGTTAAGATAAATCCCCCATGTGGCGTCACCTCTTTGTTCCCAACTAAGTAGTATTGGTTCAGGTCTAAAAAAATATACATTAGACAGATTTTAAGGGTAAATTTTAAAGGGTTATGTATTCCTTATTAATAAAAAGTTAAGATAAATGTCAAAGTGTGAATCTACCTAAGCTCACAAGGATGGTAAAATTTTGAGTATACATATTATAGGTTTAGTTGGTATTGGTTTGATTCATTACAGGAAGACCAGTAGGATACCGACACTCAAATACTTCAAAAAACGAGAGGAAACGAATATTGTTACATGTATTATTCGCACTGTATCAATTCGTTGTCATCATAAATAAAAAAAAACCATATATTAATGAACTATTAAGTTTTACACAAAACATTAACAAACGTAAATAAAAATATGCACATCACAATGATATATTCAAAATGTTATAAAACATTACATTGTATTATGATATAATAATGAAAATGATGAAACCGTCACTTATAAAAAAACTAATTTTTTGAAATGTAGATTTGTATTTTGATTAGTTGTGCATTACTAAACTAAAGACAACTCGGTTTGAAAATATATATATTAAGACGTAAATAAAAATAAATACGTTACAATAACGTATTCAAAATTTTATAAAACTAGTGGTATGAAAGCCGGCGCGTTGCGCCGGATTCCCCACACTACATGTGTTAGCTCATACAGACGCCTGTTATACCGAACGATTATACACAATTTAAGATGAAGAGTATTTCTCTTCTTTTGAAGAAAATATACAATAAAAACACTATATTCCAATTATAAATACATTTATAATATAAATATAAATGTAATTATTATTGCTTATACCAACCTCAATGAAATCAACAATATCCTTTCTAAAGTCATTCACAATAGAATCTCTATCCCCAATCCACTCACAACCAATCACAATCACATATTACACTAAACCCCATTAAATTTTCTCTCTCCTCCACTCACAACCACTTTCAACAAATATTAAAAAATAACTACAGTTTTCCAGTTTTCCCTAAAAGATCCTCAAAGAACCCAATATTTACCAACACACTATAGATTCCCCATTTTCTTCACTCACAATCACCCCAACCCCCAAAAAAATTATAGGGTTTTGTCACCCAGTTTTTTGGGGGTTCTAATGAGAATGCTCAGCCCTTACTAATATCAAGAGATAATTAAAAAAAATACTTTAAGAGTATAAAGTTTTTTTAAACAAAATTTCCAAACATGTATTATCAATGTAAATTCAAAAAACTCAAATCACAATCATCCCACTGCTGTTTATTTACACCCAACTTCATCATCCCCTCACCCCACCATCATCATTTCTTTTGATTCATCCTCCTAAAAATCCAGATGTAAAGTCTCCTGTGTACCTAAAGTTTACAAAGCTCTAAGCAAATGAATCCTTTGCTATATTTGGGGTACATCAAAACATCATCATCGTCTATTTTCGTAGATTCGTTCAGATCCGACATTCATCATCATCGTCGGTAGTTAGGGTTAAGGTTTTGTTGTGGATGTTGGTGTAGAACGACGTGTGGGAGTGGAAGCATAAAACAGGAGTACGCTATCAACATAAAAAGAAATAGATATAGCGATGGAGCGGCAATGGGAGCGTTGGACGATATAGTGGAAGAAGAAGAAACATGGCTCACAAAACGTGATCTGTTGTCGACGACCTCCCAGTAACAACAGAAAACACACTCATCACACTTTCTGGAACTGGTCATAGTTTGTATTTAAAGGGGGCAGATGAAACGTGGCTAAGAGCTGTTAATAAGAAGAAGAAACGTGACTCAAAAAATGGTGAAGTTGCTTGAAACGTGGCTCAGAAAGAGGCTGGGACACTAAACGTGGCTAAGAAATGAGCCTCTCAAAGAGGCGAGAACACGTTTCACAGAGCCAATAAAAATATCACAGCTGTCAATACTACTCCTAGAACTCTAGAAGTACTATTAATAACTCAAAAACAGAAAAATGCAAAAAACAAATATCGCTTATAGGTCTCGAACCCACGCACCTTGTAAAGCACATCAACAACCTAACCAACTGAACCGCCAATGTTTTCGCTATCATTTACATGTAGTACAGTATATAAAGGATTAAAACAAATAAAGATGAAAAAAAAACACTATTCATGCCCATCCATATATTAATATATAGGATAATATTGTATTGAAAAATTGTAAGATAAAAGACCAAATATACTCAAATAAATTATGACAAAACGATAAAAATTAAATATACATGTGGTTATTTTCATTTGGTAAGCACCTACCCACATTGTCAAATGTATCTATTTATAGACATTATATAATAGGCGCCGGCTATATGAGTTCTAAGAAGTTCGTTAACATAAATGAACAACCATGTAATTACTAATTAGAATGACATTTGAAATGATTTAATAAATATGATACATAGGTCATCAAACTTATCTTTCTTGATTTTCGTATTTTATAATTCATGAAGTTCTATCAAGCTATAATATGTATAGCATGGTGAAGGAGATGTATGCCTGGTGGTATCTTTTAGGCTCGTTTGGTTTGTGGACTTCAAAAGAATTGAAATTGAAATTCTAAATTTTTCATAGAATCGTGTTTGATTAGTTTTATGTAGAATTGGAATTAGAAAACAATATTTCATCGCACTGCACCAACAAAAGGAATTCAACCAGTGGCGCAACAACATATTAAGGGGTAAGGGGGTCGGGACCCCCTGAAATTTTTGCTTAGAAGTTCTGATTATGTGGTATTCGTATAGAACTTTTTTGGTATATACGGTTTCGACCCCACGTGACGTCCGACTCCCGGTCAGAATTCTCAAGACACTAGATGAATGGAAACTCAAACTTTCCTTGGAATTGATAAAGAATTACCAAAAACCTCTTGTTGTTCTTCAACCTCTCTACATTCTCGTTCTTAACCCATAAAAACCATTTCTTTCTTTGATAAATAAACATCAAAACAGTTTGTTGTTTTTCTACAAAATTTCAGATTCATTATTCAGCCAAAAACCAATCAACTAATTTTTTTTAACCCAAATCTAATACTACTTTTATTCCATTCCATGACCAAGAAAAATACATCTAGATAGCGGGCAGGCAACAAGCTGCGCCGCCACCCCTTTCTGAATAGCAAACCTTAATCTACTAAAAACGTAACCATGCCCACCCGGAGCCGAGACACTACTATGAATAACCCGCTGGACCATGGTCAGGAAATAGGTAGCCTCCGGTGCCTATGAGCCAAAGGTACAAAAACGTGTTGGTTCTCCTCGCAGACTTTAGCATAAGAAAAAAAAATAACACTTCGATTACACGGCATCTAAAGGATCTCACCAAAAAGCAACTTTGTTGATGAAGTGAAGTGTAGTACCGTGTTCTTCGTCTAACAAGAACTCTAATCCACGTGTTTTGATCCGAATCAAAGGCGAAAACAATGATTCGGACTTTGATAGTTACAAGAGATCTTATAGATCAATAGGAAAACAAGAAAACTCAATCAAATCTCATTTGATTAATCTCACACAGTGAATCCAAATTACACCATAGAAAAACACGCACTTAGGACTCACCTAATGTCTAAGGCTTGCTTATCCATGGGGAGACTAAGGTATTTATACCAAGTTAGTCTCCCTATTGTCTTTGTCTCTTGACCTAGTGAAATTGAGGCTTAGGTGTTTTTTGTTTTTAACCACATCCCACAACAACCCACCATACCCATAACCGACCACAACCCACCATAACCATAACCAACCACAACCCACCATAACCAGTACTTACAATAACCATAACCAACCACAACCCACCATATCCCACCACAAAACAAACCTTTCAATAGGCAGCGGAGGGGAGGTAAGCAAAACAGGGGAGGGAGGAGAGCGGCGGCGTCGGGGGAGGGAGGAGGGTAGCGGAGGGAAGGGAGGAAGGCGGCGCAGGGAGGAAGGAGGGCGGCCGGGGGGAGGAGAAGCAGGAAGAAGAAGAAAAGAAGGAGGAAAGAAAAAGGAGGATGAGGAAGAGGAAGAAGAAGGAGGAGGAGGAAAAAAGAAGAAAATTATGCTGAAGAAGAAGAAGAAGAAAAGAAAGAGAAAAGGAGGAGAAGACCTTGGTCCAAGTTTGCACCAAGAAGAGGTCAAGAAGACCTTTTTTAGTGAATGGTCTTCCAAAAAACAAACAAGTTGCGCGCCCCAAATGTCTGCCTGCGTCTGCACGGTGCAGACATAATTGGTCCGAAGCATTTCTGACAACAAACAAACAAACAAACACCACCTTAGTCTCCCTAGCCTGGAAATTACATTAATGCCATTCTTAAACTAAAACACAAATAAACGTTATCTAACCTAGACGACTAATCACTAGTTGAGGACCAACATAAAATGCACTAACATGAAGAACTCAAAAAAACATGGTTCATGGAATTGATTGAGAAGTCTAGGGAAAATATACATGACGAAGAATTAGAAATCGATCCTACACCAAATCGAATGAGGACATTGAAATTGAACTAAAAACGGACCGTATGAATTCTGACGACCAGAATCGAAGACAACAATTTGGAGATAATGACCAGAATTTTGGTTGGGGTGGTGATTGATCATTGTTGGATCAGTTTAAGGTTGAGTATGGGAAACGTTGGAGTTTTTTTAACGGATAGTTTATTAATTTTAAGTTTTTTTAACATTCCAGTATTACATTTTGATAATGGTCCACAGTGACTCGCAGAGCCCAAGGAGCCAAGGGTTTATATTCAGTAGAATATACTTTGCGATTCAAAGGGGATAGCGACGCAACTTGTTGCTCGCTTACTCATTATCTATATATAACTTGGTTTTTATTGTGCATCTAATAAGAAAAATCGTTAGCCAGGTAAAAAAACGAAATCATTTCCAATTCCCATACACTCCAATTCCTTTGAAACATTCCAATAAATCCAATTCCTACACAAACATTTACGAACCAAACAACCTCTAGGATTATTCTAGTGTTTTTCCAATGGGTGAATAACTAAAAAAAGGTTTGGATTACTGAAGCCCATAACCTGTTTTGGGCCCCAACAACATTAACCATCAGATATTCAGATCCACTCTTTTGGTCCATGTCAAAATGCAATTCACATATTAAATCTGTGATAATTTACAAATTTTTTTCTTAACTTGATATGATTAAATTACCACTCATTATTTCTTTAGAAATGTTCTCATTAAGATCTGATTTTTTCTGGAAAAAGTGGTTGAACTTATATAAGAGACATTTTCATTTCTGTTTATTTGTTTTGTCTTTGGGTCATAACAGTTAATTGTATCATTAGAGTTTTTTTATATATGAGTTATTGATGGTATATTACAGTGGCCCGTTCTTACAGTCGTCTTAGGCCCATTTTTTCAAACATTCTTGAGGACGACCCTGCTAAAATGAAAAAAACTCTCTCTCAAAATTCTCAAAATGGTAAAGTAAAGAATGAGAGTGGTTGTGGCGACATGGGTATGATACCTAGCATTCCATCATGTCCCTAGCTTAGTATCATAGTTGTATAGTCATTTTCGTTGTTTAGATTGAGTTTTGTAGCCCGAAGGCAGTTATGTAATTTTGGTATTGTTGGATGAGTATGAGATACCCTATGCGAATGAGGCTCCCATTCGCATAGGGGCATGGGACGAATGGGGTGGAGTATATAAACCCATGTCCCTCATTCTCATAGGTAGTTCTTGAGTTTTGGTGGTTTTTGTGTGTGTTTTGTAACTCTCCGTGAGTTGGATCTACATCAAAGGAAACTTTTGAGTATTTGTGTTTGTTTCTATTTCATACTCGTTTTTCTTGTTCTACCATACGCGTGTACCATGTCTTCGCCTGGATATTCGTGAGAACCCATTAAATCCTTTCTTGTGTTGATAAGAAATATGATCCTACATCTCACTTTGGGTTTTGTTAAACTACATAAATACCCCTTTTTGAGCTTAACAAGCCTACTACAAAAAATATTGGTTTTATTAAAAACTTAGGATGTTATACTTTTAAAATAAATAGTGTTTCTTGGTGACTTGGGCCTTTTGCCACTCATTATTAAGAGTAATCCGAGAAGGGTGTGTTATTTCATTAAATTGACTACGCTTTATTCGTATGTTAGACCACTAATGGCGCAAGCCGATTTGAAGCGGGTACCGAGAACAACGTCGTCGGTTCCCCGGGTAAGGGAAGTCGAGTAAGATTCTCAGGTGGAAGAAACCGATCTAGGTAGTTGATGATTATGCTTTGAAGTCTAGAGAGAAGGTGTGATGAATTAAGGTATCTGAATGTAAAAAAAAAAAATCTATATGCAATAATTTTAGAGTAATGCAAAAGTTTCAAAAAATGTTCTATAACTGAAAGTTTGCGAATAGAAATGTTACCTTAGACCAACCAATGCTACCATTGTTGAGATCCAAGGAATGCCACTATTCTGTATTGTAGCAACAATTCCATCATTAATGATTTAAATCATTGGTGCCTTCACGAAATCTGCATTTGGATTAGGACCAGACGGACACCCAGGCGTTGAGCGATTATTACATCCAGAAAACCTAACTTCATAACCTCCTAGTTGTCTATACTAGTTGATGTGTTCTGCATCTTTATCGAATGCTAGGATAAAACTGGAATGCTCAATGCACTTTTCTTCTTCGGTCGGTGGTGTTTATTTTATTTTATTTATTTATTTTTTTGCGCATGTTGGCATTGTGTGACATTTAACTTGGCATCGGCTTATAGTCGCTGATGTATCATATTACAACTTGAGATCATCTATATCTATATTATCTATATTATCTTATTAAGGAGGAGTGATGGCCAACATGGTCATTTTCACCTCCGAACAACTAAAGAAGCAATATACACAAGTCATTTATGCTTACATAATGAGGGTATAATTGGAACTTTGTGGACATTTAAGACACTTACAAGGGTATAATAGTAATTTTGTAACCACATTTTAGTTAAAATAGAAAATTGTTTCCCATAATGCCCCTATAATACACTCTCCTCCTAACCCCTACCCATTTAATGTTTTATAATAATGTCACCGTAACTTCCTGTCAATGAAAGAATTGAAGTGAATCGACATCAGCCATAAACCCTAGCAAATCAATTCTTTCATTTTTTTTTTTGGAAGGCTAATTTCATTAAACAAAAACAAGCGGGGCCTCCAAGGCGAAGACCCCTACAACCCAACCATAACGTTACATTACATCAAATTCAAAAGCTTGCCAATCCTTCCAACCCATATAACCCTTTTTACATCTACTAGAGTACCATATGTAACCTATAGCTTTAATATCGGCCACCAATTGAACGACGTTCCACGAAGTATCTTGAAAAGTCTTCTCGTTTCTAGCCTTCCAAATCCGCCAACAAGTAATAATCATCATCCCATAAATGATCGACTTCTTCCTCACCGGCCACGAACTATCTAGAAGGATGTCGAATCTCGAGAAAAAGAACACGGGCGGCAATTTCATCCAAGACGCAACAGCCTGCCAAATACCGAAAGCCAAACCGCACCCTGTAAAAAGATGATCCACCGTCTCATCATGATCTTCACAAAAACCGCACACGCAGTTCCCACAATCAATATTCCTCCTCTTAAGCGCTATCTTTGTCGGGATCCTGTCACGAAGCATTCTCCACATGAAAATATTGCACTTTTTCGGCACCCATTTACACCAATAAAACGAACTATCAACTTGAAAAGCTCGGTCTTCATCTAGCCATCTCTTCACTTCCTGAACTGAGAAACCGATGCTCGACCCATTATCCCAATACCACGAGTCACTTGTGTCTACCAACCTCTGACCGAACAAATCAATTCTTTCATAACAGAACCGTTACCCCCATTGAATTCTTCCTTTCACCTTCTTCTGTAATCAAACCTAACATTTTTTGAAACAGTCGCCACCATCAATTGACAACAATAATAGAGATATAAAACCCTTTCATCATCATCATTAAAACATAACTGAACCCCTTCATCAAGAATAGACGATCATAAGACAAATCAGTTACCCTTCAAATCAGAATTTTTATCCTTCTCCATATGTAACCCCTTTCATTATTAAAACACAATAATAGAGACCACTGGATTGAAAAAGATGTTGAGGATTAAGGAGGAGGAAGACGAAGGTGGTTTTTCGCGTTGGTGTGGTCGTGATTGTCTTAGAAGGTGTTGCCTATCTGGTGTTTGATTAAATGCCTAGCTTATTAATTTGTTTTTTTAGAGATTGTTTTGCATGATTTGAGCTTGAGGCTTTAACATGTTTGTTTTGTGTTGGGTTTATGTTTAGCCGTTTAGGGTCTAAGTTTTCTGATGAGGTTGAATTTTGTGGGACAATGGGATTCCTTTTGGTTTATTGGTGTGTGTGTGTATGTATGTTTTTAATAGTTGTGGGTTGTTTTGCAGTGGGAGGATCGAATGGATAGATCATGGAATTGTCAAAAAAAAACATGCTAAATGAGATTAATGCATAACGGTTACAACTTCACCATTATAAATAAACCAGGTCTATACACTTTATATACAAACTTGTCTCATTATTGCACGAACAATATATTATATATGATTCACACTAAATATGTTCTTTATTTTTGGGCACTAAATACAGGCTTTGGGTCATGGAAAACACTGGGATATTAACACTTCAACCTAAAGGCAATGAACCATCACTTGAGATGCGCGTGGTTCGCAAGTGGGTTTTAGGCGTATAAGGAAAATGAACCCCATTTTCTGTTGGTAGACAAAGAGGTATGTCTTTAACTGCAATTTATGAAACAATGCACTTAAACACAATTTAAACATTAGAAATTACTCCTGCAAATTACTTAAGATGGCCTAATAGCCTCACTTTATGGTTGTCTTTAGGCGTTGCCCTTAGTTAGTACAACGGTGAAGAGTTGAATTTATTTATTTTTTTGCTACTTTATTAAGACACGCCATGAGAAATGCTTGCAAATACTATAGACGGTACAACGGTGAAGAGTTGAATTTATTTTATTTTTTTTGCTACTTTATCAAGACACGCCATGAGAAATGCTTGCAAATACTATAGACGGTCACATATGAACAGTGCAATCAGTTAAAACCTGTCACACAGTTAGATGTGTTGGAAACTTCTAATGCACCCGTGCATTATAAACATTAGAACTTGCTCCTTCAACTTAGTTGACAAGGCGTGATTAGCTATCACTTCATGCCTGTCTTTAGGTGTTACAAAAAATTAGTGGCTTAGTGCAACAACAGTAGAAGATTGAAATTTTTGTTTCTTTTTCTTCTTTTTTTTTTGTTCACTCATACAAATGATATAAACAATGGCCATGACCATCCCGCAAATATAAACAGGTTAAGGTGCAACCTTGCAAATTTAAAAGCCTCAACAACACCAAAATGAGACCCTTTTTATCTTGGTGAGCAAAGCTATATGATTTTAAACAACCTCTGGCAAACGATGCCTCACCACCTGCCTTTATAAATATATACTAATTGCTAAAAACGGTGCGTAGAAAGACAAACCATTAAAAGCATGTTACTGCCTTATAATCATTCCAACCTGTTTAGTGTTTACCTGTTTTATTTTTCTAAATGTACGCCACTATATGTGTGTGTGTGTGTATCCACTGCATACTAATTCTGAAAATCAATTCTCACACAGCAAATAGAGTCAAAATATGACTGAAAGAAGCTATGTAAACCGAAAAACAAAGGTTAATTAAATACATTCCATTTCATTATTGTTCCACCGCTATCATGTACCATATTGAATTTTGGTTTCCAATAAAGATTAAAGAAGGGTCTATAACACCCAACACACTATGTTAACAAGTATTCTATGCACATATATCTCACACCTAAAATGCCTATGTCAGCTAACTTTCAACATTCTCAACAGGGAAGTGGCATCCAGGAAATGGTCAAGGGAAAGCACCGACCAACAGTGGACGCAAAACTGTGCTTCCACTCATGCTATCAAATACAAGGTTATGCATGTAGAGATTCAGATCCATTCACCAATACCTTGACTCACCCAACAGTGCATCTTGGTCAACCTACAATAATCTCTCCTATCTCTGAAACGGATAACATACTTATAAGTACTTTAAGGTGCCAACACAAAGTAGACTCGGACTACAAGCCAAAATAGAGGGGATAGTAGGTATGTAATAACTTACATTTAATTAAATACAAACATAGCACCGTCAAATGAACTTTATAAACATAAGAACATGTTAAAATAATATACGTGTTCCAAATTACATATATTTTGCTTTAAGTGCTTGTAATGTACATTTATGTGGCATATGTTCGTTGTGATTAATATGTAGACTGATTTAGTTAGTGCTGCTTTTAAGTATTCAGATTGCTTTGTAGCATGTTAGGGTTATGATTTATAAATTTGTTGTTTCTTATCAGTTATTTATATTTGTTAAATTTTATATGTAGCCTCCGAAGGCCTCTAACAGAGCACAAGTGGAGTCTAAAGAAGTCAAGCTTCCTGATTCAGGGCTAATCCCACTTGATGATCAGGATGTTGAAATTGTAAGTTATATGCTTCGACTGTTGCTCTCTTTTAGTTTTCTTGTAGTAAAGAAAATCGACTTGTGGTTAAATTGACAAAGTTAGGATGGTCTGGATATTTTTGAGAAGTCGGTTACTTTGCCAGCAATTGATCAGTTTAGCCATATAAGTTAAGTGTGTACATATTAGTAGTCTATCTTATTCTATCATCTCACTACTTGTAGTTTAGGCTCTCAAGCTGAGTGATGATCTTCATCTCAATAAAATAGACTGCGTGAGATTGCTTGCTTCTGCGAATCAAGAGGTATATTTTCTCTTACAATCTCTTCACCCATTGTTGTTTGAATTGTATTCTCATATCTGACTGGTATAACTGCATCAAATCCATTTAGTGGGGATTGCAAGGGCGGGGGCCATTGGATATATTACGCCTTACATCTGGGCTTTGGTATACAGAGAGAGGAGACTTTAATAACAGCACTTTATACGCTGTTACGGGATCTTTCCATCTTCCATCATCCCCAAGTTAGTTTCTTTTCGTTTTGTTGACGTATTATTATTATTATTATTATTATTATTATTATTATTATTATTATTATTATTATTATTATTATTATTATTATTATTATTATTATTATTATTATTAATGTTATTGTTTGCATAATTGTATTGTAGGCAATTGTGCTTGATCAAGGACTTAAGGCTGATCTTCAAGCTGACATTTTAAAATATGTTGAAGATCTAATCAATTCCGAGCTTCACCAACGGCTAATTTCTCTCATAAAGGTATTATTTTTGTCATCTTTTGTTGTTTATATCCTGACTTGAATTTTGCCTCTAGGTGATTTTTTCATTTCCCTTGCTAATTTTATCTCATTATATATTACTTTCTTTATCTTGACTATGCTACCATTTATGTCAAGCATTGTTACCTTTACATGCCATTATAGTTTAGAGAGCTTTAGCATCTTAAATTCTTAATGTATCACATCCATAAAAAGTAAGAAAACAACCAGGATCTTGTTGGTGCTCTTAAAGTTATGCAGCTCATAACATATCCCATATATGTTTTTTAGTTATATCAGTTATAAGGTGATCATTGTTTTCTTGAATTAGAAAATATGATCAATAATTGTGATCAACCCAAGTTGACCGTAAAGTGAGCCTAGGAAACTGGCTACTGTGGACCAAACTAGAAAGTATAGACTTTTTGAGGCAGCTTAGAATTAAGCTTGTCGCGTTAATTGCCTCACAAAATGACAAGTAAGAAGTCATTATAAGAATTCCTAATCTACTGTTAGAATGCAAGGACATTGAGTTATTATCTTGAATGTATAGATGACTAGCCCCACCGACCCGGTAATATATGTGTTTCCGTTAATAGTGGGTCGTCTTTTTGTTAATTTAAAGGATATAAACTACTTTATGTTTATATCAGTTACTTTTTTATGATCAAGGTATTGCATTAGTGGAAAAGAAAATGAACATCTAATTAAAATTTTCATTTGATTTCAAGGTATTGCATGCCAACAAACAGACAACTCAAGCCTAAACAGTATATGTTGCGAGTGTTGGGTCATGAAGATGTGATGAAGGTGGTGGCGTCGCCGTGATGGAGACGGTGAAGTGATATATCTTTATGTAGTTATTTTATATGTAAAAGGTTTGGCAACGTTCGTGTTTATGTATTTTATTAATCTTATCAAAGCGAGAACGATTCGGTTTAGTGTGCCGCAACACGCTCGACACCACTTGCACGTGGTACTTTATATAAGGCTAACGGTATAGATATGTTGCTCCAATCAAAAGACCCTTCATTAAAATCTATAAGAGAGCAACATCTTATCATCATATCTGTTAGGAAACTTGTCTATGGTCTGAATGTTCATTGATGTTGAAATAGTATGTTAAAGTCAGCCATATATAATTTCTCATCTATTCCACCATTTGTGTATCTATAGTGTATCTATAATTTCGTCTGCCATCTCTTATATTTATTTTTTGTTGTTTATGTATCAATTGGTTTATACTCAATTGATCTTTGTGAACTAAAAAATTAGTTGATTTAGCAAATTGGTATTAAAAATAAATTATGTGAAACTTGCCGCGCAACATATGGCAAAACACATAGGTACCCGCAGCAACGCGCGGGCATTCCGACTAGTCTTACATATGTAAATAAACTTGATAACACGAAATAATAAAACTTTGAATCACAACGTACCACTATTAAGCATTTTATAATGATACGATGTAATTTGAATTATTGCTATAATAATATAGTAAACGTAACATTTGTCATTAAAAAAATAGATATTGATGTCTTCGGTTATGGGAGAATGCAAAAGGCGAACAATGTATTTCCGGAAGTGTAAGTCGGATCAAAAAATCCAAGATTAACTTTGTAACCGTTGCCAACATACACACAACCGTCGCTAATAGACATGCCACCGTACACGGTAGCTCCAGTGTCATAGGACCATAAAATTTCTCCGGTCGCAGCACTCATAGCGTAAATAGGCCCAGTTGCATTGGTCGAGCCAGCAAACACGACACCATTGGCTAAACTCACGGGGCCACTTGCGGTCGCATTACTAGGATTTCCCCTAGACCATAACACATTCCCGGTCGCAGCATCCATTGACACCCATCCGCCACTAGTCGTCGTTATATTTGACGGCTTCAATGTGAAGTTAGTTCGCAAACTGTTGGCGATGTTTGTGTATACCGTCTTTCCATCTGTAGCCGAACCCCATGTACCTCCTCCGCCTGCGCCTCCTGGTCCAGCTTCCTACAAATAATAGTTTACCGACGCAAAATGCATACCGACATCATTGCGACTAAATTGCGATAAGAAATTGTCACAAACTTGTTGCTAATCTGTTTTGTAACCATCATTTACGCAAATGAGTTTGCAATGTATCTTAGCGACCGAAAACAGAATTGCAAACATGTGATAGATTTTACATCAGTCTACTAATTTTACGACGGAAGCATAGTCCATCGAAAATTTTGTGACGAATTTTTGTTCCTTCGTCCATTGCAAAGTTAGTAACGCTGTAACGGAATAAAAAGGGGTTCCATTTAGTCACAATGCTCATAAGTCATAACGTTCTTAAGTTTTACTTTTTTTTATTAGGTTATCTAAATTGAAATTTTGTAAATAGAATGTACAAATTTATGTCGCAAAACGTTTATCGCTAATTTGTGTTGCATCAATATTTAACGAAAATGAATTTGTGACGTATTTTAGCAACCGAAAGAGTCGTTGATTGGTGAGTGACAATTTTGCTACGAATTTTGCCACTGATAAAAACCGACTAAGTGATTGATTTTGTTTTAGGGTTGTTTTTTTCAGTTCTTGATGAGCTCTTAATGGATAGATGTCTGAATCGGTCAGAATAAATCATTCAGACTATTTGTTTTGCGAGCAGATGTTTGAATCGATTAGACATTTGTCTTTGAATGGGTGGACATTATACTGATTCTGAATGGTTCAAACATCTTACTGGTTCAGCACTTACCCATTCAAAAGTTACCAAACAGCCCCTTAGACTGGTGTAACTACTGATTTTAAGCCAGTCGCTAAATATAAGATGGAAACATAATTCGTCACAAGATAGTGACCGGGTTTGCGAGGATTCTATTAGGTTCTTTAATTTTTATTCTAATTCTAATGAAGTTGTCTATTTAAAACTTTGTGGATAGAGAGGTTACCGTAGACCAAACAATGCTACCGTTGTCGCGATCCAAAGCCCAAGCAATACCGCTCTTTTGTACGGTGGCCACAATGTCGCGCTTTTTCCTATGGTCACTAATAGTTAAAATCATTGGTGCTTCCGCAAAATCTGCATCCGGATTAGGGCCAGGCGGACACCCTGGTGTAGATAGATTATTACAAGCAAAAAACCATAAGTCATAACCGCCCAACTGTTTATACCAGTTAATATGCCCCGAATCCAAATCAAGTGCTAGGATCGAATTCGAATGGTTATCGGGCTCTATGCACTTATCTCCTTCGGTTGGTGTTGTTTGGTTGTTTTGGGCCTCTTGGCATTGTGTCACATTTAATGGGGCGAAATACATGTTTCCAGTGGCAATGTAAACCGCATTGCGGTGAATATCGATGGACGGACTGCTGCCCCATATGCCTGCGCCCGCATATTCGTCGGTGCTACCGTGGTTATCCGGCAACATGTAGGTTTGCCACAAGATTTTACCATTTGTAGCATTTAACTTGAAAAAACTCCCTCTAAATGTGCAACATGCTTCAATGCTTGAGGCTTCTTCAGCTGAAGATGTTCCCACATAGAATGCACTGCACACAATCATCATTTTACATCATACTTATTGTAATTACAGGATACTGAATAATTGAATCATAATCAAAATAACTGTTGAAATTATTTAGTCTAATTCATATGTTTGATATTATGTTATGTTGACTCAAGTTATTGGGTCAGTATTGGCTATTGGGCTTGATTATGTTGACTCAAGTTATTGGGTCTGTATAAGCGCTATCCTTCTATATTGATTCAGAAGGTTAGAGTGTTGTCTTCTAGTCTTGTATTTGGTGGTCTTGAGGTTATTTTTATGTGATAACCGGTGGTTGATCGTGTGTACGATCATCAGTCTTCTGGTCTGTAAGTTGTTCTATATTTCTTTACATTGTATACATTCATAGTGTCAACTGATTTAAACAATCAGTTGATATCTATAGTTATCTTTGGAATCTTCAGGGTATTTGGGGGGTATTTTTCAAGTTTGGGTTAATAAGATTTTGTCACTGTTTTTGCCGCCTAAACCTAGTGTTCTTAGTTCTGAGTTTGTGTTGGCTCAGTTATTATTTCTGTATTCAAACCCTAAGTTTTTACAATAACCGATGGTTGAGTATTGAGTGTTTTTTATTTAACTGTTTTTGTAAGACCTTTGGGTATACTTTAACCCTTTTTAACTTCAAATAGGTTTCATATCACTAGTTTTTCCTCGTTTCACTCCACATCACCTCAAGAAATGGTTTCACTCTATTAACTCCACCTAACACTAATTTTTTAGTAGTTTTTGGTTTAAAAAAAAGAAGCAAAAATAATTAAATCTCTTAACATTTCCGTTAACAAATAACCCCTTTAATGCCCCCTTAACACAAGAAATGGGTGGTGTGTAACGTCGGTTAACATAATATGCCACCGTTAATGCCCCGAATGCTAGAGTACATCCCATGATCGCCCCTTGTATACGTTTCAAAAAGAATATTTTTGGGATAGGAAAAGAGAATAAAATAATTGATCGTATTAAAACTCAATTTGTTATTGTATTTGACTTTTTATGTAGTTTAAATTCAACTCGTCTACAATTATTTGCAAAGTGCAATCAAAAGTCAATAGTTTACTTAATTCCGCAACATCGCTGGCAAACTTTGTCAACTTTGCACATTCTAAGATATTACATATTACACTAGGAAAAATATTTTATTTTTTTCAAAAGAAAAACAAATTTATTTAAATGAACAAACACGAAATAAACATACCTCTTATAATAAGTGCCCGACATGGTGATATACGCCGCGTAATGTGTATCGAGTTGGGTAGACCATACGAGCTCACCATTGCTAAGGTTAAGCCCCAAAATATAAGCCGGCCCATAAAGCCCAACGATCAAAAGATTATTAGCAACTGTAGGGGTTGCTCTTGACACAGTCCAGTTAACTCCTTGTACAAGTCCTGTCGAGTTAAGCCCGGTTAGCTGCCCAAGATTGTGT
The DNA here is from genome assembly GCA_032199755.1 of Ambrosia artemisiifolia. NCBI lineage: Eukaryota > Viridiplantae > Streptophyta > Magnoliopsida > Asterales > Asteraceae > Ambrosia > Ambrosia artemisiifolia. The sequence continues at coordinate 43,942,618 of CM063527.1, read as the reverse complement.
TGCCAGATGACTGACCCGTCTAATGCATTAAGCGCGTATATGTTCCCATTCCAACTCGGGAAATAGATGGTGTTGTTGTATATTGCTGGTGTCGCGGTTATATCATTTCCAGCTACAAACTTCCATTTAAGCCTAAGGTTAGCCACAGTTTTAGGACTGATCTTTGATTCGCCATAAGCGTATCTACGGTTTTGTAGATCTCCACCGTGATTTGTCCAGTCAGTTGGCTACAAACATTGAACAAATGATTAAAACCACAATGTTAATATTGTTGTCTATACTTTTAAAATGAGATAAGAATGCATACCTTAGCTGAGGTTTGGATAATGAGGAACAACCAAATGAGGATGGCAAAGTAGAGGCCATTGGGTGCCATTAAAATGGTTGGTTTGTTTCCAAAACAAATTTGTAATGTCTCATTTGAATACGATATATTCAAACTTGAGGTCAATGTAATGTTTCTTACTTGTTAAACAAGTTGTCATTTTAAAAATATTGGAAATATACAAGTACAGTTTATATATTTTTATATTGACTTGTATTTAGCGAGTCAAACAGATGGCATTTATCATTATAATTCTGTAGCATTTAATAAATAATGATAATTGATAAAACTTCAGAAAAAGAAAACAATGGCAGAGATTTTTTAGAAAACGAAAAAAACATTCAAACAAGAAGCTAGAAATCAAGAGATTGCGTTGCAAGACAAGAAAAAGGGAAAATCACATTTACTCATTTAAATCACTAAAGTAAATATTTGTATAGGCTAAACTGTAAGGTTTGACAACAATCAAGAGATGTAAAAGATTACATGTGTCTCACTTGGCTAACAAGATAGCCATTTAATTTGTGATACCCCAACAAATTAACATTTTTATGTTAGTCAAGTGAGACACATGTAGAGCTGGTAAATGATATGCATGAACGACAAGCCAAGAAAAAAATTTTACATGTAAAGCTGGTAAATGATATGCATGAACCTACACGAAAATGCTAAAACTTAGCCAAGAGATGTAAAAACCTTCATCTTGGTATATTCCTTTAGCATTTTCATGTTAAAAACTAACATGTAGAGCTGGTAAATGATATGCATGAACGACAAGCCAAGAAAAAAAATAAAGGCTCCAACTTGAAACGGCTTAGGGGTATGAAATTGAAAAGGCTAAAATAATACACTTTAGGGTGCTTGAAAATGAAAAGGCTACACACTTTGAATTGTAGGGGCTTCAAACTGAAGCGACTTAGTGGAGTCGTTACGTCAAGGAAACGGCTAGGTTTTTGCCGTTTAAGGCTTACAAGCCGTTTCAGAAGGTGTGTCAGAGACTTTTTATGTACATGAATACAGCTTAGTCGGTTCAGTTGTAGCGGCTTGTTTTAGCCGTTTTAGTATTTAGTGACACATGTAACATTTTATTGGTTCAAATTGTGGGGCTGAACACCGGTTGACGAATCTATGGACAAATGCTTTGCTTTATTTTTTTACCCATAGAAAGCATGTTACCTTGATCTATCATTCTATCTGCACTTGAACCAATAACCTCTAAAAATTGAAGCGACGTTCATATCTTGCTTTCGGATTCAGATAGTGATTTTCAAAATTTTCGGATATTTCGGATATCCAAAGTATACAAAAATTTATAAATTTATTTTTATCGGATATCCGGAATATCTGAAACTATCCGAAAATATTGGATACGGATTTGGACGGTGAAAGTAGGTATCCGAAAATTTCGGATATCAAGTTTTAAACACCCCTAATTCCTAGTTGTAACACCATCTCGAGTTTAAAACATGGGCTTCACTCGGGGAGTCAAACCCGGTAACAACGACTCACGAGTCACAACACGTTAATGAAGCATATAGACAAACATTCACCACCTGTTTCCTGTGGGACCCGCTGTGTTTTCCAGTTTCCACCAATCCAAAAGCTACCACATAATGTTTAGTATTGATTCTGTTCCTGTTTGCTAGGTTTTATAGGTGATTGTTGGCCCTTTATTTCTATATATCATAGAATTCCGCTATTCAAAAAAGAGAAAAATTGTTTTATAAAACAAGACTTGGAACTGAAATTTGATTATTATATACTCCGTATTAACTTATTTTGTAGATAGAGAGGAGGGACCCATGATATGATATGATATATAAGTTGATTTTTAATGTTCAATCGCATTTGTCGCACCCATTTTTAAACTAACTAGGTTTATAACTCACGTGCGCGTTGCGGCACGCTAAACCATATCGTTCTAACTTTGAACACCTGCACCAATGAAGTCGATACAAAAGGCTGTCGATATATCAGAGAAAGGGCAAAGTCTTCTACAAATTAAATTCGATTTTTCTGTCGACTAATAGAAAGTTTTGTTTTTTTAATGCTAAGTAATGCATTAAAAACATGGCTAAATAATGGGTTGATTATATAAATAAACAAATCTACTGTCTGTGTTTTAGTCTCTGTGGAAACAAAAAAGTCACTCAAAAATAGTTTTGTTATTTTCGAGTTTTACTTGTTGTGCATGCATATACAATACATATACTTATGAAAACAAAAACATCAAAAACCAACATCAAACCTCATGAACTGCAGCCAACCGCCTTGTTTCTTCTTTAATTCGACCAAACTGAAGCTGAACCCTTTCCTGAACCTCCAATTTCAAGACACATTTTGTCGCGAACCCGTTTTGACATGCTTTCGGACAACCCTGACCAAACTATTTCCCATACCAAAAATATTTCATCTTGGTGCATACACCTTTTAATTGGGACCCATTTTGACATGTTACCCAAGCCAACCAACTGATACCAAACTGTTTTGGCCATGTCAAAAGTTATTCATTTGAGTCATTTTGACCAAGCCTGCTTTGAGTTTTGTTGTGTTACATAATGTGTCCAACATAACCATTTTGCCATCTCTAAATTAGTACCTCTAACTCCGCATCTGATTCGAATGAAGAAATGGAACAAAAAATTTCAGGTTCTGATCCAGAATCTTTACTTTTTGGTGAGGTTTTATTGATCTTCAAGATGATATTTCGTTGGTCAAAATCCTAAGCGAGACTCTTTCTGGGAAGAAAGATGGAAACCTTGAGAATTTTTTGGTCTTTTTGATTTGGATGCCAATAGATTTTTATCAATCCATATTGGCTGCATAAAATAACATAAACATTTGATTCAGACAAGGATCATACCAAATATAGTAGCTTCACTTTGTCAAATAGGAAGGGAAAAACAGAAATATTTGCAGTATTTCATTCAATAGATACAATCATCGAAATAACTAATATAGTAATATGGTAAAGAATTTAAAGACCCACATTGCTGATACAGGTTCTAGAAGATCTTTTCCTCACTATAATCTACAAACACTATCAAATTAGGCCTTCAAGTTTCAAGCTGGTTGGTTCTAATATGTATTTGACCCAATCAAAGTTGTATGCTCAAAGAAATTGACAAACTCGAATGTAGTGGACACGAAAAAATACAACAGGTCGATTTCGACCCATTTAGACTAAAACGGGTTGCTTTCAACATTGAATCTCCGAAGGATCAAACAGGTCAAAAGTCGCGCAAAGTGTATTCTCTTAATAAACCTATATAATAGACAAAAGGGCGTCGGGCAACATAATTTGACTCATGTAGTCATGTAACTACCTATCTTACAAGAAACCGATGCTTGAACCATCTGACCCGACCACTTTGCCACCTCTAGCAAAATATACCTATGAGCATTGACCTAGATCCACTGATCTTACATAAAGATTCCAAACCTAAAACTCAAAACTCAGTCTGTCTTACATGTTTTGCGCCTGTATTGAGGTTGAGTTGATTTTGAGCCTGACCTACCATATAGAGGCTCTTAAATCATTTGCAAAATGTGTATAACATGAAGATCAAAAATATATAAACTCGAAATTAAACATTACATTATACTGTCCATTTTCGGATCCAAACATAGAGATGCCCTTTCCATTTTCATCATACTCATACTTAGCGCCTTTATGAACGGCTTCAAAAGCCTACAATTCTCACCAAGCGCTTCCTCATAAACCCTCTCCAATCCCTTCAACTCCAAAGCCTGATCATCAGAAGAGATCAAGTCAAGACATTTCAAATATGAAGATTAAGATAAATCAAATTGAAGACTGTATTTCTCAATCACTATTCTTTTTAAAGAGTGAACATTAAAGATGTATTACGTTATCCTCTAGGCATTGGCGGATTACAGCTTTTTACTTTTTTTAAATAAAAAAGATAACCTGCTGCGCTTCAAGCTAAAATCAGGCTTTGTTTTTATTACATTATTACATACAATGATACAAATCATACCTATACAACTTGGAATTCCATGCCTTTCTCAGGTCCTCGAAGATGACAATCTAGACCAGAAAAAGGAAATTGTCAAACCACTTCAAAAAGTAGTAGCTTACTTTGGAGCACCCAAATTACCCTGAAACAAATAAGTGAACATATATTAGACTTAAATCAAATATTTTGATTAAAAATCAGAAAATAAAAGGTCATGAATGTGTAAAAACGAAGTTTTTGGACTTTATTCATACGTCTATATACTGTGGCCATATAATGTAAAAGTAATTAATTCATAAACATCATCCTTTATTTAGTATTTTTAAGTTTAAGCGCAAGGCACACAATAACAGTAAAAGAAAAAACATGGACTACCCAAAGCTATGGTTTGTTATTTCAATCATCGTTGTCCCATCTACTCAAGTTCTAGAATGTAAAAAAAAAAGAAACCCACCGTCCTCTCCCCAATCTCACTTAGCCGCCTCCACAATCGCCGAATTTAGATTAAAAAGAGGATTTCGCTTTTGTGATAACATGTAGATAATAAGTTTAATGGGAAATAAATATGACAGTTCCTATAATCATATTAGAACATTATATCATTATTCATACTCCTAATCCTCGTATGATTATTCTATTTGTATAAGGTGATCCTACAACATTCATGAAATGTCTAGCAGCTGGTTAATTGATAATATGTTCAGATAAGACCATCAAAGCTCTTATCTATGATTCAGAGACAAAAAAAAAAGAAAAACAAATAAAACATCCAAAGAAATCGGTAACCGAACCTGACTACATAACCGGAGAAACAACCTTGTTCCCAAAAAGTATCACAGTGATCGACATTTTCCGATCCCAATCTCGTCTTGATCAACCCAAGCATATCATCATCATCATTATAACTATTCGAATTTGAACTGTTAATAACTGCAAATCCCCCAAACATATCATCGAAATCCGAATTTAGGGGTTTCTTATTATTGCCACTTTTGGATCCAAAAATCACATCAAAATCATCATCACCAATTGAAATACTTGAATACTTTTGATGACCAAACTTAGAAACAAAAAAAAAAGATGCAAAACATGTACAAATTACCAATCACCAACTTCAATATAGCAATCAGACTTCAACATCAAACCTCAAATGTATATCAAAGTTCAATATCAGCAATTTTTAACATAAAAGGTTGACACATTAAGTTAAGCAAGATCAAAAGCTAACAAACACTAATAGAAAGATGCATAATACTTACAAATTTACAATGGAATATGAGGGTTTGAATTCCATTCGATAAAGTAAGCTTCGAGTGGAGTTGACTTAGCGATTGGAGTAACCCTTAGGAGAGAGTACATGGAAAAGGCGACATTAAGAGAGGTGGCGTGATGGTGGTGGGATAGTGTTGTGAATGCAGTTGTAAGTAGATAATTGATTGAGTTGTGATGGTGAGGATCTGTGCCGATTGAATAGCGTTGGATTGGCTTTGCGGGAGCTGATTATTGTTGCATATATGTGTTGGTAAGAGGTGTATTTAGGGGGTTTGTGTGGGACGGTGATCTTCACCTGTACACGTGCCCAACCCAAAAAAATACACGTGGCAAGTCCAAAAAGCACCACAAAACCATCCAACCAAGCCCTTACACGCTGACCACATTTACTGGGAAAAAATACGGACAAAAACGGATAGAAAGAGACTCGATCTCTGGTAGACAGATAAGCAAACAACAAAGCCAACCACCAGACCACTCATGAACTTGTTTATTAATGATAACCCAAAAATATATAACAACAACAATCAGATTAGAAAATACTGTTCAAATCCATTGCTCTATTAATAGTATATATAATGCAACATATTACATCAGTCACTTTCACCAATAATTTCATTTCATTAATTAATAAGCTATGGGAACCAAACAAACTAAGGGTGAATTAAGTTGTGAATTCTTTTAATAAATTAGAATTTGAATAGTTATAGTTGTTATTGAAAGTTTGACAATATGAATAAGAATTTATTTGAACAATTATAAATGAAAAAGATCCTATCATCAAGGCTATCTACTACTGTTTTCGCAACCACCATCGTTATCCCCAACCTACCAAGGCACCGCCGCCTCCACCTACTGGGTCATTGTCGCCACTGCTGGCATCGCCACCATCAGTAGTGGTGAGGGTGGTGGAGGAAAGGATGGCGAGCGAATGAAAGTATTAACAAATCCTATCCATGTATGTTTAGATCAAGAAGATATTGAGTTTTATTCGTCAAACCGAATGTATATGCATTGCATTATACCCCTTCATTTAAAAAGTTGTTCAAGATTAGCTCTTGGAGTTTTAATTTTGTTTAAATGCATATTGAAGCCATCCAAATATGTGTGTATGCAAGTGAGTGTGTGCATATACACGTATATATGTGTGGAAACATTCAATACAAACCATAAATATATATAAAACTACAATAAACATATTAACATGAAGGGCAATACATATACGATACGACACGAAATCATAAAATGGAACAAGGCTAGACCACGAATGTAGGGTCTTGTCCCCTTATCCAAAAAAAGGCTACACCACGAACTCATGCCACAAGGCCCAACACAATCAAGGTTGAGCACCAATTACACTAACATGCTTAAATGACATGAAGGTCCAACGGTAGATAGGCATAAGCTTTAGCATTGGTCTATTGGCTAAACTCTTTTTTGGAAAGGATAACCTATGATCAATCCTTACTGTGGCCTGGCCTTGTGAGGCCAAGGCCAGTCTCATCCCTGGTTAGACGGTTACGATTAGGCCCAACTTTTTCCTCTGTAATATAATGACTTAAGCTCGATATATTAATAGATACACTTTGAGATTTTATGAATAACGTAAAAAAAAATTCCAACACCTCTCTATATTACTCGAGATATACAATACTTGTAATATATGTACATATAAATGTTCTTACAAACAAAACAAGTATCTGACTTGTGCGTCAAAGTGTTCACGAGGTTGAAGCTAGTGGACCCTCCAACGAGTTGTTTATATGTTTAGGCTTAACTTCGAGCCGAAAAGTCAATGAACACCAAACCAACACTTAGACTGATATGCACTAGGCTTGCATCTCCTTACACAGTTACTCGAGTCCCGACTCAAACCTAGACACGGACCAGGCTCCATTGCAACTTGAATTAGAGCCTCTAAGAGAGTTAGAATCATGATGATGTCAACGAACAAAAATTTGTTAAATTTAAAATACTTGGTTGATATAGAATCATGAACAGTTCTATGGCCCTAAACAACTGTATTGACTTGCAAGAGAATGACATCATTAAAAAAATTACCAAATGTGTCAGTAAAATATAACATGTTTATAAGACTGCCTGTAGTGGGGGTGCTATTGAGCGTGGAAAACAAAAATAACGCCCCCCACATCATTACGGGGGGCGTTATGAGGCAAAAATAATGTCAGGCGTTATATAATTAACGCCGGGTGACAAATGCTCCAACCAATCAGCGAATGACACGTGGACGAGGAGGGGGAAAGTCTTTAAAAAAAAGGGCGCTATTGGGCATTATATTTTCCCCCTTACCACTACACCCATTTTTTCACTTCAAGCCCCATGCTGACTCAGCTGTCACGTGGATCAATCAGAATCAGGGGCGTTATATTTAACCCCCTCCACTACACATGGTCTAATTAAGTTCCAATCAATAATCAAATCGAAAAGAAAAATTTAACAAAAAAATTATAATTGAATTACTCTCAATTTTATTAATTAGAAAATAACTTAAAACTTATTACCCTTAACCTCAGTCACAACTTTGATCACATTAATATAGTCACAATTTTGATCTGTGATAATATTAATAAAGTGCCTTTGGAGGATATCAAGAAGTTGGTTAGTGTTTTCACGAAAGACGAGATTAAAGAGGCAGTTTTTTACTGTGGGTCGGATAGAGCTCCCGGACCAGATGTGTTTATTCAGGTTTATCAAACACTTTTGGAGTTATTTAGAGGATGATTTTTTTTATTTGTTCTCTAACTTTCATGAGACATGAGTCACTAATAGAGGTTGTAGTACATCTTTTAGTACTCTCATTCCGAAAACGTAAACGCCAGTTGGGCTTCGAGATTATAGGCCGATTATTCTTGTAGGGGTCATCGGTAAAATTATATCTAAAGTTTTGGAGACAAGAGAAGTAAAGGAGGTTATCGGTAAAGTGATTTCTAAGACTCGGGCGGCTTTCCTTCAAAACAGATTTATTTTGGACGGACCTCTAATGACTAATGAGTTATATGGGTAGTTGAAAAGGCGGGGATAAAGGCTTTATTACTTAAAATTGACTTTGAAAAGGCTTACGACAATGTTAGTTGGGGATTTCTTATTTCGGTGATGGAACAAATGGGGTTTCCTAGTAAGTGGTGCATTTGGATTAAGGTTATCTTTCAGTCGGCAAGGTCCGCGGTGTTGGTAAACGGCTCTCCTACTTTTGATTTTCAATGTCAAAAGGGGATTAGGCAAGGGGACCCTTTATCTCCGTTCTAATTTCTCATAGTTATGGAAGTTTTCTCGTGTATTGTTAGGAAAGCTTGTGATTTGGGGGAAGTTAAAGACATTTGGTTGTCGAATGGGGGACCGTCTATATCTCATTTCTTGTATGCAGATGACGTGCTTATCATGGGGGAATGGTCAAGAGAAAATGTAGAGAAGACGATTAGGTTACTTAGAGTGTTTTATATGTGCCCGGGCTTGAAGATTAATATTCACAAGTCTCAGTTATTTGGGATTTGAGTGGATGGAGAGGAGGTCGTTGATATGGCTTCTATTCTGAGGTGTAAAGTAGGTGATTTTCCTTTAACGTATTTGGGTATTAAAGTTGGAGCGAACATGAATAAAAGTTGTCATTGGAACGCGGTCATTGAGACAATTCAAAACAGGTTAGCTTCTTGGAAAGCGAATACGTTATCCATGGGAGGTCTATTAACTTTGATTAAATCGGTACTCGCTAGTTTGTCGGTTTACTATCTTTCTCTATACAAAGCCCCGACGAAGGTGATGGAGCAAAATGAGAGAATGATGAGAACATTTCTTTGGGCTGGTTCGAGTATTGATAAAAAGGTCCACTGGGTAGCTTGGGACGTTGTCACGACTACAAAGAAAGACTACAAAGGTTAGGGACACTAATATTGCTCTATTAACAAAATGGGCATGGAGGTTCATGACTCAAAGGGATAGTTTATGGCGTAATATTATGAAAGCTGTGCACGGGGGAAGGGGCCGTTGGGTCTTCCTTCCTGTTAAAAATTCTTTACCGGGTTGTTGGAAAGCTATTGTGCAACTTCTGACTAGTTTGTTGCTCAAAGGGTTAAAGCTGCAGTCGTATATACGCGTGACAGTTGGAGATGGTACTACAGTTAGGTTCTGGTCTGATTTATGGCTAGGTGCTACTGTCCTGAAAGATCGATGGCCTGGTTTATTTGCTATAGATTGTAGGAAGTTCTGCATAGTTTGTGACCGCGTTCTACAATGGGACATGGGTTTTCGATTTGTGCCGGAGTGGACTAGAGACCCGCTTACGGTCCAGGAAGTTTGTGAATTGCATGATTTGAACTTCATGTTGCAAAATTTTCTTATACAGGTACAATAGATAGATGGCGATGGGGAGATGAGGATAAAGGCGATTTCTCAGTGGCGAATGTGAAAAGTTTACTTTGGGACGTAAGGGACACTCATCGGGCTCATTATATGCTCTGGGAGTCTTGGATTCCTATTAAAATTAACCTCTTCATTTGGCGTTCGGAGATGGATCGTATTCCAACCAAAATCGCATTGGTTCGAAGACAAATAAATATTCAAGACGTGTCATGCCCTTTATGTGAAGCTGCGGATGAAGATGCGCTACATTTATTTATAGGATGTGGATTTGCTTGGGGCGTCTGGTCAGGTATTGGAAGATGGTGTAAGATAGAGCCTGTTTTGGCTCTTGATTTTGAAGACTTATTAAGACTTCAAGACAATATTTCAGGTAATAAATGAGCCAAAAAGATTGTTCGGGGCATTGTGATGATTACATGTTGGGCTGTTTGGAGGACCCAAAATAATAAAGTTTTTAAAGGAATTACTCCTAAGGTGGTTGATGTTGTAGCTATGGTCAAGTTGTGGTCGTTTTTATGGTTGAAAAAACAGATCTAGGGTTACCACAATTAGGTGGAAAGATTGGGTTGTTTATCCTTTATATATGTTGTAATTGTTGGTTTTGGTGGTCCTCACTTTGAGGGGGCGCCTATTTTGAATGAAGTTTATAATTAAAAAAAACATTTTATAGAATAGAGTAAAGATCAAATACATATAGTTTTTTTGTAAGAACTGTGAGAATCAAAGGGGGTAAAAAAAAATTATTTTTTTTTAGAATTTTTTTTTCCCATGTGCTTAAACATTGTTTCTAGATGAATAATACAAAAAAAAATAAAAAAAAAAAATTTTAGTATAATTACGTCATTAAGGTAAATACATTAGTTTACACTAGAGTAATTATGTAATTACTCTACACGTAATTACTCTACACCAAATTATTTTATTTATTTATTTTTTTTTAGTTTTCAATACTATAATACATGTTTAACAATATGGGGAAAAAAAATTTAAAAAATAAAAATAAAAAAAAAATACCCTCCTTTGATTCTCACAGTTCTTACCAAAAAAGCTATTTGTACCGGATCTTTCCCCGAATAGAATAATACTTGGTTATAATTAGAGATTCCTATTAGAATAAACTCACATATTTATCTATCTATTATAAATTAAATACAGGTCATTTAATTTATCTTTAATTAACTTAATCAAATAACCATACTAATCCATAAGCTCAGATTAATCAATCCAACTTAAACCGCCCTGTTACTCGAGATCAGCCCAACCCACCTCACAAGGACAGGAATTACGTCCAAACATATAAAAAAAAACACAAAATTACTATAGAAACATAGAATAATTTATTGGCAACGTGTTCTTATCAGATATCTATGTTACCTTATTAAGGAGGTGACATGTCTACAATAGTAATTATACACAAATTTTAAGATGGGATATCAAGAGACTCATGCTTTAACATATATATGTCATGTAAAAGTTCCCCATAATACCCTTATTGCATTATCCACTTGTACTATAACTATAACTATAAGGTAACATAGATAATTAAAGAGGAACTTGAAGTTGAGAAGGAGAGAGACTAACCACCATTCGAATACTAATTATCAACTTGCTAGATCTTATAGGGAATGTACATAGCCCATCTATAACAGTAAATAGTTACAATAGGTAATTTGTTTGTATAACACGCTCATTAGAAAAAATGTTGCTATCTATTTTTTTTCTTTTTCGCACATTACCACCTCACACTTTCTTAGCTTTAGCAACTTTAAATCCTTGTATGCAATTTGTTTCTATCTATCACAGAAAAATGCCAAGGGGAGAAAACCAAGATTGAAGACCTACATCAATCTTGGTAGAAACATGATATCAAAATATAATCTTACATTAATCACTCTCTTGCTTACTACAACTAAATACGTACCTAACCAATTGTATGTTGGAAACATTTAACAGCCGCTTATAAAATGTATGGTAGCAAAACCATGATGTCAATCAGTTTCGTAACCATAACCATAATTTATGGTTAATTGATCAGAGCTTAACCATACCATCGGTTAATTGTTTGTTTGTTCGCTTTTGTTAACTAGGCTAATTCGGTTATGGTCCAGTTAATACGGTTATTTGATCACGCCCTAACCTTAAAAAACATTGTGGTTATTGCTCAAAACTAAACCGACCCGCCTTTGCACAACTCTAGAATCACAAATTTAAGTGTTATGTCCCGCTGCATCGCGCGGGCACCATACTAGTCACTACTAGTATATATTTATTAACAAACCAACTGTACTAAAATACTTGTCAGATTTCAAAACACTTAAAAAAACCTTTACAAGTTCCTTTTGTTGCGATTTAGCCTACCACTTTGCACCAATTTAGGCATTAGGATAAGAACAAGTGGACCATGAGTGGCAGTCACGTTTCCAATAGTGAGAGTAAGACCCGTCAATCACCTCATCATCTCCACCGAACAATTAAAAAAAAATTAGAGTAACAAAAGGGGAAAAAGAGGAACATGACAAACCCATTTGGGTCCCTCTTCACCCAACAACAAAAGAAAACCAAAACAAATAAAAACAACTCACAAAACCCCCCTGTCATTCGCTTGCACATATTTTTTTTTTTTTTACATTAACGCTCTGTTCCTGAGCTTACTTAATGAGAGAAAAGAAAAGAAAAAACCGAAAGAAAGGAAAGAAAAACAAAAGAAATGATGCATATCATTTCCTTCTGTTTCCTTCCAAATCGGAAGGAAAACTAAACTAAATGATTTGGCTTAGTTTTCCTTCCATTTCCTTTATTTTCCTTCCTTAAATGAAACTCGCGAACACAACATGTTTTGTTTTCCTTTTTTTCCTTCCTTAAATAAAACTCAGGAACACAATCAAATTTTTGTTTCCTTTCTTTTCTCTCATTAAGTTAACTCGAGAACACAACGTAATCGCCCAAATTTGGATTTTTTTTAAATTCTTTTTTCTATCAGCATCTCTAAAATAAATATACGGTTTAAAGAATATACACTTGTTTTCTAAGTATTATAATTCACTATTCATTTCCAACTATAAATTTGTAAGTGTATACAACCGATTAAACACAAAATATTAATTACTTTTGAGTAAAATAAAAATAGAGATCAATAATCTTATATGAGCTGTTTTTAGAAAATAAATAAAGTTTAGCAAAAAAGAAAGATGTATTTTAGTTCAATTATAGTGATATAAATAGAAAATCCATTATAATTGCTCTAAAATACAACATTTATTTTTATTCCACTATAATAATCAAATATTTCAACACCAAAAGGAAATTATATTGAAATAGAAGGCAAACGAGTAACAAGTTGTGCCTCACTTAAGTCTTTAAAAATAATATTCATAAATATTGAGGTCATAACATTACTATGGATACCCGTTTAACCTGACTGCATGTTTGGCAATGAGCTTCTAGTTTCAAGTTTTTAAAGTTTTTAAGAAAAACTTTTACTCAATAAAAAGTCTTGTTTGATCGAAGAAGCTTGAAGCTTTTAGATTAAAAGAAAAAACTCTATATTGAAACGATATTAGTGGTAGCGCTTAAGAAAAAGCTTTTGCTAGCTACAAACTTTTAAAAAAATGACACAAATACCATTTGAGTAAAGATCAAATACATATAGTTTTTTTGTAAGAACTGTGAGAATCAAAGGGGGTAAAAAAAATTATTTTTTTTTAGAATATTTTTTTCCCATGTGCTTAAACATTCTTTCTAGATGAATAATGCAAAAAAAAAATAAAAAAAAAAAATTTTTAGTGTAATTACGTCATTAAGGTAAATACATTAGTTTACACTAGAGTAATTATGTAATTACTCTACACGTAATTACTCTACACCAATTGTTTTTTTTTTTAGTTTTCAATACTATAATACATGTTTAACAATATGGGGAAAAAAAATTTAAAAAATTTTTTTTAAAAAAATACCCTCCTTTGATTCTCACAGTTCTTACCAAAAAAGCTATTTGTACTGGATCTTTCCTCAACACCATTTTACCATAAAAAAACATGCATACAAGCTTGTAGTAATACTTATTTTGGTCATTTTATACATTTTAATAAAAGCTTTAATTACTCTGCCAAACACTAAAATATATTTAAAGAACTATAAATTTCAGCTAACAGCTTTCAACTATCAACCACCAGCAGCTATCAGCTAGACGCGGAATAAAAAAGGAGGAACAAGACAAACCCATGGGCCCTTTCCACCCAACACCAAAACAAATAAAAAATAACAACCCACAAAAATGAAAAATCCCTTTTCATTCGCCTGCACAATTTTGGATTTGTTTTTCCAATAATTTCCACCGAATTTCAACACACCAAAAGCCACCACACCACCACATAACAAAAAGGTGTCTTTTTTTTCTTCCCATTTCTTTTGCACCTATTTTTTTTTCTAAAAAAAAAAAATTAAAAACTGTTTGCAGTACTCAATTGTGCTGTCATGAGTCTGCTATTTGACCCCTTTATATGATTCTTTCTTTAGGGTTTGCAATTTTGGTGTTTATTAATTATTATTATAGGTACTCAAGAGTGAAATCAAACTATGCAAACAGAGAGATCGGAGTCCATAAGATCAGTAGCAGCAGCAGCAGATACAAGAGGGAAGCATAGAATTTCTGCTGAATTAAAGAGACTTGAACAAGAAACTCGTCATTTAGAGGTTTGTTTTCTTGACTTTATTAATATTATATTTTTTTTTATTTGAAATTTTGAATTTTTTAACCATTTTTGGGTTTCTTGCTGCTTGAATCTATATGGGTTTACTTCAAAATTTGAAATTTAATATCAAGTTTTTTATTTGCCATTTTTTTATTTTGATAATTAATTTGTTGGGTATGATCAAAATTTGAAGCTATTTGTTTTATTTTTTTGTTTCTTTGAATCTATGATGATAGATGGTATTCTATTCGGTGGTTGTTTCTTGTTAAATTTTTTTTATTGAAATTGAGCTTTTTTTTTTTAACATTAATAATACATTTTCATTCATAAACGCATAAACGCGACCAATTACATCAAGATAGCGGGTAGGCGGGCAACAAGCTGCGCCGCCACCCCTTTCTGGATGGCAAATCCTAACCTACTAAAAACGAACCCATGTCCCCCCCGGAGTCGAGACACTGCTATGAATAACACGTTGGACTCTAGTCAGGAAACGGATGGCTTCCGGCGCCAACGAGCCAAAGGTATCAAATGCCAGGGAACAAATACGTGTTGGTTCTCCTCGCAGGCTTTAGCATGCTTCTCAACTTTCTTCGCCTCTGCTTTCCGCAAGTTTTTTGTTTGACATTTTTCATTTTGATAGTTAGTTTGTTGGGTATGATCAAAGTTTAAATGCCAAAATGGCCCCTGTGGTTTGGCCCAAATTGCCACTTTGGTCACTTTTTTGAATTTTTTGCCAAAACCACCCCTCAAGTATCGAAAAGTGCCAAAATGACCCATATTTAACTGAGTTTCTAACTGAGGATGGAAAGTCAGTTAAGTATCAGGGGCATTTTCGTCTTTTCATCTGTACTTCACCCTCTTCTTCTTCTTCTTCTGCATAAATCACCATCTTCTTCTTCTAAAGCTCCAACCTTAGTCACAAAATCAACACCACAAACCATAAATCACCATCACAGTTATCAACTCCCACCATCTTCCCCATCACAGTGTTCAACTCCCACCTCAAACCTAAATACTACAGACAAGGACGACGAACTCGTTGACGGAGACAACGTCGTTTCAGTGGTTACAAACAAATCACCCAATCCAAAATCCGATCTTTAACCCCCACCCACCCAAATTATTTAATGGGCAAAATCTCAGTGATCATTTACATCACAGTAGCCTTACTCCTCCTCCTATTAATCTCCCATTCCCCCACTCACCGGAACTCCAACAACCACCGCCGCCAACTTCACCTTCAACCCAACCCCTTCTGACCATCATATCTCCTTCCACCCCTTCTGACCATCATATCCCCTTCTGACCACTGAGACGACGCCGTTTCAGTGGTTTCACATTAGTAGTTCGATCTGATATCCCATCAACATCAAAGAAAAGGGCACCAGGAATGTGGGCAACCTGTTGACACAAAAACAGAATGGAAGGAGGAATTGAGGAAAATAATAGAAAACAATACACATCGAAATCCATCAATTAAGCTATAGAAGCCATGATATTTTATAACTTAAAGCCAATATCATAATACGCATCTGAAAATATATCCATACAGCTAATAAGAATCTTTAACTTTAGTATATAAATATTTTTAGATGAAGGGTATGTACCTTCAGATCAGGCTCACGCAGATTGGCATGAAGCCAGTCAACTGAAACAACGGGCTCACCAGTCGACAAGGACCGTGTTGAAAAAGAGGCAGCAGATCCAGCCACGCGTGTAGCCATATCACCACGAACCAAGGTAGTTGTTGTATATATATTTACAGAGTTTGATGGCAACGATGGAGGTGGTTGTTGTATATATATTTACAGAGTTTGTGAGAGAGAGAGAGAGGATAGGGAAGAGATAGAGATGGAGGTTATTGAAAATTCACAGCAACGACTTGATGTTGTATACTGAATAAGGATTTAAATTATCTCTGATTTAATTATAAAACATAAAATATATGGAGAAGATGATAGATTTGGGGGTTTTTATATGGAGAAGATGAAGTACAGATGAAAAGACGAAAATGCCCCTGATACTTAACTGACTTTCCATCCTCAGTTAGAAACTCAGTTAAATATGGGTCATTTTGGCACTTTTCGATACTTGAGGGGTGGTTTTGGCAAAAAATTCAAAAAAGTGACCAAAGTGGCAATTTGGGCCAAACCACAGGGGCCATTTTGGCATTTAACTCTTTTTATTATTTGTTTCTTTGAATTTAAGATGGTAGATGGAATCCAATGGTGGTTGTCTCTTGTTTTGTTTTCATGGAAATTAGGCTTTTGCTATCAAGTTTTTTGTTTGACATTTTTCATTTTGATAGTTAGTCTGTTTGGGTATGATCAAAGTTTGAAGCTTTTTTGTTTTATTATTTGTGTCTTTGAATTTAAGATGATAGATGGTACTCAGTGGTTGATTCTTGCTATGCTGTTAATATGGTTGATATATTGGTTATCGGTCCTTAGGTAAAATCTCGGTACCGATATTATCGGCAAATGTTGACTGACTAATATTTGAACGACATATCACCGATTTTCCCGATATGAGTACCTTTCTTCTTAGTTCTTCCCTACATCTTTCTTCTTATTGCTGCCATTAGTGTTTTAAGTTCTAATTGTTAATGTTAGTGTCTTAAGTCTTAATCAGTTCCTACTTGCTATGTATATAAATTCTGCATGATATTAAAATTATCAATATTCACCGCGATAACCTATATCTCAAATATCGATCCTTGGCCGATATCCGATTTTTACCGCATTAACTCCATATGCTTCTTGTTAATTTTTATGGAAATTGGGCTTCTGTTATCAAGAATTTTTGTTTGCCATTCTTCATTTTGACAATTAATTTGTTTGGATATGATAAAAAAATGTTATATTTCGCCAATTGAATCCGAAATTGAGGAGCTTAGGTATCTGATTTTGGTTTCGATGATGAGATTCAGGTTTATGTAAGGGTGGATATAATTGGTTGGTTTAGTGAGATGATAGCAGAGTCATATATTTTATTTGTTAGGGATCTTGAAATCATTTTGCTGGATTTATTTTTAGGGATCATGATTCATTCATCGAAAACTTCAAATATGATCGGCTACGTTTGATAAGATTTAACAGCATTGTGCCATTGTACTTTGGTCGATTTCGGATATTATATTTCAAATTGTATGAGAATGGATTAAATAATTTTAGTAAATAAATCAGTTCTTGTACAAGATTAATGTATATAAAATTATAAACTCAATATGAAATTATGGATTGAGTTGGCACGATTGATTGAATATCTTTTGTATGTGTTTTGTCACCATGTTTTTATATCTTCTCAATATAAACAGCTTGTTGCTTAGGTATTTGTAGGTACACATCACGACAGTCGACAGATAGATCAACACTTACTTGGACCGTTTTCAAATGTGTTTAAATTAAATAGTTTGGTGAACAATTAGAATCAGATAATTAGCTGTGATAAAATGGCTTCTAGAAGATAGTGTTTTGAATCCTAATTATTCAAGAAATTAATACATTTTTTTAGCATATTAGTATGTAGGCTTCAAAAGATAAATGACATAACCATCATGATGTTAGGTAATTTTACAGCCCATATCCTCTTGGCCTAGTGGCATCAGGTGTTTATCCCAACCAAAGTGGTGCGGGTTCGAGTTCAACAAGTTGGGCATTAGGTGGATTTTAAGAGTAGATTTTACTATTTTAGTGGTGTGTGTGTGTGTGGGGGGGGGGGGGGGGGGGGGGTTTGCAGTTAAAAAAAGTAACTTTTGCAGGTAAAATACTTTGACTTGTAAATATCTGATGAATTATATTTTTAGGTGATTGCTTGTGTATTTAACTATTTATATATATATGATTTCAGTATTAAGATTATGTATTAAATACTCATCTTGTTGCAGGAGGAGCTAGACCAGCTTGAGAAGATGGAATCAGCCTCGGCTGCATGCAAGGAGTGAGTACGAGTGTGCTTTATTTTACTTTTTTTATTTGTGTTAGCGATTTTTTAACTCAACTATTATCGATGTCTTCATAGAATCCTGAGTAATGTTGAAACAAGGCCGGATCCACTACTACCCAAGTAAGATTCTATTTTCTTGCTCGAAAAATTAACATGTTTTGGATTGGATCCCATTAAACTACAAAAGTTAAAACTTAAAATCATACAAAGTTTAGTAAATGTATGCAACCAAGGGTTAAATGTCTAAAATACCCTTTAAGATGACATCATGACTTAGATCAATACTACGATTAAAGGATAAACATGTTACTTTTAGCTTTAAGATTTCGTCAAAAAAGAAAATCTAGGGTTGAATATGTGTATGGGTGTAAACGAGCCGAGCCTGAATTTGACTAAGCTCGAGCTTGAGTAGTTCAAATTATGAGAGCTCAAGCTTAGCTAGTTAGCTTGGGATCGGCTAGTTTATTATATATTTATTAATTTATAATTTGTATCTATATGTAAGTATAAATATTATTTTGTTTATAAAATTATATATTATTTAATTTATTCCATCAAAGTTTTATATAAAATATGTAAAAAAAATATGTAAGTAGTGGACTAGCAAGCCTACATGAGCTCGACAGGTGAAGCCTGAGCTCATTTATTAAACAAACTTATTTTTAGGCTTGAGCTCATTTAAGCTCAGCTCGATTCGAACTTTTAGCTAGCTGATCTCGAGTAGTTTAAGAACGTCTTGGCTCATTTGCACCCCTAAATACGAGTCATTTAATCTTTCAGTTTTCATGACACGCTTCTCTTGTTTTAGTACATGTATGTAACGTCATGTTAACCATGATGAACAAGATCGGAGAGGGTATATAAGTAATTTTGTCTGGTGTGCTTTGTTCATGGTTTTAGGACATATGGGCCAGCAAATCCATCATGGGATCAATGGTTTGAGGGACCTCAAGATAAGTCAGGCTGCAGATGCTGGATACTTTAACAAAATATTTGTCATAAATTCATTAACTTTCCCCTGAGGTGGTTTGTGCAGTGCCATCATTCTACAATCTCATTACAAATACAGAGCAGTTCTTGTGCAGAAATGTCATATTCTTTTTTGTTTGTAGAGAATATTTAAAAGTTATGACAGTTATCATTTTGGCTTTACTTTTTGCAGATAATCATGTTTTCTTGGATTAAAAGTTTGATCTTTTTTTTGTTATTTCTCTTAGCTTTTTTTTATTTGTTCCCGAGTTAAAAATGAAAGAAAAGAAAATTTTGATTGTGTTCTCGAGTTTCATTTAAGGAAGAAAAAAAAAGGAAAACAAAACATGTTTATCATTTTTTTCCTTTCCTTTAGTTTAGTACTTTAGTTTTTCTTCCGAAACGAAAGGAAAGGATATTTATCATTTTTTTCCTTTCCTTCAATTATTTTTTTTTTCTTTTCCCTCCTCGAGTAAACTCGGGAACGGAGCGTTAAAGCCCATTTGAGAATAAGTTTGCATCTTTAGGCTTCTGTCATTGGGATAACTGAGCCCATTTGTGTTATGTGATTTCAGCACAATGGGCCTATTTGTTTTATTTGATAGTTAGATTAAGAGAGTGCTTATTGGGCCTATTTGTATTTTATGTTTATGGTCTCATTGAAATGGGTTGGACTGCATAATAAAACTTCAATAACCAACAAAGTGACAATCAAGTGAACAACTGTTTTACTCGGTATGTATTTAGTATTTTGTTCACTTAGGGTACTATACAAGGAGAAACAGTGTTATGCTTTGTTCGCTACTATAGCATCACTAACCAGCCACTCCAATACAATACGCTTTTCCGAGCAATGTGTAACTTTCATAAACAAGAGACGCGTTGAACGAGGTCTTTGATGAGCTATTTACTTTGGTTTCAAATACTCGACGTATTTCCTCAAATTCAGTTGTAACATCGTTGGTGTTGGTGGTGGCCAGACATCAACTACGACTATTTGTTAACCATTGCTTTATTTTCCAGGTTTGTAATCGCGATTAGTGGTCGATAACGCTGATTACCTGTGCACCTTTCTAGTTTCTACATATGAATGCAATAGTGAGTTCTCCTTTATATTAGGCGGAAATTTTGTAGCATAATACGAGTGAAGCAGTCAATCGTATAACGCGTCTATAAGATGGTAAAGACATATACTCGATAACTATGTTAAGGTTTTACCACACCCCTTCTTCTCAAAGGATTATGGAAATTGTAGCATACTAACATTTCCTATGATTTTTAAACGTTAATAACTTTTATATACGACATTTAAAAAAATAAACAAAATTAACGAGCGTTTTATTATCTTTTCAATAAGTACTACAGTGCTATAAAAACGGGAAAAAACGACTTTTTAGTGGGGTTTTTTTTCATGCAGAAAAAAAGAACACACAATGTGTTCTGGTACATCATTAATCATGTCCAGGCAAGTCACTAATCATTATAAGATAGTATATATGTTTTCGAACCTACTATTACATATAAGAACTCGCTAACTACATATATATTCACAGATGCAATCAGTTTAGTAAGAATCTTTTTTTTTTTTTTTGATTAGTGTTGCTAGAAACATTGATTACAAAGGTTGCTAAGCTGGTTAGATGTAGCCTATGATTCTTAGACATCAGGTAAATCTGTAGATGATAAGTGATGATTAATCACCCCACCATGCACGCCTCTTAGATCTTTTTTAGTATATGTACTTTGAAATCAACTGACATGTGGTGATTATTGAAACATATACTTAAATTAAGTATGAGTACAGAAAATAATCGGGAAACATAAAAAGTTACCATCCTACATTCTTTTTAGTCGATAGGAGTTAGATGATTTTTATTTATCTTCAAAATGGATCTTCACTGCTTACGTATTGATTGTTTTATTCGGTGTCACCTAAAATGATCGATTGTATATCCACAATAAACATTAAACATGTATGTCATTCTTTCATATATGCTCACTTTACACATCAGAATCACCTATCATTATCATGACATATCATTTTATACCAATTTGGTTTTTTTTTTTCCAGGTTCACATCGCAGCTTTAGAGTGTCTTGAGGAAGTGACAGGTTGTACAGAGACTTCACTCTAGCAAGAGGTGCACACGTAGAATTAGAAGTAGGTTTTATGAATTATTGAGTGTTCATCATTTACACACAAAAAAAAAATCAGAAATACGGCATATTCCTTTTATTACACACATTTTGTTACTTAATATTAGATCTGTCTATCTCGCGGAACTAACGGGGGATAAGCTAGTAAAGTGATATAAGTAAATACGGGAGGAAAAAAATGGTTGTCACTATCGCGATTTTGATTCATAATATTTGTGGCTATTGATGATATATATTTTATCCCAATTCAAAGTTGTGGGCTAGGTTTAATAAAAATATAATGATTATATGTGTCATCGTGATAATAACTTACTTGATATTAATATTTTGGACAACATATTTAAGTTGTAAGATTTAAACGATCAAATATAAACCTTGTTACTTTCATATAAGGGCCACCATCGACATCCAAAACCTTTTGAAATAATAGACTCGAAACTTCGTTTCTAGTGTTATACCCAAAATTCTTGAGATAATACCATCAATATTCATACAATAGTATGATGTGAAGTTGTAAACCATATTGAGTTGAGTAAATTCGTGATATATAACAATCAATTTCTTTTTCATATATAATAGACTAGCTGATTATTCAAGAAGGATCCCGGGGTTGAAAAATCTAATATGACATGATAACCTATTGCAAATGGCACAAGTTAACTAACTACAAAATCTGTCAATCACTGCATGTTCATAGTATTCTAATCAGTAATAACTCATATTCCCTAACCTAAACCTAATCAGTAATCATCTAAACAATCACTTATGTAGGGGATGGTTTAAATAAAAACCCACCTAAATTGAAGAAACCCATTAAACCCTCTCTCAACCATTGATCAATCTAGATCAATGGTGTGGATTAAATGCTTTATATTTTAATGGTGAGAAGTACAAAAAAGGGCATATGGGTAATTTGACATTTGAGAAAGGTTGGTAACTGCATGGTTTTGCCATATCAGTCACTTCAGTCTCTCTCTCCATCAAATAACTTCTTTCCCTCTCACTTACTCGTAAACCATCTTCTCAAATTCAAAATTTCAGCCCTGTTTTCTCTCCATTTGAAGCATCAACATAGTTTCTTGTTCCAGAAACCTTGAAACTTGTAGTGATTTTGCTTCCGTAACGATGAAATCATTCATGTGGTCGTTATCTAAGTTTAGCCGACGATTGGGCTCGAAGAAATCATCTAAAAGGTACTTGCCTCGTTGTTTTCTGTCTCTTTACTGTATAAATTTGGGGTTTCTCGTATATGGCACAACGTGAATGAGCATCTAAGTACCGTTGTTGTCATTTATATTTTATTGAGTGGATAAGTAGATTGATGGTGTAAAACAGACTAAAAATGGGGATTTGGACGAGTTTGTTAATTAGCGTTGTTATGATTTATATTTTAATTAGTGGAAAAGTAGATTGTAGTTTATAAAATGTGATTCCCCTTGTGAAAGCGTAATCAATATAGTGTTTTGAGACAGGAGGAAAAGAAAATTGGTGGTTTTGTCTGAGGACACAACAAGAACCAGGCATGGTAAGGAAATTGGATTATCAGCTACTGAATTTGAAGATGTAAAACGTCATCTAGGTAGGTGTTACACGGAGTTTTGGATAGTGATGAAAATAATTTATTTTTTAATCTTACTAATGTAATTTTAGGTTCCTGTAAATTTAGTTAAAGTGCCATTTTTTTTAAATATGTAGAGTATGACTCGGATACGCCACTTATCAACCTAAAGAGGATGCGTAAAGGAATTGCCAAACCTTCGGCTCATAATGATGATCCAGTGGCGTCGATGGTGCAACCTTCATATAATGAGGATGCAGGACCATCATTGAATGAAGGTTCTGATAAGGATTATTCAGGAGTGTCAAGTGGTGTGGAGTCTGAAGATGATGATGAAAGTGTGAAACCACAGAAGGAGAAGTTGTCCTTTTTTTGTAACCGACGTCGTCGTCAATTGGCCAAAACCAAAGGTTAGGTGTTTTGTGGTTTTGCAAATAGTTTTGGTGTTATATGTGTAAAATCAGGTGTTAGCATTCAATTGCTTACATTGTGTGTTTGTATGTTATGTAAAAGCAGACCAAGATATAGCAGTTGGTGAAGTTGAGACAAGAAATAAAAAAGGTGCGATGATACAACAAATAAATAGTTATTTACACTGATAGCGGGGGGAAAGTTAGTTTGAACTGATAGTTGTTACATGTGTAACAGGTAAGCAGGCAATCCCTGTGTATGATCTGTCTTCATCTGCATCAGTTAGGATAACAAGAGCAAAAACACGAGCGTTAGAAGTTTCAGCGAAAATAGACAAGGGGAAAAAAGAGAAGGCAGTGAAGGCAAAAAAACGGGAGAGGGTAGACAAGACATGGAATGATGACCTCGACCTCGAGCCTCGTAGGAAACGCAAAAGGTCGAAGTTGAATGAGTGGCTGGGGATACGTACTAGATCAACACCAGCACAGTTAACAAGATGCATAAAGATACTAAGTGAAGAACAACGTTTAGCAAAGGATATGGGGTTGGGCAGGCTGCTAAATCTTAAAATGGATGGGATACCTGCGAAGTTAGGGCATTATGTTGTAGATAACTTCAACCAGGAAAGTTTAGAGTTGACTGTGCCATCCGGGACACTTTGCATTGATGCTGAGGTCGTGCACAAGGTCCTTGGCATACCGATTGGAGGTGTGTCTTTCAACGCGTTAGAGCGTAGGGAGGCGCATGATGAAGGCATAGCCAAATGGAGAGAGAGGTACCCACCAAGCAGATTTATATCTGCTAAGCAAATGGTGGACATGATTGAAAAAAGGTCAAATGGTGAGGACGATTGTGATTTCCGTATGGATTTTATAATGTGCTTCTATACAATTATGATTGACTGTCACAAACAAGGCAGTCTGAAGGATAACATACTCGAGTATATTACGGATGACTTGGATTTTGCTGGTATGGACTGGTGTGAGTTAGTAGTTGAGGTACTAAAGAGTTGTAAGAATGGTTGGAGACGAGACAGTTTGGATCCACCTTTTACTGGGCCACTTACGTTTTTAACGGTATGTTGCAATTTACGCATGTTAACTTTTAATTAGTTGCCTGTTAATGACACTATTTGTTTACTTGTTACTAACCACGTAAGCGATTTTATATTTCTAGCTTTTATACGTGGATAGTTTTAAATGCAAAGGGCTTGATGTTGATACTTCAATGGATCCTATGAGTTTTTGGACATTCTAAAGGTTAAGAGACCGAGAAAAAATTGAAATAAAAGGAGGGGGTTTGGAAGGGGAAAGCTAAAAGCTTTGTATTCATACGACGATGTGAAGGTCGGGTTAGATCAACCAAGCGTCCAGGTTGGTAACATTTAATGTATTATAAACGGATAATTGATGAACTACATTTGATTGTATGCTAATCATCCTATTATAAACAGGAAAGGGTATCAGCTGTAGGGGATTTGGTAGATGTGATGATTAGAAGCAAAAAAAGGGCCGAATTTGCAATCAGTAAGTTATGTAAGGATTATCCAGCTAGAGAAGACGTTGTTGCAGTGAAGTCAAGGTACGATGCTTTTATTAACGAAATGGTGAAGACGAATGTGGAAGCATCTGTTGAGCGTGTAACAGCTGATGCACAAATCGGCAATGTGTTAGAAGCAATAAGTAAAGGGAAAAGCATTGTAGTAGGTAAGTCGCTTGTTTATGACCTCTAAATTATTTTCTAAACTAGGAAATTAGTTGAGCATCCGTCTTTTCTATTGTGTAGAGGAGGATGATTGTTTGAACTTGGGTGATTCGGCGATGGACAAGTCGCCATTGACACGGTCAAAAACGAGAAAAAATCAGGGCACGTCGGACGAGGGAGGGGCGTTTGAAAGTCCAATTCTTAGCCAATACAGGAAGACTCTGCATGACAGTGCTAAGAAGAATCCTGGTGGTATATCAGGACTTGGTAAGAAAAAGTGGTTTTAAAAATGGACATTTGCTTAACATGTGTTAACAGGAGATGCTTATGTAATTAACATGTGTTAAACAGGAAATGATGATCTTGCAAAGAATTTAACAAGCGAATTTGCAGAGGTGTCAGAAAGAGATGGAACACATGAGAAGAATTTAGCAGGAAGAGATGGAACACAAGAAAGAGGTAATCAGACCACAAACCGTCTAAATCTGTTAAATACGCACAGGTGGAACCCAAGTGAATGTGGGTAGTGTTTACTAATAATATTTCCTTATTCGCTTCGATGAGTTAGACGATCTGGTACCAAATGCTAGGGAAGAGGAATTAGTGAGCACACAATCAGTGGTAGAAACAGAAAACGATCAACTAGGTATACATGAATTGTTTTTAATAAAAGCTGTAGATCATATACAACAAAGATCAGGGAAAACTGTTTTTCATATTTGTTACATATGTTGCAGGACTGGAAGTTGATTTGCCCACCAACAACGACAGGCCAGGTGTCCGTTTAACAAATTTCTAAATATTTAAGTGTGTGTTTTTTCTTTTGTTGTGACGTATGTTACATTATGTTAAGGCGGGGATCTAAACGAAGAAGGGACGGTTGAAGAAATTCATGATGACACTATTTTTGCGGGCACACCGGTAGATGTGCAAATGGAAGATGGCAAAACAGGTATGATTGTGACATTTCAGTATTTGACAGTAGTAAAAAAGAGTCACATAATGATCAGATTCTAGTGGTAATCTTATACTTAGTTTCAGAATGTGAGGGAATTTGCACAGCAGAGGCAGGAGCGTCAACATACAATACTGATGAGCGAGGTATGATATTTTAGAGTCCGTTAGTACAGACATTCATATAGAATAATTGTAAATTTTACCTATGTTGTTACATGATGTGAAGCAGACTCCCAGACAAACGCAGAGGCTGTGCCCAAAACCATGGATGCACCAAGTCAGATTGTTGATGCGGGGAAAAAAGATGAACAAGCACCAAAAACAGGTATAGTAAATGTCAATTTCATGTAAAAATATGCAACTTGTTAGATAGATGATGATGCCAGGGACTTGTTTTTTTACAGGCATTGTGGGAATAACACCTACCGAAACGCAAACGGACAGGGCCGAAGACCCAATCGCGGGTACGCTAAAAACAAATGAAATATATTTCTACCTTTGCCAGCATCGTCAACTAATGAGGTTTTAAGTTATGTTTACAGGATGCTCCTGGGTACTTCCAAGTATGACTAAATCGGCTGGAAATGATGCACCTAGTTTTAGCTTTGGCCTAACACAGCCAGAACAAGCAGGTCAGCGGGTGGTTCCGCAGGCAGAATCAAATGTCAAGGATTTGCCTGCTAAGCTAGGTAGGGGGTTAATCGATTTGTTTTTAAACCATACAAATGAAAAAACATGCATACTAAATGTCCCTGTTGCATGTGTTACAGAGTGTGGAGATAAGTCTGTGGAGCAAGGATTGCCTGATAAGCCAGGTAGGGGGTTAATGGGTTGGTTATTAAACCATACAAATGGAAAACACATACATACTAAATGTCCCTGTTGCATGTGTTACAGAGTGTGGAGATAAGACTGTGGAGCAAGGATTGACTGATAAGCCAGGTAGGGGGTTAATGGGTTGTTTTTAAACCATACAAATGGAAAAACATGCATACTAAATGTCCCTGTTGCATGTATTACAGAGTGTGGAGATAAGTCTGTAGAGCAAGGATTGCCTGATAAGCCAGGTAGGGTTTTAATGGGTTGGTTTTTAAATCATACAAATGGTAAACATGCATACTAATGTCACTGTTGCATGTGTTACAGAGTGTGGAGATAAGTCTGTGGAGCAAGGATTCGCTGCAAGCAACGCGCATGGAAAGGAGAAGGCTGATGATAGTATAGGTAAGTCCACACCGCTAATTGTAATTTAATAGTCTGTTTCCTATACATGGTTTTTATTTAAATACATCGGTTTTAACTTACGTTTACAGGATGCTCCTGGGTCCTTCCATATATGACGAAGTCAGATGGGAATGATGCACCAAGTTTTAGCTTTGGCCTAACACAGCCAGAACAAGCAGGTCAGCTTGTATCAGGTTTAAGTTATGTTTCTAAACAAAGTATATAAAAATGTTACGTATGATACAGAATTTGTGCCTCCTTCTCCAAAAATGGGATCCGGTATGAACGCGCTACCAGTTGAATCAGGTACACCATCCCAGTTTCTGATAGGATGATTGAAACCTAGAAACAGATACAGAGTTATATCTAACAATGGTTGTGACGTATGTTACAGGGTCTGCCGGTGTGGGTCCTCAGGCAGAATCAAATGTCAAGGATTTGCCTGCTAAGCCAGGTAGGGGTAGGATTGGTTTTTAAACCATACAAAGGACAAACATGCATACTAATGTCCCTGTTGCATGTGTTACAGAGTGTGTAGATAAGTCTGTGGAACAAGGATTGGATGCAAGCAAGGCGCGTGGAAAGGAGAATGCTGATAGTAGTATAGGTAAGTCCACACCACTAATTGTAATTTAATACTCTCTTTCATATACATCGGTTTTAGCATAAATAGAAAAATGTTGCATATACAGATGCGGATGGAGTTGGTACATCAGTAAGCGATACCACACCGGTATATCCAATGGTGTCCCCTATTAGTTCATATGACGCGCAAAAGAATATATACAATGAATATGATTTGGGTGGCAATATGGATTTTGATGATGACCACATGACGTTGGCGATGCGTCAACAGATGATTGCAAATATCGATGCAACCAAGCGAAACCCCTTACGCGAAAGGAATGTGACTTATGTTCATAAGTCACCTTTTCACATAAGGGGGGTCGATTTATCCGAGGGGGTGACAAAGGATGACGATGCTATGTGGAAGTATGTTTACATGGATGAGGATCGGCTGAATATGTTGTGTGGTGGTGATGCCAGAAGGAGGGTGGCGAAACAGAATAGGTAACGTTATTCATGAATATGCTTAACAACAATGTTTGTCTTTTGTAACATGCGTAACATATCATTTCTGTTTGTGTTTATCCAGAATAGAACGCGGGGAAGGCGTAGAGAACGTAGAAATACCTCAAGAAGAAGTAGATAACGCACTTGCCAAGTAACAGAATTTCTAACCTGTGCATTACATATAATTGTTTGTAAAGAGATAAAAAAGCATTCTAACATTGTCTTTGTTGTTCGTTTTATAGTGAGGTGTTATTTAGAAGCTTATATAATGTGGAGGCAACGTGTATCATGTTCAAATCTTTGAAGCCGGGTATGCAGGTGTTAGATGCGATAGTAGATTGTTGGGTTGAAGTATTAAACTACGAGGAGAGGTTGAAATCAGAAGGGTCATCTCTCCGCTTGTTTGTGAGCACAAAGGCAGTGGTATGTTAACTTCAAAACATGTAGTTTTCATGATTATTCATTTTTTTAGGTTGTTATATTTATGTATCTAATGTTGCTTGTTAAAAAACAAAAAATAGTTTCCATGGATGCTCAATGATGCCAACTGTGATGAGAATACACGGATGACAAGGTTTTCGTCAGCTATGGTCGCTGCGGTGCCATCTTATGAGAAGAAGCATGACTTCAAGAGCTTTTTCCCTATACTTGAAAGGGCCCACTTCTACTTGTTGGTATTCGAGCTGAAAAACATTGCCATAATGCTCATTGATAGTGACAAAAAGCGAGGGAGGCGTAGATGCAAGGATCACATTGATTTCCACAAGAAAGATACGGCGTATAAATACGTAAGTGGTTTTTGTGAGCTGCATCTTTGTTTTGTTAGTCTTGGAATTTCTAACATCATACACGTTTATTGCAGAAGCACATGTTTGTGAAGTTTCTAAAAAGCATAAATCATCCGAAGGCTGCTGTGATTGGAGGGGCAGAGATACACAGGTTGGATGTGGAATGGGCTACGGCTGGCAATGGCACAGATTGTGGTGTATACCTGATGAGGCACATGGAGAAGTTCATGGGGCTTAACGTGCCTTTTGACTGCAGTTTCAGTAGACATGGGCGCGCAAAGGAAGGTGAGATAAAGAAATTGCGGACGAAGTATGCGGCACATATTTTGCGTTCAGCGGTTAATACAAAGAAGGGGTAGGTGGAGGCTGCCGCAACACTTAGGAAGTAACCGGGCCAGGTGGTTGGTGTCGCAGCTGGTCGGATGTTTATTTTGTTACTACCGTACTACGTCTTTTGTCAATGGTACACCTAGGCAGACAAACATGTTTGTATGTGTCTGTAGTACATTCTAATTTTTAGTTGGTGATACTATCTATGACTGTAACATTTCTTAACTTATACAACGTTGTGTATCCGTAATTTAAGACCGCTGAATCGGTTGGACTAGCTTGTGTTTACTGTTTAGCATCTACAAATATATGAATGTTACATATGTTAATGTGTTAAAAAATGTGGCCCCTATTTTGAGTAGGGTTGTAGATGGTTTTGAGGATACTAAAGAACACACAGTTAAAGATTAAGATAACAGTTAAAGATTAGGTTACATACATAACATATAGTTCGAGGGCCGAACAGTTACAGGGGGCACTTCCATAACGTGCCTATGTTAAAAGAAACCCAAAATCAAACTGACTTGACCCTATAAAGTAAATAGAAAACAACACATACACTAAAACAGCGAAAGATAAACGTTCTCTTCTTCTCCACTATCATGGCGAAAACGTACCATACTGAGCTCCAAAGCTCAGCTCAGACTCTTTACTGTCCTCACCTTCCCACGGATTGTGGCTTGCCCAACGAGCGAGAGTATTTGGGGAATTTGGACACAAGGGACAACCACAATACTCATGGTTGTACTCAGCTCCTATACATTCCCAACCCGGTGGTTTTAGGTCCTCTTTGGTTACCGAGTATGCAGTCCTGCTTGAGCCTTCGCCATCAGTCTCCATATCTGCATCCTGTTTATAGCTCACATTGTTATTAGAATCATCTACCAGCATGGTGTCGTCGACGCCTTTCTTACATAGTTTACTATCTATGGAACTAGGACCATGTAGAGCACCATCGGCACCTACTTCTTCGCTATGTTGCATTAAGCCATGCGCATCCGTTTTTTTGGAAGTTACCTCATCTTCATCTTCAATCTTTCGACGTTTGGCTGCATGAGTGTTTGAAGGGCTCTCCATTTGATTTGTAGATTTGTTAGGCAAAGTTGACATGTAAGGGGTGGAAGGTAGAATAGGGATGGATATAAATAGTATATTTAAGTATGGGTAAGTGGGTAGTTGGTAAGAATTAAATGTGTGGTTAGTGGTGTATTTTACCTTTATGTCAAATCACTTTTTAAAAAGGTGATAGTGATAGAAGTTAGGTTAATATTATATTCTCTTCTTTTTGTACTTTGTACTTGTCAGATATTATTATTTATATAACACTTTATTTAATAAATCTACCATACCACAACTTCCAAATGTAATGCACAGTTGTTTATCTCGTTTTAATATTTCTAAGCTAGGCAACACAAGAACATTTTCATAGAAACCACATTCCATGCTATATTATAAAACACAAAACGGCATGTCTGGGTGGAACAATGTCATACATAACCATAACTTAAAAAAAAAAGACATAGAAGTAGCTAGGGGGGTGCAGGCTTGAAAATGACAACCATGTTACACACGTAACAAAACAGTAACAGCATCAGGTTGTAATTGTTACCAGTGTATAACCTGGTTCAAAAAAGCAGAGATCATGTATGCTCCCCCCCCCCCCCATAGTACCAACTGTCCACTAGGCTTTGCGACCGCGTGCGGGCTCCTCCTTTGCCCTCTTCATGGCCGCAACCTTCTCACAGTTCCTTGCATCATGATCCGTGACATATTTGTGGCAGTTGTTGCATAGACGCGGCGCTTTGGGCATTTTGGGACGCTTGGATACGGCCTTCTCACCAGGCCCAGACAGTCTGCGATTCTTCCCACAACCCTTGTTGCGTGCAACCTCAGGATTGGCAACCACAAAGTCAACATCAGCCGGTTGGCCAATTATGTCCTCCACATCAGCTTCATTAGATTCCGGGGTTCCAACAGAAATAGATTCCCTTGATAACAAGTTGAGTTTGATTGATTTAAGCTGCTCAACCAAGTCGGCCAACGTGGTTTCATCTGTCCTAGCAACATCGACACATTCAGTTATGAGTTCAAGAATCTCATTTCTAAGCAGAGAACCTGGATGGGTGTCAACACCATAACGGCTGCAAATGGAGAAGACTTTCTTTGGTAGAATATCACGACACCATCTATCAGCAACATATTGTTGAGGGATGCGGTCAACTTTCTTAATCATGTAAGCCGCAAAGACATGTCGGCAAAGGTAGCCAAGACGGGTAAAACCTCTGCATGAACATTCTGCCGTTGCATCCTCGCTATCAAACCGCACCTGTTTCAACCCATAAAAAAAGTTAACATATGTAACAAGGGCTGTTGTGTAAACTGGATTAACAGAATAAAAAAGCTAGACTGGGGAAGAAAACAGAACGAACAGAACCAAAACAATATTGTTTTTATAGCTGTAAACTTATATCTGTAACAGATGTAACAGCCTATGTTAACATATGTAACAAACAATATACTCATAGTGGACAGTAAACTAAGTACCAGGAGTTCAAATTGGGGTATCTGGTAAACATTGGTGACATCACGACGCTTGTCAAGTTGTGTGACAGAGATTACGGCAGGCATGTTGTCTTGTTCGTCAACATTTGATATGTAGCAGGTAAACTTCCCCTTCACTATCTCCTTCTTTACTTCATTGAATACATTATTGGTGTATAGAGTAAAGGCATGCTGCTCAATTGGCAATTCAGTAGACGGAACAAAGACTGTCGAGGAGGTTTTGTACTCAGCAACCCGCTGACGGTAGCGCTGACTATCTAGACGAGATTCATAACACAACATAAACTGAACAAGTGTGTTTGCACTGGTTGAATTGACTTTAAACGCACTGTTGGAGCTCTCGCTTCTTGATGTTGTTTTCATCAAGCAAGACATTGGAATTTCCCTAAAAAAAGCCGGCACCCATAATTCCTTGATGGCAAACATATCGTTCAACCACTGATTTTCTTGAAGACCAAATGTCTCTATCAACGCATGCCATCGAGCTTCAAACGTCGCCGGTTTGATGAAAATGTTCCACACCAGTTTGTGAATGCAAGACCGAAACTCAGTGTTCTCTAAAACAGCTCCAGAAACCTAGGTGCATTTTTAAACAAAAATAAAAGGAATCAAAAGAAAAAGAAAACTGACAAATTAGTACCCGAATACATGTGTATTTATGATTAAAATAGAGGCAATAATATAATACAAAACATTACCTTTGTGGGTAGTTTTTTCATTATATGCCACATACATAGCCGATGGCGAGCCTCAGTAAACACTTGTGGTACAGCCTGCATCATTGCAGGGTCTTGATCACTCAACACTAGACGAGGCTGTGAACCATGAGCTTTTAAAAAGCTTTCAAGCAACCACACATACGAATCTATGGTTTCATTAATTATCAAGCCTGCGCCAAAGGTAACACACTGTTTATGGTGGTCCACACCAGTGAAAGGCACAAACACCATGTTGTACCTGAAACAGTATATAAGGATACGTATGTTAAGAAGTCACAAACACTGACTGCCAGAAAGTTGTAACACACGTTAAGCTAGGAAGAAAAATAACATACTTGTTTGTGTTGTATGTGGCATCAAAGGCTAAAACTTCACCGAAAGCCTTATAGTTCAGTTTCGATATTTCATCCGCCCAGAAAACAGAGTGTAATTTACCATCACGCACAACAAAGTCATAAAAAAATCAGGTAAATTTTCAACCCGGTCACGCAAGCGATCAAGAAACAATGACGAATCCCTTTCGCCAATAAAAATCCTTAGTTGTTTACTAAAATTCTTGAAATCAACCGCAGTACCATTGACATTATGGTGGCCGCCTTTAAGAGACACTAAGTACCTATGAGCTTTCACGGGGCCAACACGTTTAGACTCATACTATGAATAAACTGTTTTGTCGAGAAAGAAAGTTTACGAGAAATCTTAGC
Organism: Ambrosia artemisiifolia; assembly: GCA_032199755.1. Taxonomy (NCBI): domain Eukaryota; kingdom Viridiplantae; phylum Streptophyta; class Magnoliopsida; order Asterales; family Asteraceae; genus Ambrosia; species Ambrosia artemisiifolia. Next base: position 43,908,869 of record CM063527.1, on the reverse strand, counting down.
AAGATCAAGGTTATCTTTATCTCAAAGCTGATGATTATGAACCTCATTGAAACGAATAACTTTAAAACACGAACCACCACAAGTGATTGAAACTAACAAGTGGGCTTGGCAGTTGGAAAGGCTGAATGAAGTTTTACGGGGTTTAACAGAAGACTCGTCATGAGTGTCAAAGGTTTTATTAACCTGAGGTTTACCGTATTTGCAACAACGCAGGTACTTGTGTGTCGGGGTACCCAACCATCGCTTAGTTTGCCCCTTCTTAACTGAAAAGCCAGCTTGTTGCGCATACTCCTTGTACATGGCGATTACTGCCTCGAACGTCTCGAAAGTCTGATCAACAACAGGCACCAACCGGGGGCTCACATTCGGGATCCAGAATTGGGTTCCATTAGGTGTTGCAATAACATAGTACGGCTCGGTATCTTCACCTTCACCTGTACAAAACCCTCTAAGTTAAAAAGCTTTAAAAGTAAAATGTTTTATATAAACTTTTAAGAAAACAACAAACAACAACCACAAAAGTTAAATGAAAACAAATATAAAATAGCATATTAACAACTACTGTTGGAGGGGTGCAGGGGCAATAAACGTGTGTTACGTACGTTAACTTTGGGTATTCTACTTGTAATATTGGGGTGCAATAGGTAAGACAAAAAACGATAATCATTAGGTTAAAAAGGATTCATCAACACTCAAACCTCCATAAAAAGTGACTAATGCACAAAACTATAAATAAAAACACGTAAGGGGGCTCATCAAACAAAAACTCATGCATTCTAAAACAACACACAAAACACAAATTATTTATAATCAAATGTTTTCCAAAAATAACGTACCTATTCCATCCACTGCTTCATAGGGATTCTTTTCAACGTTCATTAACACAGATGACGATCCAACATTAAGTCCTGTAGAAAGAAAAAAAAAAGTTATTATCTAATAAAAAAAAGAACATCGAAGGTTTTTACATAAAAATAAACACTTATAAGCCTAACAGAAAACATATGAACATAACTAAAGAACATGATCAGACGATAACTTGTGTGTGTTTGGAGGTCAGAGGGTTTTAAAAAAAAATTAAACGATGTTAAAAAAATATGTACAAACCTTCTGATCCATCATCGTCACTTTGTTGCTCTGATTCTGATGCAATAGGAGAATTTTCTTGAAAATCAGATGATACACCATTATACACATGATCAGGGCTTAATAAATGAGGCGGATCTCCTTGATTAGATTCCATAACATGAAGAGTTAATGAGGGGAGAAGAAGGTTCAGGGAAGTAAATGAGGGTTGAAGAAGAAGCAAAAAAGGTGAAAGAAACTAAAAATGAGGGGAAAGATATGGGGGTGTGTGAAGTAATTATGGAAAGTTGGTAAGGCAGAGATCGAATACAACTTGGCAGAGGGTTGAAATATTTTTAGGTGGGATTTTACATATCTACCCTTATAACCAATAAACTAATGTTAAATGAGATGATGATGTGGAACAATAATAGCCACATATTGGGTTTGTGGGGTTTTTTTCATTTTAGGGGGTTTCTTCTCTATACTTAGCCCACTTATGTAAGCTGCAACTATTTAAAAACTCATCAATCTCTAGTTGGAACTTGTAACAATTAAAAAACTTATCACATCTATGTACCAAGTCTCACAATACTAATATTGATACATAACCTAAAAGAATGTATAACTCTAATATTAACACCTATCATAAATGCTAAAAAATGCTAACTCTAATATCAATATTCAATACATAACCTAAAACAATGTATAACTCTAATATTAATACATGTCATAAAGGCTAAAAAAATACATAACTCTAATATCAATATTCAATACCTAATCTAAAACAATCTATAAATCCAATGCTAACACCATAATCCTAATATTGTTTTACTTAACAGTAACCATAAACGAAATTGAGAGAAGTTATGGGACTTACCACCATAATCAGGTCCTAATCTGAATTATAAACGGAATCCAGATCCCATAACTACTATGAAGAATATGGTAGTATTGCTCCACAAATGCATTGCCAACAACTTGAGCATTTGGAAGAACAGCAGCAGGACTTGCCCTGCGATGCCATCTGTACAACACATTTGACATTGGGATTCAAATAATATTTCTGTAGAAGCATGTATAATAACACTATTAAACAATAAATCCCATAAATGAAATATCACATATATTTTTTTTTTTAAACACACAAACAACCACATACATCTAAAATCATATCCAGCCAAGCACAACCTAGTAACAAAGGAAGAATCAAAGACTAAGCAAGATAAAATTTTGAAATAAACGCTAATCAGCAACACAATAACAAAACAAACCCAAGTCAGCAAAATGAAACTATAAATAATCATTCGACTTGCCTTGGTTCCGAAGGGTCCTTCAGGGAAATTAATATTCAAAATATCCCGACCCTAATTATTACACAAAAAGAAACAGATACCAGTCAATATAAACATATTAAAACATCTAAGGTCTAAACCAATTAAAAAGACCTGAAGCTCAGCTTCAAGCTAACAATTAAAAATTAACAAAAACAATTAAAATCAAAACTACTATTAATATTAACAAACAGTAGCTCAAAAGTATAAAAAACAGAAACCCAGATCAAACCCTCAAGCACAAAACATAAGACACTCCAAACTTGTGTAGAAAACATCATCCTTATGTATGTAGACAGACCCTGTATAAACAAAGATTAAATCCATTACACTATTAATAATTTAAATTCCAAAAAAAGTAATTAAAGATAAAACCTGCAATAGATCCCATGTTTGAAAGGGAATGTAATCAGGAGTGACACTGTTTTGGGAAACCCTACATCATGCAAAATTAGTTTAATTAAACTCATTGGATCAACGAATAATAACTGAAGAAACAAAACATTGAACGATATATTATTATTATCACCTTAGGCACGAATGCTTCGAGGAACCTTATAGAGAAAAGGTTGAATCGATTACCTTGTTTTGTTACTGTGAAAGATGACGGAGTGGATGACGGCGAGATAACGGCGGTTAGTGATAAATCGACTCCCCTTCACTTCTCCCATTTAATTTCTCTAATAATTGCAGACATCAGTTTCAGTCTCTTCTTCTGCTTCCATCATAAATTGACTGAGAAACACAAAGAAACAAACAAAGCATGAGATTCTTTAGCCTAATGGGCAATTCTTTTGGATGCTCTGCATTGAATATAAATCGATTGAATACCGGCATATTGGCTTCCAGCCCCAGTTCCTCTATAGTCCCATGTGTACTCACCCTAGATTGCAGTCTGCAGATCTAACTTGACCCTCATAACAAATCAGCCATAAAACAGGTAATTTATCTTCTCAAGTTATTGGTATTTTTTCGTGCTTTGTGGTTTTTTTTAGGTTTTGTATTGTTTGTTTTTAGTTTATTTGGGGTTCCATGTTTTTCTTTCCCTTGTTTTTGGTGTTTTTATGATGGTGAAAGAAACCCCACTGACCTACATAGAATTCAACGGGCAGTTTTGAAGTTCTTGTAGGTTAGTTTTTCTTTTAATCAAGTATCCGTTTTTCAGTTCGTGTTGATATTGTTTTATTTTTATACTTTTAAAACTATTCATGTATATTTTTATTATTACTTCTAAATGATTATAAGATTGTTCTGTGATAACAGAAAAGAAAAGTAAAGATGACGACATCCTATGCAGATTAGAATTACACTCTCATCCAAGAATCTTGAGAAAGGTACCCTTGTTGTCAATCTTGCCTGGTTCATTTTCATTGCAAAAAGGCCTTAATCCTGGCTTTGTTGTTTACTAATTATTAAGCTTTTCATTAGTATGATCTGTGAACTTGATAATTCATTAGACCAATTGAGAGGTAGTCGTGCCGGGAAAATGAGCTGCAAGGTTTGTATGTTCAAATTACTTAATCTTTCTTTGACATTTTTAATGCTTCGGCTTATTGATTGACTAATTTGAGTTTTCTTATTGATGATGATGTTTTACAGGGTTAGTTTCTATAATTTATATAGATTATAATATTAAGCAATTACTTAGTTTTGCTTAACTTTGGTATTTGTTTCTACATGTTGAAACTATAAAAATTTCAATCATGATTCATAATAGGTAACTAATTTCGTTTATTCATTCTACTTAAATTTTTTCATTCATATGCATGCTTAAGCTGTAGTTTTTTGTAATTTTTAGTTTCTTGCTTGTTGAATTGATCTTTTTTAGTAATGATGTGAAAAACTTTTATGATTGAACCATATTTTTCTAAACTCAGTGGCAAGTAGATGTGGCAAGCCACGCTACACCAGCCAAGTTATCCAAAAAAGACATGTGAGAATTTAACAAAGCATTTCCGGTACATAAAAAGCTTTGTGCTTAACGAGGAGTGGTAAGAAATCACATTTCATGATGGCAAACTCAATATCTTTCTGGACCAGGCCCTCTTTTTGTGACATGTTATAAATTACAAAATGCATTACGGGTGTTACACTTTTAGCGTCATTCGGCCGATATATTCTTGTTTCAATTTAGTTTCTTTTTATGCACTAATGGTTTAATTTCATATTTATAAACTATTATCTTTTTATAATGCCAGAGAAGGTGTTAGAATGGTCTGGACCATAGTCACCTAAATCGCGGTTCGCTCCGGTACGGGAACGCGGGTCGGGTACGCGGTTCGCTAGGCTCGACGAATTCGGTACGGAGGGGGTAGGTTCATTTCGATACGTACCGGTACGATGCGGTACGGTTTTCCGTATAGTCCGGTTCGATGTACCCGATATAAATTTTAATGATATTTACCATAACTAAATGATGTTGTTTCTGATCCAATACTAAAAAATGATGCTGTTATTATCCATACTAAAAAATGATGCTGTTGTTATTATCCAATACTAAAAATTGCATGACCAATTGCAGTAGCAAAAGTGCAAAACATAATGACACTTATCTAAGAACATAATAATTAATTCATATATATTTGGAATGATTAATTCAGCCACTTGCAGTAGATTCATTCTAACAGAAGATGAATTCAAAAACAGAAGGTTCATTCCAAAACAGCCAAGTTTACCAAAACAGAATTTTCATCCAAAACAGAATTTTAAATCAAAACAGAAAACTTAGAAACAGACTTCAGAACCTAATCGAGTCGCTGGTACAAGTGTCTCATCTTCATCTACTATTTTTTGAGATTGACTTCCAAAAGCCATTTTAAAAATAAAATAAGAGAACAGGGAAGAAAACAAAGGAAAACAGAGCTCGTGACTTTTATCAGGTAATATAAGATTGAATAAAATTGAAGATGATTTAAGAGAGAAAATAGAGGGAAAATAGAGGTTAAGTGAAGAGTCTTACCTCTGATTGGAGCTCGTCAGAGAATTCATTCTCCCGCCCATTTTTGGAACGCTAAAACAGGGGAAGATGAAGAGTCTGTCAGACTCCTTCATTTACTGTTTTTTGTCTAAGAAATCGATGAATTGTAGATATTTGGATCGTGAATTGCAGATTTTTGGATCATGAATTGTACATATTTGGATCGTGAATTCCAAATGTTTGGATCGCCGTACCATACTCGATCGGAACGGTGGCGAATTCCGATCCAGTACGAAACGATCCAATACGAAAATCGTGGGTTCATGAGCGATTTATGTGACTATGGTCTGGACCTTTGTAGACAGAATATTATGACAACCATATATCATTGATCAGGAAATCTTCTAGAGGGAGATATCCGCGGTCTGGCTTTTTATTTACGTGGGTTGAGCTCTGTATCACGTGGTGGTCAAAACGGGTCAGATTCTCAAAATGGGAATGCATTTGGTGACGTGATTCTTAACCAGTCTCTGCATAAGAGAAGCAGTTGGCTGGTGCAACCGCCAATACAAAAGCTCCTCAGGCACCAGTTAGGAACATGCTCTTTTATGCCCGCCAATAACAGGGAAAACAATGGCAGCCCGTGAATTTGCAAAAAAAAATATGTATGAACTTTCATCCTATTATGCACTATGATTTTTTTTCCCTTTGTATATACACCGCATCTAGCAAACTTCCATTCACTTAATGGGTTTCTCAGGGTACTTTTCTATCTCAAAAAGGTTAAACAAGAAAATAGCTAAAAGAGGAACGGATAAAATAGATTAAAAGTCGTTAAGAATTTGTTTCTAATGCATACAACCTCCTAAATGATATAGCATTTTATTGTAGTAAATAGTATATTGTACGTCAATCATTATTGACGCATCAATATATAAGAACGGTGAAATTGTGAATAAAACCTTATGGCTAGGCATAAGTCGTTGAAAAAGCGTGCGCTTGAGACAAGCAGGGCGCACAATATAAACAAATCGTGAATAGATGTTTTAGACTTCTTTTCGGCTGGTTCAGACATGTTTTTTTGCAGGTTCAGGTTGGTCTTTTCCAAGTTTTTTTTATCTATGTGCCTTTCTGCACTCAACGCGCTTTGGTGCACCTTGCCTTGCTTGGGTGTGTGTTGATGCGCCTACTAAGACACACTATTTATATATGAATGATGTTAAAGGTAAAGTGTTTTTGGTTAACCTGGCCCTCCACCTGATTCTTCAGTGCTCTGACTTTTAGATTATATTGTTTATGTCTTCTACAATCTTTTAATGTTAACACATTCTATTTGACAAAAGCCTATTGGAGTATGAAATTTATATTCTGTTTGCTGACATATATGTTGTTAAGCTTGTCTCCTTTTGTTAAATATTTGGGGGTTTAGATCTCTTTCTGACATGGGATTTCTTACCAGTTTGTATTTCACATTTCTTTTGGGTAAGTTAGTAGATCTTGATGTGGGTTTCGGATCTACAAATTCAAATACTACTATTATCTTCGCTTTTTTTGTTTCTATTTTTAGCTTATTTTTTATATGTGTATGAACCAAGAGTGTTACTCTGTTAGATTATCTTGAATGTTATCATGGCAAGTTGTAAATTTTTTGCTCTTTATTCCTCAATATGTCGGCATGCTAAAGTAAGCCTGTTACCAAACAGACAGGTTGCTAATGAATCGTTATCTACATATAAGTTGGAGTAATCTCCAGAGAGGGAATATAATTCTGAAGTGAGAATGTTGCTTGAAAAGTATAAATTTTTGCATACAGCCTTACTAATCTTGGTTCTTCTGGGCACTTGTATGGTAATCGGAGACGGCCTCCTAACTCCCGTCATATCTGGTAAAGATTTAACTTATTGTTGAATTTGATTTTCAATGCTTGTTTGAAGTTTGTGGCACTTAGCATAATGCGTCTCTTTGTTTTCTGTCTATAGTTTTCTCTACAGTTTCTGGGCTTGAGTTATTTATGTCTAAAGGTCATCATGAGTGTAACTTTCTAAGCTCTTTTTTTAACAGCTTGGAACGCGTTTGGGTTAAAAAAAGGGGGAAAGGAAGAGAGGGGGAGGGGGTTGTGTTGTGTGTGATTATCAAAGGTAAAAAAAATATTGTTGATTATTTAGGCGACGATAATTAGTTTTAAAGCGCATGTCTACACACCCTTTTAGTAATGCATCATAATGAATTCTTTCTCGAACTGTCTAAATTTTGACTTTTCAACATCAAACATGTTTGTTTTGCATAACTCAGTATCGGTTATGGGGATGTGAACTAAGTTAATTTCTACTTACAGATGCAATGATCCCTATTACCTGCTTCATATTGGTTTGCTTGTTTGCTCTACAACACTACGGCACAATGCTTCAGTTTTTAAAGAAAACCAGAGCCGCCACCTCCATGTGTGTTGTCTCTTGCTAATGAATCGTTTTGAATGGATTTTACATGAGATGTGAGATGTCCATGAGAAGGTTCAATGTTTGGATATTTTGGGCAGTTTAAATTGTGGGAAAAAAAAAGCAAACACACACCCGCAGCAACGCGCGGGCATTCCCACTAGTAATAATAATAATAATAATAATAATAATAATAATAATAATAATAATCTGAAAATGACCTGATCAACCTTGCCGAAGATCTTAGCTGCTACATAAAAAAGAGGTAGAGGAGGAGCGGCGGCTGAGAGTGATGGTGGAGGTGGCGGCGACTGGAGAGGAAGAGGAGGGGGAAAGAGAGATGAGGTGAAAGTTTTATTTTAGGGTTTGTGATGAGGGGAGGTAATAAAGAGAAGAGAAAGATGGAAGAGAGAAATATAGAAAAGATAAATAATGGAGAGGGTTGAGGCGACCATTAAATGTCATGTCAGCAAACTTTAATTTTATATATATATATTAATTAATAGATATGTTATTATAGTTATTAAGAAATAAAATAAAATAAAAAGTTGTAACCAATTGTTAGACATTGTATAGCAATTTTCCTAATAATAATATTTTTTTATAATAACTAAATGATATATATTACATAAAATTTTATTTTTTATGTAGTGTTAGAGTTTTCATGGATTTTCTCAGCTCATGTGTATTTTAATTATATCTATTATAAACAGGGTAAAGCAACGTAATAAGAATGGAATGTAGTGGTCAACAAATTTTGTACAAAATATGATGACTAACATTTAAAAATAGTAAAAATGAAACTGAATCACATATTTTCAATATAGCAACTTAATCATCCAATTGGTGGATAGTCATATTTGTTATGTAGTTAACATGTCAACTTTACTAATAAAAATATGATCTTATTGAAACAACAAGTATAAAACGAATAAGGTTTCGTCATCAAATCAACAAAATGTACACAAAATCAAACTTGAGATAGTTTACACACGTTAGTTGAGAAGGTACAATCTAAGTCAGGGCGAATAATTAGGTGAATAGGTGAACAACGGAACTTGTGACTGCGCGAGTCGAACAATAGAACCGCATAATTCACGTTGCATGTAAGGAACTCACGAAATATGAAAAGAACGTGAGTCTTGCCAACTATTGTGGACTATAGTACTATCTTATTTATGTAAACTGATCAAAAAATACATTCTTATAAATTCATAAGATTACAATATACATTTGGTTCGGTGATGAACACTGAATTCTAAACATAAATTTTCATTGCAAACTGAACTCAAAAGAAGTACTCATGAACTATAAAAATAATTACAATGATGTTCACAATCAACGAGAAACGTGTTTCAGATAAAAAGGTTTTGACTTTCTTAAACTCCGAATTGGATTTAAGGAATGTATAGGGTAAACGATCATACATGTTAACAACGATCGGAGGTCACATATTATAGCTTGAGATTTTGTAATTACGGAGGAACGTTGAGGTAGATTAGTAATTTTATATTCAAAAAAGCTAAAAGCTATTAAACAGAGAGGTTTTTGAAAAACATTTTTTTATCGTTTTCGTAGTGTATATTTTACCGAAAATTTTTATATGTATTGAGTCCGGCCCTATCAAGTTTTTTGTTTAAGATCCGCCACTGTCTGCAAGAGCACCATCATATAGTCGATTATAATGGTGGCTTATTGGATCATTTGGCGCGCAAGGAATAAATGGATTTTTGAAGGAGTTCCTGTTAAACTTAACAGCATTATCGGCGATACCAAATGGTTGAGCTTTTTATGGATTAACAACCGGTCTAAAACGGTGCACTTGGATTGGCTTATGACGGTTGTCCTTCGATGTATAAGTATTGTCTCCTTTTTTTTTTCCTTTGCTAGTTGCTTGCTAGGGGGCGTTGCTATGAAAATTGGATATCAACAAAATTTTCGCTTGAGCAATTCAACCCATTTCCTTTTCTTGGAACCAATTATATGAGTGGATGAAAATTTCAAGTCTTTGGTAATCATCTTGGCTTGGTCAAGTCCTTTTGGTGTGCTTGGATTTTAGTGAAATAATTCATCCTTAACAAATCTTATTAATTTCAACATTAATTAATATGATCGCGGGGCCATGAGGTCCTGGTTCGAATCTCACAAAGGGGGCTTTCTTATAATTATAAGTGTCCTCCTGAATTGGTGACTTGGTGGTGGAATATGATCGTGTGGCAACACTGGTGGCACGATGATAATCCAGTGTTCCGTGAGTGATTCCAATTTGTTGGCCGTTCAAAAAAAAATTTTCGACATTAATTAATTTCTAAAGACTCTTTGAAATTACAATGATTAGGTGTTTTATATTTACTTATTTTATTATTTAATTGATAATTTATCATATCACCACTTGATTTTTTAGAAGTGTAACAACCTATCATACATGAATTAATAAGACATGCAAATTGCAAAAAAAAAAAATAAAAAAAAAATTGACTTATATTTATACTCCGTATATTGTTTTGCTACAACTAGTAGGTATCATGTATTCATTTATGTAGTTGCAACATTAGCAATTTAATGCAATCGCCTAAAATACTTGTTTCGTGCACTAAATCATGGTGTTTGAGGTTTTGTTATTGTAATCATGTTTAGGAGACGTATTCCCTGAAAGAGAGACTCATTATGCAATTCACCTAAAATCATATAGATTCAAATTGCAATTAGTGTAACTTATGAAATTAATCTCATTTCACAAAAAAAAAAATGAGGGGTCACTTTCATCCATCCTTTTCACCAATAGCCTATCTATGGGTTATGTCATCTAACTATGCGAGTAAGAGTGATGGGTGTGGGCCGTGGGGCTCGTCCCCGGCTAGTCTTGGGTTGTTTGGGACAGCCCACACCACTCCCGCCGTTCCTCCTCCGTCTTAAACGTTCCAACCAAGACGTTAGGGACGGGCCTAGTGGAATGATATATACATATTAATTCTTAATATTTCACACACATTTTACGAAATATAACATTTATACACTAAACTCATCCTGTATATGTTTGTGTATATATATATATAATATTTGGGAATAGTTCTAGAGAAAACCCTCCTTATTTGATAAACTCTGGAAACTCTGACTTCCCAATATATTTTTTTTTTTTTTGAAAAAAATAGGGCAAGTAATATATATGATTTTAAGCATTTTGGGCCAAAAAAATTAAAAAAGCGCCGAGTATTTTTTTTTTAAAAAAATAAAATTTTGACTAACACATGTTAAGCGCTAATAACAGGTGTTAATAATGTGTTAACTATATGTAAACAGTAGACGTTTTTTATTTAAAAAAAAACGTTCGGCGCTTTTTCGATTTTTTTGGCTCAAAATGCTTAAAAAATGTATATTACATACCCTATTTTTTTCAAAAAAAAAAATGTTGGGAAGTCAGAGTTTCCAGAGTTTACCAAAGAAGGAGGATTTCCTCCATATACTTTACCTATAATATTTATATATATATATATATATAGGGTAGGGATCCTAAGAGAACCAACCCCTATTTGAGAACTGAGAGAACCATTCTGGGCCACACATTTCATATAAAGGCAAAAAAAAAAATTTTTTTTTTTTTTTTTTTTTTTTGCTTTAATCGCACATTTTTATGCAAGGAAATTTTTTTTTTATTTTTTTTGATTTTTTTTTTCATTTATACATATGTGTATATAGCAATTATACATATGTGTATATAGCATTTTTCAGCTATACATATGTGTATATTTCAGTTATACATATGTGTATATTGCATTATACATATGTGTATAATGCAATTATACACATGTGTATACTGAAAAAAAAATACAAAAAAAATAAAAAAAAAATTTCTTACATATAAAGCAGCGATTTTTGCAAAAAAAAAAAAAAAAAAAATTTTTTTTTTTTTTTGCCTTAGAGAAATGTGTGGCCCAGAATGGTTCTCTCAGTTCTCAATTTGAGGAAAGGTTCTCATTTGAACCAAATCCTATATATATATATATATATTATTAAAAATATATGTGATTTACATAAAATGTTACTGAAGAGCAAGTGAGATAATTTGTCCCCACTTAACCACTCCCATGGTCCCAAAACTTTATAAAATACTAGTGTGAATGCCCGCGCGTTGCTGCGGGTGTCCCGGCTGATATGAGATTTAATTATGATGTATTTTGTACCGAATTCACTTTGGTGTCGACATTGGTGATTATGTGAGTGTGTGGATCGATTTAGAATTTGTTAAATCCTTCAAAGCCAATATGAAGTTAATCAAAATCTATTTACATGTTGCTTCAAAACTTCAATGCATGTCAAAATTCCAATGTATACATCTCCTAGTCAGTTACACTTCATTTTAGAAATGCACAAACAAACCTAGGTGCGAGACGAGTCCTAGGCCCGGCATGAAAAAATATTGTTCCTTTAGACCGGTTGAGCCTGAAAGTTGCATATTGGTTCTAACATTTTAACCAAAGCTCCTGGCTAGGGCTGGTCGAAGGACCCTTTAGTCTTCGTTCCTCAAGCCAAATTTTTCCAAGTCGTAGATATTTTTTTATTTTCATACACTATCTAATCTTTTTGTTAGTTGAATTATTTTAATATGTAAATATGTTACAAAAATATAACTTTGCATATTTCTATGGTCCATAACACTAACTTAGGATAATGGAAAATGGTTGGTACAAGCATCTTAATGCATTATGGTACAAGTATCTTAATGCATTTAAGGGTAATTTGGGGAAGATTTATATGACATTTGAGGGTTAAAGCATATGACTTTTCAAATGCCATCTTAAGTTTGCCAATATGGACACATTTAGCCATCACTCCTCCTTTATAATGTAGTAGAGATAAACATCAAGATGAGGAAATTGAAAAATAATAAATAAATGGTAATTATTTTGATGGGCTTTATCCATCATTGAGATTGCCATATTGGCGTGTAATCATGCCATGTGGGTCCCACGCTATGGCCCAACGGTTTCTAACGAATAGTCCAAAGACCATTTCAAACTAACCCTCATTAAACTTTTGATTCCCGTACTTAATAATATCTTAAACTTGTATTTTGGTATTTTTACTAGTAGGAAAGCCCGCGCGTTGCAGCGGGTGTCCCAACTAACATCAGATTCGATTATGGTGCCTATTACAAACCACAACTCATTCCATGTTTTAAACATTTTATTCAATTCAACGAAAAATATCTATAGAAGTTTCCATTTCGAAGGAAACCCGCGCAATGTTGCGGCGACGACAATGTATAACGTGACAATTATCCCATGCTACTTATGTGTCTTTCTTGTTATGATCTATCATGGTTGGCTATCTCTTCATCCGTGTATGATATTTTCAAACAAATTTCAATTGTATGCATTAATTTAGGATTAGGAGTCTTCAGTTAGGCTTCGTATCATCTCTTAGTTTGTCGAAGAATAATATGGTGATTATTTTTCAGCAAGTGAGATTTAAAAAAACATCAATAATAATCCAATAGAGGTTCAAACAAATTATCCTAACAAAATCATGATGTATTAGCAAGAAACATCAAAACTGGTGCTTTTGCTTCAAATCAATGTAAAAAGCAAATATAATTTTATAAATGAAGGGAGATTTGGAAGCATGTCTAGGTTGCTACATCACATCACTTTTAAAGGATCAACTAAGACTCTCAAAGGTACCATTTGATATCACCACATGACCAAAAAATATATTTCTTGCAACCAGTTGCCATGCCCAGTAGGCTTCCTGCAGCAAAAGCACATAAGATAATCTCATATTATATGCATCATGCACAGATGTTAATAACCTTTTGACCATTTAAAATCGATATAAGAAGAAACCATGGTTGTAGAACTCGCTAGGCTCTACCAACTCGACCGACTGGGGAGTTGCGAGTACTCGGAGGTCGAATCGGCCTATGCGGGGAGTATTCGGAATATTCGGCCAACTCAGCTATACTCGGTGACCCACCCCGTAACGAGTACTCGGCGAGTAATCGGTCAACTCGGACGACTTTTGCAACTATGGAAGAAACTATATTTCAGTAGTGATATCGAGAGTGTTTGGATGAAAGTGATTATGCGATGCTAAGTAATCTAGATCAATGGTGTTTTAAGTTGAATAATCAATTGTGTTTGGATGTCCAATAAATTTTTGGTAAATACAGACCATAAATTGAAAAAAAAAAAAAGATGGTTTGGAAGTGCCTCAAATTACGTTGAGTAATAGGTAGAAGGCTATTTTAATTGACTGGATATATAGATGCACAATCAATATGCATAGCCCAGATTAAAAATCGAACTTTCCTACTTGAGATAACCAAGTAATTCCTAAACGCAAATCCAAACACTATGGGTGAAAAGAAACTTAAACAAGGTAGACATGTCCGCCCCAAACACTCAAAAAATCCTGATTACTCATTACACCTTTCGGTAAAGGTGTCACGTCGGTTCTGTATGATGCCATGTGAATCAAAATAGTGAAATTTACTATAAATATGCAACAAAGAACAATACTAAGGGGATGGTTGAATGTGCAATTGAAAGTGATTATGTGAAACGAGCTGTTGTTTGAACTTTGGATGTGCTTCTGTTGTTTACTCGGGTGTTTAACAAGCCATGATAAATAAACCAACCCATAAAAAGAGACGGGTCGGTTTCTGAAGGAGGGGTAAATAAGTAATTTTATTTAATAGCATAACATCCTAGGATCTGCAGCCTAAATGTCAAATTCTATATCTAATGCCCAAACATAGACAACAATGTAACAGTTAAAGAGTAAGAAAATGGTAATCATTACCTACAATTTTCTCTGTGTCTTTTTGCTCCTGATTCGCCTAACCTTTGAGCCTCTTCTAAAAACGAGAAAACCGGGCTAACATAGCTTGTAGATACAAAAAGATGAGATTCTGGATCATCTTTTAACTGAGTTTTAACATCTTCAATTGCTTTCCACCTTGACATCCAATGAAGCATAGAAAGATTTCCATGTATGAACAAGTTTGGCCCTAAGAGATTACAATTAAATCCCTTTTTTACGTGGACCTCACTAAATCCATATTTAGTGCCAGCATCTGAAGATACAATCGAAACATTGTCTACTTGGAGATTAAAATCACCTAAAGAACTGTTGAAACTTGGTACCGAGTTAGATAAAGAAAGTACCCTCAGTGACGGGTTTTGAATTTCAAAGGCGTTTCAAGCAAATAAAAAGCATCATATGCATCGCCTTCAATGCCTTCGGTTTCTTGTTTGATTGATTTTCCATATGCTAGCACAAGATATAATAAATAGTTCAAGATTTTCTTTTTTGCATGGTCCATATCCAAGATTTTGCTCAACGGATTTCTTATGGATCGTTTTTCTATCACGAGAGCTAACGGAGATTTAATGTGTAGCCTAGAAGCTGCAAACTTGAAAGCTTTGAGTTCTTGTGTAAATTTTGATGCTTTTATGTCTTGATATATTCAACAATCTTGGATATCTGCAACAATTAACATAAATAATGAAAAAGTTAGAACTCATTGTATTCTCTTTTATATTGTGTACTTCCATACAAACCCGCCAATTTTCATAAGAATATGATAAAGAACGTTAAATTAAGGGCAGCTAAACAGGTCGTATTCGATAATTAGCGTGTCTAACCTGATAGGAACCTTATACGTAAACACGACACAAATATTCGCACGCTGGCACAAACACAACCCATTTGACCCGATTCTTTTATTATTTTTTTTCATTTTATTACTCTAAAATTATAACTTAATAACTAATAGTGTAGAGGTGCATAAAACATGATGTAACCACGCCCACACTTCATCTCTCACTATATATACAACGATAACCACATACATTAGTTCATCTATAAGAAAAGAATGTATCTTTGCAATAACTGGGAACAAATTAGATAAGCCAAGAGCCCAAGAGGACCTTTTTACAGTTTCTTCATCTTCATCATCATAATCAATTCTTTTATGTCTCTCCCTTTTTTATTTCTATCAATTGCTTCAAGTTTTAAAAAAATTCTGGATACCACTTAGAGGCATTACATCTTTATGCTTTGCAATGGTATTTTTCTTCCTCTTCATTAACAACGGTTCGAATCAAGCAGGTTCAGAAGCAAAAAAAAAATTGAATGTGACGTTTTTTGAATACCCATGATCAAGTTGAAAGCTGAACTTTCAATAACTAACTATTCAATGGCTCATAGACAAATGAAAAACCTAGGTTTTAAAAAGCGCGCCTCAAGCACGCTTAAGCACGAGGCGACCTGAAACGTGGATCCATGCGCCTTTTGTCACACAAGGCGCGCAGTGTACAAAAAGCACAAGAAAATGCGTCTGTTTGGAAGAAGAAAAAAAGTCACCGAGGCGCACGCTTTTCGTACACGAGGTGTTTTTGTGCTTCAAAGTGTTATACGTGTAACTTAAAATGTTGTATATTTAAGTTAAATCATATATAAACCTTATTTATATCTATATTTTGGTAAAGGATGCTAAAAATCTATAGGATATATATAAAAAAATATATAATCATTTTGCGCCTCGCGTATGAAAAGTCCACCGCTTTTGCGCTTTGCGCCTTCGTTTTAAACCTCGTCGCTTGTGTGCGCTTCGCGCTTTTTAAAACCAAGTGAAAAACTAAAATAAGAAAGGTGGCAACTGAATATCGACTTACAAATACCATAAAGAGACTCTGATGCAGTCCCAACTATAGACAAAATCTTTTGGAAGCAATCTATCATTATCCATTTCATAAAAGGAGAGATGAATTATCAATTTCATCATACATACATTACGAACAAGAGGAATTAACGTAACTCATCTATAATAAGTGATCTAGAAATACAAGCGTTTTCAAAAACACATACGCGTGTATTCAGATTTGGTCTTGCCATTATGTGTTTTTCAAAAGAGTCTAGTTGTTATAAGAGTATGAGTAACAACAAAAGTAGACATACTTTGATCCAATTGAGTCCATTCTGCAAATAAATAGCATGTCATCCTCTCCCAATCCAGCAATCACATGTTGACAGGAATAAGGAACAAACCTACAAAATATAGTAATTTCTATTAATATAACTTTATACGCACTCAGTAGGATGAGACAAACTTATTAACAAATAAGCAAACACGTATGCATACATTTAATCATGATATCAGTGTATTGAACTTTCAAAGGTTAAATCAAGACATCTATACTTACCTCAATAATAAATGGGCATACAAACCAGCATAAGATCGACTAACAAATACAAAATCCCAATGAATCAGCAATATGTAATACTAAACAATTGAAGATCAAACAACCATTACCAGCGATAAGGCACCAATATAAAAGTTTAATAATGTTCACCTTGAAGTTGTGTATGCAATTCTTTTGAAAAATCCAGAATTGGGTATGCAGCCGAGCCAATAGTTATGTAAACAATCTATGAAAGGTTTTTCACCAACCCACATGACTATTACAACAGCCAAATAAGATGGAAATTAATGCCAAATTATATTGTTAATAGATACCAGGTCTATAACTATATATACAACGGTTTAAAAGATAATTATATCTGAAACATGTACCTGGTATTGGCAGCAAGGTTCAGCACCTGGCTGACCCATTACACCCGCGTATGTGTTCTACTTTCAAACGTTTCAAAGTATTTTGTTTGGTCAATCCAGAGCTCACATTTCAAATTTGTTTTCTAGTGCAAATAACTCCTGGGGAAAAAAATACATGATATGTTTGATTCATTATTGTCGTTTAATTAAAAAAAAACACAGGAAACATTGTACCTCATAAGACATTTTATCAATATCAAGTCGTAAATCCTTGAGTCAATCATGAATACCAGCCGCATAATGGAAGGTTGATTGATCTAAAACCACAATATCATGTCGCAAAATATAAATAAAATTACATAAAAATGGATTTTCTATAAAGATAAAACCGCATGTTTTACGTGTTTGTATATTTAAGAAAACTAACCTCAATTCGCAAGTTTGTCCCATTTCCGAATCTTCAAGGAATAATTGTAAGATACATCATACATGTTCTACCTACATCATCTAGAGTGTATCTTCTGAACACATCATGTAAGGTTATAGGCCAGCAACAACAGCAAAAGCTACAAAGTACATCCAATCAACCTGATGATACATGCAAAATTACAAATGTGAGTGGATTTTTTATAAATCAGTTTTAACCTATATATTATTCATCACTACTAACCTTTTCAGAGACTGCATACGCGGCTTATGTAGCAGTTGAGAAAGTAGGTAGGCAGACGGGCCGGTCGGTGATAGAACCGACCAAATCCACGGGCCTCACCACCACAAACCATACAATGAAACCATCCTACACACCACCACCGTCCAGCACCGGTTCCAAACACCTCGCCTACCACCACCATTCTTAAACCTGCAAAACCCAAAAGCCAAAAACAAACAAACAATAAATAACAACATAAGAAGCTAAAAAATGTACAAGAAACAGAGCAACCGGACAAAATCACCGCAAACAAACAACCTTTTGAAACAGCAAAAAACTTCATCAACAATTCTGGACAAACAACCCCTACAGAATTGATTTAGCAAATATTTGTGTAATATGTATTCTTTTTAACCACAAACTCGTTCGATTTAAAGTACATACAAGACATGAACTCACATTCCAACACGTGACTCTGCAAAGTATCTAACCATAGTAGCTAAACAAAAATATGTTGGTCTCTGGCCTCTATCAAGCTAGCACCAGGTATGGATGACAAAAAAGAAACACATAAAATAGTAATGTATAACAAATCAGAAACGTAATGATAAAAATACCAATCATGAGCGAGTAGACAAGGAGGTAATTGTTCTTGAAAAAAATTGACCATAACCTATGCCATAATATGAGAACCCTGTTGGTTGCGGTGGATTAAAGCCCTAATTGGAACTTGATTGAGCTTCCATCTGAACCACCACTGCCTTACAGTTATATTATAAACCTAAAATTCGCATGAGACTTGGTTGGGTGAAATGGAAACGAAACACTTCTCAATTAATCATTCAATCGTCATACATGGGTCTTGCTTTATAATTTGTAGCATCAGAAGAAAAGAAACGATTCAATTGCCAAGGATTCATTTCATTCAATGGATTCAATTGCCTCATTTAAGTGGCATTCATACGGGACTTTTCAGTTTTGAGGTTTATGAAAAGAACGTAATCAGGGTTAACTTGGCCAAGCCTTCTGGGGGTAGGGAGGGTAATTAAGGGTAGGATGGTAATATTGTTTTGATATTGTAAAAGAGGAGGTGTGTGAAATGTCTATATTACCCTCTTAAGTGTCTTAATTGTCACAACTATCCCTATAATACCCTTAAATTTCTTGCTTAATTATATTGTACATGTTGCTTGTTAACTTGTATGGAAATGCAAATTACTATGTTGTACATCACTCCTTCTTAATAAGATAATATAGATAACCTATTTTTTATTAACAAGGCAATTTTTATAACCAATCATTTAAGATTGAAATATTTTTATTAGGAAACTCGGATGGTCCGGAATGGACACCCATGATGCTCATGATGTCCGTGAACACTGGGCCACCCACTCAGTGATAGAGCGAAAACATCACGGCTCGTGATATACATCGCGAGCATGAAGGAGATGGATATAGTCGTTGGATTGCAACGGTCATGACACCATTCAACAAAATTATCATTTTTACAATTTATGTATGACACATCCTAACATTTTTTACCTCATTCACACCATTTTACACTTCACCCATCCTACCATTTTTAACATTTTAAAAATCGTCTCTATAATGGTTCGTTGGATCGAAGAGGAAGAAATTGCATTAACAATGGCGTGGATTAATGTCAACAAAAATACGAGCCGATCCGATCGGTCTCCCTGTTGGTAACATTATTAGGGAGGGAGGGGTGCTACCAGTGAAACATCTGTGAAGCACCTCCACCGTATCAATCACAACCCGCATCTGTAAACTCGTGCTTCGTATACAGACCTCAATCTAAATCATGCACAAACGTAAGTTATCTAAAATTAGATGAACCAAACTCTATCTATTTCTAAATTAATGATACTTTATATCAACTAATCACATATCCGTAACCGTAATTTATATATCAAAAGTACATCTCTTTACATTACCTAATGATAATAATTTCCTGCTGGTCTTTCATTTGTACCATATGCAT
The DNA here is from genome assembly GCA_032199755.1 of Ambrosia artemisiifolia. Lineage (NCBI taxonomy): Eukaryota > Viridiplantae > Streptophyta > Magnoliopsida > Asterales > Asteraceae > Ambrosia > Ambrosia artemisiifolia. The sequence goes on along the minus strand of CM063527.1, from coordinate 43,888,911 downwards.
TATAAATTGTACGTAATGATAAAAAAGAAATAAGCATGAGTACCACAAGAAGAGGACCCAACTCAAGTTTTCTTGTTGTGGGGAAAGGGTGAGACAAAGACAAAACCCATCATCTCAACCCAATATATATATATATATATTTCTTTCCTTATCAAACAACATTAGGTCCTCTACTCTTTTATCATTGGCTTTAAATTTTGATTGTTTTTTTTTTTTCAGTTTTGTACACTAACAAAAAATAAGTAGTCACCATCTAAATATAGAGGGTCACTATATTAAAATTTTATTTGTTACAGATATTCCAATGGAAAGAGGTTTAGATGTTTTCTTTATTCGATATATATGCTCTATATTATGAACAAAATATAAGTTTAGAGACTCCTGTGTAGGTGCTCTTAGTTATACAATCCGATATAACATTATTGTTTTGAGTTAGGAATTGTAAAACTGATTTTGTGAAACGTTCTTCTACTTTAACTTCTTTAAAAAAATCCGAATTTGAAAAGAATATGAGATTTATGTAATACTCCCTCCGTCCCACTAGAAGTGTCTTGGTTTGAAAAACACAAAGTTTTAGACATATTAAATGATTGTTTTTTTTTCTTGCCATATGACAATAATACCCTTGTCATATGTGGGCCCATCATATTCTTTGTTTATTTTAATTGTATTTTTAAGGGTAACTTTGGAAATTGGCTTAAAATTTTTGAAAGTGGACACATGAAATGGGACAAATACAAAAGGGAATATGGACACTTCTAATGGGACGGAGGGAGTAGTATTTAGGTATGAGTCATAACTAAACTTGTTTTTTAATGCTATAAATGATTATTTGCAAAAGTATTTTTTTACTTAAAATAATATGTATCTTTAGTTTTGAGGAAAAGTATTTATGAAGACTATTTTTTAATGAAGTTTAAGGTGTGAGTCATACCTTAAATATTATAACCTCTAAAACTACAAATTATTTTCATATATCTTCTTTTATGAGATTCTAGGTGTATTTTGAATGATATGAAAAGATTCTAAGCAAATTAAGATACAACTATAAAAGGTTATTGTTGGGGGTATTTTGGTAATTTTCTGTTAATGATTTAAAATTCTGAAAATTGATGCCTGTGTTATCTACCACTAATTGTTTTGATGATGAAAATCAAACAATAAAATGAGTAAATGACTATTGGTTTTGGTTATTTGACATAAAGAAAAATTGTATTGCGGAATTCTTCAGCTATGATAAAATAATATTATCAAGAACAGAGAGACACCTTACCACTAGACCAAAAGCCCTTTTAGTAAATACTTAATCAGTTAATCATTTAATGTCATACTTAATCAACATAAGAAGGTTTAAATGCTTAAACATAGATAAAGATGCTTTAAGTATCACCCATAACATACACAAACGCTTAGGGAAACACCTTATTTTCATCTCTTGTCATACTATTTAAGAATTTAACTATGACATGTGTTACAATATATTAATAAAGTGTTATGTAGTTTGAAACAAGGCATGACATGATAGAACGTATGCGATAGGCCCATGGTAACATTATCACCAATATTTTAAATTTGTGATGATAGCACCAACGGGTTTCGAGAACTCTTCTAAGTCAAGTTTAGATTTGTGTATCCATTTGTCAAATGAGCTTACATCTTCTAAAGCCATAAGACGAGTGGGTTTTTTTCTCTTATGGCGTAAGGTTAGTACGGTTGTTGAACAAGAGGAGGAGCTTCAAATCAAGCAAGATTTTTCGGATTTGGACTCGTATATTGAGGATAGGGATTTTATGGACGCGGAGCAATGGGCTTTCGATGAGGCTCACAAAAGACTTAGAGAGATCGAGACCGGAAAGATAAAAGACATTCGTCAAAAATGTCGGGTGAAATGGGCGAAAGGGGGCGATGAAAACACGGCGTTTTTTCATGGTATGGTTAATAAAAGGAAGACGTGTAACAATATTCCGGGGTTGATGATCCAAGACGCATGGGTTTTTAAGCCATCTGAGGTCAAGAAACACACGGCTCGTTTCTTTAAATCACGGTTTGAAGAAGATATGAAAACCCGGCCGCAATTATTGTGTCATGATGTTAAGCAGCTAACAGACTTGGAAGCTACCAAGTTGATCAAACCTTTTGAAGTTAAGGAGATTAAAGAAGCCGTATTTGAATGTGGTAGTGATAAGGCACCGGGCCCGGACGGTTTTAATTTCCGCTTTGTTAAACGGTTTTGGGATTTATTCGCCGATGATTTTGTGGAAATTATGGCATACTTCGCTGAACATGGCATGATTAATAGAGGAGTTGGCTCATCATTCGTGACGCTCATTCCGAAGGTTCAAGACCCGATCAGTCTTAATGAGTACCGGCCTATCACACTTATCGGGGTGATCAGTAAGTTGATTTCAAAGTTGCTCGCTAATCGTATCAAGGTGGTTATGGGTAACATTACACACGAGACACGGTCTGCATTTTTATCAGGGAGGTACATTCTGGATGGGCCTCTGATTATTAGTGAAATATTTTCGTGGGCTAAAAGGCATGGTAAAGACTTATTTTTCTTCAAAATAGACTTCGAAAAAGCCTACGATAACGTTAATTGGGAGTTTCTCTTGTCCATTTTGCGCCAAATGAAGTTTTCGGATTTGTGGTGTAAGTGGGTAAAAGGTATTTTAATGTCGGCTAGAACATCAATTCTTGTAAATGGGTCTCCTACGTTTGAGTTCAATTGCGAAAAAGGCGTTCGTCAAGGGGATCCGCTTTCCCCGTTTTTGTTTATTATTGTCATGGAGGCGTTTTCGAGCATGATTCGTAAAGCCTGTGATAGTGGGGCGTTTGACGGAGTTCGTTTTCCTAATGGTCAGGTTTCGGTTTCTCACCTTTTGTATGCTGACGATGCCATGGTGATGGGAGAATGGTCCATGTTCAATTTTAATGCGTTGAAAAGGATTCTTCGGGTATTTTATCTCGTTTCCGGTCTTCGTATCAACCTCCAGAAATCTATTTTATATGGTATTGTAAAAGTATTGAGGAAGTTGGTACCCAAGCGGGTGGTTTAGGTTGTAGGCCTGGAACCATCCCTTTCAAATACTTGGGTATTTTGGTGGGGGCGAACATGAACCGGATCGCTAATTGGGAGCCTATTATTGAAGTATTTCGGAAACGTTTGTCGAGATGGAAAGCAAGTATAGTGTCCATGGCCGGTAGAATCACTCTTATTTCGTCGGTTCTTGAAAGTCTTCCCTCGTACTACTTTTCTCTATATAAGGCTCCATTGGGTGTTATTAATAAACTTGAAGTGGTTATGAAGCGGTTTCTTTGGGGAGGAAACGAGGATAAACACAAGATACATTGGGTCGCGTGGGAGGAAGTCACTAAAAGTAAAAAAAAATGGAGGCCTAGGAATTAACAATTTGGAGGTATGCAATAACGCTTTGATTTTAAAGTGGTTGTGGTGATACCGGGTCGAACCGGAGGCTTTGTGGAAGAAGGTTGTCGACGCCGTTCACTTTTCCACTAGAAAGTGGGAGCCGTTTCCCTGTATCAAAACGATACCTGGAACATGGAGCACAATCGTCAATCTCGGATCTAGACTGAAGGTCCAAGGCAAACGTTTCGCCGATCTCATTCGAGGGGACATAGGTAATGGTTGGTCTGTCCGGTTCTGGATAGACCCTTGGATTGTCGACGGGAGCTTGAAAGTTTTATTTCTGGATCTGTTTAGATTAGAACGGAATAAATTTTGCTCAGTTGAAAGCAAGTTCATGCAGATCGATGGTAGATGGAATGTGTCTTGGAGTTGGCTTCGTTATCCAGCTTCGGAAGAGGAGGTTAACCAGTTGGTTAATCTTCACAGGTTGATCGCCGAAGTAAAGATTATGGAGAAGGAAGACGGGTGGCTTTGGTCTCCGGATGTTACCGCGGATTTTTCTGTTAAGGAGGTTCGTAAATGGTTAACTCCTTTCGTGAATACTAACAATCAATTCGTTTATAGCTGGTGCGATGGGGTCCCGAACAAATGCAATGTTTTTATGTGGCGAGCGGCTAGATACCGGATTCCGACTTCATTTGCTCTCCGCAGAAGAAACGTTTTTGTGGGGGATGGCCTGTGCGCGTTTTGTGGAGAAGTGGAAGACACGGTAGATCATCTTTTCACGGCTTGCAGGGTGTCGATGGAAGTGTGGTCCGGGATATCTTCTTGGTGTAATATAGCTCCTGTTTTTGCGTTTTCCATTCACGATATATTGAAGACAGCCGAGTATATGCAGACTTCGAACACTACGAAACAAGTTTTGTACGGTATCCTTATTATTACGTGTTGGGTTATATGGAAAGCTAGGAACGACAAGGTGTTTTCTAATATCACGACGAACGCGGTTGAGATGGTGGCGACTGTCAAATCTTTGGGCTTTCTATGGTACAAGAGTAGGTTTAAAAAGGATAAGGTAGATTGGAAACGATGGTGTATTTTCAATTTCGATACATTGTAATTATGTTTATGGCTTATCTCTAGCTTAGAGATAATGCCTTTGTTTTGGTGAATGAAGTTTGCTTTAAAAAAAAAAAAATCTAGCTACCTGAATCGCAACACTCCGTTATTTTCTCATCAATGTTTAAACTGACATAAATAGACATGATGCCATTGCCTCGCATAAATGATTTCTAAATAGGTCTAAATTTCATTTGCTCAAAATTTGATACCGATATGATATTGTAAAAGCAGGGTATGTAATGTCATTTAAAGAAAGCCCAAGGGTGTATAGATATTTGATTTCATCATGTCACATCTCTTGGAAAGGTATTGTCCTTGTATTTATTTTTCATAGGCCCCAATATGAACATGTCTACTATGATTAAAAAGAGCTAAAACTTCATCAACATCATGGCCTTTTATTTGACATCAGAATCAACTCCCTTGGTGCTCTTACCACCATAAGTTTTGGTTATAATTATAATTGCAATAGACAGGGGTAGGGTTTAGTAGGGTATGGGTGTGTTAAAGAAGTAAAGTGGTAGGGTTAATACCATAACATTATGCTAAACAAAGATTAATAAAATATTATGTAAAAGCACTAGCCAATTTGTCCAAAAGGACATGGTACACATGGGTTGCATATTTGAAGATTATATGATGTATGATACCATATAGATTCAACCATGTGGGACCACCCACAAAATTATAGACAAGACTGGATAATGATAATATTTCTATGCACAAATTATTAAGTTTTGCCTTTAAATTACATCATGGATATTTGATTCTTGATTAAATATTAAAAAAAACCGTAATATGAAAATGAAGGCAACATGTGAAATAAAATTATCCCTAATAAGTACTCAAAAGTTTATATACTTATTTTCCTAGATCACGATTCAAAGCAACATTTTGAATGGCAGAGACCTAGAGTGATCATTGAATGTAAACTTCTTTCTTTTCCAAATAAGATGAGATTATTAATTAACCATCCAAAGTTACTCAATCCGTTCCGATAAAGTGCAATGTCTTGGTATGGAGGGATGAGATAGGTCACCTATCGGTGAAAACGGAGCTAGCCAAAAGGAATGTCCAAGTGGGTTGTACGATGTGCTTCTTTTGTGAGTGGGTCGATGAATGGTGGAACATGTTTTCTCGAGATGTTCAAGAGGTTTGGGTTGCAGTTGGACAGTCGTGCCGTTTAAGTCCTATTTTTGCTTTCGGGGTTAAGGAATTATTGGGGACTTCTAAAGAAGCCGAAGGAGAGAAATGCGGGAGAATTATCATCCACGGAATTATTACGGTTTCTTGTTGGTGTATTTGGTTAGCAAGGAACGAAAAGGTTTTTCAAGACAAGAAGAATGCAGGAAGAATAGTTATTGCTAATATCAAAAGGTTGTCTTTTATCTGGTTAAAACATAGATCCAAGTATAAGGATTTGTCATGGGAGAGTTTGGTCAAATCTCCTTTGTATATGATGTAAAGTTTTTCTGGCGGTCCTTGTCTTGAGGACTTTGCCGGGGTGGTGTGAATGAAGTTGAATTTAAAAAAAATGGTATCTCTCCTTACAATGTCGAGGGTTCGATCTTACGAAATTATTAATGATTTGATTGATTACATTATAACCCCCCCCCCCCCACACACACACACGCACGCGCGCTCTCTCTCACCTGTCAAACCCTACCACAAGTAACTAGATTAGAACCGTTACCATTGTTCCATCTTTTCTTTGCTTGCAATGTAATTCATGTATCTCTTGATAGCATGAATAATCAATTTGAAGAGAAGCTCCCACCATCGGTGAAATTCTACAACTGCAACGATAGCAACAACACCAGCAACGATATCGGTCACACCACTACACCTTCTTCTACCTTTCTGACCAGTCTCGATCTCGCAACCCAGAACTCATATCCAACAGACTAGACGACGTTGATTGTATAGAACCAAGAATACTATCATACAGATGGATTATATCCGCAATGGTCCACGATTGTAACTTGTAAAAACCTTCTTGTATCCACAAAGTGAGAAATGAAATACTTAAAAAAAATAAAGACCGGAGTCAGCAAGAAAGGATATCAAGAGGGTGTTCGGTGTCCTCGAGACTCGATGGCACCATCCTAATCGCCCTATAACCATCACAACTTAAGTCCCCCTTTATAACATCACTAATAAAAACACATAACAATGCAGCCCCTAACAAATGATAAAACTATACACTTAGATAAATAAATGATAGTTTGAAAGATGTCAATGATGCGTTACTTACAAAATGGGCGTGGCGTTTTAAAGTTGAGGAAGGGGCTTTATGTAAACTATTGATATTAGCTTGCCATCATGGTAGATACCGTTGGTCGGGTCTTCCTCGAGTCACAGGGACGAGTGGATGTTGGGCAGCGATTGTTAAGAATTGCGAAAAACTTAAATGCGGGGACAAGTTTTTTTGTGAATTATTGCAGGGAAAGGTTGGAGATGGTAATAGTATACGGTTTTGGGAGGATGTATGGTTGTTAGAGGTGCCGCTAATGTCGAAATTCCCTCTACTATACCGAGCAGCTAAGTCCAAACGCCACTTGATTTCTTCGTGCAGATCAAACGGGAACTGGATCCCAGTAGATTACACTCATCCTATGAGGCTTCTGGAAGTCCAAGAGTGGATTGAACTCTCGTCTCTGCTGGGCCAGGTTCGTTTATCCGCTGACAAAGACTCATGGAAGTGGGCTGGCTCTTTTAATTTCACCGTTGCAGAAGTAAAAAAGAAGTTGCAAGATTGTTCGACTAGTGATGGTGGTTTCAAGCTGAAATGGGTTGCGTGGGTTCCTCTAAAGTGTCATATTTTTGCGTGGCGGACAGAAATGGATAGGATTCCCACTATTGAAATTGGTTGTGGCTTCTCTTTTGGTGTATGGACCAATATTTGGTCCTGGTGCCGGCTGTTCACAGGTAATGTTACTCAGATTAATGATCTACTCCTATTGTATAAACAAGCTCAAGGCGGCAAGTAGGGCAAAAGGATTGTTCATGGTATTATTTTGGTGACGTTTTGGTTGATTTGGAAAGCTAGAAATGACAAGATTTTTAACAAGGAACCAAAGGTCATGTGCGTGATCGGAAGTATTAAGTCTATGTCGTTTTTGTGGTTAAAGAATAGGTCCCATTTCAAAGATCTTAGATGGGAGGATTGATGTATTAACCCGTTGTACATGTTATAGTTTTGGGTGTTTGTCCTCGCTTTGAGGACTCCGCCTTGTGTTTTAATGAAACTTAACGTTCAAAAAAAAGATAAATAAATGATAGCGAAATTATAGAAATACCCTTGCTTTTTGCGTCTGTTTTAACATAAGATAGATGGAGAGACACATAGTATTATGAAAATGAACAAGTTGATTGCGTGATCAAACCACATTAACTCAAATTGCAACTTACAAAAAAAAATTAAAATTAAACCCCACTTTCTTCAACTTGACCCTCTTTTTTTCAGACCTAACCCTGGGTTCAACCATCATTACCATGAATAAAAAGAGTGTATCTAGACAATTTAAGTTAAGTCAGTGCTTACTAAATGCTTCATCCAACAAATTACCTGATAAAAGTTTTACTTTGGCCTTTCCAAAAACGATTCATGGATATTGACTAGGTGTCATGTATAGAAAGTTGTGTGTGCGTCCAACATTTAGTTTCAAGTACATAAGCTTCTTATCTCGACTTGATTTTTTAGTGTATGGACCAAGGCGTTTTGTTGAAATATCAGACTTATGAATGATTGTATGAATACTTTTATATTATTATGTACAATTCTGCATCAAATTCCTTTCATAATCAAATAACACAAGATGACGATGAAAGTTGTTGGCAATTTTTGACTGGCATTTCACTATTCACTAAGGAGGTTACATGATTTGTTGGTGTTGAAATGGGAACAATATAAATCGAGGTTACATGATTAACACCTTAAAAAAATATAAAACTACCACCAATTTTAAACACGCAATTTTTTAAACTCTAGAATACTTTTCGTTCATTTCAGGACAATGAAAAATTACATTAAATAACGGGCAGACGGGCAACACGCAATCATTTAAAATTATAGTCACACCACAACGTTTTTACTTTGTAAAATCAGAACACTTATTTATTTATGTAATAAACACTTACAAATATATCATAAACGATATACAAATTCTAACACACAATCTACTATTAGTTTAAAACTTCAAGAACTTTGTACAACTTTGCTAACGTTATTATGCCTTCAATCAACCAATAACAACAATCCAAGTCTTCAAATGTACGGGTCGGTCTATTGGCACCCCCCAACTTTCTATTTCAACTCCCGTCTGAAGCGCCTCGCTTAGGCCAAAGCGAGGCGCTTCAGTCAAATCAATGTCAGACGAAGTACGAGGTTGCATGGGAGTCTGGAAAATGGTGTTCCAAGCGCCTCGCTTTGCCCAAAGCGAGGCGCCTGAACTAAGGGGGGATGAACCTGGACACCTTTTGGGTGTTTTTTGTGTTTTGTTTTGAAGTTTTTTTATTTTATTTAACTTTTTTATTTAATTTAAGTAACTTTTTACATCGCGTGTCGAAAATGTCCGGTTAGTCTCGAACCAAGGGTTGATCGGGTTAGGTCCTTCCTCCTGATCTTCTACCCGCTTCTCATCGACAGCGCTGTCTTCATAGTGCGTATAGTCTTGTTCTTCAGATGTGTCATCACCACGGTTAGCGTCGTAAGT